>OV815993.1:3750000-5000000 GCA_929113495.1 Andrena minutula
AAGCGACCGTTGGAGTCTTGAAGTGCCTCTTATTAAAACGTCATTTCTCACTGGCTTTTTCCGATGACATTTTTTTATGCGAGTTTTTTTTCCAGTAAACTTTCTATCTGCTAATGAGCACGGACGTCAGTTTACTTTCGAATAATATTAAACAGGACGTTGAAATACTAATTGCATGAATTGTGAGACGATGCGCAGCACGTTCTGTTATAAATTATTAATTCGGTTGAACTTTTATTATAGGCAATCATAAATGCGAGACATATTGTGAAATTTACAGAGGCAAGAAATGTAAATTGTTAATTAAAAATTTCGTTATTAAAGTCGCGTTATATTTTGATTGCGCAAACTGTCGATATTTCAGTGATTGTATAGCAGTTTTTGTGATTCGTGAGTGGTTGTAAAAACCGAGAGATTTTCGCAGAACACGACAGTTTAACGGGACAGTTTGCTCTGGGAGCGTCTAAGTATTCGCAGGATCTTAACTAGCCCCTTAATTGACTTACGGCCGTCTGCCGGCTGGGGAGCAGAAACAATTTCGAGGGCTATAACTTCCTTGTTACGACAATTTGGGAATCGCAAGAAACTCGAGTCGGACGTGTAGATAGGTAGGTATATGTTAGGAAAGATACGATATAGGAGCACGTCGCTTCCCTTAATGGCCTTAAACTTTGATGGGCTAATTAGGTTCGTACAAAGACGTTAGCTGAACGGTTAGAGTCAGCCTAACTAATTCGGTAAATACCATCGATAGAGAATACGACAGAGGAAGAATGATATTATTTTTTTAGAGCGATGCTGTTTCTCTTAATAAACAATTGAAACAATTTCTACATTGAATTAAAAATATCTACTTTTAAGATGTAATATTCTTTTCATTAAAGAAAATTCAGACGTCAGGATACAACAGTTTTATGGCGATGGGGGTCACGATACTTTTCCATATTTTTAAATCGAAGAATCGGGGGAGGATTACAGTTGAATTTTTTCCTTTCGATTCTGCCAAGAACAGCGCCCTGAGCGGGACACGTGAGGATAGCTTGGAGCATCCGGAGGGCTGAAGGACCTTAAATGAAAGCGCTGAAGGTGAAGCGTCTTGCGGAGAAATCAAAATGTCGGTAATTGTGCCTTGGAGGGTTGGTTCTGCTTTCTTGTTTTCCTATCGGTTGTTTTCTTTCCAACTCTACGTGCGGCAACCTCAGCGCTGGTAATCTTATTTTTGCTGGTACGCTCGCCTCTTCGAGTACTTCCCCGTCCTTGTTTCTCCCAGTTATTATGTTGGCACAGTGTCCCTGCAGGACTTTCATTCACATCGACATATCGTACGTCACACTTTTTTCATCTCACATTTCTATAATCGTGTTATTGCCTTTTTATGGTCTCACCGGGTGTCCTGCAATTCTCTTGCATGCTATTTCTTATTCTCTAAAGGAAGTTTCTTAATTAATTCGAAATAAATGTAATCCTTACCCTGTGCACATCCACAGGACCATTTAGACTTGTCATCTACTATTTAAGATACAGAGACGCGGTCATCGAGCTAATTTGTATAATTCTACTAACTACCTGTCTACGAACAGTAAAGGTTGCGGGTTCAACGTTTGGAATGTATGAATGAAAGTCATGCCATCTTCCTTTTCTCGCGATGTAAAAAAGGCAAACACCGCTGGAAGATAATCGCGAGTCCCGTTTCCTTCGAAGAACGTTAGTCTTGCTCTCTGTATATACATCTTTGTAGGTCATCGCTATTGTCTGAACTTATTGCTTTCTTCCTCGCAGAGTGCACCGCCTTATCGTTTCCCTGCAGAGTGTTTTTATTCCAGACTCTACACTGCCGATTTTTTTTCTGTTCCATGGAGCCATCGAGACAGTCGACATTGACGACGACACTTGTCAGTGATCCAACTATACCATTCCACAATTTTGTTTCGTTTTACCACGCTGTACCGCAAATTACTTCTACTCCGTACGTAAATTCACTCAGATCTGTTGTCTGATTAAACGTTGGACGGGTGTCGATGAGGATCCATTATGGGGTGATAAGGATCCACTATAGGGATCCGACACGTACGATGCCGGAGATCATGACATGTACTTAGTAGACATTTCACGGTGGCTTTGTCCGTTAAACTGTGATGAAGCCCTGAGTACCGTAAATTGACGCTGTTACGCGTAGGCAACAACTATTGACCGAAACAGCACAGTCGCATCTAATTATCCGAGTATTCGGTGCAACCTATACGTTCACCTAAGGCTCTTAGACTAATTAGTATAATGCACACGGCGAACTTAAAGCCGTATTCGGAGGTACATTTTCCAGAGTGGTTTCGAACTGGCTCCTCGCGCACATTACTTAACTACTTAACATGTAGCTACCCGCGATACGCTTCTCCTTTGACCAAGCTTTTCCACGATTCTGTTTTCCGAATCAATCATCAGAACCAAAGAGTGAGGAATTTGATATCCTTCGTCATTCCCCAGGATACTAACAATTCAAAAAGTGTGTCAGCGAGCGTAAATGCTTCTTTATTCTTGAATTCACAATTTCGCTATTGTAGATAATGGTGGCCTCCTTCTGTGCATTGTGTTGGCTGCCTTATCCCCATTTTTGTCTTCCCGCGAGAATGAATAAGGCGCAGAGGAAATACGTAGAAAAATAGAAACCTCGTTGATATTTCCAGCAGCCAGCGAATGGGGCCAAAAATATCGGATGCGCGAATCGGGGCGGAATTTTCGAATACAGACCGAAGGACGCGCGTCGTCGCACCGGGAAAAAGACGGCAGTGCTGGCGTTTAAGCTTATGTTGTCAAAGTTCGGGCATGACAGACGGGAAGGGTTAGCCTTTCGCTAACCAAAGCTGGCTTTCTCCTAACCCCATCGCGATTCAATCGATACCACAGCCTGCATACCGTCGGTTCCTCCTATTGCGGGATAATGGCCCTGCACAGTGTTGCGCCGATGCGCGCCCCAACTACTAATAACGGGCTCCTCCGTTTCGAAAGCTTGGAAACTTATTTCAACGGGGACAACGCTGTGAAATTTCAAGGTTCGCCTTTCCCCACTAAAGACAAAAGGGGATGGTATCGAATGCTCGAGGAAACGAAAGTTTCGAGCCTCTAATGGAGGAGGTATTACCTTATTTCGTTTTAAACAGTTTCAATGAAAAGCTTTTACCGTGCGATACTCGCGGCAAAACTGTTCCCCGAGATCGGGAGCTTGCGATTCGTGACACGCAGAAACACTTTGCATACGTTTCGCCTCGTATTTTTATCGTCTGCATGCGAACCACAACGCTCGAAGTGACGTTAATCACGAATGTAGTGATTATTCAAAGCGAGGAACAACGGGTTGCCACGTTCCGAACTTGCTTCGTTGAGTTTCAGCATGCTTCGCGATCGTTCTTCATGCCGAGTCACGGTTGGAGCGAAAACTTCAACTATAATTCCTAAAGAAATAGTGGGGAACTTGTGTAATCATCTTCCGTCGTTTGCGTTGATTAGGTACGTACTTTTCGTTTTTGAAGTTACTTGTCCCCTTCGGTGGAGGATCTTAACGAAAGCGTGTTCGTAATGGCGAACGAGGAAACAAATGCCCTCGACTAGGAGCGCATATTTATTACAAACGATGGAGCTTGTTACATCTCTATTCTTCTATGCGCGCGTTTATCATTCGGGCTCGCGCCAACAGCATAAATTCCCGCGGAGGAGAGTCGTGGTTCCGATAGGGAATCCCAGCGTGCATACAAATCGTATCCGCATAAAGCACTGCTGAAATATTGCGCGCTACCGATAAGCACGTTATGCTATTCGACACCCGTCAGACTTACGCTTACGCTATCGCTCGGGTGTACAGAGCGCCGCGGCATCTATTATTTAAATAAAGTCTAACGGGCGTCGTTCGCCAAAGAGCTCGTTAATGCGAATGAAATAACGGGACGTTGTCAAAGGCCACAGTTACAACACTTAGATTTACGAGCCATTATGTTGCGAAACTTAACGAGTTCGTTATGTCCAGCATAACGGATTGATTTACTGTGAACGCAAGCTAATTGGGGTCGTGAAATTGACAGCATGACGTAATATACAGGGGTAGTAGAAAGGAAGCTTGAGGTGGATGTCTTTACCCTTCGTGGACAAATCAAGGGCAAGGGGAAGAAACTGGGAATGTCCATTTTTCGTGATTTTGTGATTTATAGCATACTTTGTTGATGACGACTTGGGATACAGAATTGTTGAATCACGAAGGGTTATAAAGTTTAAATACCCCCGTAAGATAACGTTAAAAATTTAGTATATTGGATAAAAACAGGAAATGTCCACTCTGCACTGGAATAAAACACGGAATGTCCCCAAGCTTTGCCTAAGCTTAAGTTTCTGTCGTCAAGACAAATCAAGAAGTTATTTAAGAAGAAAATTATATAAGAAAATTCAATTTATTGAACCTTGTTTCCTCACTGGTGTATTAAAGTATTCACACTTAATTTTCTCGGTAAAGCTTTCTTCTGACATTCCCTTTGTTCCATTTATCCCTCAAATAACTTGAGTGCTAGACTTAACAGTGAGACATAGTTTGCTCGTATGGAGCTGCAGCACTTTTGTTAGTATTTACAGTTTAAACTCCCCTTTCAGTCTCAATTGTTTTATCACTGCAGAACAATATTGTATGTATTTGCAAGTCGTTCAAAATTCAATGATTGCAACGTGGAAATTTGTTCCATCCTTTTCCATGTTCGGTTTTATTTTCCAGATCGATTATAGCCAGAAACCTGGTCTTGTTTTTAGACAGCAGATGGTTCACCATTATCGAATCAAAAAATAAGGAGCGCACGGTAAATATTTTGTTCGCTTAGAATAAAAACACGTCGATTACGAGAACACCTCGCTTAGAGCTCGATATTCCTTGTTTTTGTTTACACTCGGACGGAAGCTTCATTAATCGCTACCCTCTCTTTAAAAAGTTTGCGCCAACGATTTATCGCAGAATGAAAGTGGTTCTAGCGGTAAAATGGATCTCTCCGCGATGAAACATGTTCAGCTGGTATAATTTTACAATAACCCGGGTAATTATAATTGTTATACAGACTTTTCTTTATAGTGTATCCTTGCTAACAGATCTTCACTAAAATTTGAAAAACCTATATGTCAGTAGATTCGCATTTCTGTATAATATATTCCTCTAAAAAGAATAATATCTGCAACTGCATTAAAATGACAGATTTAAGAAAGCATCGAGCGTGTTCGTGTAGTCAAGTAAAATCAATCGCCGTCGGTAGGAGCCTGAAAATATTCGAAACAATATATGCAGCCCAGATAAAAAGTGCTAATTTGAGGAAATATCGTCTTTTAATTCTGCCGAGCTTTAATATCCTCTCGGTTAATGGCGCGAGATTAACCGGAAATGTTGGAGTCTACTGCAATTTCCGGTGGAGGTCGGTAAAGCAGAGATTACATAGAAGCTGGAGGTGCTTTCTGGTTCGATCGTGGTTTCAGCTGGAACCCCGTAGGAGCACACACAACGATATTACAGGAAACTGCACGGAATCGTTGATAATTGTACAACGGGTGTCGTTTCGCGTATTGATCAAAAAGTTTGATCAATCGCAAAAATACATTCCTCCATGGTACGTGATTAATCCCTTATTAAATCCAATTTTATAAATAGAAGCAACCGTACAATTGAATCCTGACGAACAAGGAATCTTGTCTTGGCAGACATTCGCCTAATAGACCTGCACTTTGAATGCAACAATTCCATTGTAATTCACATGCTTCCGCGCTCCTGCACCGTTCAATAGAACGACGGAACTGTGTAGCAAGTTCTACTTAACGTTAACTGCATAAGTCACGCTGACTCTTGCTCTATTTGGATGATATCAAATACATGCCCGTATTTCGGAGTGCAAATATGGTTCGCGGAAGCTTGTCGAAAATGCTCGAGCCTCAAGGCGGATATACATACTTAACATGCACGCGACAAGTTGACATAAACACGTATGCTTATGTTGCTTCGGACGGTGCGTTCGCAATTTCTCAGATTTGCATGTTGACTCACTGGTACGTTATAATCTTTACAGTGGATGGAGCGAGCTATCATTTTGATGTTTACCTACTCGAAATGAATGAGCTTGACAATAATGAAATATCCTTTATTTATTTATTTATTTTCTCGTGAACAGGTGAGACTCGTTTAGTGATAGAAGGAGATGAAAAGACACAAAGTAGAGAAACAAGCGTTATCGGTAAAAAAAAAACAAAAAGTAAGAAGAAACTTGGAAGTGTAGAAGAAAGGATATTAATTTATGGGATATACATACTGATAATGCATCGCGTCAATGTCTATGTGCCTCAATTTCAATATACGTTTCTTTAAATGAAATACGAAGTACATACCTACACCGTGTTACAAATGCGCATGTGTTTGGTCGCACGCACATTCAAATTCAAGCTTGTTTTCGTCGAGCACAATATGCTGTCGATTGCAGCACGAATGCACTCCGACCTGCACAGTCGGGTGCGTCTCTCTTGTGTTTTTCATAGTTTTTATTTTATTTTGTTTATTGACTTTCACGCGAGCCACGCCGTTCAGCCCGTTTGTACAATACCACTCGGAACTATTTAAACAGTTCGACGTTTGTTTTGCCTTCAATAACAACAATACAATCCAGCGCCCACGCTTCTGAGGCTTTAACGGCAATGATTGTCGAAAATAACAATTGGGCTTAATTGTGCAGAAAGATAGCAAACTGCAAAAAGACAGAAAATTTGTTAAAAGCCGTATGGATCACATAATTTTGTGATCTTTATTTTGCAAAAAATTACTGACCCATACAACAACTTTTACAGTATACAATTATTAAAACTACCAAGGCGTAGTTCCATTTTAGGTTGAAAAACAAAAGCCACAGAAAATTTAAAATAACGAAATAAAATATACCCAATAGAAATAAAGCTACTATTCTTTAACAATTCAAATTTTCGAACTAAAACTCTATTTCAGGTCATCGAGGGTTGGAAGTTTTCTGCATAACTAGGCCGATTTACAAATTACTAAATGCCTTCACCATGAAAATATTTGAAAACTCAGACTTTGCAATCACGAGAAAAATTATATTTTCTACTATCGTATTTCGTTGTTTACCGAAGCGAGATTTATCGCCACTTATTCGTAAGTGCAAAAGCAAGAGAAATAGTCGAATATGTGCTCTTAGGTGTCTCACCCTAACAGCGATTCCTTTTCATTCTCGAAAATGACGATACATCATAGCATGAAAACCCGCAGGAAATCCTGATCCATGCTTCGGAACTGCTGCACTGTTTCCCGCTGCACCCTTTCGATGCTCGCGGCTTATCTACCGGCGGGGCATTAATATTCTTTAAAAGCTGGGCAGACTTCTGTTTGCTTTAGAAGCACTCTCGTCTTTGATGCATAGGCCGTGAACGAAGTAATGCTTGCTTTTAACCTATCGACCCTGAAAGAGTAAACCCGGCACGACAAGCAGGGAGAGCATCGGTATAGACAATGCCGCGTAATATCGAGTAATGGCGAAGGGTGAAGAAAAAACATGAAACGTGAATAACATCTCGGGAATTTAATATCAACTCCGGGACAACGCTTCGAAGCGGGAGATATGTGCAGACGGAACAGCAAAAATGTGGATGAATATATTTTTCTCGCGTTTATTGCGCGTGAAGCATTTCATAGCGCTTTCCTTAACATGCTAACGCATATTACTTTATGTTTCATGTTTCCGATGAATACAGGTCCTTCATATAGGTTCGCTGGAGAGGTCACTGGCCCGAAACGAACACGTTCGGATGTAATTAATGTTTCTGGAAGAGTTCCCGAGGTGGAAGATAAAAGAGAGGGTCCATATTAATATTAAACTTTTACGCGAGAGTGATTTACCTCCTGCCGAGTACATACATTAAAAGGAGTCGTCTTTAGGACCACTGGTGGAAACTAAATATTTTCACGAATTCCCTTCTGCTGGCGGAAAAGCTCGCGCTAAGAGACCATGAAATACCGCGGTTTTTGTACCACCACCGACGTGATTTAATAGATCCCGCTAATCCTGGAATCCTGCCCCAATTTCAACTGACCTATGCAATTGAAATGTAGACCTCTAATCTTCCACGTTGTTATTTCGCCTTCCATTGTACACGCTTCGTTAAAGCGACAAATCGATGAATATTGTAACAGTATCATTAGTATTAAACCCATGAAGAATATGTATCTACTGCCCTTAAGCGATATCAGTCTAACGTTGGATTTTACTTTTCGTCAAACCTGTATCCACATCTGTAAACCTTGCATTACCGATAGCATCGCCGAGGATTCACAATCCCGACTGCCTGTGATTAATTGCTCCCTTTCAAACGAAAAGCCTATCCCTGTTTTATCATTAAAGCCAGCCGACCGTAAAGCGACATTTAATCGTGCTCGAAGAAAGAATAAATCTACATGCGCGGACGGGTAATGGCGGCGGTCGAACATGCGTTTAATCCGGGTCGCTACGTTCCTCTTCCGCCTGTTTAACGAGTATACACGAGTATTAATTGATGGGTACATAGTGGCTGCGATACTTTCCATTAAGTGCGCACCCCGTGATGAATGGGGAATGTTGCATCCATCCCGAGCAGTCCCAGTACCTGTTTATCGAGGGTACGGAACATCCATGTCTTTATTATACAAAACGTCAACGGAGAACGGGTCGTCTCTGGTCCTTCGCCATTTGTATCCTTTGAACGGCTTGCTGATTTTAACAGAACAATAATTCTGAGTATTATTGTATGAGCTGTATTGTGAGCTAAGGGTATTTTGCGATTGCTATTGTAGGCGAAAAACAGAACCTCGGGCGATGGGACTCGAACCCAGGAATCTGAGGAACTTCTGATTACTGGCCAGCGGCGTTACCAATTCCCCCAACGCCGACTCCCCGATGTTACTTTCTTCCGAACTCTGCAAATACACAAACTAACGGGCGCCACCTGTGCGCCAATCTCATCTGGGAATATATCTTTGAGAAATTGGTGTCTATTATTCTCTAATGTTTGGTGAAGGTCCAACATTTCTGTAAAAAAATCAGTAGCTAGGAAATAGTATTAACGAGACTGTTCAAAGACATTAATCAAGGCCTTGAAGGTGCATGAAAACCAGCCAATGTAGGTAAATGAGGCGTACCACAACGTAACCAACACATTCGGTGGTTTTGGAAGATTATACCGGGGCGAGACTTCCAGTGGTTTCCAAACTGGATTGCCAGCTTACGCGAGGTTTGCTTTGCGATCTACTCGGGAGAGTGGAATTGTCATGCGAATATTCGCCGGTGCTTTTAAATTATTCCCTCGTTTCGGGAAGCCGGACTTCCGCGCGAATTAAACCGAGCACCGATGATAATCCCATCCAATCTTTCCACGCTGACGTTCGGATATCCTTTTAAGTGTTCCTGTGTTCGTTCAGCTATCGTTGAAAATCGCGGGTGTTCATCATCGGAGGTCTTCGAGTCGGCTGTTAAGTAATTAACGTAACGTAACGAGAGCCCGTTTCATTATCCTGAGTTGCCGTGGACACGGGAATATACTTGTGCCACTTTGTTTGCCGACAGTGCGACTCTATCACCTGTAACTTCGTCGCTATTTCTTTTGCTTGAACTCGTCATTTTATTTCCCTTTTGACTTGCTTTCTGTATACAACAAAAAATCCGCTATCAACTGATGAAATTTCTAAGCTATTTAGTTAATTGAAGTAGCACCAACTCGGCACACAGGTACGAGAATCGTTTCATTATCAACCTTATCCTTGCTCATAGCCACTAAAAGTTTCTAAGTAACGCGTCAATACAACTCGTGCCACGAAACTTTCGCAATAACGAAGAATAAATTACCTCACGTGCGTCGCAGACGGATATATCTAAGTTAATGCGGGAAATGGGTCTTGCTTAATGCAAAATTCAAAAGAAGCGTTTAACTTGAAGAAGCGATGGCGACGTTGACGTTATTCCCGGCGAGGGGGAGCTCCCACTGGCTTACAGTTTCCACGGGCCGTCGGGGAACTCATTTTTCTGGGCTCGCGCGGCGTCCCCGCGACCGCAAATTTTCGAGCCGGGATAACTTCTTATTCATCACCCCAGAATTCGTTATCGGCACCGCGATAAATCGTCCCGCGATGCTACTCGGTCCCACACCCTCCTGGATTCTTTCTGCTGGTTCTCCTTGCAAGGATTTCTATGGTCTTCGGAAAGGAGAAAAAGTGGTCCAACTTACCAGATAGTAATGGCGGGGAATGGAGCCACTCGAGCAGAAATATTAGCCTCTGAAGTACGTAGTACAAGAAACCGGAGGGGCAAAACGTCTGTTGAATGTAAATCGCGAATCCATGAAACGTCACCAGCCGCTGCCCAACGAAGGGAGAGCAATTGGGTTAAAAATGGCGCGAAGAATCCGTCGTTAAAGTGCGAGCACGAATAACCGCGAACGCGATTTCCTCATTACGAAACGCAGCGTCCGAGGAACTTTACATAGATTTTATCCCAGAGGTAATTGAAATGAATTAGCCATGCATAATGCAGAAGGTACTCGGAGGGGAAATGTTGCGGATGAAACTACTCGGGACGAAACGAGCGCTTCTTTATCCGAATGTTTAGGTATGCACGTTTAACGTGTGCCGGCAGCAGTGGTTTGAACGTGCGGCACAAATTCGCGAAGATCGACTTTAAATCTGTAATAAAACCCAATGAGGAGTTACAGAAAGATGTTTCCAAAGTAAATACTAGATTCCAGATATTTCTCGAGCTATACGTGCAAACCGAAGTTCCCTCGAAACGATTTAAAGTTTCGAAATACAGATCAAGAAATTCCGGGGAACTTCGTAAAGAAGTCTAGAGAAGGGCGACCCTTTATAATCGCACAGTTATGGATTTAGGATGGTAAAGAAAAGTTTGGTGAAAAAGAATTCCGAGTGGGCGAGGCACGTAAAGAGTGTCGGGTGATAAGGTTATCAGTCATTCTGCAGAAAATTCTTGGGAAATGTTCCTTTTTCTGCACATTCATTCCTCCTTTGTTCTTATCAAGAAACTGATACGCGAGAGGAGGTAGAATGTAGTTATAAATTAGAACCTCGTGTATGCGGTTTGACTTTTGTGAAAAGCGTTATAACTGGAGAATAGTGAAATGTCAGAGAAACACGAGTAGAGTATAATCCTCGAATACCACAGACATATATGAATAAAGAATTTTATCCGAAACCTGGTTGCTTTCCAAGGAATAATATTTCATCTGACTTTATAGAAACCTACACGCCGAGTAGAGTCTCACTAATGACCCTACTTATATATTATAATATTATCAATTTTAAACCCTAGCGGCATCGCCGTCGGGCACGCCAAATCGCTCGATCTCTATCCGCCGTGGTGTGCTCGATGTAATAAGAAAGCAATCGGAATTGATGATATTCACGTGCACGGTTCAGCAACGCGTTGAAAATGAAGAGAATGAAAAAGCAGCCTGGGTCTGGCGCGTCACTCGAATTCCCAGAACCGAGGACGATAGAACGATACATCAACGTCACCGTGTACATCGTGAAATTTCTCGCGCGGAAAACTGGCTTCCTCTTCGCGCGCTCCCCCTTTTGCCAGCACGGTGCCGTGCTCTTTCCGGGTGCTTCTAAATACGCTGGCAGTCGGATCGACTCCCATTAGACGGGGAGGCCGCGCGAACCACAGCTTCGTCTCACAGAGAGCCGAGCCTTTGGTGACTAATTTACTACCCTTTCGAGCGGGCTTTATGGATATTTGAGAGTGGGTTTCACGGAGGTGTGCCCAAGACGCAGAGATGAAGAGGAAGATAGACGGCGAGGGGAGGGTATAAAGGATGGTATGGCGGAGGGATGGCGGAGGTATATCCTCGATAACGTCGGCGGTGAGGCGTGACGGAGGCTAGGGTCCTACGGCTGTCGTAGTAGCTCGTGTCGAAGGGGGTTAGAACAGTTCGGTGGATGCGGTGAGACTTTATATACACTACCCCTCGAAGCTGAGGTTTCTGCACGCGTTACACCGCCGTGTAAAACAGATGTACCCACGTACCACGTTTGAATCTGAAATGCTACACTCCCTCTAGAGCGTAGCAGGTCCGTGAAGGGGCGAGCGGAGGCGTTCGGATCGACGTAAGGTCTATGAAACGGCACTGGTAATTATGATCTGCATGTATTTGACCCAGATTCACCCGCTCGACTCAACAGTAACCACGTTTATCGACTATACCGGGAAATATGCAACGCGTCGGTTGTAAAATAAATTTCGAGCTCAAAGGGTTGATTGTGCCCGGGGGAAGCGTATCGTGTGACATCATTGGTGAGAGATAAAGGATTACGTTCTTATGTCGTGCATTAGAGTACATTAAAGCGCTGATCTACCTCCGCGACACAGGAATTGAATTAGGGGCATTATCTCCCCAAAAGGTAACCGTCGCTTCAGCCGAACCTCTTATCGACCCCAACGCACCACTCTCCCGCTTTAACTCTGATAAAGTTATCAGCGCGAAACATGCGTGCCATTCGATCCGCGGCGGAGTGTTCTTATTGCGATTAAAATACTATTGGCACAGCTTTTTTCCCGCCGCGCCGCTTTCCATGTGTAAATCAGAGCACGGCTAGAGTATACGTTTATTTCTATCGAACGCGCAATTGACATTTCGTCGATTCCACTGAAACTGAGATGTTGTAAAACGGACATTTCTCGGGAGAGCTCCGCGCCGTGGCGGAACCGAATCCGATTCACGCTGATTCGGTCCACTCCTTTGGGATTCCTTCGGATACTTTGATTATTCGGTTGACCCGTTTGTACTTGTCTAAGGGAGAGAAGAGATAGTGGAACAGAGTTAATCGCGGGAAATTTACATGAACCGAGAGAATCGAGGGAAAAAGATGTTAGGGCATCGTAGGAGACTTTAAAGGGAAGGGAAGCGAAATTGTAAACGATTCAGATCAAATATTCAACATTTTAGAGGAAAGAGAAAAGGTCAAAACCGATTCCACTATCCATATTTCATTCGCCCTAGGAGAGTTCATTCGGTACACCGCTATTTACAGTTGATTATAAAGGCAATGAAAAGATTGCTGGATTCAATTAAAATCGTTGCGTTTAAGAGGAGCATCGAGGGTGGGAAGCGTTGAAAAGGGCGGGTGGATTGACGGGCCGAAGGAAAACAAAAGGAAGTGCGAGCTTTTTTCGCGACACGATGCCTGTGATAGCTTTGAAAGCGAAGTGAACCCCTGAAGGGAAACAAAATAATTCACGGTATAAGAGGGCACGAAGCGAGGGTGTCGCGAAGCTCAGCGGACGCCGCAGGCGTCAGAGAGCAAAGGGGAAGTACGACAGCGGACGCGGCGTGTCGAAGGGCGCGCAGAGCAGGTACGATAATGAGGGGGAGAAAGGGAGACCGCGTACACCAGCGGTGGCGGGAAAAAAATCTTATAGAATGGCGAGGCCACAACGGGGTGAAAACTTCTCTAATTATTCAAGCGGCGGGGATGTTCCTCGTTTGTATTGTTCCACAAATTACCTTCTTTTCATTTCGATGCTACGCGCGATCAACTCCCTCTCCGTTCCGGCTTTGTTCGTTGCTCACCTCCCCGTTGCAGAATTTCAAAGCGTATTTCACGGGAGCCTCGGATGGAAGGAAGGCCAGAGAGGCCGAGCCAGGAATGATAGTTGGCTTTACCATATATCCGATGACACGGGCTCGAAATGACAAAGGTAAAAGGGTCAAGCAAAGAGTGTAGGAGAATATCAGGACATAAAGGGCCGCACACTGGAGCACTGGAAAATGTATAAATAAAACTGAGAAATAAACGGAGCTGCTTCATTTTCCTAAGCACTTTCGTGCAATATGGCCCCTTGTACGCTTTTAATACCTGCTATCTCAATAATCGCGACGATACACAGAGCTTCGCCGTGAATAAATACTTCACAGCGGAATACTAAAAGCATTATATTCCAGCGATCTCCGTTAAAATACGAAAGTCTATTATATTCTTCAATTATGAAAAAGTACTTCTTTAAACGAGAAAGCACGACCGTCATTTTTTACCTCGTGTCTGTAAAATACGGACGCTCGAAACGGGTGCTCTGTTCTCCCCCCGATACCCGTCGACTTTGCATTTGCATAAAAGCTCGGTGGGGATATTACCAAGTTCGTTGTAATAATTGGTTATTTATGTGACCGGCCGCAATACTTGGCTTCGCGGAACCGCCGCGCAGCAATAAACTCTCGACATTTCGATTGAAGCGGTGTTACCAATCCTCCCCTAAATCTCCCCCAGTAAATCCGATAATGAACCGCATCAACATCCATGAATTCACTTGTGGCCTCCTCTCTATCTTAATCTCCAAGCCCCGAAACAATATCCTCAGCTGCGACCAAACATCCCACGAAGCTATTCCAGTCGGAGGGCAGATCATCCCCTGTCCAAGCACGAAGAAAGTGTCCCCGGTGTTTACCTGAGGGGGCGAACGGTAATACCAGCGAACGGCGAGAGAAGAGGAATGGAAGGAAGGGTGGGAAGGGGAGGCCGATGACACAGAACGGCGAATCGAGAAGGAGATAGTTAGGGTCTCGAGGGTGAACGAAAGGGTGACGAGGGAAAGAGAGGACTGACGGCGCGGCGAAAGGGAGGGAGAAAGAATGATCGGCTGTCGGAAAGGTGGTAGGAGAGCAAAGGAGAGAGAGCGAGAGGGCGACGCGCTGGTCGGCTGGAGGGTTCCGTGTGGTGAGGCGAGCGAAATGGGGGGGGAGGGAGCACGGAGAGAGGTGGAGGTTTCGAATGGTTCAGTTGTAGCGGTACCGCGGCTCCGGTCGCACGTGTGTCTCCGTGTTTTCGCGTGGCTCGCGTGTTTTCATTCGCGCGTGTGTACCCCTCGGCCCGTCCCGCTCTCACCCTTGCTCGCTGCGCCTCGATCGCCCACGAACAAGCCCCCCTTGGCTTCGACCCCGCTCTTTCTCTCTCTCTCTCTCTCTCTCTCCCCCTCCCTCCCGCACACAGCAGACCGCCGCGTGACGTCTGACCAAGCACGCGGTTCTTCTACTAGCGCGGCGCGCCTCTTCTCACGGAAGTTTGCCTCGCCTCCGTTTCCTTGGCCGCCCCGTTCGCAATGCAGAATTCCCGCGAGGGGTCAAAGTTCCGTACGGTCACGTCTACCACCCCGCGGCGGCGATAAACGGGAGGAACGCCGGTCCCGTGATCTCGACTTCGAGGGAGAATCAGGGCGGCCGTTCCACGGGCATCGATCGCCGGATAGATTGCTGGAGGAGTTAGTAGGACGTTGCAGAAGACGGGGAGAGATCGACGACACCAGCTGGCCGCGGGATCGCCGGCGGATTTTCGGCTTACCGAGCGATTAGTGGGGAGGAAAGGTGACGTCGCCGCGAGGACAGAGGGAAAGGTAAACAAGTTTTGTAAACGGATCGATTGATCTGGAACGAGGAATGTCGAACGTTGCGGAAGCAACGGCGAAGCCTGCGTAATCCTGGAGGAAATTCTACGACTCGTCTGTGAGTAAACCTTGCCCCCTTGGTCAGCTTGCCAACGGTACACGGTTATAAATGTGACGGGCCTGGGTTGAAATCGACGACGCGTGGAAGGATCGACGAATGTGCGACGAGGGATCCCGATGATCGGTGGACGCCGCAGGATCGATCGCCAGATGATATCGCGCGCACCGTGCGCGTGCCGGCGCGCCGGTGCGCCGGTGCACGGGCGGGCAAACTGAATTTAATGTTATGGTAACGTGAATCGATCGCAGTATATACCCGGAGCCTCTCCATCACGGTATCCCGTGCCCGTGCGTGCACGGTAACGGCCGTCGTAAAAGCTCCGTGAAGAAGGTGAAAAAGTAATTGAACTATCGGATCGGAGGTTCCCCGCTGAATCTACGGGCAGAAATTACCTCTGCGAGGCTCTCGCCGGCCTTTCATTCGAGATAAACAGCGTGTCGGTTAGTGGCGCGAAATTTCCCGTGTGTGTGCTTTCCGATGGCCGGGCTAGGGCGCGATCCATCGAATCGATCGTTGGAAACTTCAAAGGCCGCGGTGTAAACGGCGCCGCAAAGAAAAACGGGTGAAAACCGTGGCCCGTGGCCACAGCGTTCGCATTGACCCGGACCGATCCTTCCTCGGGACACGTGCTAATACATCGACGGCAGTTTCGAGGCGATCAATCAGCGGAAGGAGTCCCCTGAGCGTTGAGTATATCCGTCAGGAGAGGAACGCGGGAGACGAACGTCTTTCGTTATTAAACTTCACCGGCTGAACTTTGATGCATCGCTGTAATATTAATCTTACAATGCCGAGAACCTCGGAGCCACTGGTCGATCGGATTCGATACAATTGATCGCTTGGAAGAATGAACGGCACGCCTGTTTCAAAAGCGGCGGATCCGCGGAGACCGGTGGAACTTTATTAGAATCTAAACTCATCGAACCGATCGACGACCATATATGTTTAACGTAACAACGTTTCAGGCGTATCCCTTTAATCGTGCTATTTTGGAAGAGAGGGTTGGGATCGCGAACCACATAGAGTATTCCCAGAACCTGCGCGGCACGTATTTGCCGGTAATTTCGAGGGTGTACGTGACGGGAAAGATTTTCGAATTCGTGTGGCAAGCTTGCCAGGCGATGCCCGTCTCCTATTTGCCTGGATCGTTACACCGCGATCGACGCGGCGAGGTCAGTGTTCGCGGCGCAAATTTTTGCCGTAACGGAAACCCTATTGAGCCGCGCGGAGGAATGCCTGCGAAGGTGTGAAGGGGCAGAGGAAGAAAATAACGAGAAGTCTGTTCGCCTCGACGCTCGAGCCTCCGTTGTATTTATACACACCTATGACGCCACGACGATTCCCTCGAAGGATGATTAAACGAGAAATCAGTGCCATTCGCGAGCGGGACGACTGACGCCCGTACGTTGCTCGGGCGGATCTGGAATCTACAGGTCAAAAAATTCAGGATCAACGACTTCGGGAAGCAATAGGAAGTTCGCCGAAGGTGGTAATGCCTGTGGATGAGACGCAGGGAAACAGCGCGGCCGTGAAGGCGATGAAACTGGTAACTGTTGTCTGAACGGTTACGAAAATAGCTCGCGATAAAAGTGAGTCCCTTTACAATCATCGCCATTCTCGTAAGAACGATTGGATTACAAACCGACTCCGTGGACGAGCAAGCGGAGGCGCAAGCGGGAATTGTTATCCAGGAAGTAATCAGACTACTCGATTCCGCGTAATTCAAAGAATCCTTGGAGTAAACAGAGGTGCCGAGAGGCGACGCGTGTCGACGAAGTTTCCGCGGGGGAGGGACGCGATGTGTGCAATCTAAGACTCTTCGCTCGAAATCAGCAGGGTCGGAAGCAATTCCAGAAAACAAACAAGTTCACCTGCAAGCGCTCGATGCACCGATTGCCACTGAAGTTGCTCAGAGCGGTGTAACAGGCGCGGTGTCCGTTTAACGGGCCGAGCTATTGGGAAGTAATCGCTGGCTTGGAAGAAATTTCGCTGCAAATATTACCTTCAAACGGCGCTTCTCTGCTGGGAGATTTCAAAGGTGTACAGAAATAATAATCTAAAAGAGGAGCAGGAGGTAAAAGTGTACCTAAAGGACTCTCCTGTCTCGTCCGAGGCGCTGAACAAATCACTTGAACGCGCACGGCGAATGAATCTACAGGGAAGACGTCATCGAACAGTGTCTCGGCAAGGAGCGCGCACGAGGGCGTAATTGTCGCGAGCGTGTTGCCATCGAGATCCGCGGGATCTTCCGTCGTCCACGAGCGGGTCTAATCCTTAGCCGCGTGAACTTTCGATCGTTCATAATTCCCGTGGCGGAAGGAAAAGGAACGGGCTCGGTTGCGCCAAGATTAGAATTCGTACGTGGATTTCGTGGCTGATTAATCGCGTTTACAGCGCGGGTCGCGTGCTAACGATCCTCGACTGGCGGGCCGAGTGCCGCAGGATAGCGGAGGATGGATAGAGGCTGTTCCAACACGAGCGGCTCGATTTGTGCGCGGTGCTCCGCGGCCTGGAAGTAATCCGCGGGACTGTTCTCGAATCGAGCGTCGCGTATCGGTTCCGTCGGAGAGCGGGAAGAGGTTGGCGATAAAGGGAAACAGAGAAAGGGGGTGGAGAGAAACACGGTGGAACGGCGCTAGCCCGGCGAGCGAGGGAAAAGCGTGTGCCGCGATCGAAGTTAGTAAGCCTGGAACGGTGGTGCGAGTGAAACCGCGGACGGGGGTGTGATTAGACGGGAATAATGAGTGTGGAATGCGAGAGAGCGCGACGTCCCGATGAGAAGCCGATACCAACAGAGTTTCGGGGATCGTCGCGTGGCTAAGTAGACCGGTGGCGCGGGAATGGTGCGGAAGTAGGTTTTCTTTCTTCCGGCTTGGTGCTGGAGAGGCGGCGCACGAGTGGCCCAGAAGAGGACGATGATGTCTAGACAAAGCAAAGACCCCGTGCAGAAGTGCCACTCGGACCCGGGCGCTGCAAGTACCGCCGGTACTCCTTGCAGCCCGGGTAAGCGAATTTCCCGCAGACTTGTGCCCGGCATACCGAGTTCTTCCAACACGCGCAAGTGTGTCCTCACCTTGGACGGCTATAGCTACGTGATCGGTGAGTACAGAAGAACGATAAGGGCCGAACTCGTATCATTCAGGGGTGGAGAAGGGGTGGTGGAGGGGTGAGCGCAGGGGCGCTCCTTATCTCTCCTTCTCGACGGCGTGGCGCGTGCAAAGTATTATCGTCGTTACATTGCACGACCCCGCGGAGTTAATCCCTCCTGTTGGGGATTCTCCTCGTCCACATTTTTATCGGCGGGCTGATTACCGCGGTAGATTTCGCGATTCGATCGGCCGGGATTTTCGCTCGATAGACACCTCCCGCTGCCATGTGCAATTGCTCGGCTACGGTGAGGCTCGAATGGAGTTGAACGACGATCACGGGGCCAACGAGATAGCTTCCTCTTTTTATTGCAGCGTTCCGTGCCGTAAAGACGTTCGTTCGTTATCGCGACTCGCCGATTCGTAACAATCAAAAGTTTCCTGCTCGGATTCCGCGCGGGAACGTCTTACTCCGGCACGTCCCGCTCCCCTCGCCCGTGAATCAGTCCCTTTTTCGTGCGAGCACGCACGGGGACGGTAACGCCGAGCCCGTAATTACTGCGCGCCCGTAAATTGCACCCGCGCGTACTTACCCTCGTGTAACCGCCACGTTACCGCGCTGCTCTGCCTTTCACCCTAATTAGACGGGGCACGCGTTACCGCCCGTCCGCCGGCGACGAAGAGATGTCGCGGAAAAAACCTGCGCCAGCTTAATTAATCGGCAGAAACGTGCGAATGACTCGGCAGACGAGGCGCGTGCAAACACTCTTGAATTCTGCGGAGCACGTCTCGCGCGTGGATTCCCATTGAATCGCCTAACGAACACTGCCCATTCGTTATCACTCGCCTCTGAAATGCACTGTTGGCCGAGCCTCGACGTCATTATACGTATTTCGATGCTGTATCAACGGAATTCTCCGGGAAAATGCTTCACTGTCCGTTCGTTATTATTCAGCGCCAGATAATTATTTGTTCTGCCTGGAATTATTCCGTATTGTACTCGAAACTCATTGTAATACGCGAGATCCTCGAGTGCCTTTAAGGGGGATTGCGCCTTGTTGGGCCGAAAAGTAGATAATTCTTCGTGAATTTTTTGTACAGAAACGGTTTGACATATTAATTTGAGGTTTGGCAGGTTGTTTTATTTTATTATATCTTGAACTGTTGTTATGAATTTTTGTGTAACAGTGAAAAAAACATGGCACTTACAAAGGGAGCGTTGAAAAATAATCTGGTGGTTCTGCAATTGATGAAAAGTACTGTAAGGGTTATTCGACACAGAAAAAGGAAAAAAGGTTCTGAATCTATATGAATGTAGTCATCGGTGTCAGTAGATGCATTAAGAAATATAAAAAAATGTTACAATAGCAGCCTTTTGAAGGAGATGAAGCGCCGTAATTTGAGTCTGAAAAAGGTTTTGCCCGAAAATCGGGAAAATTTCTTTAAATAAAAAAGGAACATGGCCACCGGATTTGTAGCTTTAGTAGTCAATTCCCGCAAGAACTCTGGTGCATTATTCTTCCCGAAAATGTGTCTTTAAGAGCTATTATCCACCCGCGAGATAAATTCGCGGAGGGAAGAACGTGGCGTTTAATGCCACCCCGTCGATTCCTTCTTTTCGCTTTCGGGCATGTTTCGAAGATATTAGAATTCCCCTGTTGCCATCCTGATTCGCTTAGAGTTCATGTACATTGAACTTTGTTCGAAACGAATCTATTTGCGGCGCGCGTAACTACGTCGCCCAACGACGGCGAGAACTGCACGTGTTCGTTAAAAACGGAAGAAAAAGAGAAAAGGGGAGAAGAAAGGGACATTTGCATCGCGTGCAACCTACCGCGAGAACTTACGAGGAAATATTTTTAACGTAAGAACATGCACCGCGGCGCACGAAATTGCGAAACCCCTGAGACGAAGTGATTTTATCATTTTCGTAGTTGCAGGTGGTAGTCTAGCATTCCTCTTTATGTGTGCTCAGTGGTAACGGCCGCGTTTTATTGTATTTTCTTTCCCTCCCCTTACAAATTAACTCGCGGACGTTGCAGCCATTCTGCTGGAAGAATCTCGCGTCACAACTCGTTGAATTTACTTTATTCACCGACGGGCCGAGTTTTCTGCGGATGAGCAACGTTTCTTTAAAAGACTTTCATTTTGCCAATGTTACGTACTTCATTGACAATTACGCAAAATTGCTCCGTAAAATATTGGATTAATATCTTTTACAGCATCAGTGATTCAATCACCCAATGAAGATACTATTATTTTACTCATCTGTTCCAAAAGTACTCACGAAACTTTTGTGGTCTCCATGAATTCTTCCTGAATTAATTGTTCTTTGTCTATTCTCTCCAGAGCTTAACGAAGTTCCGCGAGTCAGCGACAAAGATGTTATCGTCATTTTAAGAATCCGCATTAATGCGACTGGGCGAGTTGTCTCGTTACAAGGCGCTCGATCAGACAAAGGATCAGCCTCTTGATTAGTCAAATTACCGATATCCCACGGGCTGTGTCCGCGGTCGACACAGATTCTGTATTTACAGGTCCATGGTCGAGTTGGAGAGTTGCTAAACCGATACGACGGTGCTTGCCCGTCGCCCGAAGAAGCGAAACTCGCTCTGCCCCGCTCCGGGCAATATTATCTCTTCTTTTAAACGAATGAGACTCGACGATATTGCACGTAAGAAATCCGGTTAGAAATCCGGTCCGTTCGATTTGGACCAGATAAAAGAGGGAGAAATGTTACGTCACCTGCAATAGTTCGCGAAAAGTTTTGTAATTTTCAATCAAACACAGAGCATTTTCAGTGATCGATAGAAACAACATCGGTGTGAAATTCAAGAGACACAATGTTCTGACTTTGTAAATTAATATTAATAACGCAGATTTCATGCTTGTAATTACGCTCGATTTTACCCGCCGTGTTAATTAAGCGATGTATTCTGCTCGATGCATTATGATGTTTGTTTCCGATAGAGCACGGCACTCGCGATGCTGGGACGCGAAAGAAAGAGATGGAAAGGATACGAGTGTACAAATACTCGTGGAATTCGCGTAGCTGTTTAATGAGGATTATGTAAGCACGAATGATTATCACGCGATACGCCGCGTGCTTATCTCATTCGTGGCATCATTACGGTAAAAAGTATGATACTTTTTCTTATGCCCCTGAGATATACATGCGGGTGATCGTCGATCGGTGACGTAACTGGAAAGTAACTGTCATTAAAACGTGTTGGGTAAGCACCGAGGAAAGCATCGTCCACTCGCATTCGATGGAACGCCTGGTATTTTGTTTCAAATTTAAGGAACTCGATCCGTGAGAAAGTTTGGGAACTGTACACCCCAACTTGGCGGTTTTAAGATTACGCGAAGCCCAGTTGAACGTATGATGTCCTTTTAGGGGGACTGGAGTTTTAAAGCTCGAAAAGTTCGTCCTCCTTCATTATAAAGTTAAATACACGCTTGACCAGCCGACGCCAGTCGCTAGGTCGAATATATTCCTGGGGAACTCGCAAACCTTATTACAAGACGCCGTCGTTAACCGTGACACTAGTGCCAGAGGAAGGTGAAAACTTTATTAATCGCCGTTGCTTCGCTGTACACTTGTACACTTAAGGACAGAGGATAGGAGCAGAGCTTGAAGTAAGTCCAGAAAGTGGCGTAGGTATAGACGTAGTTAAAGTAACTGTTACGCAATTGAAGGTTCCGCTTCGTTAAAAAACGATTATCGTATATCGTTCCAGGGTCCTCTTAATTAGATTCCCTTACTGTTAACCAGTACCCCCCAGCGATTTTAAATATGTCATTGAATTCTTTATTACTGGAGCATGTATAATCTGTGAAGGTTTACTCGAGGGCTGCTGTTTACTATGTACGAAGTTAAATTGCCGTGCTAAGGATGCCAATTAATTAGAACACTTGAATAGTTAGGAGCCTCAATGAAAGTTTGAAATTTAGTAGTTTGAACTTCGTTATGAAATCAGATCACTCGTGCTGAACTTAAGTAGACTTGGCTCATTACAAGCGGCAATCTCGTGCGAGCATTATGACGCTATTTCAGTGTTGGCCTGAAATTTTCATGCACGACGTAGCCTGCTACCGTGTTCAAAACTGACTCGCAGCTCCTTCCCACCGATTTGTAAAACGGCCTGCAAAAACTCGCACGCCATCGACCGCAATCAACTGCTCCAATGGCGGAGAGGAATACGCTTCGTTAAATAGTTCCATGGGCATGTTAGAAGGGGAAAATGCGTTTTATACGGTGCGGGAAAGTTTTCCTGGGTGGACCTAATATTTTTCAATGAAGGTCCGCGTGGAAATTGATGGCTCATGATTGCGCCATCAAATGCCCCGCACCGGTGACAACCGTACGACGCCATAATTTTATATAAGTCGTCAAGCTACTTTATTGCGTCTACGAAAATTTACCGCCTCGAATCTACGCGTCGCATCTTCTCAACCTCCTCCATCGTTGGCTTTTTGTCTCTCGTCGTTCTGATGTCGCAGAAGGCTAACGAGCCACGAAACTTGCGGTGGCTTCCCACCATACCCTTTTTTTTTGCCGCCTCTATAAAAACTGTATTATCCGAATGACCTTGCAGTTTCGTTGCTCTGGAAAAAAATTCTGTAGCTTGCACAGAGCTAACAGGCTCCTTTAAGGGATGATCTTCTCGAGGCTTTGTTGGTCTCATTCTTTTGCGCCGAGAAGCGGAGCAAGTGCGCCGGAGATCTCTCGATTACCTTAGGTAATCTTTATATTGTCTTCGATACTGAAACTACCACGCGTCGCGGCGTACAGCATTTTCACGTTGTCGTTTCAAGGGCGCTGATCAATTGACCAACGCCAACGACCGTGGACGTTGGGTTAAATTGGAGGCGACTGCTGTTCGTGGACCGTCGTCTTGACCCCGGACGTTATCGTCGGATTCAATTTAGAGAGTTGATGCAGTCAACTAAAACTATTTCGGCCCGGAAGTTAAGACTATTAGTTCTCCGTGTGCGCAACGTTCCGTTTGATCTTGATCGCGAGTTCGGCAGAACTTGGTTCAATGTTTCCTGTCCGTTATTGTCCGAGGGTTGCGGGCTGTTAATTGCCATCAGACGTTTACCGTGTTGTATGAAGGGAATCAAAATCAGTATAAACCGACCGCGATTAAACTCGATAGGGTTTAACATGCTTTGGAATATTT
The DNA here is from genome assembly GCA_929113495.1 of Andrena minutula. Taxonomy (NCBI): domain Eukaryota; kingdom Metazoa; phylum Arthropoda; class Insecta; order Hymenoptera; family Andrenidae; genus Andrena; species Andrena minutula. Next base: position 3,773,822 of record OV815993.1, read on the forward strand.
TTTTAAGTGTCCGTCCAATCTCGCCAACCTCGTTCCACGGTGACCAAAGTAAACCTAACTCGAGGTAAAACTAGGATGCCGAAAGTTTCAGATTAATTAAGATGCACTCTTATGGTAGGAAAATATAGTGCAATAAGTATACAATGAAGTAGCTCTGATTTGACCTCACCAGAACCTGGAAGTAAAACAAAAGCCCAGGGGAAGGTGGAGAAGTTAAATAAAATTTCGGTGTGCGGTTCGTAGTATGTTAAGACTCTAGCCAATAGTAATTCGGGCTACTTTGGAAGCGAGCGAAAATTCAGATTAACCGTCTAAGTTTTGATTGAAGGGCTTTTGTCTACAGGCGAAGTGACATTTTCGGTGATACACTTTTAAACAGGAATTACTTGCTGCCACAGCCCTCGCGTATATAATGCTAGGCTTTGGATGAATATATTACTTCGATATTCTCCCGGAGTATCCGAGGACCCTTTTATTATACGAACTTTATTATTCTCCCACCTTCGGAGTCGTAAACCCACGAGGACGTGGCTCGATGCCGGGAAATGTTGCTACCTTCGATTTTCACGTTTCCGCGTTTGATGCACGAAAGCAACCGTTCAAGGGCGGCAATCAATTAACTGCGCATAGATATTAGATTGCAGTTGAAATTGGAAATTCCGTCTATTGGTAATGGAACGAGCCTCCCGAATTCGACAATACCAGTGCGCTGTTGTTTCATTTCCTGGAAATGCGACGAACGCAGTGACGGTACAGAAGCCTGCCCTCCCCCCAAAAATCATTGTCGGTTGCGGTGATTCTGGTAATCTTGCATCTATTCGCGAGTGCTTGGCACAACTTCCCTCTCTCTAATATTCTCTTGGCTCGAGATTTACCATGTTCTCTACTACCACAGCATGTGTAATCTAGATCCTCGATTAGAATTTACCCCTGTGTGCTTAGGAGAAGAGAAACGTACACTTTATGGTCCTGAGAAAGCAACGACTTTCTGCCACTGCAAAGTATTTCTCCAAATTCTTCTTCTTACACAGATAGCTCTCTGATAACTGCCAGTTATTGTAATTTGACTAAATTCTTATTTATACAGAGGTTTAGAAAATTTATTTAGTCACTGCGAATCGTTTAACGAAATGAATTTATCTTCAACGCATCCTTTTTTAAAAGCTTCTAAATACCTTTATATGCATTCGAAGTGACTATTGTACTTTAATTATGGACTTGAATGATGGAAAGCAATATTGTGGCAGAATATTCAGAGGAATTTTTCTTCTAATCGAAAGACACGAATTTTTTTAAGCCGACACAGGTTTGTAATAGCGACAAGGGGACTGATGTACGCGCGAAACTTTTGCTTCCTTGGGGCAAGTGAGGAGTTCGCAGTGTCTGGAATACACGCCATTTCAGCCAGCACGAAAATGTCAAAGAAGAAAATTGCGATTCCCTGTTGTATCTCGGAATCGTTGGTACGGCCGTGAATGTAAATTACAGTTACACTTTCTCCTCGCGAGACTGGGTAAAATAAAAACGGTCGGTGGTAAAATACGTTGCGGTAAAATGCGCCGCGAGAAGCGCGCACACGTTTCTGTTCCACGAAGATATTGCAGCGTTAAGAAAAAAAATCGCACCGCGCAATTCCTGAAGTCGCCGGAGCATCGTAACTTGCCGCCGACGAAGGGGTTCAATTATTCCTTCGCGCAGATTAAACCGTAAAGCCCGTGTCGTGTACACGGACGCGTGCACTTTCCGTTATTCAGACAAACGTCATTGAAAATATTGAATTTCAGCCGGCACAGTTTTAATATCCATCGTGTTTGATTTTATTTTTATCGAAGGAAACAATGTTTCTATTATATTTTTCTGGCGCATCATATTCACGTTGCCTCGCGATATATCATTTCGCGCAAATCGCATGATTTCTGCAAATAAAAGTTCATCTGTAAGCTGGCGCATGTCACTTTCTTTTAATCGAGTGTAATGAGCGAGGTTTAATATTTGAAAATTTTTCTAAATTTAATTGAGAACGATCTGTTAGGAAAATAAACTCTTTAGCTGGTAATATACCTGGGAATATTTTCCCACTTTAATTGCAAGGTTTATTTAGTCGTAAAAGCAATATCCGCAGATTTTAATAAAATCTAAAATAATATTTAATAAAAATCTACGGTGCAGAGATCCTTTAAACCGTGGATAGGAAGTCCTACAGCAGCGCAGCTTGCAAGAACGATGTGCCGAAAGGGCACCTTTGTCGACCGTATGACGAAGTTTCATATGTACCCTTTCACGATATTAATTATACCTAGAACTCCATTAGGAATTATATTAATTCTCTCGACACAAATTAAACGCGTATTCCGATGTTAATATTCTTATTTGATGGAATATTCTGCATCTGAGAACAGACTCGCGCTGTTACTAAAAATAACCAACTAATGAAACGGTGCAGTCTTCATTTTCCCAGTATTTCATAACGAAGGTAAAGTAATTTGAATCACGTTGCATTATTTGTAAAGCGCGGCACAGGGTTTTATATTCTCTTCGTTAGTTATAACTAAACGTAACACTGTGATATTTATTACATCGCTCCGTAGTTGAAAAAGTAATGTAATTTTGCGTTATTACTGTTTATTCGAAGCTGCGGGCTGTACACGCTGGTTTCGCTATATTTCAAATGAAAGATGATAAAATAAATGAATTCAGCCTTTCAAGTGGAAACGTACATTTTTTATACAGATCTATATTGTACAGATCTAGTGATATGAACGATGCTCTGTACAGAAAATACAGGGAAGGCCGTTTATTAAAATTGCAATTCCATAGATTCTACAGACCCTCAAATATCGTTAAAAAACACATCGCATTACAGCAATTGCGCTCGCTAGTTCGTTAAATCGTCCCATTATACTCTAATCGTACTAATAACTTCATCCTGCAATTTTCATTCATCGGATCGTTTACACTCTTCTGTCTCAATACCCACAGATGCTAATTTCGTACTTGGAGCTTCTAAAGTTAGCACGCAGTAAAAAATTCTCTAACATTGATCCTTCTTATTTGTAGAGACGTTCAATTTGTCGCGAGTCTAAAATTATATTCTTAACCTTTGAACGTCAAGCAATCGTGGACCATATCTCATCGAAAATATTTACTGATACATTATAAATAAAACGCAACTTTAACGATACAAACTCAAATATCATCTTTCTATAATTGAATCCAGCCCCCTTCGACATTTCGATCTTGCATAACAATTCATGGCCTGCATATTCAATTAATCTCAGTTTCCACGGATCCTTTGCTAGGCTAAATCTCGTTAATCGAATCGCGCGTAGGAGGGAGCGGAACGCGGTGGGAGCTCGGAATCCTAGAAGTACCTCTATCACGGCCGATTCCAAAGAAGCTCCGAAGCACCGGATGCTTCAATCTGAGCGGATCGTTCTACTCGCAGCTTCCTCTAGTCATCCATATTTTAGTATCCACTCGAAACGTCACGGCGCGTAGGCTTTCCGTATTCCTCCGTGACACATCGTTTCCCACTCGCGGTTACGTGTGAATTAATCGAAGGGTCGCACGGAGGGAAGGGCCACCGAGCTCCGTTCGCTCGATGCCGGGGCCGGCTGTACAGAGGCGACGTTCTATATTTTCGTGACTGGAGGTGTGGATCGAGGTGTCGGGGGAAGCCGATGAAAAAGTCGGGCGAGAGAGGAGGACGGAAGTAGCCGAAGGGAAACCTATAGAATGGAGGAAGTTAGAGAAAAAGGCAGTCGTGTAATCTTCTTCGGCGCAACGTCGCTTCTGTGCGCGTACGTGCACGTACACGTGTACTTGAAGACGCTCACGGCCAACGCACGGTCTGCAAAGAAAAGAGGGACCCGCTTTACAATGTACTTTCGCGTATAGGACGCCATCCTCCCGGAAGCTGGCTGAATTCTTCCTTTTCCGTCGCGTTAGACGAATATGCTTTGACGCCTCGCCTCGGAACGCTCGAGTTCAATTACTAGATGGAGGGACAATTCAGGGAGTACCTACCGATTAAAATTTCGCTCGTATAGAAGTGGGGTCTGGAGCGTTTGAAATTGGAAAGTGTTCTTTGACGTCACAGAAGGAACGATTGGACGAAGGCGTTAGGATCCTTTGTGCCGGAGAACTGGTATTGGAAAGTGCCATTATTTTCGAAGGAGAATGGCGCCTTACTTGACAGAACTCGCTGCTACAACATTTATCCAACGAATCGTCGCAATCTTTCATGATTTGTTTCGTCCAGGCTGAGAATAGGTTATTAGTAGTCTACTTGGACGAGACGCGGCGGATCCGATCGCTTGACCCCGATACCAATCGAACTGGATTCATTGGCTGGGCTCCCCTACACCTGTTCTCGGTCCGGTGGATTTTTATTATTACAGAAATCACGCGACTGCCAATTTAGCGACGCCCATTGTCACGAGATAGCAATCGACGCTTCCGTCCATTCCCGTGGCTCGATCGTTAATTGGATAGTATCGAACGACGCGTTTGAACCGGAGTCGGGAATCTCGCGCTATTTCGTCCCTCTTCGACAACAAACAATGCGAAATTCGTTCGTTCATTCCTTCCGTTATTGCAACGTGAATGATGCATTAAGACACGACTGAAGACAGCGCGGCGTAATTTAAAACAAATCGCGATACCAATTCTGCGACACACTCTGCACGCGTGTATAGATTTCATTCAGAATCTCGTTGCCATTCGTCACGAGCAGCTGTTAAAAGACACAAGATTTTCGTGAACGTTTTCCTCGTGTCATCATTTCCCCAGGGGCAATCGTAGACAGAATATTCTCGAGCGGCGGCGCACGCCAATCGCGTATTTCCTCTGGCGTACGATAAAATCGGGAAATCTAGCGCGGAACTGCGAGATCCGAGCAGAAAGCTGTAGTCGTAAAGCTCGCAGACGTAGAAGGAAGGGAAAAGTCAAAGGGTAATGGCCGTGTTGATACAGTCGTGTCAATCGAATTATCCCTGTGACATTTCGATTCACCCTTCTAATGTTTTCATAAGATTCACACTGTTCAATTCCCTGCGCAATTGTTTCTTAAGAAATCAAACAGCTGTTGCGAGTATGATAAAAGCGCAATGTGTATGTAGCAAGGTTCTATTTTATATCATTTTGCGTGTTACGTGAAGTTAGATAGAGATTCCTATCGAAGATATTCTGGATAGACATTCTTCTATTTAATTTCAACGGTAGCGAGAGGTCTGCTTCTTTCGACTAACTCTATTGTATATGGTCCATTGAATTTTTCCTTTAACGCGGTTACCGCCGCGAATTTGGCCGGGCAGATCGAATCCCCGCAGAGACTTCGACAACAACGTTTCGATCGATCGGGGAGAAGCGACGCTTTCACGTGCAGTTACGTCCACTTTCCTCTTCGCGATTTTCCCGGGTGGAAGACGAACGACAGCAATCCGCCGTGTCCTCGGAGAGTGGAAGATAGGTACGCGTTATTCGGCGGTGTTCATCGCGCGGGTGCCATCGAGGAATGCCCCGGTCACCTCGAAAGAGCTTTCGTTGCTTGGTTAAACCGGCCACAGAAGCTCGGAACTCCGATTGGCCAGCAAAACGAGCGCATCGACAACGGACGACTAAACTTGGAAGAGAATTCTACGTGCGCCGCATTGTTCGCATCACGACCGGCTGTGCAACTGGGATTTGTCCTATTACGATTCTCTCGAAGCGTTTGCCTTCAACTCGGTCCTTTTTTTTAGCGGTTCACTTTGCTCTCAGCGTTGCAATTCGTTAACCCTTGTCCCGAATCTCTTTGGATTTAAGAATGATTTTCATTGTTCATAACAAGTTACCTTTTTAAGGTAAAGGTACCAGTAGTTCACCAATTTTCAGAAACACGTGGAAGATAAGGATTTTACGAGTGACGATCTTTTGAAAAAGTGTTGAATAGTTGACGTACCAAACCATCTACCGACTAAATTTTAAAAGACTCAAGTCTGAAGTGAATTATTTAAATCGTAGGTTATTAACTCTTTATGACTGAACTCTACATTTATTAAACTCTTATAGTGTTTTAAATTTGATAAATGCAACGTCATTTTCAAGGATGAAGCAGTTACTGAATTTTGAGAGATGGTTAACAAATTTATATAACAACATTTTTACAACATCCTTCTCATTACATAATTTAGAAAGCTTAAAGAGTATCTCTAGGCGCCGACTCTCACTATTTTATGACAGAGCAAGTAGTTACTATTGTTTACGTGAAGGATATCTAATAACTGGTCAACTACTGGTACCACTACCTTATCGTGCACTTTTCTGTTCTGTTCTGTTCTAAATACAGCATACAGAGTGATAAGGATGGAAAATAATTGCTTCTTAACTAAATGTCTTGTTCCAGTCAATTTACAATCAGCCTTTCTGTAACCCACCTGAAATGATATTCTTGGGGACCTACGTTTGGACTCTTACAGCTGGATCAGCCTATACACACTCTTCAGGAAAAAAGTAACTGTAAATCAGCCGTGAATATACTATACTTCTCTTTCACGAGGCAGATAATCATCGAAGAAAGTACCCTTCCCGCTGGATGATTGATTACGTATTAACTGTGATCACATTCTAGCCTGACCGAGATTTTTATTCGGGATCGGGCCATTTCACCTGACTGTCTTAGCGACCTAGATTCCGTCACCTAATCCGAAAGAGCACCGGTCGTATCGGTAATTCGGAAGATTCGTGTTTCCGTGCGACAACAAGTAAGAGGAATTTGCTGACTCGCTCGATAGTAGGGAAGCATCGCGTTCTGCCTCACAAATCCCCAAACTTTTCCTGGATTCGCCTCGATATTAAAATCTTTCCTCGAGATCATTCGGCTAATGCCACTCTACCCGAAGTACAATAAAAGTTGCAAACATACAACGCAACGCATTGTTTATCTCATCGAGGCAGTTAAGAAAGATATCGAAAATGGAAGCGATGTTCAGTTCGAAAGAAAAAATATCCGTTTCAGTAAATTGAAATGTCAACTTTTTCAGTGATTCACACTGTGTCACTTGAAAATGAAGATACGCGGGAAAGTGTAATCAAAACTGTTACAATGGGATTGGTCGAGTTTCCAGCATGCCGGGACGTTGTAAGAAAGTTTCAGCGAGTATAAGATAGATACGGGCTCGCTAACAAGGTAAAATTTTATTGTGCTCGCCAGCGAAACTCATTCTTTCGGTCGGGTTTGCGAGGCTGCCTGTGTGTGGTACCTATTACTCGAAGGGACGATATTAATGGCGGTCGGGAAAATTTTCCAAGATAGTCATGCGAATGGGCATAACGTCCGGAATAAGTTCGCCGTCCTCCAAATTTGTTCTTGCACGAAGCTCGCGATCCCCGCTTCGATTTCGCGGAACTTGCAGCGATATATCGTGGCTCGGTACAACAATTACGTGGCAGTGGCGTGGGCTCTCGTGATTGCTGATTTATTAAGCCAGTTGAATGCAAAATTCAGCGACGCCTGCAAGAAAAACTTTCCGACGATTTTAAATTTCCAACCGTTTAAACCGTAGTTCCTCTCGCGATTCCTGCACCTTGTGCAAATTAATTGCTTTTCTCGTCGTTGTAGATTAGATCGCGTGGGGAGAGTAAATCGTTGAAGGGCTGAAAATAAATCGTAGCTACAGTGTTCTTACTTTTATTCACGAGTATGGAAGAATTTTTTAACTGGGATACAAAACACCCCTTGTTGACAATGTTCGATAAAGTACTATTTATGCTGTTCGTCGCGAATACAGGGTTCATCGTAAGTATTTGGTATTTGGTTTGGTGAACATTTTTTAAACGGAAGAGGTAAAAGTCAGGCGCAGTGGTTTTCGATTTTTTAGATATCTATGAAGGCCCGCAAAAATATAGTTGGTGAGCATGTAGAAATTGGATGGAATTCGTGGAAACACTGTCGTAACTAACTTCATTTTATCATTCCCGGAGAGAATTACCTTTTTCCATCGCGGAATGTATCTCGAGAAATGTACCTAATTATTCGAACGTAAAACAGCCACTTGAACTGTTGCGTTGTGTCCTCTGATCATTTCTCCTTGTCACATCGCTTAATTTTGTTAATACATCGCTCGTTGTTGTTAATTAATATTTTCTTAATTCCTGTTGACTATATATTCATTGACAATGTACATTTGACTCAACGTTATCCTTTACACTGCTTTCATCTGTTTTCACATGGTAACTCCGAAACGTTTTCTATATCTTACTAACAATAAGTAGTCGCCCCAAGAATTTTCGTACTGCGGAGTTCATCATAGCAGCTTGATCTCAATTTAAGCCGGAACGGGAAATTATGCTCCCAGGATCGTCGGTGATAAATCATTGATTTATCGGAATAATACGTCCCAAACGCCCCTATTCAGCGAGCGTCGATACTTCAAAGCGCATGCATAATTCATGGCTCCGGGAGGAGCCCGGTGAACTGCAGTAAAAATCGACACGCGTCGAGTTATCTTTATCACTTTTTATCCCTCGTACCTTGTTTATAATAGCCACTTTCTGAAATGCCATTGAATAAACGAGAAAATCCTTGGACAGAGAAACTTTTAAATCTGTCTCTATAGTTTCTACTCGTAGTAGAATTTATCTCGTAGATGACTATACAACTAACTTGCATTCGCGAGGAGCAATTCTCATATGGAAAAGAAATCTGAACTTGAAATTACTTTTATAACACTCCAAAATTATCCTCAATTAAAACACCAATCTGTGATAGGTTCTTTATTTGTATTTCGCAGTCAGAGTTAATTTCCACATTCTTTTTTTTTTTTGTGTAGAGCTTTACTTTAAGGTGGTCGCATTAACAATGAGAGTCCTTCCACATTCTTGTTGCTCCTAACGTGACTGAACTATGAAGTTCGTCAGGTCTTTTGGGGCGAAGCGTTTGTTATGTTCCCGTGTGTGTTGAAGAACAAACGTACATTGTTCCCCTGCTCGAGCAGCCTAGTCTCGACTCCGCTGCTTTCATCCGCAAACACGGGAGGCCGAAGAATTTTGCGGCGTATTAATTACACGTCGGCGTAATTAGGTTATTGATTAATTTCACCGCGAGCTACTGCTCGGCGAGTAAATCACGCCGCGAATAAATTCGCGCAGCCCCCGAAGCTAGGCGGAGTTATTAACCGCGTAATCTCGGGCGAATTACAGGGCACCACTTGCTACGAACGAGTACACTAACTTTAGGGCCCTTCCGCTCCATTCGTAACAACCGATCCTTCTCGTCCTTATTCCATTTCATCAATTGTACTGTTGGCTGCAAGAAGGGCCTCAGTGCCAAAAGTCAGTTTCAAAAACAGTATTTGTAAACATTACGAAGTTAGATATTTTTATAGATAGTGAGGTTGTTGTAAAATTGTCTATACTATTAAAAACTTTGATATATCTCCTTTGTAGTTCTATTACTACAATCGGAATCATGTAATCAATTAATCAGTGAAATTAATTTTAATTATTGCATAAAAAATTTTGTTTCTAGCATTATTTTTGATTATCTATTTAATACTTGCATAATATTTGAAAAAGATGTAGAATATTGAAAAAATTTAGTCATAAAAATAGTTATAGATCGTGTCATGTTCAGGTCGATTTAAGTTTGACTTATATGCAAGTTAGGGTCAGTTGGTCAACATCGATTCACAAAATTTACCATAGCTCTGTAAATTAAAAAAATACAGCACTGACATTTAAAGGGCATATATAGAAAAGAATGACGAATCTAATTATGCGTTTTATGCAAAAAGGGCCTAAGTGTCCTGCGACCGTTCTTGTATCCAACAGCACAGCATTTAAATCACCCGGTCTCCTCACGCTGGTCTTCTATTCATCATCACAGTATCGTATTTTCGAAGCATTCAAGATACTCAAGTATAAGGAAAGCATTTATTGCATATGTTTCTCCTGGAAACAATAATAACCGTTTGCTTACATTAACACTGAGAAATTTCTCAGCCGATTGTGCCGTACGAATGACCGCGCCGCGGAGAGAAGCGAGAATTTTAAAATGAGCTTCACCGAGCATAAAATTTTTACAACGCCCGTGCTGTAATGGCGTTTTCGCATCGTGCTAATGCGATTGCTTGGCTGCGGGCATCCGGGCGACCATAACAGCGATGCTCGAGAATGCGAACACAAAAATTTTAGCTTACCTTCGCACGGACGTTAAACGGCTTCAATTGTTCTCCGAAAGCGACAAAGATTTCCCATCTCGGCTGCTGCCAGCTGTGGAAAAGTTTTCGCAAATTTCAGAACCATTAGTAGTTAGACCAGTTCCTGTGTGGTCCAAACTGTTCGTATAATTGAAAGGTGGTTACACGGCGGGCGTTTGAATAATCCAACTTCGTACGTTGCCACGTTCGTTTCTATTCGTATCAAAGATTGCCCGACGGAAGAAGAATCTTTCCGGCAGATATCCTGAGCAAAATTGAACCACGGACGCAGCTCGTGATTACGCGGCAAATTGAAGCAGCAAACGTAAGGATTTGCGCTCGATGACAGGTGCTCAGCGTATAAAACTCTGGATCAGATTACGGCAAGATATTGTAAACGAAATCTCTAGCTCTCAACAATCTCACGTATGCCGGGGATTATCGGGTTTTCCATCGTCCGTTCAGAGACGGCTAGCGAGACAACAGAGACGTAGAGCGCCTTAAAAGTGAAATTCGTTAAAACGGGAATACAGCGGAGGCTCACTTCCAAGTCCAGATAACTGTTCTTCGCAATTTTGATTCAGCTTATGCTCAGAATTCATACGGACTTTTAATTTCTCGGGAACAAACCTGAAGGGTTTGGAAATTCTTCCTTCTGTCCTAGCCCTTTCAGTTTTGTCAGTTTTGCTCGGGAGAATTACACAGGCGTTTAAACTCCACGCGAGAATGTTGTAAATTTTCAAAATCGCAGGCAACGTTAGACAGTTGGAGTGGATGTACAGAGGCGTCTGTTTTAGCGAATGCCTTGTGGTATCAATTCAAAATCAGGTTCCCTCTGGGAGCTTGGAAATGTTCGAACAATTACCAAGCAAATAGACTGTATTGTGTGACAACAAGCTGTCAGATGCAGTATCCCGCTTGATGCGTTCATATTGCAGATAATTATATCGCGCTCGTATCTGTACGGGCTACTTCTCTTTGAACGAAATTCAAGAATACCAATCGGATTGGTTAAACAAACCTTCGTCGATTTAAAAGCGTAGATTGATCTGTGAAGGCAGTGTGTATTACTTTATTATTTCTTGCAAGTTCAGACGGCATCGAGTGTCGTCACCTTCTCTCGATAGTTGCGGTGGAGTTCGGTTTTCTTTCTCAATGATCAGCACCCTCGGGTCGTTGTAAAATTCCGCGCAACAGGTGTTTAATAAAGTTACAGCTGAAGTATTACGAATTCGTCGTGATTGCCAGGATTGTGCGCGTATCATTCATCGCTGATACGCGAAATCTGGCGCTGAAATAATCGTTGAAGTCCGATTGTGTCGTACTGACGTTAGTGTCTCTAACGAGGCCGCTTGTATATTTCTAGGATAAGGATGAAGATGGTGCAAGCTCGTTTCTTAGGCAGTTGTATCTCGTGGCGTAATAATTTATTGTTTCTTATCCGCGTACCGCTTTACAACAAATAACTGTTATCACAATGGATTTAATTAGAAACTTATCATAAAAAAATGTAAACGTCGTGATTGCTGGTCGATCTCAACTTTTACGCGCTGATCAATGATAATTATCAGACTAGAACGGGTCGATGACAATTCCACTTGACAACTTTAACGGTGTAATCAGTGTCGCTTACGGGTTTCGATGGATGGATTTTTAAGGAAGAAACTTATATACTAAAAGCACTCTTACGATCGGAAGAACGAAAGAATCGCTGCGATTAAAACAGTCATGATGGAGACCTTGATCGCAGGTGCCCCACTCACTTCGGAGACGAGAACTACAGATACCTTCGGAGGAACGGTGACAGATTTTAGATTCACTGCGGTACTGCAATGTAAACACCAGTTACGATTAGAAAGACACATCAATTATTCTCATACATTAATATTTAATGGCACAAAAGAATCTCTAGTCTTTTATCGTGAATTGCAATTGCACTGCACGGATATAAGTTTCCGTCCAAGTTTGCAAGCGAAATCTTTGTTAAGGCTTCGTTAATTAGAATAATGTTTAACTGACTATGTTTACTTACTCTGGCTTCAAGTTGGATCCGACGTTGCTCATTTTGATGTGAGTGTTTTTACCTTTTACTAAACCGGTCAAGTCGGCCGTGATATTTGTTTTCTGAGAGAAGTTGATTAACAGTGTTACTATTTCTTTCGCACCGTTTCGCATGACCGCAAGTACATCCGTGTTCAATACGGCTGTGCTTAAGCTGCCATTCCTTAGCGCGTCGGTTTTTCGTAAGCTCGTCAATTCCGTGTAAAGTTTATAGTGAGACTCGGCGTCGGCCTTCTCTTGCGCCAGATTCACCGTTGTGTACTTCGTGTTAACGGGCAGCCATGTAGTACTATTCTTACTGAATCCTGTTCAACGCAAGTAACATTAACGAATGATAGAACGCTCCCTTTGTGTGCAGGGTGTTTCAGAAGGGTTAGTTAAGACCGTTAATCTTCCAAAATACAATTTAACTTGGTATATTCACGCCGTTTATATTCACCCTTTTGGAACACCCTGTACAAGAATATTCAAATCATACACAGAATTCAGTAATACACTGTGTGAGTTTGTACGGAGTATTGATACGCTTTGCTCGAATGTGTATTCAATGACAAATAAAAGAGTTCTTTGAATTCGATTTTCTAGACGTGAAATTTATAGGTCTAAGTAACTGTGATGTCAGAATTTAAATATTAGAGCACTGGTATGTCCACTTGCGTTGCTGAAATACGTGTGCAAGCAAACGTTACGTGGAAAAGTGTATGCATCGTCACTCCGTTTCCTTATTCCCGAGAAATCGCGCGAATCGTTAAAAGTGTCGCGTGTATTGAAGCCAAGGGTATGCAAAAATGTTTCGTTTGCCCACCTGCGCTTGTTGTCTTATCCCATTGGAACGGTGTTCGGCAGCCGTCACGAAAATCGAATACTCTGAGCGTAGTGTTGTCCTCCATACCGATTTCCTCCCCGTAGTACGTCACCGCCACGCCGGGCAGAATCATCGCCAACATCGTCATCTGATCCGCCCTGCCGGGATAGCGGGTGGCGAGACGAACCCTGTCGTGATTTCCCATCTATCGAAACGCATTATTATTAAGGGTATATTTTTCTATCGAGTGTGAAATCCGCATTTACGGGAGGCGCATGTGTAAACATTGAATTTTGCTTCGCTCGAGATTTCTGCATTTGAGGAATTTGCAGCAAGAGGGTGCAGATCCATCTTTACCAAGTTGGAGTAAATTAGAAAGAACTGTTTATAAAATTATTGCTTTGACTTAAGATTAAAAAGATAACGCTAATTGAAAAATATATATTTTCTAATCGTAAGTAATAGTTATTGAGTGGATAAGTTTTTATTTCTACTTTCGGCGAAAAAATATTCTATAATAAAAATATTAATATTAATATTAGAGCTCTTACTTTTTACCCGTCGGGTACCCGGGTAGCCGGAAATTACCCGAGATAACTTCAAACCATTGAATGTAGTATTGTGTGTGATTGTCTGTGGTATAGTCTGATGTTAGCCAAATATGACCGAACAATACCACATTCAATGGCTTGAAGTTATTTCGGGTAATTTCCGGCTACCCGGGTACCCGACGGGTAAAAAGTAAGAGCTCTAATTAATATAGGAATATCGATATTAATATTAATACTTTTTTTATTTGCAATAAATCACTCATTTGTTATCCGATTTGCGACGTAGAATTTTTGTACATGTATTACTCAAAAGCTATTAAAAAATGGAGCTGCACCCCTCTTGCTGCAAGGTTTTCAATTATTGTATTACATATATTTCGATCGCTCGAGCATCAGATGTGAATCGTAGAAATTTCATTAGTGCTAGTGTTCTTATTGTCAGCCATCTGCTGGACCACCATTTCAATTCCCCTTTTTCGAAATTCTCTTTTCTTCGTTTCAATTATCCAATTTTAGAGACTACCTCGAGATAAGCATTTTCCAATCGAACCATCAATTCAATTCCAGTGGCAAAGTTTTTAAGTTCACCGTCTAGTTGAAGGTTCTCTCTAGTTGAAGGTTCCCTACCCCAATTTGAAGCAACGCTTTAAAGGTCAGCCAATTCCGAGCGCCCCAAAGCTTATTGCCAGACTAAAAAAGTTACTTTATCTTTCGTGTTCGTTGTATTCGAAATTCGACAATTTCTTAAGTTTTCGGTACTGTTCCCCATATAAGTTTCGGAAATGAGGAATAACAAATATGAATACGTCTCCAGAGTTCGAATGTAACACGATCGAAAATTCCTGCCCCTTATTAAGTTAAAAATATTAGCTTTTAAGCAGACTCTACGTACCACCCAATTCGGTACTTTGCCCTTTGGCATCATGTTCATCCACTTTTGGATGAGGTTTTGAAAGTCAGTGGCCGTTGAAGCAGCATTCGCGTCCGTTATGAACTTGAAGTTGAACGGCACGTTTGAGCCGTGTTCGTAGTATTTGATCGTGTTTTCCCAACTGGTGTACGCCTCCGTCATTATCACCTATATTGTGAACCGAGTACCATTAATATTAATATCTTGAAATGCCGGTTATCGAAACTGCAACAAGTAATCGATGTTCAGAACTCCCGCGATAAATTGTTCCCGCATCGCGCGTTCCTTCTATCAGACGGATTTTTTTGCTCTAAGCCGATTGTCTTAACTGATAACACTATTATCGATCATCCTACCGCAGAAAGCTAAGGAAAAGAATGATACATACAAAAAAACACTGTTTTTTTTTGCTTGTCGTTTCAAGTGTACTCAATCGATAAACAACCGTTCTTGTTAATGTCATAATATTAACGATATCGTTAATGTGTACATTAACACTTTAATTCTGTTGTAAGAGTTCAGTTTTAACAGTTATTTTATATTCGATTAATAAAAGATCTGGAGGATCATATACTTTTGAACAGATATTTAAGGGTAAAATATTAAAATTAAGAATATTTTTTAATTAGTATTATTTATAAAAGTGAAATATAAAAGTGAAAGCACATTTGATTTTTATACAATTATTTTTATGGAACCATTTAAAGTTTCAACTTCAGATCTATCCAAATCACATTTCCAGGAAATCTGCATATTACAACTTTAACTTTTTCAGAGCAGAATAACTGCCCCTGTTTAACCAGAACTTTTTCTACTTTCTAAAAAATAAAATTTTCTCATTTACACAAAAATGTATGTAACAAAAGTTTCAATTAATGCACTGCATTTTATAACAGTTTTCTCAGAACAGAGAAGATAATACCTAGTCATAAAATTACAGTTATTGCAGAATTAATGAAAAATTTCAACAGTTTCATTCGACCCCTGCTTCTCACCTTCTCGTCCTGTCCCGTTTGGTTCGCGTATTTGTCCACGAACAGTCGCCAGCTGTTCACTAATTCGTAAGTCTTAGGCTGGTCTTTCGTGAGGATGTGATTCAGGTTAACGTGCAGGCTAGGATCAACTGTATTATTAAATACAGGCTCATCTTGCGTGATGTTGCTTTCGAACAAATGTGGCACAGCGTCTATACGGAATCCGTCTACTCCTTTATCCAACCAGAACCTCATCGTGTCCTAGGAAACGAAGGGTCAATAACGAACACTGTGAATCGACAGTGGAAAAGGACCGATGTCAAAGGTTTCGATGCATCCTCAAGTCGATGCATCGGCGACGATAAACCGACGACGTTACCTTCATCTCGTCCTGTACATCCGGATTGTCGTAGTTCAAGTCGGGCTGCTGCTTATAGAATTGATGGAAGTAGTATTGCTGTCGGGTGTCGTGCCACGTCCAAGCGGAACCATTGAACACACTGACCCAGTTGTTTGGTGGTTGGCGGGCGCCATTCACTATTTTTCCATCAGACCAGATATAATAATCTGTATACTTTCCGGTCCTATTTACGCTCATTTGAAACCAATAATGTTTATCGGAAGTATGGTTAGGAACCAGATCTAGGATAACCTGAGAATCGATGATCCCACAAGTTGATTACAAGTTGCGAGAGTGTAAACCTACATTATCGCTGTTAAGGTAGGTTTGCGATTTTCTCGAAAACGAAGCGCGATATCAAAAAATTGTATTCCTTCTTCTCGACTGATTTACTTGTTACAAGTCGAAAAGAAACAGTAAGTATTTTTTATATCGCGCTTCATTTTCCAGAAAATCGAGTTTGAATTTCTTAAGGCTGCGTCCAGACGCGTATAGGAATACATAGCTTATTCCCATTTATTGTAGTTTGACGCGTGCAATAAATATGAAATTCTTTTATCGCACGATTGCATACCTTTAATCCGAGTGTTTTGGCTGCGCTTACAAGGTTCTTGAAATCGGCCAAACTACCGAAAGTTTTGTCAATGTCCTTGAAATCCGATATATCGTATCCGAAGTCGACCATGGGGCTTCGATTGATTGGCGATAACCAGATTGCTCCTACTCCAGAGTCCTTAAAGTACTGCAGGTTCTTCGTTATACCTGTTGCAACCATACGAATAATGCGAGATGCTTAAATCTTCATATACGAGTTACTGTATGGTAATGTCAGATACAGTAATCGATCGAACATTTCTGCAGAGAAGATTCGTTTTTCCCCGATTGTGTCAATGATACTGATAGTTGCTATGTAAAGTCGCTCGAAGCATTAGCGGTGTATGCTGATAAACTTTAATATCTAGATATGTCTGACACATAAAAGTATTGAGCTGAGGGCGAGTTTGATAACGGAGGAACAGAAAGGTTTTATCGTTAGTCCAATATATTTCCTACGTTTCGAACGAAGGGGTAACGTAATGCAATGTATTAAATAAAAAGTACCATACCTTCGTGCTTTGTATTCACTACTTTATGATTTCATTTCGAATAATTAATGTTAAGGTTTGAATACTCTTTCCAAATTTACGTGCCCTGTTTTTGCGAGCAAAGAACACAGGAATCAACAGGTTGATATTAATTAAATAATTTGTCAGCGCAACACTTTATGTGCGAACTATTCAGCACGAAGATTGTGGATATATAAATACTAATGAGCACGTAATTCTTTTTGTTTCAGGTAAGCCACAAACGCTAAATATTGTTCTACTACTACTGTTCACGTTTATCGACGTAAGTGATAATTGGGAAAAATTGGAAGTCGGACGTATTTATGAGCCACTAACAGGTACCTACATTGTTCTACTTCATTTACAAAGTAAAGCTAATGGATTGACGACTGACGAAGTTCAGTGAATGACAAGAATATTTCTTTAAAGTCCTCCAAGTTCCTGGTCAAGTTTCCTTTGCTAACACTTTCCGTGTGCTCAAGACGATTCTTTTAATTACAATGATGCATGCAAAGGCTACCGGTACGTTACATCACGCACGTCAAAGTAGGGAAGCAGGATGCCAGAAGCGTAATTACATTTTGTTACACTCCTCTCGTCCCCCTTTCCCATACGTAACGCCGTCCTCACACCTCGCTGAACGTGTACGAAGTAGAAGGATAAAAGAAAAAATGTTTTAAATTAAAAATTTCTCTTCTCCAGGCATCGCAAAGCTTGGACAAATTTTTTAATAATCTCACGGATAGACCAGCCACGTGTTTATAAGTTTATACATGCACGCATGGTATTCATAGATCCTGCTACCCACAAAATGACTTATCACGTTTTGATATTCTTAAAAAGTTCCCGAAATTCGTTCTAAATCAAATGTATATTTGAAACTCAAATAACACCAGACAACCTGATATATCCCAGCATTGCAAAGTGCAGTGACACTACCTCGCACAATCTCCCGAATTCAACTCCCTTTTTACTAAATTGATGAAGATATGACCCAATAACAGAAATTCTCAACTACCAACGCCTACTCTAAAAATACGCCTCACGAAACGTAGAACAGCGTTAATTTTCAGGTGATGGGCCAATCTTTTAAGACATCCTTCTTCGACCCATGCGACTGACGTATCATCAGCTAGATTCTCGGACGAAAAATCGTGTCTGAGCACTGAGCGTGTCTCCATCCGTCGAACCCCTTAACCGTGATCCTAATCGCGAGAATCGACGAGGTCCCAGAAACTGATACTGTTTTAGCAATATTTCAGCCCACTTCGGGCTTTCCTACCTTTCAAATCCCCGACGCCGTCGCCATCGTCGTCCTTAAAGCTTCGCGGGTAGATTTGGTAGAAGACAGTATCCTTCCACCAGCCCTTGTTTTGCATCTGGGCGGACGCCAGGGCAGCCGCCACCAGCAAAAGAACGGCGATGTAGCCGATGCACCTCATGATTAGGATTACGCGGTGCGGGCGCACGCCACCCGTTTATATGCGATGTTCCGCGATAAAAACGAACAGCGCCTGGCGTGTCGTTATCATTGGAGCGTTGTATCATTGGAACGCGTCATCGTGCTTCTGCATTTCCTGGATCGATCCACGAGCTTCTCTATGTAAATCGGGCGAAGTCGGGTAAAAATTTAGTACGAGGATGTGTTTACGCTGTAATCGTTGGCTTTCGAGGGCTCTGAACCCCTGCCAGCCGCTGTTCCCTGACTTCGAATAACCCCAGGGCGAACTTTCGGAGGAAAAATTAAAAATTCCTTTTCGAATTCAAAATCATTGCGCTAAAATGAAGTGTGTAGTGTCGAGTTCGGGTGGCGGTCTTTCTAAATGTGTTAATTAGAAGCGAAAGGATTTCCTATTATTTATGACATGGAAGGAGCATTAGATTTGAAGATGGGCCTTTTATTTACAGATTTCAGAATTATCGGTGTAGATTGTGAGATTTTCGCTGACAGGTAACTTCACTTTTACAGTGACGATTATTAATCGTTGTTTAGTATATGACATACCTATTTGTCAAGATGGAAGATTGTTAAATGATCTAATGGCACTCAGCTAGGTAACCTTGTTGACCGGCTGGCAGATTGTCGATGATTATTTTTGATAAGAAAAAAAATGATCCATTCCTCAAGGAGAAAAAGTAATGAATTTATCATAGGAACGATATCATCTGGATAATCAGTAAAGCTGCAGTCATAACTTTCAATTTTGTAAAATATGGAAAATCAAGTTCTAGCCATTTGAAGGTAATTATTTGTAAATATGCTTCCGATTCTTCCATCGTTATTCATATCTCTCATTGGAAAAATGATTCAGTTTCGCTGACTTTGATGCCCCTCAAACCTGGCAGAGAATGAAACATTTAAATGGACTATTACGAGGCCCTCTGGAATTTGCATCCTTTGCACGTTTTCAGTGGTAATCGATAAAATTAATATCCATGAGTTTTCATGCGCAGCTGTAATTACGCTGTATATCCGTTCACTCTGGTGAATTTGCGATTTCTATTTTTCCCGTATATAGAAATATTCCACTGGAATTTATTTCATCAAATAGCGTTCTATTTTATACGCAGGTTTGAATTGAAATTCCTCGTACATATTTTACCCTTAGAATTTTTAAAAGTGGAAACTTTCAGGCAATATTGTGCTGTATGAACATTTTAAAAAGTTTCCATTTTCAGCAGAAGAACCTATGGCATTTATTGTTGGAGGCACAAAAGTTCTTTAGTTTCTTTGCGCGAAAGTCGCAGAGAAGTTTTGGTCTTTGTACATCTGTGGTACGTGGACATATGTTTTTATTACGTTCACTAAATTGAAGAAGTTAGTTGGATTTTCAAATCGCGCAATCGGTTATTATCGAGTACCGCGAAAATGTGTTTTACTTGCGTATAACACTTTGACAGGGAAAACTTGAAGCAATAGTAATTTTATTAACAACCTGTAAATGTGACACTGTCATCTATCTGAAAAACTGTAAAACTATGAGCTACAAATTCCCTGCGCATCCGAGACGAGTGTTTTTTTTCACGTTTTCATCGCGAACCAGAGAGGTGACTTGTGATCTTGTTATTGCGAATGAAATTCAAGCAAAAATATTAGTTCTACGCGTGTTTCAGTTTTGACCAGCAACGTTCATTCTCTTTTTTTAGCGTATAAAGGTAACAGGCCCACGTCTCGATTAAATTGTTACATTTATCTGGGAGAATAGAATGAAGAACCTTTTGGCTTAAATTTACTAACTTTTGGCTTACGCTTTATTGTTGGGCTTAAGAGTCCTCGAGAATAAAAAGTATAAGTTATTCTCGTGCAATGAACGTTTCACTCCACACCAGTGAAGGGCTGCTCGCGAAAAATAGGACGGAAGTCGCGTTCCAGAATCCACTTCTTTCTATGTACGTACTCAGATCTCCAGATTGAATCAGCTGACGCAGCCAGCTGCCCCTAAAATTCGGAGGACTTCGAGGATCGCGCGTATCGAAAGATTTTGAAAGAACTATATTATTCCAATGGCAACCCTCTTGAATTTATATGATTTCTGTAATAATCGTATTTACATCAGCAAGTTTGTGACTTTTACGACACTTTCGAAAACAATTGGAGTAAGTAAATAGACCAATTTCGGCGCCAATATTTTACAGATAATGGACATAAACGATTATTAACAATGGCACGTTAAAGTAGCATAATCTTGAATGCAATTATTATAATTGCTTCATATCTCGTGCACTGTCAGCGACAAAACCTCGTGACCTTGTATATATTTGGAAACATACGAACATAGACTTTTGCAGGCAGTTTTTAGTCGAAAAATGCAAATAAATATTCAGCGTTTGCTTCACTCAAAGGTTTGAGAATCTGTGAATCCTCGATGATGTGTTCACTTGTACGGTTTTCACCATCCAGTTTTAATTAAATGGATTCCCCTCAGGAACTGCACAATATAATAATATTTCATACTGCCAGAGGAGAACGAAAACATAGAAGTGGAGGGAAATAATATGGGGGAAACGGTAGCGCGAAATAAAAGTATGAATGGTTGTAATTAAAATTTCATTTGTAAGAATAATGAATTGAGGAACTTTCTTTAGTTTAAATTCGGCTGAAACTATTGGTCCAATCAAATTGTAAATCTGCTTCCATCTGGCGGCTGGATGAGCTTCATACCCTTCGGGAATATAACTTTGTTCAGCGCAAAGTATCATAGTAGACGAGATTGTCTTGGGCAATGATCATTTTATTCCGCTAACTTATCGAACTATTTATACAAGCTATCGAGGAAAACGTAAGAATGCAATGAAATTTCGACAGTCGCTTCACAAACGTTTCCCACACCAAATCAGTATTTATTCTCAATAAACTTCTATTCGCAATTAACAAACATTTAAAACAGTTTATCTCCGATACTTGTCACGAGCAGCGAACGCTTTTCCGCTTTGAGAACGTCAGCTTTAAGAAGCTCAGCGCGGAGCCTAGCTTTCCTCGAAATGCTCTCGCACCTCCGTGTATCCAATTCCGTCGCTTGTCACCGCGCATTTGGAACGAAGCTCAAACGGGAAGGTTAAACGGCGAGTCGGTCCACGGAGGAAGAAAATGCCGGAGAGCAGCAGCTGCCTTTCGGCGGACGCGAAAGAAGTTTGGAAAGTTGACGAGCGAACGAGTGAAATTCCATAGCCGCGCGGAGACGGGCTGTCGTTTCGCGAACGCGAGCACGCGAAATCTGGCGTGGACATCCGAGATTCTGCGACGATTGTAATTGGCAAGCGGATTGACAGTGGCTGCTGTGTCCTCGGTACAGTCGGCCGAAGCAGCTTCCATCAATCGTGGCTCTTAGGCCACGTCTGCCTTCGGGACAAAAGTGAAAGGTCCGGGCGATCGGATCGGGTACCGAATTCGACCGAATTTCGAGAGTTTCGACTCGCTCGACCTCCCTCCGGTTCTCTTCTAGACGAACGTTACGTGGAACCAAGGTGAACGGTGATCTCGGATCAACCAGCCGTGTAAGCTGGATTCACGGGAAGTCTGCGTGGTTTCGGCCATTCAATGTGTCGGAGATATTCTGTGCAGTGTCTTCGTAGTGGTAGAAACTATTAGTAGGCGTTTGGAGTTGAAGGTAATCCACGTTAATGCTGTATTAGGAACATTGATGACGAGGAGTTATACTGGGTCCTTGGGTTACAGCTAGCCCTACATTAGAGATTCTTATCGCTATCTATAGGAGAACTTTATTCTGAGGGAAATGTACAACGCAGCGTACAAAAATAGTTTCTCGGAGAATTATACACGAGTAGGAAGTAATTTATTATTTAACAAACGTTTGCTCCGACCCTATTGGTAAACTTAGCGAGGTATTTTCGATGGAATGGGAATAAAGATTCCAGTAGTAACGTCGGTGGTAATTCGTCCGTCCTCATTCAATTATTTTCAAGATCCATGTAAATCGCTGCACCTGCCGCGGGGATTTTGACATTCTTGATATCGACCAAGACTGATCTATATTTGCAAACGAACAAGGAATATCATTATACAAATTAACTCGAGGAATGTGTACGGAAAGTGGCGTCAATTTATGATGACCGGCGAGCCTCAGATGAATAATACGCTACTCCTATCATGGCACTAAGTGCATGCACTTACCCCTGTACAAAATCAGTGCTGGGAGTTGCGTAATACAGCTGCAATCGGCTCGATACGTTATCGAACGCTGATAAGTCAACCGTTTCTTCTTCGCTTCCGAGGTTTATAACTGCGTAAATAGATCCGTCCTCCACAGTTTCCCTGAAGAAATTACGAATAGTCTGTGTGCACAGTACGAATCGGTGACGCGAACCGATAACAACGTAATTGATCTTATCGTAATTTCTGACGATCACCGGAACAACAACACGCTTACGACACAATTTGCGGTATCTTTTAGATTTGCCATACCGGTCTATGAACGAATTAACGATGAAATTAAGTTCGCAGCGACCTGTTTAATATCGACCACTTACCTGGAGAACGCTAAAACGTTCTCGTTCAACACCTTCGTAACCAAGTTCCCTTTCTCAGCGATCGGCGTGTTCTTCAGCGCCGAAACTGCTCTGTAAAAGGCATAGTAGGAGTTGTTGTTCATCTTTTGCGTGACCAGATTCAAGGTTTCGTAATTTTTGTTGATCGGAAGCCAGGTTGTCGTGTTCGTGGAGAATCCTGCGGCACCAAGGTTATTAAATTTTTATGGGGAATGTTAAGGAATGCTAGTGCAGATAAGGGTTCTAATTAGCTGCATTCTAATTCTATTTGAAAGAATTAAAAGTTGAAAGAGTAAGGGAGACCAGGGCTAGTTGATACATTATTCTGTTTTCAATTTTTTTCATTTTTATTTGAGTTAATTACTTAATAACAAATATGCCAGAATATACTTTGGTACTTCCTTTTTAATATATAGTAAGCGAAAACTTGAGAAAATACATACAAAGTGAATAAAAAAATGTTATAAAATGTATTAATTTACTCCACTGCGATGCTAGTTGACACATTATTCTGTTTTCAATTTTTTTTCATTTTTATGAGTTAATTACTTAATAACAAATATGCCAGAATATACTTTGTATTTCCTTTTTAATATATAGTAAGCGAAAAATGGAGAAAATACATACAAAATTAATGAAAAAATGTTATTTGGACAATCAATTTGGATGAACCAAAACTATTTAATATTTCTCTATATAAACGAAAACGGTAAAAAAACGATTGTTAACGTCAAGCTACACAGACGTACGCTGGATCGCAGTAAAGAATTGAACAATAAACTTCGCATATCTCGCTCAAATGGAGTTACATATATACGGCGTTGAGATAATACGCCTGTATCAACCTGCCCCGGTCTCCTCTATCCAGCTAAGCTCGATTTAACCCATCCATCGTGAATATGTATTCTGGCCCCGCTACCTCAAGTCGATCGTATGATCCCTTGAAAAATGAAGGACTCACCCGCAGAAGTATACATGCTCCACTGGAACGGCGTTCTGGCAGGATCTCTGGAGTTCGTCTCGAAACCTTCCTCGCCAGCGTTGCATCCTTGCGGGTCCATCGTGTCATCCCACGATATCCACGTGTCCTCCATGCCGATCTCGTCGCCGTTGTACGTCACGCTGACGCCCGGCAGTAAAAGCGTCATCAAAGTAACCGCGCGGGCTCGTTCCTGACCGAATCGCGTCGCTAGCCTCGGCTTGTCGTGGTTACCAGCCTGCACAGACAATGTTCACGATCTGTTCGTCCGCTCGGAAACGATTGCACCCCCGAACTGTGTACTTTCCTCGAGCCCCTTGTATTTCTTTTAACTCGCCGGGCTTGGAATTTCACGACCGAACTGGCGTAGCGATGCATAGAGAGAGAGAGAGAGGAGCACAGACAGGCGCTCCCTGGCAATTTAAAGAATGCGAATCCCTCTGGCCAGGCCGTTGTGTTCTTTTCTAGGCGTTTTGTGGATACTTTGGGGCTCGTTCACGCGTTGCCGCGCTCGCGTTCTGGCCTGTTTGAACGCGAGCGCGGTCTTCGAATTCGAAATAGGTCGGCGCACGGTGGCGTGTTTCCGATCGAACGGGTTCAACCGGCTCTGCTCGAGCGACGCCTCTGGAAATTCGATTTTCCCTCCCCCGCGACCAAACTGCCAAACGAGGGAATTTGTTTTCTGCTATTTGCACGGGCGTCGAGAGACGCGTGTCGCCGATTGATTCGCCCGTCGCGTGGCTTTGGCGCGACGGATGTCGATGAATGAGCGTGGAACTCGACGAGCCACTTTGATGGGCCAAGAGCGAAATATTTCGAGGTACACGAGGCGAATGTTAGTCCACAGAAAGCCGGTAAATGTAGTTAAAGGTGTAATCGATTGGGACTTACCACCCAATTAGCGGTACATCCAGGTGGCATGTTCGACATCCAGTTATCGATCATCCTCTTGAAATCGGACGCCTTCGAATCATTGTTCACTTCTGTGATGAATCCAAAGTTGAAGGGGAAGTGAGCACCAGCCTCGTAATACTTCATCGTCATCGACGTGTTCGCGTAAGCTTCGATCATCATCATTCTACTGGGCTTCTTGTATTCGTCCAGGACACTCCTCCAGCCGCGTACAATCTCGTAGGTTTTTGGCTGATCCTTTGTGTACGTCTTCAAGGTGTATCCGTAATTGTCGGGGTCGTCGGTGTCGCCTGACAGCGGCTCGTCCAAAAATCGCTCGTCTTCGCAAAGGTGAGGCACGGCGTCTATCCTGAAGCCGTCCACGCCTTTGTTCAACCAGAACCTCATGACGTCCTGTAAAATGTACGAAGCATCGGGTTACCGAAGCACGAGAATTTCAAGGGTGTCCGAGAATTTCGACAGGGTAGATTGTTAGTTACTAAACGACCTTACGTCGACATTCAGTGTGACAGTGAATGATATGAAATGGTATAAAATATGGTATAACAATATTATATGCTGTTAGAAAATTTCTCCCAGTCAGTTCACATGGTAAATTCTCTGTTTCATTCAATCAATGATTACGTTCACGGCACGGAGTCTTTCGAAGTGTTCCAGTGAAATGATTTCGTTCGAACACAGACAGCAGTGAAAACCCCAAAGGACTCAACTGAGTGTAAATAAATCGCACGAGTGTTACAGAAGAAACAAGAGAAATGTTTTTTGCGGGATTAACGTGATTATTATTTCACTGAAGGGTTGTTGATAGGTCTGGCTCAAAGCAACAGGCTAATTATAATTTATGTCAGATTTGTAATCAATGTAAAATCTTTCTATGCTCTGCTGTGCTCTGTTTCCCTTTGATTTCGATCTAGCATTAATGAATTACGATAGAGTCGCATTGGGTCTCGTGAAGTTTCGGCCATCCCGAATGAGGCCTAGGGTAAAGGACCCAATTACTGGCAGCCAACCCAATTACTGTCACCTTAAGCTATTTTACTTAAACGTTTATTTATTCGTTATTTTAAGTAAAATAGCTTAAGGTGACAGTAAATGGGTTGGCTGCCAGTAATTGGGTCCTTTACCCTATCCCCTATGAATAGTGCGACCACGTTTGAGTGAATCCAGCTCCATTTATGCAAAATTAGTGAAATTCTGCCACCTGTAATCCAAGTTCTGAATATTTCAAAGTCCTGCTTACTAGGATCTAGTCCAATGCTTGTATTCAGTGTATTTGGGGAAGTCTTAGTCTCATTATTTTAATACTTATATTCCCATCTACCGCTCTATCCTACCATTAAACTCAAGATATTAAAATTCAAATGAGATGCGTAACTTTGGAAAAAGTTGCGGAATTCTAACGACATCTGGAATGGATTCAGGTCACGCGCGGATTTTCGATCATATTACACTTATTCTATAGGAGGATTTATGAAAATTTGAATTCTTCTTGTATGAGAGCATAATAGTAAATGTTAAAATGGATTCGGAGAGATTATTAAGCGAATCATTATTAACACGAATTATCTTCCCTAATATTCTGATGAAATTCACGCACTTCAATTTGCAATCCTTCGTTCCGTAATCGGGTTCCCAATTACAGAATTAAATGAAGGCAGAGCAAGTTTTCGCGTTCCCTTGGTGCAGAATTCTATAGCCGTGCTCGCAAGTAACGATTCAACGTGGCAACTCGCATTCCAAGATATAAAATTGCTTGATAAGAGCACGGAGAACGAATCAAAGTCACGTTGAACTAACAAGTGGCTCGTCGAAACAATGACCGCCACTAATTCCCGTCCTTTGTTCCACTTTAGCGCGTCGTCAAGGTGCGGTCTGCTCGCGACGATGGTGGAACAGGAATTCTGACGGAAGTAATCACGGCAATTTCGACGTGGCGTCACGGAAAACGCGAGGTCGGGATTAATATCGCCATTTTTCCGTCACTCTCCTGTCCACTGATTTCTTACGATGATAAATACAGTGTCTCTATATAGTATCGATAGCGTCGTTGGGCAAACGATCGATGGACCTCGCCAAGGATTTCTTAGCTGTTTATTGACAAGTAGCGTTCCGCAAAAAAATGGTACGTTTCCCTTTTATCCGGGAAAAAACTGGGAACAGGCTAATCGCATTAACTTTCTACGGCTGGCGCGACAGTCGTTTCAGCGGCTGAGAGATTGAAAAGGGCTACGACGAAACGTAGTGTATACAAGTAGAATTTATTTGCAGTCCGGTAACGATCCCATTAATGCGACTGAATATTCTCACAAGCATCGTCTAAGGGCGACGCGATAAAGAAAGTGGTAGATATCTCTGCCTGTACAAATTGATACTTCAGCACTTTTTGCATATTTTTTGCTTTCATATTTCTGAGTATCTTGGTGAAAACTATTTCTGTGAATATTTGACGAGGTACGTATTCACACCTAAAGACTTAACAATTAAACGCAAAGGGTTCAGAAATTGCATTAGATGTTTGTGCGAAGTCTGTTCGTAGTATCGTTAATATCTGCTGATCGAAGAAGCTCTTTATTGGATCAAGCTGTACAAGTAGCTCAAAAATCGAACACTGATTCCAATCGACTAAAATCCCGATGCTCGATGAAACAGATTCGAGCGCGTGATTGTTTGTTCAACGCTTTACGTAAGATCCAGGCGTGGATTTTACAAAGCGCGATTTCCCCGATAACAATAAAAATTGTTATCTCGGTAAACAGTTTCGCTATCGATAAAACTACACGCGTTTCAATGAAATCTGTTAAGAAGCTATTCGAAACAATGAGATCATTCGATACTGTGGTTTTCACCCAGTATAAGAAATTTAATTTTATATTTATTACAAATTAGGGTTTTCCCTTACCGAAAGAATGAAGTGGCGGATTAAATGAAGAAACATTTTCTTAAAAACGATTACTATGATTATCGAATTAACAATCGTTATTGTGACAGCACGATGTTGTTCAAAGCTGGTATGTATACCTATCCGAAAGAACTGCTTACTAATTTCCCAACATTTAAACCACAGAAGAAATTTCTTAACGTTTCGAAGCCAGCGTCAATTTTTGTCGTGCCGATTTTTCCGATGATTTTATAAACACCCACGTTTCGTGATACCTACCTGCATCTCTCGTACAACGTTTTCGTTATTGTAGTTCAGATCTGGTTGTCCTGGTGCAAACTGGTGCAAGTAATATGCCTGTCGCTCCTCCCGCCATGTCCAAGCTGGTCCTCCTCCGAATACGCTCACCTGTGCGCAGATACCAGTTCAAAAGTTTTTGCGAAATACACAGGAAATTAAACAAATACAAATTAAACTTGGAGATACGTTCACCTAATCCGATGGAATGATGAAAATTGAAGGGACGTGGGGTTTTTCGAAACATTAAGTGGCATTAATAGGTGGCTATGTACAGGAATTATTACTTGATCATCTGCAAATTTTCAGTTCCGTTTCTAGTGGAATATCGAGTAGTAATTGGATTATTAAAGGTATGCTTCTGATTCAAGGAAGAATATAGAGTCGAACAAAACTTCATTGTTCGGCTGTGTATTTGCAAAACGCAGCGGCAATAAATATACCTACACAGTGTGTAGTTTTTTGAAAATCACGTGAAAACAACGAACAAAGCGGATATTCGTTTTACAAAACTTTGTAGAATGTGCAGCTTTTTGCGAATACACGCGCGGAAGCGTCTATTGACGGCTATTTCATGCAGAAAATTTTGTTTGGGTGCATGCAAGTCGATAGGAAATTTAATCAAAGGAATGGGAAATCGGCGGTGTTAGTTGTGCTTTTCGATGGGAAGAATGTTAGCTCGCTTTATCAATTTGTACGTGTCCGCGTGTGTTGTGTGCAAACGGGATTCAACGAAGTGTGGGGCAGTTACTGTCGGATTAAATTTTTCAGGAAATTAAAAGGATTTGAATGGAAGTGAATAGGAGCGCGGACAATGGAGTCTCTTATTCACTAGTCCTCTAGCTGCTTTCTGGCGCCAATGGTAATTGAAAAACTGTTTAAACGTAATCAACTGAAATTAGAATGCAATTTAAATTTCAGTCGATCGTCTATAATTATTTTTGTAGCAAAAGACAACGTTGCAGTAGCAAACGTGTCTTCTAATCAGAAGATACTTAACAAACAGGACATAAAAGAAAACCTGGGACGATATGTATAGAAAGCGTTTTAGAATATTATTTTCTTCAATTACCCCACTGCCTTGTGACTAGATTTGAAATTCTACCTTGAAATTCGAATCTGTACTCAATATTCGCTTGACCAATTTTTAATTTCACCCGATGAGAGATTTAATTAGAGTTTACTGATGTAAAATAATTTCAATCTAACTTCTTCAATGTCTACTGAAAACTTCTGCGACAAAAATCGATGCAACGCTCGAATGCCCCGAAACGTTTCACGCGAATCGTATGATGTCAGATATTTCATCTTTCTGACCCCTAATCCTAACGGGGGCACGTCTGTCGGACGTGTAATGAAATTGGATTCACTTGGCAGGCGTGTAGTGAAACGAGACTCACCCAATTATTCGGCGGAAGGCCGGTGCCGTTTTCAAGCATCCGCCCTTCGCGCCAAACATAATAATCGCTGTATGGCTGTATGTTCATCAAGCTCTTCTGGAACCACTCGTGTTTGTCCGAGGAGTGGTTGGGGACCAAATCCACGATCACCTTCAAGAGTACGTCGTGAGCGAGCTTCAGCAAATCCTCGAAATCCTCCATCGTGCCAAAGACGGGATCGATGGCGCGGAAGTCGGAAATATCGTAGCCGAAATCGACCATCGGGCTTGGATAGAAAGGAGACAGCCAGAAACCATCAATGTTCGATTCGACCATATGGTCCAGCTTGCTCAGAATGCCTGCGGCCAAAAAAAAAAGAAGAGATCGATTCTGAATAGAAATTTGCCTTTGTGGTCAGCCACCGTCGCTGAACACTCTCCATTTTTTGCGGCTGTGCTCGGTTAGATAATAACGGTTTCATTCATAACAGTTTTTACTCGCACGCAAGCTGTTTAAATTGCTCCGCCCCGTTATCTAGCGCAGATGATGTGAAAAGAAATATTCTAGCTAGAATTCGTAGGTAAATACTTTCTACGATTTTGCAATTAGAAAGGGACAGTCTTCTAATTACTACGATTAATAAGACCGTCTCTCATTGATCGTTGTATTTATAAGCTCTTTACGTAGCTACGGAAACGTGGCATTGCAAGTTGACATTTCTACATTTCACTCGTTATTTTCTGGTTCAGCGATATTTTCACTGTCACATCGTACAGCGAAATATTCTTGCCGTTTGCGCGATCGCTCGTTTGCTCGTTATTAGCGTAGCTTATTTCCTGCGCGGAAACCTTTATGTAGAGGAGATTCGAACGAAATCTCGGGGAGTAATATTTCTCCCATTCCTTTGCATTCAGTTGCGAGTTACGAGAATCTCGGCTAAATATACGCCTCTCGCGATAGGAAATTCTTGACAGCATTAACGATATTATTTCTCGAGAGGGCGAGTAGAAAAACTCACGAGTTGCGTCAGAGGGACGTGTATTTTCTCCCAGGATCGCTGGAGCGTCGTAGAGACTGAAACCCTTTAGCAGGATACGTTACCCCGTCTTACTTTCGCCCGTCAAAGCGCTAGCAACGCCCGCGCAACGAGGCAGCGTGCGTTCCGTGAAAATTTATTTTCCCTCCTTAAGCTGCATTAACTTGTGCTAGCCGAGATTTCTCTGCGCTTTACTCCCCTATTCTCACTTAACGCTTGCGTGCTTAGGTGCCCCTATTAATTACATTCGCGACATGTTTCGCTTGTCACCGTTACGCGATCGCGAGACTAAATAGATGAAAAGACAGGTGTAGCTTTCTTGCGACGCGTATTAAGCAATCTACATGCAAATATAACAGTGTTGCGCATAAACGCACACAGCAGAAGAATTGATGAAAAATGCTGACAACCGGAGACGAATTGTGATGAAAGATAAACAAGCGAGCTTACCTTTAAGATCCCCTACGCCATCCCCGTCGCTGTCCTTAAAGCTCCTGGGATAAATCTGATAAAGCGACATGGTTCGCCACCAGTCATCGTTTCCCTGATCGAGCCCACAGACCAGGGACAACGACATTACACAAAACACTATTACCGCTCTCATGCTTCCTAAACAGGTAGAGAACAGACGCTGTTGAATATGAAGTTAGCCGGTTAATTAATCGCGAGAGGTTTTGGGCTCAGGTCAGCCGCGAAGGTATACACCGGCGGATCTGTGCACGAACTGTAATATAAATTCAACCCTCGCTCAGGTTCACCCGATAATCCAGCGAGCTACCGATTTCATGGAGACTCGGCTCGGCACGTTGCCGGGAAGCAAACAAATCGTTTCTAACGAAAGCAGCCGTGTACCAGTGCCGATCTCGCGTTCGGAGGCTCCGAAGAATTAATGCGCGCGACACTATCGGTTGAAATCGTGGCGTACCGTTGTTATCCTAGTAGAATGCACCGATTGGTTTGGGACATTTGTTCGTACTAACGCTGTCACAACGATTGCGATGAAATCCGACGACACCGTCCCCCTTTTATAGCCGTGTTGTGTAATTCGAACGTAGGAGGGTTTAGCGTTTCTGTGCGGCCGCGAATGGCGAATGCTTCCTACCTGCGATTAGCGGTTCGACCGTGTGAACATTTATCGGACCACGCCGATCTCCTATTTTGTCGGGAGGAAGAGGCTTCGTTATCATTCACACATTTCGACCGAGATCTGGTCCGACCGATAGCGAAGATAGTAGATACGCTTCATCACCTGTTTCGGCGATAAGGATCCGTGATGATATCGTTCATCGGACCCCTCCTTCTACCATTTCGAATTTTTGGCTGGAGTGGCTTTCATCGTTGATTCAACAGAATTTCGAATAGCGTGATTATAGACGGTCTACGTTTTACATTAGTTTTAAAGTAGCTGTATTACTGTCTCAGGAGGGAGACATCGTAAGCTGTGAAATTGTCTGTCAAGAGAACTGGAGGGCTGGTGTTTGTAGGATTCTTTTATTTGCTCTTGGGAAGATCATTTAAGAGCTCTGTCGCGATGGTGGACGAAGAAGGAGAATATAAATTTGAGTACCCGTTGTCGCTTTAAATTTTAAAATTAGAAATAAGCCCCTGCGCGGTGTCAGATTTGAATATTATAATACTATAGTGTTTTTTCTACAGTATCTAAAATAGATTTGGACAGTTATCAGGATTGATATTTTTACCCAGTTGGTTGGTACACGTGCAGTCTATTATGCGAATTTGCATTGCAAAAATATAGCAAACGGCATGTAATTGTAGTATGGCCTGTTTTACATTCAGTTACCTAACTATGAAATCGATAGGTCGAAGCATCTAAATGTAAACCTGCTCTTACGCCACAGATTGTGCCGCAGCATCAACACGCTCGTGTTCGTCGGCTAATAATTCTGCTTCCGAGGGACGATATTTTACTTGCAATTTAAAATTCCACGTCACGACCACCCCTGTCCTTTGACTATTTTTAACGAAGTCATTGATGCAAAAGGGTCCCGCGCGATCTTATCGAATAGAAGTTGAATATCTTCAAGCTCAAAAGCTTTTAGATAAATTTAGACTAGGCTTAGGGTCTTACAGCGTTCTCTGTGAAATTCATAGAATATAATGACGCTCGAGTGGATAAATGGCACCAGTTCGATAAATCAAACATTCGTTGCATTAATGATTAAAATTCACAACAAACACGCGACATAAGTTATTTTAAGCGTGGAACATTAATACATCCTCTTCTCGCGGTATTTGAATATCGTACGAAAAGATAACAATTAATGCTGAAGGTTAATTCATTTCAATATTCGAGCACAGCACCCCGTTTCCCTAGAAACTCAGTGTCATTGAATGAAAGAATCAATTTTACGATGCCCATACTCGCCGTAAAATAAATTTTGCTCAGCCATCGAGCGTTCGGCCGCGTCGATTATTTTCTCCAATTTCGAACGAGCCGCGAATTCGTACGCTATCAAACCGACCAGCAGGGATCGGTTTTTAAAAAGAGATTACATCCTAGCACAAAACGAACGCGTGACCCCGTTATTATTTCTTCTCCGCGCAGCACTTTGTTGCCACGGAAATATCACACCGACTGTTCGATACTCGAAAAAAAAGAAAGAAAAACACCGGCTCCTCTCTGCCCATATTTTCACAATGGAGAGATCCTGTTTGAATTTTGCGCTTCGAACTTTCGGCTTAAAACCCCAGGCTTAGCTGCGCGGCTTACGGGACTGGGTTAAAATTGAACAGGATTAATCTGTGGCTTAACCCCGCATCCTCCAAGATGCAAATCCTCATTCGTGACTCGGCGAGACGCGTGGATTATGCACGCGATTCGCAAACTATATAAAATCGTGAGCGAAACTCGGAACTTCTGGATTACATTCTATTTGCAATGGTTCCTCTGCGCCAGCACGATATTTACCATAAAAAACCACGAAAAATGATCCGTGCAGTTTCTACGTTTAAAACTCACACAGTAACATTTGTCTGATATACATTTAAATATCACAGAATCATAGCACGTGAACGATGTAATAATTTAATGCCACGCAGCGTTGAGTTGACGTGTACTCAAGTTTCGCGTAAATGAATTAATGTTGCGTTAAATCCTTGATTAACTATCACTCCAAGGAATACAGCAGACAGTGGGATCGTTGATTTCTGCGGTGCATGAAGGAATAGCGAATTCGCGTCCTATATTCTCTCTGGCATGATTCGACATCCTGCAGGATCATGGTCGTGTACGTTATCAGAACCGCGAATCATATCGCGGTTTTAGTAGATTGCAAGGAATACGAGTTTGCTTCCGCTAAACGACAAATGCTAAATCTAAAACTTTTCCTATGATTGTAGTTAAACAATCTCTGCTGATAATCGATAGTCCAATTGAATCGAGGTTAAATAAGTTGGGTTTCAGGATGATAGTATCTAGGAAGGCAGCCGAGATGCAATTTGTTTTGTACTGTAAAGCCAGTGTATGATTACAGTAAGTAGCTTGTGTAGTAGGCTTAGGTTTTGGATAATATCGCGAAGAGAATGAGACGCCAAGGTAAAGCAGTTGAGATTTGAAGGAAATCTGATAACGCGCAGAGAGCATGGCAAATATTTATTCTAGGTATGTGTACCTACGAAGGTCATAGAAACACGAACGTAAGCAAGTTAATAGTACAAATATTACGTTATTCATTACGTTAAGTGTGAAGAAGAATAAGTTTCATGGAGAATGTGTTTCTATCGTCCGGATAAGAACCGTCAATGACGGTCTACGATTATTGAAATGTATTATAATCGGTTCTAGAAAAATCGAGACAAAGAATCCTTATTCTCCTGCCATAGAAAATCTTACCGGAATTTGCAGAACTTCTGTACCTACATTTTTTTAGATTAACATTGCATTCGCTCTATTAAGATATCATCTTTTACGCAATATGCGGTTCGTTAATATTTCTGGGCCCTCGGGTATCTCGTTGTAGCGTGTGTAATTTCTTCTCATTAAAATCTGAACTTAACCTGATTTTGTAATCGTTCTCTTTCATAGGATAATGAAGTCCTTCAAAAGCAAACCTTTTAGTCGTCTTGCAAAATGTATTTCAATTACGAAACACCAAGGTCCAGGAAAGGCAGGAATCTCGTTTCAAACAGCTGTATTCCTCGTAATATTTCCCTCTGTTATTGCGAATAACATTCCCCGAAGTAAAGACATCTTCGAAACAAAACTGCAGTCTAATCTAAAATTGTGTTTCGTGAAAGTTTATCTGTATGAGATGTTTCTATAGTTCTATTAACCATCGAAAGAAAATATTTTGACGTTAATTTCTCATAAAAAAAAGTTATCCAGGAACTCATTCGAAGTTCTTAAATTATTGAAAGGAGTGAAGGAAATTGCAGTCACTTAGGAGAAACTATTACAGCCAATTTTCGTGCTTTAAGAAATTCATGTTAGGCACTGAGGGATACTTTTCGTCTCGACCTCTCGATACAACATCCCGGAAGCTCGTAATTCGAAGTAGAACATTCGAACGGTGGCTCACCTCCATTCGACGTGATAAGAGGAACAAAGATTTAACGGATCGTTACTGACCTATGTGCCCATCGATCCTTTTGTACCTTCGACAAAAGGAAGCCATTGTCGTAGTGCAGTTTAGTTACCATGGTGGTGGAAGCCGTGTGCTTGCTTAATCGAACTGTGCAAACGCAGCTAACTTGGATTGTAATTACCCGGTGGCCTAGGTGACGCCATGCTATCTAATCGAACGAGCCCAGAAAAACTTGATAGCTCTGTTAAAGAATTGTACAAACAGACTAAAAGTGTAACGCGTCCAGGGTTACGAGGACACGAAATCGCAGCACAGACTATGTACTTCTGAATTAGTTTTCCGATCTTCACTCGTACATGAATTTTGTTTCCAATACAATGGCTATAAAACGCGCGTGACGGTGCTAATAAAAGCTTTCGTAGACTTTTTAACTTTTCTGATGAAAGTCAAAAGATTTTCAAAGGAATTTAAAAGAATCACGGCAATGGAAAGTGAAAGCACCAAAGTGCTAATCTCTCCACCTTGCAAGATGCCATGGCGAATCCGTCGACATCCCCGTGATGTCAACGACACTCCCTGGACTCGAGGAGCATTCTGCCAGTGTATCGACATCGGCGCCAGGGAAACACTTTCAATCTGGCGCGCCACGCTGCACCACCTCGTGTTTTAAGTTTATATCCGCCGATACGATCTTCGCCGAAGAATCTGCAGCGATACTCCGCCCCGGAAGATCGTTGGCGAGTCGCGAGCTCGAACGATACGAGATGGGAATTCGAGAGGGTGGATTACAAGTAGCTATCTCGGCCGAGGCGCACCTGATCTTACCGTTCGGAAGCATTTTCCTTCCGAAAATCCTTGGGTAGCATTCCAGTTTAGTAATCCCTGTTATTCGGATGCGATTCAGACGACGAGAACGGGAATAATCAGGACATCCGTGTCATTCTTGTGATGACACATCTTTGCACATTTTTTTTTTAGTTCCGAGGCTTCTTTCTAATTTTTCATAGTATTTATCTAAATTAATTAATGTTACGGGTAAATCTGAGATTGAAATATCCACAATTTTAGCCTTAGGTATTTTTATGGTTTAAAATATTTGACTTTTGATGAATTTTGTCAAACTAAAACGTGAATCATGTAACATAGTTTAATCTTTGGTTTTCTTGTATATTTAATTTACATAATTTATATAATTTCGGACCTCATCGTCCGAATTAACGGCTAATGGAAACATTATATCAAAATATACCGCAACGGTTTACTTAATGGAGAAACAATTACGATTATTATTGCAGAAGATTAGTCGTAATCCTTCCCGCCATAATAGCAATAAAGTTTCCACCGCCTCGCAGTGGCGCGCAGTTGTGGCGCCGACCTGATGGATATCAATCGTACCATCGCAACATTGATTAACAAGCAAATTTGCATTCTGTTCGGAGCTCCACTAATCTATTTCAGTCGTTACTGAAAGCTTATTATTTCATAAATGAACTTGAAGCAAATAGATCAACCTTTCCCCCTTCTCTATCGATACAACACACACTTCTATACAGAGTAGCTTTTATTTATAACTAGCAAAATACCCGCGCGCTTCGCTTCGGGCCCAAGAGATATTAAGGACTCCATGAAAACACATTTCACCCTTTTCACCACCCGCTTAGTGGTTCATTAGGGCAAAATCCTGAAAATGATTTTCAGGCAATTATGTGGGTAATCTTTCTAAGTAAAATCCAAGTTGATATCTAATCGGGCCTAAGAGAAATTAAGGAGTCCGTGAAAACACACTTTACCCATTTTCACCCCCTTGGAGATGGAATTTCAAACAATCCCTTCTTATATAATAAGAAAGACACCACTCTCAGAATTTCATGTTTCTGTGGTCAAAGGTTTAGGCTGGACGATGATGAATCAGTGACACAACTTCGTAAACATTTGCTCAGAAATAAATGAAAATTAAATAGCATAGGTAACACATAAAACTCAAGTGGAGTTTAGTTATTAGGTATCGAAACTCCTTTCCTTCCTCATCCTTCTAACTCTTTTCCAAATGCAAGGACATTTACTATTATGTCTTTCACATGCGACTAGTTTACGTGTATGTGAGACGTAACGTTTATTGGGGCTATTTCAAAGCCATACGGCACAGACGCATATAGTTGGTCAAGCTTATTCGCTGTGTCTATAGAATATAGTCTCTCCTTAGTAATATGGCTGACAGGTAATAAAGACCAACACATTACCTGTAAATTATCTTCTACTGCGTAAGTTCCTATATATTCGCGCTGAAGTGCAATTGACGGTCGTTTTATTAACGTCCTTGGTTGGAGTGCTGTGCTACTCCAAACCGCGATCTTGTTATTATCATTAAGTACCTATTATTCGCGTGCTTTCAGTTCCACAGGCTAGATTTCTCGAAAAACGAAGCCTCGTATACATATTATGAGTTATTGGAGAATTAGAACACTCAGCATGCACGATTCTAAAGTGCAACTTAATTTAGCCTGACACTCATCGTGCGCGTGTGAAACGCCGCACCTTTGTACCGCGGCGCCGCACAGTGGGCCGGATTTTAAATTTGCCGCCTTTTGGGTCTTTTTTTTAAGATATCGGGATGAAAGTTGCGCTAAAAAACAGGAAAAAATTATTCCTATCTAATGATGTATAATTTAATTTTTTAAACAATTATTTATTTATTTATTTTTTAATTTTGTCAACTTATTTTTGATAAAAAAAATTTTAATTTTGTTT
Source organism: Andrena minutula (assembly GCA_929113495.1). Classification (NCBI taxonomy): domain Eukaryota; kingdom Metazoa; phylum Arthropoda; class Insecta; order Hymenoptera; family Andrenidae; genus Andrena; species Andrena minutula. The sequence goes on from OV815993.1 coordinate 3,811,586, forward strand.
ATTTGGTACTTTATTTCATGCCCTTTACAGTGGTGTACGCAAAATTTTGGGAAACTTTTCGTTTCCAAGTTATACGGAAAATTCGAATAATGAAGGAAAGTAGCAACAAATCGGTTTGTTTAAATTAAAGACCAGGTTTTTGCGATAAATATCTTCTTTTATTAGTAACTTATATAAACAATCCATTAAAAAATATTTTTATATGCATTAACGAAAATGGCGACATTTTTCAAATTTGATTAGGGATATCTTCCAAACGCCGAAAAGTTCCACTTTGGGACTAATTGCAATATTTTCAGCACACTTTCCTCTAAATAATCACGTATCGATCATTTCCCCCCTCGTCCCACTGCTCAAATTATTAGTGTTTAAAGTTATTAACGTTCAGTTAGTCCGTAGGGTAAAGGTGGGTCGCGTTGTGTTGTTCATGAGCCCTTTAAGTGTTTCATACTTACCAAAGAGATGTACAATGAAATATAAACTAATGTATTTAACAAGAAAACCACAAACTAATAGTAAAAAATTAACTATGACTATCAAATTCAGATATAATGAAAAATGTTTGACAAGGGCTCTTCTTTATTTCTTGAAAAATTGCATTTGCTTTTGTTTTTGTTACTTTCCTTTCGTTGTTTTCTGCGAATGAGATTATCTACCACAAAAAATCAGAATTTAGACCTACAGGCTGAGGAATTAATATTGCAAACATGAACATAACAACGCGACAATAGGGGCATATTGCAAATACATTAATAATAACATCTCTGTGATCATGTTTCCCTTCTGCTCAACTATCCCACCTTTACCCTACGGACTGACCGAACGTTGATAACTTTAAACACTAATAATATGAGCAGTGGGACGAGGGGGGAAATGATCGATACGTGATTATTTAGAGTAAAGTGCGCTGAAAATATTGCAATTGGTCCCAAAGTGGAACTTTTCGGCGTTTGGAAGATATCCCTAATCAAACTTTAAAAATGTCGCCATTTTTGTTAATGCATATAAAAATATTTTTTAATGGATTGTTTATATTAGTTACTAATAAAAGAAGATATTTATCGCAAAAACCAGGTCTATAATTTAAACAAACCGATTTGTTGCTACTTTCCTTCATTATTCGAATTTTCCGTATAACTTGGAAACGAAAAGTTTCCCAAAATTTTGCGTACACCACTGTAAAGGGCATTAAATAAGGTACCAAATAAACAGAATTAAAAATTTTTTTATCAAAAATAAGTTAACAAAATTAAAAAATAAATAAATAAATAATTGTTTAAAAAATTAAATTATATATCATTAGATAGGAATAATTTTTTCCTGTTTTTTAGCGCCACTTTCATCCCGATATCTTAAAAAAAAAACCCAAAAGGCGGCAAATTTAAAATCCGGCCCACTGTGCGCCGACTGTCCTCGTAGCTAGAAAAGCGGGTTAAATTCGATAGTGTGATGCACGGAATAAAAGTTGATAGTCATGCTCCCGCGAGCACCGAGTCGATAAAAAGCCAATCATCTTGAGGATGTACTCAAGTCGGTTTGAAATTTCGGTGGCTGCTGACATTCGCCTCGATATATTGTGCTGGCAGTGAGGTCTGGCATTTGATGCTTACGATTGAATGCTGCCTCCGGGATAAGCACAGTCCCGAGAGAAAAATTGATTCGATAACCATAGAGGGAGAAACGTTGTTTGTTTCTCTGCTTCGAACTCCTTAACGTCAATACCTCCCCCCCTAGCGCCGCATCCCTTCGATTAGCCTTTTTTTATTATAGCCATTTGGAAAATAGACTCCATAAGGTGGGGGAATTAAGCAATTTTTGTAAATTAGATTTCGAGGGGTCGATGAAATAATTTTAATTAATTCCGCGATTGACCAGCACCTAAAATAATTCAACGATGAACCGATACTGTATGCAAATGAATTCACACGTCCTAGTGGATTTTCTACCAAATTTATTCTAGCGGGAATGCATGCTCCACTTTCAGTAGCCAACCGTCTGTGTACACACAAATTGGAAACAACGTGAAACATTCAGATGACACAAAACGTTACAACTTTCCCGCGCTAGATTCTCGAGGGGCTGCTTAACCCTTTGCCCGCATTGCTCGTGTATTCCCAGCGGCTCAATTTGACCATCAATTTAAATTTCAACTTATAGCCACCGCAGATGGAAGTAGAACAGTCTTTACGTGCTTTCTATCATTCCACCAGTACAAAACTATTTTCTGAGGTATGCCTTCTGTGAGTGGTTAGAAAACAATCTCTCCTAATCCTACCAAAATTACACCCCTGAAAGCTTAAAGTGTTCTAAATGTTAAAACATTCGGAGTAGAAGAATAGAAAGAACGAGGAATCGTCTATTCTTTCTGTTTCACATAGAGTAATCTAACTGAATTTGTGTAAAATGTATTTGAGTTGCTCAAAGGAAGTTCAAAGCCCTTTGAGAAATTCCAAAGCGCCCCGGGAAATTCCAAAGTAAGTACATTCAGTATGAAGTCGAGCAAGCTGAAATTCGACGTCGACGTTTGACACGGTATCTGCACATAGTCAAAGCGAATTTTTGAATTCTAAATTTGTGCTTTCTCAGGCTATGTTTCCCATCAGAATTTTTATTCGTCGATTTTCTGCGCAGACCGTAATTGGAGAATATATAGTCGCGATCGAGGATTCAGTGGAACGGAACCTAGCAAGGTCGCAATGGAAGTCTGGCCATTGTCACATGGCAGGCATTCGAGGCTTGCATTTAACGAGAGATGATGTACGATTCCTCGTTTGACTGGTAAAATCGTAAACTCGATAGTAATTGCACGAGCGAGGGTACCTAGCTTCTGCGAGTATTGCCAATAAACAAGGGGACGCGGACCACTGACCACGGAGATTTATTATTCAATTAAGCCTCATTAATGGAGGACCCATTAACCTGGCGTTCCATTTATGTCGATCAGTCTTTCGTTCAAAATCATTTCGACACTCCATGACTGATATTATGTTTCTTCCATTAAGAAAAATTTAATTCATTACACCAGCGTTGCGCTGAAGAAATACTGATTTCTTTTTATGTATACAGTGAATGTCTTGTTTGACAAAATAACAAAGGCATGCTTCGTTTCTCGTATTTAACAATAAAATTTCATTCTACTAATAAAATATCAGCGCGTATCTCGCGAGTCTTAAAAATTCCCGTTTTTACGAGACATTCGCCGTATCGAGGGGCATAAATCCGGCTGATGGCGAACCATTAAACTGGAGAGCAAAAGGGCAGCAATACAATTCCTCGCATCCACCCTTTTAAAACTTGATTGCGGCGTTCGATGAATATTGCATTCCTGAGGACACATTACAGGCCCATGGGGGCCATTTTCATTTACGGAAGTCTCGTCAAAAGAATAATGGATAAAGTTTGTTAATAAAACCAACGAACAGCTGAGAAACGCAATTGACGATCGCTGGACCATTTAAAAAATGAGAAATCGGTTATTGTTTTACGGTGCCGACGAAAATACGGTATGTTCAAGTATGTTGAAGCCAGTTTCACGATCGACACGATCCTTGGTCATCGCTGATCGATATTTGAACACCGAACGATATTTGAACATCGAACGATATTCGTCGAGGTTCGTAGCACTTTTAAATCCGTGCTTTTAACGAGATTCCCCCGTCCCTCCATCTTCAGAAATTCAATTTCCGTGGCTGCAAAGAAATTTAATAATGAATGCATTTTCATATAACGGGTGGCTGTGTACCCGCGCCCTGCAAAGGCACGTCTTCCATGCGTACTTTTCCATCAGCAGCGACATTTACTAGCACGCGACAGGAGTTTAATAAAGAATTACGCGTATAGGGGCAAAAGTGAAGAGAAATTTCATCGTTCCAATAAATAGTAATATGATTAGTATTAATTTTCTCAATACCTATTCGATTACAAAATTTTGTAATATTCCCATTAGCTTCTTCTGTTCAAAACTTCGCGCACTTTTACATTTTTTCTATACACTTTGTTTCTTCCAACAATCTTGACATTTACCCAAATAATTCATCCGTTGCACGAGTAATGGGTTTTAAAACAGTTACACAATTAAATCTGCCGCCAGAATTTAAGAATCACGAGAACGTTTTGCCTGTTGCCCTGATTACCGTGGACTCCGTGGGTGTGAGAAACAATCGAAACATCGAAATTGGAAGCATAGGGTGCTCCGGTTTCTCGGTAACCGAGAACACACAATCAACATCGTGTAACGCGGTTTAATTGTATTTTCATTACACGCGCCGTGCCGGGCGGAAATTCGCGCAGGACCACAATCCGTCGCAGCAACTTAATTGAACCATTCCAGCTCCCTATCGGTAGCCATGAATCACGTAATTCGAATATACAAGCGCTTCCACCTCTACTTTGTTGGTTCCGTGATGGCACGATTTATTGGACGCCCGATTTGGAGGCGAGTTATTTCACCCTTCCAACAATACATTTCAGCCCTAATCGAAAAACGATTAGTCTTCATCGTTGCAGGGGAAAACTGGTAAATGATACCTGTTATCACGCGTTAAGCGCCCCCGTTGCCTAGCAGGTGGCTAAAACAGGAATGAATTAAAGAGTTACAACAGTACTTCTAGCTGTCTATAGCTGAGGATTCCACTGGTCTTGCACGGCGAGGAATTAAAATTATAATTTATTTAACAAATAAATTTGATTCCCCGTGAAGTAGGAAGTTTCAATCCGAGGGCGAATAAAAGTGTATAAAATTCGCGTGCGCCGTGCGGGGTGATTTATAAGCTTGCATGAGATGCAAATTAAAATGAGAGCCCCGCCGCGTGCGCCATATAAAAGTTAAATCGATAAAGATTACGTTGAATATGGAATATTGGACTTCGTCCGCTAGCTAAACCAAGCGATCACAGTTATGAGTATTTATTACATGTACCCTCGGGGTTATACATTGTTCTATTTCCCTTTTTATTCCACAATTCCATTAGATCCAGGAACGACGATTAATTTAAGGTAAAGTGAGCTCGCGTGGATAATTACGGTTACTTTGTAGTAAACTGGACACGCTATAAGGTAGTATAGTCTAATATTTATTCGCTCGAAAATAGTAACACTTAGGCTGATTAGTTGTCCACCGTTGTGAACATAAGTGTATGGAGATTCCACTGAATAAAAGTTCTAATGCACTCTAAGTCCACTATAAATGGTGGAAGCGTCTCATTTCCTTGATGGCGTGAAGCAGCAGCTTAAAGCGTAAAGTGATCTCACTTTGCGGTATAAGCACTCTTTTATTACCGGAGTACGCATTAAATACTTGCGATATCGTGTCACAGTGATGTTGGTAATCTTCTATACCCGATACGTTTCCTCTATTCCGTGTTGACATAGTTTCTACACATACATACATTGCTTACTAAATTATTTACAATTTCCGATTGAAATCGTGCCTATTATATTTTTAGATGCGATATCTAATTCTCAATTAGTGGTCATGGTTTCATCCAATTCGATAGGAGCGTATTTCTAGCGCCACGGTTAACCGGACTGGGTCTAATTTGTAATCCACCGACGTATGGTGCAAATCGATAGCTCTTTCATCGCCCTTCCTCAGCACCGACCTGTTGTTTCCACGTCTGCCGTTTGACCAATCAATTAGAGTGATTATCGTGACGCTTTGTCCCTCGAAGGGGCGTTGCGAACTATGCTTATGTATAATTATTAACCATCGCTCATTGCCTCGAAAACACAACCATCGATAATAATCCAGCCTGGCTTCCAAACAACCTTCCTGGTTTCTGCCATCATGCACACAAGTCGATGTCGAAAGTTTCAATATTGAAATCAGTTTGTATTTAAAAGGTTGCCCACTGAATTTTAGTGCCTGCTTCTCGAGCATAGTGTTGCAAATTAACGATTCTTTGATGTTACTTTGATTCAGTAAACTTTCAAATATAAGTACTAATATATTTATGTTTCAAATCGCAGTTGCATCTCCGCCGGATCGAAGAGTCACGAGAGACGATAGTGCAGTGTCCTCACCCGGTGCATCTCCGAACACTAATGCACCTACGAGCTGCACTGGTACTGCATCGTCTAGATCGCACAATCCTTCCTCGCCTGGTCGAAATGGCCAGCTATCGAGTAAGTAATATCGCTAGTACGCAGTGTCGGATTCCCAATTAGTAGAAGAGAAATTAATACACGCTAGTACAGTGGATGGCCAAATTATGATACTCAAACAAGAAGGTTTGAGATTTTGTAAGTTTAAGCGATGGAATGACTGTATCTCTGAGAAAAATGGTCGCAAAAATATTTAAATACGCATTTTGGCGCTTGAAGTTTCTAGTTTTTTAATCAAGGACTCAATTTTTTTCATTTATCATGATACTGTTTTATCAAGATGAAGTGCAGGAAAAAAATTCCGGGAAAATTCAACGAGGAGCTCTTAATTTCCCTTTAATTTAATTTTTTTTAGTTTTGTTGTATGATTTTTATTGACAGAGTTATTTGCGACCAAAGCAAAACAGGTAGAAAAATTGTCACGTTTGTTTCGGAAAGCTAAAAAAATTTCCTTTCAGAACCTTAAGTTGTAAAATTAAGATTTTTTCAATCGTATTAAAACAATTTTAAAATGATCCCAAAAATTGACGAAAATGTTTTGAGTATAATAATTTGTCCACCCTCTGTAGAACATGCATCTTTCACCACTTCTCTAGCAGTTCTTCAGCAATCCTCGGTTCTACTTCGTCGTTAATAATTAACTAAATAATTCCGTTGAATACCGCGTATCCAACAGTCGTTCTTGTAATAGCTATCTATTAATCATTGAAATGAGTTCACACGAGGAAGCTCGCGTAGAAAGGATTTTTATGGCCCACGCTTCGAGTGATCCCGTTTTGTAGCGTAGGAACTTGCAAAGTTCATTTTCAACGTTAACGAGGAGCCCGAGTTTCGAATTTTTCTAGTTTCCCCGTTAAGTGGAGTGCTGATAATGCTTCCACTGTTGTTTGTGTTCTAGAACAAGGCACCCTAACGATAGTACGTCGAAGTTCCGGCAAGAATAAAAGTATCGGCGGAAGTTTCGAAAGTTCGCCGCCACCGCACAGCCCTGACACTCTTTCGTCAAGCCAGTCCGTGGATCTTGAAGAGATCCTTGATAACGTCGATTTAACGACAGACTCGCTTCCCTCCGTTGACACCCCCGACGCTTGCGACAAAGCTGCCCTCAGGTACGATCTCTCTTCAGATATCTACGCATATTTATCACTATTACTTTATATACAGTACAGTGCAGTAGCATACTATCTTACTCACCATAAATCGTAGGATCACAATCTTAAAATCATCAATCCATTCTCCACCCCTCCACTCCCTTAGTTAGTCCTACCATTCTTCAGGTATGCCACTAATTCGTTCCCACTTTTATCGCCGAGTCAAAAATTTAACGGCCCAATCAAATTTGTACCGTACCCCCACCCTTCATCTATTTTTCATCAGCTCTCAGCTCTCATTAAACCGTTACACCACCAAGTTCTCGTAAATTCTGTCACGTAAGTTCTTTATATTCTTAATTACAAACACATTATTGAGTTGGATTCATTAAACTTTACGTGGTATCAGCATTTAAACTATTCTTCATCGACAATCATCATCAATAAAGGCACCATTTGTAATACACGTAATGTCATCGGTAGTGCAACGATATCACATGCATAAAGGCCGACAAGGATTGATTTCTGACACTGTACCGTATCAATTAGTGTGACCAACGAGATGTGACATTTTGAAAATGTAGGGTGTAAATGTACGTCCATTCGTACTCACCCTGTTAATTGAGGGTTAACGTTTTATGAATATTCCGGTGAAATGTGCTGGATAGAATAGTGTTGTGGAAAGCTTGCAATAGGAAAAATGTGACTCGTGAGAAACTAAGTGAAAGTGTCCATTCATCTTGCAGGCTGAGGTGCTTACTGAGGCAGCTACAGCATGGCGAAATATCCGCGGAGTTGCTCCAACGAAACCTGCACTACGCAGCGCGCGTGCTTGAAGCGGTCTTCCTCGATGAAACCAAGTAAGTTTCACTCGGAGTGCAACTTCATATTGACTTCTGGAAACAGGATTCCAAATAATGTATTGTCAGTTGTTTTTATTATAGCCCATGCACAGAGAGCTGATCTGTTACTGTTACGTACTCTATTAATACTTACGCATAATCTTCTCTGGGAAAATTTGAAAATATTAATACATTTATTGCTCATTGTGTCGTAGGCATTTTTACCATGTGTCTATTTTTAAGCACAGTCAACTTGTGAACTGCATTATGCTTGTAAGGGACACGTTGATTGCTTCTTAGACGAAATCGAAGCATAAACAGCCATATAATTTAGCCATTATTGTTAATTAACTAATTAAATATATTTGATTAATGATCCATTCGCAATGGACTCGCGATCCCTGGAAACGCGAAAGAATTTTATGAGAAGTAGATTACACGTTTTTTTACTTCCGATGTGAATTATTTGGTGTTTATAATTCACGGATTATGTGAAAAAGCAAAAATAAATAATAATTTTAAATGTTGCAAGGGAAATTTCGTGCTTCATTGTGACCTCGGATTCGAACAGTGAAGGCATCAAGAGCGCCTCTTTAGCTCAGTGGTAGAGCACTGGTCTCGTAAACCAGGGGTCGTGAGTTCAATCCTCACAGGAGGCAAAAGGATTTTTTTTTTCATTTTCCTCTTTTTCAATATCATTAACATATTTAGCGTTATTCGACATCGAAAGCTTTATTATTTTCAGCAATAATTGTGCTTCACAAATTTTCTTATCATTACATGGTACTTGTATACTCCGTAAAGCTACCGTGACTATTATATTCTCCAATCGTTAACAATCGATACAAACGATCGTTAACAAACTCACCGAGTGTTGCAATTTGCATAGAAATATTAATTGATCACGATTATTATATACAACGATGGAAGAGCTAGGGTACTAACGTGCCTCGGATATCTCGTGCCTCTCTTCCACGCTTCTGTTTTGAAACGTCAATCATGGCACAGCGAGCATAGCCAGGTTAACGGTCCTCGTGAAAAATATACCACGCTTGATTAACGAAACCACCACGGGCTGGAAACGTCCGAATGTTTTCAAATATTACAAACTTTCGACGTTTCTGGTAAAACCCCGAACCAATAACGCCACGAACGCCATGTACCTGCAATGTGCAGTCGAACGCCCCTCCATGCGTTCTAGAATCACTATACAACCCTAATATCAAATATACTAATGATATTTGGCAATCAAATAACTTCCCAGGAAATGAAACACAAACCTCAATTAACACACATATCTTTCACCTTCTAAAGACACAGCCGTCGATCATCTACAGTTCTCGACCACTGCAACTAACACCATCTCTCCCAATACGTATTCCGTACTTTTACAAAATTTGCTGTCAGTTCCTTCCAGCATTTACCGCCAGAAGCCACGGCGAGATGGGCTTCCGGTCGAATCCAATTTACATAAACAGCGCGTTTCGCATTGCCTGATCTATCTAGCTCTTAAGCGACGTTTCCAGGGCCGACCGACCCGTGGTCGGATGTACCTACATTGCCTTGCCAGAGACTCCGCCAGCCAGACTCCAGCCGTGTCCGAGCGAGCCGATCCACCTTCGAGATCCCCCTTGTAATGTCGGCGGAATAATGCTAATGATAATAATAAGGAAAACTGTAATGTTCTACTGTTCTGTTCTCTGCTTGACACGTGTGCACTAACAAGCAGTACCGCAGGGTGAATTCAGGCGGAGCTGAGTGCTCTCGGTCGTCGCGTGGGGGTGCGGGACTGTCATCTGCATCCCTGGGGAGCGCCTTGGACTCGGACGGACAACAGGGCCACGCGGTGGTAACCCAGAAACGGAAGCTTCGCACCCCCGTATGGGCAAGGTTGCGAAATATTCACATTTCCGACCACACGCGACTGTTCACCAACCCCCCCTGAACCTACGAACCCCCTTCACCCGTCTCTCCAACACACCAACGCCACCCCCGACACTCCGATCTCCGCCACGCTCGTCCCCCGTTCGACATCTCTTTATCGATCACACCGGTGTCGGGTAGGCATCACGATCATGCATCGTTTGCTGTCGATCATTGGCAGGGAATCGAGTACCTTTTTCCCCACGCGAACCTCGGCCAGACCGAACTGGGGGTTTCGGAGCGGTTCGACGGGTTTGATAGCGAAAAGTGAACGCGCTGACTGCGGGAGAGCAAAGATAGGGGCTGGAACGTAGCTTCGATAAAACTGGGAATGTTCTTTTTAGTGCTTCCGCGGGATACGTTTCCCTGTTCTTTCTTCTAGTATAGCAGAATAGGCAGATGCGATAAGAATATAGTAGAATAACGGGACCAGTCACTTCGAGAGTGCATGTCCAATGGTCTTTCGATTAGCGAAAGCGTTATTCGAATGAATCGTAATTTCGCTCTCTCTACGTTAACGTCAATTCAGGCAGAAATATGCCGCAAAGCTACATTTACGTTTTCTTCTTGTCAATACCGTAGTGTTGGCCTCGCACCAAACAGGTAGCGTAGATCTTGTGCACAGGAAGCAATATGTCTCGTAGTACACTGTGCATCGATTGTTAGCGAACTCCATAGAACCTTCGAGGCTGTTACCTTTTCTTTCTCTCCAATTTCCACATGTCTATAGTGCACGATTATTCCCAACAAGTCTAGGATTAGGTACGAAACCACGGCTAGCGATAGTGAGTGTGGAAATCGTCTATGGTAACAGACACTACAAGGTAACCGAACGAAATAGACGAAGCCAAATATTTGATTACATAAACTGTCACACCACTGCTCGATGTTCTACAGATCAACGAACCCATTCGATGAATGTATACAAACTCTTACAATGAAACTCCACAATTGGCGTTTGTTCAGTGTAATTGAAAAAAAAAGTTCCACGAACAGACAGATAAAACAGTCTCTAGAATTCCTTCCCCTTTACGTTGCTCGATAGCTATCAATTTCAATTAATCACGTCACGAGCAAAATCCGCCCCCGATCGATTATACAACGCGCTTAACACCCCCTCGTGGATAAAGAACGACGCCTCGGGAGTTGGATGACGAAGGTAGAGAGAGAAGACGAAAGGAAGGAGGAGTCACGAGCCGAGGCGAAAGAGCGCGGTTCATAGTGCGGTCGGATACATTCAGACACAGCATGACGACTATATCTTTACCTGCCTGGCCTGTCTATCTCCCGATTCTAGCCTCTTTTTAGATCTTTCTAGGTGTAACCTGCTCACTTCTTGGATGACTGCCTGTTTACCAGCTGTATGCATCGCCCTCTTATAAGTCGACCTCCCCTCTGTCTGTGCATTCCCCGTGTCCGTCTATGAGAAAGTGCATGCGGCATAGGGTGTGCGCTGAAAAAAAGAACAAAATACCTCACTCGTATCGTGTGGGAGGTGTATCATTATGGAATGCTCGAACGTCCCCGGCACCGTCGATTCACGGTGCGCCGCGAGAAACTGTTACACGGTGACTCGAGAGGAAATGGAATTGAGATTGAAATGGGATTGCCCTCGCACGGTTCCGCTTCCTGTTTCGAGCCGCCGCGAGATGTTTCCGCACGGCGGGCGGACGTTTCTTGCTTTCGATACGGCCCTATGGATGTAACCTGTCGTTTAATGTGACACAAGTTTTTCTTGATGTTTGGGATTATAGAGACGCCGAGCGTACGGAGTCAGCCGCCACTTGCCGTCAGGGCGTGCGACGTAGGTTCGTTCCAATGTTTGAATACCAAAACTGTAAATCTCGTTCACGTTCACGTCGCCCACCACTCTGACACTATCCTCTTTTTTTTCTTTTTTCTTTTTTCGTTGTCGTTGTGTTGCTGTTGTTATCGCCGATAAAGCCAGGGCACGACGCGGCGATCTCGTTTGAAATTGGCGGCTCGGATGTCGCGTCGACGGGCAACGCGAGACTGTTTTCCAAGCACGCGAGGGGAAATTTGATTTTAGCATCCCGCTGTGTGTCCGTGTAGTTCGCCGTGAACAATGTGGAATTGTTTATATGAAACCTTTCCGCCTGCAACGATATTGGTGCTTGCAGTCTTTTATTTAGATATTGTCTTCTTTGAATTTTAATTGCGGCTGGAGTTGGTGTTTATTTGAATCTTTGGTTGGAATTGTTTAATTTTTCTCGCAAACATTTGCGAATCAATGCAATCTCAATGAAAGGTGAATAAATTGTGACGTTATTTGATTAGTCTCGCGTTGCCTATTCGAAATGATCGTAGACACAGCAATCATTCGTATTCTGCATGCAACACTGTTCACCACTGAACAAAGAATCCTACATGGTAACACGAATCCTTTTGTAAATACACATACGGCAGTTCCACCATCACGGAAGCTCAGATAATGTTTGTATCAAAGCTGCGACTCCGGTTTCAAATTATTCATGCGTGCATGTGCGTCCCGATTGGTTTCATTTGCCATTCGATAATAATCCTAAAGTATATTTGTTGAACTGTTACAGCTTTTGGTCAAATCCCCCGAATGCTTAATTCCGTTGATAATACGTTTCATTATATTAACCATATCGTGTGCCAAAATTGACAATATTAATAATAGAGTATTGGTAATATTAATGTCCTTTATGTCCCTAAGATTCTTATGGAAGTAGCACTGAAATGTTTGTTGACTTGTTGTGATGGAGCAGGTAGCAAGAAATAAATTGTTGTCGTCTCATTGTTTCCATTCACAAACAAGAGCGCCTGTATATAGCCAGCGTGTGGAGCTTTTTATCGATCGGATGCAAAAGTAATTGAAATCGGCACTCTAAAAAATGAAACGTTGAATTCGAAGAGACGAGAGATTACTTGTTTCTCGGGTCAGTAGCGTATTATCTGTCGTTCAATGCGATCGCGTTTTCTTTTTAAAAGCGTCGCGGCGCGGGAGATATTTCCACCCCGATCCTTCGCGAGGAGCTCGAATCCCTGGAAAGAGAGCAGAAAAGTATTTCGCTTATCCTGCACAGATCGGTCCCGATAAAATCGATCGCTGCAATCTGCGAGGCGTAAAGTGCGAGAGGATGTGCTTCCTCCACTCCCGTAATTTCATTTAAACGTTAATTGCGTTACGCTGTTAAAATGTTACATGGGATACATTATGAAATGCCAAAGAAGTTTACGCTGAAACGATTAAAGCTGGAAACTTTGGTGTTAAGTGGTTTTAAGAACCTTTCAGTTTCATGAAGTAGCATCGATTAATTTTCAAACCCACCTCTCTCGAGTTCAGCGTTTTATTCTCTTTAGAAGAGTGCTGCCGCTGGCCCCCGTTAACTCTACCGAGCTTGCACACGTGGAAATATTAAAAGAACAATCCAATATAGTAATTGTAAAAATTCCCCGACCCCTGTATTTCAATCGCCATTCTTGACAGTGAAGAAAACTACTCGAAGGATATTTCAAGGTTTAATTCCAATCGCAATCGACGCGCGACCACATGATCGTGAATTTATGAAACCCATTATTCACGTTACACAACCACATACACGCAATAATGTTTCACCACAAAAGCAATCATAATGTCTCTGCTTGCATTGCTTCCACGTATAATCTTTCCTCCTTCACTCGTACCATTACACATTTCCCCACCCTTAACGTTCCTTCACTTGTCGGCTTTAAACGAAGTTTTAAACTTACCGCTAAACACGCGTTAAAGCGTACTTTGACCGAGCTCATTTTTATTATAGACGGGATATTACCGAAAGTAGAAGTATCTTTTTAAATTTCTGTATTTATCAGTTCAATCCCGCGGTTCAACTTCCCCTTTTTTTATAAATCTTTATCCGAAAACTGCTCGTATTCTGACACGCGAAACACAACTGAGAACCATCACGGAACACTAACACGCCACTTGACAAACAGATTACACGCGCGCTATACGGACGAATAAACGAAGAGAAACAGCATAGAAGCCCATCGATCAGACTGTGAAAAGGGAAACGAAATGTTTCATCACCGACAAGCTTTACACGTCCTCCGAATACCAAGCTACCCTCACGATCCGATACATCTAGGATCATGATAACGTAGTGCCACGGGATCGATAAGCGGGATCACCGACGAGCATTAGCTTTTTTTCTCACTCACGGCTCGTTTGTTTTCACATCGAATAGAGACGAGAACCGCCTAGACCTCTAGCGATCCATGGGTGCGTGTGTGGATGAATGCGTGCGTGTGTTTTCTCTCGTCGAGCTCCTTACCGAGGTATGACACGAGAAACGGGGGAGAATCGATTAGCGTGTAACTCGAGCAAACCCTGCTGTGTTCGCGTAAAGCGTAGCGAAGGTAGGGGTTTCCATCGTGATCGGAACTGTTCGCGCACGTTCCCCCGTGGATTCCGCGAGCGAGTAACGAGCCGGCGAAATTTCCCTTAGGCGGCTGGCAGACGAGGACGACGAGCTGTCGGAGGTGCAGCCGGACGCCGTGCCGCCGGAAGTCCGCGAATGGCTGGCGTCGACCTTCACCAGGCAGCTCGCGACCACCAGGCGGAAGGCGGACGAGAAGCCAAAGTTCCGCTCGGTCGCGCACGCCATCAGGGCGGGGATCTTCGTCGATCGGATCTACAGGCGGGTCACCAACACCGCGTTGATGCAGTTCCCCCAGGAAGTGGTTAAAGTACTCAAGGTAGTTGATCTCGCGTGCGCATCCGATAGGCTGACTTGGAGTTTTCTGTCCCTCGCTGGGGGCTGAGGGGAATGTGGATGGTGTTCGCGTGGCAGGTGCATGATCGATGAGGGTGAAAGGAAATATGCACGGGGTGTACCACCCAATTTTATCGCCTGAAATATTTCCTCTATCTTCGATATTTCCCCCGGAATAATGCTTATCGTGGGGGTTACGTATGCGGGGTGGGTATCGCCGGGCATTGTACGGCGAGGAAACATTGTAAACATTATTTTTTTTCAGAATTCAATGTACGATAGAAATGTTGACATCGTAGGGTTAATGGAATGGTTATATACTATCTTATTTTTAAGCCGGTTCATTCAAAATAGTATTTTACTTTGTCACTCTGGCGATGCTACGAGAAACTTCAACGCTGGAAGAAACTCTTGTGATATAGAAATTTATGATACCCACCCCGTTTATTATTCTTTCCACAGTCGGAAAAATTCGCGAAAGTGACTTACCCTCATGATTAAATTCCGCAGAATCGTTTGACCGCACTTCAGTTTCAAGGAGTCCTGAATTTACATTTTTATTTAAGACCCTGGACGACTGGTCTTTCGACGTGTTTTCCTTGAGCGAGGCCGCGATGGGAACTCCGGTGAAGTATCTCGGATACGATCTACTCAACCGATACGGTATGATCCACAAATTCAAAGTTCCTCCGGCGGTGCTGGAGTGCTTTTTGGGAAGGGTCGAGGAGGGTTATTGCAGGCATCGGAACCCGTATCACAACAATCTCCATGCGGCGGACGTCGCACAGACCATGCACTACATCCTCTGTCAAACAGGACTGATGGTAAGTTCAGAACCTACGCTAGTAAGTAGAGGAGACCGGGGTTAGTTGTAACATTTTTTCGTTTTTTAACTTGTGACCATTACTTAAAGTACGCACTTTCCTCTATCGATAACCGCTATCGCATGTAATTAAACGAAAATCATAACTTTGAAAAAAACACTTTGGAGATCGAGACATGTTGTATGAACGTGCCCTGAGTAGGGGCTAGTTGTGACACAATACGGGGCAAGTTGTTGTATTTTACGAAAAGAGGTTAATAAAATTATGAGTAATATAAATACATTTTCTTGGGCAAAAATAAATTTTTTAATCGTAAGAATCTATTACACTAAATATACAAGAAAAATGATGAATAATCTGTTAAAAGTAATGAAAAAACTACTGAAATAAATTGCACTAAAAAGGGTGATTATCATCGATCGATTCATACGGCAACTCACAATTAATGCAGACATTAAATTGATTTTTGGTTTTACACACTTCTGATGTGCCCACTTTTTGTAGTTTGAATCCACTTTCTTTGACAACATGCCCTTTTTCGAATGTAACAACATGCCCCTTATAACTTATATTCTTGCTACGAATGTATAGCTAAAGGAACACTAATTCAAACGTGGTAATATTAATTTACATACATTTATCTGACTGTTCCCTAAGTACAAAGAGAAAATTGGTACGGCATCAGATAATACAGACAAAATCTAAAAGTGGAACGTCAGAACTTTACAAATTAATTCTTCGTTAACTTCAGTCTTTCCTCCCTCCTCCATCCAGAACAAAACAAAACGTAACTGTAAAGCTATTGACACATGCAAAGTACAAATACTTGTCCTTCATCAAACACATGTCTGCCTCTCTGGAAACAATCAAGTATACCTACCATCCCTTAAGCTGAAACTCATTCATGCGGAAAGCTATTATCTCGGCTTTCCACAACTTCCCGTTATTCCAATATCCGCAAAGACCGCTCAAACTCCGACGACCCCCGTTCAAGGGGAGAAACATTTCACCCGAGAGCCTGTCGCGTCGATGGTGGCAGTTTAAAAAATCGTAGAAAAAGGGAGGAGACATCAGGATCCATAAATTTCTCGTTCGAAAGTTTACCCGCAGCAGCTACGCCTCTCCTCGCGAAAGCGACTCGCGAACGAATCCCATCGGGGCCAGAAATTGCAGAAAAATTTCGGTTCTCTCGGCTTCGTCCTACTTCCCAGCTTTCCATCGGACCAAGTCCCTAATTCACCGGCGAAACGACACGCGCGATTGTTCGATTTGCTCGGCTTGTTCGCAGAATTGGCTGACCGATCTGGAGATTTTCGCCACCCTGGTGGCGGCGATTATTCACGACTACGAGCATACTGGGACCACAAACAATTTCCACGTAATGTCCGGCAGCGATACAGCGCTCCTCTACAACGATCGAGCTGTCCTGGAAAATCACCACATCTCCGCTAGCTTCCGGTACGTACGGATCGAAAGGTCGCGCGACATGTACATGTAGTACGCGTGTAGGTCAGCCTACGTTGAAACGGGCCTACAATTACCGGGAATTTTCGTTTCAATTTGCGCCTCGCTAATTGAAAATGAGGTTTTCGCTGTTTCTATCAGCTGGCGAATCTCATTGGTTACGAGCGGAATGGTAATCGATGGAAAGGTTCCATTGTCAGTGTTTAACAGGCTTTTTGCCTGTCAATGCATCGAGTGTTGAAAAGAAGTTTTGGGGTGTATACGTACAGTCGTTCTTCCGAGAAGATGGCTCCACGTTTCTGCAGCTGGGCAGCCAATTGATGGTAACCTAGGGATGACATTTTCAGAATACTGAAGGAGGACGAGAGTAATATACTGCAAAATCTATCGAGAGAGGAGTTTCGAGAATTCCGCTCGCTGGTGATCGACATGGTTCTGGCAACCGACATGAGCTTTCATTTCCAACAACTCAAGAACATGAAGAACATCCTGAGCCTGGCGGAGCCCAGCGTCGACAAGAGCAAGGCTGTCAGCCTTGTTCTCCATTGCTGCGACATCTCGCATCCGGCCAAAAGATGGGACCTTCATCATAGGTATGGCGTTTTCCCGAATTGTCTATGTTAAGTAATTATTAAACTGTCACAATTCCGTTGCTGGATCGCAACTAAATTCCGTGAGCGTTAAAATTAATTACTTCGCTACAAAATGCTACAGTAACGAGAGAAATCTCGGAATCTAATTAATCGTTCGAATACTGGGAAATGGTAAGCACTGTTAAGGCTGGTCGCTAAACGTTGAAGTAGAAACTTTTAAAAGGCACTTTTCACGAAAGAAAAGGTTTCTAATTAAGCTCGTTCCTTCAATAGCAGATTGCTTGAAATCCTTTCAATGGCATCTGGAGTTTTCAATACTATACAAAGATTCTCTTCTTAAACCAAGTATTCTTATTCCCCTTTGCAATCGAGATCCTATTGATGTCACTATCAGCAGAAAGAAAGTCCTTTCCATCAAAGTTATTCCATAGTTAAGATTTACCGGTACGAGGCTAACGATTCAATTTCAATTTTAAATTAGAACGCGACATTCTTATCGACGTGTAGGTGTTTGATACTGAACACAGCTAGGGTTACTAAACGCCCACACTTCCACAGTTATAATCTTAATTAAATTAATCTTGGAAGCGAATCGAAGGGAAACGTGACTTCTTTATCTGATGAGCAGATGGACTATGCAGCTCCTGGAAGAATTCTTCCGACAGGGTGACAAAGAAAGGGCTCTTGGATTGCCATTCTCCCCCTTGTGCGACCGGAACAATACCCTGGTGGCCGAATCGCAAATAGGGTTCATAGAGTTTATCGTGGAGCCCAGCATGCAGGTGTGCAGCGACATGCTGGAAACGGTTCTCACCCCGTTGAATTCCAAGGAAAGCGTGGATGAGTCGAACAACGGTGAGTGAGTCTTATCTATCTCACGCTTTAATGCGTTTGCAACGCTGTATTTAAACGACAAACACCCTGCAGGTGCGAATCCAGAAGCCAGAAGGTTTAAGATTGGAAAGCCCTGGATCCCTTGTCTCGCGGAGAACAAGAAGATTTGGAAGGAGCAAGCTGTTCGAGGTTTGTATTTATAAAATCAATTATTTTTAATATTATGTCTACTTATCGAGTGAGTACTGGCCACTTCTGTCACTAATGAACTCGATACCGCTGGTTTCTTTTACTGGTTTTAATTTGAAGGAGTTTACTTCGATTTAAAATAAAAGCGTCTTTCTCTTTCGTTTACAGATGCAGAGGCAAGGGCGCAAAAGGAACAGGAACAGAAGGCCAGCGAGAGCCGCGAGGACGGTGATACACCGGAACAAGCGGCGCCCGAGGAATGAAAAATCCGGCGAGCCGTCGTGTTTTTCAAGAACATATGTAATTTTAGGCTACGAAGAAGCTCGTGATCGCGATAGGAGGCGCTCAGTGGTACGAGTAAACGGTCGACGCGGCAGCAGTGAATTGGCTCGATGCTCCGCGGGCGAATGTGAAAGGTCAGCCGCGCGATTAGGAATACCCCCCGCGACCGTTCATACCGTTTGTTTACCGCAGTTCCATTTTATCGTTATCCTCGTTATCAGTCGACAGAATCGATATCCCTTCGCCTGCCCACGGATCGATGTGTTCCCTCTCGGTAAATGGTTTCTTGCTTAGAGTAGATGCATCGAAATTCTTAATCAGTCTCGAATTTGATCGCAAAAATTTCCGTGAATTTTCGTAGGATTATCTTCCGCTCCACTGTCGAGGGTATCCCGTTAATTCGTTGCCTGCTTGGAAATCGACGCCTCAACGATTTAATTTTGTGTTTCCATCGATAGGAAAACACTGAGATTATACGAGCACTTAACTGGGCAGTAGAGTTCGCTCGTTCGTACCTTTAATTTATTTATTAAAACGCTGTACCTACTAAATTAATGCTTCGAAAGACACATATCGAGTTTGGTAACTCGACTCTGTACTTAAAGTAGAAACAGACGGGTAACTGAAGTGCGCAACGTTGGGGCGTTAATTTCTCAGCACGTTTCACTTCGTCGAATGTCAAGCTGGCTATCGATTTGCGTAAACATTATTATCGATACGTAGATGTATGTAGTTGGTCGGGCTCCCAGCGTAACCGTAGCCTAAAGTTACTCGACTGCGATAGGCAGAGAGAGAATCGAGCACACCTACAAAGGAAAAATGAGATTCTAAGCGTACTTAGAGCACAATTGTCCGTTCGCGATAACGTGCTAGCGAGTGAAAGGACACTATGTTAATTGTCGACGGGATTTCCATAGTGTTCCGCCATTGGGACGCTGTCTTTGTCCGTACCTGTTTTTTCTTACAATTAGCGTATAACTACGAGCATACGTTTCTTCATAGGAACGAAGACTTTCATCTTAAAAAGGGACACGTATCGAATTCGACGATTATTTAACGACTGACGTGGAACAACAGAACGTTCCACTCTTTTGATTATTCACAGAGTCACAGGGATCTGCTTCTATTTCTAAACTTTTGCCAATAAGCGACTGTATGTTTGTACGACTCAAACCGTTTGCGCGGTAGCCTTTTTTTAATATTTCATCGCAAGGATCAATGGAACGTTACCCAAAGCTTCGGAGATTAATTAAATACGCTTGAGTATCGCACAACTGTCATAAACACGGAGTCTTAAACGATGAACGTGCAGTTTCCTTCCCGGAACAGCGTTGTAGAGTTGAAGTTGAAAGTCTTCGCGCAACGCCGAGCCCCATTTTCAACACACTCGCGCTATAGAAGCGGATTCCCGCGAAGAGAGAAGCTTACGCTCGCTTCGAAAAATACTTCGAGTGGTTACCAAACAGAAACCGATCGAAAGTCGCTTCATTTTCTAAGGTCTGATTTCTCCGACTCGATTCGTCTACAGAGTGTCACTTTCAGGAGTGTCTGAGAAAATTGTAAGTCGATTCGTCGCTGCATCGGTTCAATTTGCGCAACGATAGCTTCCGGAAGTTTTATTGATATAATTGAAAATGGTGTTGATCAAAGCAGATAACACTGGCATCTTTTGATACTCAGCAATCGCAAATTGTTAAAAAAATACGGAGGCTTGTATTCCTCGAAATGGAGTCAGGAGAAATCAGGCCTGAGTAGTCGCGTGGATTAGACCCCTTGGGGTTGCAACGTCACTGTACATACTTACGTTAGATGTGTATTCGTATACACGTAAAGGTGCAGCTTTAATGTATGTAAATGTAATGTAAAAGAGATATCACTAACGTTTACTCGACCTGTGCTACGTTTCGTGTATATGTACACACATGCATACACAATTGGGGGTTAAAGATGGATTCGCCGAATCGACGGACACTGAGAAGACGTGGACGTCGTCGATGATGCAACAACGTAAGCTCGAATGGAAATTACGCGTCGCGTACCTAAGTGGTTTGAACGTTTCATCGAACATATCCGAGAGTGGCATGCGTTTTACGTTGTTCAATCGTCGTTGGAAACGGGAACTCGAATCCGCACGACGTCTTTCCGTGCTCGATGTCGACCGACGACGCGTAAATCCTTTAAAGATAAAGCTCGCGTAGCTTTTGCTGCGAGGGATGAGCTTCTATAAGACGGCAACGGTGGGATATTAAAGTCTTTGGCGCGCATTATCAGGGAAGAGTTATATCGCCATAGAGGGTGCGTAGGATAATGTCTCTAGCTCTGAAATTAAACATATCCGTCCTATATTTATTTCGTTTCTCTTCTTCGGGTTTATTTTGTACGCGTCGCATCGTTGGCGCCGACAGGTGTCTAGGAATATCGGTGCAGGTTTTAAAACAAGGTTTAGAGGCAGATGTGTACAAACTTGTCACGTGATTCTGTCTTAGTGAAATTTTAGAATAATTGATAATCAAAACGGTGCAACAAGTCCTCTTCAAACGCATTTGTAATCTGTTGTTTTAAATAACAGTCCCAAATCAATTCTCAACTAGCAATTATTTGCACAATTTTTTAAACTACTCGCAGGAAAGGACGTTCTCGCACAAAGGGGTGGGTTTTCAAGTAGAATGTGCACCGGTTGCAGACCATCGAGTAGAATAAAATTGGATGTCATATTTTATCAGAGTAGGTGATCGATGAAAGCACCCCGATACTCGCGACACCTGTCCAGCGTTCAAACACCGACGATCCTTGTTTTAATATGTGTAAGTTAATTGTGCGTAAAAAAAGATTATTATAGGCAGGATCAGTTGCCTGCTCGCGACAGGGGAACGTTCGTGTCTCTTTCATTAGAATCATTCTCGAATAAGACTGTGCACGAGGTTCGAATTCGTTGCGACGGATTTTATTTAAGAAGCAAGGCAAAAGCTCGCGCTTACGTGATTTGACTTTATTGTCGCTGCGACTGTAATTGTCGCGTGAAAGCGAGCTTCGTCGGCGCGGCGACAAGGCACACTTGTCTAACTTTTGCGTTGCGTGCCGGGCACGATTATCGTTTTCCTTCCTGCAGCGGACGAGGGGCCAAAACGCGTGATAGAATTAACAGTACATTGGAACCATGGTCGTACTAAGAGAACATTTCTATAATAAACGCGCGAACGAAGACGGAGGTCGGGTACACTTCGCCTAATCGTCGAACGTTAACCACAAAAATTATTACACTGTAATTATACGTCACAATTGTGAAGCTTGATATTCAAAATTTCTGAATCTTTGATGCAGGTCTTGGTGCAGAAAACTACTTAGATCATTCCGATACATTCGACTCGTTATACATTCCTTTAAATTTAAATCAACATTCTTTCTATCTTCAACTTATGCTTTCGATCAGTTTTAATTCTACTTGTATCTCTCATTTTTATTTTTTAACGCCCATTTTGCTTCCCTTTATTTGACTTGTCTACATTTCGATTCAATTTGGTAGGCAGTTAAACTGAATTTCAATTTTAAGATAGTAATTTTGATAAGCGCGCCACTTTCTGCATACAAATATCAGAATTTCTGTTTCATGATTTTACTTAAAGGCGGTTCGGCCGTCTTCGTTCGCGTCAGTCACTCTCACCTTAATCATCTAGAACACTTTTTGAACAAACACTGGCCTTTCCTTGTAGAACAGAAGTGTACGAATCGAGTTCGCGATACCGAACTCTAATTGAAATACCGCGTAGTGCGTTCTCGATGCGTGCCATCTTAATTACGCTTCGCTCTCAAGTGTATAGTGGAGGGAAATGGTGTCACAAAAGCGACACGATGACTCGATAATATACTTACAGGATATCGTGAAATGGGGATTGATATTACACCACAAAGAGGCTTCGTACAACAATACTCGACCAATAATTGTAATTCTTAAGATAAGCGACTACAAAAGACATGCATTACACGTACGGACACGTACATACACGTACAGCGACACGTGCGCAACAAAACCACCCCGTAACCTCCCCTGAAAGTACAGCTTCACTTTTTATTCGTCTTGCGTGGAAATATTGATAATGAGAACCATTTTGGAAACGAGTCAGCGAGGCTTGTTTGATAAGTGTGTAAAACGAGACTAAGTAGTAGTCGAATGATTGTATGTTTCCTTCGTTTGGTTTTCCCATTCGTTTCCTTGGTCCAGGACATCGTTTATCGGCACAATTTTTCGCGAAAGATGTGTACATAATCAGTAACTTTCAGCACCGTGTCCATTTGATGTGATGTAATTAAGTAAAGACATAAAACAAATGGGAGAATATATTAATATAAATATAAAATATAAATACATCTCGTGTATAACTAGTACTGTATTCTGCATAAATTTACTGAATAATAAAAAATACTCGATTAGTTATCGCTGTCATTTATTCGCACCTGCCACCTCTTGCAAATTGAAACGAGAAGGCTACCTATATCTCTCTTATTGTTAGTGAAAAATGTTTATAAACTATTACAACATACACTTCTACCTAATTTCATGAATAAATAAAGATTTGCCATAATATATGTAGTCTTTTTTAAAAACTATATCTGGAGTTGAAATCCTCCACATTTTGAACTGAAAACCATTGCGTCACTCATCCTTCCGGTGAATCTAGCATGGATGCTAAAGTTAAAGTTAAAATCAAAGTTAAATTATAATTAAAAACTTTATTCGGCGCTGCAAAGAAAACGCATAATAATAAAATAAATGCATAATAAATAAAAAAAATTAACTTTATTTGACCAATAAAGAGCTTATGTGATAAAAAGCTGTAAATTATGAAACACTGTAAAATTTACGTTCTATGTTTGGTTTATCCTGCACCTAGCCTGTGACATTACTATCCACAGAACTGGGAATCCTACCGTTAGTTAGTCGATGAGTAACCGTTGGTCGATTAGTTACTGGCTGCTACTAAAAGGAATGTTTATGTTTCGCTTGTACCGACTGTTCTACGAAGGCTTGGAAACCCGTATTGATCGGAACGGACGCATGCGCTCGCAATAATTGGATCACACGTTGGAAGGATAATGCAAGTTGGGGAGACCAGCAGTGGAAGCAACTGCGCTACGTACACCGTACAGTGTAGAGCTTAAGTGGTTGCGGTCCCAAGAACAGTTCGTGGTCAGACACGTGTTCCAAAGTGATCGCGGTAACGGCCAGGCTTGTTCGCTTGCTTCACCATTGAACGGTACATCATTTACTTATCAATCACTAAAACACAATTTTATTAAACCAGTGAAAACCAACTCAATACGCTGAAACAGAGAAGGGGGATGCTTTCAAAGATTATCACATTGACTTTCTGTGTATCCAACGGGGAAGCTTCAGCTCCCCTTTATTTCAGTTCCAATCGACTTCCTCGTTCTCTGTTCCTCTGTCATTTCAGTCGATCGGAATTAGATTCACCCATTCCGGCTGATAGGAACAGATTAACACTTTAAAACTGACAAAACACTCAGACAAATTACTCGGGCTAATAAAGCGCGTAGTTTGCGACGATACGCTTCAGTGGATGTGAATACACCCCTTAAAATAGTAATTGAGCAATGTCCATATGGTGCGGAACACCGCTGTATAGTTAAATCTGCAATGCGGTGATGTCCTGCCAGAATATAGTCCTCGTCACCTTTTCAGGTATCTGTGAAATGGATTTGCTCGTTTGTCCCTGGCACAATTGCATTTAACGTGCGTTGGAACATAGTTGACTAGAAATCTGTTGGTCCTATTTCGAGGGCACGCGTCGGTTCACGAAATTATTTTAGTCGAACATTCCGGTGCGAATACTTTCAGTTTTACCTTTCGCTAAAGATTCGTCCGAAACCTATATACTTGAAAATGTTGCAGTGTTGTAATAGCATTGTTGCAATATTGTATAATTTTCATTGCCGTCTAGCTGATGCCTAAAGGATCGTTAAATATTGAAAGATAGTAGAGAAGCAGCGACACACGGGAACATTGGTCGCGCCGCATGGTTAGAGATTCAATAACCTTGGCGTGCTTGTTGCTCGATATTGCATCCTCTATCACCCCCGCAATATCGGCCGGGCAGGTTAATTTGGAATTCTTTCGGCATCAGACATTCGATGGAGATGTTGACGCGATCGATGATCTACTTTTAGATGTTCTGAGGTCGCTCTGTCTGTTTGCTGTGTAGCATCCCAATTCGAAAGCCGGCTTTGGTCGACCGATTCGATACTGAAATGAGTAAAGAAGGGAGAAGGTTCACTGCATAGCTTGCGTGAAATCTAGTTAGTCTGAGCAAAGCTTGAGAAACACGATTTCTATAAAGTCTGCGTGTCGAAATGGACGAAGGGAAAATTACCATCGCTCAAGGACGATGGCACGGTCTTCTTGCGCGTGGACTGTATTGTCCAGTTAACTTCTAAAAAGTGATCAATTCGTCCGTGTCGATGTAGTAACAAAATTTGAGGATAAAGTTTGTCAAGTAAGAATCAATGACGATACAATTAGTTTCAGTGTGTGATTTTCATAGGGGAAGTTATCTTAAAGGACATCCGCGTTTGTCTCGTATCACGAACGACCAATACAAAGATCTCGTTCGCTTTGTACACACCTAACGAATGCATGATAACGATAATGAAGTGGTAGATTGTAGTGACCGCTAATCGTCAGCACAAATTAAAAGTTCACTTTGAGAGACAGCTGCCGCTGGTAATAGATCCCCGTAACTTTTAATACATTAATATTACTAAAACATACTCATCATTTTCTTTAAATATGAAAATCATTCTTTTAAATTTATGTGTAATGTTTAGCTTATAATTTATATTAATCTCAGCGATGTTTAATAGTTATTTGTTATACATACACAAATATTATTAAATATATCACTAAATATTATTGAAGATATCATATAAATTGAATTATGAAAGTAGAAAATTTAAGATATACGTAATATTTAATAATTGTGCACTATATATTTTGTTGCATACATTTTTTATGAGATACATTTATGAATGTTCATTTAAAACAACTTGTCGTGAGAATATTCTATACTCTATATTACAAAGTATTCTACATTTCCCTAACGAAAATAGAAAGACACATTTGTTATCTTTCCACTGATACGGCGAGCAAAATGATGTTTGCCGTGCAAATATCCTAATGCCTCTATAACATCACGCGTGTGAATAGATAGCACGGTAAATGTTACTTAAGCACAAGAATCAATAACATAAATTACCAGTACCTACAAACCGAAGCATAATTTTGCCTCTTTCTAACAACGATCGCCAAGGAAAACTATGGAAAGTTTGCATCTAATTTTGATTAAATATGATACTTAGGCGATAACGGTCCACCTTATAGTGTAATTAGAATATCGCAAGTGTCGATTTATTACGCTGAAAGTGTTACGTGGTTTTCAGTTGCTGACATTGAAGCGATAAGAGCACGCGCCGCGACGATAGAAAGCTTCGAAGTATTATATAATCCCATTAAAAAAGTCATTACCTCGAGTGGTATCCACTAAATTATTTGAGGAAAAACTATTGCAAGTCCTTTAAACCCAAAAATGTAGGTTCCAAAAACCTTTCTACATCAGTCGAGTAATTTTTGCAAATTACTTGTAATTAAAGAGCGATAAAACTAATCTGTAATACCTACACAATGTTAATAATTAAATCGTATACTTTTTAACGCGTTCATCCCACACGCGAGTGACTTAACCAAAGTTAAAAAATTCTGCACTGACGTAAAAATTTGCCTTCAATCTTCTTCTTTTCCGCTGGCTTTTTCTGCCGCTCACTTTTATCGCAATGCGTACAATGCTCCGATATTATGTCGCCACGTGCGCACCTACATGTATTTAAGTTCCCAGTGACCTACTTAGATTCCCGATGCAGTTTTTGTGGCTTATCTGAAATTATTCCGCCCAGAAACTTTTTGCCAACGAAGACGTGTGCGTGTATTGATATCAGTGATACTTGTTTCTTGTCACTAATAAACTTGAATTCTCGCCAGTACATCTATTTATCGACATGGGACTAAAAGTACATAACAGTATAATTCTACTTAAATTCATAATGTTTGTTAATAGTTAAGATGTGAATGCTTGAAGAAAATTGTAAAATGCAGTGCCCAAATGTAGGCCAAGCCTTTATTATTTATCTGTCGCGAGGTATTTTATTTTAACAATATTGCAGCTGGTCTTATTTGGATTAAGGAATTAAGGGTGTAAGCAATTTGAGTTTAGAAATATAATTATTGAAGGTAGTCTACGTGACCGTTGCAGAAGATGGTGGACGTAACGACAGCTCTACCACCCACTGGTGGAGCGTCCCTAATTGGGCGCACCAGAGGTGCACTCAGGTCTGTCAGGTCCGCGTTGGGAGGCAGTGGAGAGTATCTTCAGGGGCTGGGAAACAGGATAGGGTCCGCTCTAAGTAGCAGTTTAGAAGAAAGCGAATTGACCGCGACACCGTCGACGTCGCCCACTTCGCCACAAGCACCACCTCAGACTGTCAAGCCAGAAGAAGAACAGTTGGCCAGAAGGAAGTTAAGGCTCCCCAGGTACGCCTCTGTCTCGAGACTGTCTTCTTAAATGCTTCGTGAAGCAACAAACGTAGAGAATCCACAGAGTAAACAATGATATGATTAGCAGATTATTTAATCCAACCCTCCTTATTGCTTCAGTCGCGTGAATTAATATTAGGAACATAAATATTTATAATTGGGCAACAATATTTTGTGCGGTATCCATAGTAATCCCAAAGCTACTCGGTTTCAAATAAGTTAAATATATTCACCCTGTAATAAAATTTCACTAATATTCTCTCGAAACAATCACTAAAAACAGTCTACCTCCTTGCTCAGCATGATATATTTCAAAACTTCGCTATATCTACTATTCACCCTCAAACTCGGCTCGCAATAACTACCCCTGAGAGTGCTCACCCTCACTGTGTAAACACACTCACAGCTGCCTCTCAACCACTCACTCGGAACTACACGCGCATTTCTCCAACCCTCATATCTATCTCAGCCCAATTTCGAGGTCAAAAACTCTTGCACTATATCTACGTATTAATCAAACTCCTGCGGTAAAATTGGCAGTGCGGTGCTTGAAGTTTTCCAACTGAGCATTCAAAACTAAGTAAGATAAAAATGGAAATTTTCCACACGTAGAATGGTTAATAGAAACAACCTTCCTGATCATTAAGAAATAAAAAATACATATAAAACGGAGGGAAACATTTAAATTCGGTGGATAAATTATTACACGATCCGTAGAAACGATTCCATGTATAAATTTCATTCTTTCCTGTCGTCCACGGACAGATTTGGGGCTGGATTATCGTACGAAGACTACGAAGCGATGGCCAGGCACAAACTGGAGCGTCAGGGTAGCTCCGAAATGTCACGGTGCATGAGGAAATATCCCCCAGGCATGACCTACGAGGAAATAGCGTCTTCGAGATCAGCGGCGACCAAAAAGCAGGAGAACAAATACGAAGAAGATAACAGCCCTGACAGGGACAGCCAAGAGAGCATAGAACCGCTTCAGGAGAAGGACATCAAAGCCACAGGGCCTGATCCTTTCGAAAAATTGAATTACAAAGCAGGTGAGCGATAAAACGGCAATAACACTTTACCTGACATGAGAGAAAAGTTGTACATTGATACGTGCACCCTGTTATTATAAATATTCTACATGTTCGTTTTTATAATTCTCAATATAAGGTCATAGTAAATTTTCAATTTTGCCCCATTCGCGATTGTTCCGTTTCTAACGTCACAAAAAATACGACGTAATTTTTGGAACGTGTTTATTTCGACTACGTAGCGACTGTAGCATGACAAGTTTGTGTTTTTTGGAGGAATCTTTTTCATCTAATGCATTTCGTTTCTTTTTTTTCGCAAAGCGAGGGCCCCGACCCGCTATCAAGCGGTTGTTTTTCGTTTAGGTAAATGAACGTTGATGTGAATGTATTGTGAACCACCACAGGTCTCGTTCATCACTCACGAAAACTCTTGTTTCCCCTTTTCAAGCGCTCCACCGACAGAAAAGTTCCGCTGGAAACGCTGCGGGTGATAAATTCCGTAACCCGTATGATTTTATCGATAGTTGGATAGAGGGAACCTGGATACATGCATATTCCAAAGGGGGCTAAAATTGTTGTCGAGACTTTTCTGTCGGCGCGAGCGCGATAGTGCATATTTAGATTCCAACAGTGTTTGTGCCCCTTTGGTGGAACGCATCCCTCTGTACGCTTTCACGTCAATTCACCTGTGCATAAAATTGATGTTCCTATAACTGGATATTCGTTGAGGAGTAATGTTGAAAACTATACAGTATCTATTGAAGCTACTTGCCTCTTAGTTAGAAAAAGTAAAGATGATCAATTCATCAGCGACCAATCACGTTAAACCTTGAAATGGAAAAACTCATGGAATAAACATGCCATCAATTCCTGTGTAACTTAATAACTTACCAAGCTTCTAAACACGTGTCGTAACATATTTACTAAAGAAGAATCCATTCTAAACAAGCGCAAAGTATTCCATACCCTACCCCAATCCAAGTTGCAGTGCCTTTTTTGAGATAAGTTACGCCTCTTAACCGCTCCTTGCTACTGTGCGATTAAATCCCTACTGTCTCATAGTACGGTAGCATCGTTGTTGTTCCCCGTTTGTGTGTCGTGGAGCATTAGATTAGACGTGTCTCTGAAGGTGTTGAAACAGCAGACGTTAACGCGGCACACGCACCGAAATCTCGAGTATCAATTAGAAGTGCAGTAGATACGTTGCCGCTATGTTGGAAAAGTGTTCCCTGTAGATTGTTATTTCAGATCTACCTTATAGCAGCGACTCGACGAGCGACCAGGATGGTTACGGGCCTAGCACTAGTCTAGATTCGAACATGGATGGTCGTAGAATGTGGCACAGATCAGGTACAGACTATCTCGGCTGACTTAAGATCTAAAGTGTTCACAGACGTTGTTTTGTCTATTACTGTGATCCATGTATTCGCTATTCAGGTTCATCGGGATCGGTTCAATCGTGGGCTTCCAGCTTATCCGCGGATAGTCAATCAGAAGAAGCTGCCGCAGACTTCATGAAGGTGTTCGTGCCCCTTTTATTCGACGCCCCGACCAGCATCGATCAGGAGCAGAAAGCGAGCTTCGGCCAAATGGTCCTTGTATGTATTCATCAACTAGATTCAGTGAATAAATTCTACTGGCTTATCTGACGAAACGTACTTGCTTCGTAGCGATTTTTATTTCGGTGTTTACTGTAACTACGAGCTGCCAGTTCCTATTACAAGAGGAGCTACTGAATGAACAATTCTATGCGAATATATATGTACATGGCTATCGTTTCTTTTACGCTTCGTTTTAGTGTTTCAAATTTAATATGTTGCATGTACAATTTATCGAAAGCGTCTTAGTTAACAAGGGTCTGCAAATTTTTCCTTTCTGAACCGCGGTTCGAGCGGTCTCATTGTTTTATGGCGGCTTTCCACAAACACCCGCATTGTTAAACATACATGTGTCGACATACTGTATCAATAACAGCTTGAACAACCGCGTCTAGTTGCAAATTGCTCTGCATGCCTTATGCATGAGTCTGTTCGCATTTTATGCAACAGTAGTTGCGTAACATGCTAAACGTGTCTCAGTTAAAAGCTTGATAACTCAAAAAGGAAAGTTTGCAGGCGAATATTTATTAGAACTGATCCCGACCTCATAGGACAGGCGTGTAAATTTTGTTATACACCGACGAGATCAGCCGGCAGTCGAACAGTGAAGAACAGAGAGCATGTGAAATATTTTGCAGACAGAATCCGGTAGAATATGGTTCTCGAGAGTAGTGAACGCGAGGAGAGCCCGTCCCTGCGTGACAGAGACCACGTTTTACTCGCTGGCTCAACATTTTGCGGTGGCCCTTTTCGAGTGCCACGAGGCCGACGATTTCGCGCCCGCGAAGAGTCTCATGAACATGTGCTTCACCTTCTACCACGAAGGTATCGAAACGATTTTGTTATTTAAGCAAACGGATCGCACGGATCTTGTAATCTCAGCTTGCACGGCGTTTCGCTCACTTTTCGACTGACATTAGTTGAAGTGCCAGGACTCGAACCGTATCGCGAGTATCTGTACACACACTTGCGAGTTCAACCGATCTGGACGTCGATGCGATTTTGGACGGCCGCTTTCTTCGACGCGGTTCAATGCGAAAGAGCCTCGAGGCCCGTCCCGCCAAGGCCCAAGTCCCTCGACCAGGAGGCGAACAGCGCGGAGGATCGCAGGTTCCAAGCTAACATCGTCTTCGGGCAATTGGGGTAACTTTTAATCAGATTAACAGGCCTCTGTTGCATCGAGTAGAATTAGCATCGAATGCTCTCGAATTGTAGGACATTCACGTGCAACATGCACGCCTTCGGCCTCTCGCGAGCACTGTGCCTGGAGTTTCTTAGGAAGCAGTGCGTGATCGCCAATTTAACGAAAGGTAAGCTTTAGCGAGTCTAGTGAGGGAATGAGTGGAGTTAAAGTAGATTGGCAGTTGATATTATTCTCAGCTATTTGTAGCAGCTGCTTTCTAACTTGATTAAATGGAATTTCGTGATTTTACAGAGCAAGAGAAAATGTTACGCGACAACATAGAAAAGATGTTCGACGAGACCGAGCCCTGGCGGTAGTTTCCCTGGATCCGGATTCTGCGGTTTGTGGAAGAATTCTTTTAAAATATGATTCGCGGGAAAGCACGGCGCGACATTGTCAATTAAATGAAAGATTCAATGGAAGGCAGAACTCGAGGCTCTTGAGGAGGGAAGAAGTAACAATCGAAAGCACTGAACGAAACGGTGCAAAGCATAATTTAATCACAGACTGTTCCTAAGCTTAACTAGGCATGATTGTGGAAACTGGATATCGAAACCTGAATCTCCTGCAAGCTATGAAAGCGATTCCATAATTACAATGCATCTGTTATATTTCACTTAATTTATTATATTGAAAATACTGTAATTGTGGAATCGCGGTTGTAATTCTCTTTACAAGGATGTTTCTAACTGACTGGACTTTCGAGTCTCTTTGTTGATTATGATTGTTTGACGAAGCCTCGGGAATACGAGCCAGGCGATGAATAAGCGAAATTCGAAATCTACGATCGACGAGCAGAATTGTTGAAATTGCTTAGTTTAATGACGAGGCTTCCACGTCCTGGCTGTACTTAAATTTTAAGCGTAAACGGACAATAAACTGCGTGAAACGAGGCCGTGATATTGGTAATCACAATCCAAGTGATAAAATCGACGACGATATATTTCTGTACGAGGAAATGAACACGTTTCCTGATCTTTTGAACACTGAGAGATAAGCGAGCAGGAACAAGAATTTACCACTTTCGAAAAGGACACCCGTTTTCTAACTTCAAGTAGCGACAGTATTTCATCAGTTACGAGAGGTATCGTTTGGTAAAACGATAGTTTGCACGGTACTTGTAGGCTACACATTCTTAGAGAATTACTTTCCAAGAATCTAGAGGATTTCTAAATCGAACTTGCGTCACTCTAATTATATTACAAATATTGTTAGCTTATTAGCTAGCTACGCAGAAATCAGTTGCAACATCTTATGGATCTTAATTGATAAAACGAGCTTATGCAAACTTCCTTTATCGACGGTCATGTAAATATGTAATTCACGAGTTTGTATTTAAAGACATATCATTAAATCCGAGCAATGCTGCACTTTATTTTGTACATCTGCCTGCACCTTCAGCGAAGATTGTTAGCGTGTAAAGAGAATCATTGAATAAACTTCTTCGCCAGTGATAAACCTTTGCTAGTAAATCATCCTACCAATATATCCAATATGTTCGAATTACTAAGCTACAGTTATCTTCTTCGTGATTCATAAATTAGGAATCCTCTGCATGGTCCATGATTTCAGTTCTGTTCCCTTTAGGTTAAACGTCTTCAAACCCTTCTTCTTTAGGCTGCGAATATATTGAGTTGTACTACTGGTTACAGCAGAATTTCGCGATTACAGGCTCGGTGCTCCCTCTAAAGCTGTTTTTTATTGCATTTACTATGGCATTTCTTTTTTACCTCCATTGTCTTAGGATTCTCGAAATCCCGTCTGCTTAATTGTTACATCTGGTTCTGGTTAGCCAGCAACGTATCAGGTGTGCAGCTATCCAAGAATCTTAATTTACGATGATTTCGAGTCATCATTGTCAAGTTTCACAAGGTTTATACTATTACTACCAAGAATTTTAAACATATCCGCGAAAATCATAATTTCATTTTATTTTGTACGTGTCGCAAGAAAATCCCCCCAAACAGTCGCTGGCCAAAGGAGCACGCAGAAATATAAGTTACAACTTCTTGGAGAGAACTCGACTGTAAAATATCCCAATAGTATCGCATATATACATGCATTTCTTTCACAAACATAGTAAATATTGTAGAATACATTATTTTTCTGCAAGAATTTTAAAATAATGCGCCGAAACAGTAGACCAATTCTGCCTGTTCAATTCTTGTGAAGACCCCCCACTGCTTTCCTCAGAGTGTATCGATTCGCGTCACCAGCTCTGCCGGAAGAGGCTCTCCTGCCGAAAGAGTTACTCGCATCCAGAGAACGCAGAGCTTCCATCTTGTCCACTGGTTTCTGCGGGCTCGCGCGCTTCTGCTCAACACCGCCGTTCACCCTGGGCGTGGGATATTTGTTGAAAATCCCGTACCGCTCCAAAGTGTCTATCTTATCCTCGGGCATCGGGATTTTGTATCGATTTTTAATCATCTCCGCCGACAACTTCGCCTTGGTCTTCAGCGTCTTCACGTACCTTGGCGTGGCAGGCTCGCAGGAAGCGTCGCTTTTGTTAGTAGAATCTACCGATTTAGCAGTGAGGGGCTCAGACTTCTCCGACAATCGATCCAGAGTCGCCCTGGCGCGGCCGCTTCTCAGCCCTCTCAGCGGCTCACCGAGTCTTCGGTACTCCTCCTCCGCCTTAGAATCCCCGGCGCAAGATTTCGTCTTCTCGATGCAGCTGAAGCTGTAGTCGAATATGCTCCTTGGGCTGCGAATATTCTTCAGGCTGGCCTCGATCAGCTCAGCCAGATCGAAGCTGTCGTCCCTGACCGCGAAATTCTCGGCGACGAGGGCAGAATTCGTCTTCAGGATCGTCGATTTGCTCTGTCCAATCTTCTTGGTTTTGCCTCTGGTTTTCACTTTAGCTTGGTCCGCCTGCAGCGAAGACGGCGCTGGCTTTTCGCACCTGGCCTTCGGCGCCGTCAAGTTTCTTGTTTTAACAGGAATCAATTTGTCTTCCAGTCTGACGCACGTGCTGCTGACTTTCGCCTCGGTACGGCGAACTTTTCCCTGGCCTTTGGTCTGCTTCGTCTCCACAGGTTTACTGGTGATGGAATCTTTGCCCTCAACCTCCCGTTTCGACTCAGTCTTCAGTGGCTTCGACTGATCCCTCATTACTTTCAGGTTCTTCTGCCCGACCGTCTGGAACAACTTGATGACGGGAACCTTCCTCTCCAAGCCGGTTGCTTCGTTGTCGACCGTGCATCTATCGAGGCGAACGTCCGACTTCTTCGGGGCAGGAGTCTGAGTAGATTTTCTACGAGTAGTGTCTGACGGTTTCCTCGACGCCTGACCGGCAGAGGGAACGACTCTTGACGAGGCTCTGGAAACCGCGCTGAAGGGTTTCGTTGTGTCCTCGAGTTTCGAGTTTGTTTTCGTCTGCTTCGACGCCTGACGTGCCCGTGGTGCCTGGAGAAGGAACACCCTTTGCTCAATGACGAAAGTAACAGAGGAAGATGTACCTTTTAATATTAATCATAACGATAGGAGCACCTTTAGGTCGTTCATTACTCTTTGCATTTGCGCCAACTGCAACTGTTGCTTCCAGTCGTGAGTGGTGGCATATAATTTCTCGTACTTGTTTCTCGTCACTGGCTTGTACTTCCTGTACAATGTCTCCCATACAGACTTGTCATCGAAGACCTGCACGTTCGACGTGGGAAATGAATAAGGGGACGCGCGAGAACCGTGGATTTATCCGTCATTTGATACCTCTTTGGCAGCGTGCGACAACGACGACAGCTTAACGATATCGTTCACCGACAGATATGCCACCAATGTTTCAGTCAAACACTTTGGCAACGTTAGAAGTGTGTTTCTCCGGCCGTCGGCGATATGTCTTATGTGTTTCAGTAAATATTTACCTATCGAGTTTAGAACGATTCGCAAATATGTAAGGGCCGTAGGTAAAGATAGGCGAGAGTTTCTTAAATATTTAGCTGATACGTTGGGGCGACAAATGTGAGAGTAAGATCTAATACGGGACGCGTGAAATATTCATTAGAGAGGCTGCGCAAGGATCGGATATTTCTGGGTACCGAAGATACGTTGGATTTCGTCTTGCAGGGGCTTGTCGTATTTGAAATCGTCGAAGCTGGAGGTTCGTACGATGGGTGTTTTGTGTGGGCCGTGGGAGATTTTCCAAAGATACAGTATCACCTGAAAAAAGGGGGAAAGTTACGAGGCAGGATACTGAGAACGCGACCTATTCGTCAGCACCTGGTCACGGAGTACTCTCAGTCCGTAGTAATCTCTGCTGGGTGAAGGTGCTACCGAATACTTTTCCAGATACTCGATCTTACCGGTCATACTCGACGTATCGTCGACTCGGAGGTTCCCTCGTGTTCCGCCTGAAGCTGCTCCGCGATTGACAGCTTGGTATGAAGTGCCACAAGCATGAATAACAAGAAAATAAAAAATAACTATAGCGAAATTTGCAGTTAAAAATATGCAGTTTCGCGAAAGTCTACAAGCGTTGGTAAAGGGATATACGTTATACGTATTCTTTAATATTTCTGATGTATGGTAGTGGTGATTTTACTGAATTTTTCTTATTTCGCTGCTATTAAAATGGAATTGAAAAGAATTCACAAATGAACGACCATGATATAATATTTGTCAAAATAAACGTTTTCATCTAATTGTAAAGTAAATAATTAAGTGTACTGTGAGGTAAAAGACGATTCAATACACAGCCACAGGGGGCATTTAGTTTCATGATATTTTTATTACAATAATTCCATATGAAGAGATGAAGATAAATATAGAAATGTCGAAGTAAAAATGGAAAGTTGCGTGACATTACACACTATCTTGTAATGTATCGTTTATAACAATATACAATAAGGTAGGCTATACAGTAATATCACAATGCATGATTCACAACTTCGTAAAAGTCTAGAGAAGAGAATATAAATCTAAAGACAGAGAACACCGCTCGCCCTGCCGTTTCCATTGAAGACCGAAACGGTGGTACTCGTTATACCGATTATTAGAAAACGCGATGAAAAAGTTCTTTCAATCGATCCTCCATTTTTATTCTACACACTTTCGAGAATCGGAAATATGTGTACGTGTACGTAATCGAATAATGCCAATCCGCGTAATCATTGTCGTTATTCGCTCGACAATATAGAATATCGACGGCACTAACAGCTAGTAGTGGTGTAGACAGTACTCAGTTTTACAGTAATAGTACTTTCCTTAATAGTAATAGTAATAAGAGCAATAATAACAGTAATAATGATTAATAATCGTGACAACAGATGCATATGCTTTTCTTCCTCTCGATTCTTTCGTGTATGTTTGATTGCATGATTGATATGACGTTCCTAGCTCTTCGGACGATCGCTGTAATGCCTCGACAAGGACATTTAAAAAATCGCATGAAAATAAATTACTATACGCTACCGTAGTCGAAAAAGTCTTATGAGCGACGGAATAAACGTAAGGGCTCGTATTCATAACACTGTATTATCACTGAACGCTACGCCTTTGTTTCTCGGACACTTTCATGGTATCGGGAAGAAATTCATTTCGAATAATGGGACAATACCATTTTCATATCGCGCATTAAATTAGCGTCACTCCATTTGCACGATGCAAACAAATTCTTTCGGAATCTCAGAATATTTAACGAACTGTACGATTATCATCTTGAGCGTCAATGATTTCCGCGACAAATTTTGGGTAGGGAAAAGTCGAATTAATTGCATGATGATACAGTAGACTGTTAAGGAAAGTAAAGGTGTATAGTTTGTTCTACTAGAGCGTTTTGAATACAGGCCAGACAGTATAAAAAAGTTGTGTTTCATGCCACTTCAAGAGCGCTTTGCCACACATACTGGTCGTTGTTGTAAATTCCCTTCCAACAAATATGGCTGATTATAAGAAGCTGAGTGAAAACAGAACGTTCTTCCCAACGATTCCCCTTTCTGAGAATCAACATCGCCCCCTTAGGTACTCATTAACCCTACATATATCGATTAAAATCAGCGGTTCCCGATATAAGACATTGCTAATAAGTCTCAATAATCGAGATTCTCAGAAAATTTATGACACATATGAACAAGATATTCCTACTTTCTTGATTTTCAATACATGCAAAAGATTGTCTCAAAGTTTTCTCCTGCTACTAACATTAAATGCCTTCAAAAGAGGAACCACAAGGATATTTCCACAAATTAAGAAGTGGAAGGTTTGGCGTCTCCGAAACGAGGTTGATAGAATCGTAAAAAAAAAGAAAAGAAAGAAGAATTAAAACAAAGGTTCTTGATACGATTTGCAATTCCAACGAAGAGATCGAATCTCTTTACAAATCGAGTAAAAAGAACTTGGTTCTCTTGAGAACGCTTCTCATAGGAAAGGTCGTTTCGAACTTTGTTCCTGTCAACAACGTGCCTCCGGAACAGGGACCGAAGAAAGTGCTCCACAAATTAATAAGTGGAAGGCTTTCTGGGTCTCCAAACCGAGGATTGTGAAATTGTTAGGACCAGAAACGTTTAACGCGACAAATACTTTGCATTTCCAAAGGAGAGAGACCGGAACGACCGTTCTATGAACTAAACAACAGTAGAAAACATCCCTTCTCGCGTCTCAGATAACTTGCCAATCGATCTAAACGAGCTAAAACATGCCTTGCCCGCGACAAAGCCAACGTTCTTCTACCTTTCCTAACGATGACCGTTTTGTACTCAGCACACCCACGATAAATACATAATTCCCTCGCCGTTGTACCAGCGTTATGAGTATATCCGCGTGATTCGTTACAAGGTAAAAAGTTATCTCGTCGGGTACGATCCAACATAAGCGTAAGACAACGTGCGTACCTCCGATTGCAACGTGTTGTGTATATGCTCACGTACGTGTATACATAAACTTATATGTGTATACATATAGATGTATGTATATAGAATATTCTGGAAGAACAGATTTGCGTATTGCAACAGCGCAAAGAAGACCGTGACGCCTTACCGAGGTAAACGATACCCCTTCACCTCTCGGATATGTGACTCCCTGTATCGCCTGATTTGGTCGAATGATCACTGGTTACCTAAGATTTTGAGGCTCTTGTGCTAGTATTGCTGACAGTGGCCGAGGCTTCCAGGTGCGACGGCGTGTCCAATTAATATGCATTAAAATCGCCGCGCAGACACCGCCCACACCCGAAAGACTCGAGCACTGAGACGGAGCAAGTCACCGGGCGACAGCCAGTGCCCCCGTATCATCCTCGTTTCCTAACCGCGTCATCGTTCCGTCGATAAGGCGCTCGGATGGGTAAGTTTAACGAGCACCGAGTGAGATGGTGCTCGAGTTAAAACGTAACTAACAGGATTAAGTAGAAGAAGAAAAGTGGCCGCGCGCGGGGAGGCCAGCTGATCAACCGAGACCGTGGGGGCTCTCCCCGGCGCGCTTTCGGATATTAAATATCGAGTAAAAAGTGGTAATTGTCGATAAGCTACTCTGCAAGTACTTTGTACATCGAGTGAATGCCGATAACCCGGTTCGTCGCCGCGGCGTAAACGGTCTGAACGATTCATCTTCCAAGAATCTTCTACCTCGCTCAGTTTCTCCCTACGTTCTTAAGACTGCTGGACCACGGAGACCGCCGTCTCCGTGATTCCGCCTCGATCTCGACATATGCTCGACGAGGTGGTCGTCTCCTCCGACGGCGCTGGAGCCACCGTCAGCTGCCTCTGCTCCATGTGGTCGAGAGTCTTCTCTATGGCCCTTAATCTCTTCTCCAGGCTCGTTGTGCCAAGAATTCCCACCTGCAGCTGAGGGCCCAGGGGCAGAATAGCCAGCAACCACCATGTCCACGACGGGCCGTCCGGCAAACGCGGCCAATCCTCCTCGGTGTCTGGCATTCGACCGAATACTCGCTGTATTTCGGACTGCTGGGACGATGGCACCGTGTCCCACCATCTTCTACCTTTCGCTCGTACCTGCAAGGACGATTGCGTTTCTTTTCTGCTATAATGACGACACGTTTTAAGTATTGCTAATGTTCCGATCTACAAGGAGATGTAGATTCTCGGACGGTAAATTGCTGATTAAATTGGACTCGTAGAGAGCTTACCTTGTCGTGCAACTCCAAGAGGTTCAA
The DNA here is from genome assembly GCA_929113495.1 of Andrena minutula. Taxonomy (NCBI): domain Eukaryota; kingdom Metazoa; phylum Arthropoda; class Insecta; order Hymenoptera; family Andrenidae; genus Andrena; species Andrena minutula. Next base: position 3,850,981 of record OV815993.1, read on the forward strand.
CAGTTGGTCATCCTGTACAATCGTGTCCCTCAGGAATTCCACTTGAGCTGTGTCGTAGCCATCCCTTTCACCCCCCGAGAGAACCCTGAATCTCCTTCCGCCGACTGTGCTGAGAATACTGCAGCCGTCTTTCAACAGCACTCGGTCCCGAATCTCGAGCATGGTGCCGTATTCCGCGTACCTGCAACATTCGAGATATATCGCCGGATTAATTGACGAAATAGAAAGATGATGGAAGATTTCGATCTTCAAAGTGACGAAGTTCACTTGTGAGACGCGATTTATTATCAGAGGATATAGATTTCCTTAACATACATACAACGATCTAATTCTCAGCTTATCATAAATCACTACCTTTACACAAAATGTTCACGCATTAGGGAGATTCGCAATAAGAACTGAATTTTATGATATTGATACTTCCAACAACTCTATTTGCAAGATTAAATTGCACGAATGTAAAACAACCTTCGATTTAGTTTAACAAGAAGAGTCATCTTCCTTCTAGCTCTGGTACAACAATCGTCCCACTCAGTGCGGTGGAAAAGTCTTACCGCAGTACAGTTATACGTTGATGATTCATCGTTAGAGAGGTCTATGTACAGTCCAGATGGCGAATGAAATAAATCCGCGTCTGCCTTTTTTACCAATCCTTCCGTCGGTTTATCAAAGCTTCTTTGTATCGTACAAATCTTCCTCGATAATATATTCCTCGAAACATCGTGCATACCAGTTTTTACTTTATAACGGTTACTGAATCGGTTATCCAACATCTGTTCTCCAAATCAACCATCGATAACTAATTGTAAGTGTCTCTTGAAATGTTTCTTTCACAATTTCACCTGACCGAAAAAATTCAAGTCTCTATACACTCCAAATTGAATATTCCCCAATGAAAATACGCTTCAATTTAGGACCTACAGCGAAAAATTAATGACTGATTGCAAGTAACAGACGAACGTATTATCAAGAAATCTTCACGCGATCCTAACACGCTGCATAATTACCATTATTGTAAAACAAGTATGGTCTCGGTGCAAATACTTTCCTAACAGCAAATACCTAATATCGCAAAGTAAGGGGTTTCTCAATGTAAATAGTTACCCAACAGCAAATATTTAACACTGGAAGATGAAGAGATTCTCAATCCAAACGGTTACCTAACCGCAAATACTTAACTCATTCGCTGCTTACTAAAACAATTTAATATGGCAAAAAAAAACGATCCCTTTGATCTTCATGAAAGTTTTGAACATTGTATATACAGTTTTGAATAAGATTAACATCTGCTCCCCTTTTTGAACGGCATAAAGCTTTTAGCAGGCATAAAGTAAAAATTTCTGTATGCATCACGTTCCTCCTTAATTCCATTCTATCCATCGTTTTGAATTTTGAAATCCAATCAAGATGAAATGCGTTGTAAGTCAGGTATGTAATTCAAAACGCTCCTATCTCGTGCGGTTTAGGGAACGACTGTGTTAATATGACAAAATGAATCTCTGGATGCAAATAATTACCTCTTTGTTCCCGTGGCTTCCCTGTTGAGACACGCCGCGATGCCAAACTGCCGGACGCCGCTCTCCACGCACCTGCGGACCATCAGCCTGTACCTAGGCTCGTAGACGAAGAGCGGGCAGGCGACACAGGGAAAGGCTGTGGTGCAAACGAAAACCGCGATCTGCTCGCTGCCCAGGAGGCCGAGTCCCTGGACGAGTTCTAATCGGTGGCTGGCCGCCCTCGAGGCGTACTCCGCCGGCGCAACCGTCTTCAAAGCCCTCTCCACGAAGTCTGTCACCGTCTTCTGGCTGCTGGCCAAGTACTGCAAGCAAAGGACACTTTGCTAAGTCGACCAGAAGCCACGTCCTCCTCATCGTCCACGTCGCCTTCAACGGGGAAGATGTCGCCGGCGCATTTCCTGACTTTTTCATGAACCCGAATTCCCCGGGTTCCCCGTCTTTGACGAGAGATTTCGAGGCCGGACCCCTGGAGACCGGCGTTAATAATGCATCGAGCGTTTTAGCTGGTTGTTACGGGGCGCTCGGTAAGCTTCGGATTAGGGATTTAGATTACTGGGGTGTTGATATACTTGTTTCGTGGTATGTTCGGTCTGTGGAAATGCGGAGTTCGGCACCGTAGAATGCAGTGGCGCACCCAGATGGGCGGCCTGGCACCTCCAAAGAGAAGGGGAAAAGGAAATTAATGTAACCACGACTGAAGGAATTCAAGAGCTTTGTGAAAAGAAAAGAAAACTGAATTTAATGAATTTAAGTTAAAAATATTTTTATCCCTTCAACTCGGCACTCCACAAGATTAAATCCTGAGTCCATCACAATTTAAATATTGGGGTCGTAGTAGATTGGAGAGAATTTGAGTGATAAAACGAAGAAAGCAAGGAAGCAAATCTACATCCTCGAACATCAGAGTAATTGAACTTTCAGCCCAACATTGTCGAAGTTATGGAAATTCTGCTGAATCTTCTATATGAAATTCTGCGTAATAATAATACATAATCCCTTCGGATTGTCTCTTTCGACAGGGGAGAAGGAAAGATAGAAGATCGTTCGCCGCAAGGTTTATTTAACGTCATTAACGGCGGTGCCTGCGTAGACAATTGACAATGACGCCACGAACACGGAAGCTGCTGCCGGCTTCAGTGACCGCAAACAATAATCATTTCAATCCGCAGCATCGTTAACCGCTAGGAAGTATTGTGTCTCTTTTATGAGCAGGTGTCGCCGATACTCGACGTCCCATGAGAATTATCTTGTTGCAGAGGACGTTGTTCGGGATCAACGACTCGTGTCTAACGACTTGTGCCTAACGACTCGCGTTTATTAGATTCCAGAGGACGAGAATCGGTCGGGATAATGTCAAAGAGTAGACGTGTAGAGTAGTCGCCGCCAGGCTGTGTGTATCCTACTTTAACATTGGAGAAAGACTTTCGTCCACAGAAGAAAGCGATACTTACATCCGCCAGAGACGTGACGCACAAAGGGCAGGCCGAGGAGTAGTCCAAGCAACGATCTAGACACATCCAGCAATACGTGTGCCCACATGGTGTCGTTACGGGTTTCCATAAGAGTCGACAGCACAAGATGCAGTCCAACTCGCCCGCTGTACCACCAGAAAGAGGTGGTAGAAGAACCTCGGCGGACCTCGCATCGAGTCCTGAAAGGGTGACCATTTTCGACGGTTACAGCGTGTCTAGATTTGGATCGACTTGTGACGACACGATAATTTTCTTAAAAAACAGGCAATTTTCTACAGAACTCTCGACTCGAGGCTACTTTTTCTAGAATTTAATCGTACACGAGCACAGAAGTCTTATATACGAATATCTAATAATGCTGATGGTCAAAAGATTTTGGGATACAAATTATTATATTTTCTTATCATTTGTAAGGCTATCAATCGTTGGCTGGGGGAATTCAACAAGAGACTAAATAGATGCTACGTGTGATTAAACATTTTTAGATGCAAAAGAGCTAGTATTAATTTTCTATATTGGCAAATTTATTTTTCATAATAAAAATTGAATTTCGGCCGTAAAAATTGTTCTAATTAGAAGAGATGATTTCGGCGCACTTGTTCGGTCAAATTTATTTTTCCCTTCAAGCGTCAAATGTATCTCCAGTTTTTAAATAACTCGTTATCAAGGACCTGTTTATCAATGGTACGTATTCAGCCGCATGAACCATGGTAAATGTGCAACGGCGGTTATTAATACGAAATGTCAGATAAAGCGTAATCGGCTAACCTTTCCAAGCTGGTATTCATTTTTTCACGAGAAAATGAAGTTTCATGTCGTGATTGGCAATCTACTCAACTCGAAAAAACGCAAAGTATTAGGTTGGCGCATTTCGCCCAAAGGAATCTTGAATGAAAATATTTTTTGCTCTTTGACTATATTATTTCTGCCGGTTTCTGTGACATTTCTTGAGTCCTAAACCAGCGTTAGTAATTGTTAATGTATCTCCATCATGAACAGAATAACTTATATACACCAAACTAATACTTTACAGAGATCTCTCGTTGATGCATAGTATTCATTATTAAGCGTATTTTATTCACAAGCAATGCAACTTACTTCTCAATTTCTCTATGTCTTGATAGACCCGATCCAGGCCAGCCTGCAGCTTGCTGCTATTTTGTGGTGCTACGGTTGACAGGAGTCTCCTACTAACAGTCTGCAATGAATCAACAAGCATAATTGGATCAAGCGCGAACTTTAATCTCGAATTATTAGGATTGACACGATTAGAGCTCCTTTTCTTTGAAATACAATTCATCTTTGTTTGCCGGAGGACGCCGCACCGCGGTGTTGCGCAACGCTTAATGGCTTATTATGCAACCGGGCAATCTGTCCGGAACCTATTTTCTCGATATTTCGTTTCGTCTTTTCCTTGCAGTCGCGGTAATCGTTTACGCCGCGTCCCCGCCTCCGCCCGTGATTCACGGCGAAACAAACGGTTCTAATTGCAAGATTATTTCAAGCGATTTAAACCGTCGCCGCGTCTCGTTTACTCGATCTCTTTATTTTGACGTGTCCTCTGTCTCCTCTGTCGGCCGAGGTACAGCTTTATCGTAACAGAATGCGACATGGCCGACAACAAAAAGCAAGGGAATTCGAAACCCTATTAACCAGGGGATTTGTAATTAAACGTGACCAGCGATTGCTGGTTATCGAACACCGGCAGATTATCCTGACCATCGGAGATCGAGCGTAATTGAAATGTCGGGTTTATATAAGTTCCAGTCAGCCCGATTGCTTATTACCGCCACCGATATCCGTATTTCCCGTCCATCTATAATAATTGCTAATTGATTGGCAATTACTCGCTTCTCCTCGGAGTACTCGCGGCGTTACAATATAATCGCTGATCTCGAACAGGTGCACTGATCTCCGCAGAGCAAATAAAACAATTAATTAAGGTAGACGAAGCGCAATGGGGGGCGTAATTAAGGCATTGATTATCGTCGTTGCGCTAGCTGATGTTTAATCAACGGAAATAAACGAAATGACAAAAGCGCGCGCAATTAAGGAAAGAGAATTGTGTATCGGTCTCAGTGTTCGTAGATAGATATGCCGTGGTCGATTGTACTGTTTCCTCCATTCTATTATCTGTGGTAGCTTAGTAACATTTCCGTTCCTGTGGATATCCAGATAGCACGTTTGAACACTTGCGGTGACAAAATAAGTTTCTAACATGTTCCTCTCTGAATACCCACACCTGAATACTCCATTATAAAATATCCAAGGGGATGTTACACGAGAAAGGAGCATCAACTCCTTCGACCAATTTTCTCTATCCTCGTTCATTCTGCCTAGTTTCCACAAAATTATTCCATCCACGATAAGGGTTCAAAGTCGAAACGATCGACAATTCGAATCACTGTGGCGTGCGCTTGCAAATACGAGATCCTCACCTGTGTGAACTCCTCCTCGCCGCTGCTGCTATTGTCCTCGCAGTCGGAGCCGTTCAGGATCGCCCGACGATTCCTCTTGGTGCTGATCAGCTGATGATGATGACGACTCCTCGCGCGAGACGCGCCCTCCGTCAAATTGTAGGGCGCGCGGGACGGCACGTTGTAACGACGCTGGCCAGCCGACAGCACTTTGTACAGCACCTGAAGACAATACGGAACGATGCCTTTTGTAATTCTAATGTGGCCACACGGTGAAAGCCGCGCCTCTGTCGCCGTGGATTTGCCCGCGCCTCGCGTCGCGCGCACTGCTAACGCGATAGAGTCGTCTCTTTGTTTCTGTCCTATGCAAATCAGGCCTGTAAATCCTTGTAAGTAGGATTTACGATCGTTTCGACACGCGGGGAGGGGCAGAAAAATCGCGAGCGCGCGACGCCACGCGTAATTGCAACATCGCGCACGTTCGAAATGCGGCTCGATCCCGCGCGGCAAATTACGTGGGCAAAGTGGACGTCATTTGTAAACGTCTGCCGCGCTGTACTTGAGAGGCTGTAAATGTCCCGTGGGTGATGCGCAAGCACTTTGAGGAGGAATAAGCAGCGCCGGGATGAAGGGAGTTCTTTTCTCTCATTGAACAGAAAATCGTTGGGGAGCGTTCTCTCTGGAAGGAGCGTGGAAGCTTGTTAATATTAATATGCGGATGAAATTTTCTGCACCGAGGGGAGATGGTTGTCCTCAAACGATAGAAGTCTTGCGTGCTAGCTAATGGAGTCATTTACCGTGTAAAGGCGAACGGTGATAATTCGTAAAATTTCATGCCGCCTTGTGCAACTTCCTCGCAACCCGCATCCGGAACAACGTTTTCGCGAGGAAGGAAAGTACCAGTCGCCAGAGGCTCCGTATTGTTCGCCCCGCGCCTCGGACGCCACGCCAAAAGAATGATTCCTCGATCTTACATAAGTACCGGTGCAGCTTGCGTCAATGATTCCGCCAGGCTCTCCGTTACATAATGACCGTGCGGAATTCAATTTGCCTCCGGTACCTCTGGACTTGTTAGTCGTCGAATTCCGACCCGCTGAGCCTCTGTCGCCTCTTCCCCATTAATCCTAGGGCTTCTAGGGTCTCGACTGAACCCGCACATATCTAGATCATTTATAACTAATCTAGCTTGCTCCTAATTATTGCCTGCCTCATCAGCTTGTAAATGATCGTATTACTTTAATTAAAGTATTAGAAACGTCAGAAAGGTAAATATTATTCAAATGCTACTTAGCATACCTATTACCATTTACAGGTGACGCTCGAGGTTCACTGAATTCAAACGATATATATGATTTATGCTCAACAGGGGCGTGGAACGACCGCAGGAGTTGTTTTACGTATATGCACATGAAGCGTCTTCGCGACGGTTTGCTTTTCGCCACCGCGAAAGAAGCGCCTCGAAAAAGCCCGCAACTCTGTAACCGTGACGACTAGCTCGCGACGAACGGAAAAACGATACCCGCGATTTAAAGACTCGAACGGGTATCGAGTTGCGAGTAATTACCGCTGGCCTTGCCTTGAGTGTAGACTAGCCTTGGGTCACTCACCTGGAGTCTTATTAGAACGCGCAATCGTTGCATCGATTGATACGCCGCCGCGCGGAGGCCAGCCGGGAAATAAATTCGCCTTTTTTCTTCCTCATACTTCATTCTTCTCTTTTTCATTCGTCCGCCGCGTAGGCGATCGTCGCGGGGTTTATTATATAATAAAGGAATCGTATCGTCGTCTCGGGGTCGACTCTAAACGCTCGGTGTTACTCATGAAAGTCAATTCGCCGAGTATTTATTCCGTGACTTAGCTCGTTCATCTTCCGCCCACGCTGGGAAACGCGCGAGCCCTCGCGCGTCTAACAGGAAAAAAAAGAAGCGAATTTAACGGAACCTACGGAACGCCCAAATTTGGTTTCAACGAATGTGTGAAATTGGTCGATAAAGATTCGTCGGTTCCTTCCATTTTTTTGTGCTCAATTTGGTGAACGTGCGTTAAAAACGACTGAAAGATCTGTCAGTTCTACGAAGTCCTGGGTCAACACCGTTGAGTGTGCCCATTACGGTCGTCTCGAGTCTTTCTCGCTGGAGTCAGATTTAATCGGATTTAATTAACCCCTTTGATTCCCGGTACGACGTACAAGTTTTACCAATTAAAAGTTGACTGTACCGTTAGCGACACATGTGGACTCGCGTCTGATTCTCCTGTGGACCTTTACAATTTACATCGAAGAGGAAACTAAAATTTGTGCCTTCTTTAGACGCCTAACTTTTGGAATTATTTATGTAATTCAAACTAATGACTGTCGTTAATTTTTATGCAAAATTTCATGGAAAATTGCACTTCAAACGAAGAGAGGACTTCGATTTCGAAGAAGGTAGTCATCTAGAACGCTGCGCAGAGAGAGGACACGTCACAGAGCAAGCAGTAGGCTCTTTTCAAATATGTAGTATGCCTACTCGTGAGTGGCTATCATTGCCCCCGGCACGGGTCACTCACCTGACGACTATCATACCGAGTCATTAAGCTATACCACTAGCAGCCGTACCGGAAATGCCGTCGCGCACAGAGACGTCCACTTCTTTTGTGTACGTTCGTGACTCTAAGTACAATATCTTGATTCTCCTCTTGCCCTCGCTCGTTTGTACCGTTCGTTTACGTGCTATCTGTGTTCATACGACGCTTCTAACGATATAAAAATTAGAACGAACGTAAGCTACAGCTAAAATACGGAAATTCGTGGTCCTTCTCGTGTTGAATCTGTGCCCGACGGATATCTTAATTCTGTTACCGTCAATCACCGCAATTTAGCCCCGAAGAATACGCAATTAGTTCAGTCAGCCTGTCAAATATAATTTAAAAATGTCCGTCCACTTTTAGCCTTGTAATTTCCTCGCTCCTACAAGACAATGCCCCGTTGGTAGAATTCGCGCGTTTCTCGCGCGGAGATAAAGCGCGAAAGGTGAGCGTTATCCACGGGGCGACGTAACATTTAGAAGTCAGTGCAAAAAACCACATACCTTGATTAATTCGTGCCGCACAGCTTGAGGATTCTTGTCAATAGCCACGCTGATGCAAAGGGCAAAGAGAGCTTCTTCGTGCCTGCCCAGAGCCGACAACGCCACCCCTCGCCTGTAATGACCCTGTCGATGAACGGGCGACAATTAGAACGTGAACGGTGATCAATTTCAATTAACGTCGATCGCTGCTCGACATACCGTCGCGTGGGAAATTATGCGAGGTTCAGGTGGTTGTCACAGCGGATTTAGATTGTGCACAGTTAATGAAAACGGAAAGAGGGGTATTTAAAATCCATCGGGGTTGAAAGTTCCCCGTGTAAAGTATTCCGTACGAAACAGTTATATCTGCTCTTCAGTTTTTACTTATTGGCACAAGCGCAAACGTGTAATCCGTGCAACGGTACCGCGATGCAAACGAACGACTATACCACGTTGCATTATGCATAGGCGTAGAGCTACGAGAAATTCAATTAATGAATTAAGTCGCTGGTAACGAATTGATTATCTTGCGAAAAATCGTGTTACAGAATGAAACTAGGAAACTGCGTAATGTCACTCGTGCCTTGTTATTTGAAGGTGATAAATTATTGAATTCAGGGCATTCGAATTCTGACTTCTTCCATTCGTCACGTTTCGCAATAAGGTTCTTGGTTCAGATCGGGGATCGAGTCTATCCCTCAGATGTGGGTTAGGGTAATACTCCCCCGTAGTTAGAGAGAGTTTGGATCGAGATTGGGTTAAGGGTAGAGGGACAGAACGTCGCCAAAACATCTGAGGGAAGAGCGTGCCAAGTGGGGGAGGCCTAGCCCTTATGCCACAGTTTTCATGCGAATAATACGTTCCAGCCAACTACGCGGCTGTGCCTATGCGTTCTATAAAACATCTCGGAGGTGCTAGATGTGCTCTGAATAACGGGAATCGTTTACGATTCATGAATAATGATCTGCTCGAGCTGCTTGCTTCGAGTACAGCTTTGAGAGAAGTTTCAGTGTGATACGAATCAAGGAAGGATTCAAATCGTCCTTTAAAGCTCCGATAAATAAGATTAATCACAAAACAGGTGTTTTAAGAAATCATGTTTCAGAGACTGCCACAGTTCATTCATGGTTTTGTTTTCATTATTAGTGGTGATTCTTGGAACTTCAAAGAAAACTTGTACGGCTGGTTGCCACCATTTCTGCCCATAAAAGTGTACCATAGCAAAAGGACTTTCTCACCTTGCCCCAGTCCGGTCGCAGCCTAACCGCATGATCAGCGTCCGTGAGGGAGGCTTGAGGCCTATTCAGCAGAAGCAAGACGTGGGCCCTGTTGCTAAGATGTAGCGGGCTGTTTGGCGCTGAAACAGGAAAAAAACAAGATGGTAAAGCATCGGTAGAACGCCTCTGCCTCCAGCGAGCACGAGAGGGAGTTTTCTTGGCAAGAAACCCGCCCCTCGTGATCGACCAAAACCCTTTCTCTCTGATTAAATTGAGGGTAAGATTTCGCGTAGCGGAGTGGGAAGCCCCAGAATTCTATTCGTGCATTCCGTACCGCCAGTAACTGTCAAACTTCTCGCAGCAAAATAGCATTAAGATATGAGGAATAAAAGTCTCCGAGATTTTATTGGGTGTCATCTTCGAGTTCTCAAATCGTCGCAGTCTTCACGGCTGAGAATTGCTATTCGATTAGCGCGCGCGCGATGGAGAATCCGCGACGAAAATTTTGATTGCCCGCGGCACCGTATCAGAGAACCTGAATAATTCATCGCGGCAGCGGGGAATTAAGAGATTAGCAATTCGCCGCGGAGTAATTGACTGGGGATACATGAAATAGGGGGCTAAAAGGACGGAATCCCAAATCGTCCTACGTCACACGTTCTTTACCGAAGTCGGTGATTCGCGACTTCGACAAACGCACGCCAAAAATCGCCTAACAAGGCGATGCAATTGGCTTATGACTTATGCCGATTGCGAAAGTTGTGCAACGCGAGCGTGGGCGTCGCGAGCACGTACGAGCCTCGGCCTCGTCGAATTTATTCCGAAAGCGCAGTGCGCGCTAAATAATTTTCTCTTTCATCGGCTCGACCTTCGGCGAGGCTCGTCGTACGTAGAATACTCGATACATCCACTTGGGTGGATCATTTTAAACGCCGAGCCTGGCGAAGTGCACCAGCCATCGCCGCGAGCGAAAGCTTGCAATTAGAACCGTCGAATTAAGCCGCGGAAATTAATTGGCTTACATAAAGCATCGGTTAGCGTAATTGAATGCTCATCGTGTTCTGCCTTTGGTTGCCTGCAGAATGTCCGAGTTTTCGGTGTGTAATGAATTCACAAATTAGATGGATACTATGAACTGGAGCTGGGTCTATAGTTTGAACAATATCAGATCCTGTGCATGCATATTAGCCCGAGAATCTGTCATCACATTTCAGTCAAATCAAATGTAATAAGAGACTTCTGTTGTACGGGAATGATTGAAGTCCCCCCAGAAGCGATTAACGCCGCGCTAAGGTGGTGAACGCTGGCATTATGTCGATCCAGTATGCAGATCCAGTAAACAAAGTAATTTCACTTGCATTATTCCTCCGACAAGTGTCGATCAAACGGGCTCCAACCTGTACTTTCCTCAAGGTAAAGTTTACTATAAGTAGACAGGCTCGCCTTTGCTGAATGCCTGTAATCGCGCTGGATCATCTTGTAACTTTCTCGAAATAGGCTGTACGCGGTCGCGATTTCGATGGCATCCGTTCCCCTCTGCGGCGATGCACGCTGAAGTGCGTCGAGCAAAATATTCTCGGCCCATTAGGGCGTTCCACATTTCTCTCCTCGCGGAGAATTAATATCGCGCTCGGACTTCGACAAATTCCTCGAATCACTACAGAAACAATGTACCTTAGTTATCCGATTTCGGTGGAAGACAAATAGGTACGTTACGAATTGGAATAATGCTATAATACTTTTAAACACAATTATTTACTCTATGATCTATAGAATAATTAAGACGCCAAATTATCCTCGCACTTCTAAAGAATTCGTATCAGATACTCAACTATGCACCCACAAATCGTCGTATTTTCTAAATGGCCCAGTGCTCGTGAATTTTGTTTCAGACTGCCCAGGTTCAAGCACCGAATCACGTATGAAATCGCCATCCCCCGGAGAGCTCAATCATCGCATTCGTGCCCGTGACCACTTGTCGCTCCGATAGCCAGTCACGACACGCCGCAGCGACAAAGGAAAATGCAATTCCGCGCCGCGGCTAGCGTGATTTGGGCAGTGCAACCGGAGGCGACGGCATCGGCCGGCGCAGGCGGGGACTGCATCCTGGCATTGTGAGCAATGTCATTGCCTCCGACGCGGCCAGAGGCCCTTGGCTTGTCGAGGACGAATTTCCGGCACGCGCGATCACCGCTCCAATGCCAAGTCGAACCGATTCATCGAGCTCCATTTGTCAACGGCAGCCGCGACAGAGGGAACCGGCGCGTCTCATAAATCTTCGGCGAGAGACGCGTTTCGCGGATTGCCGCCACGCACAGCAGGGCAGTTCTGCGACAATATATGAACGCTTGATTGGACGGGCCGCATCGCCGCGGCGTGGAATTGCCACTAGCACGACGGGCAAGACAACCGAGTGCAACATTATTCGCCGACATAACTCAGGCATTCGTGCGATAAGTGACAGCATTGGAAGCTCTTTAACAGTATAAGCAGCGTGAAAAGGGGTTTTTACATATTCAGTGAACCAGTCTTCTGTTTCGATAAATACCGCATACTCTCCAAGTTTGATAACTCTAGGAGTTGTTTACACTGTCTACATTGTTATGCACACAGTGTTCGTTAACTCGGAGGTATTGTGTGCCTACTGAAAGATGTGAGGTGACTGCATAAGGCCTATTTGCTGATGGAGGTTTACCAGGAATTATAGAGGAAGTATAAAGAAGCACACGGCTAATCTAGAATTGTATTATTTCAAATACTACCCGGCCGACTTTATGGAAATTTACACACACGCGTGCACGTGCGAACTTGAAAGCGACGCTCGATAGCATTGTCACGAACCCTCGGCGAGGTTCCTTTTACGAAGGCGAGCGTTTCACCAGTCAGGGCAGGGGGATCGATATACCGTTTCCCACACGGTCGTCCGAGGAACAGGAATATAGGAGTCACGGGAAACGGCGACTGGAAGTGCAACGCAGCGTGCGATGCATTTGCACGCCGCTGCAGTTGCGAGCGACTGAACGCAACGTCTTTGTGTGTCGCGAATAGCTGTGTAAAACTCCATGGATTTTTAACGACAGGAAACTCTCCAGCCACTATTGACAGTTGTTACCCGTCAAACTTTACCTGGTTCGTACAAAACCTACTGCTTACAATTAGCAACGACTGAATTTTTAAGAAAATAGTAGGAGAAAGTACTCGAGAAGCACAATGCTCATTTGCATCGTAAGTAATTGAGTAAAACCTGGCGTATTTTTAAAAGAAATTTTATTCAATTTTCGGTACCATTGTCTAGGTTATGAAGGCTTATTTATTTAATTAATAATTAATAGCTGAATTGCTTGAAGCTGTACCTCTTTTACGGCAGAGGCAGCGGCTCGAGTTGAAAGAACGCTTAAATCCTTAACAGCGCGTTCTATATAGGGGTCAACGTCGCTAAGAACCCGAGTTAAAAGAGCGCTTACATCCTTAACAGCGCGTTCTGAATGCGGTTCCACGAGTAGAAGAGCGCTTACATCCTTAACAAGCGAATATCGCTCGTAAATTCCCTGTTTAAAATTCCCTACTCCCCGTGAAAGAATGAACCTACACAGCAACACGCTCACTATTTTCAGCAGGAAAAACCCAAAACTTTTTGCAACCAATAGGAAACGGCACGCTGCAACAATCCTAGCATATTTCACAACTCTTTAAATAAAGCAGGCAGGTAGGGTAGAAGTCCCTATTACTGTCAGTGTCTCTATTACTGCCACTTTATTTATTTTGCTTAATAAAAATGTAACGTAGAAAGAATAGTGTACAATAATAATATTATTATTAAATTGGTACTGTTCTTATTATTATTAATATTATTATTGTACACTATTCTTTATACGTTACATTTTTATTAAGCAAAATTAATAAAGTGGCAGTAATAGGGACACTGACAGTAATAGGGACATCTACCCTACATTCTCAAAAAAAAGAATATGCCGTAATATAAATGAAAAATATGGTGGCTTCATTGAAATACCAGGAATCTGCGATACAATGCCGATTTCAGACGCATCGGGTCGAAACAAAGAAGCAGGGAACGGTCTTATCGGGCCGCTGCACGAGAGCAGGATGTCGAGTTCAATCGATAGAACTTCGTTCCAAGAACGAATTACAAGCTGCAACGCTCCCGCAGCACTTTCACACAGAGACACGCAAGTATAATAAGCCGCCCACGCACGTATATAGGTGCCTTTAGCCGCGTCTGCGTTTTGAGGACGAGAAAAAAACCGGACCTGCCTAATCGTTCAACAGGCTCTGCGCAGCACACACTCCGCAGCGTCTTTCCGACAAACAGGCCTCTCTGTGTGTGTCGCTCGAGTGGTCTGTTGCCTCTCCGACAGCATGTGTCACATGTAAAACAGATTAAAAACGCACGAGGCCCTGGTCTTTTTCTCCGGGCTCCAGAGCACGTGATCGGAGGACCGACGAAGTGCAGATGTTCGCCAGATCGGCCAGATGAATTGGCGCGTAGAACGTAAAAATACCATCGGAATTTTGGAGCATTGATTCGAGGGGTTTTTGTTAGCTCTCCGAGGTCAATGCTTCAAAGCTTTGTCACTTACGAACGTTGATGAAATGAATCATGGGATGTTTGCTCCGGAGTAGCGTCAAGTCACGTTGCCACGCGTTCGATACGTGGCGCGAAATCTGCAGGAACATTCTGCGCGTTGAAGCACAATTTAAAAAGTGCATCGCGCTACGCGGTGTTCGTGGAAAAATATGACGTAGTACATAAGATAATAGAGTTATCTTGCTAATAGTGTCTGCCTGCTATCCAAAGAGACACGCTTCATTCGTTTTCAATCGAATGAAGACATTCCCCTTGACGAAAGATGTTCGCTGTCGTCGGCTATAACATTGCGTACACACGTGAATGACGAAGCAATACGTGCGTAATTACGGTATACAAATCAAGAACTGCATAGAGGCTCGCGATACGATTTAAATGAATCCTACAAGTCGTTATCGATTTGCAACCAGTAATTTCATTTTACCAGAGCAATCGATCATACCCTGTACAGCGTTAGATCACTGTTTCCTGTCCACCGAACCCAATGTCAAGGTTTACGGCCAGTAATCGATTACACATTTACTCCGCTTAATCAACTTGATTACAGTACGAAGAGAGTGTGTTAGGCTTTAATGGCCGCACTTCCAGGCGTGCACGTGTTAACATTAAACACGTTTCGACATACTGAGAGGGTTTCCTATTTAAAGCTTCATACCTTTTCAACATGTCGGAGCTCCAAGTAGATACATAGCATTAATTTCAGTTTGAATTTCTTTAGTAGAATACATGATTAGTTTGAATTGCTATTGACATTTACTACTGCGATTTTCGTAAGTGAGATAGAGTCAGCGCTTGAAACTTTGTAACCTACGGCACATTGAGTTAATGGTATTCTGGACCATGTCTTCTAAACGTGATTGAAAAAGCAGTAAGTTAAAAAATTTATTGATTCGTCGCGAGTCAATCGTGCGAGGAGAATCATTACGGATGGAATCAGAGCCCAGGTGTGGGACGAACGTCGCGCTGAAAGAAACCGCCGCCAGAACAAGCGGGGAATAGAGAAAATAAGAGCGCAGAGAACGTTGATAATTAATTGGACGTTCGCGTGTAATTGCAACGTGGAGGTTGAAAAAAATGAGGAATTGGAACCGGATGGTTTCATTTGAACGAGCCGTTCCGTTTCTACCGCGACTCCTGGATCAACGCCTTCAAAGCTGACCTTCGATGGATGGACAAAAAGCATGGATGAGGAAAGAAACATATCAATTTGAAACGGTGGAAGCGAATAACTGTGTTCAGCTGTGACGATGATAGATCATGCAGAAGCAATAACGGCACAAACGCGGTAAGAAAAATATAAAATCGATATGCCCGTAAGAAAAATGTAAAATCGTTATGCCTGTGAAAAATTCCGAGAATAAAATAGAAGGAATATGAAAGATGAAGAAAAAGGTTTATATCTTTTAGTCTCTACCTTACTAATAATCAAAATCTACGATCAAGTAGTACACCAAGTACTATGTACATTCGTACTCTTAGCTGTTTTACGAAGAAAATTAATCAAAAAGTGGATTCAGCCTTTAAGCTTAGTTACGCTGCTTGTTATAACAACACAGCTATCTCTTATCTTTAACTTCAACAGTGTTGTTCAAAACGCGCGTTAAGAAGCCCGCGGTTTGGCGTTTCGCGATCCAACGAGGGCAGAAAGAAATGGCCGCGAAGTGGCCAAATGTGAGAGGCGTGAGAAAGAGATAAAGGTCGAGTTCGAGAAGCGAGCTAACGGGCCGCTATACCTCGGCTAGCGAGCAACAGCAGTACCAGCAACGACAGCGCGGCGATGAAGTACGCGGCCGGGTGACCGACCTTTACGTAACGCTTGGCTGTTTGCGCCGGAACGGCTGACGTCCATTCGATCCAACGGCGATGCGTCGCCCGATGCAGCTGCACCAACGTGTCGAGAGACGACGAGAAGACGGTCCTCGCCGTACGTCGCCTTCCCGACGTCCCTCTGTTCACCGTCTGCGCTTGCTTTGCTCCTCGACTACCTGCGACTCCCCTGCGTCACTCACCACGCGCCCCAAAGCTAACAGAAGGATGCCTTTTCTCCTATGCTATCCACTTGTTCGCAATGTTTACACATACAGGATGTTCCACAAACGTGGCCCGAAAATCGAAGCTTCTCGGAAAGCGGCAGAAATACAATTATCAAGCTCTGCGGACTTCCTTGGAGCACCCCGTCGCGGAGATCATACAACTGCACATGGGACATGGTCCAAGTAGCAAACTTTGGATACATTCGTAGGAAGCTGGCAGCGATACAGAAGCCGCGCTTCCGGGACGCGTTAACCTTGTTCTACGCGCTAGCAGTAGACTCCCTGTTCCTTCCGAGAAACTGAAAAATTTAATTACTATTTCGGTGAACCGTGACCAAAGTGCCACGTCGTCGAATCTCCCGGTTATACCGCGAATGTTACAATTCCTTGGCCACGCTGATGTCAGCGGAGCACCGTGCGAGGTATCAACAGCGTGTAGCGCAGATACTTGTGTTCCATCGTTCGATTCTGGCAACGATCAATAATGCTCCACGTGTCGCCCAGTGGAACGTGCGCCGGGACGAGCAGCGTCCCTTGACACGCCACTTGCCAAACTATTCTCGCGTATTTCTTCGCGTGCTCGTCGATTTGCATCATCCTTGGAAATCGAGCGTCGTAAGCGGTCTTCTGCGCGTACGAACCACCCGATGGCCATCGCGCGTCGTAACACGCCCGCGATCGGGCAGCCTCTTGGCCAATTTGCCGACCGCCCGATGCTTCCTGCTCCACAGCACGCTTTCGCGGGAAACCGACCACGAGCCAAAATAATTGGCGACGCTCACGGCGTCGCCTCCCGTCGCCTCGAACCCCTTACGCAATGGGACAGACGCTGCGCTTGTTGGAAACGGAGAACGAAAGATCGCGCTTTTGTAATCTCGAGGCTTGAAATTCTTGGATATGGTGGATGGGTGTTTGTATTTGTATTTGAATTTAATTTGGGGATTTTCCAGTACACGTGGAGGATCATTTCGCTGGTGAATGCGAAGGAATATTGCGCTGGTGTGGGTGAATATTTTTGTAATCTTTTTCATTAAAGAAGAATTTTGAGAATGCAGGTTGATAATTATGTGGTAGCTCTTGAAGTTTGATCGGATGTGCGACGGTTTTAATATGCGTACTTGGCTTGCGAATTTAATCGAAACGTATAGGCAACCAAAGAAGATGCGTAGAAAGTCGGGAGGACTGCGGCAAGGAGTATAGCCGCGCGATTCCTCGAACCAGAGCACGGAAATCATTGTTTATCGCCAGCTGACACGTTTCGCCAACGTGTCGTGCTCATTGTAAACGGTAAGATTATGTAACGACACTTTACAGGTATAATAAGCGATACGTTGGCTGGCCACGATTGGACGTCTGCTCATCGTTTCATAAATTGAATTCCACTTCGTGACATTACGATTACCGCTGAAAGCGCCCGGGAACTTGTGTAACCATAAAAAAAGTGTTTATTTCTGCGTAATATATAATACCATCGAAAATTAACAACACCCGTGTTTCTACTTCTCTAGCAACTTTCGTATAAAACTTTTGTTACCTGCACTCTGCTTTCCATTTCTACTTTCTATGCATGCAAGTAGATCTCTCACCTGCAACAAATAATATCCTCTCTACCTCATATTTCTTATATCTCTAATAATACTATAACACGAAATCTAAGGTACAAAAACAACTAAGCAGGAAAGGAACAATTCCACCTACGATCTACTTCGACATATTTAAAAAATCGCCACGCTACAAATAACTTCTCCGACGAAGCCTGTGCACAAAAAATTGACGGTCGACTGAAGGTATTTCTGTACATTTAATTTCAACTTATCCCCAGCAACTTGCCAAAAAAAAGTCTTCCCCATTTCCCAAGGAATTCTAAGCGACCACTCTCAAACTTTCACAGGCTTTCCCGACTGTCCCCGAATCACCATTGAAGTCGTTGTTTTCACGCGCATTAGAAGGAAAACAGACAGACAGACAGCTTTCACCGTGGCAGGAAAGCAAGGATCGCCGTTGGCCGGCCTCTCCGCTTCGCTATGCACAGACACACGGCCATTTTTCACGGTCAAGTGCCGCCCCGCTGATGCTTTCGTTCGATCGAGTTTCCTGGCTGTCTCTGACCTACTCTCTCGGCCTCCTTGAGGGCAGCCACTTCAGCTGCAGTGTTCTCCACTTCTCGGAAGCAATCGACGTGCACGATACCCGGCCGAAGGGGAAAATGTAAATGCAATAACCCCTCGGCCCTTTTCCAACCGGGCGATCTTTCGGTAAAATAGAGGATTTCGGGCTGGCGGGGCACACGTGGAAGTCGCGCAATCGAAACGTAACAGTAGCTTACGCGGCGGAATCGACGAGTTGGATGCGACTTACGGAATAATCGCGATGTCGCTTTGAAGTCACGTAATTCCTTCGAAGCACGAATTATGTAGGTACTTCCTATAGGTAACGACTTCCTGAAGCATGGCCATTTAACTTATGGTTGAAGTTTCGTGCTTCAACGAAGTATGTAAGTAGATGAAAGCTTAGATTTATCGACTGAATTTTTTTCCAACTAAAGGTGCGACTAATAGGAAGTTAAACATTTTGATATATCGACTTCTGATTGGAAAAGTCTTTGAGAGTTGTCTGTGGATTAATGATTTTAATTTACTACTTTCTTTAAGCATGAGTTTCTATCACACCGATTCTGCAACCCTTCATAATCCCCCCCCTCTAAGTACCACGTTCCAAAACACCTAATCCCCGATTCTCTTCCAAAAATGTACAATAAGTTCTCGTCGAGTGGCTGTTGTAACCCATCCTTCGCTAATCGCCCTCCAATTGGCAATTTGCTAACTGCACACCGAAAGTGGCTCGCCGAGGAAAGCTATCAACGACGGCTGTCAGAAACTCGCGGGACCAGCTAGAAACCAAACGGTTACCAGCAGACCATCAAGCAAGCCCGCATCAAGAATACCTCTCTTCCGGCACAGTAACTAATCGCAAACGAACACGGCCAATAACAAACCAGTTATAGTAGGCCTTCAATGAAATCATCCGACTCCTAGTGAATCAGAAGCAGACTTCCCAACTCGCGTCCACGTTTCCCCACGTAGGTACATACGTCGCTCGGCATCAACGGAAGAAACGATGCCTGGTTTCAGACCAGCGTAACAGAAACAGGATTCTACTGTACCAGAAGCAACAGTAAGTCGATGCTAAAGTTGCTCGGAAAGCCGAACTATTTCTGACGCTATTTCCAAGCTAATACTCAAATCATAATCAAATCCCTGAAAACCCTGAAAAAACTCCATCGATTAGAAAAAAAGGTGCACAAACGTTTCCATGATCGATCGATCCGATCCGTTCACCGTCGATCGACAAGCAATATCCTCCCCACCCTTCGTGTCCCACGATCACCAAGCCTCGCGGGACTCGCGTACTCCGCCACGTATTCGTCTCTCTAAGATCAAACCGATTAATTTCGTTCGGCCATCGCCGAGCACTGGCCACGTTTATGCGTAGCGCTCGTCCTTACATAACGCTTTTTATTATGTAATTGACCGAAACGTCGACCCTGCGCGCCTGCGTGCCGCTGGGCGAAAGTGTCGCGCACGCAGACACAACCTGACGAAATCCCCGCGTTTTCCAGCCGATCGATCCGCGACGCCTCGGCTGTTTTCCGCCGCGCTGGGGAAGCCAGGTGAAAACTCGAGCTGGCATCGAGGTGGCCCGCACAGAAAATTGCTTCGCGCGGGCACGGCTCGCGTCGCGGCAGTTTTCATCGACGCACGCGAGGAACGCGCGCGGTGTGTATCGGGCGTACCTACGAGCGGTGCTCCTCGTTAGATAATATAACGATGGCCGAGGCAGCTACGGCCGGGGCTCTAGTGTCAACGTAACCATTTATATAAATCTATCGTTACGTAATCGGCCGGCCGATCTCTACAACCGAATAGATTCGGCCCGTGCTCCGCCGTTACGCGACGCGGATGCGCGTTGCCACGCCACGTGGTGGCTTCTGCTTTCTTTGTTGATCTCACGAGCCTCCGCGCGGGCCAAAATCTGGTATCTTCTATACCAGGTGTGTACGATGTTTTTGGAGTAACTTTGTCGTTGCATTCGCTCGTGTGGGTCGTTTAGAAAACAGTTTCGTCGTGTTGCAGCTGTCACACGCAGGTGGCTAGGTAGTTCCAGTAGCTTTCAATCAGACTCAAGTTTACAGTTCGTGTAAGCGATTATTAACAAGAAGCTAGGAGCTGATAATATTAAACGAGTTCTGAAGAAATTGATACGCTCTATTGATATAATTTTTTGCTAGTTACAGCAAGCAATCGTTCCGCTCTGTGTTCTGCAAAGATGGACCAACGGTTAGCGAGCCATTGTTCTTGGACGGTGATTAATGATTGAAAATCGACCGTTCGAAAATCGATCTCCAATTACGCGCGCCGTCTGCAAAGATCGAGGCGTTACGAAACAGGGCGGTGGTCGATAACCGCGCTATCACTCGTACCGAATATCGCGCTCGGTCCAGGAGCACGCGATTTTTCTCTAGCTACCGGTTACAGGTGTTCACTTCAGCCCGCCGCACACTTGGCAACAAGTTGAAGCTTGCTGCGTGCGTGGAACGGTTTAATCTTGTCAACTCCGGATTTAACGTGGAAACGGATAGGCGGCGATCGCGTATTACGCGCGTCCCGCGTAAACGGGGGAGCTCGGATTTGCTGGAGATTCTCAGACACGGGCCTAGCTCGCGTTGGTGCGAAAAATCAGCGAGCGGCTGAAAAATGAGAATCTTAAGGGCTGGCGACGAGGCGTCGAGGGCAATCGCGGGAAACAGGCTCTGTTCGAAACGGGAACGTCGGTGTTGAGTCTTTCGCCAATTCGGAGCAGAGATTCGCGCGTAAATTTTTCGCTCTGGCCGGCTGCCAGATCTCCTTCCACGGAATTTATGTAGATTTTTCTCTTGGACCGTGACGTAACGACCTCGAGTTTATCATTCGAGTATCTGCTCGATGATCGCAATCGCGAGGCATCGGGAAACGTCTGTAGCTTCGTCCACCAGAAGACTCGTCCCCACGCATAAATCCTTCCCGAATTAATAGTTGCCGCACCAACGATAAATAACGTTCGCAAATATATCCGACCAATTACAGATTAATCCCGACGACCTCATAACGTGGAAATAGATACCGTGCAACCGGGAATTTACGAGGATAAGTATCAACGAGCAAATCCGGGGGAGTTCACTTGGCACGGTTGTTGATACCATAATGCACATGGTATTCGTATGCTGAAATGTTGAGATCACGAATCAAATTTCTCCGTCCACCCTCGAGCGGAGATTCTATCCGCGGAAAGGATTTCATGCCATGGTGAAGTCATATATGTTGCACCCTCTGCGATTACTACTACCCCAACTTCTTCGAGTGTCTGAAACTAGCCGTCTCTTTTGACGAACAAAGACTAAACTTCACCCACTATTCGATTCCATAGTCGTGGTAAAATCAGCTAACCACTTAGCAGCACTATCCCCGCTGCGCTGTTTAGCTACACGCATCACACCGTCTATTGAATCGCATTTGAATGGAGTAAAGCTGCGAGGATTCTCAGTGGAGAAAGCAATCTCGAACAGCCACTCGATTGTATCACGACCATGCCTCATCGCGAGTACTATCGACCTACTTCACACTCGCGACTCCGTTCCCTAAAAAGAAACACTCGTATGCAGTGAGCGTCGCTGCTAAATATCGAAAGGGGAACGTTCCGAAGAACAATTTTTCTTGTCGCCCATACGCTCGCGTTGCGTAACGCGCGTATCAAGAAACGCAAGGTGTTATAACGGAGAGAGAGAGAGGGGGGAAAGGACGTTTTATCAGACTCAGCGAGCGAACGATCGGCAACGTGGTTCCGGTTTCAGCACGCAGCTACGTAAACGCGACCGCGATATTCTTTTCCGCTCGATACCACGATAAAGGGGGAGCTGTTATCCGGGATCGGATGCTGGTGGGCGCCAGAGCACACGCCCCCGAAAAGCCCAGCGCTGCCAGAAAACTCTCCTCCCCGTTCTGCTCTTGTTGCACCGCCGAGACTTTCGTCGTATTGTCGATGCGCGCTCCGATCCCGCGCGGCGTTATCGCGCCGTTATGAAACGACGTGTGCAAACGCGCGCGATTATCGGTCGGTTGTTTGCGAGGCTGCCGCGGATCGGATCCGGGCAATTCTGTACGCTCGAAAGGCGGAGACACGCATAAATCGTGGGGCAGTCTGGATGTTGTATAAGACGAGCAGTTTCTTGGTCACGGTTCAAAAATAGGTCAAAGAGTTACATCCAGATATTGGATTTTATAAAAATGTCGCTTCTCCGCGTTCCAAGGCTTATATAAAGTATTTCATTTCGGTGTATGGAAAATAATTGACTGTTGCGTAACCGCGGGCTGTGAAAGAAAGGTTCGCGGCAGATGGCGAGGCACTTTTAAGTGTCTTAATCATATTTGTAAGCCGGTGTTTTAGAGGTATGTAAGCACCGACGAACAGCTTGGAAATTTGAGACCGATGACAGGTGTAGGTTTGCTTCGATGCGCGCAGAATTCGTGGGGAATATAAGGAAGGATATAAATCAGCTCTTCTTTCCTTTATAGTTTGCTACGGGAAACGCTCGTGTAAATTATTACGACCCGCGACAAGCGTTAAATTTCCATTTCTTCACTCGTAAGCTTCATTACGGTTACAGTATTCATTAGCGCAAACACTCAACCTGTAGGCTATTCATGTCACTTCGTGTCAGTAGAGGATGTGACTGAACTTGACCAAGAATTACAAACCACATTATCGAACTTATACGCTACTCCGGGAAATTACCACAAAATTAAGTACTCCAAGATTTTCACCGAACGCTTATTTCGAATAGTATCTACGGAAATGTTTTCAAAATATTGCACACTCTGGTTGAATGATTAACCCTCGAATTATCCTCGGGGAATGCAAATATAATCTTATCAAACAAGGTCCAGGGTTGGAAAACAAGGAAGGCTTAACGATTCATTAAGAATTCATTACTGACATTGCTGTCACCCCTATATCACTGACAACCATGATCACCAATCTAGGGGAGACAAATCAAACAGCAATGAACCTGCAACGAATCATTAAACCTTCTTTGTTTTCAAATTAGTAATCCACTTTCACTGTAATATACAATCTGACAAAGATTACCGAGAATTTAAATTCAGTTTAAAGTTGTGCTTCAAACTGTTGATTTTTTTTTCATTCATTTCTGATGCAAGTTGACGAATAAATAGATCATGACGGCGAGCAACACTGATTAGGGCCTCGAAGACAGAGGCAAGACGGTATTCGAGGAAAAAAACCGAGCCTGTGTGGATTCCAGGAAGATTCGTGGCGGAGTCCCACTGCCAGGAAATGATTTCCTTGGTCCTGGATGCAACGATAAGAGAGCAGGAGCGGGGTATCGGCGACGCGTGCGAGCGTCGACGAAAATAAATCGGAGTCCCCGATGCCGTGGAACCACGGCCGCCGATAAATGGCAAATCGCCAGGAAAGCGCGAAGTTTACATAACAGAGGAGTTTGACAGCACGACGAGCACGTGACCGAGGCGGCCGGCCTCTATCTTATCTCGACAAATATGCCTTTACAGCGTGTACGACTCTCTTATTATTCCATTTTACGTAACTGTCCCGCGCGTATCGACCGGTCACCGTGCATCCCAGATGCTTCGCCACTTTGGGCGTTTCCCGCCAACTATGTACCATCCCTCTCCACCCTTCGTCCCCAAATCTGTTTCTCTATTCCTGCAAATCTTCCTCAACCTTATCAGCGGATTAATGCGCACTGCTGTTGCGAGCAAGCGCAAAAACAGGGCTTGAGCTTTTGACAAATTTCTCGCGCGATTAGAGCGCCCGAATTATGTTTCTGGCGTCACCCCCTCCGAATTAATGACATCGTGGTGTGATAAAGGCTCGTGGGTGGAAATGACGAATACAAACGACAAACTAAACACCGAGCAGCTTTGTAATCCTCTTCGGAAGCGACGATTCACGCTCTCGGTCCGACGATTTTTCCGACGCAACAATTGAAAATTGAATGCACTGTTACGTTCAAGGCAATCTGTTTGCTCGCAGCCTTATATAACCCGGAGTCTATAAAAAACGATGCTAATAATTTGAAAGGCGCGAGATATAGAGCTACTAGGTATCATGGAACGCTGACGTTTCATTTGGAACGGGATTACACGGAAAAATCACGTGTCACGTAATAGCTCCTACCCTCGTATGCAGCTGGTCGTCGAAAATCCTTAATGGTTCTCGATTCGGCTTGGCTCGGCGATGGGTGTCAGTTCGAGATATCGATTGCGGTCGTATTTATTGCCGATTACGTAAAGCCAACGCGGCTTTTCTGTGCTCCAGGTCGCGCGAATGAATATCGCGTGTAACGTCGATTGAAACCCTTTTATCCCCGTGTTTGTCGACAAAACGACATCCAAGTGAAAACAGTGAATGGTTTTGCATTCAATGAATTTCGAGTTACGAAGGTGACCTTACTGTATTTAAGAACAGCTTACAGACCACCGCGCTATTACGAGCGTGGATGTTAAAATCATTTCAATGGCATATTACGTCAGAATGATCGTCGAGATCACTGGAAATCGAAAGTAAAAATCACAAGGAGGATCCGATGCTCGCAGAAAATAGTTATTCAACGGAGGCCTGTAATCCTAGCGCCATCCCAAATCAGGCCTCGAAACACTTTATACGGAATGACGAAATTTCTTCCTTGCCCAATCCTCGAAGCCATTCATTAAGAAGAAAAATGGTAGCTACAAATAATACGAAGACGCAGGAGCCCACATGCTCCGGTTACGTAACGAAAAACGTGTGTTCCAGTTCCAAGTTATCCGTGTCGACGAAATTCCACCGCTAATCGTGATATCTGCCCGCCGTCCCTCCCCCGATCCGAAGATTCCTCGCTCGAGGGGGGTGATTTCGAAAGCTTCCCAACGCTTCGTCCGTTCCATCGCCCAAACGTACACACCGTCCGCGTCCGTTTCGCGTAATTGCTCCCTCCGGTTTCTCCGGTTGCGATTCCCTGTATTGCGACATGTTGCACCATCGCATCGCCAAAAACGCGCGGAAAGTGGGTTAGTCTGTTCGACGACGCGACACGTGCATGTAGACGCGCCAGCCCGCTGTCCATAGATGGGGGGAAAAAAGTGTCTAATGGGTCTTTAGCGACACATTTAATCCTAGTTTTCGCAACCACCGTATGCAGCAATCACGAACGAGTCGGGGGAAAAGGAGAGATCGACACGTTCGCTTTAACTAGTGACGGGCATACGAATCTCCTGCTTAAGAATTTCTGGAAAATTCACAATCGGGATCACTTCTTCTTCTTCTCAATTATCAGTCATTATGGTTATATTACTCCAGATCAAGAGGGTCAAACCAGGAGAAGCGAGATCTCGGTCTAGTAGAAGTGGCCGTTCTGTGTCAGACGCGCTTACTCTTTCGCTGTCAGTGATCAACGTTGGATTGTTCCAATGATTGCATGGACCCGTAGCGATATTCGTGCGAGAATAACGTGGTCGCCGTTAGACGCCGTAAGAAAGAAGCCAGCCGCCGGATTAAACGATGAATCACGTATCAACGGGCGCGTTTTGCGACCCGGCGAATGAGTAAGAACTTGGACGGATCTTTTACGTAATCCGACTCGGTGGCAACGAGTGGGCGACGCGCGCCTCGACCGTGGCGAACACGTTTGAATCCGAATCGATTTGTCGGTAGCCGCGCGAGAAAACGTTAGATGCACTGAGTCACTCTGAAATTTCTCGACTTCTGGAATGTGTGCATCTGCTGATCTTCCTAAAGTGCGTTTGTGCGCTGCTAATTCTTCGCTATTGTGACTCGTGTTCTGCTATGCCTGAGCCACGTTCTTTAATATATTCGACAGGGGTATTTAAACAGTTGAGGAGCCAGATCTTCCTTCCACTCTTGCGAAAAATCTTACATTGGCCGAGATTCAACGAAGCTCTTGCTTGAGCTTCAACTTTCCTAATAATTGATGATTCAGTTTGACCCGCTTCGAACATGGAATCCTGCGAAGAAGGTAACGGATGACGGACAGCACAAAATTACCGCATGATATTTTAAGCTGCCATTCGAACCGGGTCGTCGTTCCTTTCGACACTATTTTTCTCCTAAAAGCTGGAAAGTCAGGTTCGCGGAGAAAGGGAGCACGCTCGAGGGTCACTCTGCTGGGAGTCGCATCATTTCCAAAAACATCCTGGTCTCCTCGCGAAATTCTATAGTATTGGCAAGAAGCTGTCCCCGTTAACTTGGAATTTTTGCTCCATAAATTTTATGGGCCATTATGCGATCAGCGGACAACCTTGCGCAGGATGAAACCACACCAAATTAAGATGTCACAAAAAGAGGTGGAAGTCTCTAGGGAGATCAGTCACGTTCCCAAGACATTTATTGCTAAAACAATTCGCGTACAGCTCACGAATTCCCTGGCACGAAACTCCATTTGTTCTCGCATGTCACACACAACAATAGTATTTACAGCAGACTGTAACCCGGATTGCATCTGCGTGCATGCACATTCCCCGTTGCACGTTACAATCAGAGCAGAATTCAAACGGACATAGGCTAACAAACGGTCCCCTCTCGGACACTGGTGTACAAACAACCCCACGACGCATAACAATGAATTTCTCCCGACTAACCGAGACCTTCGGCCGTAGGGTGCTACCGAGAATATCGATCCCGCGGGAACAGTTTCGCGACGAACCTTGAAGAGAAATTGACCCTTACTTCGTATATTCTTTATATTTTTTACCTTCGCGTGCGTCACTTCCCTTGCGGAATTCAATTGTGTTCTTTTAAAATGACTGACAATAAAGCATCTATCAGCTGTTACAATATACAGCACAATAAATTAATCTTCTGAAAGGCCAAAGGATCTCGGTCAAAAACTACACCAGTATACTTCACGTTATCTAATAATCGGCTTTAGAATTTTCTGCAGTTTGGTCACAGGTATTCGACATCGACGGACGTAACGCTTCTAATGTCCAAGGAAGGTTGACAGACAAAGTGGTGTGCACGGATCTCTCCCACGGGGTTTGCCCACGTGGACGTGGCAAGAGGCAGCCTCCGCGGCTTCGATAAACGCGTCACGCTCGGTCGGAATCGCGGTATCGCGAATCCGCGAGCGAGCACCTTTCGATTATATAATTATGCCGAACGAAATTAATCCGTCGGTGGCACACGCGATTCGTGTCAAGGCGAGAGTAGCCGCGATGCTTTCCCGCTGCCATCGAGGTGCCACGTTCGCGCGAAAGCGTCCACGGAGAATCGACCGCCTCCTGTTCCGGTAATTAACCGTGAAAACGCCGATCTCCAGGAAGCCGAACGCTCGAAACGCGGCTGCAGCTGGCTGCGACGAAGAATGATATTTCCCGACGGTTGTCTTCGCAGTAAATATATCGACGTAATCAAATTTTAACTGCGCGTCAAACAACATCTGTATCGTGATGTGTGTTAAATATGGAAGATTAAAACGGTAAAACAGCAGAACCGTGAAAACTGTAGGTATAAAGAAGAAAATGGCACGAGAAATAATAGCGAAAGTGCGCGAAGAAAACTCATGAAAGATGGAGCAGAGTGAAACACCAACACGCCATAGTTTCGAGACACGGTATCGATTAAATGTACGATAATGGAAGATAATGGAAGCAAGTAGGTGGAGTGTCGTATTTGCATACGTATTTTATGAACGATGTCGCAAGGTGCGATAGAACGTTGACTCGATCAATCGCACATGAAACGCGTTCTCCTGATAGCGACCGTTCTAGAGGTGTGCGGATAGTTGCAGCAATATTTTATCCACCGATCGCGATGTTTCTAGATAGATGTATTCGTTTTCTGGATTCTCGCAGCTCGTTTAGCGAACAAACCCGCGGACTTTCTAGCCGATGTCGATCGTTATCCGTCTCTTGAGGATATTTCTGAGCCAGTGAATAGCGAACGCGCAGACTGCGCGGCTGCCGACGCATTTACAGTGCTCCGACAGGGAAAACCCCGATAAACCATCGACGAGTGGTGAATAAATTTTTCGCAGCCTCCTCCGTGTTTACTCTGAGAACACCTACCGCTTTCATCCCCCATTTCGATTGCTCCCGTCGACAATGATCGCCGGTAACGTTAGACACGACGGTAATACCAGAAACTTTTACTCCTACGTGCAACCCCGCGCACAGCCGCGGCTCAAGCTCGCCCGACCTTACAGATCGCAACGAAAACAGTATATAAAGGAAGCACAAGGGGCAGGGGAGAGGAACCAGCGATATTCCATTTGCAACCGCGTGGAAAGAGGGAGACAAGCAGCGTTGCGATTGATGGATGGGTGCCGTCGCAGCGGGATCGAGGCCGCGACCTACTTTCGACCACGGAATCTCAACGGAGAGCACCGGGGCGTCTCGGATCTCTTTCCTCTGATCGCTGCTTCTCCATCGAAGTCCATTAATACAGAAATAAACCGCGATTCGGGTGCGCGCCGACGATAGAAAGCGCTGGATCGAATCACTCGCGGTAAGCGTTTAGCGGCAGAAAAATTACGACGCAGTTACGTGCAGCAGACGCGCTCGATGGGGAACGTGAGGGAACGCGCTTTTCCTTAGGCGGCCAGGAGAGCTTTCGACGACGATCGAGCGCGCGTGATTCGAAAATCGCGCGGTCCGGCACTTGGCGCGCCGGAATAATGCATAGGACGCGACGCGCGTCAAAGCGTGATCCACGCGCTAAAATATCGTATGCGACGCGTTAAGGGTTTACATAACGCTATTTGTAGCGACGTGACAAATTTATTGAGAAAGCAAAATGAGTCAGGGAACACGCGTCGCCAGCTGTGCAACGGCACGGAAGCGAAATCACGCTACGATGGCCCTCAATCGCCAGGATTCGGCGGTTTGTTGGCCGTGTATCGTTCGTTGCACGAGTGTATATTTCGAAATGCGTGCACGACGCGTGGAAGGAGGATGCGTCTGGAAAGGGACTTTTCTGTGATTCCTTGCTTTGGTTTTAAAATTCATGACTTCAGCAGAAGCTTCCTTTGCGAGTTGTTATTCGAGGGAGTGTGTAATACTGTTTTTGAATTATATGTTGTGTTGCAGATATACCTACAGGAGTGAGGTGAGAAATTCCATTGTGAGAAATGGGAGGAAAGGTGACTGCAATAGCTGTACGAGTTGAATAGAGATGGGGGTTTTAATTCTGTTATATGAATGAGAAAGAACCCTTGGGCAGAATGATTGATTGTAGAAGCTTAAAGGAGAGGACAGTGATCAATGATAGGGAGACGAACAAGAGGTTGATTAGATTAGGATAGAATAGAACTTAATTTTTAAATTGTCGCATGAAGCACAATGCATTTACAATAGTCTGTTTCGTGAATGCGATAGTTAATTGCTTTCCTTCGTTTTAGGAACTAGATTTGGTTAAGTGTGGGATGATTTCGAAGAAAGGTAATCGAAGACGCATAATAATTCCAACAAATAGGACGCCGATTTGTAATCGTACGAAAATACCGTACGCTATATGAAAAGAGCGTGCCGTTTCATCGGGTGAGATCGTATTTTCGTGTGCACTCGTACCGCCTTATATTTGAGCATGAAAATACGGTCTGACTCATTTGGTTTTCCTAATGAGATTGTCGTGATATCACGACAGATGTTATATAAGCTCCCCAGTGTGTCACTTCGATGGTAATTTCTTTTGTGGCGAAAACGACGCTCGGGCGAAGCTACAAGCGATTCAGGTTATCAATATTTATCAGCTAGGAGCACTCAAATGAGAAATACGAAATACGTTTAAAATGAAGCCACGAACTATGGAATGACAGATGTTTGGCAGAGTGTTATAGAGTCGACTGAATATAATCGAGATAATCAAGTACAGGATATAAAACAGTGCTTGTAACTGGTAAGAAGATTCAATATATATCGGTCACAATTATGTACACTTCATTTGCCTCTTTAGCCACTGGAACGCTCTTATACCGATCTTGTTTTATGCACTGAAAAATGTGTAAAAAAAATTTATGTTAAACGATTTTATTAAAAATGCACTGAAAACTAAATTAAAATGCACTAAAAACATAGTTCTTTTCTTGGACTGCAATTTTAATGATGTTATCACTTTAAATAAAATCGTGGGGCAGCAAGTGCAACCAGAATTTGAAGTATCGGTTGGCAAGTGGAACATCATCAACTACTTTTATTTTTTTCACCCCCTCGGCGTTAATTTTTGTTTAAAATATTTTTTTAGTGACTTCAGCACTATAGCGTTTAAACAGTTTCAATTGGATAGTTGGAAGTGGGTTAAATTTGAGTTGCCAGATTTGAAACATATATACATCAAACAAACATACAAACAAACAAACAGAGTATCGGAGCTGTATAAAATCGTTTAAAAACAATATCCTGTATCATGCTCTGTCTCCAAAAAGTCCTACGATCTTACTGCAAGGTCCTTTCTCAATCAAGATCCAATTCAACATAATTCTACTTCACTTTAATCCACTCCACTCCTAAATGCAGCTCTGTAATACTAAACTACACCGACAATACAATATCACCTGTGATTACTCAACTAAACCTACTGCCTGACGAACTGATAACTCATTCGTTCTTTGTGTCCATTAAACGACCACCGAATACATCTGTCCCTAGCAGCTCGCAGTTTCCACGCGAAAAAACTTGCAGAAGAAGCGGACAACAGGGAAACGTTGCCGTGTTAGGCGATCCAGAAAAGCCTCGAAACGCTCGGCCATGGTTCGTCGCACCAGCACAAAGGATTAATATTTATAGACGAGGAGAAGAGACACTCACGAAATTCGCGGTGCTCCCGTTTCCATTGGTGGAGGCTGGTCGGCCTCTGGGCTGATCGTGGCCCTGACACGATGTCGTTCCCGTTGCTCTCTTTGCGAATCACTTGAACACCACGGATGCGTCCTTGGGTCCGTGGCGGTCTTTAGAATTCGCGGCCACGTCCTCCCAGCTGCCTTTCCAACCGAGATAAAGGTAAGAAGGAGCAAAGCGTGCCGAATTTGGCAGGGGTCCATACGTGCGACGAACTCTCCAAGGCGTCTCGCGGCGCGGGAAAATTCGCTGGTGTACACACGCGCCGGCACAGGAAGGAGCGGCGCTTTCCAGGGGACCGAATTAACGTTGTGGAATTAGCACCGCGACAAAGTCACTTAATCCGCGACAACGTGGCTGTCTCTCGACTCGCCCTGACCTAGCTTCCACCGACTGGCGTTTGTACGGGTAAGCTACGCACGTTTTCAGAGGAATACGAGTATGCTTGGTAATCTTCGCCTGCTTTGTTCCCTGTGTAATGCCCCGGCGAGCTTACCCTGGTCACTGAGTCATCGAACTTGATTCATCCACGAGATTATTTCCCCAGCCTTTCCTTCGGCTTATCGCCGTCGTGACTCCTTCAAAATTCCTCCTCAATGACAGTTATATTTTATAATAGTGCGATGTTCCAGCTCAGAGCGCTGGCACAAAATTTAGCCGATACTGGAACGGATCCTCAGGTATCCGTAAAATTTCCAGCTCCAGCATCGTACGATCATGCGTCTCTCAATAAATCATTCGTAGGTATGGTTATACCACCCGGGCTTCTCGACAATTCTATCAACGGCGGAGGAGGAGACCGTAATAAAATTAGGTATCGTCTGGAAGCGTTGCTTCGCGACACGGATCCAGGCGAAGAATGCGATTTTAGTCTCGGGATCGAGACACAAAGCGCGCTCTCGACGCGTACGGACAGTTTACCGAACAATGGCCAACGGAGAACGCACTCGTGTTTACTTTGCGCGTAACAAAGTCCGTGGGAGCGGCGTAGTAATCCTGTAACGCTTATCATACACGATAAGAGAGGGAGCACAGTGGGAGCGAGAAGGAGAGTGAACACACGATAAACGGGGCCAGAAGTGTTCGATATTATTATTACATAACGCGGCTCGATGATCGACATACCTTCGAGGCAACATGAAATTCCTTGGGCAGCCTAAGGAAAAGAACATTACAGCGTCCTTCGGTTCAATGTCAACAGATTTACTTCGTTTTTAAGAGCACGCGTGCCTTGAAGTACTTTAGGTGTGCATAACGGATCGTGCTGAAAGAGGAAAACGGACAAAAGCTGTATTTACGTGGAAAGTCGTACGATCTTCGAGATAAAGAGTCCGTGGAGACTTGACCCTTGAAAAACGATCGTCTACTTTACTCTCGAGGCAAATGATGTGGAATTTTTTCAGAATAATGGAGGCATTAAAAGGATTCCAAAGGAGATTGTTCTTCTCCATGTAGAATTACGATAATCTCCAATAAATGTGCACATTTCTTTTTCCTCAAAATTAATTGATTACATCATATCCACAAATCGGAGCTGTTTAGTAGTTTCTATTAAAGAATGCTTGATTCTGTGCAGCGAGAGATATAAACGCTGATGGCCTTGATTGCCACGAGAAAAATAATCTTTGCACTCGGTTGTTTTGACCTATATAATCGTCCGACCACTGCCTCGAATATTAGACACCCCTTATCTTTCACGATAAAGGAGATAATTGGACGCTTTTGTTTCTGGTGGACCAACCTGTATATCTGCTGGCATACCTAAATGCCAAAGTACCATCGGCATTGTTCCTCCGTGTGCCCTATATCGCACGCTATTCCCGGGCGCGTCGAAATTACGCGGCACTCCCTCGTGTTGGAAAAGTCCGCGCTTTTCCTCGGCGCTGGTTTCTGTCATCGAACGTGCCGCGACGCGTGCACACGCTATATAAAGTGCAGCTTGCACTCGAACGTTAATTATAGATCACTTTGCAGAAACGGGATACCGCGATTCGAAAATACGTGCGAGACAATGGTCAGGCCCGCGCACGGGAAACGCTCCATCCAACGAAGCCACCTTAGAATTCGCGGACAATTAAGTTTCTTTCCTTTCCGATCGCGCCCGGCAGCTATCGATCGACCTTATCGCGGACAGTGGAAGACAATGGTTAGCCAGTGGCTTTTGGAGCACGGGCGGCGAGGAAGATTCTCAGGATTCGCAGCGCGGATGGTTTCTTTTAATTGGCATGCAATTCCTGCGGAACGTTACCCCGTCCCACGGTGGTTGCGCAAATGTAATTGCATTTCGCGAATGAAACTGGAGCGCAAGGTGTTTAGTAACTTCGAATGGCACTTTGGAAATTCTTCTGTGAGTAATGTAAGCAGAATACCAGAATTGGGATGAGTGATGGAGAATGGAGACATATGATGAGTAACTGAACTTGATCTAATGCAAATTGAATAATTAGACGGAGAGTAAAACGACCCTGATCAATGATACTTGAAACACACTTATGAATTGTTTCCCTCCTGATCTCAGTTGGAGCGAGCCCGACAAGGAATCGATTGAAGGAGAACTCGGGTAAATTAGAATTTGAAATGGGCGACTGCGTAACATTCTGGCAGAGTTGGTTTCGTTGCCGACGAAAGAGGAGAAGTTAAAGTTACCGGTAACCGGCTTAAAGACCAGGTGGACGGTGCAGGTGCAACCCAGCAAAGAAACGATCGCGCTACGTGTTCGCAGATGGCTCATTCTCCAACTACGCGGGATTCGTTTTTGCTTCTTTAAATTTAGTTTCTGCGCGTCGGGGCCTTACGTAATTTTGATACTCCCGACTGCATCGCTCCGTTACGGACAGAGTCCAGTATGGCCGTATCGATGCTCAGCGTCGCCACTAGCCCCTTACTCTACCTGGAGAATAAATTAAGAGCCCGTTATATCGCACAGCTTGATTCGCCGCACGCCAAATATGCCTACGTGGAAAACTCCTTTCACATACGATGACATATTTCAAGCTTGACCCACGACTGAAAATAATATCTGCATATTACCGCAGTGGTTCGTGCCGCGTCAATTGTTGGTGCTCGCGTTTTCTACTTGAGAAATAACGATAACGCATTCTACTAAAAATTCTTTCGTTAAGGAAATCGCGGGGCAAATTCATTTCTATTGCGTGAAACGATCGTGTACTAATTCCCGGCGCGATAGTTTACGTTGAAATCGTGCTTCATCGAACGCCCGCAGATGATCTCCGCGTCTATTCTCACGGTGGTATTTCATGATCACGGAACGTCTCTTTCTGATACCAGTGGCAAACGATTACCTAGAACAATGACGCGTAGCCGCGATAACACGTAAGCTTCGTGACTAATCGTCCTTGCCGGGATTGTCCTCGTTATCTTCGTCATCGTAGATTACGTTTTACGGAGAAGGTCCCGCGTTGTATTTCCACGTATGAAAATAAGATGCGCGCGATTAAAGCCTGGCGTTTCGTTATGGTCGTACCAAGGAAAACGCGGCGATTTACGCTGAATGGAAACAGCACTACTGGAAGGAATGCCTTTCCACTTCGTGATTGCCAGGTGTACACAGTCTCGTGTGTCTGAATTTTCTCGCCGTTCGCATTTGTTTACCATCGATATACTCGCGTTTATCGTTGTAAATAAACGAACGATTATTCACGCACCTACTACTATGTATCGTTCGACGCGTTCCACTCCAAAGAAGCTAAATTTCACCGTTAATATTAAAACTTAAAAATATTTAATATTAACAGCCAAAGTTAAGGATCATCTTTCGTAATTCAATTCCATCGATGTATCATATCAAACGCCACAGCATCGAGGGTGAATAGCTACACCTAACACAAGCCCCTCGAAAAGCGGCGTCTAGTTAGTATCCCGCGGCGAATTCGTCAGGATTACCCTCTGATAGTGTCTGGAGCACTAGGAACGTTCAACGAAAACGCGTTGGGAAAGTGGCGAGAGCTGACGCGTCGGAAGTCGACCAGTGGCACGTGCCACTGTGCGTTCGGTTCAATTTAACGCGTAAGCGATGCGCTGAATTTTCCGTGGCGAGGGAGCGGAGGCTCGGTCCGTTCGTTTCGGCAACGCGCGGAGTCGGAAAGTGTTCGTGGTCCTCTGTAGATGCACCGTGTCCCGCCGAATGGACCAGCGCGCGGAATAATCTCAGGCCTCCTGGTGCCTCGCCGTCTCTCTCTCTCTTCCTCACCTCGGATCTCTCTCTCTCTCTCTCCTCTCCCCCTTTCTCGCGCGTCCCTCTCCCAACCGCTGTCTCCCGAAGCGTTATATAAGAACAGCCTCAGACTGGCCGTGAACTTACCGACGTTCGTCGTCTTCGAACGCAGCCGCCTCCCTTTCCACGCGAGCCCGTTCGGTGCACTCGGCATGCACCAAAGAGGGAGAGAAGGAATGCGATCGATTCAGTTGTTCTTTCCAGCAGGATCGGGGGAATCGCTTTACCTGCCGGCTGCAGCCTCGCTTTTATCTCCACGGAGCACCGGGGGTCCTTGGAGCGTTCCTACGGTGCATCGCTGCGCGCCATCCTGCCTCTGTAGAAGCTTCAGTGGCTCTCCGAGGGGAAACGATGCACCGGAGGAGCGTTCGAGAGATTTATCTAGCTCGTTGATCGGGGGATGGCGAGCTGGCATTATCGAGAGTTTCCATTGTACGCTAAGATATTTAATTATTTATTTTCATTTACTACCTTTCAGGGGAAGACACTCATTATTTACAAAGTGAAAAAAATAACAAAACAAAACCCATCAAACCCCCGAGAACAAAAATTAAAAGTACAAACAGAATACCACAATGGAGGAAAAAAGAAACTAGAAAATACATTCGCGATTGAACGGGTAATAAAGTTTCACGTAATCATTGTATCTTCCCATCAAAAACTCTAAGTAGTTCGGACCTAAACACATTGACTTACCGCGCAAAAATATCTTATCTTATTAATTATACAGATGTAGTTTCGTAACAGCTGATCAACTTGAAAACGACTTGAAACGAAGTCGAGGCAGACGTTACGCTTCAGAGTTCTAGAAGCCCACCGTTTCCCCAGAACCCGACACTTCAAAGGAGTAGCGGGTTAGTAATTCTCGACCCCAGGCGGTCGTAAATTCGCCAATAAATTGTGCGAGACTTCAATGAAAGCGTGACTTTGGAAAGAGAAAAATTCTGTTTACGAGACGATTCTGTCGCGAGGTCGAGGCGGCCCGTTGAACGCTGGGCAGCGTCATGGATTAAAAAATAGAAACGGGTTTAAAAGACGTTTCGACGTCTGGGAATCCGGACAAAGGAGCCTGTGCTGAGACTGCAACGAGGTCGTCAACCAGAGCTCGTTCGAGTCGGAGTGATTAAAAGCCATCCTTGATGGGCAGAGAAAGAGCAGACGGATTCGTGCTCGCGATACAAATGGCTGCATGCGTAACAATGCGCGGCGATTCGTGCGTCAAAATACCTTTCGATCCTTCTGAAATCTGCAGTAGGCGCGGAATCGCGAAAGACTTATTTCTATTTTAGAGCACCTTGACTGAAACAGTTCTTAAGGTATTTCTGGCGAAAACTTGGGAGAATCGAACTTGGTCAACGCAGTGTGCTTCGATTTTTGGTATTTGTACTAATCTCACTGAAAGTAACGACGTCACTTACTCGAATGGCCCTACCTCGCAGTAAGCTTTCTAACGTTCCAAAAGAAAAGAAGAGGTTGAAATAGGCAATATTCGCTTTTCATTCTTCACGATGGATTCGGTGGCTTTGAAATTATATTTTCAGCGGTAACTGAATACATAATAGCCTGAATAAGTAAGGTGCTCCGAATAATTCGAGGGTATATTCTTGTGAATGAATAAGCTAAATTAGTCTACCCTTTATGGTCCTGAAAGAAATGTTAAATACACTCAATGGGAACAACAATATTGGCAATTACGTTGATAACCCCCAATCTTGTGATATACCTACGTTTGAGCCTCAATGTCTCTCCTTTGTTCTCTTTCATTGAAAGCATGCTTCTCGAAGGAAGAAGAGATCCAAGGAATGTTGAAAAGAAAGTAAAAATAATCAACACTTCGAATCCACGAAATTCGGGGAATGAACAGAGAGAAGGCACGGTGCACATGTCTTTTTACGCGCCAAATGAAGAAAATCGACCGAGTGCATATTATTTGCGGTGATGTTTGTAAAAACATGAAACGCTGCAAAAAGTGTCTACAACTGGCAGATAAAGCGGATAACATTATCGTGCCGTAGTAAATACTAACGTTTGAATGGAATATCATTCATGAAGTAGAACGTATTTTTTGCCAATTTAGAGCATCCGGATTATCGGCCTCGTAGTTCATCGACAGCTAATTCGTTTCAAGCGATTGCGGTTATTGTTTTTGTTGCCGCGAACGATAAAGATTAATCGCTCGCACGATGGGCTTGGATATTTCAATCTTTGGAATCGGTATACCTATGCAAATTAATTCGATCTCCCGCGGTTCGTAACGTTATCCGGATTCGTTGTTTCGTAATGATCTTTATGTAACTACTACTTTGTAATCCCTGCTGAGAATTTAGAAGCTCGCGCGCAAGTCTTCCACTTATGCGTACATTTGGATGCTTTGTTCAGTGAGGAGGCAAAGATAAGAACAATAATTCGGTTCACGCTAATTACTAAATGGTGATACGACATTCCCCCTTTTGTGGCGAGAAACAAACTCTCAAGAATTCAGTTTTATTCCAAAAAGTCATATTCCAAAAAGTTGAATAATAAATTCTAGATCCTTCCGCTTAACTCGACCAGCTGACCGCCAACGACTAACAATAGTCACGCTTGAACCGAATATTCTCGAAAGCTCCAGAAAACTATTGCATAATCGCTTTTCCGCTCAATGTCAAGTCGGTAAAATAACGAATGGTCCAGAAAGGGCAGAAAGGAGCCCACTGACTTAATATCGTCCTTTCAGAGACGCGATAAGAGAAGACTTCTGATATCTCACTCACCGAGGTGAACAGCGAGGTTGTACCTCTCGAGTGCTTGACCCAGGTGTCCCTCCTTCATCAGGATGTCACCCTCGTGTCTCGCCCTGCTGGCCTCTGCCTCCCGCGGCCACCACTTTTCCACCAGCCTCTGCACCAGCACATTGGTTTCACCCACAGCGACGATCTTTTGCCCGCACACGCGACAATTTTTACTTGGCTCCACGCAATTCTTGCAATAGGTATGACCGCAGCTCGCGGTCACCGGCTGGCAGAGGGTCCCCTCGCACAAAGGACACGCGAAGGACGTTTCCATTTTCCTCCTGGAGCCGTTGGCGGTGGTTGCGGCCCCAGCTAGCTCGTCCAGGAGGGCATTGGCCAGGTGTTTAAGTCTCTCCAATGGGACGGAGGCCACCGCCAGACACCTCGAGTAAACACCGATCGACTCCCTGACCCTGCCACACTTCGCTAACGAATCCGCGTAGCCCACAAGCACCTCGAAGTTCGGTGCTTGCTGCTTCAAGCTCCGTTCGTACATCTCCACGGCCAGGCGATAATTCCGCGAGGCGAACGCCTCCTTCGCCAGTTCGGTCATCTTTGTTGACAAACAGTCGAGCCCTCGAGGAACTTGCTGTCGGAGCTTCGCCCTGCTGTTCGTTCAGCAAGCGATGCGCTTCTGGGGGTAGCAATGATTCACGTGCGCACGCCGATCGCGGGGTAAACCGCGCGGCAGAATCCGCTCGTCGACTTCTCCGAAACTTCGGAAGCTCCGTGCATCTTATCTCGCAGGCTAACACCAACAAAACAAACGCGAGATGCTTCGCGTAAGAGCGCAGGCAGCTCGCAGGCGCATCGATCCCTTTTCCGTTTCGTAAACCGCGTCCGGTTGAAAGGAAACACTTCACTTGTGACGGCCGGGGATGTGGATTAGTTTCGATGGCTATCGGATGTAGACAGTCGGTGGCCCGTCCGATAAGTCGACTGGTCGCGCACGTTTGACAGTTGGCCGGCCACGCGGTATGATAGCTGACGGCGAACACTACGAAAAGATGCTACGCACGACACGACGGCTCACTGACGACTGCTGGCGCGCTTGTCACCGCTCGCTCGGGCCACTGTCAGAAACGTAAACCAACCGGGCAGCGAGAGGGGTGGCAGGAGCGGTGGTGGTGGTGGTGACGGCGACGGCGTCGGTGCAACGGTGGTGGCAAGCCGAACAGCGACGGCAGCGCCTCGCCGCGGCGCACACACCTTCGGCTCCTCGCTGTTCCTACCTCGCCAGGCTGTATCGCGATAGGAACAATCTACTGCCACATCTGCACGCTTCTACGTTCTACGTAGGCGTTCGCGTCGGTGTCGGACCACACCCCCTCCTGCGGAGTAACAGCCGAAGCGTTGTCCTGCTACGACGAACATCCTCCCTTGGCCCGGCATCTTCAACCCTTCACTCCTTCGCACGCTATCAGGTCGCCGCTCCCTTTTAGATCACATATCGTTTTAACCTTCTTCCTGTCATACCCTCCAATCAAGCAGCCGCGGCTCAGACGAACTCATTGTCCCCTGGCGAGTATTGCTATCCTGCGCGCAGTGCTACGCGTTGTCAGCCCTTCAGCTTCGGTATCCCACGATGTGTAATTATCACCGAGATACGCATCGCTGAATCTTCCAAGAGGCTTCGAACACCCTTGTTCTCCGCTGGTTGGTCCAAGTCCCGTTCATCTCGCCGACGGCATCATCGGGGAGTATCAACAGGCTCCGCTGTGCCGCGTCTCGGCGCTGGTCGATGGTATCGAGCGTCGTCGCCCGTCCGCGCGTCCTGACGCGAGCCGCCCGCGCTTCTTCGACGAGGCCAGCAGCCGAGCCGCCCTTGAAATAAAAATGAAGCAACGCCGTTGGACAGCGGGCACGTAAACTTCCACGAAAATTACGGCAAACAGGTTGGACCGTGCCAAGCGGCCGATCGGCCGAAAGAGGGGTGGAGGACCGTTTAACCGGGACACTTGTTGTTTGCTGGTCGGTTATCTCTGCCCGATTGTAGGAGCCACCGGGAGGGACGCGGCTCATTCGCAACGAAACGACGAAACGGGTGGCGTCTGGCGCGAGTTCATCGCGCACGAAACGGCGGGACGCGCGACTACGGAAAAGCTTACATAAAGAGCGTCGCGTCAGTGCAGAAAACGTGGCGGGAGCGAGCCGAGTTTCGATTGGATCAATTATTCCACGGGCGAGCCTCGGCTCTCCGGGCTCTAGGAATCTTACTGGGCATGAGCAGTAACGTTGCTTGCTCTACGTCCCGGTATTCCGTTTTACCCGGCACCGACCTGCGTGCGCTGCCCCCTCGGTGTATACCGTGCGTGAGCCGGAGCGTACACCAGCCGCCCGCTCATTCACGCAGACGCACTCCAAACGCACTTCGATGCACCGG
This sequence comes from Andrena minutula, assembly GCA_929113495.1. Classification (NCBI taxonomy): domain Eukaryota; kingdom Metazoa; phylum Arthropoda; class Insecta; order Hymenoptera; family Andrenidae; genus Andrena; species Andrena minutula. Next base: position 3,891,584 of record OV815993.1, read on the forward strand.
CCACGTTTGCGCGATGCAACCGACGCACTCCCGCGCTCGTCAGCGTGCGAGCCCTACGGGCGAGATCGTTGGAAGCGCGCGCTCCCGTGTCCTGGGTGGAACGAGCGTGCAGTGAGATACTTGTGAGTCGGGCTCTGAGCTTGGAGTTACTTCGAGCGCGTCCGGAGAGATTCGAATACTTCTTAGTACCTCGTGGTCCTCGAAATTAACGGATAATTATTATTATTATTATTATTATTATTAAACGGGGGAACCCTTTAGAATACAAAGATAAATTACAATATAGCACAAAAAAAATAATCAATTTGATTAACTATTTCTCATCCCTACTGGGAGCACGATTGAGTGTTTAACCCTTTAACATTTTACGTTGCGACTACTCGTGAAATTTGTCATTCCCCTAGCAATTCCAACGGTATTGTCGCAAAGACACATAACGTGATAGAGTAATGTTATTCAATTCTACGAAGAATCGTAAACCCCTGTTCAACCGCATTCTTTAACGCAATCGCATGTTGTACATGAGACGATCAGCGTTTTTCTTGTTGCGATAAAACGGATGCCCCGTACGCCTACCTACTTACACGATGATTAATTTCTTTATTAATTTCTACATCGCTTTATTACACGAGCCCGGCGTCTCTCGTAAATGAATTTTCATGTCGACGCGATTACCGCTCTCCGCGTGGGCGGCTTCTTTCATTCGTTTTCGCGATCACTCGCAGCCTAAGGCGCGGCACGCTCCGAGATATTTCATCGCCGGGTTATCGCCTGATTACGCGGGATTCTATTATTTAGCATCGCGCGCTCAGCCAGCCACCTGGTCAGCGTGAAACAGTATCCGAAGGAGTTGTCAACATGGTTGCACGCGACAATTTACGGGTGCACCATCTGCCACGCTTGTGTGCTCGTTAACTTGCGTAACGCTGTTTGCGTATATTTCAAAGTTTTGTGGGAAATGACGTTACGGCTTGGATACGTGGCAAATAAATATCAATAATCGTTTAACGTGAAAGACAAACGTTTGCGTCACCGTTCGCGGAAATGCACGCGAAATCCCGCCGTGCTCGCGGGGAAAATTTAGCAGACGTCTCACCCATTTCGGGGATTCGGACTCGTCAATTCAGAATTTAGAGAATTGTTATCCGTATCGCGATAAACATCCACCTGCTCGGGAACGTCTCGATTTCGAGGTGCAACTCTGCGATTTATCTGATCACTTTGCACTTTTTAATCTCTCTGCAAAGAGGAATCACAGGGTCGAGTATCGTTTACGTTCAATCACCTTGATCTTCGTCTCGATAGGAAATTGATAAACTTGATTAATCGCCGATTTAAAGAAATAACGATCCGCCGATGTTTTTTTGCGACGCCCCTCGAATAAACAGGTATTCCTTCCTATTCATTGAAAGTCTTGCTGCGATAAATTCATCCCCATCCACCGCGAGATGTTTCCGCTTTATGGTACAGAGTATCCATGATACGCTTCGATCAATTCCAGAGCGAACAGTTTATTGCATCGTTCCACTTCTAGTCTCATCAATGCTCTAACAAGGAAAGCTCCAACCATCTACCTCTGCTCGTAACTTACAAGCGTAATTGCGCTTAATGAATCCTGGTCTCGTATAATACCCACTTTTCCTACGCTCGTAAACACCGTCACAAGGTTCGAGCGACGCGAAATGCCAGAACAAAGAAACGCTCAATTTTCTCTCGTAAAAATTCGCAACCGTAGCCTCGCTAACCCTAATTGACTTCATTTCCTCGCGTTTTTCGCCAGCGCGATATCACGTCACCGACCACTTTCGTCGAGTCGGCGATCTGACGCGAGCGAGCATGCTTCGGGAGCTTGGAAGAAATCGGCACTGGCGTCGAGCAGAATCTTCATGCAGAAGTATGGATCGATCGATCGACCGTCGTATGATTTCGCCGGTAGAATGTGACTCTGACTAAGTAGACTGCGATAAGCCAGCGGTCAGCTGAATGGCAGCGGGGAACTTCGAAAAACGGAATACTTAATCCCTGTCTGCATGTACGCATTTATCTGGCGGCTTACGTAAGATATTTGTGTCGTACAAAGAGTCACCTTTGCCGATCGCAAAACAAATTGTTAATCATCGAAATACGGCGTATCTTGGCGTTACGTAAATGGTTTACGCACGACAGACACCCGCGCGCACACGTAGCGAGCCGCTCTGCCCGGTTCTTTCGCTGGCATTCTAGAAGGACGACGAATTTTATTATGCGACGCGCGGCACCGCCGGGCGGGCAGGGAACGTATCTCGCCTGCCAGAAATCGTAGCCCATGTTTGTAGACGTCGGCCACGCGAGAGCAAATCTATGGTTACATCACTCGATCTCCCTCGCTGGCTTTCGCGGGCGCAGCGCCGCTCGGTGTCACGAAACTCCTAGAAAATGCCTGCGATCGATACTCGACGGAGTGATCTTTGAAGGATCGGTGGTTTAGGTATGAAAATGATTTCGGTCCTTTCTTTCCAACAGGAGTGACGACACCGTGTCGTGTCTGGGATGGAAGCTGTGCAAAGGTGATTGCACTCGTCTGACGAGACCGTAGACTTTTGCAAACAATGTTCTTGATGTTGTAGATTATTATACTTTCCCAAGCAAATTGATCGCGTTCCAAGAACCGTTATCGAAACTGATTTTATCGTCTGCGAGGAACGTTTTCCCAGTTTATTTTGTTGACTTCTTTGTGTCAACTTTTAGAAAGGCCGCGGTAGCTTCAAAATGTAACAAGGAAGGGAACTACGAATAAATGGAGAACGGAGTGAATTGTCTCTTTTGAAATACAAGATTCAATGACTTTTTGATTTGTCTACCCCCTGCCTGTAGTTACTCCGATTGGCCTTCTCTTGTCGAAGCGGCGAGTTCAATCGCATCGGCGAACCGTGTAAAAATAATGGTGTCGCACGATTGCGGTATCAGTATTTGTTTAATTAGGAGCGGCGACGGTCCCTCGAGCAAACGATTTTCCCCGCAGCTCGCTTTTTTCCCAGCCAGCCGACCCTCTGACATAACTCTCGCGCGAAACGCGGGAGCCAGATCGTTTGCGCGACCCATCGGATTTCGCAATTGAGCCTTACGGTGCGAACGGCACGCTCGATCGTTGTGCGATTTATGGAATACCGTGGCCGGGAACTAGATTCGTCGTCGATGGTTCCCAGGGCACGCGGGATGAGTAGTGATGGGCACAAGACACGCCGAGTCAGCTCGAGCGTGTGACGTGAGTCACGACTCGTTTTGGATACTCTTCGAAACTTGGGTACAGTGTCTTTCAAGAATTAAATGTTTCGAATATTTTGATAGGCTTAAAGATCAGCTGTTATTGTATTGATTACACAAGAGGCAAAGATTTAGTAGTACAAATTTAAATAAGATTCGGCTGTTGCATAAGCAGGGGCCATATATATTCTTCTGTCTATCCAAAACTTCACGTTGATATTTTAAAATCGCCTTCTGTTTTTATATAAAGATATAAAAATAGCTTCAGTTAATAATCAATTTTATATTCAAGGTTCTCGGATGAGTATTTCAACGCTTCTGAAGAAAGAGTACAAGCTTTCAGGGTACGCAGATGTTTCTCGGACTTTTAATAACTTTTGATTTGAAGGAGCATAAATTGTTTGAAAATGTTGGAGCTAAAGGTACGAACGTCTGTCACTAGATGAGAGTATGCCCCCCCCCCCCCCCCCCCCCCGAAGCAGATACTTTCGGGACGAGGTTGCAACACTTGGCAAAAATGTGGCTAGAACCGCTCGTCGCTGGAGGACTATGTTTGGAGGCGTTACATAAAAGTCTCCTCCGCCAGCCGATCTATCACGAGGGGACCTTATTAGATCAACCATGGAAAGCCATCCGCTATAAAATCGCTGGCAACCAGATACGATGTTCCGCCGCTGGAATCAGACGCGTCACTTATGTTGCGTTTTTGCATACCGATTTCACGTAATCGATATTATCCATGATTTCCTGTTATTCGTTGCTCCATTACCAGGCTTCGTGTGTTTCAATACTCTCACATTCTCACGATTATCAACCGCCACTCTGAGTTACCCTACACTGGGGATTCCTTATTCCAACAGTCACCCCTTGTTATTGGAAATTTGTAGACGACAGGTATCGAACAACTGACAAGACATCCTAGTATTATCTTTCAAAGCTCAGAACCTGACGTCTCACAGTAGCTTGGAATAAAATAAGAAAATATTTTCCCGCTTTGGAAATACCTAAATATAACAGTAGAGTACACTCACAATTAGAATAACCAAGTGCAACACTGCGTCTTCGAAAAACAAGTGTCAAGTGAAGTTATTTACGTTAGAAATTCCTGCTTCTGTATGTGTTTCTATCAAAACTATGCTTTCATAAAGAAATGGGAGTATTTTCATTTTTCGGGTGATTTCTAAGCCCACATAGATCACGGCTAATTGTACATCCCACCGCAGGCTGTAGAGACAATAACGATGTTGCGTCGGGAAATTGTAATGACGCGGCAAGTTCAACGACTATATAACTCGTTTTACCGCCGCGTGACGTTCCGATGCTCGGTTCTTTTTTTTTCCAGTCACGTTCGAGGAAAATCGCGCGAATCGTTCACGCCGCGGAGAGTGCAACGTCGATCGAATAATCGCGGGTAAAGCGGCACGATTAAAAATAAAAACGGCCTCTCCCGGTAAACACCAGGCAAGTTTATGTAATGAATGAGCGAGTGAATTAACAGAGCAGCGACGAGCAGGGAGGATTGAGTTTATGAGCTACGGTGATAGGACGGCTCGCGCCGAGTCGCCTCCCTGTCCGCGCCTGTACAGGAGCTTTCAGCCGTAATTGAGCTGCGAGTCGACGCCGTGAGGTTTTATTCTTGCCGCGGTAAACAATTTGTTTTGCTAAGATTCCTCGGGCGGATTCTATACTCGTCGTGCTCCTTACGTAACATTTTCGATAGGACTTGCGCCTAACTGCCTCACGCCCCATCGAGGCTCGCGATATTCCAAGGATCGCAGAGTGTAGATCAAGGTACATTGGGTAGAGCAAAGTAACGCCAGGTGGAACGAAGTAGAGTGGGATACAATGAGTTGCACGAAGTGGAAGATAGAGTCAGGTACAACAAGTAGATCCGTGGAATATGTAGGTGAATATGGGAATTTGTAATTAAATGAGGAGATTAAAATAGGTCTGGGTTCAATCCCTTGAACTGAGTTAAAGTAACGCAATAATTTGCAGAATAATATCGAATATATTCTAGAGATTAGTAACCGATAAGAATACGTGACGACGTGCACGCTTCTAATCGTTTAATTCCGTGACAGAACGTGTTTTCCATGAAAATTAACACAGTCGTGTGACGTAAGAGTATATATAGATAGGTACATTGAATGATTTAGCCGAGAACCGGATGATTCGCGAAGCTTTGATCGTTCAGGAGTTCTGAACATTCGCGAACATTTCCACGTTTCTGTGTCACGATAAGAACAATAAGACAAGGCGAATTTAAAAGATACCTGGCGACAAATGTTGTCTGTTAAATATTGAAATGTTAAAACGTTACGCAGCAATAAATGCCAACCAATGTTAATTGCGAAACCGAAAGAATTTCGACGAAGTCGGTGGCAAATAATGCTGAATATCGCGCATCTAAAGTACTGCTTAGCGCCATGTAGATTGCAGTCTGAATCGCTATTGACGCCAGTTAAAAAAGAAGCAGAAAAACCGCGAGGTTTGAGGCCAAATGTGTGTGTAACTTTCGCTGGCCAAGTAATTAATTATCAAGGATGCGAAGACTGTTTACGAAATAGCCGGACTGTCTAATTATAAATTGCGCTCGGACGATATTTCTGTAGGAACTTATGCGTCTCTACAATTTCGCTTAACGCTACATCAAACTGTGAAAGCCATTGTGCCTATAAATGCGAGATCAGTACTAAGAATAGGTCTATTTTATTAAACAATATCAGCTATTCGCGAAGCAGACAGTATTCGCAAGATTTCCGAATTTCTCGCAAGGTATCCCATTGAGAAAAAAGTACAAGAAACGCAAAAGATTTAATTGCTTGGGATCACTCGAAGAGTTCAATCGTAATCTGTCGCGAATCGCGCACTGTGATTGACCGTTTTGCACGATTATCGCGCAGTGAAATAACCAGAAACACACATCGATGCCAATTTCGCGAATAATCTCTTATATAAGAGAATCAGTTTTTGTCGGATGATTCTCGATCTCGCGTTATATCGTCAGCGTTACTTTTATATACTTAAACTGCATCTTTATAGACGTGTAATGGCTTCGATAAACCTTTATGTAATGACTAAAGTGCTCGAGTGAGGAGCATGAAGTTCGTGCTTCAACTTCGCGAGCTGCTGGTTAAATATTCATTTTCCGCCTATTCGTATACCGAAAAAATAAACGTACCTACAACTACTTTCGATAGTGGTTTTAGATCGAGTACATGAATAATGTGCATGCAAGCGCGTAGTGTAACAAGATGAGTAGTCACATTGTAAATATTGTATGGCGATGCTAGCAATCTGTGTTAATTGATTCATCATTATATAATCCCGAGTTATTGTTCATACAGATTGGTTTACATCGGAGCGTAAACACAGATATACTCCACGATAAGTATTTTCTTCTCTAACATGTTTTCATAATCACGCATCGAAAAGATTCTTATACTACCACCATTGTTAAGCAATACGAGTATAATCAGAACACTTTTAAATACCCTGCTACAAATTCACATCGTCTCCTTTTCCTAACTCCTAATCAACTCCTGATTTCGGTAAGCAGGAAACTGAAAGTTTTGAGTAAATCTTCATTGAATTCAGTGTAAGAATTCACTACTCGATTGATCATCACTATCAATTCCGACGCGTCATCGAAGCATCCCCGTGTCGCTACGTAATCGACCGCCTCTTCGAGTCGCCGCGTCAGCTATTCGCGGGAACGAACGTCGCCGTTCGATGATGTCGAAGCTCGAGCGAGGGGAAGCACATTTTTCACGCGAGAAAAACATGCGACGCCGTGGATCCCGCGGCGGGGAAACGTTTGGCAGCGATCTGCTTCCGCGGATGACTCGGACTCCCTGGTCCCAGCCGGTAAACGTTAGAAAATTCGCTGTTCCTTCGCGGCCTGGGTTAAACACGTGCTGGCGTCGCACGCCGATCGCCGTTTCCCTGGCGGACCACGTGCGCCTGCCTATGCTCAAGACTGGCCTGAACTTTACATAACACGACTTATGTTAGCTGCACGCGTGCGCCACACGCACGTGAGTGAGCCACGTACTTACACGTAACTAGGGACGCCGATACGCCGCGCGGCTGGCTACAAGTCGCCGGTCCGCGCCTCTACGACCAAGAATCAGAGCACGGTTTATGTAATCGGAGATTGTGTTAAACGGAATCCTCTTTCTTCTTCTTTTTCTCCTCCCCCCACCCCTGCCCCGCCGTTTCTGTACCGTTCCTCCCTCCCCCGAGCACCCGTCGGAAGATTCCAACTTTTCAAGGATGGCTGGATTCTGGAGCCGAAGGAGGAGAATTGCGGGGTTGCTAACTTTGTGCCTTCTTTCATTTTTGGAAGATTTAATTTAATAATAATTTGTTGATGACGGAGGTTTTTTGAAATCGATCTTCTAGAGATGTGTCCGTGTTTTTGGTGTATTATAGGTGGTACTTGGCCGGGTGTTTTTGATATGGTACAATGGTGAGATTTAATACGTCCCTTTGTATTTTATTTTATTCGTGTTATGGAGGTTTGGTAGATCACAGTGTGTATGGAAAAAGGACGCGGCATTAAAGGTGAGAAGTGAGTACTGATAGGCGTTACAAAAGTCGAGAAGTCTATAAATTTTGAGCACGTACGCGGCACCTAACGGGCTGCGCTTCTAAGAATAGATGAAAAGACGCCGCGTCGACGATTAAATATTTCGCAACAGTAAGGGTTACATTAATTATAATTGCATCGTAAATATTGATTTCAACATTTAAACATTGATTACGCTTATCGGGTCGTATTTGTCAAGACCGTTAATGCCAACTACTAAATCGTGTCATCTCCTCAACATTATATCACTGTTGCATCTTGTTGCTCTTATTGCGCCTCTCAAGATTAATCTATCTTCCCCATTTTTCCTTTATTTGCGCGCCTTTCTCTGCCGTTTGCATCACCATTTCGCCTTTCCATTACGATCACAGAAAAGTCGTGGGAACGTCTGCCTTGAAAACAAAAGAGGACAGACCAGGGGACGCAACTTCCTTTATTTTCGACCACCTTTGTAGAAGTAAACAGAGGTTCCCTCAAGTTCTGAGAAATCTCGAAGCTCTCGATGGCGTTGTATACTCGACGCGCCTTCAGCCTATCGCTCCCCGTCGATATCGTCCTTGTCCATTTACGAATGGTATCGCGAATCACTTCTCTGTATACGTACAAGCGATTATGTCACAGCTCCCTCGGAACAATGAGAATATTCGCGTTCAATAGTCTACCGGCGACGCCGGGCGTCCGTCTTACGACTTTCGGTGCCAAGGCGCCGCGCGCGCGCCTCGCTCTACGATTTTCGATCAGGAATTCCCGAAATCTCTTCGACCCCATATATCCCAACGTTCACGAATTCCTCCTGCACGTTCCTTCGTACATTAGACACATTATTTATGTAATACCATGGACCGCATTGTAAGTGTTACGTAATGATCGTTATGTAACATGTTTTCCAAAAGTGAAGAAATAAACTTAGATCACCGTGAATTCAGCAAGACGGCGCCGAACGCTTTGATCTTCACTTCTTTCTTTTGCGTTCTTACTCTATGCTCGATTCGCAGAAGGATCGGCTTTACCCGTAGTTAGGAGAACTGTGTCCCTTTCCAGCTTTTCGGGAGCACCTACATCGATCTCTCGACGCTATTGAAACCTTTCATTTTAATCAAAAAGCTTCAGCCGAATGGAAACACCGGGCTTGAGACAAATTAAAACCAATTCACTTTTTTTTCATGTAGCAAATACCAATAACTCATATGTGAGTTGTCATAGTAAATTAATTTTAAAATTGTCTCAACTCTTTCAAATTAAAATATTTAATGATATTTCACGTAAAAGGCAAACGCTTGTTAGCCCGGGGGCGCCAAGCGTCTTGAGCATTTTCTTCTGGAAACATTTCATTGCCCTTTCGTGCACTAATTATTCTCTAAATATATCAACGATCCATGTTTCTGATTTACGGTAGCGCCTCGGCAATCAAGAAGAGTCAGGCTGTTAAGTAGGCCAGTCGTTTCGAGGAACGAGAGAAAGACCGTAACTACAAGCGTGTTGCTCGTTCGTCATCGAATTCCGTGTACGATTAGGGGGACATCGTGGCCGATTACATAAACGATAGCCTGGTATGCTCCTCGTCGTTATCATTTGTACGTGCATAGATGCACGAGTGAAAAGCAGCACGGGGAACGATTATTTGCTCGGGGTTCGGCGACGTAACGAATAACCTCGCGGGCCGCTTGCACAACGAATAGGTGCCTATACCTATCTTCGTAATAATGCAGTTACGAAAATGGCGCGATTACGTCTCCTTAGGCAACACTGACTTCTACGTTAACTCTCGGTGCCGTGAAATCGGGAGCTTACTTTTTCGCCCGCTTCTATTTGTATCAGCTCCGTAGGCGGTTTCACGGCGAGACCGAATGATTCGATTACGGTTATTACGGTCACTCGATTACAGCTTCCTCTCCGCTGTATCTCGCGGACAGAGGGATCAGTTGCCGCTGGTTACCTCGTTTTTTAATAATTGCCAGGAATTAGTGGCGTTCGAATCATGAATCTGTATTTCGTTAAATGCCACTGCTCAAAATAATTGCGACTGCTCCAACAGGCCTTCAATAAAGCAGACTTGTTAAGTAACGCCGGGTGGAAGTGGTCTGTACCACTCGAGTCCCGTCTCAGTTTGTTTTTTTAAAGCGCTTTAACGAATTTCTTATATCCGAAGTGCTTCAAACTCTATGCACAAATAAACGCATTACTTATTGCTGGTAAAGTCATTCTCCAAAGTCGTATTAAGTAAGCGTTCCCGCGATAACTTTTGGTACACCCTGTATGCATTAAGACGGAGTCGCCGACAGGGCTTAAAGTTTCTCGCAGAAACGACACGGCTTACACGTGGTATCGGCTTTCTCGCGGGAGCGGTGGGTGGATACGCGCGCTCTGTTTTCTGTGCGATTTGCGAGCCATTTCGCTCGTACGTGGGCATTTTCATCGCGCGGTTTAATCGCGAATTCAAACAACGTCCGTCGAGGATCGATTCGAATTACACCACCGTACGGCGATTTCCGTGCTGTTGTCTGCGCAACGTCTGGCACTGCTGGACTCATCGCGACGCTGATCTCGGCGGCGATAACGGTATCACTGTATTATCAACGCCCGCCGCATTGAGAAAAGCAGAATGATCGGTCACGTTATCTCCTCGAGGTCCGAGCACCGGATTCACCCATCCGATCGATCCCGTAAGGAATAAAAAAAGGGACTCTTTCGCGATCAGCATAGTCCAGCTAGTCGACGCTATTTTCGCGAAGGCTCCGCTGCTAATTCACCATATCACGAGCACAGTTACATAATCGGCAGTGATTGCGAGCGACTTCTTCGAATCCCCTTAGATACCGATGCTTCGCGCGCGTTTTGGACTCGATCGATCTATCCTCGCCGGCAAACAGTGTTACGTGCAAGCTGTACGGTCGAGCGACCAAGAAAATACGCAATCTTGTGCAACACGGTTGCGATTCTTTGTAAAACTCCGGCCAGAAACCGTTAATCGAACTTCCCCTATTTTACAGCGCGCCGATCTCGGACTTATACAACGCTAGGCCGCTACAGCGCGCGGCTGCGCTTATATAACGGCCGTTTAATGTTTGAACAAATTGTACGATGTAGATTAAACGCGGCTCATTAGCTGACATTCACGGGCAGCCAGTCGCTGAGAACTGGTAGCGTCCAGGCGCCAAGTTGCAATTAGTACCTTTTTCCTATGACAGATTAAGGGTGACAGCCGCGAGCCGAGATTGATTTATACGATACAATAGCGTGGGTTTCCAAGCTTCGAAGCCCATGCGATTGGTATCGAGCTTCGCTAAATTGTACCATGCAAATAGCTTTTATCCGCGGATTGTTGTAACATTTTAGTAAGATGTATGCTGAAAGAAGTGGGCTGGCGTGTGTGCGGCACGTGATTAATCATTGTGTCGATTTGATTTCGCAGAGTGTGAGGCAGGCGCGCGGGGGATTTGTAATTACGTCTCAGAGTCTAACGTGTACGCGCAAAGTGGCACTGTGCAATTAATTATTAACCGAGCCGGCCAGTCAGTAACAGGTAGTTAACGTTCGCATCGCTTAATTAAGAAATCTCGCGGCCATGGCGTAAGATCGAATTTAAACTCCCGGCCGATACGTGTGTCTTTGCAATTTTCACGTGCGGTTCGAGTAGCGCCGCTGTTTCGCAACCCCGGGACCCTGCGCTCGAGTCACCCGGCAGGAAAGTTATAATATGATATAATGTAATCGTCATTTCATAATTGTTAGGGGATACGTTCTGCCATTTATGTAACCGGGATGAACGGCGAGCGATCAAAAATCTTGCGCAAGCCCCAGCATCCATTGGGACGTTTATCCGGGCCGCTGACTTATCTGGGTGGCCAATCGACGTGTAATTTTCAATTTATTATACGCTTATACCTGAGAAATCCCGATTCCAGCCCCGGAGCCCTCCGCTTTTAGACGAGTGACACGGATGCCTCGTCCTTGAGACGAGCATGGTAACAAAAAAAGAATGAATAATACAGAGGAGACGGATTCTTGTCTGCATCGCGAGTTGTGTAAAAAGCAGGCGAAATGGGAAGTTTAAAAGTGGGTGTACTTATATGTCACGGATCAGTGGAATGCAGTTCGAACGTCCTCCAAAATTCTCTACCTACATTCCACTCCACCCTCAAGAAGCAAAGTGTCTTATGAATTTTCATCTTAAAATTCTAAGCAATGAAATGTGTAATGATCATCAATTCAATAATTCTCCCAGGCTGCCAAGTCAGTTTTTAAATAAAACCAGGCTGCTCTACCATGACAAAATATACGTATATACAGTGAACAGGAAATTCATTCATCACGGGCACGCGGTCCAGGTGACAAACTCGGGGTATCTTACTATTCACACAGGGGCCTGGGTCGATCCAAAATGCCCGATCTAAAAGTAGATTTACGCGGAAAGGAAACGAGACCGGACGGGTAACAGCACCGCGAGCACCCACTGCACGCGTGTAGACCACGTCCGCGATGGAACCTAAGGAGAGCGGTCGCCTTACCGGAAACGAGACATCACGGTCTGATAAAATACAATGTCCAGGCTACGCGAGCGCGTACGGGGCAATGAATGGGCGCGTGCAAGGCGACGTTTTAATTAAGGGAAAAGTACCCCGGCTCCGCGTTATTACTTAAGCCCAGGCTCGTGTAAACGATATTAAGCGGGCAAAGGCGCAAAGGATACGCCGACCGTGCAACCGTCTTGGTAGCTTTGCGCCATACCCTGCTCCATATCGCGCTCGTGTTGTAACTGTTGAATTACGTTTCACGGGGAGAATCTATTGTGGGAAAGACTTCAATTTATATAACGGATAGATATTGCTGGGAGATAAGCGGGCCCGTACACCGACTAGTTGGAAAACACTGATTCGAACGATAGGTTAACGTTCGAGTGGTGTCTTAGACAATTCGAGTTATGTATGTACATGGGCTGCAAGGGCGTGTAGGAGGGATAGAACGAAATACTTTGCTTCTCGCAGGGAAAAGTATCTTTTGTCAATGGTGTGATTGCTGAGTCGTGGTGAATCAGATTTCAATGATATGTGATACATACCTCTCGCAGTGAGAGGGGTGTAACTCCATTTTCGACAGAGTTTGAGTTATGACGTGTAGGGTAAACCAAATGACCATTAGGCAAAGAAATGTCAATTATAAATTTAAAAAGGAATATACGTTTATAAATGGAGTGTAGTTGCACTTGTAATATCCAATATTTTTAGTTACGCGTATTAAGCAAACATTAATAAGTACAATTCTTATTAAAAGTATTTCAAAAATGTATCCTGTGACCAGTCATTCAAGAATGAGGTCACGCGGTTGTTTACTGGGCTTCTACACGTTTTGCATTTTATATTTTTTTTTAAATTACGATAAGAATAAGTAATTATTATTATTGAAATTTCATGAAAAATAAATTTAAATTTAATTTCAACAGTTGTTTTGTTGTTATACATAAATATATTCAAGTATTAATCTCAAAGGTCCACAGATTTAACAATTCGGTCATTCACTGGTTGGTTTATCCTAATATACGTAAAAAAAATTCAACATCGTTTGGTGCACGATTCATGCAAATCCGATAACAAATGAAGAATTTACTATTTCTTCCGGTATAATCTTTCAAACTTAGAATTTGAAAAATTCGCCATAAATAGAAATAAAAACTTATCACCTCAATAACTACTACTTATCGTGTAAGAATATATATTTTTAACCGATTTTAAAAAGGAGAAGGTTACAGAATTCGAAAAATTATTTGTTACTTTTTAGTGCATTTTTATTTTTTCGAAATTGCCATTGAAAAAGGATTATTCTGAATGTGTCTCTTCGATAAAACAACTAAAGAGGTTCTGTTGCGTCGCAATAGGTCCCCTTAAATGCCTACCTAGTACCTACATCGACAAACCGTTTATTATCGCGATCCCTGATGCAATACGGCTCGAATTGAATTAACATCGCGTTGCTTTCCTCCGTTTTTACGAGTCCGCCGATTTCTTGGCCAACTTGCTTCGTAATCGCAAGAATAGAGAATTGCTCCAACGTTTACCGTGCCGTGTATCGCTGGAGAGCGAACAAACGAAACGGACCAACTCGCGCTCTAAATTGGATCGTATTACGTAAGCTTACGCGATTAAAGAACCTCAGGACAAATCCGTGCGTCGACTTTGCGAGTTTCAATTACGAGGTCCAGTATAAACGTCGCTCAGCAGTGTCAGAAAAAAGACGGAAATTAAGCGAGACTGACAGATCACCACGTGACGTTTTAATCGGAGTTATAAAATAATGTGAAGTATCACTATCCTTGCTTGCTTCGACCTACACTCCACGCGTCTTCTAGCTTTCATCCTAATAGTATACAAAAAAAAATAATCCTACTTAAACCAAGCACCCTGTGTTCAATTGCACTCCCAATTGAAATCCCCGCATGCACGACCCGGGTCAAACAAGAAGTTCCTCGTCTTTTAATGTATCCTAAATTTAACATAGCGTAATGAAGGAAACTATGGCGGTGCCAGAGTTCGTTACACTAGCCCAGCGAGCGGGCACATCATCGCTGAAAGTTTTCACCCGAGACGTTCTTCTATCGAGCGTTCTGCAATGCGACCGATTCAAATGGCGTTGGTGGTGGCGGCGAAAGGCGGGTTTTTCGAGAGTCTGGCCGTGACCCGCTTCGAATTACATAAGCGAGCCAGGTCTGCCTCGGCCCCAAAGTCGAGTCGGCCAGCAGCATCGAGCGAGCGACCGAGAGAACGAACCAACAGCGTGGGGTGAACACCCAGACAAGGTCAGAGTCGTACGATCGAACCGCCAGGATGCACTTGCGGTGCAGCCTGCAAGATGCGCTTCCCCATCCTTTCTCGTAGTCCTTTTTCCCCTGATCGTACGCCACACGCCCGTGCCCGGGGGCAACGCCGCTTCCAGATCCTTTGTTCGGAGGAACAATATTCACACGAACACAGTAACCGACTTATGCTGGGAGAATTACGATAAATATCTCTGGGCTTCGATTCAGCAACGTGGGAATTTTATTGGATGAAGTATTCGTGCGAAATGGATCATCGTTACCGGAAAATTACTCGACAGGTGCGTACGCAGGATTTTCGAGTTACTACAATAGAAAATCATTGATGCTTGTAGTCATGAAAGGTGTAAGGTCTTGTGACAATACTATCTCACGTTATTAAGCAGTTTATCATTAAACGAAACGATCATGGATAAGTATTACGAGTACATATATCCAAACCCCGTGACATCGTTTCAAACGAAAATTATCGTCAAAACCTGTTCGCAGCTCCCTTAACGAGAAAGTCCGATAACATGATCTCGTTAGCAGGCTGGCGTATACAGTAACAGCGATACGTGTCGATTAATTAAAGGAAATACTTGAAACTGGTCGTGTTAACGGAGTTAATTAATTCGATGAGGTATCGATTACTCCGGGAGCTTTCTAGCAACAGCGAGCGGGGAGACACATCGGAAATGTTTCGGCGTAATCCACGATGGGTCATAAAACGAGCTTGGCAGTGGCCGAACGGGGGAATACGACTGCGGTATAAAAATACACGTGTCGCGATATCCTTTCAATCAGGCTACAGTTTTCGAGTCTATATTTGTACAGCGGGTTGAACGGTTTCAGATTGATATCGGCTCGCGAGGATTATAATCTGAAAATATCTGTCCCTTACGTAAGCGGACGTCGGAGCGAGGTGGTGGTAATTCGTCTAACGCTCATCGCCTAACGACGATCAAGCCGTGTTTAATAATATAATGGAAAACTTACGACCTCTTAGGAAATTAATTCCCTGCCCCTCGCCGGTGAAAGAGACTTAGTTACGACACTTTACATTCGGGAGGCCGGCGTGGTATGCAGTGGCACGTAATGCGCGCAAGAAAATTGCGAGTTGCTATTGCTGGGCAGAACGTGATGAGGTAATCCCGATAAAGGAAAAAACCGACGCTCGTTGCGTTAATTCGCCCGCATTGCAGAATGTTTAACGGACGACACGGGTGCGGGACATTTGGCAGAATGTTCTAGCTAAAAAAAATTAGCAGCGCGCAGTCCGCAATGGGGACTATCGATCGGAATATATCACGCGAAGATTATCATTTGGGGCACAAGTAACAACTGGCAAGCTGATTCTTACATTTACGAGGGCAGTATCTGTCGAGGGGGGTTGCTGGCGGCAACCTGTGTCGAAGGTACGTGGTACCCTCGATAAAAGTCTATTTTTAGCTCAGCTAAGTCTCAGTGCCGTTCGCAGATCAATCTACTGTTGATTTTCAAATGCGGAATACATTAATGTTTCTCCCGGAAAAAATATGTATACATTTCTCCCTTGACCCGATATCCGCCAACGGAATACTTGATCATCGTCGTTGTCGCTCGTTTCTCGTTAGCGAGCGGAGCACAGGCGGAATTGATTTTCCACGTGCATCAAAGCGGGCCAACAGCTTCCCCCGGTGTTGTCCCGAGCAAACAAATCATTCCGGGATGAAGATAAAAGTACGGGACAAGGTGGAACGCGTCTGTGGAACAGCGGAGGGCATAAAAAAGCTCGTTTTTCAGAACGGCGGATCATAAAAGCCTGAATTTACGAGGGCGAAATAATTTATGTAATCCGGGCCGGGGGTAGCGGTAAAATTAGAAACCCCCGTGTACGTGTGCCCGCTTGCGCTCTGCTTTGGTATATTTACAAACGCATCTCGTCACCCTACCAGTGGTAACAATAAGATGTATTATGGACGGGACTCGACGCACCTACGGTGAAGCCAACGCGACTGCTCTGGCCCAAAAATAAAGGTAAGAAGTGCGTTCAAATAGAATTATGCGCAGTGATTATATAACTCGATGACTCCAGTCGCAATGTTTTGCCACGGTAATGTATAAAACATGAAGCTGCTATATTGGCAAGATACATTTGCTTTATGAACACGTGCGGCGAATTCGGAATGATTCATATTCCTATCAAACGTGTCAAACTATGTGACGTAACGTAAATATGTGTAGTTTTAGATATCAACATGTACATTCAATGTAGATACCAATTTGGTAGTCCTGTTCAAAGCAGTCGATCTGAAAGGGAGTTTCTACAAAATGGTAACTCTCCTCAGGACCACTTTACTGCGACTAATTAACACTAATTACCGATGAATCTATAGAGATTATCGTAATTTCAAAGTTTGCTCTGAAAATTTGCTCCATTTTTTTCAAACTCCGCGTTGATGAGACAATCGTATCGACGCCGCGATCGCGTTCGTACGATAGCGTCGAAACCGCAATTAATGCATGCCATTAAGCGTGCCGCGAGCCGATCGAGAAGAAACGATCGCTCCTTCAACGGCGGCGTGACGACCCGCGCAAGCTCGTTACGACGGGCGCGTCCTTATCCGCGCAAAGCGGATTTTCTCGCGGCGGGTTGTTTCGCAATTGGGGAAGACTCGGACGCGAGACAATGGGGCGATGATCGTCGCCGGCTGATATTTCCAGAAAAACGATCGTGGGTAGACCGATCGCGGGCGCATCTCGCGGCGGCTTCGAGATACAAGTTGCCCCGTGTTATTTCATAACGATCTGAACGGTTTCAGCAGCGGTGGCGAGCACCGTGCGCGCGTAACCTTTCATGCGGGTTTCTATTGTCGACCGTTCGAGCCTCGACGATTGTGACGAAATCGGCGTGCATTATGCCGTCTCGCCGGCGGTTAACCGCGCGAGTAGGTGCCGCGAACCGAGTCCGACCTCCTAGACGAACCGCGCGATCGCCGTTACGAAATGCACCAGGATGCGCTCCCGTGAGAGCCGAGAGAGAGCCTCCCTGTTTCGTCGAGCAATCGGGGAGGTGTGCATTTCGTAACCGGCGACGCGATCGTGATCTGGGAGATCCCTCAGCCAAAAATACGGTCCAACCGTCTTTATTGTAACCAACAGGGAAGGCACCAGTGTCCGGATAAGGAAACTCTGAGGAAATGAAACGCTTATTTGTACAAGGTTGAACGGATTGTCATTCTGATGAAAGAACATCGTGCATTTTTAATCCATTTAATTGAATTCTTTTTGTGCCATAAAGTGACATACCTTCTTGTGCCATGAATAAATCGAAAGCGATTTGAATCGAGGGATGGACTGTTTCAGATATTTTGCCGATGAAAGCTTCGCGATATTCGCTAAAGCGAGTTGCTAGCGCGAATAGCGGGACGCATTAAAGTTTTACAAACTTTCACTATTTCGTGCATTGGTTCTTGCGGTTTCGACTTACGAAACTGAAGATAATCGTGCGAGATAAAGTTAATCTGCGCGCTAACTCGCGTGACATTTGTCGCTTTCGGTTGCGTATTGCGCGCTCGCGAGGGAAATGCAATCGAACCGTTTATCAGCGGCAACTAATTATACTCGTGACGTATCTTTTCTCCCGGGGAAAAGAACTGCCACTATTGCCGATGAACTTTAATTGGAGAACGACTGATTAGATATGTGCCTTTACGTAACCGGGCATCCTCGAAAGCGCGATTAAAAGTCGCGACGCTTTAATGGGGCGTGATTTGTTGGGCATACAAAAAAGAAATGCTGCAAGCTGACGCTTCGCCTTCAAACTTTTCAGCAATTACGTACAGCGCGCACAAATGATTTTGGAGCTACTTTGTATCATCGTTTCTAACTATCTTGAGTTACATCATCCTCGACGTTAACTGTCAGTGAATCACTTTCCGTCCACTGATCAACGGATGACCTCATTTGACTAACAAGTTTATGAGTCAAACCGTTGTATTAAGGCAATCATGGGCTCGGAGACGGTCCTTTTTAATCTTCTGTACGCGAGTGTCCTTAGATGGAACCAATAAAAAAGAATCACCTTAAAAAGACCTGTTACCGTCGTGCATCTTACGTTTTCCCTCGATAGTTATCTTCGAATCGTTGATACTTGTCCTTCGAGATTAAACACTCCAAGTTTTGCGAAAAGAAAATATAAGAAAAATGTTAAATAATATTTACACGCTTCTTTTCTCTCAATAAACGGTTTCATCTTTTTAAGGCGAAGCTATCCCTGAATTTCTCAATCGTGCAGTACAAATATTTTCCCATTCCAACTCAAAGTCCTACGATCTATTGATAATTCCTAATGAAGTAGTAACTTCTAAATGTGTTTGCCCATTAAGAAACCATAGTCGATCGTGCCGCGGTTTGCCTTTCATTAATTTGAAATTATTCGCTTCCTCGTTCACCGTGACCAATTCCTCCCCTCCCTTCTGCTCGCGAGGTGTCGGCGGAACGATCGGAATCGCAAGGAATTGCCAGGAATCATCGTAAATGCCGATCGAGTTCGCGGATCACGTCGGTGTACCTCCGTAATGATGTTCTCGATTCTTTGTTACTCGTGTGTCTGTTGCATAATGCCTTCGAGGTTTCTGATAGCCAGCCAGTTTGTGTATCGCGATGTCTCTCGTACTCCCGTGTACCATTATGTAACGTCTATGCCCCGCCGAACGTGTGGCATTACCATATTACGAGACTTCGACTTCTCTCGTCCCTTTTTCACTTTCTTGTTACCCTCCGTCTCGCTCCCACCGCCGCCGCGCGCAATATTTGCTACACATTTCGCGTGTCCCGTTGAAACCACGCGCGACAAGCACCGCCGTGAATTTTAATCGAAATCAGTTCGATTTTTCTCTTTGTCAAACGTACCCGCTGTAACACATCGTGTTACGTCTAATTACTTATGCAACTCCTAGCGGGGCGAACTTTATTTCAGAACAGAATAAGCCTGCAGTACCTACGTATAAAGTGATCAGTATCGTGTGCACACATTTTTCATCGTTTTGCAACTGTGGCGCGTTAATTTGCAATTTGGAAGCGCGAAGCGCCAGTCTAAGCACGTGAAAACAGTATCCCAGAAGGGCGTTGTTCCAAAAGGGTTGAGGTCTGATGCAACGCGGGGGTAAACATGATTTTCCATGTTCGGGACGTCACGGGTATCGATCACGGAGTTTAATCCACTCTCTCTATAATTTAACTCGCCACTTGATTTGCAATTGAAATTACCTGTTCGGCGATTGATTTACCGATCTTTTCGTACGGCACAGAAAGCTGTCGACGAATGTTCGTTTCAAGCCTGCGTCAACTGGGAACGGGTGTGACATTTGTAATAAATGCTGCTTGCAATAGTCTAAGGAGAGTAATTTTAAAAACGTAATTACAGTAGATGAGTGTGAGTCGAGGTTCCTTGCGTAACGCGAAGGAACAGCTATTCCATGTTTACGATCGAAATGCTTAATTTTTTTCTACCCCAGTTTCGTGGATTCTTCGCAGATTGGAATTATCGTCGTGTCCGTTTATGTATCTGCTGGGTCTCTCTCCTTTCTCGATTTCTCAGTGGCTTTTTGCGCACGGTTCTCCGATATCTATACGAAGCGCAACAAAGTCGGCCAACGTTGTTATCAATCGATTCGTCATTGAGGTGAAGAACGGCCTCGAAGAAACAGATTAGAATGCAGAATCGAGCGAAGGCGTAATGTCGTTTCGCGCCGAGTCCCCCTGTATTTATAAAGCAATGAAAACTTCGCGCGTGGTCGATGATGGCGCAAGTGGAAGCAAAGAGCAGGAATTTTCGAACACTTCTCACAGGCAGGAGTTATACTCAATCGTGGGTTCACTGACTCCGAAATGTTACGGCTAGAATTCCAAATACTTCGGACAAAGTAGCGCAGGGACTTTAATTAGCTCAACAGGATTCGAGATTAATGCCGCCACCGAGAACAAATGTTTAACGAAGATTAATCTAAGGACACTTGGAACGAGCAACCGCCGCATTTTCGTCACCCGTATTGGCCGGTCGCTCGTTTTCCGCGATGTCGTGAGCTAAAAGTTGCGACATGCATTCTGCAACGCAACCCGCGGCCACGTGTGTATGCCTGTGAACCGTGAGCTCCCTGTATTATTATTATAGCGTCTATATTTAGTGCCAATTAATCAGCTGTCGGGCGTATCCGCTCCAGCGTCGTTCATTTTTAACGAACCCTCGCGAGGAATGCTACGTTCTGCCTCCCTTCGTTTACAGTTTCTGGAAACTCGTGGTCCGATTTGTCGTTCGCCGTCGTATCTCTGAATAACAGATTCTTCTGTTTGAATAGTAAAACCGGATCAAACCCAAGGGCTGTATTTTTAAAATAATCTAAAATCTAAATGGTACCGATTAATGGACACGCGAGAACATGCAACTTGAGCAATGTGAGCTGTCCGTTGGTGCCGTTAATATTTGTTCCTTCATTTCTGTTTCCCAGTTCGGTGTTTATCCTTAAACATGGATCCATTTCAAAAGAAGATGGTCGCCCTTTCGAGCAGTGGTAGCAGCAGATTCAAGCCTCGGGGCGAGGGAACAATCGAATCGGGTTTCTACGGCTTTCAAGATATCTGCTGCGCCCGTCTTCGTCGAATTTCATTCCAGCCGTGCGAGAATAATGAACTCGATTTCTATTGTTCCCCTAAATGTCCGCCGTCCATTGTTCCGGCTCGATGAAAGCACGTGAACGCCTACACATTTGGGAACCAGGTATGAGTAATAACAGCCGGGTTATTACGTAAAACGACCTATTTCGATTTTAGTCGGCACACCGTCAAATCTCACCAGTTTTTCTCCACCCGACATTAAGGGGTTACGCCACCCCGAGGCACTCAAAAGTCTGAAAACAGCACCAAATCAGACGAATTTCTTTTTATGATACTACGAGGTTGAAAATTATTTCTATAATTTTTATGGCTAGGGTATGTATTAATGAATATATTGTATAAATATTACACAGGTAATTTTAAACACAATTTAGAATTGAATTTTAGGCAAATTTTTCGGCTAAAATTGATATTCTCCTCAAATGTCCTCGATTTTCACAGAAATCAATATTTTGATAAATTACTTTGTCGTTCTGTAGTAAATGTAATGTGAATAAAATGTAAATAATGACAATTTTCGGGGTTTTATCCTACGTCAAAGTATGCGGGACCGTGGAGAGTGTCTTTTCAAAAACTACATGAAACGAAGAGTAACGCCATTTTGTTTACAAAAATAGTTACAATTTTTTTCTATATACCATAAGGCATGTAGAATAAAGACCTTAAAAAAGTTTTCTCATTTATTTTTTAATTTCGCCCGAAAAAATTCTGAAACTTACATATGATTTTCAGGCCTTCAAGGTGCCCTAAGCCCTTAAGCCTACGGTCGTTTTAATCTATTTCTTAACTACGAATTGTGATTGAATAAAGCAGTCCTTGCGGTTCAGAGCACTGCTTTTCGGAGCAGCTATTTCAGGTGATGCAACAGTTCCACTGGAACGATCATTATTCAGTATCCTGATCGATATTAATGAGTATTTTTTTAGATAAAAACGAGAATAAAAATCTTATCAGCTTTTAGAGCATAACTTGCATTGGCAAAATCAAGAATTCTCGAGCAGAAGGATCCAAAATGTCAGCGCGGCAGGATCCAGCGATCCTGTAAACTGAATAGATCGTTCTTCCGCTTGTTAACTTCGAAGACTCACGCTGTTATAATCGAGACAACACCAATTTCTCAGACAAAGGGGCGAAGTGGATCGGTAGACGAAGATTAGCGGAGTGGACGATAACAGTAGGGTCGATAAATTCACGGCCATAGCGTTGGTGGTGTGGTTACATTAGCAGCGCAGGACGTTGCCTCGATTATCCTTGGACGTCGATTCGATTGATCGCGCATTGTTTATCGGAGAAACATTCATCGTATTCTCCGAACCAATGACGAATTTCCCCTAGCAATACCACCCATGTCAAGCGTTTATTCGCGTCCTCTACCTTCCACAAATCGATTTCCGTTCAACCATGCAACGGATGCAGATTTCGAGCTCCAGCTTCGTATCTAACGGTTACTGGCTGACTCTCCGTTAGACTCCACTTCGGAGCACATAGCTCCAGGAGAGTTTAGCAGTAGGTAACCCCATTTTGTCTCAGTGGTTTCACCGGAACCGATAATTTCTCAAACAATTTTATATGTGTCACTAACTGAAGTAAACGTGGTGCTATTAATTGAACAGGGTCTCTCACGTGGTACGTCGCGTTGAAACTTTTACGCGGAAAACTGTGTCGACAATCTAGATTACAGTGCTCCGTGTATGAGAATTATTGATGAAGAAGGGCAGACTCGACGTGGCATATTGTCCATTAGCCGCGTTTATTGCGAATTATTTATGGCACTCGTGGCGCAAACTTCGAGCCATAGCCGCAGGCTGGAAATTTGCTACAGTTTCGCAACAATTTCCACGGGTTCGTAAACTTTTCAGCCACGCCGAAGAATGGGAAAGGTTACGCAGCCGAAGTTACGTAAACTAATCATTCAGGACATTGCTCCCCGCCGGTTCTTCCATCCTTGACGACGGTGGGTATTAAACAGTGCGGAGATTAATTGATCTTATTCATCGCGGTTCGAACCGCGATTCTCCTCTATCTATTCCCGTCGCCGTAACGACCTTTATCACGCGTCAGAGCGAGGTGTAAAACGATTTTTTCCCACGTAACGTATCGTCCGCGGCTATTCGTAATTTACGCGGTTCGTTATTTATAGCCAGGATTACGATTTTCTCGCGCCTCCTTCTTCCTTTCGTTCTACGGTACTTCCATTGTGCGGCGAGCAATTTAATAAGCCGCGGCATTAATAGAGTGCATAAGGCTCGCGATGCGTGAAATCGTCGATGCCTCGAACCTCTGCCATTCATACATATTTCACGTGCTTGGAAATTTACGGACAATGCGGCTCAGGTCCTCTAGGTTCCTCTGCTCGTTAGGGAAAGAACGCCTGAATAATGGTCCCTCTGACCCTCGGTACAGATTCGTTGCAAAGTCAAGCGGCAGCATCTTCCTAACAATGATCACGATATTAATGAGAATTCCGTTTCGTTGCAACATCGTATTCCTCGCGTAGGCTTTCTCGCGAGACCTTCGCCCGTCTTCCAAGCAACATTTGTTTCGCTGCAATTATGCTGTCGATACGAAATATTTATTCTACTCGATAATGACGAGCTTGACGTGCCCGTTCTGAAGTCGATCGCCACGCGGCTTATTAATAGCGAGCACGGTATACAGCTTTAGTAAACAGCGCGAGAAAATAACAACGACTGCGAGGCTCGTATAATATTATCAACGCGATTCGTTATCACCGCGCACTCCACAATATTTATCCTCGTACGCGTCTGAAAACAATGCACACCGTTGACGAATTATGCACTGGGCACCGCTCGTATCTTATCCCGGACGAGATGGGGCAACGATCTGACCGCGGTCGATAATTAGCAGAAGTAATTTATTGACCATCGACAGCGGAATCGATAACGGCTACTGAAACGAAACTCGGGCAAGGAATTGCGTGATGCAACACTGTGCTCCGAGTTGCAGCAAATGCGCTTCTAAATATTCCTGCATTGCGATTGCACTCGTGCCTTCACTTCGAGTTGCTTGGAATTTTTCATGATTCCATTCAAGATATTTGTGAATTTCTAAGCGAAGTGATAGCTGCGATTATTCGGTTGCGATATTTCAGACATTTGTATGGTGAACACCGATTAAAATATTTTTCACGGCCTTGATTTCATTTTGCTTGACTTTTTGCTGTCGTTTACTGTTGGAACAATTTAGAGGCGATTAGAACAGTGCAAGTGCGACGGGAAAAACGTAGATGATAATTCAGTGAGCTAGAGAGAAATCATTGTACCATTTATCAAAGATCTTTGCAGGCGTGCGACATTTCAAGATGACATTTCAAGACGACATTCTACACCTATTAATTGTAATAAACCATGAATAATGTGGCCGCTCATGGCGCGGCGTTGTTCTCTCCTCGACATCGACATAACGTCTCAAAGTGGTGCTTATAGTACGTGACGACACGTATTGCTGACTATGACCTCACTAATACAGTATGCCAACTATTTTGTTTCTAAACAGAACGTTCTTACTGCATTATGTAATTCTTTTTGCTTGCGCTTTTGTTTGTGCGCTTAAATTGTAACGCAGAGTGTTTCGTAACGATTGATCACTGTAGATGGGCATCGAGTGAGAAGCAAACAAGGAAGTAAGTTTATATCTGATAAACATCGATAACCAGTGTAGTATTGAGAATCTGCCCGTCCAGATTTCAAATATGAAGTATTCGAGATAAAAAAGAGCGATTCTAGTCTGTTGACAATTTTGCATGCAATTTTGCGTTCTTCATTAAATGTTGCGTGCTTCGGAATTTCCTCACACGATATTAAATTCGTTAGTAAATAATGATTGGTATCAATTCGTGTTCATCTCTCATCATTGAACTTCAATCCCTAAAAGTGCGAACCCACGATGAGATTTTACATGAGACTTTTCTATTTTGACACAAAAAACCTCAGCAACAACTAAATGTAAATAACGGAAATAGTCGAGGGAGATGAGATTTTTAAAAATACATCGTGAAACCTGTCTCATTGAAGACTGCTTAGTTTCATGAAACTAATGACAAAATAATTAAAATATAAGTAAATAATGAAATAATTGTCCCACGAGAGTAAAGCCTCATCGTGGATTTGCAGCTTTACAGTTTTGCTGAGTCATCACTTGTCACCTTCGCCAAAAACCAACAGCAAATAGCCAGTAAAGAAAACGTGGCTGCTATCGGAGATACTTACCTTCATATTTAATCAATCATCTAACATCAACGAGAAAAACGTGCTGGTGGAATGAAAGTCTGAACATTCAGAGCGTTTGCGTAGTAGGTGTATGCAGAGGTTCTGCTCCCAGTGCCGAAGAGTTCTTGGCGAGGGCGTGGCGTGGCGTATATTAATTATGGAACACGCATAATGCATGGTATGCCGCGAGCCGGTCCAGACCTTACAGGCTTACTGGACGCGTGCTTCTTCAGTTTTGAAGTTGTCGCTAGGACTTGTTACCATCAGCCGCGCAGCCGTGCCACTTTTCATCAGGGGAATTTATACGTTGACCGACGATAATAATTCTGCGCTAAGAACCAGTTTCCAGGGAACACGGGGGACGCGATAAAATTAGACGATAAGTGAAATCAGATGAAGGATGATGTGTTAGATACACCGCGCAGCGTATGACCGCCTGCCATCGGGCTGTCTGAGATCCAAGTCTCGTGTCTGAAACGAGGCACGAGCATTGCTCCCTGAACAGTGGAAATTACGATCTTGGGCTACTTTGCTATCCACGCGATGCAACCGACTAACCAACTCTCTTTTGTACCGACATTTGTTAGCCTCTATGTTGTGGCTACACCGATTCGAATTTAGATGAAGCGTGCTGATGGAAGAGGTCGAAGAGAATACAAATTTTCAGAAATTTGTTAGAGGAAGAAGCTACTGGTAGAAATAATACTTAAATAGTTACACTCGTAGTGCAAATTGTCTGCAAATTGAGCATATAAATTCCACTCCGATTATATGAATCTCCAATGATGTTTGAAGGAGTAATATTTTTTTAGCTCTTCTTGGGGGTATTGAAGGCGGAACCGTGTTAGATCATAGAAGACTGGTGATGCTGGGGGATATCGAAGAAATTAAATGAAGAGTTTCAAGTTCCCTAGCCACCGAACGTAACCCGCCGATATTCGAGTCACGTCATTTCGTTTCACGCTTGATCCAGCGAATTCGTAACGAGGGATGCTATAACGCCTTGTTACAGAACTACCGCTCACGTAACAATCAGCACGTTGAGTAACTCGTTCCTTCGAGTTAGATGTTACGAGGTGAGCTTTACATTGGTGCCCACGGGCGTAAGAGCGACACGTAACTTGCTTTACGACCGTTATCGTCTTAAAACAAGAAAAAGGGGAAAACAGGAGGGGGCATTTCGACGACGTTACAGAGGAAACGTTAGAGCCGTTTCGTCGACCGGCGTTTCTGAATTATGTAACCGTAATTTTGTAAAATGAATTTTTACAAATTCGGTGACAGGCACACCGTGTCATGAATCCCCTGTGATTCTTCGATACCACGCAGATAGAAAGATAGTTGTAGATAATATCACAAACTTCTCGATTTCTAGACGAGGAGAATTATGGTTAATAAATTCTACTTTATGATGCCACCTTAGAGTTATAAGTTTACAACCGCGCAATAGGTACACCATTGATCCAGTCCTAATGATGAAGTCGTAGGATTATCTTGATGCATGCACCTAGAGCTGGGCTCGCGAAAGTGCTATATCGACCTTCACTGCCAGAGGAAAGCACTTTAGCATTGCCCTATCATCAGCTGCTTTCATTTACCTTTAACACTAAACCTACCAGAGCGGTCAAATGACCGCTTTTGAGACTTTAATAAAAAATGTTTTCTAATTAATACATGAAAATTATTTTGTGTTTTATTGCCCCCGCTAAATTTTGTATTATTTATAATCAATTGGACAAAAATATAACGTTTATTTGAAAAGCGGTCATTTGACAGCCATCGGTAGAAACAGGTATATATAAAATGTCGGTAGGTTTAGTGTTAAAAATGAAGTTTCCTAGAAGTAAAAAGGAAAGTTAACACACCGCAGCATGATTCTGCTCTTTTTTCCTGTGGGAGGCAATCAAGAGTAGCCTGGTGTTACTTTCGAAAAAAAATCCGTATGATATAACTAGGGTGTACTTAAATTATATGTTTGAAGCCCGCTGCCGAATTTGCAGTTCGCGACGGGCGCGTCACTGCGAAATTATTCGCCACGGAATTGCGTAAGTTTACATAGATATAGGTTATTGCGCAACGGTCATTAATACGTTTAAAGACTCTTGCGTTGCAGCATATTAGGCGGTTTTGAGCTTGCACATTGCAACGCGCTGCGTCGATCGTGCTGGAAAACCTGATCGTAAATTCGACGTTTACTTTTTCTGCCTTGCTAACGATATACGTCGGCTTGAATAACGAAAGCAATCCAATTCCTTCGGCTGGGAAATCAATACATCGCGGGCCACTGAATTTATTAGTCCGTGGATCTGGGAATGGCAAGAAAGTCTACTGAATTCGCCATGACGCGAAAATGGCGAAGTGGTTATTCGATGATCGCCTAAGTTGCAGGAAACGTTTCGCAGTTTCGACACGGCAAGATTTCTGAGTCAACTCTGGTATCGTATATAGCCAGTGTACTGTCTGTGCCAGAATTATCGATGAAACAATCGCCTTTTATTTACGAGAAATAATCGATTGCTCGTCTGAACGCTTCGTTAGAGAGTCTCCTACATTATCAGATTTTCCGGGCTATTTGTATCTATTATAAGATCGATATCTATTTCTGAGAACCATGAAATCCTGCTTCAACGTATTCTTCGCCTCGGAGCGATTTTTCAAATCACGCTGATGCCTCGCGCGGGAGAAAGAATCGGATAATCAAGGTTCTCAAACCGCTGTTATGAGAAATTACAGACCCTCGATCATTGTAATCGCCTCTGCTCAACCGTACGACTCTTCGTTGCTCGTTTCAATGGACGGATAGATTGAGATTCATTCGCGATCATTTTCTCATTTTTCCATTCGTTCTGTGGGAGAAATTTCAATGGAGGAATGATTATACGGAACATGCAGTTCTTAGACCGCTCTTTCGGAGCGATGGAAGAGCAATAAAATTTTTGAAGGCTGCAGATGTTCATCAAGGTAATAATTACGCGGTTTGTACAAAGGGAGTAAAATGAAGACACAAAGTGGGTTAATAACTGTTACCTTGTCATCCGCGATACATTGCCAGTCAGAGGAAAATTTGTCAATTAGAAGATGCGCAGTGTCGATAACGATTGTTCACAGGTTCGATTCAAAGCATCTACCATTTCTTGTGAAAGCAAAAATGAACATATTTGAAAAATGCAGTGGCGGATTTAAGGGATGATTTCTACCTATGAGGTCTGCGAACAAGTTGTAAGAATATTTGATTATATAGGTATACAATAAACAATTGACTTTTAAAACTTTAAAACTTTATCTTTCTTCACAGCTTCGCAAGTCGAAAAATTAACAGTCGTACAAAGCCTCTATAAGTCGAATTTTCGTTTATTGAACCTCTATAATTAAAATATATAAAACCTCTATAATTCGAATATTTTGTCCCTCCCCTTGAAATTAGAGTTATCGAGGTTCGACTGTATATTAGATTATTTAGGTTACTAGATCGTTTATTATCCCGACAAATTAATTTGCTACAAAATGACGGTTATTCATAGCTAGAGTATCAATTTTTCATCAGTAAAATAAAAATTGCGCAACGAAATTGAAAAACCATGATCGGGCACTAAAAAATAAATAAACCCGAAAAATTCTCTAGTCGCAAGAAAATTTCCAAATTCGCTTGAATCGATAGGAAATTCCATTGAAACGTATATTCCACGCGATCGAACCGCGATCACTTCATCATCCTCGCATTCTTTCCGCCCCGGCCGTCAGTTACCCAATCGCGGCAATTATTTTCTCGTTTCTCTCTGTTACCGTGGATGATTCGAGGCTGCGATAGGATCGGCGACCGATTTCGAGTGTTAAGAAACCAGCGTCGCTGTCCCGGGCGAGCGTGGCGACGCAACAGCGACGCCCTACGCGCGCATCCGGCTGCGTGTCGAAACCGGTCGCGCGCCGCTCGTTACCGTCATTAAAAGGCCCCGTTAATGAGAATTCCATTGTGTTCGAGCGGGCACGCACAATGCCTCCTCTTTTTGTCGTCGATTTGTCAATCGGCGTCTCGTTTTCGATCGGGGCATCGCGCGAGAGCGAAACGTGAAATTTGCATCTTTCAGGGACACGGGGTGTCCCTTCCAGCGTGACCATCCTCGATACATCGCGCAGGATAACTACAGAGTTTAGAGAGCCGTGTTTAACATTAACATCGACAGACTTTTGGCAAACGTTCAGTTCGCATCGAATGAACAGCTTCCAAAACGTTGGTTATTCCATTGAAATACACGTTGCTCTATTTTGAACAGAGTGGTGCCATCCATTGGTGGATCGATAAGCGATAGAAAATCGGCAAGGGTGTCACTGGAATCGTTTTCATAAGGTTATTTCGTCTCCTCCGCTTCTTGCACAATCGTTTCGTGTAAACGAGGGACACGAGCATTGAACTTTGGAGTCGAATTCTCCGCGAAGACAAATCGCGTAGGCGAACGATCTCGACGGAGCGCAGACACGATCGAGTTTCTATTTCCAGATGGATTTTAGATTCTTTTTTCTCTGAATTCCAACGGGGGTTACGCAACTACGCGTGTCACCTCGTTGATCCAGCAACGTTTGTCGCACAATGGAATCGAGAAACGTTGCGCGCACACCATTTATATATTTCCGATCGTAAAAATCGTTGGCGGGCTTTTATGACGCGCTGTTGTTTGCCGACGATGGACGGAGAATCGAGAATCGGAGAGTTCCTCTGGAAGCCGTGGTGGAAGCACGATTTTTTTTCAGTTAAACTGTAATTTAATACGCAATCGCGTTATTCAGTGAACTTATCAACGCTCGCAAGTATGTGCCCGTCGTTACATAAATTAAACGGTAATGCAAGCACGAATCTTGGATATAAATAGCACAACCAGTTTCATGAATGAGCTGGACGAATGTTAAGAGGAAAATGTTGACAATCACGTGGAAGGAAATTCTGGGCTTAATTTATTCATTATTCGTTGTCACATTGCACGACGAAATAGATGTAGCCTGTGTTAATGGAAGTGGAAAATTGAATTTCCGGGAAATTCAGTATGAATTCGTGAAAAATCTTTCTTATGATTCCGTCTTATATTAATTGCTTTCGGAGCCTGTAATTATTTTCAGATCTCGCAATAAACGACCAGAAGTTACTTCCATTTTATAACCCTACGGTAATTTTATAGTTCTGAGAAGCGTGCCTCTATAAATGCGTATGGTTGGAACAGAATAGGCGCACCCACAATACGTGCATCATGGCAATAACGGTGTCACGTGTAACGACAGCTTAAAGACGTCAATTAAGCGGGGACTTTTCAACGTCGGAGGGAATAAATTGGCTCGCGGTCTAAAAATCCCGGCTGCTCTCGAGAAATCGATGTGCTGGTCGCGTACCTCGTTCCCCGCCCTATTCCGAATACAAGCGTGCAGTTATACGTGTCTCGCGGACGATATTCTAACGAGTTATCGGGGCGCGGTTGTGTGGCGCATAAATCAAGGGAATCGTGCCCGATCTCGTCTCTTATCCGGGGTTCGAGGTACCGCGGAACGAAATTCGAACGGTCGCCGATCGTGAGAAGGGCGGCGGACGTACGATTTGCCGCTCGTCTACTTGGAAAGGATTACGTTATCGTAATTGTACGTTGCTCCATATACGCTAACGGCGACTTGTTCGTAATTATTTGGCGTGCTTGTAATGGAGTCCCAGGTGTTCACAGGAATATCGCGATCGAGTGTTACACTTTATCGTAGATGCACCCTTCGAAGACACTTTGAAGTATGCCAATTTACGAAGATACAGTGTTGCAGGATATGAAAGAAACTTACGGGGTCATTCCGGTTAGGGCGCCGATGAATTCAGCGATTTTCAGGAATTTATTGCAACGCAAATAATTATAGTAATGGAACAAAGCTTTTTTCTATTTACTAAACTACATTTTTTCAGTAAGTAAAAAATATAAATGTAATAAAATTATTGATTTTAAAATGCATTTCAAAGCGGTCTTGATGATGTGTTTAAAAATTCATGCCTCGCTCGTGAAGGCGATTTCAGCTGTTAGACTTATCTGAACCCAAAAATCCAAACAGATTCTAGATCAGTATGTGGCTTTCGCTCGGATTGTAATTACTGAGGTATCTTCGAAATTAGCAAAATGGTGGGAAAAATGCAAGAAAAATGTATTTTCGGCTTTTTTCTTTCGCTATCTTCGATTTTAAAAGTAGGTTAGACTCAATGAAAATACTAGGTTGTAGTCCCTGCGAGAGTCACAAGTGTGCAGAATAAGCAGTACAATTTATTAAGCTATCGGTTAGATGGATTTTGAGATTCAATCTTCACGATGTGGATAAATGACGTTTCGAGAAATACGCGTTGAAAGCTTTCATCTATAAAGGCCGAGCCTCTGCGCTTCCTACAAAATGGCTCTGTAGAAGCTGAAATAATCGGAATTTTTCCATGAAAATTTAACAATACATTCTTCAGGACATGTACTTTCGAAAAAAGTTTTAAAAAAATCGATATTTTCAACCCGTCTAACAGGAATTACCCCTTAAAAGAGGGATGCAATTTTAGATTCAACGACACACCTAAGCAGTCATTGATATTAAATAATCGCGGTGTTCTAATCTAATGTCTAGTGACTCTCAGATACGTTCAATCTTCTCGTTTGATTGGTATTTCAGTGTAATAAGAGAAACATGTGCAATTCCCCTAATTGTATGCTGTCGATGCTGTTGCGTATCAGAGTGCATAATCTATCATTTACAAAATATATATCAGAGTCATTCAACAGTGAACGCAACCGAGTTCTACGCCTATCTCGCAAGAACGGAGACGTTATCTTCCCATTGTAATGGGACACGCTGCAATAGCTGACAGTTGCATAGGGAATTATTCACAAAGGACAGATCTGAATCACGAGTTCTCCAGTAGACAATAAAGCAGAAAGATTAACGTGTCGCTCATTGCCAGAGACATTAACTCATTGCTTTACGACCGGTGTCTTTTATTCATGAAGTAGACCGCAGTAGCTATCATTGAAAACTAGCCCCTGTTTATGCCTGGGCCGTAAAATGTGTCAACATATTGAACGAGAAGAAAAATGAGACGATACTTTCAGTATACGGTGTAGCGAAAGAATTTAGACGCAGATTGTTGAAGTGCATAGTACGACGTGTTACATTTATACCGAAAATTGGGTATTAATGTTTGAATAACACTGTGACGTAAGTATAAAGATTGAAAGAAAAGTTAATAGCCCATTTAACATTTATAAGTGCGGGCTTCACGAAGGTAAAAGGATTCGAGACACAGATATTGCTTCGCAATTTCATTTTTGCGTAATCAGTCAGTCCGTTTCTGTGTGCCTGTGCATGATATCATAGGTAGCTATGCAACGAATGCGTTCTCAGTTCTCACAATTGGCCGCGGTTAAACAGTGTAATACGGTTACAGCTTACTACAATGGGGCGCAAAAATCTGAACGTGAAAGTATCCCGGCTTTGGCTTGCCTGTTACGTAAAACGAGTGGGAGTAGAGGCGCTTTAAAAATGTGCAATGCGAGCAATTACCATTTACTGGATGAACAGTGGCAAAAATATGAAAATCGGTAACAAAAATAAAAGAATTTTTCCGTCCAGTCGTGACGTATCTGGTTGTTTAATTACAGTTTCTTTCAGTTAAACAGGGGTACCCCTCGCGAACCCAATGAAAGTATCCTGATGAATCATGAAGTATCAGGATATTTAAATTATCATCTATGAGAATGTACACATTACATTAGCGAATATATCGTAGAACGATCGCCAGTACATTCAACTACCTATAATCAATTTAACTGCGCCACAATGCGTCTCTCACTAAATCCCACCAGAAAACTCTTAATCCTCGCCTGGTTCTTCCCACGACATGGAGCTGCATCTGTCGTTGACATTAGGCCTGATGAAGCGATAAGTCTGAAGGAGTTATGGGTTTCAGTGGTCCATTCGACGGTCGTCGTAAAAGCGAATTTATATACAACGATAACTGGGGACTAGTGATAATCATACTTTTTTCGTGCATGAATACATTACAAGATTATGTAAAGGTTGGATTCTCATAACGCGACGCTCGAAGACAATTCTACTGAAGAGAACATAAAATCAATAAAGTAATACTTTATTTCCTACGTTTTATATCTTCTTTGCCATATTAATTAAGGATTATTCCCCAGGCACGAGAGAATTAGAATCACAGAAGGATCGCAACGCCTTGGGACGATAGCTCTTTAAATATCCCTGCTGTGACCGTGATTGAAGAAAACAAGTAGTTAAATCGCGAGCTAAGTAGAGAAACGCGTTAAACGGCTCATTGTCGTTCTTTAAACGCGCTCCCATATCGCCGCGGTCGATACGCAGGAAAAGAAGGGTAGAGCCAGGTTTTAGCTCGGCGATCGTAAAGCGAGGTAACGATCGTGTGTTCCTTTAAATGTCGGTATCGTGTTCTGTCGTGCGGTCGCGTGCATCGTCGAGATTAATCAACTCCTACGAGCTGCGAGCTTCCAGTCGCGGTAAACGTAATCATTGTCGTGTAACTATGATGGCACAATCGTGTTTGCAGTAAAGTGGCAGCCGCGATCATAATTATACCTTCGGCTACAATCAGCATCGACGCGACTATCGTTCTTGCGTTAAATTGAATGTTAGGAAAATACCCGAAAATAATATGCCTTTTCGTAATTCGAATTTATCATCCACCGTTTACCAAGTCAAAATTCCCTTGCCTCGCTCCGGCGTCTTATGAATTGCATCGTGTTGGATGGCTCTTTCGATTTTCCAACAGCGACCGGGCTCACCTCCCTTAGCGACAGTCGTGCGTGCACTTCGAATTAAGCCTGTCTAGCACCGCGCTGCATTTACGTGCACTCAATATGCAGGCAGAATAATATCGTTCGTACACACGTTTGTGCCAAAGAAGCAAACGTTTCGCTCGAGATATTGAACGGCGTAGAACTGTCGTTACATAAAGTGACCATTAAGAAGCGTGGACGTCACTTAAACTCATCGCCAGGCAGTTTCGTAATGTTTTCCTTTCGTATTCGTGTCGTTAATTTAGCATTAATTCCGTCAATAAATTCGTCGCGTAGGAGAATAATGCTTATCAAACGTAACCGCGTGTTTTCGTCACGGTGCGTCGCTTTTAAAAATAATGCATTACGGACTGGGCGGTCGTGGCTCTAGGTAAAAGTAGGATCTATGTACATATCGACGAAGCTAAGTAGTTCGGTACGAGCGTTTGCCTGCTCATTTATATCCCATATGATGTATACCAGGGTCTCGATGAATTGACGCGTTAGGAAAGAAGATAAGTTTGCTTAAATGATTGTTCAAGCCCCTACTTCTAAAGTTTGTTTCCTCAGCAGTGATATTAAATCGAAGGTATGCCCGCTACTTGCGGTGGCAAGGCACATCGAAGTCTCAAGCTACCTATTTCAATAATTATCTCGATGGAGTCTAATAGGAGAGCGACCAATCATCTCAGAAGCACGCACCGTTGCTCAAGAGAAAGATTCCCCCTAATCCCATTAATCACGCTCGACAAATACAACAAAAGAAGAACAACAAACAGCGTAACAGGATCGACGAGTGATCATAGTGTTACGCGACTCGCAGCACCCATTTAATTCCTTGTTACGTATTTACGTCTGGTGATCGATCATGTCTCAGGGATCGTATAAAATTCCGCGTTAACTTCTTCATGTCCGTGGCATGATTCATTAGGTGGGCACACGCGGGATCATTAGTCGAGGCTTCTGGATTGTGTGTCAGCCATCGGGAGGCACGCCACCGATGAGGCATTAGGCGGGAATCTTTTATTCTCCCCCCTGACTTTTCTAAGCCTTCTCTCACCGTTACACCCCGCTTTCCCATTTTCCCAGGCATAATCGAGGAACGCAGCGTCGCGTTACCTATCGATCGTCTCCATTAACTAGTCCGTTACACAACGAACTATAACTATTGCCAAACAATAGATTATACCGCGGCTGTGCGCCGTCGCTCGGCGTATAGGCCGGGTAGGGATCCGCCTTATGCAAGCGTTACATACATTTGGTTATATTACCGCCATTACGTAATGCGGATTACAAGGCGAAGGGAGAAAAGTGTTACAAATTGTCGATACAGCCAGGATACACGCCGATACGGTTTATCTGGGTTACGTGAAGAAAATAAACGAAACTGGTCATGGTACCAGCTGACTGTTGCACAATTTGCGGGGGGAAAAGTTGACCTCGCGAGTTCTGCCCGGTTTCCTCGATTACCAACGACTTGGAAGAACTCTATGATTAAAGCAAGAAGTGTGCTAGGTCTGTTATAGATACTGCTATTAGAACCTGCGTATGTATATGTATATGTATGCCTCGTGGAAATCTGGCAAAATCAAATCAATATCTAAGTTCGGATACTCCAAACGGACCACCGGTAGTTAACCACTGGCTGAGCTTCTAAATTACAAATTCATCAAGTGAAATTTTACGTTCCTTCGCTACTTTCCAGAAAATCAACGAATATTCCAATAAACCCTCTACTTTAACGTCTCTGTTATGTAAATTCAAACGAAGAGCTGGTCACGTACGTACTTCCGGTTCGCATTGGGACATCAGACTCGAAGAAATCGGGGTCCCCGCGACAAGAGGAAGCCCAGCTCGTGCATATCATTTATATTAGGCATCCGTTGATAGTCAAACATTGTGTGCGAGACGAGCGGAATCGCTGACTTTGAAACGTTCACGGGACGTTACGAAACGGGTCTTCTTACCTTGTAGCGTCGCGTTATATAGGAGAGGGTCGGTATAGCCATTCGCGCGCGTAAGAGGTTGGTTACATGAGCGTGTAAATATTTCGCTTACGAAGAACGGTTTATACGTTGCGTTATGCGCACCTCTCCCGGTGCCTTAAAACCTCGAATTACATAACGTCCACGCCGTTTGATGTTTTATGTAACGTCGCGACGCGTTACCGACGAAATCAGACATCGTCGCCGTCGAACGAGAAGGAACCGTCTGAAATAGAGAGGGCAACGCTTCTGCGCTTCGTTCAACCAGGTACTCACCGATTGACTCGTATCGCTATCTTGTGGTCGGAGAAACTATCGCAGCGGGATGTAGGAAATAATGTAGCAGATAATGTACCAACGCAAGCTAAATGTTGGTATTTCAGAAACTAACAATACCGCCGACAATGCCTGACACGAACTTCCATAAGATGTCAGGTCTATCCTAACCTCGTTGACACAACTTACTTTACCTACCGCAATTATGGTATAGTGTGTGAGAGGCACGATTTATTTCGGAGCACATTCTAATCAGGTGCCATTCCCAAAGGCACGTGTATACTATTTTTACGGGTGGCACCTGCCAGTGATCAAGTGAATAGTTTACTTTTACGCGACGATGCTCGCCCTCTTCACCCGTTTATTGTAATTGAATAACCCGTTGAACGTCTTCAACGGTCGCGCGTGCAAACCCCTGAATAATTGCGACGAGGCGGGCGAACTTATGAGAAGGTTCGTGCCGCTTCTCTCGACGTGACACGCAGTAATTAGATGAAACGGGGCAGTACGTTGAGAAATATTACGTCTTATGCGTCAAAATGTCGTCGGAGGCTTCCTCGAGCGATATGCCGAATGTCATACCGAGACTGCATAATTTACGATTGAGCCAGGAAAACGATGATCCCCAGCAGAACGTGAATTTTGCCGCAACTGGCGATTCGTCTCCTGAAACCGTGCGGAACACTCAACCCATTGGTAATGTCACCTTGTCGCGCGTCAGACGTGCGCTCAATTTTGTATGCGACGAAGATCAGCCGACTACATCTGTGGCCAGAAACGGAGAATCCCTCTTCTCCAATGGAGACAAGTAAATATCTGAGCCGATGTATATCTGTAATATATTGTACAACTTTTCAGCTAATTCCAATTTCAGGTTTATCGGCTATCTATATATTTGTAGTATTCTTAGAGGTATTACCTTTGTAATAGTTGTATCGACATTAATGTTTCAGTAGGCCCCCAACAAATGCAGCGAATACGTTGCATTTAGAAGGAAGGCCTCAAAATAATGTTGCTTTGGAAAATACCTCTATAAACAGTCAAGCAACGGTCGCGTACAATTGGCAGGGTACAAAGGCGAAGATGCGTGAAAGAATCGTCTTTCTTTTTAACAACGAGATATTGTCGGATGTGAGCTTCATTGTAGGAAGAGGAGCACAAAAGCAGCGTATACCAGCTCATAAACTAGTCCTGTCTTCTGGAAGCGCCGTTTTTGATGCAATGTTCAACGGAACGCTTGCAACAGCTTCTTCAGAAATAGAAGTACCTGATGTAGAACCCACTGCTTTTTTGGCAGTGCTTCTTTTTTTATATACGGATGAGATACAGATAGATCCCGAGACTGTGATGACGACATTGTATACAGCTAAGAAATATGCAGTGTCCGCTT
The DNA here is from genome assembly GCA_929113495.1 of Andrena minutula. Lineage (NCBI taxonomy): Eukaryota > Metazoa > Arthropoda > Insecta > Hymenoptera > Andrenidae > Andrena > Andrena minutula. The sequence goes on from OV815993.1 coordinate 3,929,552, forward strand.
TAGAGAAGCACTGCGTGGATTACTTGAAGAGTAACTTGACCAGTGACAATGCTTTCTTACTTTTAACGCAAGCTCGTCTGTTCGACGAGCCCCAATTGGCCGCTGTGTGTTTGGATACCATAGATAGATTTACAACAGAAGCATTAAATGCAGATGGATTCACAGATATCGATATTGATACCCTGAAGATCGTTTTGGAGAGGGACACTCTTCATGTGAGGGAGTCTACAATATTCCAAGCAGTTCTAAGGTGCGGGAGATTGCATATAATTGTCTCCTTGCTATACAAGCATATACTTATTTTCTGTACCCTAAATAGATGGTCAGAGGCAGAATGTACTAGACATCAGCTACCAGTTACTCCAGAAAATCAACGTTTAGTTTTGGGCAGTGCTTTTTCATTGGTTCGTTTTCCTTTGATGTCGAAAGAAGAATTTACCGCCGGTCCTGCGCAATCTGGTCTTCTAAATTATTCCGAGGCTAGTGCTACAACTGTTTATTCTAGTATATTTTTTACGTAACATTTCTTATACTGAATGGATGTTTTAGGTTCTTTCGTTATTCTCATATTTCATACTAAATCCAAAGCCAATTGTGGGATTTCAAACAATGCCTCGCTGCTCTATAACTGGCAAGGAACAAACAGTATGCAGATTTCAACATACCAAAAGCAGATGGGGATACAATGGAACGAGCGATCGCATAAGGTAACTTTGCAGATGAAATCCGGAGAGTACTACGATTATAACATTTGCAACATAAATTGTTTGTTCTTGTTCATCAGATTTAGCGTTGATAGACGCATATTTCTTATCGGTTATGGGGTTTATGGTAGTATGCAGGGTTCAGCAATATATGAAGTACTGATAGAGTTGATACATACTGCTTCTGGGAAAGTTATTGCTTCAAATTCATCAAGTTTCAGCTCCGATGGTTCAAAGTACACTTACCGCTTAATGTTTAAAGAGTTAGCAGAAATCCTACCCAATACGATTTACACTGCATCAGCAACATTTAAGGTATGTATATAATAATAGTCTATTGTTTTAAACCTTGCTAATTGAATTCGAGTGTCATATAATTATTTCAGGGCCCTTATTCCCACTATGGAACTAAGGGTTTGAAAACTGTCATGGTGGATGGTGAAACGGGGAATGGCAAAGTTAAGTTTGAATTTAATATCGAGGCTGGCGATAATAATGGAACGTCTACCGATGAAGGACAGATTCCTGAACTTATCTTTTACACTTAATAACTCATGTACATAATAACAACATTCCTTTTATCCGCCTCATTGATTTCAAAATTCACTACGCATTAAATTGAATCGTACAAAAAGTTTTGTATGTCAGTTTCTTTGTCAATTGTATATATTTTGTCGCTGTTAACAGAATTTAAATCGAATGAACCACAAGCATTTGAACAAGTTTTACAAGCTCCGCTTATGTTGCAAGCAAACGGATAGATACGTTATAGTCTGTATTCGATCAAGAGTGTTGAGAGCATGAAACTTGTAGATCTCAAAAAGGCCTTATTGGGAGAAGAGACTGATACATGCCACTGATGTTAAATCAATGCTGACGTGAATCATTTATTTTCTAATTAGTTGAGTATCTAAACGGTTGATTTCTTCAGAATTGAGTAAAACTTAGTTCCTCGCTGAACCCTGAAAAGAACGATGCGTTCATTACCGGGTTTCAGGGGTAAATAAGTTTTAACAAGCTTGAAGAAGATTGCCATTAATTGCGCACGCTGCACGTAACAATATGTATGACTGAAGAAAATCTATTTTTCTATTTCTTCAAATAACATGTACATGAGTCGTAAATTTACGCCTGTAGAGACTGTAAGATTTTGTGGGAAAAGTGATGGACTCTCGTTATCATTGTTCGCAATGTATTTTATTTAACAATGCTTTGCCTGGCAAATATATAAAATGAAATTGAAATTGGTACGCGTGATCGATTAACACTACAAAATAATACGATACAGTCTAAAGCTTATTAAACATTTGTTAGGAAACTCTGTAATAAATATGCCTCTAAATTGTGAGAAATTCTCTGTACCATCGCGGAAGTTTGTATGATATAAGTCTAATACTTTAAGGATTCGCGTATTTTTTTCTCGTAATGGTAGATGTAACGAATCTTCCAAGTTTATTGTTCTTTCTACGAATTAACTGCGCAGACTAGTCAAATATGATTCATTTACATTTGCACAATGAAGAAGATATGTGTATCGCCGCGATATTTTTGTCGATAGCGCGTAATTTTTATTTATACTTCGATTGTATTATATAATAAGAAGATGCACATGCAAATATTGAGTGATTAAATAAATTATTTGTTCATTGAAATGCTTGTTCCTTCATCTTCATCTCTACCAGAATGTGAAATTTACAGCCTATTATCAAATTAATTGATTTCACTTTAATAAAGAAATATTGCAATTGGAATGTAGTTTGAAGATGGAATAACGAAATTGGATAGATAACGAGATCGAAATGGCTAAGTAGCTTAATAATGGTAGTGATACACCACTACCATATAATAAAGTCCATATAAAATTCGTATATGTATGTATACATATAGCTATGGTAGCCTTCGCCCGATGTGCGCAAGTCTGACACTGTCATAGCTGTCTCACACAGCAATGGTACCGAGCACTGAAAGAACGGTAGTGAGTAGTGAGTCTGTAGTATAAGTTAATATTTTTACGGAATTACTTTGAGATTTCGTAGCAACTGTTTCGAGCGTTTACACAACATGAAGCCGTGGCTTGCTTTAAACTTTTATTAAACGATCGGCTGCGTCAGGGATAATTTAATGCTGTCGGTAGTCAATTGGAAATTTATTGCCACCAATCATAACCTAAATTTATACGATACGCGTACGTGCTTTACGAACGGTCAGGAAGCGGAGTACTGTAACAGAAACGACACTGTTATCCCTTCATTTCTTTTACTACAGGGAGAGAACATTGAAATGGTACGAAGTGCGAGTGTATTAACGTTATGAGAGGACGAACGTTTGACAAGATTGTATATATCTCATCCCCATGGCTAAAGGAAAATTAAGGGGTTCAGACTCCAATAATAAGGTACATCCCGCGAAATAATTCGATACCGCACAAGATGCTCGTCGAGCTAACGCAATTTATTTTAACGACTAGTTAACTGCTTCCAATGCAAATTTCAAAAATGGGGAAACATTTACATCAGAGTTTGAAATTAATGAAATACCACCTAGTGCCCGGACATTGCTTACAAAGGGTTACATACAAGATGAAATCAATTCTTATTCAGGTATATTCTGCGACACCGCTTTGTGCTTTTATGTAAGTCAGACTTTGTCGCGCGGTTGTTTACATGCCATGATTTTCAGGTGCTACGGTCTCGACGCGAGGGCGTTTCATGACGGAGCAGGAGAAGATACGTTGCCCTAATGAGCGACCTTTGTACCTTTATATACAGGGGCATACAAAACATAATGTAGATTGTAGGTTATTTCGCTTTCGTTCCTTGCGATCTTTCAGAAACACTGAGTTCAAAATTATTTATCTGTTTTCCTTTTACAGTGGCTATACAAAAGATTAATGAGATCATTAAAACGGAACATCAGAGTTCTTTAAATAGGCCAAGTAGATTTACTAATGCACCGCCCCCCCTTATGAGCTTACATTCCGGAGTTACAACAGTGGTATGTAATATTTTTATATGCATGATATGTGTAGACTTATGTCTAAAAGCTGCGTAATATGTATTTCTATTTATTAATAGGAGAAGATTTGCATTGGAATAGAAAATGCTCCAGAAGGGTTTGACTTACGAGGTAGACTTATAGGCATAGGCGGGGCGAATTTGTTATATATTAGGGGTGAAACTGGTGCAAATGTAACCCTGAGGGGCAGAGGTTCACAATTCATAGATCCAGGTTTAGGAGCCGAATCGCCGGAGCCCCTACATTTGTATATAGAGTAAGATTATTTATATAGTCCCCTCTTAGGAATAATTAGCCTTTGTAATGGCAAAACACATTATATGTTTCGTTTGTATAGGCATCCAAAACCGGAAGCATTACAGAATGCGAAACAATTAACGATTAATTTAATTCAAACAATGCAGTCTGAATTACAGTCATACATACAGCAACAACCACCACCAGTACAATCACAGCAAGTTATAGAACAGTCGCAAATACAACAAAGTATGAACTCTAGCTGTTCTCGATAAGCATTCCGTGTGATCGTACACTTTTATGACTGTTGTTTTCACTTTTTTCTAGCACAATTCCAAACGATGAACATTGGTACTTTGGGGCAACCTAATGTTGTTACTATACAGCATCAAGGTAGAGTAATCATAGAGTTATCATTAATAGTTCATGGCTGTAGCAATAGTTCGTAACTATAGGAAGCTATTTACTTTACAGATATCATACAGCATCCACAAAGTAGTGTAGTAACGTTGCCAGCAACAATTCTGACTGCTACGGTAGCTGGTGCACCAGGATCTGGTATAACAGTCCCTCCACCCGGAGTACACATTCCTCCCCATTCTGGGCCATTAGTACCGCCGCCGCAAGCTCAGGTAATATTTACATATAAGAAACCTGTTCAATGACTGTTAAAACTAACACTATTTTTCACATAACTAAATATTTTTCGTGAAGGAAATACAAACATTTATGCCACCTCCACCAGTTGGACAAGTGCAATTAATTGGTCCTCCATCGACAGTAAGCCAAGTGCAATATCAGATTCATCCTGGGCAACCGTTACAAATACAAGGGCTTCAACCTGGTTCGCAATCGTCGCCACAACCCGTCACGCAAATGTATGTCATGAGCCAGCCACCACCGCAGAGTCCAGCTCAGCAGAATTTCATTACCAGTAGCAGCGCACCGGTCAGCGGTGCGGTTTCCTATGTTTACACTCAACCCAATGTACAAAGGCCTTCCACACCACCACAAGGAATAATCGAAGCAGTCAACGTGAATTTACAACAACCTCCTCCGGCGGCTCCGATTAACATAACTCAACAGCCACCTCCGCCGTTGCTGCATCTCCATTTTCCACCGCCGAACTTCCCTCCAAATCAGCCACCGCCCCCTGTGCCGCAGACCTATCAAATACAATATCAACAAGTCCAAGCGCCGGCATCTCAGTCCCAAACACAGTTTGTGCTACAACCCGGGGAACATATTGTCCCGCCGCAGTTGCAGCAGAATCACGAACAGTCTCAGCCCGTGACTCAGCACATGCTACCTCCACAGTTCGAAGGTCATACTCCTCAGTTTCATTTACAAGTACCTCCTCCATCCACGCAAACTTTCTTAGTCCCTAATGCCCAATCGCCTCACCATCAACAACATCCTCTTCCTCCTGGAGGTGAAGTCCAGCATCAGCAAGAAGGGCCGCCGGTGGATCAAGGACCTCAGCCGGTCCCACCTCCGCAAATCGTACCGCCACCATCCGCCGCGCAAATGTCGAATTCTATGAACGTTCTTACTAGCATCCCTCCGCCGACGCAAGCGCCTCCCCCGCAAAACGCCCCATGGTTATATCAAGCGCAACAACCGCAACAGATGTTGCAGTCTCAGGGTCAACTGCAGGTAACGTGATAATGTTTAACTGCGGCTAATCAGATCGGTACAGGTAGAAACGCGAAATGTTGGTGTCGCAGGTTCAGATGCCACCAGGAAATATGCCTCTACACAATGTACCGCCGCCGCAAGTTCATGCGCAGATACAGTACCATGCTCAGCACATGCAGTATCAAAATGGTCACATGCCGCCGCAAGTACACTATACTGTTCAACCGCCGGCTCAGCAGTTTGAGCAGAAGCCTGATTCGCCGGAACAGAAATCTCACGGCGTAAAGAGAAGATTTTCAGATGTTGAAACGAATCCAGTAAGTTTTCAGAGTGCAATCAATTATGGTAAAGATAACCGTTGTTATATAAACTATTCAGAATTTGAAGAAATCTTTTTGTGTAAATAACAGGAAGCGTCACCGTACCAGTGCGGTCCACTGCCTGCTCAACGTCATGGAACAGGGTAAGTAAAATATAGTTTAATATCTTGACTGAATCGTATATTTGATATAGTTGTAACATTTATATGCGTGAAAAGTGAATATTTACAATATGAAAAAAGAGTAAAATTCATTGTGTGAATAAAGCAGGTTTAAAGGATTTTAATTGTTCGATGTATACTTCGAGTACAGAATAAACCGCGGTTGTCTTTGATAGGGAAATTATATTAATATGGCAATTCAATTCGAAGCAAGTACGTGCGATATTGAAACTTTTGCGGATATACACTTTTTTATTTCGCTATTGCTCCTAAATATTTGATTTACTAGTAATCGTTCCGTTGCAGTCTCCTGTAATTTTTAAAAACTGCTTTATGAGTAATTAGAGGTCGCTTTAGAAATAAATAGATATACATAAAAGTTTGAACGCAGTCAGTTTACTCTATGTGATAATGTGTTTAAACACATGCTCTCCAATACATTAAATTTCTTTCAGAAACCTGCTTTGATTAAGACGTACCAAAGTCAATACATATATAGGAAGGGAATGGATTCGGATGTTCAAAGATTTAGTAACGTTTAGATTTGTTTCTTACTCATAAAACTATTATCATAAAGATTAAAAACAGAGCAAGGATCATTGGCTTACTGTTACCAAGTTGAGCTTGGTAACGACAATCTCACGTATTCGCAATCAAACTATCTTTAAGCAACCACTCTCCTCATAATGAATTATAAAACTAAACGTATATCTAAGTATATCAGAATGTTTAAAGTAAATGATTGTGAATATAACTAGTTTCTTCACAGAATATTATCTTGGAAAAATACCTCATGTATTTGTGTGCTTTCCTTGAAATAAATCTCTCTTGTAAATACAACGGGAAGAGAATGACATGCTTTTAGTTTTATTGCGTTATAAATATATTAAGTTGGAAATTGTATATAATTCATAATTTTATCGCTAGCTATAAGTTCTCAGCTAAAACGATAAGCCAGAAAAAGATATTATTTGAAAGTGTAATTGCGGTATTACAGAATAAATGCAAAACAATTGGACATATTATAATATTCTGTGCCATTAAGTTATAATACACATAAGTACCTTCTGCATAAAGTATCATTAACTGTGACCTGGAGATACCAGGTAGTTTTAACATTTCAGAAATAGCCACGGCAGTGCATCAGGTGATATTTGCTTAAATTTTGAAATGTCTATCTATAATAACCAATTCTGTGCTAATAATTTTAAAACTGAATTGTTTAAGCAGAGAAGGTGATCGACAGCAGCAAGTGTTACACGGTCCATCATCAACAGCAGTGGGTCTACCTCATGGAGATCGAAACAAGCTGCTAATGCCACCTCCACATCCAGGTCTGTAACTAAGAGTATTCAAGATGAAAGAGTGCTGGATACCTTTTGAATATTAATTCCATACTTTTATTTCTGCATAAATGTCTTCATTTATTTATGTGTCACAACTAATGATTCTTACGTTCACAATGCATCCGATGCGTTTGTATATTTAGTTCAGATGGGTATCTAGCATTGTTTCTCAATACTCTTAGCTTGTAGTATATTACTTACTGTAAATATATTTTTGCTAAACAGTATGAATCTCGGTTAATCCTAATCGACATATCGTAGCGATCCGCTTCTTTCATGTACTCATTCAAATACTTTGCAGATGGGCATCAGGAACATCTACACGGTTTATGATACCACTGCGTAGATTGTTTTCCATTTAACTTTATTTATTATTATTTAGAATTAACAAAACTTTTGCTACATTATATTATATATTACGATAGCCATCTTAAGCATCTTAATTTCAATGCTTCTTCGTAATATGTTTTTCATTACAATGTATGTGTTTTCAGATGTCTGTACAGCAAAGTGATTCTAAATTTCAGTGATTACTTTTAACCACCATTAACTATAATTATTACCGTCATGTTATGTTAAAGTACGTTATATGTTTTAATACTTTAAGTCTTTAAGTTTAACAAGTTAAAGCGCCAAGGTCTTATCGCGTTCGGAACACATGGAGTGGCAGCACACGTTACTATATCAATACCAAATGATTCGTAGTTTACAATTTCCTTATTGCAGTTCTTCCTATGTGTGTACAATTTACAGAACTATGTGAGGTCTCGCTGAACAGCCACCGTCAATTGATTCTATTATTTATTTTCATTTTTCCAGCAAAAACACCAATGTGCTTAAGGACGACCGTAGCGAGAAGTGTCGGGTTTGAAGATGAGAATAAGTTATTAATAATAAGTTTTGTTTTACAGATCAAGGACTAGCTAAAAGATATAAAATAAGCAGGTCACACGTGCGGTGGCAATGGCGAAATTATGACCGATACTGAGAATACATTTACTATCTGTTTTCAGCCTGTATATAGTGATTATAATCATATAATTTCTTTTAGTTAGAAATGGCCAATGGCGTGAAATATTGTTACCCTGTTTGTCGCTCTCCATAACATTATGGAGTAAAAATAATTTAAAACTTAAGTTAAAAATGTATCTTACTTACGCAGTGACATTTTAAGCAGAAATATAAAAGGCAATAATGGTTAATTAACATAGTAGTGCTTTGATTAAATATAAGTAGCATTCTAATTGGACTTAGAATTTCGTTTTGCGTACTACCGACTAAGTATTAATAATGACAAATTGACATTTATGATGAAATTGAACAACTTGATAATTGTACTACAATATTTCTTCACGTTATTTGCCATATTTAAGTTCCCAATGCATTCTATGTATAGCCATTTCGTGTCTTTCTATATACTTTTCATTTCATGAATTTCCATTATCTAGGTGAAAAACGGAGCATGGACCAAAAATCTGCGGGCATAAGTTCAGGTATACTTAACATTTGTTACAGTATACTTTTCTCTATTTCCTATGAATCGCGAAACAACTTTTGCTACGTGATTGTGCTTCTGTGATAGGAAATGAGCAGAATCCAGCTGGAGATTCGATGAACGTTCATCCTGGAGGTGGCCCTCCTCTGCTTCCTCCACTTCCACCACAGGCACCATGGCAGGCACACCATGTGAGAGTTCCATGGGGTAGGCCGCCGCCAATGCCCAGAGATGGAGAGCATCAAGGAGGGTGTTCTACGCTACCTCCAACCAATATGCCGCCACCTCAAATTAGACCACGAGGTATTGATAACGAACAGCGACAATATTCCAAATTCTTCACACGCACGAGCTTACAAATATACTTCCAAGGATCATGATTTGAACACTAAATTTTCCATCAATTTTAATGCATTTAATTAATAATCTAAAGAGATTGTCAATGTTACGCGGCTGAAAAAGTTTGCAAGCTTGCAACTTTCATGCTTCGGTTTGTGCCGGGTGTCTAATGACTGAATGTTTCCGCGATTATACAGGACACGTTGAAGGTAATTGTTCGCCCGTTCAAAATGCGATTATGGAGCACCCGTTGAATGTGGAGTACAACCAAATGCCGCCGTATACGACAAAACCTCCACCTTACAATTCACACCCGTTGATGCAATCAATTTGCAATCCACCGCCACCACCACCGCCGCACCATCAGCAACGACCGCAGCATCCCCAGACAGTTCAGCATTATCAGGTGCCAATCTCTCAGACATATCAACCGCCGACTTCCTGTCCACCATGGATGAATTGAATGCATACATACATGACACGATACGCGAACGAAGTTCTTACGCTAGTATGTACCTTAAACAGATGGCTGATGCAGTCCGTCCGATTTCACGCCGCTCGAACAATCTATTTCCCCGGGAATGCCGCTAGTACCGAAAGGCATGGTGAACGTAAACGGATGGCATTGCATTGCGTTATCCACGATTGAATTGTTCCTTGCGAGATATAGTTAATTATAATTTAATTATTCGTTGCAAACGTGTCTGCGCAATGCTGATTTGTAAAAAGTGTGTATACGTTGAAAATTATTTATGGAGAACGCGTTTAGTGCTTAGGTAGCGAACGATAATGAATGAATTTATAAATACCACGTTACGGTTGAGTAACGTGCGCCGTGGTCGGCGATGGAAGAACAAACTTGATCATCGATCTGATTCACGTAAATACAGAGTCGTGCTAAATAATATTACGATTTGAAAAGCAAAGACTACTATCGATGCGATGCGGGTGCACGTATAGAGAGAAAGAAGTTGCTCGAATTAGTTCCGACGAATGCTTTTAGTATTCACGCGCACACACATACATACGAGGACCTAGGAGTATAATTTCTTTTCATATCCATAGCATCGTACGTAATTAGTCTCTCGCGAAGTTATCTGGTACCATGCGATCTACTCGTAGACCACAAACATACGGCCACGCGATTTACTATGCAAGCGAGATTTTCTATTCCAGGGGAGACTGTCTTATCCCGATTGTGGATTGCTCTATGAACAAGGAGGAACGTTTTTAATTATCGTCACAGTGCAGGTTCTCTAATTTTACAATTAAGGAAACAGAATCGGTCACGCCCCCCCTCCCCACGTCGCCTTTGTTCGCGTCTTTGTAAAGTAATTATCGTTGCAGCATGATATTTCAGCGTTAATAAGAACAAACGCTAACGATTTGATCCACTGAATTTCGATTGATACGCGAAATCAGTTTACCTTGGGTTAAGCGATCGTTTTTATGATTTAGTTATAGAAATATATTTTCCGATGGAATATAATTTTTTGGAAATAAATTAATTTAAACTTGACAAGCGTCATTGTTATTAAAAATATTAGGTAAGCCCTCCAACTTAATTCTGGAGGTGCTATCGTATTTGGAATACTATCTTCGACGCGTGCGACCCGGACTATTTATTCCTGGTGACAAAGAAACGGTGTAAAAATACATAATCATTCAGGGTGTCGTTATCTATCGCATGTTACCATCCATTGTTAAGCATAATTGCTCCTCACGCTGCATGTTACCAACGACTCTCCGCGAATCAATTAGCGGGGAATGTGGCTCACTTCATCGCTCAGTCACCCTTTCGTTGTTGCATCCTTAACCAACTATCGCCAATGACGGATCGAGCTTGGTAAAATCAGGGGAATGATCGGATCTGTCCGAAAGGCTTCTAACGATGTCTCAGATTTGCCCGTCCTCGTCGCACCAGCTGGTCGCAGCCGCGATCGCTTTTCGGCGGGCTCGACGTAAGTTCCCAAAGAATTATGGTCTTTACGGTAATTCGGAGGACGCAACGAATGTCGACAAGGTAAGTGACCTTAATAATACACGGAAGAATCTTTTCGAACCCTTTCCTACGTAAACGAATAAACGATAACGTCGATCCTCAAGTCCACGTGTTCCTTGAATAAAATTTAAAATATCACGTGACATGCTTATTAGATCCATGAATTATTTACGTATTATTACACATAATTTTTGCGATCTTTCTTCTGGATCGTTAGTGCCGCTCTTGTAACTACATAATTTTTAACGGCGCACCGAATCAGGCGGAGAGCGCCACGGTGAACGAGGAAGCAAACGACCAAGAGAACTTATGGTTTTCATCGAGGAAATGCTCGAACGCGGCACCAAGCCGCGTCGAGGCTAAGACAGCTTGGAGCGACGAGTACGCGGAAAGTGGCTCGATCAAGGATAGCTTACTTCAGAAGCCAATAATCTGCAGTTGCTGTCGTAAACGCAACGAGGCCGCAAAGGCTAACGAACCGATGAGCATTTTCAAGACAAGGGATCAGTGCAGTGCGGGGGACGCGCTCGACGTCGTTCCAAGTAGAGAGCACAATGAGATTGCGAGGAAAAGCGATCTCTCGGAATTGGAGCAGTTACAAAAGTACGATATATGCATATCTTCTTTGGCTCTGCACGGGGTCAGCCAGTGCAACTTACTGTGCGTGCAGGCGACTTCTTCTTTCGCAACGAATGTAAATTATCTCAACGCAAACACCACTGACAAGGAAAGTTAGGCAACCCAAGATTCAGAAACTAATGCATCTTTGTGTGTAAGTAGAGTAGTTCACCCGTAAGACAATCCTATTTTTTGTTGATGCCACAGTGCGGTTTTAGGGGGTGAAATCACCCCTTGACAAAAATTCAGAATTTTCTTCTTCGTGGAATATCTCGAGAACGGTGAGGGATATTAAGAAGAGGTTTCAACAAAAGTTGCATTTTTTCTATATCTACAAAACCGCGTAAAAGTAATTATCGAAAACTCCCTACTTTTCAAGCTACCCTCACCTTAATTCGATAATTACTTTTAGCCAGTTTTGTAGATATAAAAAAAGGTACAAATTTTGTTTAAATTTCTTTTCCATTGCCTCGGCGTTCCCGAGATGTTTCACGAAAAAGAAACTTCTGAATTTTTTTCACGGGGTATTTTCACTCCCTAAGACCACGTTCATCCTTGCGGATGAACTACTTTACTTGCACACAGAGTTGTATAATTTTTTGAATTTTCGAGTTGCCTAACTTCCCTTGTGAGACATAGTACAACTTCAGTGGGAGAGCTTAAGCCGCAGAAAGTCTGATGAACCGTCAACGGTCCAGGGTCTCGTCATCTCGTGCACTCTTCAATGGAAGTATATAGTGGATTAGAATGAGAGGCGATAGGTACGCATCACACGTACGTGTTTTCGAACGTCCTTGACTCGGCGGTCGAAAACGGTTTGCCTCGGCGACCTCTGGCCCCGCTGGCCCACATCCCTATTTCTCTTCCATCCGCGCGATATGCGTGGCCAGGGAAATGGAGATGTAGGTCAGTTGCTTCGCCTCGCGCTGAAAGTAAACAAGTTCGAGCGCCGGGGCAAGGACGCTGAAAAAAACCCGTGGGAAAATAAACACGTGAGCCTCGGTAAGTAGGGTCGTAAGGAGTGTTTGCGTCTCACTCTTCGCACTTCTCCCTCACCGCCCATTCACTCTATTGAAGGATGCACGGAAGCCTATACACCGGGGCGCCGTAGACGGCTTACCGCTTCGATCCAACTAGCGAACTTACGATTTCGGGCAGCTTATCCTGACGTTTGAAATGTGTTTATTTCAACGCTCGGCTGGTCTCTCACCCGCGTATCTCTGCTGCCAGGTATAGTCGACTGAATTTCATGCACTCCGGGCACCAGAGGCAGAAAATGGACTGCTGTTAGACGCGTCGCCCGGTGAAAAATGTTGATACTGATAGTCGCGTCTAAACTTGCCTGCCTCGTTCGTTTCCAGTTGCGACGGGAAAACGATGAAAAGTTTCATAACGGAGCCGAGAAATTCCAGCCGCTGCCGTGCCTCAAACGTCCATTCACGGAGACGAAGTCCGAAAGAAACTTCGGCCAAATTGGATCCCGTTAATCTTCTGTACGACAGAGGCCGCGAGCAAGTGGACCACGTTAAAGGCAGCGGCTCGCCCGAGAAACGGAGTAACTTGAGATTCTTCGCGTTCTTCGGAGAGCGTCCCGAATGAATTATCGCGATAATTTCCCTTTGTTTAGGCTGCAACCCGGACGAACCCAGCTGCAACGCAGCGGGAAGGGGCTCGAAGCCGGTTCACCGGGGCTCCCGGTCGAAAGTGAACTTTTTCAGCTCGCAGAAGGACAGCCCGTCGCACGGTATACCTCATAATTGCGATTTCCATTGCCAGCAACACTCCACTCTCGATTTATTACGGACACATCGAGACGCCTATCGGTCCCAAAATCCTCATCGCTGCTACCACCCTCGCAACTGCTGTCACCATGCCTGCGACGATGAGTACCACAGGTTTGAGGGAAAACTGATAGAAAATTCTCGAAAAAATTCTAGAAAGCGAAAAGTGTAACTTCCAATCAGGGCAAGACCTTTAGACGTCCTAGGAACTTAAAAGATTTTGAGCCCCCCTTATACAGAGTAATCACCTCAACGCAATATACGATTTCTTAGGCATTTACGATAATTTGACTAAAAAGTGTTTCTAACAAAAGTTAGATTTTAAAATTCAGAAAATTCCTATGGTGCCCCCTTTTCATCTAATACCCCAAGCACGAGTTTATTTTGTTTATTGTTCAATCCACCACTGCTTCCAAATATTCTCGAGAACTGATCACGCTTGTCGCGTATATAATCAAGCATCGCAGGAAAAAATGAATTCGTAAAATAATTCCAATCTAAATACTCGTTCGCTAGTTGCTTGTCAAAGGAGAAGCCGCGTCTGGCGTCGGATACCTGTCTCTGCCCATCGAACTCCAGCAACCAGAGAGCTTGCAACAAAGGGCACATCGCGGGCGAGATGCTCTGCAATCATGATTGCTGCCTGAAGGATTCGGAAAAGATAAGCACCGTCCAGGAGCAGAACGACGAGGAGTACGACGATTGCGTAGGCATGATCAATCACAAGGACTCCTTGTGCCTCTTAGTGGAGAAGTACAAGGCGAGCAAGAAGTGCAGGCACAAAAAATACCTCGAGACGGAGTTTTCAGAGGAGCGAGCCAGAGACGAGTGCAGCAGGTCGTTCACTTCTGAACCCAGCTGCCCAATGGACGATAACCCTAAACAGCGAGATAAACATCCGGACACGGATAATTGCCGGCCTCGAGACAATCGCGCGTCGATAGGGAAATCGTGCAGGCATGCCTGCGGACAGGCGTTCAGAGAAGGGGACTGCATTCAGTTGAAGAATCTTAGATCCCGTTTAGTAAAGACTGGCGCCTGCTGTTCAGCAAAAGGCACACCTTGGAGACACACATTTTGAGTCCCGCCAACTCTCCACCCTACGCTACGTTTTTGTGCTCATACTGTTTTTTAGTTCGTATATTTACTTCGTGTTCATCTTTTTATAAACAAACTGCTTCAGATAAATTTATACTTTTTCCAAACTGTGTTTCGTGAAGAAGTTCAGATTTAATGGGAGAATCGAGCGGTGGTATAATAATGTTCGAAAGCCGTGAATAAATTCTCAACCGTCAATCGTGTACATAAACGTGCTTTACATTTCTGAGGTTCTCATTAAACCTGCCGTAAACTTTCCGACATGGACGGACATTCACGGTGTGTATACGGATATGAGAAGAAGGCGTGGACATTTGCTCCGTTGGGGTGGTGTTTTTCAGAAAGCTTATTTTTTAAAGTGTATTACGCTAATAAAGTTAATATACTTATTTTGGAAGTATATTGCTTTAATATCCGCCGCGTCGGCTGCGGGACCAGAGTGACTGGTAAAATCCCTCTTCTTCCTCCATTTCATCATCGTCGTCCTCCTCTTCTTCCATCGATACTTTCCCTGCAACGTCCCCGTTATTAATTCATTTGCGCACTTCGCGTGAAATAAATTCTCCCTCTGTGCTCATTATTAATCCCCCCTGTTTTTCTCCGCCTGTACCTTCGCCTAGTTCCTTGAGTTGCAATATTATAGGGTCCTGGGCTTTAGCTTCGGCCTCGGTTTCCACTCCGACTTCAGTTTCGGCCTCGTCTTCACCTTCAGCTTCGGCCTCGTCTTCAGCTTCGGCCTCGCCTTCAGCGTCAGCTTCGGGCTCGGCTTCTGATTGTACTTTGGGGCTGGTAGGCCAATTCTCCGAGGTAACTTCGGCTTCTGATGCAATCTGCTCGTCCGTCTCCGCTTCTGTCAACTGTCCTCCAGTGCCCTCCATCTCAGACTTTGCTTCCGATTCCAGCGGATGGTAGTCGGACGTGGGGCTACGTTCCGTGGTCAGCGTCTCTTCTGCCACCCCCGGTTAATTGGAATTCAACGCTCTTTAAATATCTAATTTTAAATTTCCAGCTGAATTTAAAAGAAATCTCTCTTCACCTTCGTCCTCTTCACTCTCTTCCTCAAAAGATTCTTCCACCTCCACCTCACCGAGTTCCAAGTAGGCTAATCAATATTTATGAACTCGTTGAACTGTTCAATTGCCTTAAGTTAATTCATTAGTTGCTCTAATTGTGTTAGCAAAATAACGGATCGCGTGCGTTGCAGTTTCAGGACAATCGCGAGAGGTTTAAGTTTACCTTTAAATACTTTAATCTCAGTAACACTAATTTTAATTTTCAACGCACACTATTTACAATTTGTACACCAATAAACGAAAACAACTGTGTGCAAAACAATTCTGTTCAATTAATTAATATAATTAGCAGCACGAACTTTCCTACGTTGTAGCAAAGCAAGCAAAGTTAATAATCTTGTAGCACATAGAATGGGCGCAGATTCGCGAAGCAGAGAGCAAGCAAGCAAGCGGTTACCAACTGTTACCTCATAAGGGTCTCGTCACCAAATAGGACGAGAAAATCGCCGTCGATTTCCTCGATTCGCGAGCTCTCCCACTTCCATCGATCGCTGATCGATGGAAGGGAGACTTGATCGATGCTCCAAATGAGCAGGGGGGCCGCACAATAAATCATCACGCGTGGGTGCATTCGGGCACGGGAGATGGCGTTACATGGGCGATTTCCCGAACAAATTGTAATTGAAAGACATTGTTATTCATTGATTTTATAGATGAAGCTCTCAGCTTTACCACCCTGCTCCTTGAATAGCGGTGGATAAATTTCTCAGACCGCGCGTCAAGGTAAAAAATCTGAATTTCGCGAAGGTGAGCGAATTACGTTTTCTCGTACCTTCCTTCGATATACGTGACACCCTCACGTGCTCTTTGAAAGCCATGCGAAGCTTCGTACTGGTAGTTATCAATTCTTCTCGGGTCCCATGTTCTTTGGGGATATCATCGCGCGATGTTACTTTATCGAAAACCCTGTGCCGCAAAGTATCGAGAATAGCTTCCACGACCATCGACTTCGTCGACTCAAATCGTTGCACGTCGTAGCTGCCTCGCTTCGCACGATATCTTCTATAGGCTCCCTTTGAGTCGAGGATAAAGTTGGTTTCAGTAGCAATGCTAATCAGTCGCCGACAAGATTATCTTTATTCAAAAATGAAATCGTCACGAAATCCTCAACTTATCTCTAACAAAGTTTTTCATTATTCTAGGGAGTAACTTCGTAAAATCTAAGTCCTACGAAGATACTTTCTGAAGGATACTTTAATTCTCCAGATAGAAGGCACTAGCATATAAAAATTCTCTAAGGCTTCCTATAGCCATCAGAAGTAGGTACAATTTAATCAGAAATTTCCTTTCTACTGATACCGAAGCTAATTGTGTTGGAGGTGTGAGCTAGCATCAGATATATGAATAGAGAATTACTTGAATAACCGAAGCAGCCTCGTTGGCTTTTTCCATAGTCAACCCAGAGTCCTTGTACATCATCTCCATCCACGCGACAGCTTGAATGGCTTCTGTGGGCTCCAATATGCGTTCATCCTTCCTGTCAAGCTCGTCGTCCCCTTCCGCTAGGAAGATCGAGATTACTGTATCGACCACCAGAATTCATATAAAATCTTTATAGCGCCATGCAATCCTGATCTTACGAATGCCCATCTTCTGGTTTCTTCTGGCGTAGTAGCCGCGATAGGCGAACTGTGCGCAACAGCGATGGACTCAATTCCTTGTCGACAAGCTTATCTTAAACTACAAGAATTATACTTTTATATGCTTCGCGGCTTTCAAGATTTCCGTCTGCGTGGCGCCAGCTTTCGTCAATATATCCAGCGTATTCGTCACTGCCCTCTGCCACTGAATCTTCCCTTGAGCTTCGTTCAGAGCCATCCTTTCGTAGTGGCCACGGAACGCAGCCTAATTTCAATCCGACAGAGATCGTCACCAAATAATTCGGTTTCTCGGACGATCGTCGTTCTAACCACTGACTTGTATCACTGTAGCAGCGCGTTGCGCATCCTTGCGCGTCGCCCCTGTTGCCTCCAGGATGCTTCTTATCGACACCATGGATCTTTCCTCGCAAGTGTGGTCTAAGTGCACATATACAGTGTGTGTTTTAAATTTTGAAGATACCCAAGGCTTTATTCCACTATGATTTCTTAAGCACTCCTTAAAATAAGCCTGTTTTAAAGCAAGCCCATTTAAAACACTCTGGCCAGGAGTGCTTTCTTTTATGATACCTACTATGTTCAGTGTTTCTTTACCTTCGCATATCTGCACAGGCTGTACGTCAACCGCGTCCAAGTACTCGCGGAATGCTTTCTGCGAGGGAGAGAAAAAAAGGGCAGGCGAGACGTATCACGTAGGCATCGATATGAATCTAGCACGCGATAATGAAATTTACTTGAATTCGCGGAGCCGCGACCGCAATTTGCTCCAGTGTGAAACCGGTACGGTAAAGTATGGACAGAATAGCCTGGCTCTCGAGTAAAATGTTGTTTACGACTTTGACCGCAACTGAAACGATAGCGGGACTTCCTTAGAGTGGACGGTCGAGAATAAAAAAGGGAAGATAAAATCCGCGAGAACTTTGCGTTAACAGCGCAACGATCCAGCGAGAAATGTACTTTTCGTGTTCTCGCGCGTGATCAGAAGCGTGTCCACGTACTCGGCGACGAAAGCGTGCAGGTCCGTGGGCTGCGATCGGAGAACCTGGTTTTAATTGCAGGATCAATAATTTACTCGGCGATACTGTTGTGTCAAGCTGTCGCTTCAACGGCAAGTGAACGACAAAAAGATTTTGGTTTTGTTGTTATTTGCGGTAAAGACTCTTCGTCTTTGATTTCTTGGATTTAAATATATATAGTAGAATGTATAACGAATGAAGGATTGGTATTTAATTATTCAGACTCTATGGTTTTTGATAAGGTTTTATTTAAGAATTAGAGATTTTGAAGGAGTCGTATCATCGATGCTTGAGATCCTTCGAATTTCTACTTTAAGATAGAAAATCGCGTTTAAAGCAGAATTTTCTATACTTTATGAAAAAAATTAACAAGAACTCGCTCGATTACAAGATCCACTGATTACGTGTGCATACCTCGCGCGAAATGTCAGTGCAAAGCTCTCGTAACCCTTCTGGCACTTTGTATATGTGCTTGGCCTCGTGCTTCTGAAGCAATACATCCATTTTCGGGATTCGGGTAACAACACGTAAAACAGAAACGAACTTTAACTCGAAAATATTCCCTTTCCGCTTTGTATTGTAGGTTTTGCGCGTTGCCGACAGTTTTTTCAGCCGCCGAGCGACGGAAAATGTAATTCTCGTTTGTTTTTTGACTCGTCGCTTTTTAAATATCCGACGAAACTGGAACTTTAACCTGACAACGGCCACACTGAGTTTGTGCCACAACCAGATTAAAAGTGGTGTTCCATTTTCGGGGGATGGTGAAGGTGTGGATGACCGTTCACCGTGTTCACTGTTTTATATTAAATACAGGACGGTAAATCGAGTGAATTTTGTAAAGGTTTCTTGCGGTTAATGTTTGTAACCTGCCACTGTGCGTTTCGTTAGATTTTAGACGATAGATGCGTCAGAAGTTGCATAACTATTTGGTTCCCCGACGAAATCGAATTCTTTAATATGCTTTCAGGCGAGCGCTGTCATCGCGAGTGACTCTGCTGAAACCAGCACTCATGGATACAGGGACTTACATAATAAATACACGGACGATACTGATTCTTATAATTGTGTTGCATCTAATCAGACTCCGCCATGCGCAACGAACTCCGCACGATTTCCAAACAGTTTCATTCAGTATTAATAACTTCTGCGGAAGACCAGGCACGTGATAAACAATCAGCTTCCATCGTGGGCAAGCGTAACATCGAGCACGACGATGTTTTGCACAGCATGCAATAACAAGTCAATCGCACACTTCATCTTAAATCCTCTATTTCTAGGAAACGTGTCTAACGTGACATAATATATCACGAGTTCTACCAGTGAAATGAAAATAATTATATCGAAGCCGCGGGAAACTGATCGATATCACCATCAAGTTGCCGAGGACCCTAAAAGGATATAATTTACGAAGTGACTTCTTAAAATTCAATTAACGCGGCAATTAATTCTCAGAAAGGAGTTTCTTAAAAAAATTCGATTCCACCGAGGCAATGATAAAACTTGTAGCGGACTGTCGACCTGGAGAAAGATTTATGCCTCGAGGGTAAAACGGTCCCTCGCTCGAGTGCGTGGAGCGTGGGCAATAGAAGTGATGATTTGAAGAAGAGATTTGAGTCGAGAGTCTCAGCTTGGGAGCGACAGCCTTGACGCTACCTACCTGCGCGTTTGGAGAAAATGACTTTCCCTATAAACAGTTGGGATTATTTTTTCTGTCCTCCACTTTCCCGACGCCCTTTGTGCGTCCACGAAAATGGGCAGAAGACTCTTAACCGTAAGGCAAAACACTTCGTCCATTCCGTTTTACAGCAGGAGTCGCTTGGTAGTTCAGTTTGTTAGTTAGTGTTAAATAAACACTGCTATTATTATAATTGGCTAACAGTGATATTCTACCCCACGATATTCCCCCGGTCTTCTTGAAATTCAATTAACGTGGCAATTAATTCTCAGAAAGAACAGAGTTCCCTAAAAAATCGATTCCACCGAGGCAATGATAAAACTTCTTCGAGGGTGGTGCGAGTGATCCTCAGGGCTGAACTTGTTCCCCGATCTTCTAGTCGTTTTCGGTCACATCCTTCCCCAGTTTCACCACACTGACACGCGTTCGTGCTCTTTGTATAATTTACTGTTCAAGGAAATCTTCGACCATTCACGCTGGACCCCTTCGATCCTTTCGTTTTGTAGATCCAACCGGTTTCGCCTTATCCGTCGCGGACGTTTTCGTCTCTTCTTGGAATAATAGCCCAGGGTTATCGAGGGGCATTCCAGGAGCTGCTCGACGAGCTACAGATCCAGCTACTGTGTCGTCGCGAGTCAGTCATTCAACGACTATCACCGGACTGTGATCACTACGATGTTGTGACGGGAACGGCGCAGTTATGTACGCACGCGTTGCACTGTCGCTGGCCTTCTCGTTGGCGGTTTTAGTGGCGTCGCGTGAGTAGCCTTCATTATGTGCTCGATTTTCATGGCTGGCCTCTGATCGAGGCACGGGAGGCGAACGAAAAGAAACGGAACGGGTGCACGAAGTGACGCGGCGCAGGGATGGGACTTGAGAGTTCGCGACGTGTTCGGGGTCCGAACGAAGTTTCGCTCGTTAGCGGGATCTATTTGGAAGTTTAAACGCCCGAGAATCAGGAAGTGCTGAATTTCTTATCCTCCGAAAGTATCTTCCCTCCGCGACGTAACCCAAGTAGTTTATTATTTTTTGAAAACCAAGTTTGCAGCTTTCTTGGGGGACGAATCATGAATAATAACGTTTGAAGAAACTTGTAATTAGTTTGGTCTCGCCGCGTCAAATAATTCTGCAGTGCAACACAATACGATACGTAGCTTAACTTCGTACTTTTAGAAAAATCATCTCAAGTACGCAGGCTTTGTGGATCTTGCTGTTCAAAGGCAATCTCTGCGAACGTAACTTGTACCATTCGAAATTACATCCGCCATTAACTTCACTGTTATTGCCTATTGTAACCTGCTAACTTGCCCACAATATCCACGTACGTAACTCGTATCCCTGCCGGAAGGATTCGCGTGACGGGACCGATTGCGCCACGGAACGACACAATAACTTCCTCGTGATGACGCCTAAGAATTCATTGTCTCTCTACAATCATTCTTATCTGGTTAGTGCCCAATGAAGCAGACGTTCGCGTGAGAAGAAGAGCAGATCCACCATGGGCTCGTCCGCAGAACAATTACCAGTTCCCTGGTCATGGAAACAACAAATTCACTGGACAAGGGAATCACAACAAAGGCCCTCCAGGCGGTGTGCCCCCGGGACTAGCAGGCGGCGGTCCTCCAGGTTTGAGCGGTGGCGGGCCTCCAGGGTTGAATAAACCGGGGAAGGGGAAACCGAATTACAACGAATACGATAATGGGCCTTCTTGGGACGGCAAACCAGATAATACCGGAGGAAAGCCATCTGTGACTGATAGGGTAGACAACGGAGAAACGGGAAGTTCGGATCGTCCACCAGGAGACAAAGGGCAGAGTTGCAAGTAAGGACATTTTGAATGAATAATTGAATGGAGATGGGATGTATAATCACGGTGAAAGTTCGGTAGTCGATGATTCTTTGTGGTATTAGGGCAGGTTAATTAGGATACCTTTGAATTAACGAATTTTGTACAATTTTCGATTGGTATGATTTAAAAAACAATATTAATAGGAGGTTAAATGGGACACAGAGTGGTAAATTAATGAGCCATCGGGAGTTCGGTTTTAATAACCTGCACAAAGTTGATTCTATACCCAGCGCTCTTTGATGGCACAAATTGACAGTCCGGTTTGTAACTCGGAAAATTAGTGTTGATCAAATGAACAGGCGGAATGGACGGCAGATGCGCCAACGATAAAGCGTAGAATCATTAAACATGACTCGATATTTGTTGCATCGTTGCCTTTTCGAAAACGCGTGTCCAACGATCGAAGTATCTGCTACGTGAAATATATACATCCTCCATTCGAGTTGTTCTAATGAATTCTGTTTAAACTACAAAATTGTCGAACACGATCGAGTGGGGCTATTGGTAGAAACACGATGCGAAAGTGACAATGCAAACAACCACTTAATTTTGCTTTATGTCAAGCGACACGCGAAATTTATTTGAAATCTGCAACGCGCTGCAACGCACAAAGCAATTTCAGATGTTGAAATAAATCCTGTCCGAAGGGATAGGTTTGTCGATGATACTTTTCTAAGTTTAATACCGCAGACTTCAAACCGGACCAGCAAGAGATCTTTTTTTACTTTGAATCTTATATACAATTCTACTTTTAAATCAAATTGTATGATAGTTATTACAAGAAAGATTCGATGGAAAACAATGGGAAATCTGTTGCAAAATAGGCGGAGACAAGTTAGACTTTATAGAATGAAAAGTTCGTTTAAAACAAATTTCCTGACGAAATCGTTTCACTTCTGCCGCGGTGGGCTCGCGCGAATGAAATGCGGCAATCAAGGAGCGCCGTGCACACAGCGTCTCCAAATGCGTAATCAACGTTCGTTGTCATTTCAAAAACAGGAAAAACGAGTTCCGTTGTGGGAGCAACGAATGTTTGCCGGGGACCGTGAGGTGCGACAACAAATTCGATTGCCGGGATTCAAGCGACGAGCAGGGCTGCGTCACGTAAGTTAAGTCTTGGATTTAAAAAAAAATAGGGAAGATAGAACAAAATAACGGCCACGAGCGAACAATGCCGCACGATTCGCGGAATTGCTGCTTCCACGGAAACTTTCCAAGTGGCTCGCGTAAACGAATGCCGGCGCGAGAATCGCCGGCGTAGCGAGCGGCTAAGAAAGCAGCCGCGGCCATAATGAATTCAATTATTCTCTTATTTGCCCGCGTTTAATTACGGTGCCGTTAATTATTCGCGCCGGACATTGCAGAAAACCGGAGAACGAAGCGGGATGCGTCCTTCCCGAACAACCTGAAGGTGGAAGTTACGAACTAGGCGGTTGTGGTAAACCTTGCTCCAAGCGTTCTGGGGATAAAGTTCCCAGCAACAGTATTCTGACTTACACCTGTCGGGGCAATTACATTTTGCACGGAAGCACCGTTTCCGTTTGCGTCAACGACACGTGGCACAACCAACCTTCGTGTCTGAGTGAGTCAATTTAACGACATATTTCCACGAGTCGATAGAAATGATTATGCGTCGAAGATAACGTAGACATCTCAGGAGGTTCGGAAATTAGTATGCGAGCGTTTTGGAAGCTTCAAGGTCGAAACTTTCGTTGGTATTTGTTCTTTCGATTGGGCAAGTGGCGTTGAATTACGAAATAAGTAGTGGTGGATTTAACGGGCTGCCGATGAACAGTCGTCGCCTGGGCCCCTGCTCCGAAGGCCCTTAAGGCCCTATCTTAACAAAAATTATGATTTTATCCAAGTAATATGTTTTTTTCCTGCAGTTTTCTGTACACTTAGCTCGGTGTGTTTTAGTAAACTAACATGGCCTTTTCCCTTAAATCCGCCACTGGAAATAAGTTATGCCAAAGGAATGACCGATGATTGAGGATGAAAGGAAGGTAGTTTTGTAGTTTTGATCCTCAAGTTTTCCATTTGTATGCCCACGCGTTTTGATATGACTTTCCAAGCTTTTTCGCGCAGTAGAAGTATCTTTTCACTTACGTAATATTTTTATCGATATCTTTTATCTTTCGAAATGTTATTCCACTAGAAACCTGTCCTGCCCTGAGCAGTACCACGGTGAATATTTTATGCGCCTACCAGGGAGACGAAGTGTCTTGCACCGAACGAGTTAAGCCGGGAACAGTGGCGACTTTGTCGTGCAAATCGTCCTACAAATTACCCGTGACGAACGACCCGGGATATCGCACGGTTACTTGTCTTCGAAGCGGCGAATGGGACCGTTACATTTTTCGTTGTCTTCCAGGTGATAATAATTTTGTTCACAGTGTGCTATTAGGTTTTGATACAGCTGAGTCACAGGAGAACTTGGAGTTTTGTTTTGTTTTTATTAATTGTACGCCTTCTTGAATATGGGAGAGTAATATAGAAGGAAGCTTTCCGTTTTCAAATAGGTGAACTTTTTTTATTAAAATTTGTTTTATTGAGATATTTATGGAGCTACTATTGAAATCATAAAGAATTTATTTCCCAGATATAAAGAACATGAAGTTTGCAAATCAGTATCGCTTTCGTTTCTAAAACAGTTAATTTAATAAAATTGCCGCGCAGATGTAGTTTATTACAACCTTCTGCACCCATTGTGCTTTTAATTTAACCTGTTGTTTTCTGCCAGAGTGTGGAATACCCATTTCACAGGGTAACACGCTGGTCGTGAATGGATTCGAGGCGAAACTGGGGTTATTTCCGTGGCACGTTGGTATATACAATAAAAAAGCAGATAACACGTACGAGCAAATTTGCGGAGGCTCTCTTATAAGCAACAATCTCGTCGTATCAGGTAATTTTTCTTTAAAGAAATTAATTTTTGTGCGGCGTGCTTTACATTCCTTACCATCTTTTCCGTCCCTTTAATACAGAGAATTTCTCAATAAATTAAAAAATTGCAGAGACATTAGAGAAATTCTTTGTCGACTGCTTTTCGTTACAACAGAATCCCTAATAATGCTTATATCAAATTTAATTTCAAAATATTCCGCGTTCTCTATCTTTCCACGGTATCGTTATTTTTAATTATATTCTACATACCTATAAGAGAATAAAAACCGCTAATGGAACACCTGATTCATAACTTTAATACGAGAAATAAGGCTACAGGCGTAATATGTGTAATACAATTAAAAATGCGTGCATCCTGGACAATTACTATTAGCACGATGATATCAAAAGCCTTTTCCACCAGCGGCCCATTGTTTCTACGACGAGGTGTACAATAAAGCCCGCGACAAATCGCATTTCGCCGTGGCAGCCGGGAAGCACTATCGCGATTGGAACGCCGACGAAAATTACGTGCAGAAGTCGTCGGTGACCGAGATCACGTTGCCAGAGAGGTACATAGGTGCTAGGGGGAATTTCGCCCAAGACATAGCCCTGATCAAATTGGCCTCGCCCTTCGAATTAACCGCGCTGGTGCGACCGATCTGCATAGACTGGGACAACGTCTACGAGAGGAAGCAGCTGCAAGTGGGCCATAGTGGCAAGGTGAGGTGTATTAATTAAAGACGCCGAGCAGTCGGGTGTGCTGACCGTATTTTGATTAATTTCACCCGCTACACCATCGTCGCTATACCGTTCTTTCCCAACGGACTTCTGGGCTTTTTAGATTCCCTTCCCGTTCAACGACCGGTTTCAGCTGACTAATTAAGTCACGTCGGATTATATTTCCGTAATTAATTCCTACTCTCCGCGCCACAATGTTTTCTATTCCCTGTAATTAATTCGCTTTTCTCGTCCCCTCGCCGCGGGAATGGACCGCTCACGGAGCAGGTGGATCGGTCTCGATCAACGTGTCTTTAATTGCAGTCGGCCGGATGGGGTAAGACGATCACCGGCGACCCAAGCGAGAACCTGCAGGAGCTGACCATGCCCTTCGTGCCCTACAATCAATGCTTGGCCGCGGTGCCCGATGATTTCCGAGGGTACATCACGTCTGACAAATTCTGCGCTGGTCGATTAGATAGTGAGTCGATGCAGATGAATTATAAGTAAAATTCATATGCCAGGAGGAAAGGATATTGTTAAAATGACGCAAGGTCTTAATCGCTTCATTGCTTTAATTATCATGGTCATTAAGATTTCTATCTGGTAACAGTATTCCCTATATGAATGATTCTCAGAAACCATTTTTCTTGCATCTGTTTTTCTACACTGCCCACATAAATGATTTTAGACACGCCATTCTATTGCTTCCATTTATCAGCATTTATGTACGAGGAATTAAATTCTCGCTGGCGGCTTCTGAGAATATTTTAATGTGCATAACGAAGATAAGATTCAGCGGCATAAGTAATTTATTATCAATAGTATTCATGTTTGTATGCAGCAGGAAACTTTACTGCAATAATTGCAGTGCATCAGCGGAATCATAACATCTTTTTCTTCTTGCCAATTTTGCAACACTAGCGTTAGCTTAATTAATACTCTGTCAATTTAATTCTGTTCTCATAACGAGCTGATTGTGCTGCTTTTGCTAATGAATCGCTTACTTAATAGACTCGAGCCTCTGCGAAGGAGATAGCGGCGGTGGCCTGTGCTTCGACATGGATGGAACTTGGTACCTGCGTGGAATTGTCAGTGTCAGTCCAGTCAAGGACAACAAATGTGATTACCACTCGTACGTCGTGTTCACCTCTACTGGTTACTTCCGAGATTGGATTCGCGCCGCTTACGTCATCGCGTAAATAACTTGTACGGTCTAGCTCTCTTTGCAAATTTGCACGACATCGATCAACGGTCAAGAACAACAGCGGCCATGACAAACGGGACGGGAGAAACGTGTTTCTCACGCTTATACAAACATTGCCTTGATCGAGGATAAAATTAATTCCTCGACTTCAGATACATGTTACGCAGACAATTTGTACCGCTTGATAAAGATACTGTTGATGCACAGAACTGATGGATGCTATTAAATAAGTATGTAACAGAGATTATATTGTAGTTTAGTAAGAATATGTGATTAAAAATTTCCTTTTTAAGAATCATCCAGTTTCACGAGATTGAATTTTTATTCACTGAAATCTGCTTCAATTTTGGGGTTGCTAATAATATGATCTTTAAAGCTTCGAGGTTGTATGATATGTAGATCTGATTAATGCAGATTGTGAATTATACTCTTAAGCACTTTTAAGGTCGTGGGACTCGTCATAGTACTTTTCATCTGCGGACGACTGTTAATTTCAATCTCACACGAAGCGTATTTTTGCATCAGTCAAATTCAGAGAATACAGATACAGGTTCATGTATCGTTTGTGTAATTTTTGAGTAGAAATTTCTTTCATTTTCGCAATAAAGGGTATAGGTATTAATGAATATTTGCGTGGGAAATATACAACAACGTTCTGATGGATCGCGAAAAAATCGCGTTCAACCTATGACAAAGGGAATGAATCGGTTCGAAAACGCTTTGACAGACTTTTTAACGAATACCTTTGACATTTGGATTATCCGCCGTTGCTCCAAATTAGTAACAACTTGTTATTTACATCGCAGCTTCGTTATTTACATCGCGATACCGTCGTAACGAGAACTTTTTGTTTGGTGTCCGATAGCACGGTATTTTCCGCAAGAATTATCTGCGACTTCATCGAGTTCTCCTCGAAATTAAACTATAAAATGTTACCTTTCACTCATTTATTAACCGATCTACCTCATAATCTTCTAATACCTTCGCGTCACAGAAATAGAAAATAGTGTATCTCTATTATTTCGAACTCTGCAATATATACATTAATAGTTAACAATTGCAACCATAGTGTACTTTAATACTCTAAAAATATTTGCAAGGCGAGCTGTGATTATTGCAAATATTGAAATTGGATTCCTTTGTGATACGTCAATGTTGTTAGTTGAAAATAAAAGGTATTCATTTTTTCCTCCTTCAAGTTAGTTATTAATGTAATTGAAAGCGAAGAGGGAGACATATATTTTATTCTAGAATTAGAATTATTTCATTCCAGCATGCAGAGACTTTCGAATAACTTGGTCGAAAATCTACACGAGTGCTTTAAAATACCTCCATTTGTTAATGAACGAAATTTTTTCGCTGTTATATTTTGGCTCGATATGAAAATATTCTAGAAATAATAGATCCAGTAGCTCAATCACGGTAGTGTATCTAGTAACAAATAACTATTTAATTAGTACATCTGCAATGGCGGGTGTTGAACATCAACGACATGCTTCGCATAGAATGGTGCGCGGATCGTGTACATAATATGTTTGTGGGAATCCGTGTTTGTTTTACGTAATATTCGTGCGTTTATGGCTGACACGTGTTTCTACATTTGTAAACGGTCAGCTACGGGCGTGCAATTAAAGAGGAAGCTGTTCGGGGATCAAATAACATTCATACTGAATTTTTCATTTGAAGTAATCGTACGTTTTATGAATGTCCCGAATAAAAAATAGACAAATTAAATGAAACTTCCTTCTTTAAACGAGCACTGGTAATATTACGTGTTTGTTAATCATTTTTCAATATTAACCGGTTAACAAGTAGAACTCAAATATTTTTGCTCTGTGTTTCAAAAAAGGGGAGAAACAATTGGTCCAGAAAATTTCCATTCCAAAACAAAGGACCGTGTAATCGATAGTTTACACGTCAAATTTCAGCGTTGATTTCGATCCTCAAAACTAGCTCTGCAAACGTATACTTAAACCAGACTTAGGATGTCCATTTGAACGTATTTCATTATCATGCTTGAATTCGTGGCTCGTCCTGAGAGTACAGCAAAGAGACTGGCAACATGCAAAACGAGATGAAGATATTCCTTGGCCTGCTGGCGATTTGGTCGATGTTCGATGTCCTTGACGTTTTGGGTGTGACGAAATCGAGGAATCCATCCAGCTCCGTGGAGGAGAAGTAAGTGTGCGACACACGATGCTCCCCATAATAAAATATTCAGCAAGGAGAATTGACATTCAGTCAATTGGTATTTTAGATGATGAGTTCGTAGATTATTAACCAAGGAATTGATCGATATCGGGAAACTAACAGAAGGCATTTCTCGTAGGATTGGCAGCATAATGAGCACGACCTACCACGCGGCTAAAAACGCGATCGGGAATGTCCTAGATACACTTCACAAATTTCAGTGATCAGAGTTCCCTCGAAATCTGACAATAACACCAGCAGTACCGTTCTTTGTATTGATAAGGGGAAGAATGTTTGTATTCCCCTCGTGGCCTTTGTACATATTCAACGTTTATTAAAACTAAAAACATGAAAAGCCTTCAGATCTTGCATTTAATTGCGTGGCACTTTTCAGAAATAGAATTAAATAGTTTGGGCGTTAATGAGATCTAGCCAATCTACTTGAGAGTCACTTCAAAGTCAGGGTCCGTCGATGCTGTTCACATCTGCCTGTTTTACTAGCTCGCCGTTCACCTTTCCTGCGCGGCTTTGCTACACTCGAGGAATTTTACCTACCGCCACCCTCACGTGTAAACACATAGTCGCCAATTTATTTCACCGCGGGGAGCGTTTTAAAAGCGGTGGTCCATCGTGGCTTCCTTTCCTCTTCGTTCTTCTACGTTCTCGTACTTGCACGTCCACCACCTACCAGCGTACTTGTCAACCCCTTTCCTCTACCAGCCACCACCTCGCTGTCTTCTCCGTTAACTTACTTCCGGTTCCTTCCCTTTCTGTTTTTGAAAGAGCTCCAGGTACTTCATCCCCTTCTCTTCGCTCCTCCACTTTGTTCCCTCCTCTCTTCCTACCCCTTGCTTCCCGTTTATTTGTTCCTCCCTGTCTGTCCTTCACCGCCACCGTACACCCAGCTTTTTACCCCTCTTTCTCGTTCGGCTTCCGTCTTGCGATTTACGAGGCTGCGGAACAGCCGCAGGCTTCGAAACGGAGAAAGCCCTACCCCATTCCTCCCGTGGATAAGTGGTCGTTTTGTGTCTACGCCGGCCAGAGGGTGGTATTTCTTGTTCGGTGATTAATGCTGAGCTTTATAGCGCGCGGTATTATCGGGGAATATAATATTTATGTAAGTGCCAGAATGGACGCTGGCCGAGCGGCGCTAGTTGCTATAAATTGGCTGGTTGTAGCGATGCCGTGTAACGAGGTGTCCCAAGATAATTCCCGTTTCGTTGTTGCAAAAGGGGGCTTTTAATTTTGTCCCTGGTATAACCGCTCGTGCAAACATCGGGGATACGTGTAGCTGAGCGACTCGAATGTAAAAAAAATAGCAAGGACTCTGCGATTTACTATAACAGAATTTGTAATCGAAGGCACATGGGTTACTGTTCCGGTTACTAATAATTTCAGTGAATAAAAAACGAACAACTATCTTCAACAATAATTCACCCATCCCTCTGCCACTTTCAAGAAGAGTCTCCTTTATGTCCTCGCCCTTTGAAATCTTATAATAGGAATTCCCCGCCAAGGACGGTGACTTAACTCACTGATAATATTATCGTACCCCGCGAAACTCGAAGAACTTTTGATACGCGGCCTGAAACGAATCAAGTTATTCCAGGGCTCAGATACGGCCGACTGTGACTTCTCCCAGGATGTTAACTGCTTATAAGTTGATTGTCGTTACGTCGAAGTAGGTTTCGAGCAATTGCGTCTGCGGCAATTAGCTTCGAAGTGGAAAGAAGAAGCTCGATCGTGGAGGGAGGGATCTTTCTGAACAATTCCGTTCGCGTTCGGTTGCCGATAATTCAACTTCTCTAAAAAAAAATCGTTGCACACGATCGGCTCCGCCCGCTCGACGGTTCTCTCGCTGTAAACCGAATTCCGTCTCGCTTCGATGAGACAGCAAAACAAAGTGGTCTATCGGCGTTACCCTCCCTCCGTTCGCCGACGAAGAATCGCGTTACTTTTGTCGGGCTCGTTGCGATTTCCGATTCCGTTCGATTTGTCGTCTCGACCGATTCCGTTCGTCCGCTGAACTTGCAAATGCGGAGGCAGGTGCATCGATCGCCGACGTGGTGCGCGACACGGGGTTGGAGCGGGGTTGGGGGCGCAGAGGCAGCGGTGCATAGGGAAGCGAACCGAGAAGAGGGTTGGAGAAGGAACGGGCGAAAGAAGCGAGCAGCAGCGGCGGAAACAGAAACAAAAGGAGAGCCAACGAATGAAAGAGAAACGGATAAAGGGGCGGGCAGGGCACACGGTACCGGGGGTAGGAGGGAGGGGCAGGAAATTGATCAAAAAGGAAGAAAACGGGAAACAAATGATGGGCGCGAGGAGGATACGCGTAGAATCGGCAACAGCGTGAGAGGGATGGAAACAGGTGTACACCGAAACGTCGAACGGAGAGCGTTTAAAGTTTAAAGGGAAGACAATGGCGGTTTGATCGACGAGCGACGCGATCAATGCGAAACGAAAGGTGTTAAGGGCGACAGGGACAGAGATTACGATACAGACGTGACTTCCTCGCTATTTTTCAGATTGTAATTTCTGAACATC
Organism: Andrena minutula; assembly: GCA_929113495.1. Classification (NCBI taxonomy): domain Eukaryota; kingdom Metazoa; phylum Arthropoda; class Insecta; order Hymenoptera; family Andrenidae; genus Andrena; species Andrena minutula. The sequence goes on from OV815993.1 coordinate 3,961,061, forward strand.
TTTCCTTTATGTATAACGAAAGAAGGGTTTCGAGATTTTAACTACATCTTCTGGAAGGAGAACGAAGGGAACACCAGTGTGACTAAGTTTCTGCGCATCCTGCGAGAATGAGGAAACATTGCAATCAGTATTCCCCATAGTTCTATATAAGGTATTTTGCGATCTGTGTGTGGTAAGCTTTATAATTATGCAATAAGTTCTGGGAGGAAGGTCGCGCGACCCTTCCAGGATAACGGGGTTTCTCCAGAAGAAGGCTGTTACGAGAGGAAGTAGAAAGACGTACGACTGGAGGTAAACGAAAGAGAGGCGAGGTTCATTTCCCTTTCGCCACACCCAATGAATTTTGAGGGCAAATCGTCGGAGCGAACGAACCACGGAAGGACCGAAAGAGATCAAGGGAGATCCACTCTCGTTCTCCCTCCTCGTGATTCGCTTCTCACCCCTTTTACTTCTCCTCTCCTCATCTAACGGTCGCGCACCTGTTACTAGTAATGGGAGCGATACTACTAAAGTATTTTCACTTGTTAAGTGATATCGCGTAAAAATTGCACGCTGAATTTCTGGCATATCTTGTAATTTATAGTGGCACGATGGTTGAAGACGTACTTACGCGTTGCAATATGGATATTGTAATATGTATAATACATCGCGCAAATAATGTCACAAGTAGATACTTAATTGAGTTTATTTTTATAATTTTTTAAAAACTTCGCTTTATTATTTATTCTGAATTTGAATATTGCGAACAAGTAGCGGTATTATTCCCATCACTACCTGTTACCTTTTACATTCAACTCTTCCTCGCCTGCAATTGCTCGTATTCGTTTCTCCCATTCCAGTTTTGGACGGGGCGAACTTGCGATTTTATCGCGGCGGAGACGCTTCATCGAGCGGAAGGAACCGGAGATTGTCACGCAAATGAATTTGAAGTATTGCCATTTTACATTTCCATCTGTCTCCGGCTGGTGGCAATCCAACGTCGTTCTTTTTGGTCGTCCATTATCTTACCTCCTGATAGCTGCAGTCTCAGACTCTGGAGCTTTGGAAATAGCAGTCAAATGTCTTACTCGCGTACATAATAATTTAAGTGAATACAATCACTGACAAAGAATCCAATTGTGACGATACTCAAGTCCAAACCCTTCAGTAATTCACCCGAACCACGAGGGAAATAAAAGAATACACAATACGAACGGTGCACACGTTCATAACTCGGGAAAATGGTAATTTTTTAGGCCAACTGGCTATTGAAAGACAGAAAGAAAGCTCCAAGCGTAAAGAACAACTGAAAGATCAAGCCTTTATAGCCAGATTGTAAGAAAAGAACGTTGGGTGTACAAAAGTGTCGAAATTCAATGTCTCGTAAAAAATAAACGCTCGAATTTCGCTGCAACCCCCAAAGCACAGTATCTATCCAATGTTCGCGCAAAGCCGATGCAGCCTGCGCAGGGGGAAGCGGGAGAAGAGTGAATCGAATTACACAGGCACGCAGGTGGCTTAATACGCTAAAGAGGAAAGAATTTCCATTGCCCCGAAAAAATGACATTAACGAAATCCTCGTCGTTCCTTTCCGTTTTTACCTTACTCTTCCCTTTTTCTCATCGCGATTCTTTGTTACCACCTAGCCCCGCTATCTCTTCCCGCCATTCCTCTTCCCCTTCTTGCCCGTTTTATTTCGCCCGTCTCTCGTTCAACGATCCTCCAGCTACCTTCCGACCTTTTCGAATTAACGTTTCACCACGAATCCGCAAATAAATTTCGCGGACCACTATTACCGGCCCGCCAGCGAAGGAAGTAAATCGTCGGATAAGAGGAAACGGGCACGACGGTTATCATTGAAGAATTTATGTGGTTCCGAACATCCATTAACTGCTCCGAATGTCCCTTTCCCGGGGATAACTAAATCGGGGCCGAGGCATTCCCTTCAAAAGCTCAGTGGTTCGGAGTGTTGTGCCGTCACGACGTTTTAATGCAACGTTAACGGACTCGGTGTTCTCGCCAGTTTGCTCTGACGGTCTTCACCCTGGCGAGCACTGCGGTACATCGAATCGAGTGGCTCCATATTCGCGACACGTTCGCAGAATAAATAAAATGGGTCGTACGAATATTTAGATTTGTAACTTTGACGAACGCTGTGGAAGCTGGATGAGTGGAGCAGAATTTCCTGTAACCGAGGGCGCAGTCCATTCAGCCCGAACGTTCGGGCAACGTACGCAAATAGAATGCGAAATGTCAATTACGCCGTTCGCACAGTGCTTTATTAAATTCCGTTTCAGTTATTAGAGCTGCGCAGGAAGTTCTGGAAATGCCCCAGGTACGATACCGCCTCATTAATGTGCTGCAAGAATGCAGGGGTCCGGGTGGCGGGGGTGCGGGATCAACGAGCGCAGTTTAAAACCATTCCCTCATTCTCTGCTGATCAAACTTTCTATATTATATTACACAGTATTCCAATTAAGTATGTATTGAAACCGCAGGAAGATCGAGTTTTCGAGTTCCCTCTCAGCTCCTTGTTTGCTCTGCTAATTTCTCCGATTCCCGTAACAATAGTTCTCACCCTGGTGCACGCCATATTGATTTTTCTCTGCCACGTGCTTCGAATACCAACCGGGTAAAAATGTTGAAACTGTTCGTTACGGTGTATCAAGATACTCTCCAAGGCCCTCGGCGAATATTTACGATGAGCACGTTCTGGTTCTCACGGCCACGAAATTTTCAACTCCGTTTTCCTTTAGTCGAATCTTTACGGGGCTGGGTTGCGCTCAAAAGTTCTGCCGAGAAGACGGGCGCGTTCAATTACGAAGTACAAAGGGTTGGTCGATGTCGTCCGTTGTTCTTGGTCGGTCGTACGTTTGTTTGTCCTCGATGAGACCGTCTGGGGCGGATCTCCCATTGTTCTTACGGATTGGATCTTCCGCAAGGATTAATGAGACTCGTTCTTGGTGTGTCAGCCATCCGATTGGGGAAACCAGTCTTAATAAGTTAGCACTCCTCTGTGCAAATCTTGAGAATTTACTCTATTTAATTAATGCTCACATGCCCTTTTTTGCATGTTTATTTAGTGTTTCTTTGGAGCACTGCGAGTTAAAAAATTACCCAGAAATATTTTGAGCTTCCTAAATTCCATGAAAGTCTTATGGACTTTTATTTTTGTAAACTATCACTTTATAATGATTAAAATAATGCATTCGTATCTTAGTAGTACATAAATTGCACTAATTTAGACAAAGATTTTAATCCATAAGCTAGTCAGGAATTAGGTGTAAGCTAACTTTAGAAGTGAAGAACTTACCTGTTTTAGATTTTTCTTGAACACTAAGTTTCTTGAAGTTTTACCCACCAATATTGTTAACGTCACAAAGAGACCATTGGCAGACTCGAAGATACTACTTCCCTGGCCTTCGATTTCAATAACAGTAAAGTTTTCGGCACACTCTGTCCGCTCGCATAAAGCCCGACTTTTTACACCTTCCCCACTCTTTTACAGCGGTAGCTTTACGTGCCTGCCCCGAAAATGTCGGTAGCGAGTGCTTTACTTAGTATCCTGTGTCTCAAGCACCCACAATTTGCGCTCCGAGGAGTACGAAAACAGTGCACTTAGCTGGAGAAGTTACACAGTGGTAGGTATACAGGGTGTGCGTTTAGTTAACAAATTTTACATTCCGTTTAATCACTGCCTTGTTGGAATTACTAGCGAACGAAGGAAGGTTTATTACAAAGCTTGTACTCTTTTCAATGTATTTAGTGAGTAAATATTCTACTCTGTTCCCAAAGTTCCTCCTATTTTTACCTTTATTACCGACTCACTATCAATTTCGTACGTGCATTTTATCATAAAATGGGGGTGGTGCACCCACTGCAATGAAGTTGATCTAGTGTGAACATAGAGATACACGTTGGATCACCGCGACGATCGAACCACCCTGTATATAGATCCCCAGACTCTAGAATGTGTGAGCATCTCTGCATGTTTATTCGTACACAGCTACGTAGCATGAACACCTGATCTCGAAGGTCGGCGTGTCTGCGGTTCAACCGAAACCGAAATTACGGGGTTAATGGATGTCTGGACGGTAGGTTGCCCTCCTTGGAAGGAAACGGAAAACGGAGCTGGAAAGGTATTTCACCCTCCTCGTTATTGTAGAAAAAGAGCAGGCCGCCCTTTGCCACCGAATAACTGCCCCTCCGTGTATCTCTTTGGCTCCGGACTCTACCTTCATTTTCGGAACAAATGCCGCGCAATTATTTCTTACTTCGCCCTACGCCTCCTCCATTAGAGATAAATAAGAAATCGGGCTGTATCGACGGCAGGCCTGGGAGATTGCGAAGGGGAAAGCCTCCTTGGATCTTTCATCCTTCCCAAAAGAGAAATTGTGCCATTGATCAACCGAACAGCACGTAACTCACATAATAAAGTAAAAACGTAATTGGATTATAAAGTATAATTCAGAATCTCTTTAACAATAAACCAGCGTGCAACTCACAATTCTCAATAAAATTTCTAACTCATCCAGTCCATATAAAATTCCACTTTTTTTTTTAAATTGAGTATATAGAGAGTTTTAATTACAAGGCAAAGTACTCGAAGTTGGTTGCTTGCATTAATTCAAATTTTGATATCAGATGTTTTGAAGAATTTGATTTTTATTATTGCAAGTGCTGATTAAGTTAGGTATTATGTTAGAATAATGTTTCTCAGAGAGAATTCAGGCTTGATTTCAAAGGAAGCAAATGTGCCATCGTTGAAAGGTACAGATATGCTTCCGTCTATGATGAGCCCAGCGTCAAAGCCACAGGACTTTACAGTGATCCTACTGCACATTTGCCTGTCCAGGCAGCACTTGGACTTTGCGCAACGCACACCACGGTGTAGCTCGTGTATCATGTACGTCACTCGTAAATCTTCTGCAATGTATCCGACCAGCAGATATTATTTTACAAAATCTCAATTAATTCGACAAACGGGCCTGTGGTGCCTCTGATTTCAGTTATTAACAGTGCTGTTCGATCTAGCTACCTGGATGGTATGGCAGAGTTCGATTGTATTTGTACATCACTTCGTTGCTTTCCTCCGGATTTAATTTCCTGCCCGTGGCTATTTCAACGATGCTCCGAATGGTAGCAGATGACTGACGGTTCATAGACGTGTACCAGGATTGAGAGCCTGATCCTGTGCACACGCATACACCAGAGGATCGAAACTTATGCTCTTTCTGATTTTCCACTCGGACCACCAGCGTAATCGGCCTCGCTGCCAAAAATTCGGCCATGAATACCTGGACAGAATGTTAATTACCTTTAAATATACACCGTTGGCGGCGACGGGAAATTTCGCGCAGAGCCAGAAAAGTGAATGGAAACTCAACTTCGTTTAGCGCCAACCAGGGCAAAGTTCTCTGACGTGGCTGAAGAGCGTCCGCTATCTTCCTCTGCGTCGATCGCACAAGGGCTCTGCGAATTTCAACTAGTTTCATTTAATACCCACTTAATATCGCGCCCCTGCAAGATAGCAATCCGATTTCGTACGCAATTCAGAAGTTACGACTTCTTTGCGCTAAGTTCTTTGCGCCACTACGCGGATATTGTAATTTGCGAGTTATAACTGCCGAAGTTGTAACGCCCGGCGAGCGTATAACTTGAAAACTGCTCGGCGGAGTGGGACAGCCGCGATATGAAGAAGCGTCGCGGTCATTATGAAAACGCAGAATCGACGATACGCGTGGCTTACTTAAAAACTTAAGAAAATAAATTGCCCGCGTAAAAGCTCCGTTATAAACGAGTCCTCGGGAAGATACCTCGCCGCTCGAAGTAATTTCAGACAGAACCACTGAAGGGACATAAAAACAAGGAAAGGGTAGGTAAATTTGTCGAAAACGCTCCCATTCATGGGCGTCCGCAGGGGGAGACTTCAGATAAAATTGCTTATTTTTCAAAATTAATCTTTATTAAGTTTATACTAAAAAAGGGAATATTTTTAAATTTCAATTTTAAATTTTCAAACTATTTTCAACCCCCCCCTTCCCCCCCCCCCCCCGGAAATAAGTCTGCGGACGCCATTGCACCTATCCCAAAACTCTTTTACATTCAAAACTAGGTAAATCATCGATCCAATCTATTTTTCCGTTCGGTACATAGTTCAGAATTGATTGCTGAATCACTATTTCGGTCGGTGAATTTCGGATGTGTTGTATCGCTTCTCTAAAATCGCTTGCTAGGACAAAATGTGAGATACGTGTGTAGTCCTTTTAAATCCTCTTTATATTTGTTCGAATTTGAATGAAAAAAAAAAACTGTCCGTGGTTCGCGCGCTTCTGGGAAGAACGATAGAGAGTGAAACACTGTGAATGTTAAGAAAGACAGAAGTAAAGAAAGGAAGAAAGAGCCTCGCGTGTGTGTATTTCCTTACAGTCGTCGAATCGCGGGGCCGCGAATAAAAATGTACATATTGATTCCCGACAGGGGAGAACAAGCTTAGATCAGAGAGGATGACTTCTCTATAATGCACGCACTCGGCTCTTCTCTCTCCTTTTGTACGGCTCTTCTCGTGTATGTGAAAAGGTCGTCTGTAAAGTCCCTCCCCATTCATTACTGTACGAATGCGACTTCGCATCAATAACGTGTATTCCCCTGAATGGAGTTTTTCAAATATGCTCTCGGTATCCATGGCGTACTTCGACGGCAGCGTAAAACAGCTAATTGTGGGCGGGAGAATCGTATTGATACCAAACACCGGCTTTGTGTTGTCCGTAATTAGTTTGGATGCAAGCAGGAACGTGCCATCGCCGCCGATTGGTATCACCAGATCCGCCCAATTCACGCATTTCGCCGCATCCCCGATTCTGACCAACACACAATATCAAACGTTCGCGTTGAAAAATGAACGAGGAATAGGTAATTTATATTTGCCGCAACCACCACTAGCTATTCGCGCGAATACAGTCGCGCTTCAATCGTATTCAAATCGGTGAAAAATCGTGTTTGAGTGTGCCTTAATAACTGTTCAAACCGACGCTAAATGTCATCTGATACAAATTTGTGTAAAACCCTTGTTGACATTGCAGCATCAATTACTCGAAAAAAATTCTGTGTCTCTTAATTCTTTTTTTGTACTTGTTACACGAGGTATCGGTGACGCGTTACAGGATGCAAAATTTCTTCATTATTTTACCTTTTCGTGATACGGAAACTGATATCGAGTTTCTTGAGAACTGCTGCTAGATTTTTCTCGCAATTGATCTGCAGCTGATGCTCGGCGAGAATTTCGTGCGGATCTTTCCCCCGAGCTTCCATCTTCGACAATATTTGATCCTCGTTCAGATCGGGATTCCGAAATCTTAAAAACTCCAACGAGGTTAGCTTCGAAACGCAGAGTACCCTCCGCGGTCGATAAGACACATTGTTTAAGCAAGGCAGGAGTCTCATGGTTGAAATCGTCCACCGTTTCGATTTGCCTTATCGGTTTAGGTTAGATTATTATTGGTGCTAGTAAAATATTTCAACGGTCGCGAGCAACGTTTGCGATGCAACTATTTTGCATCAATATTAATATCCAAGGAAATTAATCTGCTCTTAATAAATATTGATTCGAGAGGTAATTAGTTTATTATTGCTTTTACAGTAAATATTCAATGCACCACATATGCAATATTGAAATGGCAGCTCTGTTTGAATTTACTACAGCAAATTATTGCTGAATTTAATCAGTTATATTTTTTCCGTTCACTTATTGCTACACGGTATATTTGGAGTAACGTGCCACTTGTTAAAATCAAATAGAAATGTCAGGGATCAAACACTGGGTGAAATAAATATTATGAACATGTGGAACGTGAAGTTTGCGGAGAGTAAATTTTATAGATCTAAAAACGAAGCAGTTTCGAAAAAGTTAAAAGAGTTATAACAAATTACATTTACAAATGTGTAATTAAATCTTGTTTTTGGTTATTAGACATTTTCGTGGTCATTCATTCAATATAATTAATCGACTCCTTATAGAGTCTTGAATTTAGTAAACTTCGCTTTGATGGACTTGGAGATGTTAGATTCACTCCGTCATCGTTGGGGGTCTGAAATTTGCAAATCGCATTGCGTCTCTGCGGGTATGTAACATCGAATGTTGCTTCAACTTGGCCTGGGAGTGCTCCGACGGCGACGCCGCACGGTGGGAAACATGTTCTTCAGGATTACTCACGTGTCCTAGGTGATACTTGGCACTCAGGACGCTGCGAGGTTGCGTCCCTTGTACGTCGGCTTCTGACGAACTTCGGGACAAACTTCCACGAAATTTTCGTCTCAATGGACACTGACCATTAAAGCCACTTAAGGTACCAGGATCTTCCCTTAAGCTCGCTCGTCGGAGGATGCTTCCTCGGCCACGAAATATCCCTGAACGGTTGCTCCGCCGAGATTTTACCCACAGACTCGCAAGAGTTATCAACTTTCCTTGAAAACCATCGTTCCACGAGGTTCGTCACGTTTTCTTTTCTTCCTTACCTCTTTCCTCATATTTCCGGCTACGTACTTCACGATGTTACTTGGCGAGCTACGTTGTTTGACCTGCATTACTCCATTTGCCCTTTTTCTTCTCGAGAAAGAAGCACGGTTTCTTGAAAAAATTAGTGCTCCGAGAAGCAGCGGTAGGTAGTACCTACCGAAGTGCATCTTACACCGTGCACTGTTTTTGGTTCAGTCGGGGTTGCTGGCTAGGGTTTCCGGTAGCCAGGGGACGGAGAAACTTCGCGGTAAACTTCGCAGAAGTTTTCGTCTTGAGGATAGCTGACCGCGAAAGCCATTTACGGCACCGGAATGGTCTCTTAAGACCTGTTGTCACGAAATGTCCAACTGTTTTATATTTAGCGGGGCATTGTGCACTGCTGGAACTTTCCTCGAATTCGTGTCACTGAATGGGCTCTCGTGCACGTTCTTCAAATAATTTTGTCATGAAATGTTCGATACTTCGATTAAACACGTCTCATTCTATTTTCCTTGTGATTTACTGACGTGGAGCTGTTCAATACTTTCTTGGCCTAGAATCGAAGTGGCGTATCTTCGATACACAATACATATGTACTGCTTTGTGGTATATTTTATCTCTATAAGTGTTTTCCGTGGAGAATTAAAATTCAAATCTGTCGAAAGGAAAAACGAATGTCTCTGTCGCGCCGCTCTACTTTTCTAGATTTCAAACAATTCCACACATTTCATGCATACGTGGGCAGTGCGGTTTTAAAATGCCCTGTTGAAACTGGTAATGCGGCACGATAATTGTATTCTTCTCAGAATTTTTATTACACCCGGCGACATGACAACGAGCCACCAGACAGTAATTACACGTCGGACGCAGCTTCTAGCTCGAAGCGGATGCTCGAGCCGAGTTTCTGGTACGTTGGTGGCCGACGAACTTTGCAGCAAACTTCTACGTTCTTTCCTTCCTCATAGTTGCTGACCACCAGCCGGGCTACTTATGACGCTGCAACATCCCCCGCAGCAAGAAATTTGTTTTGCCGAACTTTTAAACTCGTCGGGCGAGGAATTAAAATTTATCTCCACTACGTGACGCTGGAAATTGTTCTGCGCTATGGATCTAAATGCAGCCAAAGGCTCTCGACCGTGGAATTACCTTTTCCTACAGTACCTATTAATATAATTTAACTTAAGTAATCGCATTTGTATAGAAATGGTAACATAATAGTAGTTTCATTACCCAATTCAGTCCATTTTACAATACATCCAAAAAGCAAACAGCAATGCCATACATTTGTCATTTCCAGCCACCTTTCTACTAATTCTAAGTACCTAGATCTTCGTCAAATCTTTCGATACATAGTACCAGAAACTTTCTTTCTTACGATTCTTGTACTCTAGTCAGATAACTCGGCAAGGGTTTCGTCCTTCAGTACCACGCCCTAAAACTACAGTAATATCCATGCGGCGCCTGGTAAACCATTTGACTCCTCGCACCGGGGCACATGGTGTTCGAATTTCGAACGTTGTAACCATTGTTGCACCAGTTGTAATTTAAATAACACGGATTGCAAGCGTTGTTATGGCTCAAACGATTCCGCGCGCACAACTCCAACGGTCCTCGAGTTATCGGGCAGCCCCCATGGGCATTGTTTACCCTGCAGAGTTGTTGGCGCATAAACGCCCCTTGAAACGAGCGGGGGGAAGGGATGCTTTTAGTTGTCGAATAGTCCATTGGCCAAAATTCGCTCTTATTTCTCCATCTGGCCGGCTCCTCGTTGCAAGATCGAGGTGCACAGCTGCAGCAACGGCTGTAACGTTCGACCGGTCCGCTGCAGAACGTCTGGTTGCTCATCGAACGGCTCGCGACGTTCCTACCCATCTCACACTGAACCATGCAATTGCTCTGCGATGGTTGGACGATGTTTGGCCAGCCGGAGACCCCGTCGCTGGTCCTCGAGCACCCACAACAGCTTTCACTCGCTCGTGCGTAAAATTCTTCGCGACACCTCTGCCTTTTCGGTTTATCCACCCACTTAATCGATTCACTCGATATTATTGTTCCCATTTCGAATATGCACGAGGACGGTCTCCTCGGTCTCACGACGGAGCCCTGAGAAGATTCCTTCTTCTGCCGCAGGGGTTGCACCCTGACTCCTACGGCCGACGCATCGACAGCAACGTCCTGTGTTCTATCAGCAAACTCCACAGCGTCATCTTCGGTTAAGGACTCTAATCCTTCGTCTCCACTATCCGATGCCCACGCCTGCTGTCCCCTCGTCGATAAAGAAGCCTCGTCCGAAGCGTATGAAGCATCGCGCATTGTACACACCGAGTCTTCATACTGCGCGTCAGATTCCTCCAGTTCCTCTATCGATGCCAAATTCACTTGCGTGCTGGATCTCAGGTTTATCATAGACGTCACTGTACCCTTCGCGCGTGTTCTTCCACTGTCCACTTCCCCCAACGTCACCGAAGTCATCACCGAAACGTCTACCTGGCCGATGGCGCAGTGCTCTTCAGGTTCCGTCTCGCGGTCAAATCTGCCACTCGTCTGCGAAGTTCGATCTATAACCAAATTCGGACACGACTCTTTGCACTTCAGTAGATTGCCTTTCACTACGATGCCGCTGTTCGACTTGCAGCGGAACAGCGTCAGCTCGCGTGACACCTGAATGCTGTCAGCCTCGGAACTCCTTCTCGCGTTGTCTTCCGGCCTCTCGATCGTGCGTGGCCGAGCCTTCTCCTTCGTTTTGATGCGGGGGAAGATGCATTTTAACGTCAGACCTGGTTCAGCGGAGCTGGACGCGTTGTCGGTGTTCACAGTCTTGCTCCTGGATGCGCGAAGAATCACGCATTTGCCGTCGTAACACTCTAGGATCACCACTCCAGGTCTTCGAAGTTCTCCGCTCGTTTGGAGCGATGAAGGAAGATCCGTAGCTGAATATATGTCCGCAGTTACGTGCACGTTGTCGGTTTCAACGCACGTCTCCGTCGCAGCATCCGAAGTATGCTCATCATAACTCTCTCTGCTGTACTCAGTTTCAGACTCTATTATAGGGAGTTTCTCTGCCTTTTTTTCCAAGGCTTTGTCGACATCGTGTTTACCGTGTAAGCGTTTAGAAGCGGGCGAAGCGTTGTCAGTCATTGTGACTCGATCAATTTGTTAATACGGTCTTTTTTTTATAGATGCTTTATTTCATACTGTATTCGGGGAAAATAATGTGTTATAAATTAATCTAGCAATTTTAATGTTTACGTATTTGTTTCTTATGGCGAATGATAATGTGTTACTTGTAAAAGTATTTTTTTATATGGCTCTCAGGTAACCATTGTGTGACGTTCTTTAAAATTGTATGGTTAGTATCACTATAACTGGATCATTTATCGGGAAGTATTCCATTTAAACGAATTGTGATTTTAAGAGCTCCCAAGTTTCGTCAAGGTTCTCAATGTGTCTGGATAAATTTCATTACGGACTATAACTCTCAAGGATTACACATATAATTTAACACGCATATTATGTATTCTACGCTCGAAGGTTATGAAGAATTATGTCACGTGTACGTAATGAATATGGATTGATTTACAGTCTCGTTTGCATAATGAATATAGGAATTAATTACATCTCTTCATCACGATGATATGATACCTTCAAATATATCTTTCTGCTCTTGTGAAGACAGCTTAATACCAGACTTTTGCACACACCCCGCTGATCACGCTTTAATTAAAATTCTGCCGAACAAAAAGCAAACATATATCGAAAAGAAATTATGTAATAAAGAACTCATAGCACTATCCAACGTAGATCGCTGAAATACAGAACTGCAGGATCGTAGTCTTACCATTAATCAAAGTATCGGTCTTTTTTTACCGCAGGGCCCAGTGCACGGTTCGTATATCACTCCTAAAAGAAAGGGACGTTTTGCTGTAGTTTTACGTTAAATTCCACAAATAAGGGTAACTGTTTTTAATTACACGCATGACTCCTTAAGGGGCCATGTTTAATTAGCAGGCGAAAAAAATGTGATTTTCGAGAATTTTTTGTGGAAAATCTGTTGTATATTTTTCACAATTATTAGTTTATTTTAAAAGTACATATATTCAGCAACTCTCAGTAATTTTTTTATAGGAAAATATTATAAAATGAACGAATAACAGCCAATTTCCCGGAAGCTATTTTTTTAACGGTAAGCACGATTTCTCCGAGCCGGATCATCTGAAATCGAAAACTGAAGAAGATTCTGTTAATATACGAGTTTATCTAGTTCATGAAGGAAGGATTTAAAAAAAAATGATTTCAGACAAAATGGCAGCCATTTAATGGAAAATCATGATTTTGCGATACCTGAATTGTTCGTTTTTCGTCAATTAAAACTAGAGTTTTCATCAAAAACAAAAATCCTTCTTTCACGAACTAGATAAACTCATATGCTAACAGTATTTTCTTCTCTTTTCGATTTCAGATGATCCGGCACGGAGAAATCGTGCTCACCGTTAAAAAAACAGCTTCCGGGAGAGTGGCTGTTACTCGTTCATTTTTTAAATATTTTCCTATAACAAAATTACTAAGAGTTGCTGAATATATGCACTTTTAAAATAAGCAAATATTTGTAAAAAAATATACATCAGATTTTCTGAAAAAAATTCCGGAATATCAGGTTTTTTTGGCCTGCCAACTAGGCATGACCCGTTAACGCAGTTTCATTACTCGATTCTGGTGAATCATCCTCGACGGAGCACATTTCCCCCGTCTGATCAGTTGCTCCTCCAACGTAACTACTTCTCAGATTTCCATTATCTTTCGGTTTTCTCCCTCGTGGGTACTTCGGCTCGGTGATGCTTGGCTGTTGTCTTTGATTGTAATTACTGCGCGGCAAATTGTCACGCGTCGGTGTCTGCCTCGTCGCAATCGCTGCCTGTATAGAATATTCAATTTCATCGTTCCGTTCTGCCTGACCATTAATCTCTATTCCTGCCTCCGGTGTAACCATGCCTGGATGAATATTCAGCAGACTTCGTCTGTTGATTGGTTACAACGGAAGCAAGACATAAGCTGGCCATTTGTACTTCTGCGCCGTTCGATTCGGCCTGATGCTCCTCGTCCGCGCCGTCCGCCCCGCTCGGCCCGTCCAAAGTCGTTTGCAATTTTATGCTCATCAGTATCCGCTTCCTTTTGTTCCCGGCTTGAAACTCGGATACGATCTTCGTCATAATCGTGCTCGACGTTTGCATCTCTACGCTGACGAAGTTCTGCCCGCCCTCGTACTCCGCAGAATATTCGATCGGCAGCGCCCCGAACTGCTCCACCTTCTCCAGTTCCTTATCATCCACGGGCGTCAATGCAGTGATCTTCTCTAACGCCTGCGATTCTATCGTAGAACTAGCTTCCTTCGCAGTCGCGACTAACGTGGACGATTCATCCTGCGTCGTGTCCAACATGGAAACGAATTCAGTTTCAGCCGTAGGATCCTCGCCTTCTACAACACTTTTATCTGCGCCGTTAGCTTTTGATTCAGCATCAGGCGTGGCCACAGTTTCTTGAACAGCTGATGCGTAACTTTCCTTCGTGACATCCTTATCCATGGTTTCTTTCGCGGATGCATAGTCCACAGGTGTCTCTCCAGTTTCATCCAGCTTCTCCACGGGCGCGGCGTCAGTTGTGTCGGCATCTTCGATTATCGTAGATGTAAGTGGTGGACTCTCCATGAACGTCGTGTCAGAAGGTAGCAACGCAACTTTTGACGCATCTTCCAGCACAGCTGTTTCGTCTTTTGGAGGGCAGGCGCACGATTCATCGACTTGGTTGGTCGCTTCCGTGGCCTCCTGCTTCGAGCATATCACTCGATGCGTTTTGAGGATGTCACACTGCACCTCTTTATCGGTTGTCGAAGTCATCTCTTTCGCCACCTTCTCCGGGGCTTTTGTCATTGGTCTGCCCTTCGTCGCGATTTCCCTTTTGGGCGACGATTGGGGCGCCTTAATACCCTCACGCTTCGCAGCTCTGGGCGTCGGCGCCGAAGTTGCAGACGTCTGTCTGGGCCCTGTAGCAGGTTTCCTCTGCCTGGTTGGTGTCTTTGTTTCCCCTTTACGCGTAAATGACTGCACCGAAGCATCCACCTCCTGAATCGTGGGCCCTGGCGAGCTCTCTCTTTCAGACAAAGCTCTGGGCAAAGCGCCCCTTTCACTGTGCGGGGTATCCGCGATCGGCTCCAAATACGTTCCCACGCGTTTCACAGCTTGGATTCTCTTTCGATACTCGACGTTTTCAGTGACAATTGGAGAGCCGCCTGGCTCAACCTCCTCGGTAATGGTACTCGTCTGGACGAACATGTCAATGTACATAGTCGTTTGGTTTGAATCGGGCTCGTAGGGCTCCACGGGTCTGATCTGCTGGTTCCTCGAGGTACTTTCTTCCTGGATTATAGGCTGTCTCGTCCTCTGGTGATTTTTCGAACTACTGTGCCCACGATTGCTCGACGGACTCCACTGTTCCCCGGTATTAGAGTTCCTGCGCCTACTCGCATTCGGATCTTTCCTCTTTGGGCTCGGGGTGCCGGCTTTCCCATCGCTGCCGCCCCTTTTCCGAGCCTCGGCGTACTTGGGACGCTGCAGGTCCTGAAGGGGCCCTCCGCTAGGAGGATATACGTTCCCTTGAACGCCACCATCATGAGGGTCGAAATGCCAACCCCTATTCGACGGAGTCGGCCCTCGCGCGTCGCGATAGTGGCTGCAGTAATCGTCTGAAACTGAAAACTTCCTGTTTCTCTAGCGCCACCACCGGTCTACAGGAACTTAGGGACTAGGGCTAATTATATATTTCAGAAAAATCGACGTTTCTCTCATCTGAATTAAGTGGACAGGTATATGTAGCTTTGAAACGATCGTTTCGCAATGATAGACGTTAATTTAAGACATGGATCCGCTACAGTACATACATTTCTCAGATACAGGTAGTCCAGTGACGTTGGGGGTCTCGTTAAACGAGCGACAAACGTTTTGACAATGGTGCGCTTCGCTATCTTTTGCATTCGACGTGACTTCCGTCCAACACATTTCATCCCCTAAACAGTCTGGTGGATTGCGTGGGTCTGACCATATATTATTCTTCTCCCTGTTCAGTGGAGAGGTTTCGCACGTGGGAGTACATTTTCCACTTTTCTTCGAGCGTTTTAATTTGGATGACTGTTTTACTAGTTGACCGATACTCGTCGTCGCCACTTTCACAAAGTTCTTGTACGTGTCCTGCAGTTGCGACCAAATTTTGCCTTTTCGAATATCGTCCCATAGGGACTGACTGCTCGTATCACATTGCTGGTCGCAATCGGCTGTGCCTTTATTCACGCACATCTCACTTCCCGTTTGTGCCCTACGAAATATTTTATTAATTCGTTAGAAGAGCGCCGTGATTATTAAAGAGAATAATATCTCTAAAATTAGAGAGAAATAATAGTGGTTTTGATCAGAATTAGGCATCAGTTAAATAAACAAATATTTAAATAACGGATCATATAAAAGTTACTTTCACTTTACATTATTTTACGAATAAAGTTACTTTTTTTACGGCGAATAAAGTGCAGGTTAAGTTAAAGTTGAAAAATTAATTCGACGTTGAAACCTCGACAAAGGGAATAAAAAAGATTGCATATATCCTTACTGTATTTAGATTCTTCAAACGACTTATCTCGTCTTAACATTAATTTCGCCTCGTCTTAACTTAGAAGTAGAATACAAATTACCTGCATTCGCCACCCTCGCGAAAGCTCAAATTCGATATTGCGTTTCTCAACTTCTGATCGCAGGGTCCCATCGGTTCACAAATTCTAAACTCCGTAGCGTCATCGTCGACGCAGCTATCCGTGCTGGCAATGCGATCAGAGTAGCTGCGTGTAACAGCGCCTGATCGAGATTTACAACCCGGGGGGTATTTCTTCGATTTCGATCGACTTCTAAACAAGCCTGACTTATTTCTCCTCACAGAATCATTTCCAAACGACTCTGTCGAGTCACTGGCGCACCGAAATGCTTGGCCGGATCTTCGTTGTCTTAAGTTACACACGTCAGCCATGCTCTCTCCAACTTCGACGAACAAACTGGCCTTGGACGGTGTGCATTTCCTCGAGCAGAAGGAACACGACGAATGATTCGTCTTCGTGGATGGATCCTTCGTAAAGTACACTCGTTGCAAGCAATGCTTGCTGGACGCGTGGCAGTCTGTCACAAAGTACTCGCATTTTGGCTCCTTCGCGGGGCAACACCTGCCACTTTCAGTACAAGTCACGCAGGATTGCTGAGGATGCGTGATCGATTCTACGCTCAGATTCGAAGAGTACACTTTTATTTTTCGAGGGCAACAGCAATCATCGAAACAGGCGTTCGCCGACCCCAAATCCACGCTCTGCCAATTCTGATACGCGCTGCAGTCGCTTTCGGGGATCTCCATAATGTAGGATTCACAATTGCCGCAACAATTCTCGAAGGTGCAACGAAAGTTCAAAGGGCTTTCGCATCCTTCTTCTTGGTTTCTAGATTCGATTTAAGTGGTCATTATCCGAAGTTCTCTTATATAAGACGAACGCAATCGTTGAATCGCGAAGTACCTGGTCGTTTCCTTCTTTTTAGATCTCTTCTTCCTGTCGCCTTTGGTGGAAAAAGACACAGCTGGGCAGTCAAGGTTCGCTCGCTTCTTCCCTTTAGTGCCCCACATTTCGTTTACACTGAAATATAACGATCGTGAACTGCGCTACTGTGTGTCTAGTTTGGTTTCGAAAGCATTAAGAAGAGTTTTTTATCATAAAATATTTAATTCAAATTTTTCACACATCAGAGTTTCGTAGACCATCTATCAACCACAAGGTCTCGAAAAAAAGGAAGCAATACGTCGTCCCATAATAAAAACTACCCATTCCTTGAATACTTCCCTACAAAATATATACGTTCTGCTGCATCCTCGGAAGCAACGTTTAAAAAACATCAAGTTTTACCACCATACTCCCATGGTATCCAAACTGCACTCTGCACAGCACACCTCATATTTTTTCCCCGGTATTCCCATCCGCTGTTTCCAAAACACACATTCCGTAGAGGAGGATTCAAGGAAAAGACAGATATTTTTCACTGAAACCTGACGCTCGTTACTTCATCCCCTTACTACGGTCCCCGCGACATTAGCGTTCCAAGCGTTTCGCAGCAGAATATTCACCTATCGTAGCCGCTTTTGAACGAAACGTTATATTTTGGCTCGATCGCGACCTCCCCCTCGTAGAAATACTCTCGCTGAGACACGACGCTGATGTTGACGCCGCTTTTGCAGTTTCCGTGGAGGATGTTACGGCGATTCGCGTCGAACATATTCTTGTTCTCGAAGCCGTAGCAGTGACGGCGCGGGCCGCGGCCTCTGTTCGCCGAAACGTTCCCGCCGTTGAAATTCACCGTGCACCGGTCGGAAAAGTTTCCGTGGCTGCCTCCGCCCCTTTGGTGTTCACACATCTCCGCGTAATTTTCACTTTGCTGGCTAGCCTTTTGATGGCCACCGCGGCGCGGTTGGCCCTGTGTCAGGTCCGCGAGATCGCGGGAGCAGGCGGTATCCAACGAATCGTTCGACTCCCTCCAGGCGCTTTCCTCCACGGTCTCTTTGTAGCGCATTTTTCGAACGGCATCCGACGCCCCCTGTCCCGATTCTTCCGAGCGATCGGGCTGCTCGGTATAATCGTTTCCCTCGAAATCCATTGAACGGCTCCGCTGCGGAGTCAATGGGCACAGATTTATTTCGAGCGACTGTGCGATTAGGGAACGGCTGGACGATCATAGTACCATTACCAGTATTATCGGACGGAGCAAAGGGCGCGCGCGATTGCCCGACTATCTTCCGAATAAATTAATTAAGGCCGATCGGGAACGAATCCCCGCGGCGGAAAGGGAGATGGCCTCTGGTTTCGAGGTATGCCTTGCATCAATCGCGTCAATCGAGCTTCTCCGCCAGGGTAAACATACCTGCGCTCGATCAGTAGGGAATATCGTGCTATGGAAACGTTTAAAGCGCTATGTACGCGATGCTATGAATTGTAACGTTGTTGGAGTGTTGAATGGAGAGGCTGAGTAGTTCTTAGGTAATAGTGAATGTACTGGATGGATGCTATATTGGTCGTGCAACAGAGTAATGGGAAACTCTCATTAACAGTCAATAGCATCGGGAAACCAGACAATTCTGTCGATAACTAGAACCACAGCCCTGGAAACTGTTGTGAGATCAATGGAAGATTGAACATCTACGCCACTTACACGTTACTTTCATCCTATCGCATCTAAATTTACCAATCTACCCCATTTTTATTATCTAATTATTATTGTAGGCATACACCGCGACTGTGTATAAAACTCACCTGGAAGGGAGCGTGACGTGCGTTCGAAATATATGAAAAATAGTGATTATCAGTGGGGTGTCGATACGTGTGGAGGTTATACGGACGGTCGAGTCACATCTTCGGAAAACTGAGAGGGCTGGAACGTAGGAGAGATGCCACGTTTACTTTAAAGTCGGTGAAATTTTGAATTTGTCGGGGTTGGTTGTCATTGCCGGATCAAGGGGGGGCCGAAAGTTTGGTTATGAGAGGTCGGGAAACATTCGCGACTGTTATCGCGCGGCGCAGTTATCGCCGGTGTATTTTTACGCTCGCCTGTGCCCGGGCACGCGCGCCGCGAAATATTCTGAGCGCGCGGGGAGTGGACATCGAAAACAAGCGCGCCGCACCAGAAGAACATCCCATATTTTTGTAGCACGTTCGGTAAATATTTTCAATGTCTATCCATCCGCGAGTTAAAAGAAGAATTCTATGAATATTTGCCAAATATTGTGAACATCATGGCCAGCCGCGTGTATCGCGCGCACCGGTCGCCGTACGCGTGACGTGAATGCGTTATTCCGTACTCGAAAAATCCTTGGATTACCATACAAATTACCGTCTGTACAAATGTAATTAATATTCCCAATGGCGGATTGAACGGACGGTCGATGAAAAATTGCCGTCTGGGCCCCATCTTCCGAAGAAAATTAAAACTTTATCAAAAAATAATTTTGATTTTTAGTTTCCTATAATTTTCACACCACATGCGCGTAAATTTATTTGTAATTCTGTCATGTATACAGGGTGTCCCAGAACGTTTGTTTCGCGTGTACAGGTAGGACGATTAAGAAAATGCGAAACAGTTCGTAGGATTCGACGCTTCTTGGTATTCCAGCATCCTTTGTATTTATGAATTTGGGATTTAACCCTCCGATGTTATTTTCTGCATTTTACACAACTGTCGTTATCGTCAATAAGGCTGTCGTGTTCGGTAGTACCTATTCAGTAACATTCTCCCTTTGCCAGATAATCGGCATGACAGAAAATTCGTGGCAGCCAACGAGCAGAGGATCCTTTCCCTGTTATCTCGCGAACATTGTTAACTGACGATGGAAAAGAGAGCATCGTGGTGTTTCTTTTCGGCTGTTTCCGGTGCACCAGTCCTCCCCCTGTCGCCGCATGCATCTGCATTCTTCCTCCCCTTTGTGTTTCCCTGCTTTCGGGATGGATTCCCCGGTGTTACGTCGCCGCAATTTCTCGCGACACAAAACGTCAACAGGGTGGGTAGAAAGAGCGCGCGCGAACACATGCGGACCAGCGCATTGTCGCGAATTGGAAAAGGAAATAAATCATTAAACGGAACTTAATCGGCGGCGGAACGTTTACCGTTACGCCACTGTCGACGAGCGGTGAAATAATAGTGGCGCTCGCTTCTAATTAAACTGGCCGATGCGCGGTGCACGTGAGCGAGCCGCTTAAAAAATTTACATCGACAACGAGGGCCCTGTCGAGCGCCGCCTCTCTGTCCGCGAACAATACTGAATATTTCACTGTAACGAAGAGCCCCCGCGCTCTTGCAGCGAGATCGGCGGAACGGGGAGAAGTGCATTTTTACGTCCGTTATAATTTTGCATTGTTTAGCCTGCCGGACATAATCCGACGATGAAAAGCATCACTGTCCGCGGGTGGAGAAGAGCCGGCCGGACTATAATTTACGGCTTTGCGGATTTAATTCGACGCCGGAACCGCGTCTCTGGCCGGCCTTGTTGTTCCTCTCCGAAAAACGAGTCGCGTCTTCCACAAAGGGATCGAGAGTGTAACCTGTTTCTGGTTCGCGGGACCGCAAAGGGCGCGACTTACGGTGAAACGGATCGATTGCGCCGGATTGAAATTTACAGGGGGGGGGGGGGGGATCGCGAGCTGCGAAACAGTTTCGAGCGGTAACTCATCCTTCAAGGATCTCGCGCAGCTGACGCCCCGGCGAATTAAAAATATTCAACAAATTTTATACCCTGTTGCTCGACGACAATACCGCCCGGGGTACTATATTTTTCCACCGCGATGTCGAATGACAGATCACACTTGACGAAGCTGCCGTCGAAACGCGGGGCTGGTAGGTTTGGGAAGCGAGGTATAGTCTGGCACGTCGATAGGGGAGGGGGTCCGCTGTCGCGTATAGTGATGGATGTCTGGAGGTTTAAATTTTGTGGAATTTCTGGCGCACCCTTTCCCGTCTCCCTGCGTCGCGAGCCAACCATTCTCTCTGCCGGCTCGTATACAGCGTGTCCCGCGAAACGTTGACCCGCACTACTGGCCGTGACGTTTGTCGCGCCGAATGATCCGCTAAACGAGCTGGGGGAGTTTCTCGAATATCCTGGGACACCCTATACCCCTGGATCTATCTGGCAGTACATTTACACCCTCCGAGGTGGCCTAACCTGCGGGCGGGGTTGGTTCGTTCCGAGGGAGGGTCACGCATCGCAGAAAGGAGCAGACATTCACCCTCACTGCTTTTTACTTCTCCCTTCGTCCTGCTCTTCCTCTCCCCCCCCCCTTCCGTTCGCGTGCCCCGCCTGTCTTCGTCTGGCAGCGGGGGTTATCGCGGTCTTTCTTCAAAAAAACGAGGCATAAAATTGTATTCCACGTTCCTGGGACGGGGGGGATCAAGCTGCCTCCGCGAGAACGCAGAATCCCCGCGTATTTTGTAAAGGTAATCCGCGGCTGCTTTTCATCCGCGAAATGAAACGTCTCGAGAGGGCGGGGAGCCACAGGAAGCCGGTTAAATTTCATCGTACAGGTGCAGATCCTGTGGAAATTCTGTATCTGAAACCCGAGGACTTTTGCTTACCTTTATACCGTGCTTAATGCGTCATTTAATCTGTCCGGGCGGAGCTGTAACTCTGCCCGTGCAATAAAATGCAATTAAATAATCGTTGGTTTCTTGTTTCAACGAGTCCTAACGAGGATAACGTTTCGCGAATTTCTTTTCTTTAAAGAAGAGGAATACTATTCCGTAAGAGAGGAATAATCTTAGAGAGAACTTTCATCCTGGAAGGCGCTCTCATTAGGAGTGTTGAGAGACATTCGAGAGAGCAAAGCAACGAGAGTTACATCAAGTTTACGTTGAATCCACCTTACTGTTAGCCTTCTGCCACTCGGAGTTAAGACCGTGTGTATAGAGGCTGTTAAAAGTAATTGTTTTGCTGTATCAACAATTTTTTTATCGTTATTAAATTCCTGCTCTAAGAGTTTCTCCCCTTTCTGGCCAAAGATAACAGATTTCTAAAGAAACGAACCATCCGGCCATCGACAGCTCCCTGGTTAAGCAGAGTCATTGGATTAAATCAACGACCGATCGATTCCCCACCTATGTTCGGAGGTATTGAATCAGGTACCTCTACAAGCGCTGCTATACCCAGGCATCGCATGCATATGTATGCGTGCGCTTAAGGGCACGCATTTGTCTTAACGTAGCTCGTAAGGGAAGACCCCGGGGGATGTGGATGGTACACCCCAGAGTGGGGCTCTTGAGACACCAGACACCCCTCTCGCTGTCTGGTCACACGGCAACCCTTTTTAAGTGGCGAGTATTATGTCACTCTTGTGCTTTAATAGACACCTACACCTACCCATCCACCTACCCTAGGCAACGTGTTCAGACAGCGTGCAAAAATGCTTCCCTTTGCGAGGCCGAAAATAAAACACGTCTCGGAAGGGGCGAGACACAGGATGTCGCGCCTCTTTCTTTTGTGAAAGACACCGGGGGCCCCTGCGTGCCGTTTTCAGTTACCTTCCATAACGCTTTTTAATACTAACACACCTGCAGGCCTTCGAAAGTTTGCCCAAGTATCTCTTCCTCGCGCGCGTTGTCTGACGAGTATGTCAAAGGGAATCATTTTTCGAATCGACGGAAGCGCGTTGCTCCCAAGGGAGCAGGTCTCGGCGACAAGCACGAGTAGGGACGATCGAAAGCTACTCAAATAAAAAATTGACGTTCTTTTATTCTTTTTTATTTATACTACTGGTCTCTATCTCAACAAGCTTTCATATTATCATTGATTATTTTGTATAGATCCGTTACCTCGGCACACAAGCACATACCAAAACGTAAGGAGTTAGTATTCCATAAATAACCGTCACACCTGCGACACTAATATCCACGAGCAACTAACAATGAAACGAAAGATTCAGACGTGGCCCAGGATTACGGTCGTGTAATCCACGGAATAAGATCGCCAAGTTCTCAGACTTTCCCATTCAAAGTAGACACAAAAGTGACGAACGCCATAATGCCAGAAGGCAGAGCCACGGCAAATTGATATAAAAGGAAAGAATCGAGGACGAATAGAACGACGAGGGAGAACTCTTCGTCCAGGGCAGTAAGCTAGTTCAATTACGCGGTGCCACGATAAAATGCACGAATTTCATCGTCCCTTCGGGGAACAGTTTTTAGGGAAGGGAACAGGGGGGGGGGGGTGAGGAGTTTAATACTGCAATTTGAATGATACGGTCGTGTTCATGGTGGTAGTAGGGGAAGAGGGGCGAGTCGGAGGGGTAAGAGAAAGTGGACTGAGGTGAGTAAGCTGCAGACAGGGTGGAGAGATAGATAATCAAGGCCAGACTGGAGGCCAGCCAGACATGTTAACCAATCAATCGCGTACGTAGCTGGGCTATACCATCGATGGTCGTACATGCGGGGATTCCGGTGTGCATGGGGGCTTGCCGGTACGCTGGATGGAGATCGAAGGCTTGGGTGGTGGGGGGGTCCGATGCTCGGGCAATTACCTAGACCCGATCTAGCCACAGTCCCTCGAGCGTAATCACCAACACGTGCTGCTATTAGGCGTGCACGTGATCGATGTGTTGGACTCCCCGGAAAACCGGCAGCCTGCCGGGACCGGTCAGATTTTATCCGAGGGACAAGAGACGCGTGCTGCTCGTATTGCGATTTCCTCGATCAACCCCTGCCCCCTCTCTGCCCGCCTGTGCTGCCAAGATCGAAGGTTCAGACACGGTCCTCAGCTTCCTGCCTTCAATTAATGCCAGGCTTCCTGTCTCGTCAAATCCAATTCCAGGGGAACGCGAAGGAGTTTACAGCGAGGGAACGATTGGCGTGTCGTTGCACTTAATTTTGTACCGAAAAAGATTGAAAACACAGAGGCAGACGCTCATAGGCTAATCCTTTAATCTCGTGATACTTCAGGCGTACGATTAATCTCATCGCCATTAAATGGAATAATACGTGACGTGGCATTATGAAGGGGGAAACTAACGGAAAAATGGCACTCCATTCGACGACGCGAAAGAATCGTTTTATCCGCGGCGTGAAAAAAACGCTTTTCACGGTCGAACGCAACGGAATATATGTGTTAGAGGTCTAACACGTATATTCAATTAGCGTATAGCGATCGGCCGGGATGTTTGGCGTTCAGAGAGCCATAACGACTCGACAATTTCCTGAGGGTAACTCGAATACAATTTGGCGGTTTTCCAATTGCCATGCACGCGCTTTAAAGCTCATATAGTTTGAATGCATACAGTTCGATCGATTCTGAAAATGATTTATTACGAATTTCGATCTTGTGGATTTTTACAGCTGAAGTCACCTGCATTGCGAGGCGTCACTTTTCAAACATGCCATTCAGACCGCTTTTAAAAGCATTTTTAAAACATTAACTTTATTACTTTTATATTTGTTACCTACTGCAGAAATGTAGTTTAATAAATAGAAAATATGTTGCAGCATTGTTATATTTCTTTTCTTCGCAATAAATTCCCGACAATCGCTTAATTGATCGGTGCGCCAACCGGAATTGCCCCTTAAATACTAATTAGCAAACGGCAAACGTTGTACAATTGTAGCTCGTTACGGTGAGCGGTCGTTTTATCGCGTCCTCGTTGACAAATGAAATCCCTAGAAATTTAATACCGCCCGCGATTGTTACATTTCATAGGTCGCACCGCGGTGGTCGGCTCATACGTTGCAGCTGGCTTTCTTGTCCACGCTAAGGAGAAGGTATTGCCCGGGATCGTACACCAGGATTACGAGAACGCGGTCGTTGCGCACGCTTCAGAAATTTATATCGATGCTTCTTGCACGGTCGCCGGATTCCGAAGCGCGGGGCAAAAGCTTTAGTTATTTCAATCCACAAAAACGGCCGGGCAATAAAATACTAACCCGAGACTTCGACCCCGAACAATTTCCGTGGCTCACGGCCTGCTTGATTAATTCACACGGCCGCACTTTATGCGCGCGGGTTACATCTGCGCGAAGATTGCACGGGATATACTCCGTATCTTGCGTGACAAACAATTTAAAGCTTGTTTTGCTGCTGTTCGTAGATTAATCGGCATTAATACAGACTCTACAGATGAGAGAGAGAGGGAGAGCGAGAAAGAGAGAGAGGGAGAGACCTGTATCACTTTACGATAAAAAGCTTGCCACTCCTCGAACTCTCTGATAAATGAATTGCATTTGAAGTAGGTGAAGCAATTTTGAAAATGGTAAAGAGGAAGCTGAGCCATCAATTGTGACTCAAGTGGAGGATTTACTGTAGAAAATGAAATTCTTCTTACTTCTGAGAAATCAGTTAAACAGGGCGCAGCGATTTCTTCGATGGCGAAAAATCGCCATGGAAGACACGTAACGTCGGTACGTATTTAGGAACTAGGATCGTTGCTTCGTTCGTGCTCATAGGATTCTCAGGATTTCATTACGGCTTCGGGTCTTATTAGGTCGTCATAGAGACTATGCACGTTCGCGCTGTAATACACCGCGACCCCATCTTCCTGTGCTTTTCCCGGCGGTGGTCGAGGAGGTAAGGGACTTTTGACAACAACCACGACGTCGTCGACGGCGACGATGGCGAAGAAAGGACTGTAACTTTATCGCGTGATCTTCTCATATTACGCGACGGCACGGAGACTGAAACGCCTTAACATCGCCGGTGCAAACTTTCCCCCTTTTCTCTACCGGTTTTCCCGCGTTCCACGACACCGTCTACCAACTTCCCGTCCCTCGTTTCGACGCGTGCTCCGTTACGATAACTACGTGTGCTGGTAATTCGAACGCGCCGATATCTACGGGGCGGGGGTGAGAGCCGAACTGAAGGGCGCGGCTAATAACGCTCAAAGCCGGTGCAACGTGTTTACTAGACAGATTAACGTACCGTTATTTAATAACACGTGACCGTATGTAAATATGACTTGTACGCAGAATGGAGGTCAACGGCTCGCGATTAACTGGATACTACGTTTGACTAGCGCGGTCTAATACCACTATCGTTAACCTACATTCAGCGCGGCCTTTGTTGGTAAATCGCCACTTTCATGGCGAGTAACAGCGATTTGCATAAATCTCCCCTGTACTTTATATTAAGTTTCGGTGAACCAGCTTGGCCGGCGCGTAACCCGTATTCAGCGACGACGTGTTTCCGTCCCTGCAAAAGTCCCTTCTAACTGTAGGATTAGGTGTCGCGAAAGTAGCGAAAAGGTTCCCCAAATTCCTCGTTCCCGATTGTATACCTTTTCAAACCCCATTTCGAGCGTTACCATCGGCCTTTTGAAATTTTCAAACTCGATTGGATGGAAACGCCGCTTTTATGCTTCATTCCATAGACGATATATATATACAGAGCTTGCCGAATTAGGTAGATTTCGGTTTAACAATCTTGTGTGGAGAGAAAATACCTCTGACCGAGAGTTTCGTTTTAATTCCAACGTTAAAAAGGTTAGGAGGAAATAAGGAAACATGGGAAAAATATAGACGCCGGTTAATACGCACGCCCGCGTGCGTGATCACAGTGGGAGACCAAGAAGTAGCTCGCCCGAGGTTCTTTATTGCGAATATTCGCCGTAAATCGGATGTGAAATTTTGCTTTTCCGCGCAATTACTTGATGAGAGGCCGAGGTGTCGGAGGTAGAGCGAATTGAAACGTTCCCGTTGGAGCATCACGGCTCGCACTTTCCGCGAGCTCGGCCACGCTCTCCGCCAAAGCGAACGATGAGGAATAATCATTTGAATAGAGCCGTACGGATGAAGGGGCAAATTTAATATGCAAATAGCGGGGCATTACGCCTCTTTTATTCTATCCCGAGCGGGTGGAGCGGTTGGGACAGAAGGTCGGGGGAGGGCCGTTTTGCAGCGGGTGGAAGGAGCGAGAGGCGAAGACGGTCGGACGGGAAGCAGAAGGTCGGCGAGCAGAACGGTACGAGACAGAGTCAGAGGGTGGGAACACAGCGGGATGAATCGTGGAAATAAGAGGAAGAGTCAGGCCAAACGAGACGTCCTAAGTAGTTTTGCATATCTGCTTCATTACTTTGAAGAACACGAAGGAACTCCTTATATCTCGCTCCCTCAAGTGCATTACCCTTTTCCACCGGCCCCGTCGCTCCAGCAAACGCCAGGAAAATGATTACGTCCTCCTCGTTTCGAGCGGTCCGGTCGTTGAAACGCGCCGCGCCGCGTCGCGAGGGTTGCCGGCCGACGAAAAAAGCAGGAGGACCCCGATGCGGCTGAATGCTGGAAGGTGGTCCGTAAGAGGGTTCACAGATTCCCGTCTGGCGGCGTGTTATTTAAATTTTTTAATTTAATTACGAGTGTTAATGCGACGACATGCCGTTCTCGTCCAACCACGGGAGCGTGGCGGGAATGATTAACGTGTTTGCTGGTACGTGGTCTCGCCGCAGACGCGCCGATGACGTGAGCTTCGACGTGGTGCTGCCTTTTTTCCCCGTTTTTTTTTTCATTTTATTTCGGTACTCACATGCCGCTCGCGAGCAAAACAGTTGAGCGGGCATGAAGGGTCACGTTTCCTTGATTCCCGAGGCCCTCGAAAAGCTCGTCGAGAACGTGTAAACCTCGCAGCCTCGGTAATTATCGTATTGACGCTTTAGCTGCATTCCTACGGGGAGGTTTGGTAATCTAATAATCGCGTCTCCTCTTTGCCGTATAATCACGTTAAGAACCATCAGCATTGTCGTGCCCGTTCACGGGAATTACATCTACCGCCCGCGCGCCATGTCTTTCCCTCTGCTCTCCAGTTTGTTGCATTCGAAAATTCTGTGTTTGCGTAGAACGTAATCGTGCTCTTTTCCCGATCGATTCACAGCCCGTTCCCATTGTTCGCGCGAACGTTTCGATCATCCATTACAGGCGCCCGGAGTGTCGTGTTTGCGCACGGGACTGGAAACGCTTCGCCATCCAAGATTGTTTGGCGACTCATTACCGGCCAGCTTCCAGCTAAACAGCGGGTTTCGAAAATCAGAGAATTCGGGAACAAAAGGAGTTCGTCGCGCGCCAGCCGAGAAAGCGGAGACGTGGTAGTTGATGGGCGGAGGGGCGGGGAGGTTGGAGGGGTTGCGGGGACCGGAAGTCAGGTATCTCCCCTTCGCCCCCTTCGCGGCCCTTTCCGTCCTTTTGTCGTGAACTCGAGGCTGACGGTTGGCTGCGTCGTGCCGGGGCTCCGTTGATCGAACCGAATGAAAGGCTCGATCGACGTTTTTGACGTCCCATGCGAGCCGGCCAAGCACTTACCAGATGAGCTTAAAGCACGAGAACGATAAAACCAAATGGCAGCGCCAAGAGAAATTCAGGGAATCGCCGAGGGTAGTGGATCGAAAGTGACCCCTGGCTGGATGGACCCGGGAAGCCAGTTATTGGTTTTATTACGTGCTTTCGAGTCCGTTGAATTTTGCCGTTCTCATTCGGCAAAGCGTGGCTTACGTTCCGAGATATAGTATCGGGGCTTTGAATGGAGTCGGGTTTACGAGGCAGACGCACGGGTCCTCTCTTGATTGGATCGCTGAGAATTAATTCAGAGGGCGATAAATGCACCTGCTATCGTGTAGCGGATCCTTGGCTCTTGATACGTTCACACCTGGTCGATTTTTAATGGTTATCGTCGCGTTTGAGTGTGCTTAATCGTGTCAACAGCGCTGTTCGATATATTATTATATAATATTGCTCGTGTTTGTAATTCGTATGAAACCGCGCCCAGAATAATTCTCTTTGCCTGTTCGACGAATTTGATTTGTATGCCGGAATACTCCAAAGCCGCTGAAAACATTCTGAAAGCAGCCGTTTACTCGTTGCTTTCAGGATTTCTCGATACCCTTTTCAGGTACACAAAGCGCGATGCACTGGTGCAGTCGCATGGACTTGTGTTTGTGGAGGAGCAGAGGCTCAAAGCGCGTGTCTGGTCATGTTCAGAAAGGACAATCGCGCGCCTTTGGGGGTTCCAACACTCGCGTTACTCTCATACGTGGCATTATATCGAAATAAAACTGGTAATCTCCATGCCTGTGGATCTTCGGATGCGGGGGAAGGGAGATCGACGCGCTTTCATTCGCCGGCACAAAAGCACTCTCTTCCTGTTTACTTGGACGTCTTTTATCCCGCTGATCAGCGGCCTTCTCTCCAAATTCCGAGTGAACGTGTCGCCCGAGATCGCCGCCGCGTGCCACTTGAGAATTCAACGAATGGCGTGGATCGTTGGAAATGATACAGCTGATGTGGAATCCTTTTATTCGGGGAGAAAGTAGGGGGAAGCGTAAAAGGTGCCGATATCGCCAGGCAACGAATGCAAATTGAAAGAGGAAAAGTTACGTGCTAACGGAGCGACAATAAGACTTGACATCCTTTCAACAGCTTCTTGGCAATCGGCGTTATTATATAACGGCATATATACTTTGAACGAGTTCCATTCTTGCCCCTGTGATTAAAATGAAAGTATTTTTCAAAGAGCTGCTCGATATTCAATATGCTTTCTAATATCAACTTTCATTCTACTGGATGTCTGGCTAATGGCGCGTTATTCTACTTTTGTATGAGATCCATAAAACGCGATGTATTGGATTTGAAATTTATTTAAGGGGGGAGGCCTACCTAGAAACTTTCGAAAAACGATTTTTCGATTTTTATATTTTCATGAAGTGCAACATCTTGACTATATTCCCTGAAAGTGTCTAGTTAATCCGATCAAAATTGACAAAGTTATAAGCGTGTAAATAGGTAGGTGTTCCTCGGTGTAGCGTTCAGACCCAAAACTTTAAACGCGTTTTCTTCAAAATCATGTTTTCAAAGTCGCTGACACACATAACTAACAAATTAATGAACCGATTTACTCGAGGCTTTGCAGGCCTACTTTAGGGTTTTTGCCTACATTTTTTTACACTGGAGAAACGAGCGATTTTTTGCCAAATATCGATGCTTTAACTTTGCACAGCCGCGATTTTATCTCAAAATAATTTTTCCAAAATCGGGCCCGATAGCGCCTAGATAATTTCATATATTGTCTACAAAAAATTTGTATTTTCAATTTCGGACAGTCCTACATCGAGCTGCGGTTGTCACCGCAAAGTGTCTAAAAAAAGCACAAACCTTTCAATACTTTTTATCACAAAAAATACAGAAATATACTCTTTGCAATAGACTGATGTTTAACAATAAAAGTATATCGGTTTTTCTAGAAAAAATTCCCAAAGAAGCATGTTGTTTTGACCGTTCTAGGTAGGCCTCTCCCCTTAAGACTACTGACACTCCAATTCGAAGGACAATTATTTAGAATTGACATTTCCTAAATCTTGATTCTTCTTCTCTCATCCTTTTCACAAAATCCCACGATATTACAGTAGCAAAGGTTCAACGAAGGTGTACATATATAAATACATATATCGTTGATTCCAAGATTCTAATAAGCCCGATCCTTAATTCCACCATTTCAAATGAAAACCTTCTTCGGCGCCGGGACAGGACGTGATCAACCGCCCTTAACAAGGAAGGCGAATAGGAGCGTACAAAAGTCGGACCCTTCTTTCCCCCGTAATTCGATCAGAGAGATCCGGCTTTCGACGAAGTTTGCGGCCGCGATTCGGACAGCGGGGGAAAGGGATCGATGATAGAACGTGGCGAGTCTTCTAGGACCTGTGGCGGCTCGACCAGAAGATTTAACCTGCCGGGTTACGAAATTTATCCCTTCCTCGCAGGGGAAGGCCACGGCGCAGTCGAGAGATTGAGAACTAAACCCTAACTGATACTTGAAGAACCGCTTTC
Source organism: Andrena minutula (assembly GCA_929113495.1). Classification (NCBI taxonomy): domain Eukaryota; kingdom Metazoa; phylum Arthropoda; class Insecta; order Hymenoptera; family Andrenidae; genus Andrena; species Andrena minutula. The sequence continues at coordinate 3,991,922 of OV815993.1, forward strand.
TTAGGTAATTTGTGTGGGAGCCGCCAACTGTGTCTTTTCCATCCAGCTCCCTTGCTCGCCTCTTCGGGTCCTCTCTCCGTCACCCATTGCTCCTCCCCATTTCCTCCTTTTTCCTTCGTCTTATTCTCGTCGTCTATCTTTACAACTCGCATCCACTCGACCCTCTTCTCCCGTTTCCACTCCTCGATCTCAGCCGTCCGTGGGTTACGTGCTTCGCCCCCTCGGCTCCCCCTTTCCCTCGGAGGTATAACTTACAGACGCCATTAAATGCCAGCGGCAGGTTTAAACCTCCCAAACCGTAGACCCCTTTTGTACCAGGGTGTAAAGATTCCGAGGTTCTCGCGGAGGCTCGAGCACCGGCTGCCTGGTAGCATCCCTTCCTCTCGTAACTTCGGCCACCCTTTTGTACCTGTCACCCTGGCAAAATTTTGACAATCCCCCCCTACGTAGCACAACGTATATGTATGTACAGGCGAGAAGGAGCGCGAGGGCTCGACCCTTCTTCCTGCCACGAGGGTCCTCGAGGAACTCGTTTCGCGATTCCTCCGAGACGAGTGTAACCGAATTGCTTAATGCATCGCGGATCTGCGCGAGACGTCTGAGACGGGCCCGATTGTTCCGCGATAATGAAGCTTCTTAGCGGCGAATTAATTAATTCGGGCCGTACGAATGTTCGTTTACGCTTCAAAGCGAGGGGGATGAACGTCCTAATATTTACCTTCGCCGTGGAGCACGATTAGTCGGTCTTGTTAATCGCGCTCTTGCTTCCTCATGCCATCCCGTCCACTGTAAATGCACTCTGCCGTTCCTTCAGATTTAACGACCCGACTGTTTCGCGGGCCGAATGAGATTTACTTTACGTGGCGGTGAAAATTGCCAGCGACAGTTATGCAACTTCGATCCAACCAATTTCGAATCGCATTCCCGGCGAGCTTTATCTCGAATTGGACTCGCGTACACCCTCCATCGGGAATAACGCTATTGATCGACAAGGACGACACCTCATATCGACAAGAATGACATCTATTTCCGCGTGCTACTTAAACGTGGAATAAATTAAATCGCGCGACCCCTCTATAAATCCTTAGAATTCTGCTGTGCAGGCCTGAGCCGCAGATGTTTCTCAGCGATTGTCCCCATAAAAAAGCTTTCCGTAGCCGGCGATAAAGCAGCTTGGGCCAGCAGATGGAAATTGAAAAATGCAAAGAAGCGGCTTCCTGTGTTACAGTTTCCTCTTTCTATCGAATGATCCAGGAACTGCACTCTGTTGAATATGAATTATTACTAGAGCCTCAAGTATCAAAGCTACCACTACTGATGAGGCATATAATGGACCTCCAGTCAAATTTGCTATTTGCCTCGTGAATTGTCGCTAACAAGGAAATTTACAGCAAAATCAAAGTTGCTGTGAAATTGTTCACACTTTCGAATAAAGGTATAATAATCACTCGAGCCCTTTTAAATCTTATATATCCTTCCTACTAACTGCTAGCAAGAGGAATTAATTAAAATGATCATATCAACGTGATAAATTTGAGAACATCAATTTTTAAATTCACATTTATAATGTATAGGTAGTTTATAATGTAATTTTCAGTGTGATTTTCCGCATCGAGATTTTGCTCAAGTCTTGCTGTTCCTTCAGCTTAAGCCAAGCGTCTCGTTTTTCATGGCACAGCTGCTCACCCCCTGGTGCGTGGAAAAACATTGCAGGCTATCGAAATAAAAAATATTGATCTTATAACACGTCTCTGGTAAGGGTTAGCCTAGTTTTCCCGAGGCTTGTCGCCTGCCGGTCCTAAATCAACACGAACCCATGATTTTCCTGCCGCGTCATGTTGACACCAGATTTCTGCTCCGTTTACGTCGCCTTTACATCGCCTCGATAAGAATATACATCTCGGTATCGAGGAAATCTCCGTTCGCCGCCGGGGCAAAATCGAATCCACGAATATTTCATTCCCCCGAAGATGTCGGGAGAACGTAATCCTGAAATGTGCTGATCGAACTTTGAATTAGAAAGCGCTTTAACGGATATCCTCTAAATCGATCAGATTATCCGAGAGTTATAAGCTCGCGTATCGTCGTGCGTGAACATGAAATTTCGCCTGGCACGCTCTCAGCTGAATAGAAATTTTACGATAATTGCTATCGTAACGTGAGAAATTTGAAAATCGTGCTCCCACCGCGGAAGAGTTATTTGAACGGGACATATAGATCAATGGGAAAAAATTACTGCATCGGGACTTGTTGAGAATGAAATTCTACGCGAGAAACATCCATTTCGTTGCGAATTGAACGAACTCCAGTGTTGAGTCTTGTCCCCGATATTCGATCAATTTTACCATTGACAGTGCCGCCTGTTTAGTCGACAGAAACGTCAGAGAGTTTGCGAAGATTCGATAAACTCATCGCGCAGTTATTTTCTTTCGTGTAAATATTAAAATACCATTAATGCAGTCTCGTTGAGAGATGTTTCCGTTGAAAACGGATTTTCAACGATTTCTTTTTCTGCTCCAACCTGGGAAGTTACAGTGGCAGATATTTCATCGTGAATTTATTATGAATTGAGATATCTCCGAACATCCTACTTTACAATTCTGTCACTTTCTTTTCTAATAATTCACGGATAATTCTATAAACATTCGAGGCTGGGAACAGAACATTGGAGAACGTTCATGCAAGGCACGTAGCTACGTTACACAGCTTTTAGCCGGGTTCGGTGTACGTAGCTCGACCAGTTAATCAATTTCACGTCGTGTACTCCTATTTTAGGGTACGTACATCAGTCCATTTGAATTGCGAGGACAATTAGAGGCCTGCAGTGTAATGGGATCCTGAATCTGTCCACCGGCTGGTAGATCACGGGTTTGTACTACTTGACGGTGGCATCGAGTCAGAAATAATTACCCCGTGTTTAAAGCTGTAACCGGATTTCGTGCCTTACAACCCTCTAAAATTCCTTCAAAACCCAATCCTTTCAAAACACCCTTATCGATCTTCACAACATTTATTGCATTTCCGCAACTTGTTTCGTAATCAGCATTCAATATCAGCCATTTTAACCACCGTCGATCGAATTCCTTTGATATAATACGAATTAAGTAACTCTATTTTACACTGTCTTTTAAAGTGCTTCCAACCGTTTGAAAGTTAGTTCGACTTACTCCAATCATTGTCAAGTAGAAAGTTGGTAGGAGTAAATTCAGACGCCTGAGCGTTGTCACTAGAACCAACCACTATTCCCGCACGAACGTTCCATAGAACTTCGACAGCGGTTTTCCGCCTCGTCGGAACCGTTTATGCACCGCGATGCATATCACTCCAACGTTCGTACGTAGGTGTACGAGCGCGTGCACACGCGCGCAGAGAGATACACAGGCGTGAAGATGATACACGCACGCGAGATTAATTTTCGCCCACGGCACTAAGCCGGACTGATAGCGCAGCCACTCCAGCCACTTGAGACATACTTATTCACACCCTCATCAAGGGCACCGTGCAGGGCTTCCCTTTCGGCGGCCAACAACTCTTTTTTCCGCCCACCCTCCCCCGTACGCCACCCAATCCTCCACGGAAATTTTCTCTAAGCCTCGTCTGAGGAGGCTCGCCATCTTTGAATTTCGCTTGTCCGTGTCGTGGAGTGAATCGACGCGTCTCAACACTCTCGGCACGAGAGCGCTCTGGGAAAACGAGCGACGCCATGGAACTGCGAGTGCTTCATGAGGTCCGCGATACGGCAAGTACCAGAGAAGAGCGCGACGCGCGAATAACCGCGGGGCTTGCAATTACGTACCTGACGATTAAGAAGCTCCTAGATTGATGCTTTAAGACGCCCGCATAATAGAATTATCGTGTGGAAATATCGCCAATGTAACAGAAACGTGTCTTCTAAAATCGTGATAATCGCTTACTAAAGATTTCTCCACGTTAAAAGAAATCTTCAAAAGACACCCTGACACCTCCAGAGGGGAATCCTCCGTGGGCGCCAGGGTAGTGTGGGATTTTTACACACTAAACCCCAGGACCACTACGAAATTTTTAATAATTTACATGTAAATATCTCTATTATTAAGGACTATTGACTTAAACCAAGGCTCATCAAAATCGATGTCTACCACACCCTGTCCTCCCCTTGGTAGCTCAATCAAAAGACAATAACGAATCGCAAAATTTTGCATAGCAACGGACGACTGACTTTCAAGAAACTAAATTCACTTGTCGCATGGGATTTGTGCGCGAAGTTGCTGCGTAAAATACGAGCTTTTGGCTTCGTTCAATATTAAAGACAAATTGTACCGCGCCATACAGGGTACGGCTTAATCTCCTTAAGATCAGGTGTTGCTATCAAGTATTCACTAGATGCGATAATGACGCCTTTGGTGGTACTGTTTCGAGCCTTGCCGGTAGTCCCATCGTTAGACAATTAATAAAAGTTACGACAACGGGCCTCTGAGGGAGGCAGAAAGGGGGCTGGCGAAGGGGAAGAAGATGCTCCAACGGAAATGAGCGTTAGCGCGGTTGAAAGAGATTGAATCCTTCGAGGAGGCAGAATCACCTGTTAGGGCAACCGTTAAAGGACTCGGTCCTTGCGCCCTTCTACAAAGGAAGCCAGAAAGAAAGGAATCCCGCCACTCTCATCACGTCAAATTGCCAATCCTCTTCCTTTTCCTCTATTAGCGGCGCAAAGAAAATCGCCGTCGGCTGTGTAATTAATTTCGAACGACCTGTTCCGTCGCAACGTGTGCGCTGTATAACCATTAAATTAAATCGATAATGAAGTTTATATTCCATGTTCCATTGCCTACAATATCCCTTTCACGTCCGTCATATCCCTTTTCCCTTTCTACCAAATAACCACTATAAATATCGGAATAAAGACGCGCATGAAACGTGAGTATACGTTGTTGTGTCAAACAACCATAATCAAACGAGGCGACGTGCTACGTAACAGCCCTTCTGGTAAACTATGTTCGTCCTATCGAATAACGGTACTTAGGGTCTCATTACTCGAAGCATCCTATTACGATGTACTGGGTTAACGAAGGACGCCACAGATTAGCTGTCTTCCTTTACGATCTTCGTATCGCGATCTTCTGTCCACTTGAGCGAGCACCTACGTATCGCATACTGACCTGTACCTACCTATGCCAAACCGATAACGATACAGTGTGACCATAGAAACTACACCAACTCCGATTACATTTGGCTTACATTATATACCCAGCGAGGAAAACCATTGCAAGTGAAATAACCACTAATTGTAAGCAAAATGCCCCTGCGAGCGGAATAGAACAGTGTACGCTGCGCGATCTAATAAATTCAGCGTTACATTCGCACGGTTAGAAAATGTGCAGAACGTTCGGTACCCTCGTCGGGCATGGTTTACAGTTCCGATGTTTCCCCGAAATCAAGGGTGTATCTCTGGGAATTTTTTAGTCCGCCGACGGGACGTCGGGACGCTGTCAAAGCCGGAACAATTTTTCCGGGCGTCGCGTCGGCCTGATGGGCCGCCGTATATATTCGGCCGCGGGCGCGATAAAATTTAAAATATACGGCGACACCTTCGCGGCTGCGAAGTGGCTTTAAATTTCCGTTATACGCCCGCCTAGATATTTCGAGTTATGGACTTCTTTCTGATCCGCCTTACGCCCACCATTTTTAACCCCATCCCTCGGCCACCGGGACCGCGGGGTCTGACACTTTTAATACGAGGCTACACATAACCGTAACACCGTACACGCTCGTTTCCATCGTGCATCCATCTCGGAAAAATTCTCTGTGTTCGTTTCGCCCGTGCAATTTATTCCCGCCTGTCCCCGGATAAATTTCTCGCCCGATCGTACCGCGAAATGAGATCTCCCCCGCGAACGTATCGGTTAACGAATGGCTCGCGTATCGCTGGAATTAACGCCGAAGCTGGGCTTCGCAGTTATTCAATTTTTTACAACAGAGTTTACCTGAATTCGAGACACGTCGTATTGCTTCGTATTAGAAACGTGGACGGTTTATATATGTACAAGAACGTACGTCCTATGAAATGAAAGGTATGTGGTGTTTAGATGGTTCTTACTTTCTTACAAAGATATGTCAGGACTGCGGTTTCGAATTTTCATTTCATATCAACGTCGACCGTTGCAATTGCGTGACACCGTGGCTGCTAGTTTGCAATTAGGTGGGATCGAAGTTGACTATCTGATTTTTGGATAACGATGATCCATGGCGGTAATTTACATACGGCCCGGCAACGAACACACGAATGACATTAATAACAATACGCTGGGTACGAGGGGGAGGAAGAATAACGAGCTGCGTCCAGACCAGCCACGGTCCAAAAATTTCCTGGATCGAACAATTCACGAGCCGCTTTGTTCGCGTTTGATAGATGGTGGCCAACGTAAATACACGAAATTCCGGGGGTACAGAGAGCAACGCGACGGCAGTCGCAAAAGTGTCACTCCTATTTCGCTGATCGCTACAAATTAACCGAGTAATTCTATTTCCCCATCGAACAAAATTCCAGCTTATTATTTCATTGGTCTATCGTTCGCCACAGTCAGCTCCTATTCGTTCTACATATTTAATCCTCTCATCGAGTCGAAGGCAATTTCAACTAGAATCACTTCATGAATATCCTGGATAGATGATATGCCAATTCAAATAACCCTACCAATTTCACAGAACACTACTTCCATTCAAGTTACGACGAGAATTTCCTACTACCAAATGATAACAGTCGTTACAGTGATCCTGGTTTGCAACATATGATTCCTCGACCATGAATAACGTGTCGATCCTTACTTACCTGTGTATACTCTGATAACTCGGGAGATACACTAACGTAAGTCCGTAAAGTGCGCTGCGAGTGGGATAATAACTAAAATTTATGTCATCGATAAACTATCCTTGTTGCGTGACCCCGAAGTAGTCACAAAAATCGGCTCCGCGCGATACCCTGAAGACGGAAGTTTGTTCCCTTAATGGGCGGACGTTATATTAAAAACTACAGCGCCGTTAACGTTAGTCGTAATTAAGATTCAAGGCAGCCCCTAACGAACCCGCTATATTAGAGGATTGGTGGAGAGCTCGCGAAGGATATTACAACCGAACGTCGCTGAACGTAAGTTCAGGTATTTGAAAGGCCATATTGTACGGAAGCGGTTATTAAAAAGGGAGGTACGCCGTGCGATTATCGAGGTGCATAAAGTAAAGCGAGGGTAGTGTGCAGACCTCTTTTAAACTTTCACCCTCGGCCCGTATTTCCTTGAGGAAAGTAGGATATATTGGCCATTCCGCGGACAGAGACGGTGTCAGTACGCGATGGCGGTATTAACAATTTTTTGGGAGAACGGGTTATCGTGCATGTACCTCCGGCGGAATCGTAAATCACCGGATGAATGAATATTTATGGCGATTATTAATGGGGTTATGTTGTTGAGGATTATTCGTAGAGCACGGCCAGAGGGGTGGAACGACACAATGAGAGAGCATAATGCACAGCGCGGCCTCCCAATACTACTGTTCACCCTTATGCAGAATGCATTATACATAAATCGTCATACGATTTCATCATTCTTTCTTTCCAGGTTAAGCGTATGAATATTCTGTGACGTAGTATGACCAGTTTCACAGCTTACATTCATCGATACTTTGTTTTGAAATTTTTTTGGTTTCTGAAACGATCGATATTAGTTTTCTTTTCATAGCTCGCTACCCTTTCAGATAAAGTTGTATTTAACCATTTAGCGTCGGCAGCTAGATCCCGTTCAAGGAAAAATATCCCGTTTTCTTTTTATTGTTAAAAATGGTTTGAATTTTTATATTTGAATAAAAAAAGTATTTTTATTTTTTCAGAGGTTAAATACATGATACGTTTGAGGCTGCAGGGTTAAAATTATGTAAATAAAAAAGACTGGTACGAATAATATCGTGTATGGTTCAATCAATCCGTTATCCGTGATTCGTCATAGAATGTTAGGGTGTATGCGACCAGTGATTAGTTCCCTCATACCATGAAATCTTTATCGTTTTAATGGCGGTGAGAATGCATGGCGGGTAAAGTGCTTTGAATGTAGGATTGGTCGGTCACTTTGAGAGTCGATCGTGTGGGTATGAAATTGAAATAGCACTTTCAAGTGCACTGTGGTGCGTAGCGACAACATTACTAGCGACCCTATTTGCGCAGCCTTCATCTATCAATCGGGAACAAAGGGATTCGCGGATCGCTGGATCCATGAGATGCGTGGGTTGCAGTTGGCTCGAGTGTAGTCCATTCACCGGGTATTCCAAAGTGACACTATCGACGTTTTATGTCAGCCACATTCCTATAGACGTAAATGAGCGTTGCGAATAGCCATCAGGTCTGTGGAGGCTCGGGGATAACGGCAGTTCAATTTGATTGCGGCTAATTCCCTGATCACTCGATAAGAATTCTATTAAAACGCGTGCAATGCATCCGCTTTGATTGGCGAAATATCCGAGTTCCATAAAATTTCGAAATAAAGAAACAATCTGCTGTCCAATATTCCTTTTCGATATGAATTTCCGCGGATGAACACACGCGACCCGAATAAATTTATAAGTCGTTGCAATGTATGATATAAATCAGCCGCGGGCTTCCGATTTTAATCCGGAACGTAATTTATTAAGAGGATATTTTAATGCAGATTATCGCCTCTGTAATACGACATTGCAGTGCATGAACATTCGCGTTATTACATTACGCTAAATAGGCTGTTACCTTAATTTAATTCCAGATTATTTCAATTCCACCGGAACCGCTTGAAATCGACAGCCTGAACAATGCATGCCACGCGAGTGATTAAAAATATAATAATCTTGATTGTTTGCGCGGTGCGCGGAGTATATACCGATATCGATCCGTCGTTTATCCCGCGAGGATATTAGCTTCGTTATTTCACTTAACGGTGCGTTCGATCAAACGACGCTATTTGTTTGACTAAATTGGTCGGATGTTACCAGAGGGAAGGAAGCCAGTGTACTTGCGCGTGAAATCAAGCTCGATGGAATGTAGAGGGTTGGATTTACGCGGGATAGGGATAGAAACAAAGAAACAGGAACAAGTCGCCGACAAATCAAAAGCAAAATTCTATTTCAAAATAACAGCCAAGGGTCACAAATTCTCTATTCACGAGATCGATTCCTTTCAAAAACGAATCTCAAACCAATCATTAAAAAATTCAGTATGTAACACCTTTCAGCGCAATGATTTCGAGCTTCCCCAGTATCAAAAGTTTAATATCCCACACGGTGGTTACTCTCCGGATGAAATATGAAGCACAAGATTCTTTGCCATGATCAAAGTATGTTTCGAACGTCGAAGAGGGTGGTAAGGATTTTATATTTCGACTTCACGGAGCTCTATGAGATTCGAGGGGGTGCGACACTGGCACGTACCCGTTCTCTCGTGGTTGTTTCAAATGCAGACATGCTGGGATAGGTGTGTGCACGGACGAATGCGCGCGAGCAATCGGTTTAGAGACGGCCGAGCGACGATAACAAGGCTGGCCCGGCAAAAGGAAACGAAACATCGCGGAATATGCGTGCGGAATTTTTCATGCAATCCCATAAATGGAGGCTCCCGCCGCGGCAGGACCAGCGCACCGCAGGAACCTTTGCCTTTCTATGGTTCTCTCGCTTCTGGCCGAGCGGCTCCATCCCGTCTCTCTGTACACGAACGGGCCACACTTCGTGCACTGCTTGCACGTCCCATTGCGCAAATGCGCCGTTTGGATTCCACCGACGAGCGTGCTCCAAGATGTATTTTACGGCCGAGGTTGTACGGTACAGCAGGGAGAACCCCGTAGGTAGTCCATTTCAGAATCGTGGATGAAGGTGGCCCCGGTACTGCTTCACGAAGAAAAACTTTCTCTCGATTGTTTCTCGTTTAATTGGCCAATCTGCTCGCTTCATATGGACCCTACGCTGCGGACCTTGGATCGAGGATGATTCCTGAAATTAAATCACGGATTACTTGGCTAATCTTGAAACCTAGTGCGCTAGTTTAGGTGCAGCATCCTTGAGGGTTTCTTAGGTAGGTAATTATAGATATGTCCTGGGCTGGATCCACACTGATCAGAATGTGGCTTCATGCAGATAATACGTGATGGGATACGTTCTCGTAAAATGAAGGTAATTCTGTTATCCACCTTTACGGGTATTCGAATCACGATGTGGAAAGAAGATGCAACCGACGTGGGCTACTTAGCGGTTATCAATACGAGAGGACCCCGTTGCAGAAAATAGCGATGTACGAGGGGAGACCGAAATCCCTCTCGAGTATGCAGCGATTTACATAATATCGCCATCCACTTTTTTCAAAATGAAAACATCCAGAGAACTGTGCCCAGGAGACGTAAGCAGCAACTTGCCAGCCCCACGTTCTTCACTGAACAATATCGTTTTAAACATACCTGCTTCACAGCAGCCCCTTCTTCCGGAATCTTCTTGAATCCATCGTGCCTTGAGCCATATTACTTGGCATATCGCGAGATCGTGACGACGTGGCGGTACGTCGCGCGGCGGCAAATATTTCTTAAAGAAATAAGGTTCCACTACCTAATATGTAGTAACTCGTCAGCGATGCCCCCGGCGCGGTATTTTTCGCCGGGAATCAACGTTCGCCGTGAGGACGAAAGTGTGCAAAAGCATTTTTACGTCGGCAGAGAAGGACCAGGAACGGAGGGAAACGGAATCGCCTGGGAGAGCGGTACATTCTTCCCCTATCCGAAGGAAATCGAGGATGGTGCCGTAAAAAGGAATTTACTGGACGACTTATGTCCCCATAGAAGAAGGAGCAGCAATAACAGCGGCCGGAGGGGGTTGAAGCACGCGACGAGTTCCCCGACACGGTGTCCGAAGCCTTTAATTAAGGTCACTTGACGTGGCACGTCTTACCGCAGTTGAATTTTGCAACCTTACTAATTAGGCGGGTGCGTGTCAGGGATACTTTTCTAATTAAAAAACTTTCGGCCCGCGAAACAGCGTCGTTCGCCTACGTCCGCCTCTCCGCATTCTTCGCGAATTAATATCGCCGAGCAAATTTCTACGGTAACCGCAAACTTTTTTCGCTGCAGCTGCGTGGGATAGCGTAATGAATCGCAACGTTTGAGATTAAATAAAAATACCGGTACTGTTACTTGGATAATGAAGAATTAAGGAATATTTTGCAAACGTAGGTATTTTACATCTTCGTGGAAGATGTCTATTCAAAAGCATGGATTACCTCGGGAAGAAGCCTGAATAAAATTTAATATCTTTTTCACTGTATCTACAGTATTCTTTACCATTTACTAACGGCTGTCTCAACCAACGTGCCTCTCCCGAATGTAAATTAGCAATTAAGCCTGAAAGTTTCGAAACGGCACTTGTGAGTACAGCGTTGAAAGGGGCTCCGCATGCGGAAGAAAGCGAGAAACGGCTCAAAGTAACATCTCGAAAGTTTCTCATTCTTGGGACTTAAGCTCGTCTTTCAGGAGCTGGATGAAGGGCGAGGGAGTGAGTCTCTTCATCTGTCAAGTGCAACCAGTTATCGAGTTACTTAAAGTGTTCCTCCTTGTAAACGCACGTTGCGATACGCCGCCCACGGCTGCGCCCGAGAGGAGTACTAAGCCTTGTCGGAGGCGAACATTCGTGGGATTTTCTTATAGCCACTTCTTACATCGATTTGGCTAACAAAGCACGCGACTAAAGAACATCTTAATTAAACCTGTGCTCCAGTTTCTCGTGCTTTAAACATCGCATCCTTCGTGCCACGTCAAAGTTTCATATCTTTCGGTCCACCAGTGTAATGCCTCTGATAACACGTTTATCTTTTGCATTAAATGTATTAGGAACAAGGTTCAGTCTAGAACCACGTGTACTCTTCAGGTTCGACCGAACTCAATTTATATAAACCACCGACTTTCGCGTTTTACGACTCCCCTTGATAAGACAACGTCGAGCTATCCGCAGAGTGGAGAGGCTTGGGCAGGGCTGCCCGAGGAATCAGCCAAATGGAGTAGGAATATGCCGACTAGCAGCAGCCCGTCGGGTGAGAATAGTTTGGAAAGTTAGGAGGCAGTTAGATGGCTGTGGCGTGACGACATTAATAACACCTTATTAGCCCTAGGCGCAACTCGCATACCGTCTGAAGATAGATGAGATTGCAGTCAGCTTTCCACTAGAGACTGCTTGCGCTGCTATCGAGTCGCGGGACCGTGGAATGCATCGTTTGTAGCACGACGATGTGATTTCGGTTTTTCAAGCGAGTTTAATTGAAGGAAATTATACCACCTGCCTAGCGAAATAGCTTCGGATAGCTGATGAAAGAATCCTACGAGAAGAACAGCTCTGGTTCCTCGTCCGTATTTAAAAATCCGTGTCCATAAAGTTTCACGGCAGCGAGGGGCTTGTAAAATCATAATCACCGTATAGGTATAGGAGAATATAAAAATCTTTACGTTCGATAACACTGAACGTGGCACGTTTTGAAGACGAGTCGCCGACGAATTCCGTAATCCGTGCCAGCACTGACACATTTGTAAACGTCACACCGGACGCACGAATGAAATCTTAACGAATTTACGAGGCGCGTAAAAAGAACACCGTCTGACCGATACAGAATAGAGCTTTATGAAGCTTTTACGGCCGTGCACAAAAAAATATAAAACTTATACCGGCGACCATGAAAGGCACAATTTCGTCGCGCGCTGCTTTAATGTCTTCCTTTACGATTAGAGCTAACCCAGCCGTGTATACTAAATTCTACGGCATTCTTAAGCGTGCGAGCGTCATTGCTAATTCAGATTTCCGTGCCTCCGGTGTTCCGTGCCAGGAAGTCTGTCCTCGGGGGTAATAATTTCGAGGCACGAACTGATCGGGAGCACTGTTCAGGGATGATCTTTGCAAAAGCGGCGTCGAGACTATTCCACGTGGATGGGGAGTTAAGATTAACGGTGTCCCGTAATCCGTCCCGTCCCGGATGTTCGCGGATCGACGCGGAATAGGCGTGGACTTCTCGTTATTCGCGGCCAGCGCACTAGGCTTCGAAAAGTTCGTGCGAGGTCATGAAATGGCGCTGGGTGGACGGAATCAAATAACAGAGCGCGGTTTGTTTGCAAGCCACCCCCAAACGGCTGGCGGGAACATACAAACCATTCCCCCCTGAAAACAGTGGGTCCACCCGCGAGCCCTACGTTCAGCGTTCAAGCCCCCCCTGGATCCCCTCTCACCCCATGGAGCGGAGCAACGAGACCGTAGCAGGACACAGCAATCAGCGCGAACGACAGTAGCAACGCTCACCGCATACAGATATCCACGGTTTTATTTAGGGCTTTCGGTTAGAAGGTATAGACAAGTACAAACACGGCCACGTGGTGGGGAATACGGCAGCTATACGGCGCGGGTGTATTTATGTGTCGACATAGACGAACCCCGCGTGTACAGGCTGATTCTTGTACAGTGATCGATGGGGCCGTCGGCGATATTTCTAGAGATTTTCAGAGAATTCGCGAGAAGAATGTGGAGATCGACGGTACGCGTAATAGAGTAAGAATAACGAACGAATAAGGGGAGGTCGTAAGGTGATATAAAAATGAATTCTGTTCTATTGTAACTGCAGTGAAGACTGCATGTTGTACATATCCATCTACCATAATTATCCTAATTCAAGTAACCCAACGAATTCCTTCACTAATCTAATTATAATAATAAATATACTTAAGGGATCACGAAATGACCGCCACGCACTCACCTAAAGAATTATCGTTTCTAAACGACCTTTCGAATTGGACGGGAAGCTTGCGGGAACGGTTTCGCAACCTCGAGCTTTAGAGATAATTGTAGCGGTCACTTCACAAGAATCGCCCTGTATATGTGCACATGTACACAAGCATCCATTGAGTATAGTTGTCCTGCGCGCATCCACGAGACCGGTGGAAATTCATTTTAAGTTTAATGGGGATTTCGAGGGACTAATCCGACTCTTGAGCGATTTCGCCCACCAGGGAAAGCTTTAATTAAGGACTTTACCAGGTAGCCGGCGTGTGCGTACGCGGACGGCGGCGGCGCGCGCGTGTGCGCGAAGAGGAAATTGTCCGCTCCCACTATTTTATCGGATGGAAGCCTGAAAACCGGATGCATAATTGAACAATGCGCCGTAACGAAAGCCGATTTCCCCACGCTCATTAGTTCAATTGCGTTTTTAGGATTTAAATAATGGAATCGATTGGCATAATTAGCCGCCCAGTGTCGGCGGGTGCGGTTAATGCATCCGATGCTGCGCGAAGAATAAATTGATACTTATACCCTGTACCTACCTTTTGCAAAAAATACTGGAATAATCAGGAAACAATACTCCTTGTTTGGAGAATGCGAGTAACGTAAGCTTCAAGCGCCGTAGCACCATGTTCATCGAGAATTTATTACAAATAAATATAAAGCTGCGTTTAGAATTAATTATTCTTCTGATTACATTAATTGTGTTCTTGTAGCTTTATGTATGCTAAAGGATTCACCCGTTAATTGTAACAATAATAATAATAATAATAATAATAAAAGCGAGCTCATTACCCCGAGTAACATTTAATTGGTAATTCATTAAACACAGCACTCGCATTGGAAGATGAAATAACGCGCACGCAGGTATGTATCTACTCCATACATACGCTTTGAATTAACTAAAAGCTGAGAAAACGACGCGTTAAATACAGCCAGCGACACGTCCGCTCTCGTTATTCCGCCCTCTAATAACCAGCGGGCGCGCACAAAGCTTCGAAATCTTCACCTGTAGTGCCTCGCTGCATAATTGACGACACGACTACGGGAATAATTCGCCTCGTTTAACGGCGTGCACTCGAAAGCGGGCACTTTTCGGCGGCGAATAATAATCGTAAAGCGGCGATTTTAATGAATCGACTCTCCGCTTAATTATTATATATCCCGAAGGGCTGGTAATGAGATTGCCGCGCTTGATACATCCGGTAAGTGGTAGCGACGGTCCTCGAGCATCATAAACTGGAGGCGCGGTGCTGCGTGTGGGCGGACGTGAGCGCGCGTTTACGCGTTTACCTTCACCCGATGCACTCGCAACGTAGCGGCACTAGGCGCTCTCGACGTTAAAGGGCTCGAGTGGCGGACACGTCGGACGGCATGTGGTATCGTTGTTTTCGACTCGAAATCCGGACGCGACGGCGGCGGCGATGGCCGTGGTTACCGACGGTCCTCCCGCCTGCATGTATTACACGCGCGTATCTAGCATTGCCTGATTGCGAGGAACTTAATAAAGACTGCTGGAGCGTATCGCAATTTGCGCATACGATGCTCGTTTCGCTGAGCGAAAGGCGGCCGCGCCGGCAGGAAGCGACGCGAGGGGTGACGGCGGATGGTTGGGGAAATTATTAAATTCGTCGGGTATTTCGTTTTCCTGTACTTACCCATTCGGCGACTCCCACACTCGCCTGCGGGGCACAGTATCCGTGTCTTGCCACAGATCCGTCTTTCCTGTATCTGCAACTGCATTTCCTGTCGGGATGAAATTCCCAGCTGGCGGTGGATGGACACAGGAAGGCTCCAGTTCAACGAATCTCTGGAGGGAGGGTTGCTACGGTCGGATCGGAAAATAAGGTGACGAGCAATTTCAGGCTTTGTCCACACTCTTGTCTCTGTAAAAATTGAAAGGGAATGGTGAGCTTGCTGCTGTATGGAATATGGTTACCCTTTCTGGCGAATTGGATTTTTATTCTTTGTTTTAATATTCTGACGATGTGAAGGTTTTTTTTATGTTTCTAGCACAATGTAAGTTATTACTATAAAATGCTAGAAGCTACTTAGTTCTATTTTTAGGTACGAAGGAATTAAACTGAATTATGAATTGTAGCCCATCCTCGACAGCCTCTTTAATATTTAATTGGCTTGATTTTGATCAAGGATAACGCGGTAATGGCTCTAGTTGTTAGACTTCTGATGGTTCTATTTACCCAGTCGGACTGCTCGCAGTTTATTAGTGTTTTCCCTTCTATGTTTGACATTTGTAATACTATTTGTGACGGAGCCTGGTAACAGAAGATTTGACTAATTTTCTGCTTTATGTACATCTCGTTAGGAGCCCTGTAAACATCCCGTGGCCCTTCAAGATAGTAAATCTTTAATGGAGACGCTACTAACACGTCACGATCTTCGTCTACACGAACTTCCTCGTTCCCGGGCACAAGCACAGTGTAATATCCGGCAGAGTGAAAAATTCCCGCGTTCTATGCTGACAAGGGTTTCCATGTACGACGAAAAGGTTCCAAGTCTCCAGAACTTTTAATTGAGTCCATAGCGAAATTTAACAGACACGACTTTGATCGTCATCCTTTCGTTCACCCCGGTCCGTAATATTCCGCGGAGGCTTGAATTTGACAAGAACGAGAAACGATTTTCGCTGTGACCCGGAAAGTTTGATGGTTTCGCGGAAAAACTACGGAAATTTTGCTGGAACAATTTTCTATTACATATGTATGTATATCATTGAAGAATTGAATCAGTTTCATGAAAATAAATCAGTTTTCTTAATGCAACAACCCTTTGCACAGTGAATAAAATATAAAATTGTGAAAACGATTTTTCCGTGGATATAAATTGTACACGGTGCTGGGATTTATTAGTCTTGCTCGTCATAACACAGTGAAACAGCTGTAGTGTTTAATGTTATTAGCGAGATGCAATTGAAACTATCCAACCAGTTTTGTAGCAAACGTATCCGAAATGTGGTTTGAAATTAATCTGCATCGTGTTCCGTGGAGTTTTACTGGGGAACTTTATACAGCACGCATTAAAATCGTGCCCACGCTTGAAGAGGACCTGTCCTGCTAGTTTACCTGGAAATTACATTTCGCGTAGCGAGCATTGCTTCGTTAAATCCGATTTGGTGTTATGTGGAATGCACAAGGAATATAGGGGATGATGTAGACTGCTGAAATTACAGGCGAAGGAACAAATGAGAATGGAAGAGACGAAGGGAGGAAAGAGGATAATCATATAAAAAGATAGAAGCCCGGCAAACAGACTGAAATGGAGTAGGTACAATTCGCTCGCCCGGTGACTTTTCATAATTGCATTATTTTGAAATTTCATTTCGTAAAGCACATGCGTGCTTCTCAGCGTACAATTACATGTTATATTTGAAAACACTCCTTGAAGCTATTACATTAAATTATCAGAAAATAAATAAAAATTCCCGAACAAAATGGTAAATATGTGTAATCTTAATCGTGTCTTAAATGATAGGAATTTTGTGGGAGCTATGTATTTCTCCGCCACACGATCGCAAAAAATGGTCTGTCTGAGAAATAACCATGATTTGCGCTCCTTGGTTTAATAATTCTCTGTCGTGCAAGTGCACGGTGTTTCATTAAAATTCTTGAAAAGAGATTCCATCTGAGCGTGGTATACACGAAGAACGAAGTACCACGGAGTAGTAGGATGCAAGGAGAAGTAGAATGTGTAGACTTCGCGAAACTACATTCAACAGGGAAAAGAGCACCTGAAAATGGAAGTGGGCCAGCAAAAATAAATTGCATTTTTGGTTAGAAGAGCGTTGGCTTCGGTATATATTGACCCGACCAAAAGCAATTGGAGTCACGAAACCGTTGTAAATATTGTAGTAATACATCAACGTTCTGCTATTGAAGCACATCCATTATCAAATGATTTTAAGGTAGACCTGAAAATGGTATCTTCCATTTTAGAAACCTGGCTGCTTGCTTTCTTTTTCAAGTGTATCCTTTTCTATACAGAACTCGAAGTACATTCGCCTTTTGCCACCCACGAGCGGTACGTACACTGACTCGTAAAAAATATGAGAAAGCAACGTGAAGATAGGTGTAGGATCGCATAGATATACCTACGCGGGGGTGCATCAAGACAATGGGATGAGAGGCGAGAGTAGGAAGTGGGCCAGCGTGAATAAATGGTATCTCTGATAAGAAGGTACTCCGTGTGTACGATAAGAATTTACAGGCCGTTAGAATTTTGATGCTCCCAGAAATAATACGTATAAAATTACACGCGACTTAGATGTTCTTTATGCTAATGTTTTGCACAGTGTGCCTTAAGCTATACTGCTTAGGATATGTATTGCAGTTTCGCGTTATTAATGCTCGCAACGCCTATGGAAGGGAAGAAAAGAAGTCTGGAGGTTGCCAGGAGAATGTGACAGGAATAACTGGGTCACGCCGAATAAACTCTACTATCTCTGAGAACAGTGCTACTTACATTCAGAGCAACTAGACTGAGATTCCGAACTATTCAAGAAGACAGTCGTAAGGAAATGTTTATAGGAGCACGTGCGACAGCAGAAAAGCATTTTCACGGATGCTGGAAATGGAACCATTTTATCGCATTTATTCCCTTGCATCGCAATTGCACGTTACCCTTTCCTGGCAGCGGAATTCTTTCTAGGAATAATGATAGTGCTCCGTGCTTTCTTCCCCGTGCCTTCTTTGGAACCCTATTAAAATTTGCATTTCAAGCACGGAGGACTATCCTTCGTCCTTTGGGGGCAAAAAACTTGGTTACCGACAGGTAGCCGCTGCTCTCTGTCATTTCCCCCAGAAGTCACGTTCGACGCAATCTACATAGCTTCGTTATAGTACCAATGCTGTCGAGTATATGTATATACCTAAGTAAGGTTGAAGAGTTTGAATGGAGGAGATGAAACAGGCATCCCCTTACCAGGCGAAATAGACAAATCTTTCCATCAATACTACGGTCTCAACAGGTGAGCTTCCATTAAAGTAATTACCGATTCCACGCGTTCGATTGCTCGTTGTTGTTTGCCAACAAACAATGGGAAGCGCACGAGTCCGAAGCTAGTCGTTCCGAACGGCATACTCCAGCGTTCTTCTCTGGTGACTGTAGACTAAAGAACAGTACGAGCGGGGATGAAATAACGACTCGGAGTGAGAAGCCCGCCAGCAAAGCTAAAAGCAAAGATAATGGGTGAAAGGGGGATGGCAGAGGACGTGTAAGAAAGTGGGCCAGCGCGAATAGATCGCAGCTCGGATAAGAAGAGCAGCTCGTGTGCATTCCGTCCGGTCAGAGACAGGCAAGGAGCTATTTTCCGTGGAACCAGCAGCTATCCAGCTTCGCAACCACGGCCGGGCACGAATGGGGTAACGTAACGGCACGAAAGCTGGCGCTAGCAAAATATACGAGCGGCTCGTGCCCCTCTCTCCCCCAAATGCTTGCAGCCCTTGCATGCTAAGGGTGGTTTGCTCGTGCCACGAGAACGTGAGGAGAGTTCGCTGCCACCGCGAAAGTCGGCTCGAACCGCGAGCTTTAACCCGTTTACCGTTAGGTACCGTGTTCCTAAGCCGCTTACGTCGTTCCACCACACCTTTTAGAAAAACCTTCGGGCCCGGCGATACATACCGCGATGGCCGACGACGGTCACCCGTAGATAGTGTTTTGCGCTACGTTCCGTAACCGTGGATTGCACCAGGTCGCATGCTTTTTACTCGGCTATTCGAAAACCAGCGCGGTTGATTTCTTGCACGGGTATTTGCGCTCATGGATAGTTGCGGGTCCCGCGATGCTTTTGGTTTCACACGGGAAGCAGGAAATATTGGACTGCAAATTAATTATAAGACTTTGTGTTTCCAGGTTTTATGTGTAGGTACACGTACCAATGGTGGAATTGATAACGATTGTGTGTTTTCAGCAATTTCTACAGCAGTAATATATTCCAACTTCTATCCTAATGATGGAAAAATTAAAGTTCGAATTGAATGGAGAAGGGACGCGCTGTTTTTATTTGACAGTAAAATGTCAGCCAATCGTTTAATGGACTTTTCGGCCAGCAGGCTGCGGATAATTTCCATCGCGCGATAATCCAGCGAGAACGTCGAAGATCCATGGGAAAGATACGTGCTCCCGAGCGTGTGAAGATCGCAAGCACGTTAAGCTGCCGGGAAAGAAAAAATTGCGACATGCTAGCGCCGTCATGGCAGCGATAATACCTGCTTAGAAACGATTATTCTGACGGGACTGCCACGAGGAACATGCATACGGCTAGTTGAACGCGTGTAAGATACCGAAGTTGCGAGCGAGCGGTATCAATTTTCACACGGTTACACACAGAACGCCAGGAATGCTAGCTGAACTTCTGGCTGCAATGGCTAATATTATGATCCGGTTTAGCGACACTGATCATCAGCGTTACGCGCCATATCTCGTTATGCCAATTCACTTCACTTCGATACATCCAATTGTGATTGAATTTGAATGTGCAGTGTTACAAGAGCTATTGCAGATGAAATTCAAATCAGATCTGAATGTCTATTCATTTGTTACATATTTATGTAGATTATAGAGGATGATTTTCGCGAGATGAAGAGTCTTCAGTTTCAAGTGCCAGTCTAGTGCATGAGTATCACAGACTACTCGCGCTTCAGAATTTCAAAAAGCTTCGTAGCATTTCATATCGCAATAGCGTGTAGCAACGTTGCAGTGGATTATCAAGCGAAACCTCTTGTATCTCGCGGAAAATAGAGAATCGACAAGTTGGTAATGATCGATGAACGTTCTGCTCCTGGCTTCCTCGACGAGCCTCGCCCGCTCGGCATTCCGTGAATCATTAAGCCCGCGATCGTGGTAAAGTCGAAAGTTACGGTTCCGCCGTCGCGTCTTTGATAAATTCTCGCCTTTGTTGGGAGACGCGGAGCAAGCTCGACGTTGGTATCGCGGCTAAATTGGATTAATCCGTTGCTTAGCGGCAAGTCTGGGACGACTAAACAATTCGCTTATCAGGAACAGACGGCGGTTGGAGAACGGCGATGACTACGAGGCTGGCGACGACCTCGGCACGTCACAACGAATCTATTCGGTTGTTACAGCTGTCGAAACTATGAAATTCAATGCATCGAATTTGCATGCTAATCCCGGCCGCCGTAAACTCGGCGTGTACATGCCGCTTCGATCCGTCTAAGTTGTAATTCAATGAAGACGCCAACGTTGCCCGATGTAACCGAATAATTCGGTTAATTCCCGCTGCTAACGACTTTAACAATGTACACACGGCGTCTAGGCTCGGTAGTCGCCTGTTCGTGACAGAAATTGTTACTCGACACCCTGGATGTCGTGTCTTCCGCGTGTCTTTCGCCCTCTTCGCCGTGCGGAACGGTATCGATCGGGAACGACGAACCTCCGTCCCTAGTTATGAAATATAAACAACCCGAAACAGGCAGTAACGAACCATCGGGAACGTCACGTTCATTTTTCCGTAGCCTTCTCCATGTGTTTACCTTCGGCACGAAGATTCCAACCCTCTTTCACTGTTACCAGTAGGATTTCCACATTTACATCATTCCCCGGAGTGGCAACGGCCATTTTATTCCACGTATTTGTTAAGCGACCAATCATCGACTAACGAATCGATATTTAATTACGTAAATCCGAGATGAAATAAACAAATCGGATGATCATACGTACGTTTGCGAGGCTATGGAGGTTCGTTTAGCGGATTTAATTAAAACGCTCGTCATTTCTGCGCCATTGTTACCAGCGGGATGTAAAAGTATGGATTACTTGAAATTCTATGTAATTAAATTTTTATTCCAGAAAAGTCTAAAGAGACGGTTCTTTTTATGAAGTATTTTATTACTCACAATCCGAAATGTGGTATTACGGGTTAGTGTATCGAGTTACTTTATAACTGTAAATTCACGTGAATGAGATGGTACTGCTAAAAGCATATCATCCCGATCTTTATGTTACTGGAAGCTTATTTGCATAATGTTATCAGAACTCTCGCCGATGCGTTGTATAATGATTGGCATTTACAAGGAACGGGAGAGATCGATGGCCGTCGCGCGAGTGCGTGCAAGCTAAGAACAACGCGGTAACAATTGCGATGATTCATCTATCACGCTATGCTAGTATTATAGCTATGTTGGCACGATAAAGCTCATCGCAGCAGGCAGGTTAGCCCAGGGCATGGTATACCGACTGAATTCCATTTAACGTTAAACTGTGGCAGAGGGAAAACATTGCTGGACACGTGGAGGAACGAGATAGCTCGACTGAATTATGTTTTCCAGTACAGTGCCGGACCTAACGATAAGCAATCGTTGGAATTACAATAGCACCTAATAAATCAAGTTAGATAACATGAGATACATCAGCCTGCCTACGAAATATGGCGTCATATGTCTCTCAAAAGTCTCCCACCCGTGAAAAAATTACATTTTCCCGACGCGCGACGTCTCTTTTGTTCTCCAAATACGAGGGGTCGAATGCTAAAGGTATGTCGAGAGAAATATTTCAGCAATTTTGCAGTCATTTGGAAATACACGTGGAACTACAATACCTACAGTGTATGCACAAATATTCGCGGCGGAATGGTTGGGGATTTTGCAGAATATTCAACTTTGTTCGGTATCCTTTCTCACGGCTCTCCTTTGAAACTCTGAAGAATAAATTATTTAGTTCGAGTTTGAAATGTACGCAGAATTTTATGAAAGATTGTTGTTGAGAGGGTGGTTAAAAGTTCGGACTGTTTATACGTCGAACGTACTGATTGAAGTTGCCCCGACGTGTATAGGTCAATCTAGAAAGTACGATCCATTACTGGATATGACCTTTTTAGACGTTTCAAGTAACTTTCCCATTCCCTTGCTACAGAATTCAGTGTTCTTGGAGTGTAGAAGTTTGCCCCCGGAGGAAATTTACCAGTAAGTACACTCGGAAATCTATTTGTGTAATGATTGAATAGCGCAGTGGATAGGATAGAATTTTCGCGTAATTCTTTTTGCGCTGCAACGCGGTGTCGGGTAGAAAAATGGCCGAAGTGAGAGCGAGCAGAGTTTCTTTTAAAGAATTTCTTCAGAATTTCACTCGTGCACGCCAAAGGGAAAAGGTAATTCGTTACGTGTCACGTAATGACGTAAAAGTTAACGGTCAATCACGGAGTGAGCTATTACCATTCGCGAGGCTCATTTTTTACGAGGCTGTTAAACAGTCGTGCAATGCCAGACACTTGCCAGCCAAATTATTTCGGATTTATGTCGTTCAGAGAATATAGCCCTTCCCGGCGAAGACATCGGCAACTGCCGGCCTGGAACGCGCATTGACGAAAGGAGAAATGAAAATGCCAAGTGGGATCTAAGGGAAGACATTTAAGTTGAAAAATTGAAGGGAAACGCCAGCATGGAAAGGAAAGGAGGGACGAAAGAAGGATAGAGAAAGCTGGCTAGATGGTAGAACGACAGAGAATTATCGTAGGAATTGAATGTATATGTCGACGCTAGTTTCAATTTAAGCATAAGTCGGTTATAAATGTGCGAACACGTTAAACATAAATTTTTCAAAGTTTTCATGTCTCATTCTCGGCGGCTGATGAATCATTTCGCATAATTCCAGTTTATCGTCTCTGAATTAATTGAATTTTTCTATTACATGTCTCTAAAATTTCCAAGGTTTTTTAGAACACCCTGTATGTGTGAATATCTCACGATCAGTAGTATAGGTTGCGGATGTGCCAGACAATGCTGTCTAAAACCTTGGAGACTGAAGTACAAAAGACTATCTATTTTTAGTTAAAAATTTAAAAGTGTCACATATACTAAATATATTGTGTGCAGTGGAATAAAGTGAAGTAAATAATATAGGTACACCCAATCATCTATAATGGAAATAAAATATTAAGTTAACCCATTAGTTACATTCTCTACCACTGTACATATATAACTAGTTTATGAAGATTATATTAAATCGCATTGTCGCAAAAATATTATATGTAACTATACGGTTAAAATAACTGAAAGTATGAAAGATAGGTATCCCACTACTGTGATAAAATAGACAACTACAAGGGTAGATTCCCACACTTTTCAACACTTTAAATACAAATCTACATTTGAATCGCTAATGATTCCCGCCTCGACATGTGGTTACCTAACCTATACTCCGTGTAACCCTTAATTAAACATTGATTTAAAGTAATATTTGCTACAGTGCATTGTCTCACTACGAACACGACTAACTGCACTAATTCTGTACTACATAACTCCGCGAAGGAAATCGTTTGGAAGAACGTATCGTTTAAATCGCGTGCACGTATTTATTCCGTTTCGCAATTACGTCTTTATTACACGATACAGCGCGATATACTCAACTCCTACCCGGCAG
Source organism: Andrena minutula (assembly GCA_929113495.1). NCBI lineage: Eukaryota > Metazoa > Arthropoda > Insecta > Hymenoptera > Andrenidae > Andrena > Andrena minutula. Next base: position 4,016,090 of record OV815993.1, read on the forward strand.
GCGAAGCGTCCTTTACGGTTTGTTTACATCGCATGCGCAGTGTCCGCCTGACGAGCAGTGGCGTTAGGTCGCTCTTGCAGTCGTCGGGTAGCGCGCGGATGTTTTGCATCTCTCGCGACGCGTTCGTGAAATTTCACGCTGGCGACGTATGTCAACGGTATCCATCCTCAATCGCATCGCTCTCGTATCGATTTCTGGCCACCGTTCGTTTTGCAAGTGTAGTGTTGCCGTGCGTACCGCGTGAATTTTTCTCACCGCTGAATCTGACGATACTCGTTTTGGCGCGAATGTTACGGTTCACCTCAAGAATCGAACACCGACCGGTTGCGGCGCTAGTGACGCGAAAGCGCGACGAAACGTCAGTAACCTGTCTCCCCGCGAAAATGTAATCGACAGCCGTGTTAAAAACTTGGTATTTATCGAGGAATCGCGAGTAAATAAAGCGCTAGTTTATTCCGGAGGAAAGTTTAAAGTACTTCTCGCGTGTGGTTCTGTCTGATACGGTTGAGGAGGATTAATATAAAAACAGCATGATGTATAGACTGATTCAATTAGATTTGAAGGTTAAGTAAGACAGTAATGAGGTACTGAAGAATTCTGTCGTCGTAAATCTCGTTCGATTTCAACTAGCGAGTATTTATCACGTTTACTGGAGAAACTCACTAACTCGAGTGCGGTAATTTCCCGAAACGTGTGTGCATTGACGAAACTTTTGCGTGTAATACCAAATTACGACGGAAACTGGAGAGATTAGCAGGGCGAGAAAGGATTACAAGGACCGTTGTGCTAGGACGCCGTTCAACGCATCATCGGTATGTGAAACGCTGTATCTGCTTTTCTTTATTGCTTAATTAGATATAGATTACTTTTGATTGCCATCATTTTTAACATTTTTGCCAATGTATAATAGGTAACTTTAAAATATTTTAAAAAATCGCGATTCTAGGCGATGAAAATAGTAGAGTTGGAAAGGAATATTTTATACTTACTTAAATAATATCTTTTATAGAATATCTCATGAATAAAGCATGTTAGAACTTTTGGATTATTACATATTTCCGTGAACAATGAAGTCATTTAATGAGATTATATTCTAAATATTTTGCAGAGGGAATGAAATTCTATGCAATCTAAATATTATGACATCTAATAATTTTATTTAATTTTACATTTTAATTCAACCTCTTGTTTCGTAAAAAGTAGGAACTACTGTAATATATATAATACATGGACAAGCTTTGTTAAAAATTACGCTTTTTACGTCCATCATTTTATAAAACAGTGAATATAAGTTGATACAGAGGAGGTTAATTAATTTAAAAATTCAAATTATTCCTGGCAATGCCATGAAAATGATTTAATAATCCAGTAAAAAATTTATAAAATATTGTACATTCTACAATTACTTAGTAAAAAGAAAAGTATTGCTATAATTATTTTTTATTGCAAAATACAACTCGACAAGGATACTATTCAGAACTCTCTTCGCCGTATATACTCGATAGCATGAAACATACTGTTTATCCATACAGCGTCGCACTCGTATACAATGGATTTTCGATACCACATGAAAGGGAACCGCAGACAAACGGTCTGCACCCACCTCCACCTGCCGCTGTCGCAATTATATTTTCAATTAATTAAATTCGCGCAATTTCGCGAAATATCTTTTTTTTTCCGCTGAATATTAACGAACCGCCGGGTGCGCAAAGCGTTCGTTTTTCAGCGACACGCGTAGCCATGCTATTTTTCATAGCTCCGGGTCATGCAGGTTTGTGTCATTATCGTACCTCAACACAGGGGAGGCAGACTAATTGAATTTCGAATAATGGACGAATCGACGAACGGTGGCGTTGCTTGGGGGCGAGAACGCACTGTTTTTGCCGACATCGTTATACGAAATTCAATTGTCAGTCGTGAATCGTGGAATATATACGTACCATCGCGTCATTGGTTTGGCCAATATGTTGCCTGGTAATTATTAGGTTTCGCAGAAGCCTTCTCATTGGCAACAATTATTGACGAATATACTTGTGGGTATATTTCGCATCCACTGTGGCACAATATGTTAGATTAAAAGAAGATAAATCGATTTAAAACTCGATAAGTCGGTTAGAACCAGATAATACAGTTTCGCTCAGCAACGGGCATGACAAATGCGACGCCGTACGATTAATTTTCAGGTTCACGCTCATGCGACAACTGAAATTCGGGTACGCAAGCAGAGCGAAGGGGGCGGCGAGGGGGTGAGTAGATAGGTTTCGTAGCTACAACGACTCAGCGCGTTTAGCGTCTTCTGCCATGCCGCCGTAATAAAGAGCTTCATAATTTAAAGTGACCCGTCCAGATAGGGACTTATAAATTGTTTCGGCTGGCAGGGTGGTCAGCATTATCGCGTCATCGGAATTACGAATGCCGGCAGGATACCCCAACCACCCTCCTACTCTTCCTCCTGTGCACCCTCCGGAGCATGGCATCTTTATTGTTTTCGAACGTAGCCATGGTATCATCCCTCGTGCGTGCATGGTATTCGAATGCGAGGACCGACGTTCTGTACAGCCGATTCAAAGTGAATCGCTGCGCGATATAGCCAACCGCTTCAATAGATATTCCGTGCATGGAATCCAGGTAATTATAATACAGGAAGATTGTAGATCAACGTGGATGTATTATAATTAGATAGTCTACGTACCCACCTCTTTATCCGTCTTAATGTTGATCCTAATTAACCTGAAATTTGGAGTCTATTTTCCTTGAGATATCGTTAGTCTTGATTCCCTTCTTTGAAACTACGAAATCATTCTGCACAACGGTTGCTGGAATATTGAAAGAAATATCTTCTACCTGTACACGTTATTGAATAAGAAGTCAGTGAGTTTGCAGCAATTACTGGCTCTTGTCTACTTTAGCTTCTTGAGAAAATCTTGGCGAATTTAGTTAGCTTAATTTGAACCGGTACTACTGATTTCAAAGAAACACTTCTGCTTCGTTAAGGCCACAAGGGGGTAGCTGATTTCACTGGGAAACGATTTAATTTTCTTCCCGTGTTTCAAGATAGAAATATGTAAGTACTGAAATACTTGATCTCCTTCGGAGTTTAGATTCCTGTTAATAGAATGCAATTCGTGCATTGCTTACCGTATGAATTCAAATTCAGATGCTATTATATTCTTCGACGTACAAATACATTAGATGATTTTTCCGATCGCAACAGGATATTCACATATTTATCGCCGTACCGTACTACCCTTTACGCGTCATTCTTGAAGGTCCCCCGAGAATTTACCTTGCGTATTCAAAAATTCATCTCGATAGTCCTCCCCGATCGCTCTGTTAGAATTCAAGCGAGCCGAAAGGATGATCGAGCCTTTAAATATGCATCGATCGATTCGCTTCCCAGAGAGTTTCGACATAGCGAAACACATCGCATTTGAGAGCCGCGGTGCGTTACGGAGGTAGTAAGCGATAAATTTTTCAGAATTTCACGGGGCTCCCAGAAGTTATACGCGATTCACACAGGAGAAACCGTTTATACGAGAGGAAAACACCTTGGAGTCCAAGATATATCGATGCACCTTTCTCACGGAATCGATGTAGATTCTCTCTCTCTCATCCCTTCTTCCCCTATTCCTCCATTTCGACTCTCGACGTGACTGCTTTTCTCCTCCATATTCGCACCTGAAATTCGCAGACTTATTTGATCGCTCCCTCTCCACTCCCTGAAAACGTTCCTTTGTAGCACGAAAAATTGCTTTTACTAGTATGTGTAGAGTGCGGAAAAAGTCGCAGTAGAGTCGGTGAAGAACCATTCCCTGTACAGAAATAAGTAACAAGCGCAGAATCGATATTTTTTTATTCCACAATTACCTACCTCCTGAGATAAGTCTCGCGATGCTTCCCAGGGTGAAGAGATACCATTAATTCCTCACCCAGGGCTCGCATAATTTAAATACTACGGGTATCAAAAGCTCTCTTCCAAGATGGTTGCTAAATTGCGAAATCCCTGTCAGGGATCGTCTATTTTCGAAGGCCTGTCGCCGTCCGCGGCAGGAACGCGCCGGAGAACGAGGACTCTCCGGGTTATCCTTGGATCCTTCGTGTTTGCGCGCGACTGCTGGAAGGGAAACGAGTTGGGCGAAGTTAGACAGAGAGGGATGCTACGGTCTTCGTGTTGCGAAAAGTTCGTCGATCCCCGAGAGGTCCGGGGAATCTGCGTTCTTAGCCCAAGACGTTTCCATTGAAAGCTTTCTTTTCGGGTCGCACCTGACGGATCGACTTATCGCAAGTTTCCCCGTTCCCTTTCCTTTCTCTCTCCCCACACCATCCGTTGAAGATGAAGGGAGAAACGAATGGGAGACGCTAAGGAGTTCGGGGGTGGCGAGAAAGAAGCCAACGGGGCTCATGGAATACGAATTTCCCGGATAAGAATAGGATCTGTATAGCCAAGGTCGACGAGGAGCTAAGGCCGTGGAATAAAGTTAGTTAGAAGCGGTGAAAGGGAGCAAAATATTCCGTCGAGATTGGAAGAATTCCAGAAGTACAGGGAAACCGCGGTACCGCCGGCGAATAGATTAAAGATTAAAGAAGAAGCCGCGAAGGGGATTTCGAGGTTTTATTAAGTATTCAACTACCTACCTTCATAATATAGATATTGGTAATAGAAAAACTGCGAGGAAAGTTAGTTATCTTAAAACTTGGCTTCCCCGAGTTCCCCGGAAAATTGAAATTTAATTCATGCCTGGCGAAAGAGCAGCTCGAGTAAAATGGTGCATTCTTCTCCGGAATGCTCTCGAACTATGATTTTGCAGCAACGCATACAAATATAGTAGGATTCCCATTATCCATGTGATCTATTATTTAAGAGCTTGATTTCTACCGTTATAAAAATCATTCTCTATTATTATCGAATGTATTTCTGTCCAACCGTGTGTCAATCTGTTAGCCCAAAATTCCCTTGTCAGAGCACTTGCACCTCTCCATTAACCTACATGCTTAAATAAGAATCCTCTTCTACTTCGCTTCTAGGAGCACATTGCCCGAAATATCGTTTAATTGCGTCGATTGTGGCAACGAGTTTCGGGCTTCATTTCCAGAGTGCCCCCACCGGGCATACCATCCGAGGAATATTGACACGGGGGATGTTCGCGTTCAGCTTCTCGTAACACGCATGGAGACCTCAAAGGTCCTCGTCGAAGGACCCTACACGTAACCTTGCTCCCGTCGTAAAAATGCAAAGTGTTCCACGCGAATAAAAAGCTTTCCCCGATCGGCGCGAACCTCATGAAACTTTCAGAAGGTACGGCTATACCGCCGACAGAGGAGAGTTGCGTACGGAATGCGTTGCCAATGCTCCTTCCTCCCCCTTTCTCGCCATTTTTTCCATCGGTCCTCTGCCATTTCGTATCCGGCGGAAGCGCGGTCTTCCGCTGCAACGCGTTACGTGACTGCGTTGATACTTTTCCACCCGACAGTTTTACTGGAGTAACTTTCCACTCGTTCGCGGCATTTCCTTTGAGAGTTCACCACTTCGCGCTATGAATCTTGCTTGGGATCCTCGCTTTCCGAGGGGCCCTTCGATTAATAAAAGATGGACGTTCATAGGGGCGGAGGGACGCGCAAGGGTTTGCTTTAATCATTCTTCTTCCCTTGAGTTTGTTTTTAAACACAGCATAGTTCCTGAACGCTCTGATTAAATAAACACTGTAATAATGTCTGGGCTTCCGTTCCCCGCGGGAAAAGTTTCCACGGTAGCCGATAGATCTTTAAACTCTCGTCCTGCCCCGTATGCGAAAATGAGCAGTATGGTTTGTCTTCGAGGACGCCAATCCCGGGTAGATAACGCAGGATACTTTTTTATGGGCGTCTTTTTGTTCCCAGTGAAATCCCTTTTCTCCGCGTTAGATAGATACGAGTGATTTAGTGTCATTTCTTTTCCATCTGTACGGCTGATTCCTTTATTTTTCCTGGGACGAGGCGAAGAAGGGTTATTCGAGGAATACCGATTACCTACATTAACTACTCCCTTTCTCCAGATTCGTGAATCTCAATCTATTATATAATAAATCTTGTTTCGCCAGAGAGAGAGAGAGAGAGAGAGAGAGAGAGAGCCGCTGCGCTGTTTTCCTTTTTCCCCTGGTTAGAAACAATACACGGGGTAAAAAGACGGAAATGAGTAAACTAAAATACTCGAGAAGCTCACGTTAGGAAATAATAGAGTTCTCTTTTAGCCCGAGGTATAAAGCTGTTCATGCTGATAGTCCTCCCTTATTTAAAACACGCTATTTTTTTACATTCTCGTTAAAGAAAAATACCTGCAGAATGTTCTACAGGTTTACAGACTGGAAGAATACTCATTTGAACGAGACTGAAACAAGAATAATGACGGTTACACGTGTTAACGTCTTTTTTCTCCTGCTCCCTTTCGAACACATTCTTTGCAGTGTTTCAACACCAAAGTGTACCTTTCGTTCCCTTCAAGACCGACGAAAATATTTAGCCAATTTAATAGACTCTGTCACAATAAATGAAGTAGGTAATTATTTATCGCGGTACGAGTTTTTTCGTCAAGTAAATTTCCTTCCCGTCTCCCAGCCGTATAGTTTCGCGTATTGCCCCGTCCAGATGGAAGCGAACCAATTCGTGTATCTCGTGATCCGTGAGATGGTACCCGGGTTTCTCGTTCAACCGGATATCCGAGCAGAGGCTCTTCTATTTTCCACTGCTGTTGCCGGAAGTCGCGGCGCACGTGGACTGTCTCTCACGGAGAGAGACGTGCCAACCCTTTCCTCCGCGTTTGACAATCCTGCATCACAGAGGAGACGGATGCAGTTCGATAGGGGGATAGGTGTTTCGTGCTAAATTCATTCTTCTTTGTCGTCCGCCTTTATTTCCCTTCCCACCCGTCTCTACCATCGGCTTTTCGTGACAGACCTCTACGTGACGGTCTCGATACCCGCTCGTTCGACGTCGACCACCTTTTTCGCTCCCTCGCTCCTTCCTTATATCGCGAAAATGCCGGCGGAAACGCTGGCGAGAAAGAATGGGTTCGGTCAAGATCGTTCTTTTAAGTCGGTCGAGTACGTGTTGCGCGTTCGGTGAACCGACGCCCACGGTAATTGAAACCGCGTAATACGAAAGCTGCTGAATTACTCAGCTGCTTCGGTGATTCTCGTTGGTCGTAACCGTAGCGACGTGGCACATGACTCACACGCTAGCAGACCATCGTTAGGATCTGTATTTCTTCATATTCTCAGTGCTTTGCAATATCCGCAAAGATATTTTATTATTATAAAACAAATCTCTCGCTGACAACTAGTCGTATTATGTTGCCTTCGAGACTCGATTAACAATTCGATTCACAATTTACTACGAAATCAATGGAGACGCGCGTTTCACGGAATCGACAATAAATTCCTCGCGGTTACTAAGCTTGCTTGTGTGACTAGGATGAAAGGGGTCGAGAGACAATTTCATTGCGGTGTAACAATTTCTTTTGAAACTCGAGCGGCCCACCAGTGGGGCTGGACGAGCCAATGCGTGGAGCAAAGGCATTTAAGATGGTATCGTATTTCGCTGCGGCTAACTCGAGGGAATATTCTTGCCCCCCGTGTATCTTCCTCCTCCCTTTCCGTCTTCTCATTTCTCCTGGCCCCGACCAACCATCACCGTTCCTCCCTTCGAGGCTGCAAGTCCGATTCTTATCGATTTCGGCCTCGCCACCTTCAATCGCGATGGAAGCCACGGCTTCGTTTTTCCTTTGATTTCCGCTCCTCCCCATCAGCTACTGGAATCGCACTGAATCTTCCTAATGGACCGCTGTATCACGCATTAATGTCAGATGCATCGGTTCCCTCTGGCCTGACCTGGTTCCTGAGATATCGACGCGATCGTCCGTAGTGTTTTACTTCCCAAGGCGTCGAGAAATACTGCGCCCCTTGTTCCACTGCAGGATTGCATCGATGCATCATAATGCAAACTTGCACACCACCCCTGACTCCTTCTCGCATCTGCATTCAGAACGAAAGTAAGCAAATCTGTATGTGTGTGTACGCGGCGGTGGGGATTTCTTATCGCGCCCGACTTTTTCTTGTTTTTATCGGCGCGCTGAGAGCTAACGTTCGATTACCATGTGAACTGTATATCAGGCGTGGCGTAAAACAAAAAGTAGGTACGTTGCTTTTACGACGGTTACAGGGAAACTTTTCCACCTCCACGCCCGAGCAGTTTTATCTCCATCTCCCGAAGGCTCCACGGATTAATCTTTCACTCGGCTCCATTGTTACGTCCTACGGATCTCCTTAATAGCCGGGGGCAAGTGTGCCTCTTAATACAGCGATCACCACTCCCAGCTCCTTCCGGGTTTCCTCGAGATCCACGCGGATACAGAGGCTTCCGTGGATCGCCATAACTCCGGATTAAAACGGTGATTCAAGGCGATTCTGATCGGCTCGATCGGAAGCTATGCCCTCGCAGGCCTCGCCTTTTTACTTTTTATCAAGCACCAGCCCGCGCACGATCCCCTAAACGGTTTAACTCCCTCCGATCCTCATTTCTCGTCTGACTCGCGATAGATTTAGCTGCGGGAGATAAAAGTGTATAACGGTCGAGTTTGATCAAAGGCGACCGTCGACTGGCATTCGGTTCATAAACCACCGATCTCGAGCGAGAGCTCCGTTTCGTTGTCGCAGAATACAGATTACCACAAATCTCATTTTTTCCTCTCACATTTCCATTTTCGTGGAATACGAATCGCCCCGTAATTTCTGCTAAGCCAGAAAAAGATCCAAACCTACGTAGAATATATTTTCCCATCCTTTTTTAGATTCCGACACGAATTACTTCGAAGATGAAGCCTCGTTATCAATCACCGCCCTGGCAGAATGTGCTATATTCTAGATTTATTATTTTCATGGCCATAGAATTGGTGAAACTAGCAAACATAATTTCCCTTTATAACTATAGAGACAGCACGGTCGCAGGAAGACTTACACCTGCTCTTCCCATCCCTTATATCTCCGCGATGATTTAAGGGTTCAATGTTCATGATCAAAGGGCGTGGAGTGAAATCTTTTGTGTCGGCGCGTATGATTAAAAGCGATTCAATGGTATCTCAATCTGAACATTCAGGGCCATGCGGCTGCAACTATACGACGGCGGGCTTTGCCATGAAAAGTAATAGGGCTTCTTGTCCCTTAAACACAGCCGCGACATTGCGCATGGCCGATCGATCGGACGTAGCCCGCGACAACTTATATTACGAATAGAAGACCGTATTTCTCGTGGGTATCGGGGCTATCGGAAATTTCTAAATCCCTCTATTTTTCAGCATAGAAATTGCTTCGGCCATTAATACCAGCAAGCCAGGACTCTCTTCTGCGAGAGCTTTATATTTTATATCCTCGGGAGCCTTGGAAATTTATGTTACAGGAAAGGGAGGTTGAAGTGGAGCATGAGATTAGCGGGAGGCGGCTGTAATTACGGTAAGCAATTTGAGGTCGTGGGGAAGCGATTTGGTAGTTCTTCGTGACGATTCAGACGTGAATAATTAACATATAATGTACACTTGCTTGCGTTTTCTTCACCAATTAGTCTTTCTCACCGTCAGACCTTCCATTCATCTTTTGTGCTAGCCTTTGAGCGCTAGTTAGCTACGCGAATGTGTGCTTAGCGGGACTCAGGGTTGTTTGTAGACGTTAGGAAACACGTGAATTCGCTAGAAAACGGACGTTAACGCGAATTTAGTGTAGGCGGGCAGCCAACTCCTGACGTTTCTACTTTCTCTGTGGGAAGTAGTTACCTGGCTCACCAGAATCGATCTGGTCGTAAGTTCGATTCAGCGAGAAAGGGGAAGGAAGATATAACGATTAGCAGGCCGTAACCTAACGAGGAAACAATCCAGGAAGTGGAAAGGCGTGGTCAGATAAAATGGCCCCCGATCCTCGCCCTTAACACAAAGCTGGATTTTCTGCTATCACTCGACGCTCTTAATACCTCCGATTAACACAGGTCAAATGTGCCATATCTCCCGCTATCTACGATATGATTTCGTGTTTAGTTACCCTGTGACGATTAGCTTTAAAATACCAATTAAACGCAAAGCTCGTACGCTTTATACACGTATAAACGTGTTAATCTTCTTGTGCCAATTCAATGTTACCTTTTGCGAGAGGTTTAAACGAATCGTCTCTCTGTAATGCTCCTGATTTCACGCTTAGTTATTATTAATGGCTTGTTCAATAGAATTAACAACAAGGCATTATGCACGCGGAATATTCGAAGCGTTTCTGTTTCACGTGCGAGCAGCATAATCGGGTCTGTATGTAATTCGAGTCAGATTCAGTCGAGGAATGCCGGAGCGTTCGTGCGATTCAGCAGTAATGTGTCGTTCAAATTTCTCTCGCTTTAATGAAAGTAGATACAGAGGGCAGATACGGTAGATTAACGTAACGCCGTGGATAGATCTGGTGGAGAGGCGAGAAAGGCGGAAATGAAAGTGCTCCACTTTACAACGAGTTAACAATTTGTGCTTCGTCCTCGCGCGAGGAAATACGCGGAGCTCGTTTAAAAATCTTTGATGCCTCCCGTGAAGGAAGTAGGTCGGCGCTTCGGGGCAAGAACCGAGGAGAATTAAGCTCTCGCCTCCTTCGCTCCACCATTTTTCTACCCTCTTCGGTCGGTCGTCCTCCGTTCGTATCCACGCTGCGAACTTGTGTATACCCGCAATCTGCCTCGTGGCGTTCATTTTGCGACAGCGTTGCGAATTTACATCGTCGTTTCGCGCTATCCGCGATTATCAATCCCCCGCGTTCGCTTTCACTAGAATAATATCCACTCGCGACACCTTGACGATTTTAAGCGTTCCAATGTGTTTCCCCGTTATGTTCGAATAAATTTATCGGCGAGCAAAAGTGACTTAAGTGTCCATTTTGCTTTTGGAGCCGTTCTTGGAAATTTATGCGCACGGTTCTATAAAGTTTCTATTTTTGCTCGCAGAATGTGGCCACGCACGCACGATAAAAGGTACGTAGTTGGTAATGAGAATTTTTACCTCGCACGGTTTTCAATAATCCCGTGGAGTTCATTGTCTCTCGTACAGCCGGATGCTCGATTCCATTTCGACCAGAATGCACGAGCACCGGCTTCTGCCTGCCATCTTTCCACCACACGGTGATGTTCGCCATCACTCGATACGAACGACAACCAGGCGGATTAAATAAAGCGTTCCTCACTTTGGCGAACGGGCTTCAATATTTGCACGTGAATAATTACGGCGTCGCGACGCGAGCATCTGCTGCAGACACTTGTAAAAACTGGCGAAAAACGTCGCGCGAACGATTCCCGTGATGCGTAATCTCTGTAACGGGGGATTAACCGGCTGCGTATTTGCGTTAACGGACCGGCAATTAGCAGACATTTTCCCCTCCCAACAGAGCAGCATTAATGGCGCGAATGCCGAACGAATTCTGTTAACGCGAGTTTAATTTATTTAACCGTGCTCTTATCATACCCTTTCGTAACGATGATACCTCTCGCATTGTTCGCTTTATTTCGAAAATTTAATACATTACAAGGAGATCCATTATACATCTCGTTTAATTCAATCAACCGTTTTTACAATTTGCGAATTCAATGTAATTGTTTCCTCATCGCTGAAGCTCGTTCATCAGAAATGATCATCGATCAGTCGCGAAAATTCATGCTTGGCTTCAATAATTAAAAATATATCTGAATCCTGTTGATTTATTCATCATTCGTTATATTACCAATCAGTAAAGTGATTTCTGTATGAAATAGTTCAAAAACATTGATCCCTACTCTCGAATAAAATACACTCGCGACGTGTCGCCGAAGTGATGTATCTATACTACTGCCAATCGAGGTATGTACCCTTATTCCACTTAAATGTCTCTCCAGTCACACTTGAGCCTTGCGCAATGCTTACATTCAACTCCCTGGAAAATCCATGGAAATCCTGTTAGTCTGAACGTGTGAAATGAGCAACGCGATGTACCTTGAAGAACATATTCCTTATGCACCATTCCAATCGAGCCAGCTGCGCCCCCGATCAGAGCTTCTCCCGTGCAGCACAAAGGGAGTATATTTCTCAGCGAGTGGCAGTGAAAGAACGTTCCATCGGTATGGGAAGCGCATCGATACCTAGCGCACGGGCTTCCTAAAGCGCCGTGGACAGAGAGAAGAGACGCCGAGGTTGTCGTGCTTCGTCCTTGCTCACTGTTAAATATATATTTTCCGGTGCATTAGTCGTCCAAGTTTCGCGACGTTCCTTTTTTTTTCTACCGGCGAGTTATTCCGCGGCGGGGCTGGAAGCTGGGAGCCGGCGACGCCAGCAGGATACCCGTGCCACGAACAGCACCAGGATCGTCCCTTTTTGTACATTTTCCTCGGGAATGCAGCGACGAAGAAAGAAACTTTGCTCGTCTGGGAAAGTATACGGAGGAACTAGTCATTACCTGAGAAATCGACGGGGCGCGCGGCTTAGAAACGAGAAACAGGAGCGGGGCCGAGTGCAGCACGGAAAATGAAGAAGGCTTCTTTGACCTCGTTAAACAGTACGCCTCGAGAAGAATGGACGAAAGGCGGGGCGCTCTTTTTCCCTGGATCTTGCGCCCTTCATTTTTGAGGCCCCACTTAAGCTGATTCGTCGGGGCAGACTTCCAAAAAGAAGATTCTCCTTCCATTTAAGCGGCAGGGTCTTCATTAAGGCGCTATTATTCATCCATTTGGTATAGGAAGGAAGTACGCATCAGAATTAACTATTTAAAGGAACTCGGGGAGTGGCAGAAGCTTCTCAGTAAATATGAATCCGTTTTCTAAAAATGGAAATCTCGCCTGTGCATTTCTGCAGGATACCTTTCTCGCCTGATGGAAAATGCAATCGCTCTAACTTTAATCTAGAACATCTCTTTGGAAACTACGCTTTCTGTAAACGTTGGGGGCGCTATTTATTTGCCGTGCCAAGGAAAGATTTTATTACTAGTCCTCGGGTGGATAATGCGCTTGGGATTCTCAGGAAATGAGGTCGACCCAGTGATTTTAAATTAAAGCCACTGATCTCGTTATTCCGCTTTCCAATTCGAAAATATCGACGCTGGTGTCTCATCGATATTCCCGTATACCCAGCGACCGGTCGCATCATCGCATATTCCATTTCCTTTGAAAATCGAGGAAACCAACGCCCGAACTGCTGAACGTACGAGAGGCTTGTCCCGCCATCCGATAAGGGGCCTTCTTGACCCAGGGTGGCCCACTCTATCGTAATTTTTCTTATCCTATCTGGGGCTGCTTATCGGGGCAACGCAAAGTATGACCTTCGACATCGGAGGTGAATTAATGATCGGAGCCAGGACTCGTTCGACAGTAATTACCGTTCCCGCTGGGAATGAACTCCGCGAGGACCTTGAGGGAGGCAGATGAAAGAGAAACGGGGTAGAAGCAAGGCGAATGCTTGGAAAGGGGATAGAGAGAAACGGGAGGCAACGAAAGGGTGGAACAGGAGGTCGAAGAAGGAATTTAGCCAAACCTCCCTGTAATTTCTCGTTCATCCCTTCGCAAACTTGGCGGTGCTTAGGGTTATGCTGAAGGAGTCTCGAGGTGACGGCGGTGGGCGAGGAGATGGCGGCGTGGCAAGCAGAAATGGGAGGTAAAATGGAGGCGGCTGGGAGGTTGGTACGCAGGATCTGGTTGCTCCAAGGAGCAAGTTCCCTCTTCGGAGGACGGCGTGCACTAGGTGAGTTATTGGCCTTGCGTTAGACGTCACATGCAGCGCAGACCTGGCAAACCTCTGCTCGAGTGCACCTAGCGGCTTCCTATCTTCGGCAAGTAAGACGCAACGTCAGCTGCAAGACAAACATCTCAATCCTAAACAGATGAACTCGCGGATGACGCAAGTCAACCCACCGGGAGATAAATCCCTTGTTCTTATGTTTCTCCATGTAATCAAGCTTGCGATGCAACTGTCGTATTCCGAGCTTCCTTCCCAGTGCTCAGATAGACACGGGGGATAGAGGTAGCTAAATAGATACCCGTTCCACGAAAGTGTGACTTTTATACCGCCTCTACAACTGCGAGCCCGTTTGATCAGCAAACGTGGCGTACCTATTAATACCGTTCCCGCTTATGCGACACTGCATCTTATGAAATTCACTAACGAGCGGCACGGAGAAACGAGCGATATTACATGACGTGCTGTGGAATGGTATCTAATGATTAATACACCCCCGTCGTGCGTCACGCGCAACTGCGCCGTTCGTCCGCAGGTAATCCGAGGGGGAGTAACATTTCTATCGCGAGGGGAAGTAACGACAAGAAAGAGTGCATCACGCTGCGAAATCCCGAGAAAAACGAGGTTGCATTGTTCTCTATTGACTTCCCGATCGTCGGGGCCGTGTACTTGCACGCTGCGGTACATGAGAAATGTCCTGTTGCCAGATGAATAAGGAAAATGCTCGGCCGCTGCAACGGCAGTATCTCTTGCGTCGCGGAGATGAATCTGACATTGTCGACCTGGCGACCGGGATATATCGAGGATCGTCTCTTTCGGCGACCCGCTCCCAGGATTGCGAACGCGCACCGACGGGAATTCACTGCAAAGACAGCCATCCAGTTCACTCCTCAAGACCAGTCGATTATTTATATACAACCATCTAATAGAAATTAGCCTCAAGTGGGTGTTTTGTAATCGGCGCTTTCGAACTGCAGCCAGTATCGATCTCAGGGGATCTAATAAGCTGCGATATTGTGTACGACACGCTAACGCGTGCAAAATACTGTGCTTAACGCGACGTGGCGTGACATAGAATAACGAAATGTAACCGGTCCGGCGGGACGTTATCTTGTATGCATTACTTAACATTTCTTTAAGTCGATAATATGTACACGATCCAGAATGGATTGACGCAGGCCCCCCGATCTGCCAACCGGCGCGAGGGCAATTTATATACGAAAATTAATTACTTGTCAACGTGTCCACATAGTTTAATTAATACTCGAACGGGCAACGGGAGTGAGACGTCTGCGTGTATTCTCTGCCGTGTAACGATTGCAGGACGATAGCCAGCGCGATGATAACTGAATAAATGACACGCGGCTGGTGTATTGTACGTTCCCTCGATACAGTTCTGCGATAGAATCGTGACTAAATTTACCATGCTTCAACCTTCTTTCTAACTGAACTGCTGTTTCGCAAGGCTGTTGGGAGGATCGTTTCATGAACATTCGGAATGGATATTTCATTACGTGTATTGTTCTTAACGGCCCTCGGCTACCGTCGAGTAGAAACAGCATTGTTGATAGGCGGAGAGAATTATGGGATTTTAATAGTTTGGATACGTACCGGCGCTGGTGCTGGTGATCGATCAAAGTCAAAGGTCGATAGGGAGCTGCCAGTTCTCTCTTCAGGTCGAGAGTAGGTCGAGCCAATGCTTTATGTATTTGTTCCTGTCGATACGGAAAGGTGGTTACAGAGTATCGTGTCGTATCGCCCTCGTTGCAAGGTTTCTTATGTAAATTCTTTTTACGACGAGATGAAACTAGCTACGATTTGCAACGCGTCATTAAACCGGAATTTTATCCCAGAAGCATGTAGAGCGTGTGTTTCATTGCCAACAGGGACGAACATTAATACATTAAACACATGATACATACTTCATTCGTCGTTGTAATCGTTTGCATGTATTTGTCGTTGCAAGCCAACCGAAATCGTTGATCTGTTCTGCGTTCGTTCCGGTTCTAACGATGATGGATGTCGGCGTTACGCGTGTGTATTAATGATTTTGTGTACGCTGGTGCGATACCTCTTATGAATTATCATTTTCCAGGGCGAATCACATTGCTGGTTGAAACGGCAGTAAAACAACGACCGTGATATTCGTGTAGGACGGTACACAGTTTCAGTCCATGTTTAAACTCTGTCAGGTACAGATAGAGACTTTGGAGCGTAGATCTGATTGCTCAAAACTTACAAATCTTATCGACTTCTTATAGAATTTAAGGTCTTCTGTTGTTCCATGAAAAAACTAAATCACAAACTTTCATATCCCACTGTCCTGTGGTAGTACACTTACAATATTTTGTAAACTATTTTCTACCATCGAAAAGTTACAGCACGCAATACTTTTGGAGCTGAGAAAAGCCGTTGTCACGATTGCACTTGCTCGGGAACTTTTCACAGGCTGCCTAGAAATTTAGCACACTAAAATTCAGCCTGCGTCCCCAGGAACGAATCCATTCGCATATTGTCGCTTCCCTTAGCATTATGGAAATAGGTTCAGCTTGCCAGAAGTAGTAGTAGAAGTAGGCGCAGCTTTTCAATACCCGCGGAAATCTTTTCCTAAGCAAGTTGAATCAATACTTGCGGTCCTGGCTACGCAGGAAAGCCGGTAATGTTATCGAGGGGAATCGATATAAATCGCTTGGTATACGCACGATAAGGGCGAGCTTAGCAGCGGAGCCCCTCTTTCGATGACCGGAATACGAGTTTATTCAAGTGGGAGTACATTTATCCGGACGTGGTGGCACGCCTGGTTGTAAAGTACAGTTCCAGAGACCCACCTTCAACCCCGCCGCTCCTCCACTTCCGGCTTGAGCTCTTGATGGAATACGTGCGTGGACTGCGTCCATAGTTTGCGACCTCTAAAATTTCCGTTTTTACGTAAGGGCCGACGGTTCCGTTTCCCGTTGACGGCAAACTTTCCGCTCCTCGGGATCGATTAGTGTCACTCGCGAAAATCGAATCCGCCGGATGAAACGTCGCCGCCCGTCACGCGTCCCTGGCATTTAATCATCCCGCTCTGACTTGAAATCTGTCAGATCCGGGAAACGAAAGATCGACGCTCGAATGGCAATATTTTCAGATCGTTTACTAAAAAAACTGTCTTAAAACCTGATCGTTCACTAATTTGAAGCACGATAATGGTATCGTAAAATGATTGAAGAGGATCTCGAGAAAGAAAGAGCCCTTCCTTCAGCCCTTGCAGCCGCACAGTAAGCTTCTTTATTCACTTCAATTATCTGGAACCGAGCAGAACAATGTCGAAATGGAAACAAGCAATCGAAGGAATATTGCTGTGCTCCGTGCTGTTCTTGTTATTTTACGAGCCAATTATCTGATACACCCTTTGCTCAGGCTCTGTGACAGGAATAAATTGAGACACGAAGGCATGTCTTAAGGTTAATGTTGGTAAAAGCAAGGATCACGGTTTATATATTTTCTCACGGGGAAAATGCGGTGCCAGGGTTTTCGTAGTTACAGCGGAAAACGTGTGTGCGAATACCGAAAACGAGGTGCTGAAAGGGGTAGAGAGGAACGAAAACCCCGCGTTGAAAAAATACAAATATCGAAACAAGAGGGAAATAGGAAATCGGAAAAAGTGGGTTGCGCGCTGTGGAAAAGCTTTGTCTGGGATCCGGAAATCTGATTCGTAGGGAAGAGAAAACAGAAACGGGAGATTCACGGGGACGGGATTCGGTTAGTACGTAGCGGTGAAAGTCAACACGTAGTGATTTGTTATCGTAGCGTCACGATGATGTTTGCGTAACAAATCCTTAGTCAGGTCTACGCCTCGCAGACTTCCCCTTAACACCTACAGCAACCCCCCGAGGCGCAAGATTCAACCCCTTGCAAAAACACCAGCACACCTTGGAGAGAATCAGCTGCTTTTCCTGCATCCGTGGACCATTCCAACGATCAACAATAACTGTCTACAACGATGCACCACTGTTGTTGATACTGATAGTTAAGAAAGGAAGTAGCACAATTCTGTTGACAAGGAGTGCAAATAATACGGAGTACATCGCACTAGTGATACTAAGAGAAGCAGTAAGAAAATAGAAACGCCAGAAGATGGTGTCCCAGTATAACACAAATAATGGTTATTAATTACGTACCATCGGTCCTGCTCCTTTAACGTTTCGAGCAGCATATCAGTACACGTTGTTGATAGAACGAATATTGTAATATACCTACAAAGCTAAGCGGAAGATAGAGCTGTTGGATGTTTGAAAAGCACCGCTTCCGCAACCACCCCGAACATCGGTGGAAGTTAAAAGCAAACTGGCCACGACCTCGGTGCCCAGCGAGCTAACATCTTTCCCACTAGCAACCTATATTTCAGGCGGCTATAAATCACCTAAGATTCTGGAAATTTACGCGCGACCCGGATCCACCGCGGCTATCATTCCTAGGGATAGTAGTGGAAGGGTAGCAGAGAGCGAGGGTGAGGAAGAGTGGTGAGGGTGGACGGACGCGGGAAGAGGACGGGAGAGGTTAAGGGTGAAACGACCTTCGCGATCAGACGTCGTAACTCAAGAGTACCAGGGCCACGGGAACAGGCAGTATCGATTCTTCCTGGGACTACGTATTCTCCGTTGCGATTAAGCTGACCGCTGACGTTGAATGGATACCGTATTTGCCTACTTCTCGGTGCATCGGCCCTGATGACCGAGTTTTGTTAGAGCAAGCCCAGTGAATACCTTCATTATTGGGCGAGCATGTTCAAACACGGTAGTTTGAACTGCATTTCCCGTAGGGTAGCCATTAATGTGTTTGACGAGACGGCCACTTAAAGCGGCGAGCACGAAAAGTTTGTTGACTGTTCCGACTTTATCCTGAGTCACAATCATGGGAATTGATTTCTTTAATTGTTCCGAGCAAGTTCGCGAGAGAAGCGAATCGTAACAAGCTCGAACTGGAGCGCGGCGGAGTCGTTTCGCGTCGATAAATGTTTAAGCAGCCGGCGAAGCATTCTTAATTCTATAATTTCCGTTTAAGGGCCGTCGTTGCAGCGGACGATTTGTTTAACGGCTCAATTTCAAACCGTTGTGTACCCGTAATTATGTGATCACGTTTAAACAGCGCGCGGCCGGCATCAGCGAATTTACTTCGCCAAGTAGATTGCAGTTTAATATCGCCGGCCCGTAACTACTAATTATGCACTAATTTGGAGTTAGGTAATAACGTGGTGCCATATAATGCTCTCCAGGATAGCGTCAGCTGCCTTCATTGGCAGCCATATAATGGGCACGAAGGGTGAAAACGAAAAGCTTTAGGTATACTGTAATTCGTTCGTCTCTAAAACGTTCATGGGAATCCAGGCAATGAATAGTTTCTATATAGGTAACGCGGAAAACACGGCTCCAAAGTATTATGTAAAGTCTCTTCTTTTCGAAACTCACAGAATCGCTCAGGTCATTTCTTTGGAATTCGGGAATTCTTTTTGCAACATGTTCTTTGTTAAAGATTCATAGACACCTGCACGCTTCCCTCTGGCTACACGGATACACTTCAAATTGTCAAATGTACACATAGGAAAGTAATGTATAGCACACTTGGAATGTTTTTCTTAAATATATATATTTAAACTCCTACAACATTACAGGATACTAAAGTTACGTATAGGTATAGGGAAATGCAGGAAACGCTTCGAAGAGTTTATTTATATTATGTATCGACAAATACAATACGTATTCAATTAACGTAGATTCAATATTATCACTGCCCCAAATGTGTATTCATCCGGAGTCGAATGAAACTATTAACATTTTCAATTAATCATGAAATAACTGTTATTTTATGACTATATTATCTTTTTTGTTCCGAGAAAACTGTCATAAAATACAGTGTATTAACTGAAACTTTTATTCCACACATTTTTGTGTAAATAAGAAACTTTTATTTTCTTGAGAGTACAAGAAAGTTCTAGTTAAATAGGAACATTTATTCTACTCTGATAAAGTTAAAATTGTGGCAAGCAGATCTCCTGAAAATATTGTAGAGTACCTATACAGATCTGAAGTTGAAACATTAAACCGTTCGGTGAAAATAATATAAAAAATCACAATCTGGTTGATATTTTATATTTATCCTGCTTCCAATTCCTTAAATAATACTAATGAAAAAAATATTCTTAACTTTTATATTTTACCTTTAAATACCTCTTCAAAAATATATCATACATCAAAACTGACTTTTATTAACGAACATAAAATAACTGTTAAAACTGAACTCTTACAACGGAGTTAAGGTGTTAATATACAAAGTTTACTTAAAACAGAAAAGAAATTGTTTAAACGTTCAAAGTTGGATAAGTATCTTTTATTAATAAAAGTTAAGTTTCATTCGAACCCGGGTATTCGCTGAATCAACCTGTACGAATCATATCACTCGACTGTTCAAACGTTTTCTCGAAAGTTCCGCGAAAACACCTAATGAAAAAGGAGCGACAATAAAGTGTCGACGATGATCGATCGTTCACTGTAAATATGTATTAGAGCACTGTAAAAGAACGTGTGCTATCGTAATACCATCGTTCCCAGTGTTATGGTCGGTATGTGTCGCGTGAAAAAGTCTGTCTACCTGTAGAATGCACTGTCTACAGCTTGTTGCCTCGAAAGCTGCTCGTAACGGCTCGACATCGTCAGCCGTCATAACGGGACTCGTAATGCGAAATTTATTGCGTGAACAGCTTTAAAAATTAGCTCTCTTCGTTTTGACTTCTAGCACCTGTTGGTTCGCGAAGCCCTTTCACTGCTTCTCTTATTCCACATTGAATATTTTCACCCACACTAGAGTATTTAGTTCGAGGCAGGTATTTTAGCGTACAATGTTTAAAAAATGCATTTATTCCGTATTAAATCCTACGTAACCGTCTCTCTTCCTAGAAATCACTTTTATTCTGCTCCGTTTCTACTTTACAATCTCATATCTGAACAGTCTGAAATATTCGAGAAACCACAAAACTTCTTGATTATTAGTTGAATATTCTGAAATATGCGAAACACAACAAAACTTCTTGATTATTAGCTGAATATTCTGAAATATTCAAGAAACCACAAAACTACTAGATTGTCCGCTTCACTTAAAAAATATATCGGTATGCTTCAGTATTTGTGAATCCTTTTTTGGGTAAAATGGACGAGTACCTAAGTAATTCACTGGCTGGCATGATAAAGTAATATTCATTAGTTCGTGAGCAGAAGGCAGGCGCGGCCTTGAGGTACGAGGGAGGGTTGAAATACTCGATAGACGTCGATATATTTGATCGATTTAGTAGCTGCCAGACGTTGCTGGCAACGTAGCCAGCAAGCAGGAGATCCAAAGCTATCGGCATTTCGGAGGGATAAAGCGTCGCGCCGGTGGGGAAAGGTGCGTTAATTAAAGTGTCTGATTACTGGCCTCGCCACTCGGGGACAGGAGCGAAATCACCATTTCCCTGGCTCCGCATCGGCCGGTGAATTAAAATCACCGATTTATAAATGTCACCGCGGCATTTTGTAAAGCAACAACGAGGGCCCGTTGAAAAAAACCGGGCGAGGTGCGGGGGAAAATTCAGATGGTCGGAAGTTTTTAATTAACACAGGCGCGCTACCGTGGAAATACAAAAGTAAAGGCTCCCGGGTCCAGGCTTTCGGGCGTTGCGCGATATAAGTAAATTATAAACGCGAACGTACCAACCAGCCTCGAATGTTTCTAATTTCCTGCGTTGTAATTGCGAGACGAGAGGAAAATTTAATGCGTTCGAGCGGCTCCAAGTTCTTGCTTTCAAAAGTGTGGTATAAAAAAGGGAAAGGAAGAGGGAAATTACGTTGTAACATTCAGTTCGCAGCTAATTAGTCTGTTCCGGTTAAGTTCTGGCGAAGAATAAAACGCGGAATACGAATCGACTAGTTTCCTCTCGGTCAAGCGATCAATAAGCTTTCAATTTATAAAAAAAATTCGTCACGATATTGGTACGTAGCCGGTGTCGCTACTGTAATAGATGGGCCACGGCTTTCAGTAAAATGGTCCTCGTTATAGGTTCTCCGGTGCTCACCGACCACCTCCCCCGCCACACCCTCCGGGGTCCCAATTATTTTCGGGCCGATCGTAAAAACTCTCGCCGATTTGATTTTACGAGACGCGATGCCGTCAATTTTATTACACCAGCGACAGATAGACAATTCGGTTTCCATGCGTGTCCACGATTTCGGTACAAATGCAAACTCTCGCTCTTGTCACGCTCAGCTGCCCTCGCGGAACCCGCAATTCCAAGTCCTTGTTTTGCGCCACGCGGAAGCGTGGTAAACCGGAAGGATTGGATTCCGCGTATTTCCGACCAGCCGCAATAGCTTTCCACTTTTATTAATCGCGACTGCCCGGAATTTTTTCCAGCATTTTCCCGCTCACCTCGACAAAGAGATTGAAAACTAACTCTATAGGTGCGAAATCATTTTTCTCTCCAAAATTTAACCAATCCCCGCGCTGCGCTAAAAAAAGAGCAGGTTGGCCGAAAAGTTGAGCGTTTCAAGGAATTTGTAATGACCGTAACAATTTCATTTCAGGATTTCGGTATTCGACAGAGTATATTTAAAAATTCGGGAGACTTGGCTGCAAAATTGGATGAATAGAAGCGTTGTTATAAACCTCAAGAGATGAAGGTTGTTGTAGCTGCAGCTTTAAATATACCTAGGTAGATTGTCAGACTCTTTCGACTCCTAAATAGAGTTGGCAGACAATTCGCTTTCCCCGTCCCTGCGCTTCGCCATACGTTCCCCCTGCTAGATCGTTGAGAAACGTTTGTCACTGGAACTGGGCGATGTTTGGAAACGTTGAATCTCCATTCGCTGGATACCCTGAAACAAACGTTCACTTGGCAAAGTAAGTTTACTAGCCAGGAAATGTACTAAAAGCGCGTACCTATTTTCTTTTGTATACTACCTTGAAATTCCGCGACCCCTTTATTCTGTAGATCTTACCGTATCTCCAGAGAAATGTAAGTTCCCAAGTCGCACTACAACCAGGAAAATCTTGCGTTTCCTCAGACCTTTTTTGAGGAATCTCCAATAACGTATGCTTACACGATTATTGGTGAATATTTTCCTTTTCGAATCGAGAAGAATCGCAAATGTTTCTTGGAAAGAGTAACTGTAAGAGTTACTGAAAAGAGTAATTCAGGTAGCATATTTCTCGCCTCTGTCTGTTTCAGGAGTTATGCTGGCGGAAACATGGAATCGGGTTTACATCTTGTCGGTGTGTGTAGGTTACATTAGAAGACGGCTGACTGAAAAGCCATTCCCACATTTTCTTTGGGCGTGCCTCTTGTCTCAGGTGCCTGCAGAAACGTCGGGAGGTAACGCAAATCGAAGAACTCGAAGAAGCGACGGTAATTTCGTCTGACGAGAAAATGTTCGCAGCTTCTTCGCTTTCCGGGCTCGATGGTACGGAAGGTTGAGTTTCTTGTTGAACTCTCAATCCAACCGGCGGCGTTCGCTACCACTGTAAAGCTCGTCTGCCGTTTCGACGTTTCTGCGAGCTGCACCGGCACAACGACTTGCGACGTCCCTTTGAATTCCTTACTTCAACGATACACCCAGAATCCATTGGCGAAACGGTGATTCGCGAAGGATATCTCGCTCTCCCACTATCCCGTCCCCTCGCGAAATTATGACCCGGACATCTGCGTTTCTGGATTACGTTTAGGGTGCAACGGAAATTCTAGGAGCACGCAGAATACCCTGGCTTTCTTCCGTTTCATTGCTTCCCCTGCCTGGAGCACGGAATAATAAAGATTTTTTTCCGTTTAATTAAACGTTGTTCCGAACGATCTCATCGATCACGTATCAGCCGTCCTTATCGGTGGGTCCGCGACAGAGGGATCAAGGGCTCGCGAGAAAAGGGGCTGGAGACAAGTGGCACCGGCGAGTAACACCGAGGGTGGCAGAAGGTTGATGTTATCGAAAGGTAGCGATGCAGAGTGCGGTAAAGCCGTGCTGTGTCGAGTCGTTTCGGACCCTCGGGGCTTCGCTTCGTGTTTCCTGCTCAGCGTTGGGGAACGCCGGCGCCACCAAGTCAGCCGCTCGCCGTTTCTGTGTGCGAACGAGCTGTTGAGGAACTGCTCCTGCGTGTGAACCGCACTCCCACGCATCGATGGCAGTAGGACGCTCGGAATAGACGATCAAAGTGTCGTGACGTGCGTTCGAAAACCTTCCATCTCTGGAAAATCCCGAAATTCCGGAAGTTTTATTTCGATAGTTTCAATACATTTAATGGATTTGTCTACCTCGCGTAACTTGCCCCCAGGAAGCTGGAAAATACACTCGGCACTTGTGTTGCGAAAAGTTAGAAATTTCGCAGGACGTTTAGTACGTAATGTCTGGCTTGAACGCGGAACTTAATGCCGGAGCTACGTCCCGCGTTTAGATTGTAATTCCAGAGGGAGCGCGATACGCATATTTTAATTGCGACGTTGTACGCGAAGATAAATTCATGCTATTAATTTTGTTCTTGAAGAAGGTTCTCCTGGTGTGCGCGTTCTAACGTCCCGTAATATGCCGGCGACGTTTCGATGATTTTCGTGTGTATATTCCTGATTGCTGAATCGCCTATTCGAGCACAAGCAGCTGCAGGCTTTCGGGAGACTAATTTGATCCTCGGCTTGCGTGCAGTGCATCGAAGACCCATCGCTGCCGGCTTGTGTACGAATGCACAATCTTGTTTACGCGGCGGCTGGTGTAGGCGAGCACGTGAGTACACTTCTCCCGGTGTGTTTTGCCTTGTTGTGGCCTCGCCGCGTTCTGGGGGGGTACGGGCAGAATGGAAATCCGCGAGCTCACCACCGTCGAACCCCATCAGACGTCTGCTGCGTAGCTGGGGTGTCTGAAGCAGCCCTCCACCGCCCCCTTCCACCTTCTCACGAGCGACTGCCTACCACCTTCTCGTGTCACACCTCATTATGCCACTGCTTCGTTAGTGCTGGCCGACGTCGGGATCATCGTGGAACAAAGAACGCGCGATCGACGCCCGGAGTAATTTGTCGGCTGAGCTCGAAAGATTCGGCGGTTGGTTGAACAAAGCTGCTTGTCACGTTCACCCGCGACTTCCGGTAGGGACGGCTGAAAAAACCTGGGACGCAATTTCTTTTCACCGGCGCGGGGAGATCGGGGGCTAACGATCGTAAACCGGTAGAACCGGCTGCTATTATCAACGCACTCGGCAACTTCACTCTCTTTCCGCTTTGTAGGTATTAGTTTATCGATTCCAGCTTTTATTTCACATTTCAAAAGAAACTGATACTAGGATTATACATGACCACGTTTGATCGATGGATGCGTGGAAGAGAATTAAAATATGTTGCACTTTTTAACGCCAAGAGCAGCCACATCGCGAAATTCGCTGAATACTGATTTGCGTAAATAATAAATGTACGCATGCAGGTGCAATCACAGGAAAAGGAGAATCGCAGAGAGATAAGCCCGGCGGTCCGCGCTCATAAAACAGAAACTTGCGCAATCACAAGTTGGCAGAAGTCTACCGGGAGCGGGTGCGGCTGAAACTCATAAAACTACCGTAATTGTAAAACACGAAAGGGCGGAGGCGTAGTCCAAAAGTGGTGGGTGGCCAGCGTGTACCGAGGGATGCCTAAATCCTGATTTATTTCACTTGTTGAAAGCGTTACGTCCTGTGATTTCACTAGTCATTGCATATTACTTTTTATTCAAATTTATATTACGACATTACATCAGGAAACCACCGATATGTTTGAATGGGAGATTCCTAATGGAAAGGGTCAGATTCCATTTGATTCGATACTTCCTCTCGTGAGGATTTTCAGTTTGTACTGGCGAAGGATATGAAATAAAGAAGTACATGGTGATTTAATCGAGAAGAAGTGGAAAGAGAATTTCAAAAAAAGTCTGAATGATTTTACGTCAATGGACCACTGCTGGCAGAACCTGGAAACGTTTACATCGAGGCGCAAGACTCTCAAAGCACGATTTCCTTTTATCGGAAGTCGATATTCCCTTCCGACCAAGTAAAAGCTGCTTCGTACGATCTCACGGATCTACTTTCCTGGCCGAATCTGGCCGAAGGGTAAAAGGACGTGGCTACAGAACGACCGTTGGACCAATGTCTGTATGCTTTGGTCATTGTTGCTAATGTTCCATGTCCTCGCGGTTTTCCTTCAGCTACTTAAATCGAAGCAGGTTGTGTATATAACAAACACGGCGAGTGCTTATTATATAAATGATAAAAGGTATGTACTGCTAAACGTTTCACTTTTCAAAGAATAATTTTCGGTTTCTGTCTCCCACAATACAGACCAATTTCATTTATTGCTGCCAGTTGCCATAGATTACGTTCGACCTCATGCTTCAACGAATAAATTAGAGGAATATAAACGTTTGCACAAATCAGCTAACAGGTTTAAACTAGTGCTGATATTGACAATCAAGGATTAATCCCCCATGTGTGGAATGGATACCGAAATTGTTAGCCAGTAGTAACGTCCCATACAAGTCAGACGGCTGATATAGATTTCAAAAATGGATATGAACGTGACCGTTTACCTGAGTGCAAAGAAAGAATATAATCAGTTTACATACGATATATAAAAAAAACTTCCGTTTTACTTAAAAATGTTAAAATTAAATTATTCTATTAAATCTCATTCACGTCTGTAGACACGGACAAACGCGTTTTGAAAATTCAGCCCTAGTTAAAAGTGCGGAAGGTAGCGTCGGTTGTAAAGCAAAATATCCCGTAAACGCTCGCAGACGGGAGTCCTGTTCTCTTCAGACATTCGTTCGGTATCAACGGTCCACGCACCGATGCTCTCGCCGGAGCGCTGCATAAAGGACATTCACTCGAAACTGAAGAGCACAGTGACTACCGGCGTGAGCGCAGAAAGACTATTTTGTTCCTTATGAAAGGTGTGTATGAATACATTGCGCGCAAGAAGATCTAAAACACTCTGCACGCGAAAGTGCATATTTAAAAAATCCATACGCGTATTCACGGGGAATTCGCGGGAACATGGTGGAAAGAGGTTACACAGAGTTTTTCACGATCCATTCAGTTTTTCTGCTCGCCAAGTGCCGGACATTTAATGATCAGAGACGTTTAGTGCCAGCCGTGGAAGATTAAAAGACGCCATTCTCTTTTTCATGTCGTTAGGACGCTCCCAGATTATCCGAAGCCGCTGAAAGGGATAATTCTGAGGTATTCGGTATCTGAATATTTCAACAATAATTCCATCCTTCTCCCTCCAAAGTCCCCCCCTTTTCTCTACCCCAACATTTTTCACGGAAAAAGAATTTTTCTGTCCCCGAGAAAATTACAGTTTAACCTACACTCCGGTAATTGAAGCAAGCTTCGTAACTTAGATGGACCCTCTTTTATTCACGACCAGGTCTATATCGATTTAGTCAACGTTCGTGTCGCCCCTCACTCGACCTCCAGTTTAATGTATAGGTGTGACAAAATTTAAAAACTTCATTATAACTTCGGCCGCGTTCGCGCCATTTGTCGGGCCGTTGACTTGGGGGTCTTGCTTCAAACTCCTCAGTTCCTGTAGAATAGTTTAATAAGACTGCGTTGCTTATTGTAGCTTCTTAATACAGAGGGGAAGCATTTGAATGGAAAGTGCGCTGTAAAAGTTCTATTACACGGTTCATCGTTAGTTTATAGTCTCCTTTACATATCCCACGTGCTATGTTCTCGAGCATGAACCATGGTAAAAAGCTTTGAGAAGGAATGAAAGATTCACAGCGAACAACGCTAAACGACGGCCTCGAGCGGACACGCCCGTTGATTTCACGCGAATAACGTAACAGAAGCCATCGTTTGATACAGCATCCTCTTGCAAGAAGTTTACGATCCAGCTTCCCGTGCGAATGCTAGATGCTGTTCGAGATCTTTGTTACGTTAAAGGGAGTACGGCGAATCCTGAGCTGCAGTTTACGAGGAAAAGTGACAAAGGAAATACGTGGGAACGAGTAAGCGTTGCAGACAGCGACGAGGAGCTGCGAAACGGGGAAATCAGATCAGAAAGAGGTACGCTTGCTCGGGAGGACAAAAACCAAGAAGCACGGTACAAAGAGAGAGGGGAAAAGAATGAGTCGTCCGTTGGAAATAATAGACTCGAATACGTCTCCCGTCCTGATACATCGTTATCCCGCCCGCCTGTATACATTTACCCCGGGGGTAGTTTTGTTTCTCTTCGTGCTCCCAGCCTCGAATCACGGTCGCCTTGGCACTTGGCCTGCATACTGGCTGCAGACAATCTTACGCTTCTGCACGAGCTAAGGATTTATTCGATAAGTGGACGGAATGCGGGCAAAGGTGCATTTAATGGCCCGAAACGGGGGTGGGCGGGAAATTAAATTTTTGCTTGTTCGTGCTCGCGTTATCATCGCGTAACCGTGTACCCGAAATTAGAGGTATCGAAATTACCCCTTTTCACTCTCACGTCTATGTATGTCAGTTTATTCGTAAGCTGCAGGGAACGAAATAGGGTAAACGCACCAATAAATAAGTACTTAAAGGTAATGAATGAATAATCATTATTATAAAATTATGTTTGCGAAGCGATTGATTCGACGTGCAGTAAAAATTGTTCGGATATGAAGCAAGAAATTAAAAGAAGTCTCTCATTAATTACTTGCTTGTTTTCATAACTTATTTTAGTCGTTTTAATAAAAAAATGTTCATTCACTGATACATGTTCGTTTACTGGTACATCCACCCTAGATGAATTTAGTTGCTTCGTTTCACACCTCCCGTAATTCTTTCGATGAAATATAAATGAACAGGTCTGCAGGAAATGTGAAAGCACACTTAGGGAGGATCTCTTTCCTTCCTGGGACTTTCGTCGAGTCCGTAGTGTTCGCGCGGCGTGAATTGCCCGAGCAAATGGGACGGTAAAATAAAAGATTAGTGGCGAGGGCGCGACAATATCATCAAAAGGAGGACCATCCCTGCAGGACGTCTCAAAGATCCTCGTCTTGATAGCCTCGGCACCGATCCACGGGGTTCTTAGATGTGCTCCGGAATTATTTAGTGGTGCGTAAGCCGCAGGGTCGCTCCGGAGCAAGGTTAATGGCTTCGATTCCCAGTAGTACGTTTGCCCGGCTCTCGAATTTGCCGTTATTTCATTGGTTCCCAGCCTCGAGATGCGTAAATAATACATAATGCGGCCTCCGAGCAGTTAAGCTGCTTCAGACTTGATAGTTTATACCTCCGTCGAAATTTACGGAGCGTCGCGATCCCGAAAACATTATTAAACCAGGATCTCAAGCTCTTATTATCCTCCGAAACTACAACGCGAATGGTACATATATCGAATACAACAGGAAGAAATCGTCCGATCATTCTAATGCTTACGAGACACAGAGCGTGGAGATATACTGGGAGGTAGGTACCGAAACCTCTATACTCTCTCCTTTTACGTTTTCCTTGAGAGACCTCAAGCGTGCATCGTTTCTACGACACGCAGCAGGCAATCCGAGCCAGCTTCGAATCAGTTTTGCGGTGTTAATCCGTCGTAAAGCAGCGGTACAACGTGCAAGGGTTAGCCATCGGCATCCAAACGTCACTGTGTGGCTTCTAGACCACAGGGACCGCAGATGGCGAACGTTTGGTCGCGAAACGTCAAATCCAGTTCTGGCTCTCAGTGAACGTCATGTCCGTTAAAGGTAACGGCACACGTATGCCACGGCGTGAACGGCTGCGCCGGATATCAGGCTCCAGCAGTGCAGGGCAGCCACGGCGAACAGGCTTTCCGACTGGACCTCGACGGAATGGAGCAGGGCAATTCGTAGAGGGAGAGAGGAAGGGTCGGGGGGTGGGCGAGGGACGGAGAGCAATCGAGAGGCTCGGTTGGCATTAAACGGACCTCCACTCTCGTAGCGTTTGCGCTTGGACCGATTGAATCCCTTCCGGATTAAAGGCGAAACGATTC
Organism: Andrena minutula; assembly: GCA_929113495.1. Taxonomy (NCBI): domain Eukaryota; kingdom Metazoa; phylum Arthropoda; class Insecta; order Hymenoptera; family Andrenidae; genus Andrena; species Andrena minutula. Next base: position 4,045,822 of record OV815993.1, read on the forward strand.
TGCTCGATTCCTGGTTCTGCTCGTTCCATCGTGGACCCGTCGTCTCGGGACGAGCTCGCTTGCCAACGGACGCTAGAGATTTCAAGGCTAGGAGGACACTGAAGGGTGGACGGGGAAAAAAAACGTGGTGGCAGAGGATAGGCAGTGGCAGTACCGTCAGCCTGGACGAGGAGGAGCATTACATTATGTGCCATGCGGCTAAATTGAATTCTCGCGCCGCCGCTTTCCGGAAATAATATTATGTTTTATGTGCCCGGCACCCGCGGAACCCTATTGGAATCCCTTAATAGGAATTTTTCACATTTTCCACCCGTTCCCGGCGAATAAGACCAGCGAGACGCGGCAGCATCCATTGGCACAGATTCCGATGCGCCCGGGGGCGGGAAAACAGGAAGGAGAAGCGAACGGAGCACTCTGCAGGGAACGCGAGGGGACAGATGGGTGCGGCGGGGAGAGGGGGTAGGGGGGAGGGGTGGTAGACTGCCCCTGTTTGCTTTTGCTCTTTGCTTTTTCCCACGGTGATGGAAGCAAGGAAAATTCCAACGCCGCTAGCACCAGCATTCACCGCCGATATCAGCTTCCACCACCACCACTGGCATCACCGACGCCGTCGCCGCCGCCGCCGCCGCCGCCGCTACCGCCATCATCATCGCCGCAACTTTCTACTACTACAGATAAAAACCTCGGGAAGCTCTGCTTTTCGAGATGGCGTGGTGCACGCGACGCTCGATAACACTTCAGAGGACGAAGTTAATTCCCGACGAGCAGCTGCATCCAAGCTTCCGACGGTCGGCCTACCCCGTACGCCGGCGAATATTCGAATTTAATGATGAGCCTTCCTATTCCCTCCTCCCCCTTTTCGCTGTTTTATTTTTTCCCTCTCCGTCCCCGGCCCCCTTAATTCTTTGCCTTTTCTGTTTTCCTTTATGTGCTCGTCCGCCGAGAAATGGGCTTATCGCGTCTGCCTCGCTGTCTGCTCTTCGCCGAGGAACAGGATCGAAGCTTCGAATTGGACGTTCTCGAGTGCCTTGTGTGCCGATTGATAGAATTCAGGAGGAAAAAGAAGTGTATGTGTGCAGCAGGAATTTGCCTCTGCTTGATTGATAGGAAAACCTTTTCAGAAAAATACGTACGCGAATCGTTTGGGGCATGGATGCAGGTTGTCTCGCTATTTGTAGTACACCCAGGCAGCGGATGCGCCTATATGCACACATAGGTCGAAAATATTGAATGAATGTAGATAGTTCGCAACAAGTTGAGAATTCTATTCAACAAACTACCCGATTAAGTGGTATAGCGACTATTCACACTGCGCGTAGAAACGTGAAACGTTGAGGCTCATCGAATCGTCACACGCCGAAATAATTTAACCCGCTTGGAGGACGCCGAGAAGCGAATGTTACATTTTCTACGCGATTTCCACGAAAGCGTTGATCGGGTGAATGTAATCGCCAGAACCGTTTCCAGGCTTTATGGATGAATATTTCAGGCGGCCGCATCGCGCCTGCTATTTCCGAGCAGACATTGTGTAGGGAGCGTTTCCGTGGTTGAACTTGCGATGACCCGTTGCAAACAATGCGCGAGCAACAAAGCGGTCTAAATGATCCCTCGACGTGTCCGTAATCGCCGCGTGAATTTTTCAAGCCCGGATGTTTACGTATTCGCGACCAATCGCACACCCTGCAGCTGTTCACTGGTTTCATTTCCTCCTTGCCCGTACGTGCCATACAAAATTCGTGATCAACAAGCGGTATAAGCTACCCGTGTAACATATTATTATTATACATTTTATTTGGGTCACCGAGGGCGAAATAAAACCGAGGATACCGGGGCTCGTTAGGTATGCTACATTAATTATTATTTTACGCCGTAAGTAATTTAATTATATCGGGATATCGAGCTTCCCTGTGTAATTGATATTAAAAACCAATTCCCTGTAGCATCGTTCCACATTATTCGGTCGTTGCTGCACTGTTATGCGTATCCGATTTTTTGCTTATCGTAGAATTTGATACCTGGCACACTCATTCTGACATTTCTACGTTAATCTGGACCATGGACACTTCCTGCTCATTTTATATATTTTGATGTAGCTACAGCGCTATTCATCTGGCTTGAATCCAATTCCGTGGATATACTATAATTCGATTCACCTATATTCTATATTTACATTCTCGGAGTCCACTAAACTCGTTTTTAACCTCGGCCGATGTAATCTCATCAGTCGTAACGACCGGTGCTATAACTGAACGTGAAAGAACTGAAATCGATTTGGCTTTGTTCGGTCACGTTCCGTGCAAACACGCGAGCAATTCCTTCCGTTCGGAAAGTCCGCGAAAGTTTCGGCTGTCGAATTCGTTCACGCCATGCCCCGACCCGATTATCATATCAAGATGAAAGCGTTCGATGTAGGCTCACAGGCACGAAGGATCATTGCGCGTTTCCAATGAGATTCAAATGTATTCGAAGGAGATGTTCGTTCGATGTGTAACAGCCTCGCCGTTTTACGAGTTCATCCGCGCCGAGCGGCGTTTAACGTGTGCCGTTTCCTGCCGGCGGAATAATGAGAACTCGCGAGATACGCGTCAAAATTACACCTCGATGTTTTCGCGAAACTTTATCGTTCGTCTTCACGGACGCGTTCCCGTAGGAAATAGCTGACGTTAATCAGGGGATTGCGCTCCTTTAAGCGTTGCCTTGCTGTTGCGCGAAGCGGAAAGAGACATCTGCAATCGCTTTCCTCTGTGACGGATGGTATTATTACGTGTGGGGGGATGTTTTTCCTCGTTATATTTCACTAGGGAATGATTTCACTGGAATAAAAAACGGAGCAACGACAAGTGCCACTGTTTATGCATTTCAGCAGTTCACTACACACAAGCATTCTTCTTTTGCTGTGCTTCCTGTGGCAAGCATTTCAAACTTAGTTGCCTTTGCAACCTGAAATTGAACTACAGTCGTGGCAAGTGATAGAGGACATTGGTCTGACCAGCGAACCGGCTGTTCCCTCGAACGCCTGATCAATGCTGAGTACTACTACTGACGCTGCGTTCATCCACTCGTACGCAGAACGTTTAAAGGCGTCGCGGTACTTAGATGTAAAGAGTTTATTTAATGCTAAGTAAAGTCAATCCATCCCTGAACGGTATTCCAAAGTATTCTGCATTTCGAATATTCCAATGAGCAGTTCTGAAGGATGTTTACTCGGGTCATACAATTCAAATGAAGTGTGTTGCCTCTACCCAAAGTCGAGACACATCGATCGAGGCAGTGGCGTTTTACTACCTGCATAAATGGGACGGCGCTAAATCAAACGGCGCGCCGATTGGGCTCGCCCGATCGAACCTCATAAAAGTTCGGCTCCCGAGCCTTTCCAGGCGAGAGCAGGACAGAGGCAGAGGTGGAGGGAAAGCGAGAGCTTATGATTGCGTGCTAAGGTTTCCTAAAGCACGTCCGTTGCCGCGAGACTTATCGAACTTATCGACTTCCCTCCAAAGAGTAACCCTCCCTTTCATTGGCCCAGATAAAGGGTGTCTCGGTCTCATTTGTCGATGGCCCGGCGTTTATCGGTGAAAGATATATGGAAATTACGTGAATGAAGCAATTTCGTGTTCCACCCTCTCTGTTCTCGTTCTCTTCCTGGATTGTCGACAAGCTGTTTAACATACCTTTTCACCACGAGCATTAAGTAATCGTAATTTCAAAGCTAGATGTAATCTTTTGCGACGATGGGATAGGTCTTCCGAGCTGGGATTTCGCGATTCAAGCTCCTTTACGACTTACCAGATCATATTAAAATTAATCAATCTGTGGAATTAGAGTGTTACGCTGCGAGATGATTTCTAGCTTCAGGGAAAGAAACGAGGCAAACGATCCGCGAATTAAAAATTCGTTCTCTGGGATTGTATTAATGAGTGGGTAGTTTCTGTTTGGCTGTAATATCCTTTGTCAATTGCTCGTTGGAATAGATTCAAGCGGAAGTTAATTTATCGCGATTTTTATCGGGCTTCCTATATTAGCCCTTTTATCTGTTTCTAAACTTATTCCACTTTCATTTTACACGCTTCCACCTTCTCCATCGCTCGAAACTGTCTAAAGTTTGTAACTATTCGGGAGCCTCCATTTATCTCACAATAAATCATTCTTCTTACTTCTTACCATTTTTTTTTATAAAACTGATTACGAATATGTAAGTAGGTACATTTACATATTGAACAGATAGGCTGTTAGAAGTTACTAAATCTTTGCAAAATGTATCTTCAACCACAATTCCATCCGCTTTTAAACAACATTCTCAGCCCAGATTTAAAATTAAAATCCACTAGAATGAAAAAGAGAAGAAACAGCCAACCGTGTTGTAATCGTAAGCGAACTGTAAAAAGTGAACTAGCGTAGCGACGGAGGTCTTTCAATTAATAAACCAGGAGGGGGTTACACGTTAGGTATTCTCCGCTTAAGTGCACCAACGTTTCGCGAGCCCCAGTTCTGTTCAAAGCTGTCTGATTAGAAAGGAGACACGCTAAAAAGAATAAATGATACCCTGTTATATGGTACGTCATGTTATCGAACCCGTCGTTCCCAGTGACTTCGACGACATCGAAATTGCAAAAATTCACGTACTCTCCACACTCTCCCTTCTCGAGCTTCGCTTCTTTTCCCTATTCTGCCCACGCACGCCACATTTTCTCCATTTGTGTCGCCTCGTTGTACAATGGCGAACGAGAAATTCTCATTTACAACGGTGGCACCGATACGAGGCCCCGGGAAACGAATATCACTCACGGCCTCCTTCGCCTGGACGCAACAAAGCCGAATATTGATTAAACCGTACGGCTCACAGACTGCGTGCGGGTAATTAGTAGATGCACGGAGTTTTAATGGCCCCTTAATAACACGCAACATCAAATTAGAAGGGTGGGCTCGTAGACCCTCCCTTCCTCTCCCTCCTCTTCCTCCTGCTGGTTTTCCATTTTTTCTACCTCTCTTGCGAGAGGGAGTGAAATATACGCGCGCGACCGCCGTCACCAGACGGGACCGTGATTACCGTGGTCATGTGAAGCAATTCACCGCGGACTGTCATTCGGTTAAGTTATATGTAAATAAAGTTAGGGGGAGGCAATAATTAAGGAACAGTTTTGGCGCTTTGAGAATTACGTAAAATTATAGATCTGTTAGTGTATCATTTTACACGTAGCAATGAACTCGTATGCCGAAAGGGGCGACAATACAACTGGAAAAGGAAAGCTGCTGAATGACAAGTTGAATGGAGTAAGATGGCATAGTTTAGCTACTTATGTTTGAGACATTTTGTGTACATAATTGCGTAAATTTCGAATGCAAATTCAGCTGAAATGGTTGCTCGAATCGTTTCCCCTTGTATTGTACTCTTTGTGTTCGAACAGTCGCATGTTCCATTGCTGGCACAATTATATCCTGTACCGTGTCATGAAAGAAATACATTAATACGACGTCGAGCCTGGTGAATTATTAAGAGTACAAATGTCCGATGAAACTACGGGAGAACGACCCCACGACGGTGCACCGCGAGTATTCGATAGAAAATATAATAACACACATCTGTCCTGAGTGCTTGCAATCCAATTAATTGCGCGAGGATATTTATTAATCGCTGCCAAGTCACGGACTTGTACAGGCTTATTTGTTTTGCTGACCGAACAGGTAAAATTGCTGAACGTCCATGTGAGAGTCAGTTTTTTCGAAATTCATTTTATCATATTCTATGCACACTTTTTAAACAACCGCGCATCGACGGACATTCGAAACCGAGTCGGAATGAATTTTCAATTTTACGAGTCCCACACACTCGATGTTTATGCTTTCCTGTTATTTCCAGTTCGCTAAATTACATTTCCCAGCTCGACTCGTTTCTCATAAACGTGGCCGCGTATTTTTTCCGAACGGTGTTTCCAAATTTGGAATATTAATATTTACAAGTAAACACCAGAATCGCGCAGGTGCTCTTTACAGAGAGTGACACTCGGTAATATCGAATTCCCGTGGCACGAATCGGAAGCATCGAAGTTAAATAGAACGGGATATTGGAGGAGGCGACGAATCTCCATGACTGCCAGATTACACGCTTCTATCCGGATGTTCCGTCCACTTTCCTCTGCACCGTGTCGTGGCTTTATTTTCCCGGCGCCTGGACCTTCTCGACTCTGCGCGGACGATAAATTCGGACCCGTTGTTCGCTGACTGTACCATCGATAACCGATTACAATCGATCTTATCGATGCCCTCCAAGTACCCACTTTTCGATAAATTACGAGGGCAGGATTGTTTGCGGTCCGTCCACGCAAGAACTCGGGGCGAGTTATGCATTGGGAGAGTCGATAATTGGCGACGGAGAAATGAATTGGTCCGTTAAACGTTCCGCCTTCCAGTCGGGGCAAGTTAATCAATCGTTTACTCGTACTTTGTCCAACCGATAGCTCGGCCCTTGAAGTCCATTGAAGTACACATGCTTCGGTATGGTCGTCAGGCGATGTGAAATCGCGCGGCAAAAGTTCGGAAATGAAGCAAAACGCTGGTACCCACGGAGGGAGAAAGTGGGGAAAAGCTGTACGTAGGGGAGGGTGAGAGATAACCTTGTTCGCGATGCTTTTCCATGGAGCGCGTTTTTATTAATTTATTAACAGTTTCGCGAGTGCACGCTGTTACTCGAGCGAGTCGTTACCGAAGAATAATTAAAACGAGAGGATTTTATCTGGTCCGCGCAGCGGGCAATTGCCGAACGACACGAGCTCCGAGCAATTAAACCGGCCCTGGACTGGTTGCTGCCTGCCCGTTTGATCCATCCATAGAAAAAGCCTGTGACCAGCACCGACACTTTGCGGGTCGATAGTGCCTCGATGGCATGCTTCTCGATAATTGTGACACGGGTGCTGGAAACGGGTGAAATTCAACGGTTCCGCCCTTCGTGGGCAATATTCTTCTATGGGTCTGCGCTGCTGATGAGAAGAAATTGTAAGAATTCCGTACTTCCTGCAACTACATGCCCCTGGAATAATTTTCTGCTGAAAATTTGACACAAAGTGGAACAATACGTCGAATGGCCCGTTCGGTCCAGTTAGTCAAGTAGATTATTGCACAAGTGCGCGTTACTCACTCGAAGCAACCAGGCCACGTTCATTCATCGAATCTATGGACGCGCGCTGGTCCTCAGATATCGGAAACGTTCGCCCGATAGCGATCGCTCGTCATTCCGGTCGCTCGTAATATTAATTGGTTTAATTAAGTTGCCGAATTGCTGCCGGTCTCGCGGCTTGCCCTGGATTAATGCGAGATCAGATACGGTGCAGCATCTTGCCTAGGGGAGGGAGTTCGTGAAATGTGTCACGTGTCGCTCGGCCGGCTCGCCGTACCGTAAATTCGGTCTATTAATTAGCGGCGATGATTTATTCAATGATCGGGCGCCGTTTAGTTTGTGGAGGGCGCTCGGCTGTTCCTGACGAGCCGAGGAGTTCCGAGACTGAACGGCAATCGAGTGATAAATTATAGAGTCGGTTTACGTTTGGCCCACTCGTGACGCTGGAATTGGCGTCGAGAGAAGCTCGTAATTGTGCGCTGCTGACAGAAATTTTTCTCCCTTTTAAAACGATACCTACATTTCGTTTTGTGCTTCTTGGCTTTCGTAAGGTAATTGAAATCCGATAAACAAGAGAATCGTTGTTTGTAGATGGAATGAATGAATCGTATGTGAATAACACGGAAAGAGAAGGTAACTTAATTTCAGTATTAAAAGTAACAAGCGACGAAGGGAGCGTATAAACTTATCGGTGTTTAAGGAGTGGCCTCGCTTAATAGCTTCAATAATTAGTAATTAACATTCTCTTGAAACTGGGACGATATAAGTGCAGGCTGCAGAAGGCTCCGGAAAGAAGCGTATTTAAAACGGTAACTCGTTCGTATACTGAGGAAACGATATTGTTGGGTGTTGTGTAAAAAAATTCAGCTTTAAGAGCAACGTCATTTTCTATTAAAACGTCTATTGCGTTGAACCTTGATATAACCTGTTAAAGCCTTAAGAAAGTGGATGAAACGTTCCGTAAAAACCTCCATCTAATGGTTTTGTTCGAGGGAGGACGTCCTTTCGCGAAAATATATCAAACTTTTATAGTAGAAACCATGTTATGCTGTAATTTCAATATTCTTTTAATTTTTCGATGAATATTTATGCCTGGCACGTTCCGAGTACCAACTTGAGATGGCAGTTGATAAATATTTTGCTCAGTAGGTATATTCGATTTACCTTGATTAAAATTTGTAATGTGTATCAAGATGGGAATGTTAAAATTTTATGAGCATTAATCAAGCGAATTGTAAGCGAATGTGTCACGAACGCGGTCTCGAGACTGTGGTTCGCGTTTATGATATGAAACTATAGCGAACGTTAGCCTCCAAACTACGTACACAGTTTCGATTTTACGCCGGCGTTGGAGTTTCACAAGAAAATTAAATTACGTTTACGACGTCTTCCGCGAGCGAGCTGAAAGAAATAGACGGTATTTTTTAATACGACCCGGCTTGCTTAAAACAGCTTTACGCGCCACGGCCAGGGGACATAATTTTCTTTAATACACTCGGCTCCCTATGAAAATCTGGATATTACGGTTAATTAAATCGTCCGGGAAAATGAAATCGCTCTTAAAGGATTTTCTAAATCTAAACGGCTATAATTCTGAAGCTCGCGAACGATTTTCCGAGCTTCCCTATTTCAACTATTAATCGAATCCATAGTCGATACTTTAAGTCAGAACATAAGATACAACCGTTTCATTATTTTCTGAGAATTATAAAAAAACAAGAGTTGCAAAATTTTTTATCTCATTCTTTAAGATTATTTAAAATTTTTTGAAATACTTTACATTTTGTAAATGTTATCATACATTCGGAATATATAGAATTAGAGTGCTGTACAGCGCACAGTAGACAATTGATTCCCAGTTGCCAATCCAGGGTCACGTATCGTATTAACAGACGAAGTTTCACCGTGGTCTCAGACGGACGTACTTTAAGTCTTCCGTCCGTTCCATTCGCCTTTAAAGCATGAGAAACGATTCTTCTTCGTGTTTCGAAAACGGGATTCTCACGAGACGTCTGGCAGCCTGGGCCCATGTGATCCTACACCGCAAAGACTGTCAACCCTGGGCTCTCTCCACCACCTTTCCAACCCCCTTTCTCAACGTCTTACAGTTTTGATACGCTATTCCATCGCCAGTGATGCGAGATAGGAAGGCTGCGTCCGGTGGTAAAGGAGGAGAGAGAACAGCAGGCGCAGAAAGCGGGGGCAAGGAGAAAAGGCTCGAGAAAGGAGCATCTCGGGAAATAAGATTCTGACTTTCTTCTTGACGTATCTGTCTTCCGACGACGGATCCTTCGGTGGTGCAACGGTGTAGACTAGGCGAGGGAGACGGTGAGAGATAAGAGATAGCCAGCGAGCGAGGAGGAATAAAAGCTGAGGGAATAGTGGAAATTCTTTCAGACGGCTGATGTGATGCATTGTCTGTGTTTGTTCGTTGCGGTGCACGACGAGCACGCGTACATCTGACAGAATTTACATACACGTTCCATCCGCGCGAGACTTTTCCCGTGGACCAGAGGCGAAATGCATGGACTTTGACGCGCGATACTAGGAATGTATGAATTTCATTACCTTTGCTATTCCATTTCAAGGATTATTGGGATTAGAATTTTTTCCAGCACATTTAAATTTATCTATCGCAGCAACGGAACTACGGCATTCAGAAATCGCAATGATTCAAATTCTATCAATTACGCGACTTAACCCTGGGGAGAGCCGAGTTGGACGGATAAAAATATTTTTAATGCAAATATAATATAATTCACTATGTGATTATTAAAATTTATCTATAGAATATAATCTAAGTAAGTAGTTTTCTTTTCCTCCAGGGTCACTTTAAAAAATATTTAAAAAATATTTAATTCTCCTAACCAAAGCCGAATGTTTAAAAAACCATACGAAAGCAGACCTCTACTATTCTAACAAGATAATTGAACGTAGCAAAGCTGTTCGAGATAATTTCCTTAAATGTCTAACTGAAAGTCGTTCGTGCCGAAAACGCGCTGGTCGCTGCATTTTCGTGGCTGGTTCTTTAGGAGAAGCAAGAGCAAAAGCAAGCAGAGTGCAGCAAGGAAGCACGGTGCGATGGCCGCGAGTTATCGAATTTCGATCACGTTCCTTTTCCGTGTACTTTCAGTGAATTGGTGCGAATATCGCGAGTTCTCGAGCTAGAAAACCTCGTCGCGCTTTCGCGGTCACAAATTCAATTTCCTCTGTGCGTGTGTCCTGCGAACGGCTCTGTGTGTGTGAAGCTGGAAAGGGGTTACCGTGGAAATAAAAAAAAAAGAGGAAGGAAGTACAACGTTAATCAAACAGAAAGGCGAGGCACGTGAGTGCGAACGTGTAATTGCGGACTCGAGTTTTCCGTAAGGCCTCTAATCAACGGGCCTTGATTAATCAGGTTGCCCGCCTGGTTACTCGCCAGTGCGATCTTCTCTAAGTGACCCAATCTGGAAAGTAATCACATTTTTACGCAGAACAGTTGAAAAGATGAAAAAAGGAATTTCAACGTGGTCAGTCCTTGATCAAAAGTGGTAACTATCAATTCTTCGTGGAAGTGCTCGGCAAGAGTTTTAATTAACTCCGTTGCAACCAAAGCGTTTACCCACTGACCCAAAAACGTGATTTCCTCGTTCCCCGCCCCCGCCTGCATCCTGTCCACGGAGTCCTTCCGAGCGGATCTCGCCGGAAGGTTAACCAGGGTTGATGTATTGAAAACAACCCTCGTCCGCTATCTGGACAGCTTATCATATCCATCATTCCACCCTATTTGTACGGGTCTGCGAGGGCCGAGGCTCGCTCGGCAGAAAACGCGGATCCCTGGCGTATGGACAAACAATCGCGCCGCCGTCGGGCTGCTCTCTTTTTCACGTTTATAACCTGCCGCGCTCGGAGTGCGCGCCTTTTTTCATAATCCACGGCGGAGTGATAGATGTACGGCCGCGGAAGGAATGTAATTAAGTCGGGGGCGCAAGTGTTTCGTATGTAAAACGGGGGGCCCCTTCTTAATTGAAACAACCGGAATAATCTGTGGGAGGGCAGACTTCAGAGGGGCCGACGATGCGCGAGGACGCGGAACGAATTAAACGCCGCCGAGCTGCTGATTTACTCTTAAGGAGGCCGGCTGATAAAGCAGATCGAGAAATTCGCGCGGAGGGAATCGCTGAGAATGGCGTTTAATAACAGAGCGGGATTGCATTTTTAATAGCTCGCGGATCAAACGGATGAAATGGCATCAGCCCGGACATCGTGGTTTACAAATAGCAACGGCTCGTTCCGTTTAATTCCATTCCAGGCGGGGGATTGCCTGTTTCAAGCGCGTCCACAGAAAGCATAAGTTTCCATCCCTTCCTCGGATGCATAAAAGAAAACGAGCTCTTCTTTCCTCCGTTATCACAGAACACGTTCAATAGTTCCGTTCGTTCTGGAGAAGAACGTCCGCTGCGGTCACTCACATTGCTATCGTTAAACACATTTATTATTTTCTCTCTCGAATCGAAACGGTACCGAATGCGAAATGAAATGTCCGTAGCAATATGTCAGGGAACTAGTGTAGGTACTGTGGTTGCAACAGTGACGACTTTTAAAGGATTTGTACCATTCCTATTCCTTCGTTCTACCCACCCCAGTTAAACGTCACGAGTTTATGAAAATGGCGCGGGACAGGGAATCGTATATTCGCGCAGTTTGTGAAAGTTAATGTTTAAGGAGGAGACCTTGAAAAGGCTCCCCCGACATTTATATCCATTTATTTGTAAAATAGCCCCGGCGAGCATATGCGCGCTTATAAATATTAACAGGGACGTCTCATTATTTTACATTTTGAGCCCGTAAGCCATATTTACGAGGGATGTCCCTTCCTGCTTCCGAGCAGAAAAGTTCCGGCCTGTGGCTCGGCGAACCTGCCCTTGCGACGCTTTTATTCCGCCATCAATTCGGTGCATTGAATTCAACTAAATTGTTTCGAGTCATTTATTGGCAATGATTATTCCATCCTGAGCAGTTCCTTCACGATGAAACATTGAAATAGATTAATTGATATGTATGCATTCTTTCGCTATTTTGAGTACTTGTTACAGAATTTATCGATTCTTTCGAACATGAGCCGATGATGGGCCCAATTTGACGAGGAATAAGGTGTTCTTCATTGTAAACCGTTCGTATTGGTTTCTGTTCCGTTGAATGGATTCGAATCTCTTCAATAAGCATATCCGAGTGCCGATCCAGAAATCATGGAGAAAAGAAAATGAGTTCTCCGAGCGAGGAAGCGACGGAGGAGAGGCGTTGTAGAGATAATCTAAACGCGAGGTGATGGAGAAGTGGCAGGCCAGGCTAGGCGAGTTGTCAGCTCATGATGGATGGACGCGCGGCACGTACGAGCGAAGATTCTCTTGTCTTTTTGCACAGACTTTGCCTTGTTTTCCTCTCTGCTCCCTTTTCTGTCCTCCTTCTTGCAAGCAAGCTACGCTCTGCCGTCATTCCGCCTTTCGTTCTTCCGCTCCACACTTCGTCGATACTTTGCACCGTACAACATGAAGAAGTTCTTCGTTCCAATTTCTTCTCCTTCACGAATGTCGTCGTAACAGAAAAGTAGCTGTCTGTGATGCAGACACCGAGTTGGACCGAGACTTGGTTGAAGGAACAGAGGCACCATCATTTTTCTTCCATGATTTCTGCATTTCTCCACTCGCATAAACATTGCAACGCAAAGTACTTGCAGAAATATCTCAGAAAAATGTGACTCTTAAATAAAGGGGAATATAGTTCCAAGGCAAGATATATTTCTTTTGATAAAGAAGCATTTAATTTTTTAAAAAACTACATTCTTTACTTAAACCATCCATCGAAAGAAAGTCCGCAAGTACCGAACAATCCGCTGGTTTCCTTTATCGTGGAACAAGATCGAAACTACTTCATAATCGAACCGGTCGCCCACAAATCCTACGTGAAATATCCTCTACGAAGGATATTTTTGTAACAGCCAATTCCCAGAGTCCTCTGGGGGTTTCGCCGTTCTCTGTCGGTCCGAGTTCGGTACGTTCAGGCTACCTAGATTACTCTGCCACCTAACCTATTCCTCAGTCGTATTCTTCGATTCTCGTGGAGGAAGTATTCGCCCATGGAGGCGTACAGAGCCTTCACACTCCAATTCTCGGCTTCTATAGAATCGGGAATGAAAGAGAAGAACGCAGCGGCAGGTCAGAAACATTTTCGTAACAATATGCATACATAACGTTTCTTTCTCCCCGGCTTTTTTTCCACGGTAGGAACAAGGACTGCTCTCTCGAAATTTAGAACGTTCCTGCGCGGCGTCCCCGCACTGAAATGTTATATCCCGCATACGAATTTTCCTCTGACACCGTCAATTCTCACCCTTCGTCCTCTATCCGTGGCAGTGTGTCATTTCACAAAATTGCGATCGTCGTTCTATCCTTTGCGCTCGAATTAATTACTGTGTACACCCTTCATCGGTGTCCGAGAAACTTGGTAAATAATCGGGTTTAGCAGAATGTCTGGACCCGACGATTTCCAGATCCCATTGACGGTGTATCATGCAAAACGGGAGCCATTAATTCCGCCCTCGCAGACTGTTACATCGGTGCCTTGCCCCTCGTTCTTATCAACGCTCTCCAATTTTTCGCCCTCGAAGCTGCACACCGCACTCACGCCCTAATTCCCTCTTTCGTCCTCTCTGAATTCTCAGGCTGGCAAGACGGTGCCATTTTCCTCGGTGCATCGAACACGAGCGCAATTCGAAGTCACGGCGGCCGAACCAAAACACGGTGTCCATTCCACAGTTCACTTCGCCTGCTTCCAGATGGCTTGCCGTTTGTCCATCCTGCTGGCATCCGCGCCGCGTCATCCACAATCAAAGCAGTGAGATTGGCGATCGATACAGCTGCGACGGCCGTAGCTACTTTAATCAGGTTGCGTCGTCGGGATCGCAAGCATTTCCGGGGCGCTCGTTTTCCGCCGGCTTCCGGACGGTTCGTTGGCTCCTCTGCTTATGCTTTATTCCACGCCTGTGTCCGCTCATCAGCGTCTCAGGGTCTCAAGACAGAGGATATGTTCACGCTCTAGTTCCCGTGCCCGTGGTTTGCACGGACAGGCCGGGCGAAAGGGGGTTTGGGGGTTCAGGTGGGGGACGGCGTGGAAGGGCGATGGCGGGCCACGTCTAATACCCCTTTTCCTTCGTGCCCAGAGCGACAGTTAGAATCCACGTATTCCGGCGTATACACAAAGACGACGTATATATACGTGTCTTCCATTCCCGCACTGTTGCTGGCTGGTACAAACGAGAGTCCAGTCGACCGGAAGGTGAGCTCGCACGGAGCGTCCGCCTCAAGCCTGCAAGCGTGTCTACCGCTTCCGCAATTTGTGCTTGCGGCTTCTCTCAGACGAGGCCAGACGTACGGGTAACGAGCGTTCGTGCACGATGACGAGCACGGGCGCATTTTTCACCGCCCGTTGCGAGCCTGGGAACGTGGCTGGCTCGTCGTCGAGGAAACGGGGTGAAAACGTTTATTAAATGGTTGTGTGACGCGCGAGGACGGCGAATGCTGCAAACTGTAGGCGGTCAAGCTTGACAGAGATGCTTCGATATCTTTGTATCGAGTTGGCGAGGGGGGTGACGCATTAGAAACTTGATCTTGCTCTTAAAGTATTGTATATTTTGATATGTGGTTGATACCTATGAAAGTGGCGATCGAGGATACGGTGAAAGTTGCTTTGTTCATGGCGAGGATACCACTAGAGAAATTTTACAGAGACTCAAAGAAATAAAGTAAATCAAATAGTAATACTTTGCATATTTGAACGCTTAGTGTGCAAATTGTTTGTAGTTTTATAAATGAATTAGGGAGGCGAGTAAATATGAACTCGAGATTATATTGAAAGCAACTGAATCGTAATATGGGACACTTGAACATTCTCGATATCACTTTCAGATTCTGGAGTTGATCTTGCTTTGATGGAGGAAGGAAACTCCTAGCTTCCTGCGGAGCTTTGTTCATCCTTCTGGGAGGTGATCACATTATCGAGGACAAAAGAATTGCCAGACAGGTAGGTACCATCGCTACATCAGCATAATGTAATTTATGAAGTTTCAAACTCACGCTATGAAGAGAACAATTGAATTGAGGAACTATGAACAGTATATCTAAGTGGTAATATGTAGTCCAGGATAGGTAGAAAGGGGATTAATGACTTTCGCTGCGCCCGCCCCTATAACTTAGAGTATGATTATCTTTTCTATTGAAATCTCGATCAACCATCACTTCCATGATCCATCTAACCTCTTGGTTTAACTACCTTCGCATAAATCACATGTCGAAATATCGTACACCTTTACATTATCTCTAAGGCTGATATCATTGTGAATCACTAAAACCTCTTCCTACAAGTCATCCAAACCCTACTAAGAATTTAATTCATCTGAACCATTTCTGATTTCATTACTGGAAGCATCCACGTCGTAGGTGTGCCTTTATGGAAATCTCCATTGTTTTTCCCTGCATAAAAGACGCTCGAGGAAGCATTGAAGACTCTTCAATCATTTGAAATCCTCGACATCGTATGGATTCATTGTCAGCTTTTCCTTTCAACCTACTTCTTCACTGTTCGCACCGCCCAAATAATTCGCCTCCGCTCGATTATGCGACTACCCCCCGTCTGGATTATGCTCGTTCACTGACAGCAACGGGGCCAATGTTTCCGTCGCACCGCCGAAACGGGTTTAAAAATGCACTAGGGCGTGCTCGTAAATGTCCAGACTGCGCCTCTGGGGTAGCGTCGCGAAACAGGGGTCGCGGAAACAAGAGGGGGGCTCGTGGTGCCACGAGGGTAGCATCGGGCTGGCCGTGACACGGGGGGATGGTGGCCGGTAAGCGTCGTGTTCGCGGCGACCCCCAGTGCACAGCAATAAATTTGTTTTAAAAAGCGCTTTTGTTCGTTCCCCGCGTACGTGTGTATTACGCGCTGGTCTGCGTGACACGCGCTAAAAAACGGGGAGGGTAAGCGCTAAATCTCGGCGCAAAATACGATCCGCCGGGCAGGGATCCCCCTCTGGGGAGGGGGAAGAATTTGGTCACCCAGGAACCGACGATCAGCATAGGCATATACAGTGAAACTGTAGCTTCAATAGTAACTAGTACTTGTAGACTACGCTGAAGATGTAGTTGCTGATTTTTATTCGTCAAGGAATAATGATACATTTCCCTCGTTTTTCTCGATAAACGCTTCTACTTTAAGTTTCGAATCGAAATGCTGCTCGTGTCTCTACTCAGCGTACGTTCCCCACTGGAGATTCTGCAGTGTCTGACTAATGGCGTACACTACTACTTGTGGCGGTACTCACAATCATTTCTGATTGCGTTGGAGGAAATTAAACTTTGATACACAGATACGATGGTTTGGTAGAAATTTCTTCTCGTGCGACGGGGTTTATTATACATTCCTTCCCTGTTGTGATTTTTATAAGAGATAGTGCTGCACTTTATGCTGTACATCAACGTTACGCTAACGTGTGGTAAACACACGACGATTCACTTCCCGAATTTTGAGATAGCCACGTTAGAAGACTTGCTATTTGCGACAGTTCGCGGTTGAGGGATATCTAAACGAGGCCGCGCGAGAGAGGACCCGAATGAACGCTAGCATCGAGAATCAGCATGAAAATCCCAGCCACCGTTTACTTAATGATGAAAGTTTCTGCCACAGCCGAACGAGTCCCGAGCTTCCGGAAGCTCTCAAACCGGATTTAAGGTGGCCGGGAAACTGCAAGCGAGGCCATGGGCGTCACGTGGCTTTTCTGTGGAATCGGCCTGGAATTTGCTACCGAAAGTTACGGTTGATTTCAGCACGATACGCTCTCGTTCGTGGCAGTACGGTGGTAAAATAAAGTCTGAATGCATTCTGGATTTCAGTTATTTTTTCCCTCCGACGCGCATTGTTTACCGGCGTTCCGAGATTCTGCCTGGATCTTTCACCACCGTGGCAGTCTTCACCGACAAATTCAAGGATTAACGCGCCTGAATGCATTCACGATGAGAATCACGCCGGTGTTAACGCCAGGGAATCCGTTTTACCTTTATATCCGCGGAGTACACGTTGCGTCGAATGATTTCATTTTATTATCTTTATTCATATTTCCTGCTACAAACGCGGGCGAAAAATTTGAAACGAGAAAACTGAGATGCACGAAGCACGCTGAATACATTTGCTAACTTTCATATTTACACGGGCGGAATGAGATTTTTAAAACGAATCCGCGAAAGTATCGCGCTACGTACACGTTCCGAGCGCTGATAGTCTGATTGAATTATTTATCGCTGCCTGATCTGGTCGTTTAATAAAGCCGATAATTAATTGGTTTAATTAAATTCTGGCAATAACGTCGATTACAATTATCTAGCACAACCCGGCTGCGAGGGGCGGGCAAAAATTCTTGATTGTTCATTTACCATTGTGCTCGCCGCACGATATATTGTAGTCTTCGATTAAATCGAGGCTAGGCCGGTGCCCGATATTACGAATTTATGCATGCAAATTAGATCGGTATCGTTCGGAGGCGCGCGATTGCGTCGTTGCGATTCGTTTGCCGCGAATTAAGCGCTGGGAACATTTATGGACCATACGTATTGCGTACATTTTTAATCACCATTTATGAGCCACGCTTTTGCTAATATTGCTTCGCTTATGATTCCTGCGCAATTAAAGAATTTTCGTATCAACATACATACGTGCCTTCATATGTGAAAACACAAAGCGCAATATTAAATCGCGCGGAATGCATACTTATTGTTATTCAGGACAAACGTTTCGATCGACCCAAATGAAACGAGCAACTTACAATCACTTTTATTCGAACTCTGATGGTTTAAATGGACATTCAACGTACGCGGCCATGGATTCATTCTTCTCGTTCGTCCACGATAAATCGCACGATGGATCGCACCACTATTTATCGGGCACCATGCAGCCATAGTGTCTGGCAATTACCGCGCACGAGGGATTCACTTTTGGGGTGGATTATCTCGTCCGGAAGCGGCGAAAAGTTCTACGACCCTGTAATATGTAAAAGAAGGGGAGGTCTGGGACGGGCCAGATACAAGGAGCGATAGAAATACGCCATTTTCGTCCAGGCCTGGCTACCCAGGGATTGTAAGGAGAGAGGAAAATCCCATCAAACTTGTAAGTGCCGAAAGTTAACGCCGGCCGCTCGGTTTGGTTCTCAGTTTTTTCTCCTCTCGCTCCAGCCCGTCGTCCCTCACCACCCGCTCCCTGCCTCCCCCGCCGTTTCTTCGCCTTTTCCCGTTCAGTCTCGGGGAGAACAAGTGGAAAAGTCGTGGGCGTAACTCCGTCGTCGGTGACGGGACGCGCTTCCTTCTCCCTCTCGTGCGGCGAGTCGCTGGCGTAGGAAGGAATGAAAAGTGCCGCAGGGGAAATAATACGGTCGAAAATCCACCCCTGGTTACGCTGGCGGGAACGAAATAACGGCGAGTTGCTACCGCGGAAAATTCAGAGTCAACGACAGCGTTATTGTTTTTCAAGAGTTTCCGCTATGAGCATGAGGCAGGGGCGAGGGGCGACGCGGCGGGGGGGGGGGGTAGTCTCGGGGTTCACTCTCGGTACAGGGGCAGAAGAGCTTGGCGCAAAGGCGACGCCCTTTCTGCACCGTCGACGCTCAAGGTAACGCTGCTTCGACGCGCGTAAAGCATGTTTTGAAATATCGTCGTCTACGCGATATATCGTTCGCGTCTGCACGCTACAGTGCCGCGGCGAACGCGGAACAATGTAACGATATTTAATAACAACGCAGCCGGCCGATCTTCGTTAAATGTTCGCGGAAAGCTTGAGCGAATTGAAAATTGATACGATCAGAGGCGTTAGACGTTTCGCGTAGCAATTTAAATGGTACTGGGAGAAATGAAATACGCCTGGTATGAAACGGAACGCCAGGGAGATTCTCCTCTAGAGCTTGGCAGATATTAATACCAGTTAACAAACAGAGCTTTGTCCCGCGGAAATGCGTGTTTTGATGCGAATGAAATTAAGGCACTTTCGTATTCATCATCCCCCACAGGCTTCTCCCTTAGTGATAAAGAGAAAACCGTGATAAAAATTAACCACCTCGTACGTGCATTCAACTGCTCCGCTGGAAGAGAGGCTGAGCTGGTTCTAAAATAAAATTACGATACATTGTTGAATTCGTCTCCTCACCCTCTAAAATAGCACGTTGGATAAAGCGCACTGCGCCATTGATGGAGGTCCTATTTGGTGCCCCTTATCTACCACCCCTGTGCCCCACCTTCAGCCCATAAAAGGGTAACATCGCACACGAACAGCCCCGCGAATATTACCTTGTACACTTTGTTTGATCGCCGTTGAAAAACTAGACGCCCCTTTTCTGCGTCGTCTACGTCCGTCTGGTCGGGAGAGGTTCCGCGGGGGCGCGTTCTTTTTTCCAGCAGTCTGCAAATAACTCGTGCACGTTCACCAGAGAGATTCCCGGCCTGTCCCCGTGGGAGACCGCATCTAATCAGGATGAATAGCCTCGCCTAGTAGCCCGAGCGTATCCCAGCCGACGACTTACGCCTGGCACACTCAGCCCACCCTCGGCATTTCACTCGATTCCGGGGCCAAGCCCCGGCTGTCATCGGTCTTCATTATAAAACGGGACCACCGTCCCCCTTGGGGTGGGAGAGGCGGACGAAGGGGAGGGGGGAAGCCGGAGAGCTAAATCTCGTTTGACTATCTCTGGTCCTCGACGCTCGTCCGCTCACGCTCCAGCGAATGTCAGTCGCCCACTCGACGAGACCCCGCGTGATATCCGCCGTTTAGAGGTCGGGCCAGACCGTTCCAGGCACGAGAGGGCCTCTTCAACTTTTCGCTTCGAGTGCCGCCACCTTGTCGATTATCCCCGGCACGTGATACGTGAACCAGATCGTCCTGCCGCGGGCTCGAAAGAACACTACGGTAACAAGCTGGAAAAACAGAGGAGGGAAAGTGGGCCAATGAGCACGCAGACGCGTGGCGCGGATCGATTTTCACTTTCGTTCGCGGAAATCACAGGGGTGTGTGTACGGCTCTACCTGGCGCACGATTGCGATACGATCTACTCGAGAACGGACACGGGACCGTAGGAATTTCGTACACTGCGTTGTGCTCATTTCCCGCGTGTCTTCGGTGGTTGGAAAAGTCTTTAGAGGAAGCTCCTGAAGGCGGAAGTGAAGTGGAGATACATAATGAAACTTTCATGGGGAATATCTGAAACAATTTGTTTCTACAATTGAGATGTAAGAATGCAGAATATATGTAGAATACTGTTACGTGAACAGATTTTTAAATTGGAAACTGTTAACCTAGAAAGTAATTTTATGTTGATACACCTTGCGAAAGAGTATGGGTGTCAATTCTAAATTTCTTCTAAAGGAAAGGAACAATCGCATTCGGATGTTCAACTTCTCGACTCGAGGGTGTCACGTGAAATTAAGCCGAGGTCGTTAATAAATATACATGCGACGATAATGCAGCCCCGGCCATGCATAATGTCGACGTTTTCGGAAAAGGCGTACGGAAAACTCGTGCAACCCGCGAGAAGATTTGGTAGTTGTTGGCGAATAGGAAAAGAGAGTAGAAGGGGCGGGAAGTAGGTTAACGGCTGTCGCTTACGGGGGTTGTTTTCGTCTTCTAACGGAATAGGATGTTTCAAGTTGCAATGGAATGGCCGTCCGAATGTGTCATATCTACGTCGGCATTCATGGACTTCTCTATGACAGCCGTACCCCAGGGGCTAAATAATTGATGAATTGAAGTGGGAGCCGATGTCGCGCCACTCGGTAACACTTGGGAGCCCTCGGTGTTCCTCGCACAAGTACCCGTAATGCAGACGTAAAGTATCGAGCGACCTGCGGTGCACCAGTAAGTTCCTCTTCGTCCATTCTATCGAAGCAGACTTGTACATTTTTCATGGAAACTTCTCGCTGAAAAGGAATGATATTCTTGTTGATGCTCCCCCTCGAGTGTTCTAACGACTATGGCCACGTTCAGTATCGACGCGGGGACGTTATACGTAATTTTTCTGAAATTGAGTTCACCGGCAATTTAAACTAGATATACAAGATTAGAATTCAAGGAAATTTGTGCATTCGGGTGGAGAGGATCTGGGCGCAGCTCTCCCGAGGCAATTTGAGGGACGTAAACTTTGATTCCCTCAACTTTAAGGGCACCGTAAAACTTTGAAACACACAGCAGCAGATCATTTGTGAATTATTATTGTTCCGATAGGACAGAGAAATTTACTGCTTCGTTGTTGCGTACTTTTATTACGTTCTTCGTTCTATCTTGAATTTCAGAAGCAAAAGTTTACTACGCTCGAATTCGTTTTAGTTCTAAACTGACTTAGTTCTTTCGTTGTTGTGAATAGTAGAAATATTCGTGAACATGCATTTCTTTCCACGCGAGCTTTGAAAATTTCTCCAATATCCCTGCTTCTCAAGTCCAATGTTTATATTCGAGCATTCAAGGAGGCAATCATGAAAATCATTCGATATTAAAAGCGTCGAGACCACTGGGCAACTGAAGTGACCTTAGGCCACTCGTTTGGGAAAACTTTACGTCGAGCGGCTTTTGTTAGTCCTGAAAGGTACTTGAAATCGAGTGCATCCTCTTCCCTGTCTATCTTTGATAGCGGAGGGAGAGAAAACCCTTGGAGAGAGCTTTCTCTTCCCGGCCTCCTCGAAAGTATCTGTTTCTTCTTCGATAACTCGGTCCCCTCTTCCAGTGATGGCGTCTAGGCCGTCCAAGGAAATCCTCGAATTGACAATCACTGTCAAAGCTAGGGATATTTCTTTCCCCCCCATGACCCTTTATTCACAGGAGCCGTACGTGAAATGATGTGGTAAATTCGCAAGCCTGAAATGTTGCGAGGGAAATGGGATATCGAGTGGGACTCAACAGATTTTTGGCCATTCGAAAATCAGTCCATTTCTCAGGGCCGCGTGATTCGGCAATGGTGGCGCATTATTTCTGCGAGGAATATATTATCATTCGGCAGCAAGTGACTGGGAATCAATCATCTGGCATTTGTTACTTTCCCTTCTCTTTTATCTTCCTTTTTAAAAGAAAGTAATTAAGGTCGCGTGTTTGGTAAAATGGAAAACGAAGCTTGCTGTATCTCGCGCGCAAATCCTCTCAACCAATTCGAAATTGTACGCTATTTAATTTAACTATTCAGTCCGCAACGGTTCCATTCGATTTCGCGCTACTAATTCCCATCGAACTTGTTCGTCCGGGTTGGAGAAAAAATCTTCCATGGCTTAAAAGAGCTCCTCTTATATTAAATCATTAACGTTTAAACGAAAGCCGTTGAACAAAGTGAGTTACGTCCTCGAAGATAGTAATTTACAGTCCTTCTGTTTCATTGCTTAAATCCCTGTTAAAGGATACCGGGCGGCAGTCCCTCTGACTTATATAATTATTTACGTCCTAGTTCGCGCTCGTTACCGGCCAGACACTTTCCACGGGACCGAGGAACGCGTCCTGGACGAACGACGAATCAAGGCGACGAATTAAGAGTCCGTCGGGACGATTAACCCCGGAAATTTAATCTCGCTGAAAACGAGGGACGATTTAGATTGGTACGGCGCCCTTAATAGTTCCAGCGAAAAGAAACGAATAAAGTTCCCCGGGCTTTCCCAGCTGCGAAACACTCTATCCGAGATCTCGGCGGGCGGGTTAGCCTGGAGCACGGTTAATTGGCAAAATTACTTACGATTCGAAGGAGAAATAATAAGGGGAAAACACATTACCGGATACTAATTCACGTAGTCTCACGGCGGAGGCGAGGGGGGAACAGAAGGAAAATTCGCAGCGGGTTGAGCGAGTTCCGGGAGGCTGAAGAGAGCTCGCATTACGCCGGATCACAAACGCGCCCGCGCACAGTTGCATTACGAATGAACTGTAATTAACGTGTTCCTCCTTTTTTCGCCGGTCCTTTCATCTCTCTTCGCGTTTATTATTCGCTTCCTCTTCGCCGAGCAAATGCGCGCGGCCCCCTCGTAATCGTGGAAGCTTGACTGGTCCTAGACGTTGCAGGAAAAATAAAAAATAAATTTTCTTTGGTGCGGCATTAGAAAACCACTACGTTGAAAATTTTTCATAAATGCAGGAGAGGTTTCTGTGCATCATCGATCATCGATTATGTTAACTGAGTGTACGGTGCAAGATTAACCTTTAGAGGGCCAGGATTTTTTCATTAAAATTGTAAATTTTATTTATTTAAAATTTATGCATATATACCACCAAAATGGCCGGCAAAGTATCGAATCTCTTAGGTGGCCAATATAGTGGCCAGCTCGGCCCTCTAAAGGTTTAGGATGCAACTTTTGTTGCAAAAATAATTTTGAGATAACAAATACATACATTTCTAGTACTGTACTCAATAGTAAAATCGTTAAGTGAACTGTTACGGTAGATACGTCCACGGATTAAATCTGTCACCCGTGTCTGACCGCATACTGGTCGCTTCTACTTGCCCGTCTCAGCGGGGAAGAGAACAAGTTCGCGAAGAGAGCGAACACAGGAAATCTTTTTCTCCGTTTTCTACTTTCAGGTACCAAATATACCCCATTAAAAACAATACTTTTGTCCGGGGATGCGCTTTCGTACTATTGTAACCAACAAAACTCACTGTTCGATAGAAAATAATTGTATTATACATGCACTCGTTACCGCCGCGTTATTAATACCGCGGACGGAAAATTATTTATGGCAGCGTAATCCCCGACGCCTGGAGTTAATGACTGCGACGCGTCGAAATAAATTGGCGTCCCATTTCCCCTTGATGGATGAGATTCACGTGTAGTACATAGTTTTTGGCCGCCCACCGAGCCAGCCGGAGCAGCGACGCTTTTGTCGAGCTCGCTGCCGCGATTATGCTCGCCCGGCGATCAATTATTACGTAAGATTACGGCCGAGGCGCGGGCGGTTTTTAGCGCGTGAAAGATAACACGGGCCGCCGAAGTTGCTCGTTGCCCGTGAAAGTTTCAGGGCGTGCCACGCGGCGGCGGTATCCTCGGAAGCCGGCGATGAAAATTTTACACAGCCTCTTCATTGCAAGGCTTCCGCGCGTTATCCCGGAAATCCCGTTCAACGCACCACTGGATGGATGGGTTCCGTGCATCCTTTTTCGTTAACGCGCGCACGCCCGCTACGTAATTGCGCAAAGGCCGCGGAACACGGGGCTTTATAGTCTTCATAAAGGGGAGCTTCTGATATATATATTTTTTTATACGCTTTAATCAGAGCGCTGAGTACCGTTGCGCCGCCGTTATAAAAGGATACAGCGTGATTCATTTAGGCCGGCCCGTCTGCGGGAGTTAATTATTAAGCCGCCGATACGGCAACATAGGGGAGAGCGTAATGAAAAAAGTAAAGGTAATCTTAACAAATCCCATAAAGTTTGCATTCCCAAGCACCGAGGGGATCTAATTACGCGCGTACCGCGACGGTCCGTGCGGCCACGCACTGTGAGCCTCCAGCCTCTGCCCTCTCTCGGTCTCTCCGAGTTTTGAAAAATTCATTAACATTATGGCCGGCATGCTAATTTCAGCAAAGTGTCCCACAAGCCATGAATAATTTAACCAATGGAATGGCCTGACACTCGGAGAATATATTTCATACGCGTGGCGCGGAATTTCCGCCTGGCTGTGTACGTATTACATCCGCGTATCCGCTTAGATGCGTTTACAGGAGGGGCCCAGTCGTCTGTGCTCGCCGAAGGGACACTTGAAACGCGGCACGGTGCAGACGGTATCGCAGGGTAAAGTATCAGACTAATCGCATTAAAGTAAGCATCGTAAAACCGAATCGAATCACTGTTTCCTCCTACTCTTTGCCTCTGCTTCAACGCACGACGTTCTCGGACAGCGTCAGTAGATTTCCTAGAGTATTCCAGCGAAACGAAGCGTCGAGGGTCCGTCACATTCCTTGATTGCTTAAGATCCGAGGGTCACAGCGATCCACGCGAGTCGGCAAGGATTAGAATAGGTCAGAGGAAATTAAGATGGCACGTGACGAGGGTAGACACTGAATTAGGTCGTGCCGGGTCCTAAATAATAATCGAAGTCACATCCATGCAGTATGAGACAAAGCAATTCCATAACACAAGACTCCAATAGCCTGGTATTTAACAGTCGGCGCGGAACTTTTCCTGAATTCTTATTGCGCAACGTAAGGATAACAACTCTTTACGCCCAAAGTAAATTCTTCCATGTACAGAAGAAACATGCTGCTTGCAAAATTCAAATGAGAAATTACAAATTCTAGTTTCCTTCCGCCGTGAAAACTTCGTGAAACTTGTACAAACTACATCCACTAACATCGCCCGTTGCAGCATTGTCGCTTTCGACCGCAACATAAACCCAGCCACGTACCCTCGGCGCACCCCATACTGATACCGCAATCTTGCCGCTGAAAAATTAGCACAGCCCAGCGCAAACGACATCTCCGTTTAAAGGCGAAACTTACCAGGTGCAGTTCTGAACTGCAGTTAAATACCGAGTACAGTTTAACTGCAGTTGCTCGTCAGGGGAAAAACAGCGGACTGTTTAATGCCAGCTCATACCTTGCTGCGCCCTGGGCAAGCGTTCGGCCGCGAATGTCCCCCGACTACCCACTCCCCCCCATCCATCTCTCTATCCGCGTCGCGGCAACTTCGGCTAGCAGGTGAATGGACGAACACGCGGCTCTGTCAGTGGATCCTTGTCAGACACGAGCGTGGCGAGCGGCAGGGCGGAAAGGGGTTGGCGTGGAAAGGGTGGCGGCTAATCGTAAGACGGGTGGCAGGAGGCCAGACTTCTGAGAAGGGCTTCGCGGTATTATGCTAATCTCGTTAAACTGAGAGCGGGTCAGACGGTACTAGACCTTACGCTATCGTATTAAGATAATAACAATGAAAGGGTTGGGCGTGACGAGGCGTCGGCCGTCGTCGTTGCATTATTAGCTCGACGATGGCGTACCGCCGTAATCTTCTCAGCGCTTACCAGATAGGTACACGGGGTATTCGTCTCGCGTGTCCGACAGTAACTGGTTCGACGAACTTCTAGCCCAAATTGCCCTGGTGTTTCCGTCGCAAGTCCACGCATCGTTGGGCAGCTCGATACCGAACAAGGGGATTATCGTGGCAACGTACAGGGGAGGACTCGTGGTTCCTTCAATGTTCATCGATTTTCCGTGATTCGCGTCACGTATCTTTTATTCGAGACGGGGCCAGCTTGCGTGGGAGGGATTGAGGAATGATTTTTGGGGGAAATTATTATTCGAGGGTGGAATATCAGTGGGCTAGCAAGGTAGCGCCAAGAGCTCTGTGTTCCAAGATGGGGCTATTGAATGCAGAAGTATGTATGCTCCTTGCAGAATAGATGAGAATTCTTGAGAATTTTTATTAAAATCTTAGTTGGTGACTGGTATAGAGCTTCATCTATTTCGGGTGATACTTTCCTTTGGAAATCTATTTATATATTAAAGCTAAGATAGTCAATCTTATTCACGTGTCTCTATTTATTTGCTGCTGAGAAAACTCTTGGAACGTTAATGACGTCTCTTCTAGTTTAGCGAAACATGTTTTGCCGATAGTGGCGCTGCACGATGTACAGCGTAATTGCATTCTGAAAAGTTTTCGCGGAATGTAAGCAGAAGGAACGTAGCAATAAGGTGGGAAAGAAAGCGTGTATTCGGGAGTTCGCCGGGTCGGCGGAAGTGGAGCGAAGGAAAATCGGGAAACACTGAAAAGGTTAAGGGTGGCGCAAGATAAAAATTTATAACCCAACCGTAAAATTTCATAAGCTGCACGAAATGCACGCGGGGTTAAAACTTGTGTAAAGATAAGGTTGCTGGAAACGATTTCTTGGGAGAAGTTAAGCATGCCTGTGTTATTAAATTACTTTAAGTAGAAACAGTCTAGGGGAACAGAAAAGTACTTACTTAGTAGTATGCACATTTACGAGACCTTTCGAGCCATTAGAATGTCACACAGAAATTTGAAACAGAATAGGCATATTTTAGGAAGTCAAGTCGACTATCGCCGTTAATAGGCGCAACAAATTTTAACTGAAAGTTTCAGTAAACTTTTTCCTCGGTCACGCATGCACGTGCTGATACGGCGGGGCTGTTTTTCATAATCGAAATCACATTACCGAGGGAAACGCGCGTGGGGAGACTTCTATTCCCAGCAGCGTCATCTTCTTGGATTCTGATTAATAATTACGTTAAAGCCACCGAGTCCACGGGCAGTGTCGTGCCTCCCGACAGATTATGATAATGTAGTCCGTTTTGAACTTGGAGAAAATTTTCCGCGAGGAGTGCCGTCCGCGCATAAATATGGAAGAGGCTGATTGAAGGGAGGCGAGGGAGTAGATCCCCGCGCGCAAGCTCCGTGTTGACTCAAAGGAACGGTGAAAAGGAGCGGAAGATGGAGGAACGATGGAGGGATAAAGCAACCCTCCTCGACTCCTTTCACTGAAAAAGATGGAAAATAAAGAACGAAAGAAACGGGGCGAGGATTGGAAGCAGTCCGATTGGGACCAGGTGTGGCTTGATTGTCACGTAATATGCACGGCTTAAGTTTATCCAACGGGGAGATTCGTCGTTTTAACGTGCCGGTTGAATCTGATTTAATAAAACCGCGCACGTGATGTCGTTCACAATCTCGCGAATCAGCGGGCCCATTGTACGCTGATTCTGAATCAATAATTTCTGTCGCCTCGCAGGGATCGTCGGGGTTGACGAGCTTTTTCTGTGCGGCGCGATATAAGGTGAGACGGAATACTGCGTATGGGGTGTTTAAGGGACTACATAGGCAGTCGAATCGCTCGGAAATCAAGTACTTTTTGCGAATTAATTGCTAGGAGATGAATAGAAATGGTGTCTGGTAGTTTTAGATAATGATTATTAATACTATAAACTGTAAAAAATATTTTTTGATCATATATATATATGACGGCACTATAGTCGTCTGATGTGTAGATTTTTTTCAGCCGTTTTGCAGTGATTGCAAAAAAAGCGGAGATTCGGATCGACTTGCAAAAATACAGGATGTGTAAAACATGCTCCATTTCCCGCGAAACCTCTGATATGTTCCGTAAAAATTCGAGATTTTCGCAAAAAATTGAAAAGTCGCTGATTTTTAGTAGCGCACAACCTCAACCGATTTTTTCTTGAAATAATCGCTGTTTTTCGGCTACCAATTTTATAATTTTTTTTAATTTTAGTTTTTATTGGCTCCGCGGGAAACCACAGATGGAACAAACAAGAAGCATACCTTGAAATTGAATTCCAGTTTTTTTTAACATCAATATTACGGCGAAACTGCAGAAGAGCGTTAAAATGTTTACCAGACAGCACCGCGTGTTCTAAAGCACATGTACATTTCATACCAACTTTTTTGCAATCTCTATGATAATAATAAACATTGGGTAGAAGGACACGTTTGGATTCGTTTTCATCTTTTTGCAAATATATTAAAAAGAAAGTGTTTCTTTCACGGAGACCGACTGCCTAAGTAGTCCCTTTAAATGGGACTCTGTGATAGAGTAACTAGAATTATCATGAATTTAATAATACGAAATTCACGTGGAAACGAACTTTGGAAATGATTTAGATACAGGCATGAAAGTCCATAGTGTTGGATGTACTGAAAATTCTGAGCATTCTGTGAAAATTTGTCAGGTTCTGGTTCTACCTCATATGCATCGGTTTCATCAAAATCCACGAATCTTCTCCGCCAACCACGAATCGTGTTCAGAGCAGGGAAAACAGTTCTCGCGTAGTCAGACCGCGAGGACAAAGCGCATGATGCATTATCCTGCAGATTGCGGAATATTATTAAGTGGTACCGCGTTCCTGAACACGAAGGTCTTCCCTCGAGCTCTTTAGCCGTAGGATTAAGTAAAACGCCGGACGTTCCCATTCTGGTGCAACAGGTGAGACGGTATGTCATTTTTTAACGGATATTGCTAAGCATGTGTCGCGAGGGCCATACATCGAAAATTTATGTACGTAGCTTGTTCGGTTGAAGTAGTGTGCGCAAACGACGCGACGTTATTCACCTTTTTAATGTTATATTAACCACGGCGGCTGGGTTCGGGGCGGGGCATAAATAAACCATGCGACGCGAGAGCAGGAATACATTCTTCGGCGAGGAAATCTGGACGAGCGTGGGAGCCCGACCCAACCCTCGGACGGGTAAATCTCCACTCGATGCTCGAACGAACCGCACGAGGAGCAACACAATCCGGCTAAGGTAGACTAAGACGAACGTTCCACGGATAATCTATTAATGGCGGAAGTCGTCCAGGTGCGTTTAAAATGCAGGAAGCTTACCGTGCCTGTGCAGGGATTGCAGTTGGCCTAGCGCCAGTCAGCTAAGTGGTCCACGTTTTCCACGGTACAAGGTTGCTGCCCCTCTTTCGTCCTTGATGCTCTTCGGCAGTCTCCGCGAGCCCGTTGCATTCGTACGCACCTGCACGTCCAGCGCGAGGCACTATTCGCATCGTCAAGTGCCCGATCTGCGTCCTCTTCGATTTAATCAGTCACGCTCGCCCCGATGTATATCTCACGATAGGAAATTAACTTCGAGCAGCTTAAATCCCTGCTTCGATTTGCATACGTCCTAGGTCTGAGCCTGCTCGAGTCCGGGGTGCTCGTGCTCGAAGCTAGGCTGTCTTTCGTTCTCGGTGGACGGCGAAGGGAGATACCGAAGTACACTTGCGCATTGATTAAGGAGCGTTGGAATTGGGCCTAGTTATGTAGAAAGCTACCAAACCTCAATGATCTAAAACTGAGTAAATTTATTTTATTTCCATTGGGTAGGTTTCTTGTTATTGTCTCGCAATGTTTCTTAATGGGTTATTTAAGAGTGAGTAGTACAATTAATATAATTTTAAATTTTCTGTAGTTCTTATTTTCTAAGTCTAAAATGGAACTATGGGTTGGTAGTTTTATATAAGTTGTTCTGATGGGTTGGTAATTTTTTGCAAAATAAAGATCACAAAGTTATGGGATTCTGCTTAACTAAATTCTCGTCATTTTGCGGATGAATAGCTTTCTGCAGAACTAGGTCCAATTGGTCTTTGAAAGTATATATTTAAGGCAATTTTGATAAATTTAATAGAAGGTAGGTGGATATGATAAATGTCAAAGAAACTTCTCGCCCCATCAGCAGGTTTGCAGAGTTGAATCCTGCTCACAGCCTGCCCAAGTGACAAGCTAATTAGACGTGGGTTATGCAAGACGCCGAATTAGATTATACGGAATTAGGAATTGTGGAAACAGCGACGGGTAGAATGAGACGATAGTCGTCTCGCTAATTAGCATCCTGGCAGGAGTACACGCGTTAGCAGATTTCCTTGTTGAGGGGACCGCCTATCGCGTCTTTGTTAGTGTCCCCGTTAGACGGCTGCGCTCAAAGGTATTACAGCTTCACGTCATTATTATCAAACCGAGACGCGTACTTTCGTTAATTATACTGGAAATCGATTACACGTAAGTTCCAGGAATTCGCCAAGGGGGTAACGATGAATTTAATCGCATTACGCGTGCGCGCCGCAAGTAAAACGTGATCTGCGCTGTGAGCGTGCATCCGAAGCCATCAAGAGTTTACACTCGAACGGTTTGTTTGCTATACGTAGTTACGCGGCTCAACGGTAACCGACGTGCTTGGTTCAGAAGTTATAGGGCATCGTCGAATGCTAATATCTCTATCGTAGACGGGGATGATTGATCAAGGGAATAATTCTTCTGGGATGACAAGGACCGTGGATTACTTTTTCATTCAATTGAAGAAACGAAATTATAGCCTGCTAGCAATTCCTGAGGCACTGAGTACAACTCTCACCAGTGGCAAGAATCTTTAAGGAAATATATATGATTCTGACGTTCTGAGTGTTATTATTGCTTAACAACTATCTTATCGAAATCCAAAATAATGCAGCTCGCGTAGCCACTCTGCAGCCTTTTATACTTTTTTCGTCAGTACTTCGCAAACAGTTATCCTGTTTATCCACCGGTGCTACTGCAAATAGCCTACAGTAGTAGATTCAGTCTGCGAGAATCCCAGTTTTCGCTTTTGCACAAATGTTGTCTTATTTTCAAAGTATAACTAACTGCGGTCGGCTTAGGATACAATGATGCAACAGGTTGATTCGAGCGAAAAGAATGCAAACGTTTTATTGGTGATTTTAAATGCAACGGACTTTAAAACATTCAAGAACTAGCGGGTTGTTGGCGTGAAACGAACGGGTCAGTTATGCCGCGAAACATTTGTCCATTTGAAATTGATAATCGTGTTCGATTAATGAATAAAGATGACTGAATAATGAAACCCTTTGGACGCGCGACAAATCTTCGCCGCGTATTGTTTTACAAATAGGTAATGAGCTTATAAAGCACATGAAAAAATTAATGCCTCATAAGGTCAGTTCGTAGCATGCGACTTTAATCGAGAATTCTAATTTCCATATGCCAGTAACTGCATTCATAGGTTTCTACTTTTCGATTAAACGGAGAGAAGGATACTCGCAGCTTGGAGCGTTACAGACGCGCACATATATTGGACTAAATCGGGCGGGTCTATTTCTCTTCATGCGCATTACACACTCATATTTCAACTCTACGCCGCACGCTCGATTACTGATTTAGCAGCGCATGAATAACCTTCGAATGTAGTAGCGTTTTCGAGTAGCGTCTCGGATGCTGGTCGGCATATCTATTGGGACTTCCCCGTGCGAGCACCGATGCGTGCATGTGGCTCTCGCAGAATTCACACGTCAGCGATTACACGTGATTATGCTGGGGGTGGGATTGTGTTCGCGTACGGGGATCCAGGAAACAGCGAGCAAGAGTGTTAAACGTCGCGAAACGGGAAATAAAAAAGTTTCAAGTGGACCTGTAAAATGCGAGTAATCAGAAATATCGTTTAATATTCATCGCGATATTCTGCTCGAGATATACTACTATAATTCTCAATCATTTGTACCTAACACGCAAATTCGTTGCGAACAAAAGCTCCCGCTGATTTCCTACCCGACGGTTCAGATAACTTTAATTGAAATTTTCATATCCCACGCGTGGATCTGCGAACGCGACTTCCCAAGTCTGTGTCAACACTTGCGCATACCAAAAGCAAATGGAGCAGTAGGAGGAAGGACATTTTCCTGGGTAAAATTGGAGAAGAAGGATTTCTGTCACTGGATTGTTCGAGCTACCTAACAGCGTAACCACGGATATAAACTGCAATTTTTATGCGCATTCGAGTATGGCGCTCAAGAGTCTCAAAGAGGATCTGTTTGTATCGGAGTAGCGGGGGACATCAGGTGGTGTCTAGAAGGCTGGAGGAAACGACTGAGGTTCCCATAACACAACAATACCAGCACCATGGCTCAGACAGGAAAATCTGCTTAGTGAGCATTGCGCCTCGCACGATACGGGTGATACGAAGCGACGCTGGATGTATCTGTCGAATTGATTCCTCAAATCCGCATCATCGGATCCGACCGAGCGGAAACAGACGTAGCCGCCGCGACGGCAATCAGATTTCGGGAAGTAATCACATTAACGTACACCTGGGTATACACGCACCCGTTGCCGTACGCTTCGCGAACCGCTTCGAACGAAATCGTTCTGTTGTTCTTATTTAACGTGCGGCGGCCGTGGTGGTTTCAATTATCGTCAAAGGTGCCATTAGCGCGAGACATTTCACACGCGCTGAATTTCAAGCCACTGTAATACGACGCGGCGCGAGGCCACGTTACATTAGACTTGCCGCGTAAATGGATTCGCTGTAACGTAGACATTAGAGACGCGGCCGCCTCTAAATTTCCAAGCGAAACGTAACCATCGGAGCCCTGAATTTAACGAGACCGAATGGAAATGGCAATTCGCATCGCGGCTGCATGCATTTCGACCGGGGACGTCTATTTCCTCTCAATGACGGAGTGCGAAAATAATTCGCTCCGACGCCTTCGTAACCGGGGGATAATTAACCTCACTTGATTGGGCTCCAACGTTAACCACGTTGGGATATTTCTCCACTTTCTTCGGTCAGACGTAGACCATGGTCTAACATTTTTCCACTATTGTAAAAATACCAGAGTTTCATAATAACCTCGTGCAGGGGTGAGGCGCTATAAAAAGGGCAGTGTATTCAATTCTTTTTTGTTCTATGTGCCATAAATGATATTTTAACAATGATCTCATGAACATGTCCCTTTCATTACGTCTAATGTCCCCTTTAAGACTACCCAGTCGTGAAAGGGACATTTTCGACTTATTTGAAAGTCAAAGATTTTATTATTTTCTGTTATTATTAAAGAGTTTGTTATTTATTTTTATTGAAGGCCAATAAATATATTTTCTATTAATAGACTTGTGCTTTAAATATCTATAATGATATTATCAAAAATGGACGCTAAATGAAATTGTCCCTTTTATATCACCTCTCCCCTACATAGGTACGTTACAACTTGCATTCACCCTTGATACGTAGACGACGCAAGTGCATCCAGAACCTTCGTTCCCTAGTGCACATTCATAAGTTGCCAAAGACAAAATCGGTGTTGAATGTCGGCAAAAAAACTATTTGCACAGTGTACCCTGACAAAAATGCTTAGAGTCGTCGGATTACTTTAGTAACCCCCGACCAGGGCTCGGAACGCGATACATTCTGTACAGGTGTACCTGAGATTTTATCCTCGTATCGTGTTACGCGGCAGATTTAACGCGCTAGCTGGATGCACGGGTGAGATGCATGTCGGGCGAATCTCCTCGTACGCGTTCTCGGCCGTTAAACCCGTCGAATAGTTGGCCGCGCGACGTGGAATTGTCGGGGTGACAAAGGAGAGAGCGAAACTGTCGCGGGCGCTGGCGAAATGACGTCGGGGCGGGCTCGGGCGGGCGACGATGGAAATTATAGGAAGTTCCTTTTAATTACTGTGATAGGGGGGAGGGCGAGATGTCGAAGAAAAGGTGGGACGAAGAGGTTGAATTTAATTAGACGATCCCGTCGATCGATTCCTATTCGACCTAACAATCCGGTCGTTACTGGCAGCAAGGACAAGGAGCCCGATCGTTAACACGATTCGAACTCCGCAGCGACATTGCTCGCTCGAATCCAGCGCGATTGAATCGAGTTCAGCCTCAGCTGGTTTGTCCTCCACCCAGACGAGTCAGTTTCCATGGACTTTAAAGGTTCTTCGACGCGGTTCGTTGCCCTTTCCCCGTTGAATCTGTCCAGGTAGCCAGGGTAGCCCGATCTCCTCAAGATGCTGCATCCAAGCATCGACGTATCGTCCCGTCTCCTTTGATGAAGCTTCCATCGGGAACTCCTTTCAATGCTCGGTGTGTCTGCGAGTTGATAATCGATAGTTGCTACTGGCAGGGCTGAGATAAATGACGAATGCTCAAAATTGTTTATCAAATCTATGATACTTCGCGTACTTTCAATATGTTTCAAAGGCTTAACGTTTAAGCAGGAAAGTTAATTGTTATCGACTGAATAATATTTCCTTGGAATACGGAATAGCTTGATTGGTTGAAAATGTCCTTCTAAATTCAAGAAATGCTAACCTCGTTCTACTCTCGGAAGGAACAATTTGCAAACACTTCTAAAGAACAGAGATAGAATGAAGACGTGATTCGGGTTGGATACGTCATTAAATCGGAAGCCCGTGGTCTATATAGAGCTTGCAACTGGCGAGTGAGGAATAATGGCAGAATCAACTTGGCGGCTTGGCCAATTACGCTACAGGAAGAGAAATCAGCTTGGTTAACTCACTTTCGTCGTTTCTACGGGATTGAAAACAGCTCGACGAAATGGTCCCAGAGCCACGTGGACAAATCTAATTTTGGGCATTTACTGAACGAACGTTGATACAAAAAGTTGGTAGCTTTTTCAGCCGGGGCGTCGTGTGATCTTTAGGTAATATACGCAGCAGTTGCTAGAAATAATATTCTGCGAAATTATAGTCGCCTGGTTTAATTGTCCAGCTGAAAAATTAAACTAATTACCCTTACGCGTACTAAAAAAATCATGTAACGAGGGAACAGCGGAAAAATGAGGAAAGAAATGTATCCGTCTGTGTTTACCAAGCTTCGCTGTGTGTAGTTGCTTCTGTATAGTACAGTCCTCCGCGTACGTATCCTTTAACAACTACACTTTTCATATTCCCTGTGCTGCGCGGGAAGGTTTAAAACGATGTAAAGTAAGAAGAGAAATACCAGTAGAGATGATTAAAAGAAGGTAATTAAAATAAATACGCTTTAATCTCTGCTCTTGGTTCCCAAATATCATTCCGTATGGCTCGCGATCTGTTTAAGTCGCTTCGAGCCGACGGAAGGAACTGAAACTTATCAGTGAAAGAAGTGTAGGGAGAGGGAGGGGGGGGGGGGGGGAGCGTGTTGTAATAAACATCGTTACATTTAATTACACGGAATTACGCGAGCACTCCGAAGAGTAGAACACTCGAGAAACTCGGAAGATTGGAGCAGCGTTAATTCAATGCTTGCCTCGACGAAGTGTATAAACTGATTAATACGGTAATACCTTGGATCGATATTTGTGTTCGTGTGCCTGCCGCGAAGGCATCGCCTCCATAGAGCCGCCCGGCAACACACCGATAGCACGTTAAGTGCCACGAAAGGAAGACACCAGTGTACTCGACAAAGCGGAAATAATGCCTCAGACCTCGTCTATCCAGCCTTCCTTCGTGCTCTCGCACGAACTATAATAATTGGTTGGATTATCGGTAGGATATGGTTATGGGAAGTGCGAAGCCCCAGGCCCCCGTCGGGGTAATCTCCACTCTGATTGCGTTTGACGCGTCATTGAGCGGAATGATGAAGGCGCACGTGAATTCCCCCCGTCATATCCCGTCACAACGGCTCGTTCTTGTGCTCATTATTTCCCAGGCATTGTAATTTTTGACGCCCCTAAACGGCGAAAACCCCGTCGATATTCCGATTTCGAAGCAGCCCCCTTCTCGCAGCTATTACTCCGAGTGCACTGTAATCATTCACGCCCCTAAACGTCGAGAACCCAGTCGATATTTCGAATTCCGAATGACTCCACTTTGAAAACATTCCTCCTCGAGTACTCGCTAAATATCTAGGCAATTAA
Source organism: Andrena minutula (assembly GCA_929113495.1). Classification (NCBI taxonomy): domain Eukaryota; kingdom Metazoa; phylum Arthropoda; class Insecta; order Hymenoptera; family Andrenidae; genus Andrena; species Andrena minutula. The sequence continues at coordinate 4,082,097 of OV815993.1, forward strand.
TCGATTTTCCAATACTCCGTATTTGCAGTTACTGTGTCAAGAGCATTCGACGCTGTTCAATTCCCCAAACGTTGCAGACTCGATCGGGTTTCCAATTTTTCGGGCAGACCGAAAACGTGGAACAAAGCTTTGTAATCGGAATAAATTTGAACATGACGCTTAACGGGCGAGGAACGTATAAATCGTGCCCAAATTAAGTACCTCGAGCACGCACATTATTAGCTCGCATAAATTTCTAAATTGCTGATAATGACTAAGTAGCGGCGCCGTTATAGTCTTACTTTAAACTCCACGCACGGGCATTATACTGTAGTTTGTAATAAATTACCAGTTTGATGCTAAGCACTTGATAGTTGTTTATCGCACCTTGGAATCTGTCTGCTCACCTCGCGTTGAACGCCGACCACCTATACCGGTCGCTTCAACATTTACTAATTCCTCCTATCAAACAATATTCCATTTCTACAATACAAATCAGCTTCATTCTTGTAACACGTAGAACACCGTGTAGTGCTTGGAATCTCCTTGGCCCGGACTTCAGGCAAGGAGAATACGATATTGTTGGACCATTTCACGATTCAGGGAACAGGCGAGGACTTCGACAAGCAACTGTCTCGAGCTACAAGCATTTTCTTCTACTTCCTTTTCCGTGTCTCGACTCGTGTCCCGCCCCTTTATTATTTCATTTTCCGATGAAACTGTACCCTTGTTTCGCCCGCGCCCCCGCGCGCCGATAAATCGAGGAGTGTCTCGATATTAATCGTCCGCACGAGCAGACCCGAATAACGAGATTTCCAAGTAGATCAGCCAGGCAGATTACTACGCGATTCGAGCCGTTTGGGAATCGAGTCGGGGACACCCCTACCCGTTACACCTATTACGCCTGGTCAACGTTTCCTCAGTGAATTCGATACCGGGGAAAAACGGCGCGGTTACCCCGGCTACGAGTTTTCCAGCCCCTTCACCGCGAGAAATACGGAAACGGTGGCCTGGAATCGATCGAGAAAACTTGACGTTCCTCTCGGTGGATTTTTATCCACGCAGTCCCCTTCCGTGCCCTCCGGTCACTTCTCTTCTGCTCCTTTGTTTTTTGTCTGGCTAAGGCAGCCGCCTTACACGGCCGAACTTAATTAAATCGGGGGCTCAATTTATTTCGGAATTTCAGGCGAGACAGCGCTAACTTACGGCCGGTTTAACGCCCCATTTCATTCGTTTCGTCTCCAACTTCGAATTCGATCACGCGATTAGCGCGGAGCCATGCTTGATCAAGCGCGAGCCCCAGGGAGGGGTTTCGTTCGAGGAAAGGTTTTTTCGCGGCTCCTCCTGGCGAGGGAAAGGTCGGTTTAACCCTGGATCCCCTGGAATCACATCTGCGGAGTCTATTCTCTAGGATCACACGAGGATCCTCTCGGATTTGAATTCTATCAGGCTCGAATGAGACGAATTTGTAGTAGATATCTGTAGAGAAGAAATGATATTTCTGAGAAGCGGATAAAATTAGCAATTTACGTAAACTGAACGGGATATCGCTGCCTCCATTTCTTTTTACTGAACGTTTATCAGTCCAATTAGTTGTTACCCCACAATCGAGCCCACCCTAATCGTAAATCCTCGATTGTCTAATAACAACGTCTCGTAAAAGTGAATATCGTACAAAATTCTTTTTCCACGTTCCGCGAGCGTTATTGAATGGCCGTAATTGCTTCGGAGTTTCCACGTGAACTCCACCACTCACACAGCTATAATTCAAACAGCCGTGCACGCTCTGCCGGCACGCTAAAAGCACAAAATCATTGGACGGAGATACCAAGTACGAAACATCCGTACACCAACGCGTACCGAACTCACGCTACGTTAATATTCTTGTACGCCGCACGTTTCAACGTACGCCGATAACCCTCAAGATAAATAGGTAATTAATCGAGGTTGCCTTCTATCACGCGACGTAGCGTTGCGCACGCTTAATGCCTCGGGTCAAAGCACGTCGATCGACGTCGGCTCGTAACGTATTCACCCTATAAAAAGCAACGGAGGAAGTGTTCCGCGGAACAATATTAACAAACACGGAGAGGAATCTGCGCTCCTCTCCCTTCGAGCGACTTGTCCTCGCTTTGTTAGCAGGGAGCTTTCAATCTGTTCGCCTGTGTTTTCTTTGTGCCTAGCTTCGGAAGTATCGTAATATCGTCGTCAAAAGGAAACGGAAGAACTCTTCTATGATACGCCAGAGTAGCTTCTTTGTGTACGGGCTGACGCGGGGAATACATTAGACGTAATCACGGAGTTAATCCTCTAACTATTTAGCCCGTCGGAAGTTTAAACAAAAGGGACACGCTACGGCTGGTTAACGCTGTTTCTCGGTAAATAATGACAAGGGAAAATAATAATTATAACTTTTAATCTGGGGAAACTAGCTGTCGCGTCAGATTCTTTGTGTCATAGTTTCAATATCGAGTCAGACGATACACATACGTGTTCGTTTGTAGCTTCATAGAGTATCAGCCTGGGGTTAATTAATATCGAATTTCTCATATGAAACATCCCCCAGAAATACACGATGCAAGGGACATAATTCCCTCTGAGTTTATATCGCGACTGTGCTTGTGTACCAGTCCAAACCGAGCACTGTATTATTCCATCCGAAAAGCTACGCCGTAGGGTGATGGATGGAGGATCGCGCGTCGCTCACTCGTCAATGTAATTTTCTGCCAGTTACGAATCGACGGACAAATAAATGCGTGAATAGGCGGACGGTCGCGGGCACTGTGTGCGCTGGTACAATCGGCGCAAAGTAACCCGTGATCGACGAAGCTATGGTAGCGAAGTTCCACAATCCTATTGTAACAATGGATATTGGTTCGTCCCTTCGACGCACTTCCGACCTCAATCAAAATCCCAAACTACCTTCCTATCCATTTCTCGTGGACGACTGGACGAGAGTGAACGGGGCCGTCTCATCCCCGAATTCCTTACAACAATGCCACTCTAATCCGTCATGTTTGCTCTACAGCGCTGAGTACACGATTGTAGCCGCCACCGTTCTGAAATGTTTCGATAGCGTCAAACCAACGCTTCCGCCTGCATGACAATTCGTTTTCGAAGCCCCATTGTCCGTTGATTAAACGAATTGTGATAGGAGGGCTAGAGACGCGTCTCTGCCATCGTCAGCAGAAAAACGGGATCGCCTCTGTCGCGCCCGCGCGCAGGCACGATTCGATTTTATCGTGAAATTATTTGATATCGTTTTTTTCCCCCTGCCCGTTCCGGGACCGTCTTGATTTCGCATTCAACAGTCGAATTTAAATGCGTGCCGCGTCCGCTGGTTTGCAAATGACTCGTGCGCAGGACGCGCGGATTGATCTAATGGACGATGCTTAGGTTGGGTGCGGCACAGCTTATGATACAAGGGGAAACAGGTTGATGGAGAATTCTTTAATCTTCCAGTGAACGCTAGTCCCATTAGTGAAAGAAACTAGCTATTTCAGATCCAAGCTCGCTTCTGTATAAAAAATTATCCCGCTGCGCTGGATTGCAGTAGTAAAGCTCCACTATGATTCCCTTCTTTATTTTGCGAATCGGAGGAGAGAAACGCTTCTCGTAAAATTTGAATAGCAATACCCGACAAACAGCAGTTCCATCCGTGAAAGGGTGAAGCGTCCTGAAAAGCAGAATTCAGGAAGAATATTTTCCCTTCCCTTGCTTTACGATCCCACCGCCCTTCTTACAACTGCGATTGCTAGCGGACCGTCGAATCCCAACTTTCGATTTCGTCATATCCCCTTGTTTCACGAATCGACGACAATCGACGGGAGTTTACGGGTTGTCGCCGGCTCGTCTTCGCCACCCCGAACTGCGCTGGACCGTACGTCGGGGAAGACTGAAGGAGAAGCGCCTTCATTGTCGAATGCTGACTGGTCTCGGTTTTTATCACTGACCCTCGGGGGACGTGCAGACATCCGGGGCTCTGGAGAAGTAGGTTTGCCATCTTTTCGTACGTTTGACGAGTCTCGGAGGGAACATCGGTAACCTGACGGGCCATCTACCCAGGCGTCTACATTTTTCGCGTGTCGTCGAGGATCGTGCACGTGAAAACCGTGCCCCCGCGTGTATTCTAAAAACCGCCGCCCCAGGCACTTCTTTGCCGTATGAAGCTATCAACGAACTTTCTCTTTAACTGTCAAAACTTTCGCGATACATATTACATGGGAGGGGAGAGGCAGTTAAGAATGGCTAGAGGTTTCAGGAACGAGAGGTTTATTATTCTTAATCAGCCCCGTAATTTATGAGTCGCGAGCTGAGCTCATCGGTTTCGTCTGTGTCCGCAAAACTTCTATCTCGAGTAGCAGACGGGATATCGAAGAAGTTGCTCTCGCCTATCGACTCACTTTGCGTGGACAAGCATTTTTCGCAACAAGGAAGCAACGTGACTTCACAGCGCTCGGTGGGAAGAGTGTTGCCAGCGATAAGTTGGTGAAGTATTCAAGTGCAGTAGTGTGTGCATAGACGGCTGGCTATAATTAAGATGCGTCCCTGGATGTTGCGCAAAAAAATAAGTAGTCGGACAAAAAGTGGCAGGCTTGTTAATTCTTGTAGGCACTTAAGTCAACATGCTAACAGCCGTCTCGAGTGGCGGTGCGATAGCCCAGGGTCTGTTAGTCCGAGCACGATCATGTGCGAGAGCATACATGAGAGAACGTCTGAACCACCACGCGCGCGCGCGTCACCCTGTCTACGTTCAAGTATTCGCTTACATGCGCCGGCGGAATGAATGTCAGGGCACAATACGTCCCGCTAAGCATATCATGCCGTCGTATCTTGGCTACTTTCAGGTCGTTAAAAGGACGCACAGACGTATGTATGTATGTATGTACGTACGTGCACGAGGGGGTACGTGAAGTATTGCTTGCGTCGTACTCGCTCGTAGAAGTACACCCCCTTCTGTACAATATCGAGTTTCCGAGGTAGAAGAAAAAGCGGAAGGAATTCCTGGGTTCGTGTACCTGAACGATTTTCGTTGCTTCCACGCAGATAATTGTATGGTACGCGGTGCGCGAGCCACTGAACGTCGCGTTTCTTTGCTGGAATTTATTCGACCAACCCTATCTCCTTCCTTGCTTTCGTTCTGTACGATTTTTTGAATATCTATTTTTTTTCGAATATCTATTTTTAGTTCACCTCATACACCGTGTAATACGATTTTTTGTGATATTTTTTCAATCTTCACTGTTCGTGGAAAATTTGGAATTCGATTCGTATTCAATATTTGTTGTATATGTAGAGATAGTTTTAGAGCATGTTCTGATACAGTAGCAGGCGCTGTCGGGAGTTGTTTCGCGTAATATTTTGTTTCTCTTGCGAACGGTGAGGGCTATTGGAATATCTTCTTCCTTTCTTTTTCCGAGTAGCTTTTGCAACCACCCTCTCGAGCGAAAGTTGAATTGAAAACGAAGCTGAGAATACCAGCGACACGTTCGACCGTGCGATCGTCTATTTTTCAATTGTTTCGCGACTTGGCGGACTCGGCTATCGTACCGAGTCATAACGGACCAATTCATTAAGGCATTCCAACGTTTCCGTATAACGAAAGCGCAATTAGAGATATGCAAAACGGCGTTTATATCGGCGGCGGAGAGGAGAAGGTACGAGGCCGAAGATGCCATTTGAATTGTGAAATACTTGGAGGGATTCCAATATTAACTGGTGGAATGCCGCAGAAAATAATGGAAAGGAAATGGTTCTCTTTGCTGACGGCTGAGGAAACGACTTTCGGGGATGAATACAGTGTACTGGTGTATCGATAAAGTTCCGCTGTGCTCCCTTCCCCGAGAAACGGAAGAAAAAAAGGTGAACATAGAAAGAGGCGCGAGGAAGGGAGGGCGAATTGCACGCTCCACGATAAAATAATTTTCACCGCAAACTAAACTGGATACCAATCCGAAAATCTCTCTGAATCCACCGCATCATCCGTTCTCGAGTATCGTGTAAACGAGATCCGAAGGCTCGTGGTTCGTTTGCGCAAAAGTGAAACGATCCAGCGTTGATTTCTTTTTTCTGGTGGAACGTTCTGTATCTAAACAACGGATCCTCTGGTTCGCCACAACACGGGCCATGTAAACTCAGCTATAACATTTATCACGGATAAAAGGCAGCATGGCGGTTCGAAAAAGCTGCTATGCGGCGACCAAACTTTTTAACGGTCATCTACCAAGGAAAGTTGCCGCTACGCGGATGATCTACGGCGAATGCGACCTAAACGCGTAACATCGACTCGACGCGTTAAGAAGTACGTCGGGGCGAGAAGCCACCCCCTGGGAGAGGCTTGAACCTCGGAAGCGAAGCTGCGGAGTAGCCAACCGTTGCGGAAATTCCTCCGTTTCGGTGCAGAAAAGAAACACAAACCGCGATTAAGGCTTTTAGTCGGGATACCATGTGCAAGTTGCCCCCGATGCGTGGAGTGGTTAAAGTTACGCTTCGCGTTGCTGGAAGGAACGGTCCATAGATTTGTCGGGGTTCTTTCTGCCCCGCGGAGCAGCCCTCTCGGTGCTCTGCGATTCCTCCACGGTATAAATACCGACATCGAGGCGTGGGGTCGAGGAAGGAGGGGACAGGAAACGACCTGGTTGCTTGACCAAGGAATGGACTGGAGAAAGAAAGATCTTGGTGGTTTTTGGTGCGTGGTATTCTTGTTGGAAAAAACGGAGTTTCATGAGGTGTAAATACAACCTGGTGCATTGTCTGCTACCGTGACAGGTAATTGCATTCGCCCTAGCGTCTGTTCTCCTTCGAGTTAACATAATTATCGGTGGGACGAGTCTGGGTAACGGTACAGCGGGCGGAAGAAATGTTGTGAGACACTTGGAACGCTCTCAAGAGACGCGTAAACCGATACTATTGAGGGGTCGTCGGCAGGTTGTCAAATCAGGCTCACCTTACTATTCCAACCCATTGACTCAAGACCGTTCAGAAATTGCCAAGAATACCTTCTACGATATTCCATCATTAAGCTTGAGTGTAATCTTTTCTTCGCGAAGAAATATCGTTCGCCCTCGGAGCGCTAGGGATTATTTCTATTCAATCGAGTTTGAAGAGCAGGGTGAAGCAACGGATGCTCCTACTCGGCGTAACATTTTAGTCCATATGTCAGGCGGGAAGGGGACGGTCGAGACGGGAAAACTTGGAAATCGCTATTTTAGATCCCCAACGTTCATTCCGGGTATCACATGTTTTTCCGCGCTGATACGTCCCTAAGGAAGGGGGCTATCAGTTTACTGGGCTCTCCGCCAATACATATGCAATCACATTCCTCTTCTGACCCACCGGCGTACAGTGACGGATACGTTGGCGCAAGGGTCGAACCTTGGGGCTATTTACCTAATCAGCGTCCGGGGTAAGATCGAGGGAGCACGAAAAAGGGCATCCGTCCGTTGTGGCTAGTAGAAGTCGTAAACTCCTGACAAGCGGCATTAAATCGTGCAGAATCCAGATAGGTTTGCGGTTACAAGAGAGATACGGCTATATGAGTGTCTACGTACACATACACTTCTACCCGTGTAAATGGTATTCCAGTAGTACGTGCATATATAGATCGCCGCAGAATCCTACCTTCATATTCCGAGTTCACGTAGAAGTGTACGTGGACAACGAGGAAAGAAACTATATCTGTTTCCAACTCGTCGCGATAATTTTGGGTAATTAAATTTGCCCTCATAAATCGTGATTACGGGGATACGGCGTGCACGTCTGAAGTTTCTTGGAATGCAAGATGGTAAATGTTACGTGGGAATCGCGTCGTTTTGTAAGGAACACGCATATGCAAGTGGATGACACGAAGGAAGGGGTTAACCGCATTATTTCGTTGAAGAACGATAGAAAGCGGTTGCGGTGTTCGCGCGAGCAGACAATCAGAAATAGTGGATGACTGTAGAACGAGTGTAATTGAACGGGGCTTAATTAAAGGTGGAACTTCTTCGTTTTTGGACGGCGCACTGGTCGTGGTCAACGATGATGACACGCTCTAGCCACTTCACTGGGTAAAGACCGACAGAATGGTTTTTGTGTCTGATGGCAGATATGATCGCAGCCAGCGGTGTTCCGACAGGTCGATATGAAAGCTACATGGGGAGCAGAAATTGAAAAACGGAAATACAATACAAACTTTCTCCGACTCAGAATCGAACGGCGTTCGTTATTCATTCCCGTGGGCGAAGAAAAACTTTATTCGCCCGTTTCACGGCGTGGTATCAGTCTGCTTTTTGTGTATGAATAGCAGCAGCAAGATTATTGGTGATAGCATTCGAGACGTGGAAAAAATAGACTGATGTTAGTAGACGGGCCGACGTACATATTAAAGTAACACAAAATCCTAGTGAATCCGAGATTTTTCATTTGTATACATATGTGTGTATGACGACATGTAGCTCTATGGTATCAGGAGAATTCAAAAGACTCTTTCATTAAAACATACTGAATACCTACCTCCAAAACATCACGTACTTACTTGCGTTACTGAAGCTTTTACAGCTTAAAGCGTTCGCGGCAGGGTGGGGGCCATTCCAAGACCCACTGACGCTGCACAGCAGATTAACGGGTTGAATTATCTGCACGGGGCACGAAACATCCCCGTGGGTGTGCAGAATGCCGAGTCCTGTATCGAGTGTCGGTCGCGTGGCTCATTAACGTAAAGTGATTTTGTGACCGCGGCACTTGCCTCCAAAGACGGCGGCGTCGCTGGATCGATCATGAAAATAGCGGTTGCGAGCCGTAAAGCGAATGGCAGAGGTTTAGGGACGTTTCCGCGGTATGCGCGCGTTCTGTCGGTCGATCGCACGAAAGCCCCAGTTTGTCAGCGATGAAACGAGACTCTGGTCGACACGATCGCCGAACACCCGTCATCGTTTAAGTGCGACGGGAATTTATGTCGCGCGCAACGGCTGGAATGTGATATCGGGCTGCGTAATAAAATCTCGTGTACGTTACAGCGCCAGCTTCCTACATTTGCGGTGCACAGTTTCCGCGTGCCGCCGGAACGAACGAAAAGTGATAACACGATTGTGTCACAAGCCATCGATTACGGAACGGAACAGGCAGCAACTACGCCCCGTCAACCGCGACTAACGCTCTCTACCCTGTCACTATTATGCGTCCGGTCCTTCATCCGTTGTATTACGATTATCACGGTCATATATACGGCGGACAAGAGGGACCGGGATGCCATAGAGAAGCAATGTCGGACGTGGCCCTATTGTCAGTTTTGGTTGGACATGTTTGTAACGAGCCGGTTGTTGCTACAAACTGCCTAGGCACCGTCGATCCATCGGTGTGCCGAGCAATTTATCGAGTCACAAGCTGACCGATATCTCCGAATAAAGCAGATGAATGGATTTAATCGGCGGCTTTTATTCGAGGAAAGCTCGGTTTAACCGCGCGCGCTATAAGAATCCCGTCAGTGTAGTTATTTTTGCACATGGTAAAATGGAATTTTAAGAACATTCTCCAAATAGAACAAGCGGGTTTAATAGGAGCTTCATTATTAATATTCCATAATAATACGTGTGTGCACGGTCCGTTTGGTGGTCACTCGCGCAGAATCTCGGTGCGCTTCGCATAACAATTAATAAGATAGAAAAAATGTATTTTTTGTCAACAAGAAGGATCGACGCTTGGTGGTAATAATGTTGCAAACGATTTCATCTTGAAAGTTTAAAGAGTCAGTTAATATATCGAACGTTTAACCTTCGCGAAAAACATACATTTGAGATACTCTACAATGGAAATCCGAGTTAATTTAAGATAATTTATCATGGAAGCATATTTAGACAAAGTTCCCTTATTGTTCCTCAGTGCTGGATTCACCGCCAAAGTAAGTCGGACTATAACAGCACGGTCTCTGTATTCGAAGTACGAAGCAAGAGCCTGTGCATACAATTTCACCTTCTGAAAGGGAACCTAAGCTTGATGATGATGAAAAAAATTAGTCACTCGATGGAAACGGAGAGGAAGATTTCGTTCTCGGGAATATCGAGCTCGGCGGAGCCGGGTCTTCTCCGCACCCCATTACTTTCCCCGTCTATGGAAAACGTGGGCAGGGCCCTCATCGGGCGTGATACACTTTCCCGCCTCGGCCGCTACCAGAACAAATTAATTTATCATTTCGTAGTGTTACGGTTAACAGCATTCCCGAGAAATAATGGCCAGTAATAAAGGCACGTACCGAACCTGAGGAACCCCTGTGCGCCTACGTAGCAAGGATAAAGCGAGAGAAAAGGCGTGCTGGGGTAACAGCATCCCGAAGGGAGGAACAGAGAGGGGTCGCGGGCGAACGTGCGGTGCGGAGCGAGAACGAGTATAAGGGTAGATGGACGAAGCAAGCAGGAGCAAGGATCGCGGCGCGCATGCTCGCAGCATGGGTGTATCTTCAGCCACCCTTTCCAGTTATCCCCACCTCTCTGGCAGACTCGCCTGCTTTCCTCGTCGCCCGTCCCTCGTCCACCGCTCGATTCAGTCAGCGGGCCGTATCGCGAGTGGAGAGTTTCCGCGCCTTTTCTCTCCGTGTCTCTTGCTATCTGGTTACTAGACGGCCGCCACGTAACCGTCGTGTCCGCGTTTCAGTAGAATCACTCTGTACCGCCTCGACAACAGTACGCGGGATCGCGTGTGTGGTTCCTCCAGCGAGAGCCGCGAGTGGCCCATTTCCGGCACGGTCACATGTGTACGCCGTTGTCGCCAAGTGTCACGGAAACCCGTCGCGGCGTTCTCACCCCCCGAATTTATTTAACAACGAGTGTGCCTCACTGGAGTCGAGCCCGGGTCCAGGCGAAGTCCAATGCGGCTGGTAAAGTCGCGCGAGTCGTGTATCGGCACGAGTCGCCGACGAGACGTCAGGCTGCGGCCAGTTCGTTGAAGGTTTATGGGGTTGCTCCGTGTGGACGCGGAATGAGGGTCTCTCGGATGGGGCATGAGTCCAGCGGGCCAGGTGAACGGGGAATGGTCGTTTTCGGCGAGGATCTACTGTGATTCGTAACACTGGGATCGTGTAGCTTGGATGGTTCCGATTGGGCTCATCGATATGCCGTTCGAAATGTGTTGATGCAACGTTACGGTGACCGATTGTGACACGGTGTCGCGGGACGCGGGTGTGATGTTTACGTGACAGCCGGTGAGAACACCGCGTGAGGCGTGGCGGGAGTTTCGAACCTGTGCACAACAGAGACACGCGACGTTATGCCAGAGAGGCGGTATCGATACATCGCGAGCATCGTTAGGCAGTGCACCCGATACGTAGATGCTCATAGTCGACGCGGGTAGCTCGGTTGGCCGGGCTTTGCCGCGTAAACGTGTTGCCTCGATTAGGTTGCATAATTAATTAATCATACCGCCGTCAGTGGTTTGCAAACGTTGCATAATTGAGTGCACTGGAGCTGAGACATTCTGCAGCGTACGGCGTCTCAAGGTATGGACATATTGGTATAACGAAGTATAAACCTTTTCTAGGTGGTGCAGCTTTCATTCCAAGAGCTTATTTCTAAAGAGTCTTATATCCGAGGAATAAGGAACTGAGAAAATCGTGATTTATTTTTCTAATTATTATATTCGATACATGTGCTCTTAATACGGAGTAAGATATATGCCACGTGCAACACCAGATATACAATAAAATACAAAAGTACTTCTGGATATCAGACGCTTTGATTATTGAAAATAAATTATTTGGCATTGAAAAGTTTAAGGTGTAATATACTGTAGGTATTCTAATATTTTATATGTTCGAGTTAAATATCGCAGATGTTTGAAATGATTAGTTTTAATTCAGAGAATCAGTCTGAACAAATATGATATTTTTATCAAAATGGTTTTTAATTTCTGCAAAAAAATTGTTCAGATAGCTCCGGAGAATGAGCCAGATGTTAAAAACTTACTAATTTATATACAATAGATCGTATAAAGTTTCATTAGTACTTCTTGTCTACCCAATTATTGACTTGTTCTCCTGCATGACTGAAACGTATTTCATCAATTTTAATGTTCATCGAATATTCCATTTATATGGTACGAACATCATTCGAGGTATTGAATATTTTACTGACAAACAAAGCCATTCAAACATGCGGTCTCTTAATTAACAAAACGTTTTACGCTACATCAATTTGAATAAGTTAATAATTGATTTTGCATGCAACAGCTTTTGGCCACGATATTTACTTAATCTTTTTCAATCGCCTAAACACGCAATTTCGCAATTCTTTTGTAGACTGTATCCGCGGGTAAGGAAAATGGAGTAGCCTTTGTTTTGTCGCTGTCCCGTAGCTCGAGCCTAGCCTATATTTAAAAGCATCCGAAAGCTTTTTACCTATAACCATCATGTTTACCCAGGAATGTCGCATTGCGCCTACGGCGACACGTTTGCATCTCGCTTTTTCCTGAAATTAGTCTGGGACATTTTGCTTTCTTGATGAGCACTGTTTCCTGCACTCTTCTCAATTCCATTGTTCCTCGAATTTATATCGTCCACGAAAAACCGCGAATTAGGTCCTGAGCTTTTTGATTGTCGAAAACTTCTGCCAACAATTCTTAGTTTCAATATGTAGAAACACTTTTATTAAAAAGGAGCTTCGCTCTTTAAATGTTCCTCTTAGAATTATCAAGATAAGTAAGTAGATAGCTTGGCTCTCGGAACGTAGAAGAATTTCTTCATGAACTCTTAATTTCAAAGTTTCAAGGTATTTCTGTTAAAGAATTTATTTTTTCACTCCATAGAATTTGTTCTCAGAGTAACTGAGACGCTTGCATAGGATTATCACTATTTTAAAAAGTGCACCAACCAATAGTCTCCTTCGCAAGATAAACAGAATATTGTAACAGTTCGTCATAATTTCTGACGACACGCAGCACTCGCTCGTGTTTGACGTTGTATTAAACATGCATGATATTCGCGAACGAGATTGTCAATAAGCAACGAAGTGCTGCAGCAGCAGCACCTATTGAACTGGTATCCTTTCTAGTGGGGGGAAGGGGTTGATGTGCTTCCGGGCGAATATGAGATTTTAGTATATCTACAGCGCTTATTGTTTGACATATGTACCTATGTACCTTTTCATGCGCTGTACCGAGAATGGAATACGAGAACTAGAGGGGGAAGAAGAATATACTCGACGGTGGCTACCTTTTGGTCCTGTGTCCTTGTGCCAACGTGTGTCTACAGGACACGGGAAATGGTGTGTGCCCTTTTGTGCGCAGGATCTGTTATTTATTTCGTCGATTGCTTTAACGTCGACAGACATTTCTATTATCCAATGCAACATAGCTTCAAATAGATTCCTATTTCTGAATTTGGGATATTTAACCAATATATGCTTCGTAATTTTGTATCGTAGTGTTTAACCCAGCCGAGGCCCGTATACAGTGAAAATGACTGCACTACGTTTAGATTTTGAATATTTCGGAACGGTAGTGCGAATTTTAAATGGATGACTGACTCAAATCGAAATGAAGCATTTCGCTTTAAAACGCGCAGTGAGTAGTCGAACGAGCTCGCAGCCCATTTCAGGCCCCTTTCATCCTGGCTTAATTCATTTATTCCATTCTGTGGTAGATGTCGAAATACACGGCTAACCAAATATCGGCGCCATTGGTATGCATAATCCTTTTACTTCAATACAGCGTAGCGAATTTCCGTAGTAATCGATATACGTACCTAACCGCATTAAACATGTAGTTTCCATTTGTATTTTGATGAGCAACCGCCGCCAGAAGATACAAAACCAAAAACTCCATCCGCCGAGCCTGTCCAACAAGTTTTTTGATCAAAGAAGAGCCAACTACCCGAAGGATATATGTTCTCAATATTCGAATCATGTGTGGACAACGAGCCATCCAAATGTCATTCCGCGCGGGTGAATTTAATCCGGAAAGTAACGAAATTTTGAACCGCGGCTGAAATCCTCGTAGCGGTGCTAGCTGAAGTTACGGTTTCCGAGGAAAATACGTGTCAGTTAACCTTCCAGCGGACAAGCTTCCAGTTTCATTACTGCGGCATTCTCGTGCAAACACTTTCCCTGATATTTCACCTAATCGAACCACAGCTACGCCGCAACCAAGTTCCAAAGTCGGTCGAATTTCGTTGGGAAATCTTGGAGCGCTTTCCCCCTCTGTCTGCTCTTTACACGAGCAAATGGAGGTATATATCGATCGGTATCGATACACTCGCCAGCCTTCTCCACCCCGCCACGTCGAATTCTCGACCTGAATTCTCGCTTCGGCCATTACGCGAAGTTAATAATGGCTTTTGTCGATCCCCCGTTTCCGTGGCGTTGCCATTTCGGGCTCCTTTTTTTCACCCATCCGTGTAGGCGTCGCGCTCGTCCGATTACAAATGTGAAATCGATCTTTCATTGTCGAGGAATCGGCGGGGCACGGCGGCACCGCCGTCGCTAAATCGATTCTCTGGAGATAGCTGGGCACGAACGAACGAACGAACAAGCTATTCCCGTTTCCTAGGAAGGACCAGGTCTCGTTAGTCACGCTGGTAATCAAGGTTTCGCTTCGATCTCGGTTCGAATTGCTTCTCGTGCCACCTTGGCTGGAAAAAAGGAGGAACACCTCGCGCAGATTGTAAAATCTGATGATCGCGTCGTTGGGGCGACGAGATCTTCTTCCCTCGAGTAATCGAACATCCTCCCTGTTGAAATTGACCAAGGCACATTTCTAATATCTGGTACATGAAACTGTTCGCGATTCTGTCGATAGGTCACGTTTTTCGTTTAATGCAAAGTGATATTCGAGATGATTTACCCTGGTCTATTATCTTTTGAAATAGTCTATCAACGAGAAGTGTGGCGAAGGTTTTCTTTGCAAGAAATTCTCGCAATTGCTAATGACATTGTTAACCAGCAATATTTCATGCCGAAATTCTGACAGCGAAACCGCGTAATAATGAAATTTTAATGTTTAATTCCGTCACGTGAAACTGTGCAAGGGTTTAACGCGGAAAATTACGTTTCACGTAACGAGACAACTAATTCGATCAAATGGTAAAAGCCTTTAGAAGTTCGTGTTTGAGTATTTAATACTCTTAACGGAACTCCATTCTCCCCGTATTGAATAATGCGTTATTGCATAGGAAACAGCATTGCGCCGGTGGTAGGATTCAGCTTGTTAAATACGTAATGCGATGAAAAAATACTTCAACAGAACATGCTCGGAATTGCGCCCGCTTTCGACAACGTTTGCATATTAATTGCCTTCCGAGTTCGTACTCTGTTTTCTTCTTCCTGTCTTTATGCACCACACTATTCGGGAGACACATGCAATTTATTTTTCATCGTTATTTCCAAGTGTTAAAATCTCAGTCACTTCTGAACAATCGAATGGATGAGATGGGATGATTAATCATAGGTTGCATCACTGTCACAAAGTCATTTTACGGTTCTCAGCATTCATAAGAATCAAGCAACTTTATTTTCGACGTCGTCGACTTCTTTTAGAAATACTGCATGAAAACGAGGTCGAGCAGTCTGACGCGGCAGGGAAAGCTTTATTTCTTTGAGCGTATTCGTTGAACAGAAATTCTACATTTGCGAAGAAAAAGATTGAAACGTTCAGTCACGAATGTTTTAAAAGTAATTTCTCCCAATTGTTTCTTCTTCTCACAAAACAAGCTCTTCGGCACAACTAATTAACGTAGCACGTACATGTTCAGGCGAGCATTCCCTCAAATCCTCCTACACAAAGCAGAGAATTCTAACAATATTTACTCGTTTGGCCATTATTCTCATTTCTATACACTTCCCATATTCTGCCAACTTTTTTATCCCCCGTACTCACAATTACAACAATAGGGTATCCGGTTTTTGTTTAGTGGGTGTTGCTTTATCAAAATGTATGCATCGTAGAATACAATATTCCTCCGTAATTACAATTTTAATGCACGTACAAATCTCTCGACCCCTCGGCTCGTTTCGAGCACATACCGTCGTTGAAGCAGCGCTTAAATTGCGATCTCTATAATATTTGCAACATCATTTCGTGCTGCGCTTTCACGATAAACCTCCCCACAAAGAGATCGTCCCTGGAGCCGCGGGAGGGCCCCGGTCGAAACAACTATTCGTTTTCATCTAATCGCATCAGTGGACGCATAAAGGTCCACGATTGCGTGCCCGTACGCAACGTTCGGATGCAGGCTCGTGGATTGGACGCTTTGTTCGATCTTATCTGGCGATTTACTCGCTACGCTTACGGTAGATTAATGTCGTAATAGCGGTTCGGCCGGATCGCGTTATAGACGCGGCGGTTGATCGGAGGCCTCCCTAACGAGATCTCTGTGTGCACAGTTAACGAAGGGTGCAATTCCATTGATGGCGTTGACTCTTGCGTGTTCTTCCGGATTTCTCAGTGTGCCCTCCGCCGCTACTGTATTCTCTTCCTATTTGAATTTTCTCCTCAAATTTCACGACAATCTAATACCCCGGGCGGGTTAATTTCCACAGCCACAGTTCCCCTTCGTTTTAATAACAGTCGGGCTCCCCAGTGCGCGCGTTTGCTTGCACGTGACCGCCCGTGGATGGTCAATCAAGCTGATTCGTTACCCCACGATATCTCAGGGCCTCGTACCGGACCAAGTGCTCGTCATCGCGCCATCCACTCCCTTTACCCTTCCATTTCATGCACGTGGAGTGCAGGCTCGTGTACGTCCTATTTAAACGCGCTAATAATAATCGGGAAGCTGGCAATCTCTGCAGCTCAAACACGCAATCTCTTCTAAATACTGTTCGAGGGTGTTTCGAATCAAAACACCGTGGTGTGCGCGCGGCTGCTTTGGCCGTTGGGCTATTTAACCAGCCAGCGACTTCAAAGTGTGCGTGTTTGAAGCGTTTACACAGCAACGTGGTAGCCGAGGGTGGATTGGGGCGGAGGGGAGGTTAAAACGCAAGAGAACGACGGAGAGCGAGAGCGAGATACGAGCCGTTTGGGAACAGTGGAAACGTTGCGATTTACACGGACATGCTGCATATAATCCCCACTGAGGGATTACTGCAGCGTAGGTGAAAAACGGGAGCAATTGTAGTCAAGAAGATGCTGTTGCAGCCGCTGCTGTTCTTCGCTCTATATTTTCGAATTAATGGCCGCGTGATAATCCAGTGCTACAGTTTCACGGGGGCGTAATGCCTTTATCTAGATTCCACAGTGTAGTACGTTTCTCACATTCGCCAAGTGCCTTCTGCGCGCCGTTCGAAGTCGCTGGCTTATTGTTTCCCTTACTTTGCAAATTGAACGACGAGGATAGCAGTATGTAGCTTCTTGTTCTAGGTCTTGAGGTCTTCGAAATGATTCGCTCATTGTTTCCAGAATAGTCGAATAATTCGTGTAGTTTGGACAGAGACGTAGCTGATAAACATATTACAAATTAAGTATGCATTAATTTTTCTAAATTTTAAATTGTAAATCACACGAGTCTGTCAATTTATCTAGTTTATCAACATATCTCATTTAGAGACAAGGTCCATTTATTTTATGGACGTGTACTGTAGGTTCATAAATTGCGCCTATAATCCTGATTAGTCGATCGATTGTGTCTAATCGTGTTCGAAGGTATTAAGGTTGCCGGTGTTATTAACGGGTGCACGATAGTGGTATGATACATGCATTGCCGGCGAAAATTACTGTTTGCTACTTGTAATACACCTGCGCGTAATCAGGTTGAAAAAATTTATTTCAGCGAAACAGAGTGTGGGTACTAGAGACTAGACGATTGCACAGTCAATTTCTCGAGAATTCTTTTCGCTCGGTTCCGTATACAAGCCAGCGGGTGTAGTCTCGGAGATAGTGGCTCTAACAGGAAGGTATTGGAAAATAATGAAGAGGTTCACCCTTGCAGCTGTTGAGTATCCCCGGTGGCTGAATGGTGGTCTGTCGATGACAACGGGGTAATTACTTTTCAAACAGCAGACGTGCAAATGAACGGCAGTTTAATCTGTCGATAATATTACGGCATCATTGCCATTTTTATTCCCCTCTCGCCCCCGGGCTTCCCAGCGGCGCTAGCCAGCTGAACAAATTCATTTCTGATATCGATTCATCTGTGAAAAGCGCAATAATCGAGTCACGTTGCCGCGCTGCAAAGTCATTACGAGCGTAATTAAAGGATGGTGGATCAAGCATCCCCTGCATTCATTCTGCCACATTTCTTCCGTGGCTTCACGAGTTTTCCTCCGTTTGCGAGAAAACTTAATGCATCTTTCTGAGCACGGCCGTAATGTTTATTATAAACGCCCGTGGAGCGGGTGATAATTAATCTCGTTGCAATGTTAACTCGCCACGAGGGAATACTGCCTTGCCGCGCGTATATCTTTTTCTGTGACTGCGTTACGTTCCGCTGCACCAAATAACACACGAGCGCGAGTTATTTGCTTAACCGTCGTTACGTTCCCTTTCTCCCTTTGTGTTTATAATTAAATCACCATGTTGATATTAGCTGGCGGATTGCTCGAAACCTTTGTAATAATTAACGCAACCGAAATTTCGTTGATTACTCCCGCGGCAGCTCGTCCTTCGTTTTTCAGTAACTCTACACCAAGAATTTGAAGCTTTCATGACCGTTGTTATTACCGATTCGGTAAGCCGTAGTAATCAGTGACCACAGTATGCCACTTGGCCCCTGACAAAGCTAGCTGCAATGCTGGCGAAACATATTTAACGCGACACTTTCGTCGCGAATTAATCTATCTCGGTGGCGAGGTGATTTCCACTGCTCGCAACTTGATCGTGACGTTTCGTAGCGCGGCGAACACGTCCCCCACGGGGCACTATTACGGCAAAAAGAATTTAAAGGCCGCGCGTAATGCGTCTCTCGATAAATCATGGGTTATTGAACGCGCCCGCGCGCTCACCGGTCTGAGTTTTGAGGCCCACCTACAGGGCACGGCGTTGTTCGTTCGCCGTGATACGTCATAAGTCACAGCTGGTAGCACGTTGCGACGACATCATCCGCCCGTCGTCCACCCTCCCCCCTCCCCATCCTGTCAGCCCCTTCGTGGCCTCTGCTCCGCTCGAGTTTGGCTAGCCTAGACGTAATAGTGCCATTAACCGCTTCTGTATCTTAGCAACCCGACCGCCGCCCACCTCCCCCGCGGACCCGTTTATTGCTCCCTATGATTGATACTGTAAAATATGGCGTACACCCCGTCGTACGGGAGCAGCAGTCGGCTTAACCGACGCTTCCCCCCAGATCTATCGTCGGCTCGTGTTGCTCCAGCAGGAACGCCGCGACTACAAACAGATATCAGCCAACTTATTGATGTAGGTGGGGCGGTGCTGTGGGCGAGGGTCCAGCTTACAGGCTTCCGTTCCATCGGGAGCACGTTCTTTCTTCTTGTTCGCAGAGGGACGATATTTTCGCCGTAGAGAAATTCGAGGGGGGACGATTAATGTCGATACACGTGACGTGGGAGTTCATATATCACGGATATGAAGATCAAAGGTTCGAACGGTGTAGAAAGGATCTAATTGTGAGCGGAAAGATGAATGGGGGCGTCGACGGGCGTCGATGTTGTTTATCACTGTGTCGGGGGCATGTGCGAGTATACGCTTTTGAAGAGCTTGTGATAGGGACCGCGGGGTTCTTGGGCGTTTAAAGAGAGGCGTTGTAAGAGGAGTCTAAGAATCTTCTAGCTTATAACAGTTATCAAATGAAATGAAATGTGTATAATAAGTATTAGGTCTATAAGCTAGACCTGTTAAATATAAAGTTCCATATATTCCTCTTTAATGTCGCTCTATATACGTATCTTATCCGGAAAAGCTATTTAAATACGTCGTCTTCCTCGTCGCATTTGTTTACGTAGGTATGATTTGTAGGAAATCGGAGGTATCTCGGTTGTTTATCGGCGGTATATCGATTGTTTGCTCTACCCGTGTTTTCTACATGACGTTGCCTTCGACCTGGTCCTCTTGTCAATTCCAGAGAACACAGTTGGATAAGTTTGTAGCATCATCCATGATCTTCTGTCTTCCGACTTCGCGACTCCCGCCAGTTCGTCGAATTTACTCATCCAGCGTTATATCGATGATTAATAATCTGATAGAGATTGAAACAGAAACGATAAAAAGTATTGTTTAATGAATTGCCTGAATAATAACGTCAACAGTGACAGACACCTGCAGTTACACGGGAGCCAGATAACGTGCAAGCAAGTTTGCAGAAGGGCCGATGTTTGTTTAGCGTATTGGCCGAGCAAATAAATGTTTTGTACCCGACAGAGCGGTAAATCGCGACTGATGTTGGTTTTTCAGATACGACCAATATGTCTCTTTCATTCATAAATCATGCACCGCCGACCGGTCTGCGTTGGTTTAACTTTCGTCGCGGACAAAGATCTTAAAGCTGGTCATTAAAAATCACACTGGGGGTGCCGGCAGGCAGGGGTTGCAAGGACCGAAAGGGTAAGCTCTCCCGTGGTACTCCGGAAAATCGCGTAGGTTACGGCCCTCCTTCCCATCCTTGCATATTACGCGCGCCTTCAAGTCCCTGTAACCATCGATCAAACTCTAATTCCCGTACGTGTCGCCGTTTTTCGACCCTGTTGAACTCTGATGAGAGCGTGTAATGCGTCTTGGGAAATCGATGCGGTTTTGGCACCGATCGATATAGCACAATTCGAGGGATATATTGGTCGAAGGAGCAAGCTGACTTAGTTCTTAGTTCTTATAAGAAGAACATGATTGACGTCTCCTGCGTGTAATTGTCCTAGTTTCATCTTTAATATGATTTCGCTGTTATTCGCCTACCTTTCGACCTATTAATGAAGTTCTATGTATAGAGACGCTAAAGCCCCTCGTTTATTATGCACAGTGTGACCTGAGCATTCTATCTCGAATCACGACGTGTACCTATAAGGGCTTCACCGCTCTCCAACAGCTAAATATTTAGTATGCACGCGTCGATCTGAAAAATGTGTGTATATGAGCTGTAGTAGGTTTTCCATCATTAATTTGAGAGGAAGCTGGCGGTGATGAGTGCTCAACAAATGTGCGTCATCACGTTGGCACTAATCTAGAGACGCGGTAGCGTCTCGACGCCAAGTACATGAAAAACACCCTATATATATATGTCGAACTGTCGCTGCCGTGTACCTTTACTCGTCGCGGAGGCATTCCAACCTAATTCTGACATTTATTACATTATATCTCATCACGCCTGCAATATTTTCTAAATTTAAAGGCATTTTTCTCATGTAAACCGCATATCGGCTTTCGAATAAGACCAATTTCAATAAAATCGGTCCACGCATGACAGAGATATCGTAATATCGTCTCATGGATTAGTCGGAAATGGTAAGATTCTTCTTCTTCTTCGTCAAGGAATTTTTCGTCAAGGAATTTTTCGTCAACATAATACGTATACGCGTTATTATACGCACACCTTCAGCCAAAACGAACTAATACATGTTTCGTTCATCAATTCCTATCTTCACTAGGCAAATTTCGTTCATCAATTCCTATCTTCAATATGTGCAATCTATTCCAAATTTTGACAGCTTACAGTCAGGTTATATACAAAATTTGAGATGCCACGTGTTTTTACAAATATATATTATCGTTGTACCATTGAATTGGAATCAAAATGCAGTCTGACATACAATTCCATGAACCTGGAAACACGTACAATTCCATGAATCTGAAAACACGAAAATTCGTGCTAAATCTAGCGATAACCCCTTTAAGCACAGAAATCTGTAAACATGAAAATGAAAATTGATACTAAAATCAATTAGAGTCTAATAAAACGCATGAATTTAGCAAACATAAACAAATTAATTTAAAAAATACTATTCCATGAAATATACTCAGAAAATGACGTTATGAATGGAAATTTTAATTTTTTAACCACGAAAAACATTTCTCGATTTGATAAAACAATTCATGAAATTGTGCGTGCTTTCAGTTTCATGGAATTGTACGTGCTTTCAGATTCAAGGAATTGTACGTGCTTTCAGATTCATCGAATTGTAAATTTCAACAGCTGATAATTATTATGCTGTAATTGTATAAAAAAAGTAAACAAATTACGTCAAGTACATGATACAAATAAATCACAAAATATAGAAAGTAATAATAATCACAAAAAATAGAAGATAATAATATCTTTGTAAAAAGAAGTGAGATCCCCATAAAAAACTTCAAAAAAGTAAAAAATACGCCAATTACATGAAAACATGAAAATCACAAAAAATAGAAGATAATAATCATTACAAAATTAAAAAAAGATGTGAAATCAAAATGAGCTGCTAGTACATAAAGATGCTTTCCAACTGCGCTTTAGATGACACAACTACATATGCACAGCTAAAATTCCATTACTCATAATGGCTATTTATACAAAGAAAAAATGTATTAAATAATAATATGCAGATATATTTTTATACAAATAAATATTTTAATACGAATAAATATTTGATTCAAAATACTTGGCGCTGCGCAACCGAAAGAATGTTATTTGCCTTAGTATTAATAATTTACAACTCCATTACAATATAAAAAACATATACATACACATACTAGAAACACAGTCAGATTTATTCTACATATATTTATTTCTAATGCCATACGTAGCATATGCACACGCATGCACGCACGCATGCACGTACAAGAAAGAAAGAAAAGGATTAATGCAATTTATACA
Organism: Andrena minutula; assembly: GCA_929113495.1. Classification (NCBI taxonomy): domain Eukaryota; kingdom Metazoa; phylum Arthropoda; class Insecta; order Hymenoptera; family Andrenidae; genus Andrena; species Andrena minutula. The sequence continues at coordinate 4,104,766 of OV815993.1, forward strand.
TATTTATTGAGGTTAGCAACACCAATTCGGGGCGCAGCGCCAAGTATTTTGAATCAAATATTTATTCGTATTAAAATATTTATTTGTATAAAAATATATCTGCATATTATTATTTAATACATTTTTTCTTTGTATAAATAGCCATTATGAGTAATGGAATTTTAGCTGTGCATATGTAGTTGTGTCATCTAAAGCGCAGTTGGAAAGCATCTTTATGTACTAGCAGCTCATTTTGATTTCACATCTTTTTTTAATTTTGTAATGATTATTATCTTCTATTTTTTGTGATTTTCATGTTTTCATGTAATTGGCGTATTTTTTACTTTTTTGAAGTTTTTTATGGGTCTACATGACAGACACACTTATTTAGATGTCGTACGATTATAGAGGCCATTTTCCATGTGTCAGTGGGGTATTGCGATAGTCGATGATACTGTGCATCGAGTACTTTGCTCGTGACACCGTTCTACATATACTTAAATATAACATCAAACATCACTCTTTCGGATCAATAATCCAGTGGCATAACGGTCCTTCTTATGCCGGTGTATTCAGTGAATATTACAGTGTTTTTCCTTTGATAATGGTCTTCGTTAATACATGCTTATTTGATTTTTTATGATCAAAGATAATATGTTCCTTTTTATATATCTTTGTTGTATTTTCTTCTCAGACGATCCAGTCATTCTTGGGAGTGTGTTTCATAAAAAAAATGTTTTCTAGCAAAATAAAGATTGCTTTAAAATTACGTATATAAAAAATCCAAGCCCAATATATTTTTATTTAGACGAACAAAAAATCCCTAACTTTGTCTTTTATTAGTGGCTTCAGGGTGGGGTCCCCCCTCAAGATACGTAAAGTCACGTCGAGTCCTTCCGCCTGAAGCTGTCGTCAAATTGCTCATCCTTCGTTTTTTTGCGTTGGTATACGGTATAGAAATATCTTTTTTCTTCGTTCGCGGATGTAATTCCTCGTACAAATGGAGGTTGTTCCAGGCGAACTCTCGGGTCACGTCGACGACCTAACTGTCCTGACACCACCCAACCTTTTATACGAAGGGTTACCGCGCGAAAGTTCCGAAGGGGAAAGGGGAAAATCCATAAGCCGTCCTGCTGGCCCTCGTCCTCCACCGTCTTCTTTCCCCGTATTTCACTCGCGCTATGGACGCGCGCCATACAAAGTCGGCAGTGTCCAATCCTGTCTCCTTCTACCGCGCTTACAAGCTCACGTGTCTGCGACTTACGTCCAACCTCTTATCGTGTCCGCTTTTTTATCTCTGCCCCGAAGTAGATATGAGCGCGCCCTTTCATCTTGCCGTGTGTCATTTGATTACTCCTCTGCTTCGATTTCCTTTCTTTATCTTTATACGTTGCGCCAGTGCTTTTCAGGGAGGAAAGGAGGAAGGAAGGGTGTCCTTTGTGAAGCCATATCGACAGTCTAGGAAGTAATTAATAAGAGACGAGGAACTTTATGGAACTCATAGGGCACGAATGTTCGTTTATGAAGATCACATAATGGCACAAGCAGTTCATTGCCAATATTACGAATTAGAATTCGATTAACTGTCGATGCGTCACATTCACTCGCGTCTGACCAAGCACAGACTATACTACTTATTGTTAGTCCGTCGCTGGCTGATTTTCATGTAAATGCAAGGGATAGTAGAATTTTCTCGCCCATACGTGACTCTACGTTACAGCACTACTTAGTGTTATGCCAAGTGTTTCATCCGTGATAATTAATTTACTACCCATCGAATCAATTTACAAACATGTATTCGTACATTCGGTAGAAAGGGATGGTACTAAATCAGGGAACATTGCATTCTCTGGTGAGTTCGATTTGTTGACGGTGGTATTGACGCTCGTTAAGCGGATTGCTTTGATGCTCCTGTATTTACATCGCACTCGCTTCCGTTGGCTTTTGTACTCGCGGGGGTTAATTCTAAGCAGTTTGCGTACCGAGGGGCTGAACTTCTTCAAAGGCTGATGTTTTTAGAAAGGAATTGGCCTGTGAAAGGAAACGGGGTAGGGGGGGGGGGGCGCTTAAATGGGAAAGTTAAGTTCCACGGAAATGCAGTCTGTAAACTATGAATCCAATTTTAGACGGTTGCTTCTTATCGGTACCGTACCCTGACGGAACTTGGGACTTTCGGAGACGCGTTAAAGTTTCAGCGTCTGGCGTCACTCGAGGCAGAATCATTGAATTAACAAATCTGCTCGCCACACGGCTGGAAATTTCTTTTATTGATTCGTCGAAAGTTTCAGCGGCGGGTAACCCGTCCGGAAATAGGAGGAGGGGGAGGGACGGAATAGAAGACGATAGGAGGGACCGCGGGGCGACGAATTAAGAAAGGTTTCAAAGTTATGATTCCTGGCCCGGAATGGATTACTCCCGGCTCGGCTGTTCGAAAAATAAAAGTTCGACGGAAGGGAGAAGTTCGTTTTGTCGCAGCGCTGACAGAAGAGGTTTTTAATCGACGAAAACGAGAGAAGCGGGGAGTTGTTCGACTGTTCTTCCCGACAATACTCCCCACCCCCTCGGAAAAGCGAATCCGTTTGCCATCGACACAGTTGCCATTCCGATATGAATTTTCCATTGTTTCAATAAAACTCGGCGAATGAGTTACAACGCGTTGCGTACGTTTAAAAGCTTCGCGAGTCGTCAGCACGATCTACCTATATGCTCCGCTGTATTTTGACGTGGAATGTTTTGTGACAAGAGCTGAGCACAATGGATCCTATGAAACTCATGATCATCATTTTTATTGCTTGTTCGAAGAAGACGAATTTTTTACTGTATCGAAGATTCATTTATAGATATTTGTATCCTCAATGGCGTCATCCCCATCTAGTTTTCTACATATTTAACTATTCCACAGCTCTTTGCGGTACATTCCATTATCCCTTTGAAGTGAACGGATTAACTTTACATAGCTAGATTATTCTGAACGTACAATGATGAAAAGCGTACTCATGGCTTGCACCCTCTGTCAGAATTATCCTGGATTGGATATTGACGTGTAATCTCTGAACAATGCTCAGTCTGCGACGTAAGTTCTGTCGGTGACGTGCATCCTGCCCTCCCCAGGGACGAGTCTCCTATCTGCGTAAAAAGAATAATTCATATCGCGTTGCCCGTTATTATCAAAAGCTCTACGGAAGCCTCTATACTCCCCTGTAACACTCGACGGTTTTAATAACTGCTTTTGAAGGCACGCCAAGTCCTGTGCCCGTGGATAAACGTGTTTAATGCTCTTTTCTGCCCCGATATATGGAGATGCCGCGGCCGAGTTTCGCAACCAGTGGTTCGTGATACCCGACGGGCGCCGTTGACAATGCTTCTATTAGAAAAGTTCGATAACTGTGGACTTTCCACTTTCCTGCTTTGCAATTCTTGCTTGCATCTGGCGGCTTTCGATTGAAACTATTTTCAGTGATACTGCAAGCCATTGGAGGCGGCGTTAAAAGATTCACTGTTTTGCCCTTCCTCCCAGATGAAGCATAATTTTGAATCTCCCAAAGAGTCCAACGAAAGCCCTCGAGGTAGGAGTGATATCGTAATGTTTAGACCAGAGGACGGGGGCCATTAATTTGAATTACTTAGAAGCTACCATATTTCCCCTAGTTACGTCCCATAACGAGCCACCCTACTCCCGTTTCATTTCCCCTATTACGGACAATTTTCCGCGACTCAAGCAAAATAAGATCACGTGCCCGTCGTAAATCTTTGTCTTGCTTGACTCGCGAAGTCCCTTTATTGCCACTGGAAAAATCTTTCGCTGTTGATTCTTCCCCCGCCCCCCACTTGAACTTTCTTCATAAAACACCCGCTCGGAGGGGCCGCTTCGTCTCTTTGCCGGAACGACGTTGGACTTCGTGTTTCCGTATTGCCTCGGAGCCTTAGAGTACGTGCAATATCGTTCGCCTGTCGTCGGAATTGTAGAATTTTCCAGCGACAGGATCGCGTAACGCGGCTGCAGTTGTCGCGACATTTTCATCGCCGGCAGAAAATTGTAGTCGCAGCCGACGTCATCGTATTCCTCCCTCGAGTAATTTACCACTGTTTGCGAACCGGATCGCGCAAATAACGCGCAACGATTATAACTTGCTTGGCGATTCTAATCAACGAAGTCGTCGCTTCGTAATCAGAGTATTAGCTTTCTCGTTCGTGCAGAGGGTAGGTACGCCGCGGCGACGCTAGGACATCGAGCACGTAACGAGCTTCCCGTGACGGTTTAAGACGCCACGTGGAGCCAAGAAAGTTAGTTATTTACTCGCGGGAGCTCTGACAGCTCGTTTACGTACGCAACGGTATTTCATTTGCCAGACGCTTTCAGATAGGTGCTAGTTCGCGCAAACACATTAAGCCGCCCTCGACTGCTGCCTCTCTACGCCCCAGCTTTTCCACCGTCCCCCACCCCTCTTGATCTTATGATCTTCTTCGTGGTTGTCGATCTCTTCTACTCTCCAGACAGGAATCAATGGGAGCCTGCACGCCTTCAACTTTACCAGCTACGAGCATGCAAACTTTTTGTGAAGCTTAATGATTCACAGGAGAGAAAGCCCCTTTATTCGCTTCATACATTGTTTGGCATGTTTCCGTGGAAAGTCGAGCCTGGCAGCCTAGCAATAAGTCTGCGTTCGTTGTAATTAACCGACGACGACCTCCATGCACGATGTTGCGTTACACAAAGTCTGCTCGATGGTGGAAAATAGTACTGTGTATGTTTGTCACCTTTCCTTTGATGCTCTACCATTAATTGCATGAGTTAATAACCGTCAGCGCTAGGACCAGTATTGTTTGACGAGACTAGCATTCAAATAGCATCAGACGGTGCTGTGAAAGAAGTGTCTTGACACGTTTAAACACGCTTAAAGCAAAGGGGTTGATTGTGTAAGGCGGTCACGCAAAGTGTTCGCAGTCCGCGGTGAAAGTGGCAGTCAATCCTGCGTAGGTGGAATCGACTGACACTCAGAAAGGATTTATTCGCCGAGGGGCGAAGATTGGCGCCGCGCAGTTTCCGCCCAACGAATAATTGTCCGACATTCCGGTCACGAGTCCCCGGAACTGAAAGCCGTTAAGTCGGAACTAATTGAACTGTTGTTAAGGGGCAGTAGGAGGCGAGCGCAAGGGTGCTGTAGCTTGGGTATTATAGATATACGATGACAGAGGACCACCAAATCCCCGGTGATAGATCCTCGGGAACAATGAATCTTCCAAGAACGGAATCATTAATATACTGTACCCAGATTTTCAGATTAACCGAGAGGTTGTCGGCGTTGTCGCCTTTAGAAATCTTAAGCTTGAAGAGCACGTGATTTCACGCACGAGACACGAAGTTCGTTAAGAACAAAGGAAATGCGAAGGCAACGACCCCTCGTTTAACGTACCTACAAACGATATTCCCGCAATGAATACGAATGAATACTTTCATCGTGACGGGTATATTTCGAGTCCCATTATTCCCCATTTCTCGGAGCAATTATTATTACGTTCAGAGGATCTTCAGTGAGCTCGTGTTCGTTTGGAAAGGAACATAGCAAGGTGATCGATGCGTTTGACGGAAGTTTGAACGGAAAGAGTTTAATTGGCGATTAAAGTTAAAGAACACTAGCTGAAGGCTTTTTATTCAACCGAAGCACGATTGCTCCACCGTCGAATAATTATTTCCTCGCAATAATACTGCGATTTTAATCATTCTAAAGTTTTTTCATCCTCTTACAAGTTCCTTCATCAACAGTATTCTGTTGTGCAGCGAATATCGACGTTTCCAAGTGATCTGCTTAAGTTCAGTTCCTTGAATTGTAATGATTCGAGACGAAACATACTCCAGCCTCCGTGGAAATGGTCTCGAGCCTCGGTTTAGGACTCTCAAAGTCAGAAAACCGGCCGCTAAATTCCCAGTCTCGAGGAGCGGATGAAAAGTAGCACGGATGGTTATGTTCGGCGGCAAGAGAAACTCGGCGAGCGACATTTTTGTTTCGCGGGGAAGAAAGGAGGCCTTCACCCCTCGGATCCTCGACGTCCACCACGCCGGTTGTTTGGCACCGACCTCCCTTTCACCACCCCCGCTGCTTGAGGTTTATTCGCGGCCTCTGTTCCAGACGTATGTATCCAGACATAATATTGTTATTAAACGACGGGGTATTACTTTCGAATGCCGCGAGGAAACTAGAGGCCGTGTGGGGGGTGGAGGAGTGGAGAGAGGGAAATGGAACGAAAAATAAAGCGAGGACAAACGAACGGACCCTTTTCGTTTTTTAACGAGCAGCCACAGAGCTGCGCCGCTGTTTCCCGCGCGCCCAGAGACGGAAACAAAAGAATTCAGAGGCTTCCTGTTTCGTAGCCTACGCCTCGTGGCTGCTCAGCGCCGTACATGGAAGGTGTGAATACGGGTACTTTCGTAAATGCACTCGACTGATTCGACTCGACGACGGGAATAATGCGGGGGAGGGGAGAGGGTTGAAAATCCAGGAGAAACCAGGTAGGAGAGAGAAAGAAACGTTCCCATTGTTAGACGTGTTTACAATTTGAATAATGGCCGTGCAGACTTAGCCGTGATTTTTATTGTAACGACGGTCGAACTTCAGCGCGCCCGCAGACGTCGGCGGCGGTTCTTGCATTGGACGTAACGAACAGGAGCAAACAGAGGAGCAGTCGCGAAGAGATCGGATTTTGATTACGATTCTGTAATCAGGCGATTAAGTAGTATGGTCGCAAAGTAAACGTGGCTAGTGTAACAAATGGATGGGTACTTCCCCGTCTGCGTGCTGTTCGGAGTGATTAATTACGAGGCTGCATCCACCTCTTCACGCAAATTTCGCGCGACACGCGGCGCAACATCAGAGGCCCCGTAATTGCATGTAACGGCTTCAGCGACTCGCGTCATTACGCCAGAAATCGACGGCTCGTACAATTTCCACAGACGATGTTGTGCTTACGGCTCGGCGAGTACCAACCGAGGCCCGTGGCCACCCTCCCGCGGGGCGCAGAAAATTGTTTTCCGCGCCGGTGTGCCGGGGTTGCGCGCGGCGCGGCTCGGCGCAAGCAGGAAGCGAGGGCGAGACATCGTCGCCGTCGCTGTAGTTCCCTTGAAAAAAGAAGTCAGACACACGTGAAGAGCGGCAGAGGAGGAGCGACCGGGCGAGTTGGATGGCAGAGTGAAGAGGGGGTAGAAAAGACACTGTGTATTCCCTGTCGACCACGCACACGCTGTCGCAAGCGCAGACACACGCGTGCTGCGAAAAGAAAGGGCGTTGTCGACCGTCTAGCGGGGCGTCTGGTCCCATTGTCCATGCACGCGGATGGGTTGGCTCTTTACTGAAATGCAAGCCGAGTTTTTTTCGAGGGGTAGAAGCACGGGCTTGGGACGCGGCTGGCCGAAGGGAGCGAGGGAGAGGGATCGTCGCAGGGAGGATAGAAGAGAGATCGTGGAGGGGTGGCTGGGCCGCATCGCGACCCCCGACGCGACTCTTCGATTCGAGACAGGCGAGAACGGGTGTGCACGGGGGTTGCGTAGGTATTTTCCAACCCCCCTCCCCCCGGGGACCCGCGACCCGGCACAGCTCCGTCACGTTCTCTCCTTCCGATTGTTGCCTACACCGGTTGCTTGCACTGTTTTAACTTTATTCGAGACAGCTCCCTTTTGTCCGTCGATGCGTTGCGCCTTCGGCGGAACGCCGGCTGGAGGGGTGGTTCGTTCGCAGACAGAAAGTAGACGACGAGAAGACAAGGGTGCTGAACGCACCGTCATTAATTCCATACGATCTTTCTCTAGTTACTCGTCGGTTGTTCTTCGACGGCGACAGAGAAGGGACGCCGCGAGCAACAACGCAGTGTGATCGTTACATGATCGCGAATTTTTCATTAAATTAACGCGGCCTGTCGATTCCTTTTGTCCTATCCTACCGTCTCGACTGTCCTCAGCCCCAGAGCTGTCGCGCCACAGAAAAGTTAGTTCCCCCACGCCATGTTATTTAAATATTCATTATTTGGGATCGCATCAGACGGACGCGTGTGCTCGCCCGTACTCTTTTAATGGCGTTGTTCAGGATCAGGCAATGTACATCAGCGATCCCTAGACTGTTTAGAGGAATAATTGGTACCTACCTATATTCTTCTAATGGTGGAATCATCTGAATCCATCGTCACTTAAACCATGTGTCTCTTAAATTACTCAAAGTGGATCGAGCACAGATTCGCAGGACTTCTTTTTTATGTCCGTAATTCGTTTGAACGAATTCACCATGCCTGTTACAACCCGGGCTCTCGAATCTGTTCGCTGGAAGGCACGCGAGCTCATAAAAGAAAGACAATGGACAGTGTCAAAGCGTATCCTGGCTGCCACCCTCTTTCTACTACCAGCGGGTAATACACACAGCTATTTCTCACGTTCCCTTTTCGCTCACCCCCTGTCCGCCTATCTGCTTGTCCTCTTCATCGTGCCCTCCCTCGCTGCGCGCGTTTATTCGTCCCCCGCTCGCCGACACCCTCCACGACCGCCGGACACGGTAGTTCTGTCGATTTAAGATTGTCGAAGTTATAAAGCTTCTCAAGCATTCCCTCGGGTTCACAAGTTTTCCTCCAACTTCCACGGTCCCCTCGCTCGTCCTCCTCCCGTTCCTGTCGACTCCCCCCGGTCCTCTCTCAGGCCCACTTTTTCCGCCGCTATTACCTGCGACGCGTCAAAGGAGTAATTTCCCTGTTTTGTGGCGCAAGTTCCTCTCGGTTACTCGCTCCAGAAGGAAGGATAATGCTCGCTGCAGGTTGCTCGAGCGTGGGAGGACTTGTATTGTACTTGCTTTGGGGTGAGAGAGCCGGAAAATTGTCGGGAATCGTGTCTTCGTTTCATAGCAATAGCTTCAGAGCCACGTGTCGCTCGACGACGAATCAATAGAATATTACGAATCAGTTCAATGGTCCATCGAAGTCGCGATATGCACTCGATGCTCGCCGAACTACATATTATATCCAAGCCTATTAACGGGAAATTGAATACGCGCACAGCTGCTCACTGTCATTTCACTAACGCATTCTGCGCGCACGTACACTCTTCAAGGCGTTCGCCCTTTTTCCAGACATGCTAACCCCGGACAAAGCTCGCCGGTCGGAAGCGAGGAAGACGCAACTCTGCTCGCGCAAGAGTGTTCTGTGACAGCAATTACCGAGACATGAAGTGACGGGACGCTTCCTCTGAAGAAACTGCGAGATCCTGAGAGTTGCAACAAAGACTGCATTTCGGGGACCTGTCTGCGAGTTACAGCCGCCGGCTAGCGAAGGGCGCAACTATAACGGTGAGCAAGTCGACTTTCAGTTCTTCGAGCGTTACTTAATGGCTCTCGAGATAAATCGTTATCCTCTGCTGTTGCGCCGGAGTCACTGGCCGCCGCCAGATATCGCGAGAGAAAAATTCGTTTCTAACTCGTTTCGAAGGGAGCTCATCCATTCGTGCTCGCGACCACCTCTCGTTTATGTTGCACTCACCGATGGGTGATTTTTCAATTTGCCACGTCTTTCGGGGCGATTGTGTCCGCAGTCTCGCGTTTATCCCGGTTTCAAGCCGGGCCAATATCGACGTTTTCGGCAATTGATTCCACGGCAGCCTCGCCTGGCAAGCGTTTAATATCGGCGACCGTGAATAATTTCTAGGCAACATTCATATTCCGTTGCTCGTAGCCAGCATTCATCGCTGCGGTATTTGCATATTGCTGTCTCTGTTTACACGCGAGGAAAGTTGAGGACTGGCAAAATGCGAGTCAAACGGATCACGTTGACGCGATATACAGCGAAGCAGGGATCCGGGGATATCGCAAACAGATAAAATAAACCTGTAGCGACCGCCAAACGCGAGCTTACCCAGGCGTGTCTTGTAATCTACAATGTTTATTCAAGCAAAATTTCTTCGTCGGGCGCTCTATGAAAACCAGTTAATTATATCAAGCAAAAGTTCCCGCTATTTTCCCTGGCACATCCTCTTTTTTTCTTTCCGCGGACGTCTTCGCGACTTCGTTAAATGAGAGTCGTTTCACGGAGTCTTACCCCACTGCGACGTTGAACCTCTGCCTCGCTGTGTATATCTTTCCAACTTCGTTTCCCGGTTTACACTAGCCGGCTTGCATTTTTAAAACTGCTTTGGCTCCGCCGCGAATCCGCAGCTTACCGTCCCGCGGCGAGTTAAGAAGGCCTGAGAAGCTGATGGTCCTCCCCCGGACGGGGAAGATTCCTCTCGATTCGAGGCCCGTCGTTCGCCCCCCGCGTAGATATTCAAAAGGCTCCTCGAGGCGCTCGAAATAAATACATATACCCCGGCCGACAGAGGAGGGAGGGCGAGGGTGATTTTTTTTCGCGCTTTGCCACGTACGTACGCGCGCAGACGTGCTGGAGGAATGCATATGAAACGTCAAATGCACTCAGCACGGTCCATCAAAATGCAAATATCTTTTATCCGCGTGGGTAATATATGCGTCCGTGGAGAATCAGTATTCAGGCCGAGCACAGCAGATCCGCCCCTATAGTATCGAAACCGCTATGTGTGTGTGTGTGTGTGAATGTTTGGGTGTGCAGCAGCATGGATACCGTGGGGTAAAGTAACCCTCGTGAAAGAGACCACGAGCCACCCTCTTGGCCAAATCTTTATTTTACGACCGATCCGCGGGATCGATGGACCCTCTCGATGACAGGCTGCTCGCTGCGAGATTTCTCGGATGTACCGTAACCAATTTTAATTGATACGACCTCCACAGAGCCACCCCTAAACCGTGGGGCCAAGTAGATTCGACTGGATTCCTTTGATGCGTCAGCCAGTAAGCTATAAATCGTAAAAGAGCCAGGAGTTCGATGAGGGTCCTTTTATCGTTTCAATTTACATTTCTCTCCCGTTCGCGGACCATCGCGGTTGTCGAGCATATGTCGTTGTTGAATTCATTTCGCTCTCTTGCCCGCGAGATATTGATTTATCAGCGCCGTTGAAAACGATGGCAGTCCGATGGAGTGATTTTGACTGTCTTCTAGTTGACTTATGTCTGCTTGAACTTCACTTCGCTTATGGTGGAAGTAAGGGAGCGTGGGGTAAACACAAACACGGAGTAATCGCGAATGTGATGTTACAGCGTTATAATAAATAAAAACGATGTTCCCTCTCTGATGATTATAATTTTATAATTTTTTAAAAAATCGTCACAATACTTTATAGATGAATAGTTTAAGTATGTTTGTAAATAATAAACAAAATAATTTCTCATATAGTGTTCGTTTTGTTTGCTTTTTTGCTTAGGTGTTCATAATTACCCCACTCACCCTTATCTAGCAGTAGCGACCAATGGCGGTCTCGAACGTCTCATTAGAATGATACCGATCGCTTAAGCAGCCTGGTTTCGTTTAATACCTGCGGTGTTTATAGGTAATATGATATCTGACTATTTTTGCGTTTCAAATCGGTGGGTTCGCCGAGGCGAGTTTTAATCAAGTTTCGTGTTTGAATTTCGGAGTTGGATGGTAAGTTTCGGAAAGTGCTCGTGTCGTTCCGAGATTTACACGACAGTTGAGCGTTCCCCGGGAAATCTGGCGACAGAACGCCCGACAAAGCTGGAACCAACCAGTGGTTCTAACTTTCCGTTGTTCTAAATTTTGTAAAATTTCATTTCCGCCAGCTGGCAGAGTAGTTGGCGCATCGTTTATCGTGTTACACCCGTTACGCCATTGTTTCGGTCGTTACGTTAACTTTGATTTATTTTTACGGATTGACGAACATTGAATACACACGTGTGCAATTTTTTTCCACTTTTTCATTTCAACTAATAATTATCTCGGGCCCGGATATGAAATTCGTGGCGCATGAAATGGAATGAATGAAACTTTTGATAGTGAACCAAACGGAGTTTCAAATATCAAAAAATTACATTGCATCTGCAAAATAATTAAGATAATTTTTTGTTCGAGATTCCAATTTATTAATATCGATTAGGCGTACATCTCAGTTATGAAACCAGGGGAACATTCATTCGATTTTCCATAGCTACTGAATCATGCTTGATTTACAGTCGAGATGTAGACAAAATGGACACTTCTGACTTATCGTAGCGTATCAATCATTTCTATAACTCGATAACAAAAGTCCTCGTGTATCGATTGAACACCTGTACATATTTCACCTCGACGCGTTGAGTAGAAATGTTCAGCATTAGTCAGACATACGTAGAACAATACCCTGTACATGTACCTCTATGAATTTAATTTTGGAAAATAAAACCGGTTACAATATCATTGTGTATGATTTTGTAAAATGGCTTTTCAAGCCTTTTAGTTATTTGACTAACTCGTGGTAATGAAAATGTCACAATTAACAAATTGTTCGGTAGCACAATCACGCTGTTAATTATAATTATTCCCACACTCGGATTTGTACTTTGAAGACTTCTCATTTGTTACATTTTTTTTAAACCAGTTTCAATTCGATGCCGCAATTTTACTGGAGCATTCGCTTGGCTCGTATAGTGGTCAGTGTTTCGGTCGAACAATGCAGCGTTTTTATACGGATTAAAAAGGCCCTGTCTCTGAAAAGGGGCGGTTTATAGGCTGGGTTTGTTCAAACATTTTTCCTTCGTTTTCTGTGTACACTTGTCCTCGGCTGTTTGCTGACACACTTTTCAACGACGCCATTTATCTATACCGCCATTTTTCGTCACGATAAGCGTGTAGGAAGGTGTGAGGCTGCATATTATCAGCATGTAATATCCTGCCATCTTCATGAATTATGTAAGCACAACTTCCGTCTCATACTTGACGAAAATAAATGTTTCTAATCACCACGCAAGTTTACTAAATTGTTCCTCGCAATGTTACTTACAAATACTTTCAATAGAATAGCTATTTCATTATTTCATGATCGAAAAGGATTTATAATCGTGGCATAAGTGTATCCTAATATTGATGAAGGAAATTCCTCGTTATCTATGATTGATTCCTTCGCAAGATTCGGTTAAAGAAGCCATAGTTGAAAGATCTTGGAAGCCGTCAGATACCCCAATGGCGAAACACTGAGACCCTTTTTTACACGAAGATCAGAAATGGCTGGAAGTCCGGGGTCGCTCACGAAGGTTACGGTGAATCGGACGTTTAGAAAAACGGACGATTTTATCGCGAGGTAAATTGAATTCAGCCATTGGACGAGGAGATCGAGAGGGCGGATGAAATTGCACGGGGTAAAGGAAGCGAGCAGGACAGACGACGCAAATGCGTAGTTGCACATCCCTTGTTACAAGTTAGTAGTGGCGCGTATTTACATGCAAAAGGAGCTCTTCCGCGAGCCCGTAGCATTACCGTTATTAAATATTTCCCAATCGGCTTGGGAGTCCTCCTTTAGTACGCGCAAGGAAGCAAGGAAATAACGTTCCGTTTGCTCGGTTCTATCTATCGAGAGGGATTTAAGAGTTACAGAAATTTCTTTCTAATACGTAGCTTATTATTTCAAAGGGGATTAGAGTTTTTAAATTAATATGTCCTATTGCGAGAACAAATGCAATAGCAACGTTAATCGATTCCCTTATTAGCCAGTTCGATAATATATTTACTTTCATAGCTTAACGTAGAATATAGCCATGCAGCGTTTTATTATTAAATTATACTCATATTGAATTCCAAATGAAAAACAGACTTTCTGTTGAACAACATTCGACAGATACAGCATTATTTTTTAAATCCTCGCAGATCTGGTAGCGCTACATTTTCATTTACACAATCTCATTAGCGATATTCATTAATCACCTACAGTCGCGGGTAATTTAATCAATTATGTCTTGTTCTGTTTCCTTCCTCTGTTGTCTGCATATAGGTGTTCGCAAGTCACGTCTGATACACAATCAGATTTTGTTCAGTTCGTCGATTGAATTTCGTTCCAACCTTCAGTGCTTTATATAATTCTTGATATACCATAGTTTTAATATCGCTACGTTGAACATATTGCATTGCTTTGTGAAACGATGTGCCTCTAACGCGCCACGTTCTATTCCTTATTCATCACTTAAGAATGTAATTTCGGAGAATTTTATTTCGTCGTGGGGAAAGTAAAAACCTGTCAAGATTTCTCATTTTATTTACCGCTCCACTAACGTTGTTTGCTCTGCCTTTTGAAGGCATCCAGCCCCGGCCTCGGCGGCATGCCGGATATAGGCGGAAAGAAGCAGGGAAAAAGTCGTGTACCGTGAGAATCAAGTAATTCTTTATGCGTGCTCCTTTTATATGTGTACGATCTCGGGTATCCTCGCTCTGCTAACAATCCCAGTTTCCCGGTGAAACGTATATGCTAGATGTTTGCCGAGGAAGCAGATTTTTCGAGAAGCGGCCCAGAAACAACCATTAGAACATAAATTTCCACAAAACTTGCTACTGAAGGTTTGCATACCTCCCGGGGACATCCGATACTCTGAAAAAAATTACGTAACACCCCCTTACATTCGTATTTCCATTTTAGAATTTCACTCGTTTCAGTCAATTATTCAGGAACTAGATTAATTCACCTTCGGCGTTGATTGGCTGCAGCCGTCAATGCATTCATGAAAGCGTTGTTGCGACTAAGGACGGTCGATTGGCAGGCAGAATGAAATTTCCGACGAATAATAACTTCGATAACGATTTCAATTTAGATAGGCCGACCGCGGAAAAATACGGTTCCGGGTAGCGCTCTGGCGCGAATCCTGCCTTGGATCACGATTTACGGCAAAACTGATCTGGAAACAATCATGTCGGGGAGCATTTAAAAAGACCAGGAGTCGGTGAAAGTATTTCACGTGCCTGCCGCTGAAAGTTCCAGCGAAATGCTCGATTCCGTTCGATTGAACGGTCTCGAACGACCACGCTATTTAACCGATCGTCCAGTAAAAAGCCTAAATGAGATTCTCCCGCTTTCCCCGGCCTTGCCCTAAGCGTACACGGGCACTTCCGGTTTCAGGTGGTTCGCGTATTCTCTGTCTCGTTCCCCCGCTCTCTTCCATCCCCATTCACCCCTGCTCTCTGTACCTGCCTCTAGTTGCTACTGTCTTTTTGCTTCGACTACACATTTTTGCCAATTTATTTCTTCATTATTGCACATCCTCCGCCTCCCCGTTCAATCGTTGATCCTCTTCCCACACATTCTTTTTTCTTTCTAAAGAGAAAAGAAGGAGGAAGAAGAAAGGGGGCTGGGAAATTTCATTCTGTGCGAATTTACGCGACCATCGTGCGCCCCCTTCTCTGCCGTTAAAGGGCCTTAGGAACATATTTCCCGCATTTATGGAGAGTGATATTTATTAAGAACATATTTCACGAAGAAAGGAGAAGAGACCGCCCCGGGCTCGCGTTAAAAAATAAAGCAACCGGGCGTTTTATGTGTGCCGCCGGTGTTGCCGGGATTAACGTATTAGTGGCCAATAACTGTAATTTATTTTTCACTAAATTCTCCGACGCGTTTAATCCTTGTTGCTCCCCTGGAATTAAATCGCGTACAGGATAAAATGCCGCGTGTAAAGTTTTTTCTGGGGTCGCGTTTTCTTTCGTGTCTCATAAACGTCGATCATGGTCTATTGTACATATTTCATTAGAAACCAGGGAGAATAGAGATTTTCTTTATTTAGGTGGCTAGCGTTAAATTGAACGACAATAAGGTACACCCGATCGATACCGGCAGATTAAACAAAGTTTACGAACGTAGCCGACGAATAAAGGCGAAGTCACGGGGGAGTTAGTTATCGCGGAAAGGCGGAGGGAGGAAAGTTAAGGGGGAAAACAAGAGCAAAAGTAAAGAACTGTGACTGAATTACAAAAACCGACGTGAAGAATTATAAAGGGGGAGGACAAAAGATGGGGGACGGATGGAAGACGGAAACCGAGAGAGAAAAATGCATATTTTTATTCCGCGGAGAATTTACAATTCAAGCACAAAAGGTACAATGGACCGCGATATTACTTTTTCCGGTGAAGAAAGTTAAACTTCCTGGATGATTGTACAAAGAGCGCTCGCACTGCGAGGTATAGCGCGTCGCATTACACATAAATTCTGCCGAATACGTAGCCGAGTTATTGTTTCCAGGAACATCCCCCTTCGCGATACGTGAATTGTATAATATTTAACTGAACCAGAGAATTGGAAGCAGGAAGCTGCGCGTCGAAACTGTTTCGCTCTCTGCTCGTGTTCTACAATTCCCTGTCGTGACGTAATTGTCAGGAATAGAACCACGATCGTTTCAAGGGATTTGCAGGTTGCATCTGCGGTTACAGCCAGTTACAGCAGAGGACCACAGATGTGTGCGTTATCATCGGCGAGCTATCAATAATAGAAGGGCCGTCTTGCACATTCAAATCATCCTAGCGATGAAACGGGCAATCGTGCACACGTGAACCTCCAGATTATTATCCAGGCTTCCTGTTCGTTGGATTAGATGACTACTGTTTCAATGTTATCAATTCCTTTGACGGTCTAACACAACGCAGATTTCATGAAAGTATCTCATCGGACTGGTTCTGCAAACTGTTTTCATCAGATACTAGGTCTAAAGGAAACGTTTTAAACTGGTCGGGGGTTAATGTACCGTAAATCTCGTCCGACTCAAAGGTAGAGATTTATTAATCCCTGAAGATGTCATTTAATATACTCGTCTCCGTCATAAATCCAATTACCTGCGTTCATAGATTTCGCTCCGTTTCATATCGTCGAGCGAATGGCGCATCTTTTCGCGTCGAACGACGTTAAATTCGCAGATGATGAAGGTCCCCTCTCAACTTAACGAAATTCCCGTGCGTCAAACAGAAATTTCAGCAAAGCGCTCGTAATGGCCTGCAAATTAGGCATATAAAACGCAGTTTACCGTCCACGTTCATTCCTAAGGCCGCGCTTGTGTCTGGATTCGAACAATTCTCCAAGTTCCTGGGTTCAACCAACGGGGGCTAACCTGCCGCTTAGATAGTACGTAGATACACAGATTCGCAAAGTCAACGGATAAAGCTGGCCACTATATTGAGAATAGAAATTTCATTTACTACCCAGCGTCCAGTAACAATAGCTTATACTAACGCTCATTTCAACAAATTTGACGAACAATATCAACGGGTCCACTCGTTCTAGCAGACGGTACATTGAATTTTACCTTGGACGCGTCCAGGCGACGTACGTCATCCTGGACCCATCTCCACGATGTGGATTATTCGAGATGGAGGGCCAGTGATCGCGCTGCACCATCCACCGCTAGCGTGTGCCGCAACGCTGGGTGTAAATTCGTTATTACCCTGGCGGTGTGGTCGACGCAGGTCGAGTCGTATATCGATCGAAACGGTGAGAATGGCCACTCGACCGACGGAGATTCTTATCGTCATCCCTGCTACCGCCCGCGGAGAAACGAATATTACTCGTCCGCACGTGTTCGAAGGGCCGCCGATATCGGGGCACGGGTCCTTAAACAACTCACAGCGCGGCTCTCTGTCCACCAAGGCTGAACGAGGGGCTGGTTCCCGGGAACGGAAGCGTCTGCGGGCCAACCGCCACCCCTTTCTCGCGGGGGCTCGCCCCGGGTGCCCCCAGGACTTCTTCCTTTCCTCATCCGCATCCGAGCTGATCAGCGACAACTGATAGCCGCGCCTCACGAAAGGGGTTTTAATTCCGAGCTGACTCAGCCGCACGCATTTGCCCGGAAAGCAATAAAGTTAAGTGTAAACAGCAGTCTCTGCGAGACGTCCCCTCCGTCGGATGGGGTTACGCCTTTCTCTCGTGTCTTCTTCGTCGTCGGTCGTCTGTCGTCCGTTCTGGTGTAGTGTGACACGCGCGTCGGGGGTGTTCATGCGTTAATCGTGACTAAGGTGGGGTCTCCTTGGATCCAGAGATACGGCGAGTCCGCGCCACGGGATTTTAAAATGCTTTCTTCTGGAGGGGGGCAACATAAATCCTTGTTGCTTAACGCTCGCGCGCCCGCCCGACTTGTGCTCGACCCGACGTCGGCTGGAGGATGTGAACTTGCGTAAGTCGCGTGATATTTAGATTATTGAAAGGGAATTTGAAACCGAGTTTTCTTAAGCATTTCATTACGTAGACTGGGGAGAAATTAACAGTGGGAATAATAACCGTAATTTCTTAGAGGTAGATACTCACTTTCAGATTTTTCTTTGTCGACGAGATGGCCGAGGGAATTTTTTGAGCTACGTTCGGAGAGCCCAAATCCATCTGCGCGTGTTAATAAAATACAAAGCCCGCGCGTACGTAGCCCCTCTATCTGACGCGGGCTTATCCCAGTTTGTTAGATTCCATTCGATATTTCCGAGGCTGCGGCATGCATGCTAAAACAGCGGCGTAGCCCCGAAACTGTAGATCGCTTTCAGTGGCAATAACGGACGAAGAAAAACGCGGGGCATGCGAGACACATAAATATGGCCCCTGTTCGGCGGCATTAGGAGCTTATCGTTATTCCGCACACGTTGGCCGTTCGTCGCAGCCCACAGGCACTAACTACTTGCGTTACGAGTCCACCAAGAACCTCCCCCCCCCCCCAACCGCCCCCCTCCTTTCCCGTAGATAAACAACAAGGGGGAACGACCACTACCACTATCGTCGCCCTTCTACAGGGCCTACCTCTCAATGGCTATAAGCATTTAATTTGCATAGAAACACGACTAACTTTGGCTATTAAGCGTTCTGCGCCTTGAGGCTCACGCCAGCTTTCAATTACTCCAACAGCAAATCCTCGGGGTTCACCCTCTCACCCTCATTGCTAATCCATGGACGACTGATACTGGTTGGACATTCCGGGAACACGGCAAAGCATGTCGAAGTTTCGTCACACCTTATGATAATGGGCGAGTGGTCGTAAACCAGACACTGCATTGGAAGGCGTTTTCAAAATACAGGAAATCATAGGAATGGACAGTGGACAGTGATAATCTGGGGACTGTAGTGATCCTGGAGATGAGGCATTGCGTGGGGTCCAGAGGTTTCAAGGGATCTGAAGGGTCTTGGGGATAGATGATGACACCTGGAGTCCTTGACATCGGGTAGCCTGACTCTGAATATCCTTATCAAGTTCTAATCATATTGTTCCACGGCAATACAGCTTCTATTTACGTAGTCCCACCGCTTCCTAGATACCATCAATATCTTTTCCTTCAATTCCTTTTATTCTGATTGGATACTGTCGCTCACAATTTTATGCGATACTTAACTGGCTTACGTTTCCTTCTTTCGGGGTTAACATGTTCTATGTCTTTGTTATTTCAAGATTGATTACAAAAATTCAACGTCGTGTAATGTAGGGTATCAGCTAACATTATCTGGCATGCACGTGTACTTTCAACCACCTGCGAAATATTTATTCGCCATAAGTAGCGGCGTCTTGCAGCCTGAACCACAACGACCTTCGCTATTGTGAATAGCTACCGCGATGGCTCTTTTCAGGAACTACTTTCCATCATCTCTTATCACTCGGAGCATCTGTGCCCTCATTTGCTACCGTGTATGGGCCTCCGTCCACTTCTTTTTCCTTCTTGGCCTTTCTCTCCACCGTTCTCCTTATTCGTTTCTGCGGCTTTCTCAACTTTTGGCTCTTTTAATCTTACTGGCTTTTCACAGGATGAAAACTACTTCTCCTCCAACTTTTCTCCTCTTGAACGAATCTTTTTGATCATGTACTCCATGTATATTCATTCTTGCACATATTATCAGTACGAAAGCCTCCACATTTTGCGGCGCATATTCGTTCCCCGCATCAAAGTAGAACAAATCTGATATATTGGGCTTGATATTTCAATCCATCGCGCCGATAATACTTCTAAGTCAATCTCGCTTTTATATAATACCATAAGCAGTACGGCCTCATCTCGAATATGGCTCTATAATTTGGTATTCTTATTTCAAAATACACTGCAGTCAAATCTAGAGCGTTCAACACAAATATCTGAGGTTAATAGTTCATAAATTCGGTGCTAGTATTCTTATACATTGCCACAATTAGATGCCATGGCTATCCCGACTAAATAAGGTGGTATCGGCGCACTGATTCGGTCACAATACAACGATTTTATTTTATTTATTTAAAAATAAAATAAAGTAACGCAGCTATTTTGTCCCGACTAAACTTGTTAACTCTTGAAAACAGACCTGACCTTTTTACTTAATGTCATAAATAGCCGAATAAACTGTCAACCCATTCTAAAACAGCCCAACATCAAGGCAATCACTAAAAGCCTAAGGCATTCTAATCTTTTTAATGTAAAAACTCATCGAACCCTCTATGGCAAACATAATGGCATCAACCGCATGATACGTAGCATTGCTAATTCTAATCACGACCAACTTGATTTTTTCTCCGATATAATAGATAAGTTCCGTACAAAGCTTTTACGTCTGTTGCGTTGAATGTCTCATATTGTATATTCATTCTTTTCTTATTTGCTTTTCTCTCTGTCATTCTTTCTTAACGTACGTCCCCTTGTCTACATCATTTTGTAATAAATGTACCAAAGGGTTGTCTAACCCGTCTATTGTAATTAAATTAAAAAAAAAACAGCAAACTTGCGAGTTTGCAATAATAACGGCAAGAAAAAACAAAATTGGAAAACGGGAAAGAATCGTGGACCCTTGAAACGAGAAATTTCTCTCCTTTCTAAACTGTCCCCTAGTTTGCATCGAACAACATAACGCGTTCGATCTTCAAACGATAATACAGGAAAGATATGCCGAACGTAATTTCGGTGATCCGATCGCTATCGAGCTTCCTATTTCCGAAAGCAACCGTCGTACTCACTGCATCGTAATCCTTCGACGCTGCCGGCGTCGAAATTATCCCCGCATCTTCCAGGATGCTCGGCCTGCAAGCATCCAGCAATAAGGCGACTCGCAAACTGCCGTTGTTCCGTATCATCATCGAACACTTTTCCTCCTAACCGCGCTCGTCCGTGGAGCAGGAGATTGCATGGTCCAATTGAAAGGACGCCGCTACTGGAAACAGCGGCCACGGCGTCGGGGAAAGATCGCGATTTACATGTGCAATTTTCCGCGACAGCGGTGCAACGAACGCACGTGCGCTACGTTACCACGCCTGGGTTGGCATCGTGTACGCGTTCAGAAAGTGCTTCGTATTTCCAGCGTAATCGGCCGAGCCATTTCGCACCGGCGAAGTGCAATTGCCCGTCTAGCTTTTCCTCGCGTTTGCGAGTACGCGCGTAGATATAAAGCCCCCCTCATTACCATTATTACGCGGCGATATCGTTGCATTAATTCCCGCAAAATGATCGGCAATATCGAAAGATAGCACAGTGCGCGACACGCAGGGAACAGTGGGGGTAGTGCGAGCTCGAATTCTCCCTGAAAGTTAAAACGTTCCTCGCGGGTAGTGGATTCGGAAGGGTAAAAAGGACGTTGTCGCCCACCTGGAAACGACGCCGAGGACACTCGAATTTTAGGGTGAAATCGCGGCGAGCGTGCTTTTAGGGAACGTCAACGCGGCTTTTAATTACGTCCGCAAACGTGTGCGTCCGTTCTTGTCCTGTTAATTGAATTACGTAAGGTGGCCCGTTGGGTACCCACGGCAAATATGCATAAACATGAACACACGATAATTTCGAAGCTTTTGGTTCTAATTTAATAAGCTGCCGCTGGGAAATCTTTCGTCGAGGTGTGTTTAAGGAATACAATATTACTGGGGATTCTAATACCAATTGTCCCTTACGCAGACATCACGTGCTACAGTTGCTATTGCGTAATGTGCAACGCGCGTGCTCTTGATCAGTTTGCTATCTGACTGTAAATGTTTCCATTCGTCTATGGAGCCATTTCAGCCCGCCTCTACCCGTTTCTAAGTATCGATCGACTGGAAACGCTTCCCATCGCTCGAGAACGAAAGAGCGGGTCCCAACTGCCTCAAAAGGCAGAGAATCGACACAAGACGGGCGCGTTCCTCGCAATTCGGCAGTACATTTCGTCTCCCCAGCAATACGTTACGCTCTGTCGCGATCCTCCGAGGAACACACCGAAACCGGGGCAACTTGGAATAATTCGTGACGAGCCGCGATAACTTTTACGCACCCTTCGTTCTTTATAGGCGCGTACGTCGACCGGTAGGAATGGTTTTACATATATCACGCGGTTGAAATTCGATAAGGGTGGAAGGTTGTCGATCGCGGCGCGCGCGGAAGCCTGGCTAGGCCGACTTGGAACTTTTGCAGGCCGCTTCTCCAGGAACTTAGTCGATTAGCGGAAGAAGCCGCGTGTACGTGTTCCTGGGGAATGCTGAGGGCGGCGGGGGTGGGCGCAGCTAAGAAGTTCGTCGTCCAGCGGGCATGAAAATTGTACCCAGCCGCAAAATGCGCGACCGGCTGCTCCCAGCTCCTTCTCTACCTGCGCCATCCACCTCACGTGCAGGCCACGACGTCCCACGGTCTTTGCAGGGCGCTGGGTGGAGAGCCGAGGTTTCCTTTAAATATTCATTCCGTGTAGCGGCCCTGCCCTGCCCACTTTAATGTTCTCCCGTTATCCCAGACACTGTTCTGCTTTTTGCATATGAGCGTTGGCGGGCTTTTTTTCCCTCTCTTTTCTAACGACGCCGGGAGGAGCAGGAGGAAGAAGCGACGGGGAAGGGGACGGCAGACGCGAATACCCCCCAGGTACAGATTTAATATTTATTCCTGCGAGAGGACGCGCCAACCGAACGGCCTCCAACGAAACTTCTGTTCGCCATTATACGCCAGGCGCGAGTCTACGAGTTGAGTTTGGCTACGTTCGCTGCAGTCCCTCTCGGCGTTTCTTCTTTATCTACCGCGAGGATGGCTGCGTCGTTGCAGCCGTTGTTGCACCGGTTTGTTCCGGCGTTTCGCCCCGAATCGCGCGACCTCTGCTTGCAAGATAGAAAGGATAGGAAGAGAAGGGACTTTCCATGATTAATATAGATGCCAGGTGGAGATTGTAAGGTGAAATCTTTTTCAAAAAGAATTAGCACCGCGGGCGCCAGCAAATTAGCCAGCAAATCACTTAGAACATTGAGCTTTGTGAAAAGATTTCCGGCCCATTTCAAGAACAAGGAAACTCTAAAGTCTTCTACTACACTTCGCTCGTTAGACCACATGTTGAACTAGTCTCTGATTTGCTTTTTCATTACATAGTCGTTAATAGTGTAATTGACTGACAGGATTTGCTTGGATCCCTAGACTTCAATGTGCCACTAAGCCCGCTAAGGACGTTTTCCTTATTTGTGCCGAGATTACACACTCACAAATGTAGCGTTACGAATCCGATGAACCGATGTATGTTTCTGGATCGGTTAATGTATTCCGAAATTCTCTATACAGATATACGTACTATTTAACGTAATATTACCACATTGTATTCTCTGTACTAAAGAGTTTTACCCGCTGATTACAATAATAATAATAATAATAATAATAATAATAATAATAATAATTTTGTCGACACGCATGTGAAAGGGTAGAGTAAATGGCAATTGGTTGAAAATATAAACACAGATGTTCGCAGCAGTATCAATAATTCCTCGATCGTTAATACAACCCCCCCCCCCCCCCCGCCCCGCGAGGGTGTACTGCCGCGTGACAATCCACGTTTTCTTCCACCATCGATGTTTCGAGCCATGAAACCACCTCGTTTCTGTCTTTGATCTCTCAACGAATCGTTGCTATCGGGTACGTGTCCGTAGATTGCCATGTACCGACCGGAGGGCCGTGTCCGTCGTCGCGAGGCATACAGATGGACGCGCGGCCTCAGGTGCAGCGTGACCGATCCATCGACACGTAGATGTCGTTGAAGGGAAAAGGCAATCGTATTCGGAAGGAGCCATTATTTCGGCGTCGTGGCCACGCTGGTAACAGGACTTGCGCCGGTTTCATTGCTTCCTCTCCTGCATCGAACCGCCGCGGCGCGACGTGGCGCTCGTTTAAACCACCTTCACCTCTTCTAATGCCGCAATCAACCGTGCGTTGACCGTGGCAGTAAAAGTAACCGCTTCGTCGTTGTAAAGCTTACCGATTACTTGTACGTCGGTTAAGGCTACACCTTCCGCCTGGTTAGGAGGAGGCGAGCCGTTGCGGTAAATCCTTGTCCGCGATCACGTATCCGCGCACGATCGCGATAAAAGCTGGATTAAAGGTCCTTAGCGACGCTCGAGCGTTTTAGTCGTCGGTCGCGTTAGAAGGACGTTTCACCGCTTCTGCGCCCCCGCGATCGGATAAGCTGCCCGGAAAAACGTGGCAATTTGATCTCGTCATTGTCGTCGTCGTCGTTGGGCGATGTTATTAATTAGCGCGCGCCCGCGGTGCGTCTGACACGTGGGCAATTTAGGGGGGCTGACGTCTGAATGGGGAAAGCAGCGCGGGGGATTGTTAAATATGAGTTTTTGAAAATGTAGCCCTTTTATTGGGACGTCTACCTGAATTGATTAACGAATAATTGAAAATGTGTTTTTAAGCGTCGCAATTGTGTGTTGTGAAAGAACATCTTTTAGTAATGAGATCGTGGGACGTGTATGAAATTCGAGGGATTCAGAACAATCGACGTAATGAAGAGTTCATTAAAATACATTTTGCAAATTTTAAACGACGAAATGCTCATTTGCTGGAGAAAATCGAGCGACGTTGTGGAATTATTATGAATTATTCACCATTCATCTGTTATCGATTCATTAGTAGCCAGTGGCTGATTGGCTGAATGATTATAATTCCGTTGAAAATACACATGGGGTGCAGGTTATGAGAATGGTTCGTGTTATTCTCCAGAAATTCTTTCTACTCTTGTTGTTACGCTATAATCGATAAACACAGTATTAATATCGTGCTTGTGTTCATACCAAAAGTTAATTGTTATTGAAATACCATCCCTAACGTGCTTTGAAATATCATTGATCGTTTCTACTGAAAATACTCGTACGTAGTCGAAACATTGAGAAATATGTGAATAAAATACTTGTTAGTAAATTCTGGCGGCAATTTAGTTTCGGGATATGCAGCAGAAGACTGACAGAAGGAATAGCAGGGGCTAAAATGCATTTTACATTGTATGTGGATATTTGCGAGCAATTTTACACGTCAGCTTCTCGTAGAAACTTTCGTTGAATACAGTACGTGAATCAGATGCAACTATGTGCAAGAGAATTGGAATGCATTATTGTTCTATCGGTCGCGTACGAAAGTACAGATGCATGCAGAGACATCGTGATACTCGAGGGACCGAAGGCCCTTATCTGCACTGCAGGCAATGCACCGAACTGCAATCCTGCCGATTCAACCTCCCTCACCTCCCCTCTGTCTCACTTCTCTCGTTCGAATTTCCATGTTTCTTTTCCGTGTTGATCGATATAGGAGATCATTGCATATTAAAGTGAATCAATGACCATGAATCATAGCCTGAATTTAAACATGCATTACTCTTACTTGCGAGGTTTTAAGACACCACACACAATACGTTAACTGACAAGGAAAAATATCGAACCCGCACACGACGATTTTATTGAGACTCTACCGATTTGCAGAATAGTGAAAAATCGTTAATATTGATAGATGAAAACAGCACAAAAACTGGGGGTCGAAAACATATTTTCTGGAATATCTCGAGAACTATTAGACATAGGAGAAATTTTTTTAAAGTGTGAACACAGATCCAGCCCCTGCTCAGTATTTAGAAAATTTCGGAAAATATGTTTTCAACCCCCAACTTTCGGGGCTCTTACCAATTACCATTTATCAACTTACGTTCACATAACCATTTACAAACGCACTGCAGTCAATCCAACGAAGCACTCAAAGGGATAAGCTAGAAGAATCTTAATGACACGCTTATTTCTCCGAATACTTCCAAATAACCCCACAGTGCAACAACCCTTAATAGTACTGCGTCCATTAGAATGTTTCCTTTTAACGTTCTAACGTAACAACAACGAGCCATTTCCTCGTGAAGCTCGCGGATTAATTGGCTTAACCGATGAACATCGATCCAATTCTTTCCTACCCCTGCGTTTCTGGTAATCGCGGGTTATCGCGCCACCCGAATCACCCCATTCCCACCCTTCGCCACGGTATCGTGGAATGCGTAATGTTTCACCAGCTCCGTATTCCTCCACGCGGCATGCGTTCCTTTCCTCCCCGTTCCTGCGTGCATCCTGGCCGCGTATTAATTCGATCACAGGTAAGCCGAAGCATTTCAGATTACCCCGCGGTTGCGGTTTGATCGCCGCGCGATAGACGCTGCACGCTTACGTGGCTGTCGTTCGTTTCTCCCCCCTTTATTCTTCCCCTCCGAAACACACCGCGGTGCTTTCGTTTTTATACTTCGCTGCATCTCGTCCTATCTCCGGCGATGCTATCGTCCAGCGGTAATAACGCGTACGTGCCTGGAATTCCCTGTATTGCAGTGCCACGGGATTCGTGCTCCCGCAACTATTTTTCGGCACCACCGGCTGGGAAAGGCGCCATTAGTTGTAGAAACCGGATCGCCCAAGACCGAGACTGTCCGAATTTCGTTTGTTACTTGGGTGACTAGAGGTGTACCCACTGTTTCAGTCACTACCCCGCGCAGCCGGCTGCGATCAATACAACCCCAAACCTCGGTTCGCGTATTTCCGAACCCAGTTTGCCAACCGGTCGACGAAAACGCCCGAAACTCTATCGTGCAATCGCAATTCCATGTGTTCGCGAGCAATCCTCGTCGTGCATTCGGTCCCGTATCTCTTGGAAACGGGAACCTCAATTCGGGCAATCGTTTTCTGTAAACTGGCGGCCGGGGTATATCCAGCTGTTCTTCAAACGTGCGTGCCATTAAGAGGGAACACTACTGTGACGCCCGGAAAAGTAAGCTATTTTTAAGAATTTTTTTAGGAATAATTTACGGTTTTCATTGAAACTCATTCTTAAGAATAGCTTACTTTTCCGGTCGTCACAATGGTGTTCCCCTTGAATCGTACGAGGACCTAGAAATGAACTTATTAAACGCGAGCGTGATGGCGTGCACGGCTGGTAACACGCGCGAAAGGTCGTAAATAATGTTCGGGGGTAGTGTTTTTCAGTGGCATATCTATTTCACTGTGTCCTGATTACTTTGTGGGAAAGCAACGGCTGCCCTGATCCAAGTCGTTCATTCGAATATGACTCCATCGTAAATGGTACATCCGCTCTTACTTTTTCAAATGAAATGCCAAACTTACATATTAAACAGACTATGGACGCAATATTCGCATAGGCGGGATTTAAAATTTTACAGGATTCTTCAGAGACTTACACCTTTCGGAATAGTATCATAGTGGTACGTGTTGTAGAAGCAAAGATAAATACACACGAGAACGTGCACGCTGTGTATCCTCCTGTGAGATAGGATTGCATCTCGATTTACTGGGTGTCGAAGCGTTATTTGATTCGGGAAAAAATGGAGAAAATGTGTGCGCCGTTTTCCAACGTTCGTTGCGCAATGCTTTTTCAGGGTCGTTAACCCGCGAGCACAGGTCCGCGAAAAATCTGAATTCTGCGAGGGGCGAAGATGATCCGTTTCCCACTCTTCGACTCTTTATCCGGCTTCTGTAATCCAGACGTACCCCCCGCCCCTCGAAAGTTTCCTGGTTCGATAAAGCGCGGACCGCGATTACGAAAGTTCTCTCGTCCTCACCGGTCTCGTTCGACTGTCCAACGTTTCGCGGTGTACGCTCAAAATTAAATCCATAACGGCTTTTGTTTGGCTTTCGTTTATTTCTTTTTTCACCCTCGTACAGCTGCAGCTGAAAGGTGAAACGATGAGATTCGAACGCGAGCCGGCGGTGAATCGTGTTTCGCGATCACGGGATGACGAGAAAGTTAATTACACTAGACATTCCTCTATTGGCTGTTTCCATCTGTTCAGAAATCAGTTTTTTCTGTACCGGTTAAAAGCTTGTCCTGTAAATACGTAGCGGCGGTTGGATTCCCGGTTTAATGGAAATTTGTTCTCCTTTATCGGGATTCATTGGGTTCTGTGTTAGTCAGTATCGTCCGACTCCTTGCCACTGTAAAGTACCAGATTTGGTTCTACTTTCTTTTCATAATAAATTAAACTCCATGTCTTGGATCGCTGGATACAACTCGATTCATTCGTGATTGCCTTTTTCAACATGTTTTCTGTGTTTCTTCCAAAGCATGATCGAAAAGTGATTATTAAATTCCATACGTTCCACCTAAGACCATCTCGCGAGTCTGCGCGAAAGCAGTTTATTTCGAATCGATTCCAGGATCGATCCTCCCGCCAGTACTCCTTAAATAGGGGTCGAGCTCCACTGACTTCGAAACGATGGCTCCTAGATCCCTTTCACTCACGCCAGTCAGTCCAGATCCTGTAATCTGTTATCGTAAAAATCCTGCTCGCTCACTGCTGCGCCACTGGCTTTAAAGGCAGAGAGGAACGTGCTGTATGAGACACGAGTCGGTAGTCCGGGTTTTCGGGGGAAAAGGGGAGAGAGCGTGATGGAGAAAAGGGAGGAGACGTCACCCCTCAAGAGATGGAGGAGTATCAATATCACGCCTCACTGCCGTCTCCGCTCGAATCCCTTTCCAGCCGTCTCTTTTCGCCCACCCCTTATTATCAGCTTGGAAAAATAATCTCCGAATACGGATTCCCATCCACGAAAACGCAGACGGTCGCGTGCATCCACCCTGAGTTTAATTATTATTAATATCTTTCAATATTCACAGGGGAAAAGGATTTGCAATAATTACACAAGGACATATAATACAGAGAAATATTAACGATGATTGAAACTGAAATTGTACAGGTTCGAAGTGGCTTTTCAGAACTGAAACAGTCATCCATTAGCCTGAGTACACACGTTTCGTGTAGGAATAGGTTTCGTACGCTCTTCCAACCGAATTCTGAGATCCAATATTTCGCGAACTCCAGGATAGAATCTCAGAACTCTAGAATTAGCCTTCGTGCCTATTTTTTATCCAAGTACTCGCAGAAATTTACGCTGGAAGGTTAATATTTACCGTTGCCCGCGTCCTCTGGTATTTCTGAATAAAATGGATTTGCGGTTTCGCTCCTGCGGCTGTTCGGCGCGGTTGAATTTCAATCGATCGACTTTGGAAAATAATATGCGGTCGCGATTTATTTGCACGCAGGTTGAAGCGAATAAATGCATCGATAAATCAGCGTTTTGAACGCACGGTCGGCGAATTTTGCTTTTCCCCGCCCGTCCCTGTTTAAAATAATCAAAACGGTTTACGCCTCCCTCTGCGGAAACGTTTTCGAATCTGTCCCCCGAATGATGAATAGCGTGAAGGAAAAGAGTTTCGAGGATCATTGGCAATTCGGTGGGGGCTCCGATAACTTTTTTACGCGATCCCTGCCGGTTCTCCCCGGCCAGCCACGTTTCAAAGGGTGACAAAGTGTGCGACCCGCGTTACATCGTGAAGTTGAAATATCGTCCCGATGAATTGTTCGGAATAATGCCACTTGCCGCGGGTACCGCCTCCGAGCGCCTAAAAAAGAGAAGCTCCCCGTTGTGAATGTTAACGAGCACGTGAAAAACGAATAAAGCTGCCACGCCTTCGAGAGAATATACTGGCCAGTGTAATCACGTGGAAGTTGGTCTTCCTCTAGAAGATTGATTAACTTGCAAATAAATTTATATACTTGCTGGATCGCAGAGCGTTGTTGGAGGACCTTCTTACGTCTCCTCTTAATTTGGCCTCTAAGACACTGTAACATATAGCAGATTTCCTTTTTAGATCACACTGTGTACCCACACAGAGAAACATGACACCCCTTTTAATAGACTCTAAAAGGTGTCGCTAATTTAAACAAACGGAATAAAACTGTGGGGCAATGTTTCCAAGCAGCAGAGCACACCGAGATCCCAAGTCACCAATTAAAGCCATCCTGCTCCCGCGGAGCGCTTTCCTGTCAAAATCAACACGCTAACACTCGTCCAAGTACAGGTCCTCTTGTTTGCCGATTTCCCCCTTCTCTTTCTCTATTTACTACCGTCTCCTTTCAGTTTCTTCGACTTCTTCCTCGCCTTCTCCGTCTTCTCCTTCACCGAAAGTCGTTTCGCAAGGGAACCTGCAAACCCTCGTGGATGGCCTTCCCTGTAAATTGTATAAGGGGTCGGTTTGAGGCGAGACCCGGGGTAAGGAATCCTCCGGCAGGCATTTCGCGAGGACAATGAACCTTGTTCGTTTCCAGAGGCGCCGTAAAGCTTTAACGAGCTAATCTTTTACGAGCGACAGCGCGCCTTAAATACTCGTTGCTGGAGATTTCGTCGCGTTGTCATTTATCCGCATAATCTGTCGATATTCGAGACTCTAAAACAGGCTCGCTTCCGCGATTCATCGCGGGCTATAGGCGAGCGAAAAGGCGATGGATTCGGGGGAGTTTTATATTTGACGAGCACGTAGCACGAAACGGGGACCGAGGGGAATACGGCGATGCGTTACCCTTCGGAAATTGGGAATTTCAATGACTCGTGAAGGGCCGTCCCTCGTCTGGAGTCGATTTCGACGCCGTTCCGTGGATTAATTAAAGCACAATAGGATTAAAGCACAATAGTAGGACTTGATTAGCTCTATCGGTTTTTTTTAGAAAGAAATACCATAGACAAATGGATCTCTCAGTCGATCAAATTTTGCAGTACCTTGAGCCATCTTTGAGCAGATATTTGAAATGTTACTTACCAAGCGAATAAGATTCCGAGGAGTCTTCAAAGAATCTCCCCTTGTTTCATATTTACTACGAAGGATAAAGAAGTCCCTTCGTTGGCGGGAGGGATAATACTGCTGCGTTCATTTAAGCGTGTAATATTCCAGCGGACGCTCTGTCGAATGAACATTCCGGCGCTCTGTGATACTGAATCCTCGTTAAGCGAGCCGAAATGATTAAACTTTTCTGGCGTGTAGATCTAGCGGCGGGGTAGGAAGAAGTACGGCGCGAGCTACGTGCTGCTAAGTATTTAAGTAGGGTCCTCTTTATGAAGGCTTTGGACTTATTAGCGCCATCGCCATGGCAAATATTTCCTCCGTGTGTCAGCGCGTGCACGGAATTTTTCTCGCGTCCCTCCTCCATTTCTCTTCTCCGCGCACATCAGGTGGCGTTCTTTTTCTCTGCTTTTTACGATGTCATTTCAGCACCGTTGTTCCAGTCGACCCCTTTGACGCGTGTTTGCGTGGCGCACACGCGTATTTATGTACTCGTTAATTCGGTGTGTCCATTCCTCGCATGATCACTGATTTAAATAATGCAGCCGTCGGAATGCGACACACCTGAGAGAGGAATGGTTGCTCGCAGGGAAACAAGTGGAAAATGTGGAATCAACTATTTTCATTTATCGCGGCGATTTTCAGCAAGAAAAAAAACGTTCCGCGACTCTGGACACTCTGTAGCGGTATTACAGAAAATCATGCGTCATTTTTGCAACTCGCAGTGTTTTAATGCCACGAGAACGTTGCACGATTTATCGCCTCTCCACTGCCATTATCACAAGGATCGTGCCAGCGCCGCGATGCATTTGCAGTTATCGTGCCACGAAATTGCTGCGAAATTACACAATTTCATCGCAATTTTTCCTCTGGCTTTTCCAGCTCCACCGACCAATCCGGACTTTCTCAGTACAGTGTGGCTCTGTCGAGCGTGGCTTTCTTTTTTATACCCAACAGCCGATTTTATTAAAATTCATATTCAAATTTTGCCAACTCCTTTCAATATCCTGCACAAGTGAAATAAATAAATAAACATCCATGGTGCTAAAGCTCGTTGAGCCGTAGTCTACGGTATCCGAAAAACTGTCGATCCTTCTCCAGATCGTGCCGCATGTTTACCTCTAAACGTTTTCATCGGTTCCGTGCGTTTCCTGAAAATCGAGTATTCCGACGAGAAACGGCGAACGCCGATCTATCCGTGGAAGCGTTCTAGCCGGCTGCACCTTTTAGTCGACTAAAATGCCGATTTGCCTGGGGATACGGTTTTATGCATACGCGCGACGGCCCCATACTTTGGCTATTTTAAAATAGCGGCTTCGGTGTACGACTTTCGCTATCCCGACGTTCATTGTTGTGTTGCGCAGGCGGGCGCTTGTGTGCATACGTAACTGCATCGCTTGGTAAAATTGCTAGCGGAGGAATTTCCGCGCTCTCCTCCGCTCTTTATTCCTCCTGCTTGCATTCTGTTTCGTTCCAATCTTTCCCTTTCTTCCTCCCTTTCTTCCTCGCCCGTTTCGTCTTTCTAACGCCCATTCGCTCTACCTTTTATCGGCATTTCGAATCATCGTGGAATTCCATCAACCTATCAACGTTGCTCATCTAGCGAGTGCACGTGAAGCAGCACGGTTCGTGCAACTCCACCGTTTCGTTCTTCGCCGTCCATTCTCCGCGGCGACGATGCCCCCGAATAGACGTATTCTTCTTTTCTCGACGGAATAACGGCGTCTGGGTTTTCGGTGACGCGCGGAAATCATTTCAGAGATGGTCGTGAAACGGTTGCGGTGAACTATACTAATAGAGACTCGATGAGAGAAGCTATTGCGAGTGAATGGAAGTTCGGCGACAATGGGTGCCAGCCAGACGGCTGACTAAACGCACGGCTATACTACTTGCGCGCGACAGGTTCCAGGTTTTTCGCTTTTCGGGTCTAGTGGTTTCATTCATTATCCTCGTCGTATCAAGTGGTCTATTTTATTATCATATATTAAAGCAGATATGTGATATCGAGTGGATATATCAAGCATGATTAGTGCAATGAAGGCGAGCTCTTATTTCTGGTTGATCGAAACTATTAAAATGAATAACGAGGGTTCCTGTGTTTCTACCTCGCTTCATGATAAATGTAACAATGCATCTGCAAAGTGCAACTGAAATTCCTACGCGTAACGGCATATGAAATTTCTAATAGATGTGTATCAAATCAATAACGTGTGTAATTAATGATCTCTCTCTATTAACAGTTCCGAACAAAACTGTTTATATGTTTATATGTAAATAAATACATCATAAGTTTTCAGAGTGTTTTGAAACTTATCCCAAGGAGGATTGCACTCGGTCCACTAACAAAAATAAATGAAAGTGACAAAATTCCATAGTTCATTCTGTGCAAACCAGCTTTTTCGTCGGCACCATCAGCAATCGGTGGTCGTCTTTTCAAGTCGTGATTCCAGTCGTGGGAATCTTTCTGCTGCAAAGGTTTACTTCGCCGAGAGCGCCAGACAGTTCGCGTCGCTGCGACGTTAATTACCGAATTCTTTGTACGCGCTTTACAAGCGCCCCTCCAAATGGCAGACTTCCTTTTCCTGAATTAAGTCTCTGGAACATTATCTTTTAATAAGTGAGATCCGACTTCGGTTTGAATGGGGAAGGAGGGACAGCGGGGCGTTCCCCTTTCTGCAGGGAGCGAAAGCGGTTCGTGGTATGAAAATCTGAGCAGGAACGGGACGGAACGCTTCGTGCCTGGCCGTCTATTATCTCTTCTTTTTTCTCCCGTCGCGCCGTGGCATTCGCGGACCCTTTTTTTCACTCGCCTCGATTCGAACAGCGCGAATTGGCTGCATCGTTGAAATGCACCGTCGTCCGTCGCAGTCTCTCCCACGCGTATACCGCCCGGAGGTAACGAAATTCGAGAATTCCCGGAATATCCCGTCGTATTTCGCGAGGCTGGTCTCTTAGCGGAGACCCTGCGTCGTACATTTGCGGCCAAGCGTCTTGCGTATCTTTCCATTTCGTTATGGCCCGTCTACGAATCTACAAATCCTCTCTAGCGGCAAGAATATCACACCTCTTTTCACGGAAATTGTTACAAGTACTATTCGGGGATTATTCTGCCGAGAATTTGGGTCTTCGTAGATACGTGTAATAGAATAATGTATTTTTTAATTTTTCCACGAAATAAACATTCACTGCTTGAGAAATATATTTAATTAATTAAACTGGGTATTTTGGGTGTGTGACTCGCAATTAAACTCGTTGAAAAGTTGCCACGAGACGTCTGGCGCGATCGTCGCTCTAAAAACCGAAATCCACGGCAATATGCTCCTCCAGGACATAAATGGCGGATTAGGAGGGCGAGGTTTATTCATTTTCCCTGATGAATTCTGCATGCACGATGGAGTTCTCCTCGATAAACTTCCTACGTGACTGAATGCAAGTTGATGGGCGCGTAAGGTTTCCCGAGGGTCTGGCATGGCGGAGATTGTCATACAAATTAATTCAAATATTTGACGTTGTCTGCTTTAATTCTTCGCGTCGCCCTCTCTCTCTCTCTCTCTCTCTCTCTCTGTCTGTTCCCCACGCGTTTTAAGCCTGCGGGGAGACGCACGAGAAATCTGTCGCAAAGAGAAAGAATTTCTCGTCCCAACGAAATCTTTGAGGACACCGAAACGAAGGGTCTTCTTTGTCTTTCGAAGGACATACTTACAAGAATTTCGCGGATCACAAGTATTGCAAGGAAACAGTATAACGTTTACTGTATTTTCCAAACTTTACAAACACTGAATTTCTTCCTTCCGTTAGACAAACTTTAGTTTCATTATTACGTTCTAATTCTGCTTCTCGTTTATCCATTTCTTTTAACTCCGGTTAATTCAATTTTTGTGTCACTTCAACTTTCGCGATTACGTTGAAGCAAATACCTTGATATAAATTACTTAGTTCCGAGAGACACGATCGATACACGGAAGAGCCAACGTCCCTGCGCATATGCTGAGAGAAAAGCAAACAAATTTTTATTAGACTAGCTCCGAAACGAGCAAAACTGTATTTCCGCTCTTTCCGAAAGAACATCTCCCTATTTTTCGGAGCGATTTCGTATCGCGTCGCGCAATTTCCATAGCAGCGATGGATTAAATACCGTGGCCGAAAATTCAACTAGCCGTCCACGCTCGGTAATATGTAGTTTTATTTACTCGTTATTCGGGAACGTGATAAAGTACCTATACGTTCGTTGAATATTCGGTGACCGTTAAATTACGCCGCTAATAAAACGCGAATTACCAATTGTTGGGCGATTTACGAGTTTTCGCACTTGGACCCTTCGATATGGAGCTCGTTTATTCGTATCGCGGCACGCCGGCGAGATAAAGAACGGGAAGAATTCAATCCTACCCCGCATGGCCTGCGCTTTGAATTTCCATTCGGTTAATGCGTAGCCGTAAACCGATCGCGGGTTACTCTCTCGTCCGCGGACATAATTGATATAACCGAGTTAGTACAGTAGATTTAACGGCGAAATGAATTTTATTTGTAATCCGTCGGCACGAATTATTTATCTTTAATGCGTTCTGCGAATAATAATTGAGTTTGCCGTGCTCGCTCTTGGCGTGACCGCTCTTCCAGTGCTCGGGCTGTGATTGAAAATTATTGACTGTCGATACGGATGTATGTGTGTTTCATTCGTGACTGTCGATAGCAATTGCCATTTTCATTTCGTTTCTCTAATTGCACGCTTACCTTTTTTTTCGCAATAACGGACCGCCGCGGATTGAACAACATTTTATCCAGGGTTCACGTCCTATCATTGTGCTTTTCAGTTTTTAGTGTAATCGTTATTCCGTAAATTCCAAAGCTGGCAAAAATTTCATATCCAGAAAGCTGTGTATCGTTACAGAGTATTATTGGAATTTACATCCATTCAGTACAGGCTTCACAATATCGCTCTTCAATATTTTGTTCCTATTAAATTATCATGAAAGCGGCAGCTATTCTGCAGGCATTGTTGAAACTAATGTCGAAATAATGACAAGCTTTGAAAAATGTCAATGAGAAGATAATAGTAAATCGTTTTCCCACGTAGTAGCTTGATAATACTTATTATTCGAAGACATCGTTGGGATCATTATCCGAACTCGACGTGGGTCATGAACATGTATCTTGGGAAAAGACCCTCGCGGAAAATACCTTCGGGAAAGTTTTCGAAACTTGTCGCCGAATCGTGACGCGAATATCGAATTTTTCCGTGAGAACTTGGCTTTCGACCTGAATTATTATCACGGATGGCCGGTCTAATATAAAAGAAGAGAATAAAAAAAAACAGTCGAGGCGTAGCATCATGAATTTCGCCTCTCAGTCTCTTCAGTTCGCCTCCACGAGTCTAATTTGAATTTCAATTCCACTCGCGTTCAATACCGCCGATCGTTTCCGAAATTTCAACAGTTGAAGACTTTCTCTCGGAAAAGAGAGCACTCGACGATATTTTCAATGTTTAAATTGTAAAATAATGCAGCGTTCATCGAAGACGACAGTTCTTCCCTCTGCAACATTACTCGACTTTTATCAAACGTATATCTACCACCATCGCTCGCCGTAACAGCACGCGGATTAGAACTTGCGTGCCTCTGATAGTAAATTAAAACTAACGTTGGGGGCCAAGCAACGACGACGATTCCCAGCGCACGAAAGTCGGGAAATGGTCGACCGAGAGCGTTCCCCAGTCGAACGAAAATTAAATCGCTCGCTGAACAGCTCCTGACGTATCGACGTTCGTAATAGCATTAGCGCCAGGCGCGTTTATCGAGAAGCGATCGGATACAGGCAGCAGCTTCATCGTGGCTCGAGCAACGTGTAAAATATGCAAGGAGGGCATCAGTTATTTAACGTAGAGAGGAAAGTTATCTCATTGAACGTCAGTCTGCGTTCACCATAATTGCACGCTCAACCGTTCCGCTTGCACAAGGGACCACGCAAAAGGAGCCGCGCTTGCATGCGATTATCTACCGAATTGATCGTCGGCGCGGTCGCCGTCTGCCGAATTCACCCGTTAAGTATTATCACTGGCAACAACGAAACACCATGTAGAATCGACGCTCGGCGACGGTATTCCAGGTAAACGGGTCACAAAGAACACGGGCCACGCTCGCAAACTTGCGCCGCGTAATATTCAAATTTCCACGGCAACTGCTAACGAGCCTCTCGATGAAACGTTTAATTACAAAAGTTTCGATAAGGCGCAAAGCCGTGAGGCGCGCCACGCGGAAACGCATGAAAGCGCATTCCCCCCTTGTATTATATTAGTCGGAGGATTACAGGTTCCACCGACGGGGGAAAGTATTTGGCTGAGGCCGTACGCAAAATTGGGTTTACGAATTTCATACCCCGCCCTAGTCCCTTGTAACGCGAAAAGGCACGCCCTTATTGAGTCTCGTGGAGTACGGCAACGCGCCCTGAGACTATATTATAAGAATTCCTATTGTCCTGCTTGAGTTGCGTTTAAATAAATTACAGAGAAACGCTGCTATCTTCTGCGCTGTGTTAAGCTTCCTTTGAATGTGCTCGCTTTAGTTCAGCCCTGGCAAACGAAAATTTATATAGCAGAAAATCACTACCTGGCCCTTGCAGTCGTATAATTATAACCAGTACTTGTATCAGGGCTGCTTCAACTTCCGCCTGTTATCTAAAATATTTGAAGGAATCAAGAAAATTTAAATCTCTTTGATTCACATTTTTAAGGTTTTCTGTTTTCCAAATGCGTCTTAATATCCACAATAAAGTATTGTAAAACGTGCAAATGGTATACGCTATTATTCGTGCTTCAATCCAATTTAAAAGAAATCGTTCATTTTAGCCATCTAACACCCTCGCAACCCTTTAAAGCATATTTTAAAAGTATGTTCTATTCTGAACGCGTTACGCATCGAATGACAATCAAACGTTTCGACAGGACTTTCATCCACGACCCGCAATAGCGACAAATTTTATTCGAATAATATTAAGGCGGCCAGGAGCGAAACAATGAGAGAACTTAATTGAATATTTCCGAGAGACCGGAATTGAATGGCCGTGGCCACTATTCAATCCGAAGAAATCGTTTAGCGTGCAAACAACGAAAACAATCAATCTAATCAAGTTGTACGGTTCAGACCGTATATTGACCAATGTCGAAGTGGCATGCGTGCACAGGTGTGTCAGGGGCTGGGCGTGTAGGTCCGTCCGGCGAAATGTACGCGCGTGTTGCATACGCGGAGGTGATCGGGCCCGTAGATTAATGGATAGCGTTGTAGGGGCGCGGGATTGGTTACAATGCACGTCGATCGGCTTGTGTCCTCTACGAGAGAACAACGACGCGTAACATAATATCGACGGATTGGCGTTTTGCTTTTGCCTCAATTAACATTGCGCTGCGTGCAGGGAATTGCGAATTTTGCCGGCGCCCGCTGCCCGACCCGCACTGCGAGCCCCGAGTATGCGAGATACGCGCGTGCCCGGTTTATGCCACGCAATTCACCGCGCCGCTTGACAATATTATCGAATCGTAATGTATTAAAGAGGTTCGATAACACACGGGGTGAGTTACAATAGCGTTGCAACGCGAACGCTTCGGTTATACATCAATATTTTCTCAGAGATAACGAGCGACGCGAGATGCTTAATGCGGATTCGCGGATGACACGATGCTCCGTCGAGTGTACGCGAATGCGGTAACTATTCCTCTGTCTCCGTCTAACTTTATGGCTCTCTCTCTCTCTCTCTCTCTCTCTCTCTCTCTCTCTCTCTCTCTCTCTCACGCTCTATGCGGTAAATTGGCCCTTCGCGGTTTCACTATATCTGCGAAACGCATAGAAGCTTAATGGAACGTTACATCATTTCGCCGTAATCTTGTACACATCATTTCTATACTGAATACTTCATGAATCGCATCAAGTTTCTGTAGCTGAAAATTATTTTGGAATTCTATTGGACCTTTAATAATTATGCCTCCATTTCCTAGGAAATAATGCGAAAAATTTACGAGATTGCTCTAGGAATTATCCTAACCTTTCACTATCTCTGTTATAATTTTTGTGTACACGTATAACAGTAGAGCTTCTCCGTGTCCTATATCGTATGTGGACGAACGTACAGATGACCGAGACCCCGTCGCAAATTGAATTCCAAGTTGATGAGAGGTTGATGCTCTTAACGAATTATACATGCAGAACAGACTGCAAGATTGCAGAAATGTTCTTGTTTGCTTGGGTTCGAATAGAAGTCAATGTTTCTTCTCGAGAGTCCAAAACCACTCTTTGATTCGCAAGGGAAGTTAGTTAAACCTGAATATTCAGAAAATTATGCAACTTCGTGTGCAAGTAGAGTAGTGGATCCGTAACATAAACCTATTTTTTTTGTTGTTGCCAAAGTGCGGTTTTATGGAGTTAAGTCGCCGCTTGAAAAAATGCAGAATTTTCTCTTTCGTGGAATATCTCGAGAGCGGTGAGAGATATCGAAAAGAAGTTTAAAGGAAAGTTGCATTTCTTTTTTAAATCTTCATAACTGCGTATAATTAATTATCGAATTTTTCGGTAATTACTGTTACCCACTTTTGAAAATATAAAAAGATGCAATGTTGGTGTAAACTTCTTTTCGATATCTCGCACCGTTCTCGAGATATTTCACGAAAACGGAAATTTGCATTTTTTCCATCCTGTAAAAGCGCACTATATGTCATACACAAAAAATAGGTTTGCGTTACGGATCAACTACTCTACTTGCACACGAAGTTGCATAATTTTCTGTGTTTCCGGGTTGCCTCACTTTTCCTTGTCAGCAATTGTACAGGGTGGAACATACAGCCTATACAAAAACGACTCCAATCTACAACTCGGGGGCACGAGATTTCCTCTTTTATTCGTGAATGCCAGGAGTAAAAGAAATCTAAAAATTTCATACTTTTTACGATTTTTCTGACTAAATTTCATACCGTTTGTGGTATACGTACCTATAAAGATAGGATCGTTTGAAAATCGATACGTTCGCAGTGTTTCGCCCTATCGTTGTGTTCGTTCTTTTGAAACGTTAGACAGTCGATTGTTCGGGGGATATAAGCGTAGCTGGCGCATGGAAACACGTTACGGTATATTGGATTTTGTTGCGGGGAACCTTTGAATTTTCGCACTCTCGACGCCGGTTCGTTCATTAACTCGTGCAACAGAGTCGACGATAATGGCTTTTCTACCAGCGCGTCCTGCGCTGAAAGCTTGGCGAAATATTCGCGCCCGTACAGCTGCCTCGCAATTAATTTTTGCACAAATATGTTCTGATAGCGGTATCTGTCGCGCGAATAAAGCTCGCCCCTGTGAGAATCCTTTACGATGAAGTCACGCTGAAACATGTCCTGTTTACAAGCACGTTAATTATGCCCGTCTGCGCATTTTAATTGCAAATTGTCGTAAGCTTGTTTCGTTGTTATTCCACGGCTCGAATAATCGATGACCAGTGGAGAAAAAATGAGCGAGTTCGCTCGCCAATGGCAGCAACGATGCCAGGTGTAAATATTTTGTTACCGAACGGCGCCGAGTGAATGTTTCATTAATGGCCGATGGGAGTTTTGTAAGCGCGACTACGAATATTCATACCATTGTCACATTCTCGTTTAAACGAAAATACGTTTTAGCGTCGACGGTGTACAGTTTGATGTTCGCTTTGCAGCGCAGAGAGGATGATTTTAATTGATAGCAATGATGCGCGTAATCACGATTATCGTTACAGTCGCCTAAATGCAACGCGCTGCTCGCCGTGCACTGCTTTGCACGGCAAATAATATCCTAAATTTCCTCTTGTTTATGCATTCGCCATTACCGTCGTTGAGGGCTGAATGCTCACCACACACACACACACATGCACAGCCACACATGCATAAGTGCAGACAACGGGCAAATGAACATGTCAAGAGCATAATGCACTTGTACTAATGCACATTGCGTGTTAGTATTCAGAAGTGTGGGCGCGTGGAACATTGCCGTGAATTTGGCGTT
This sequence comes from Andrena minutula, assembly GCA_929113495.1. Lineage (NCBI taxonomy): Eukaryota > Metazoa > Arthropoda > Insecta > Hymenoptera > Andrenidae > Andrena > Andrena minutula. The sequence goes on from OV815993.1 coordinate 4,145,439, forward strand.
AGCTTGAGTAACGGTGATTGGTTCAACGTAAGAATTAAAATGTCTTTGCGTGGTGAAAAATGGGAGGCAAATAAATTTCAATTAAGTCACTCGTCTGCATTTAAAATGGAAAACTGAAACGGCCTCTGGATAGAGATAGAGAATATCTGTTTTATGATCTTATTTTCAACCTGCAATTTTTTTGCTCTCATGCCCTAATACGGTTCCATTTCATAAAAAATAGTCCCTAAAAAAGATTATTGCAATCGGACAAGAGGAAAGGGTGCCGATCGGGCCTTAAAGTTTAAAATTCATCAATGGTTTTAATTTGAAGAATTTCTCAAAAATGGTAAGCCCTATCGAAATTTTGTTCAAATAATATTAAAAGAGTATTCAATTTTCTACAAAAAAAAAAACGGTTAGAACCACGAGAAAATTATATATATAGTAACTGTAGAAAATTGAATGCTCTTTTAATATTATTTAAACAAAATTTCGATAAGGCTTACCATTTTTGAGAAATTCTTTAAATCCAAACTGTTGATGAATTCTAAACTTTAAGGTCTGGTCGGCACCCTTTCGTATTGTCCGATTGCATTATACATTATCAGAGACAATTTTTTATCAAATGGCACCGTTATAGGGGGTGGGAGCACACAACTACATAAAAATTGACACGTATAAATAAGGGCCACCATATTATGATATACACAAGGGATGGGTAAGTTGAACTCCGATGATAACAGGGACTACTCTGCACCTTAGAAAACACCACGATACCTGTTGAGTGTTAACGCAGTGCCAGACTACGTGCAAATCAACCGTGACAGTTGAAAGAAAGGCAATGACTCGTCGAAGACAGCTGAGCGTAAAATCCACTTGATCCGGTGAATTGCCAGTTTCCTTTACGCAGTTTCGCGTGCCAAGGAAATCGCGTTGCCCGTTAACAGGGGTGGCCCGGAAAAAACGTGGCACACGCACCCGTGCGTGAACCGTTGAAAGTCGCGGCAACAAACGCGTTCAAAAATTGCGTCAAGAGGCGTGGTTCCCACTTCACCGCGTATCCAGCGCAGTCAGGTAGCGTTTGAGAAGTGCCGAATGAATGCAATTCTTGCGTACAAAGTACACGCGGTTTTTAAACACCCCCGTAAAGGGCGCTCGCGACCCACAAGAGAAAGAGAGAAGGAGAGAAAGAGAAAGGCACGCCTTTGAGGGAATTCTCTCTGCACGAGCTGCCTCGCCCGAACAAGGAAGACTCAACTTTTTCCTTCTTCACCCTCTATGCTCCCCATTCTCCTCCTTTCCGCGAGAGATACGAGCGAGCTGCAGACGTTTGCGCGGCGATAATTGCAAAAAAGTTAATTAAGAACACCGTAGGAATGTAGCAATTTACATTTACGCCCTTCCGTTTGCTTTCATCTCACCGCGAAGAGCGGCTCGGATCGGGTACTCGTAACGCAACACGCCTCTCTCCAGTCTTCTGTATCGGCTACTCCTCCGCCCTGTCTTTTCCATTACTCCTCCCGCGCGCGTGTGTTCTCTCCCGCACGTCCATTTACTCTCCCCCATTAATCTTGCTACCTTTGTCACCAGCTCCCAGCGCTTATTATTCTCGCTGTCCCTTTTCGATTTTTACCGCCGCGGACACACGCGTGCGACGTTCCACCCTCTTTCGTCGAGCTTCCTCTTCGGCATTAGTTGCCTCTTATTGGATTTCTTCTATTCCGCAATCGCAGCGGCTTTCCACCTAATTCTCTCACTTAATCTCCCATTATTCCTCGCTCCTGCCGCTCGCGCCACTCGTCTCTTTCACGCCTTCCTCTCTCGTACCCCGTTTCGTACTGCTCGAAACTCCACCTACCCACTTGCCCTCCCCACCCCCCACCTTCACCCCTGCGGACCCTCCACTCGCCGGCTCCTCTTCAGCGCTTAAGTAAATTCCATTGCAGTTCGGCTGAGCGAGATTCCTCGCGTAGTGTCGGCTCGGACGAGGGAAATCCCGGGAAAGAGAGCAACGGAGGAGCCGGAAGGATGGCGGATGGATGGGGGTGGAGCGAGCGAACGGAGAGACGGGGGGTGCAATCTTCCGCTCACCTTTTTGACTTTTGTTGGTGCGCCAGTGCGTCCTCGGGAACGGTGAAAGCGTCCTCGAGACCAACCCTTTCCGCCGACTCAAGTTCCTTTGACCATTAACAGTCCGCTTTTTAGACATTCGTCGGCCATTGTGCGGGCCCTCTCCTTTCGTCGCGACAACGTATGTGCATCTTTCCCCTAACCGTATCGCTGTAATTTTGCGAACCGTGGATGTTCCGCTGGAGACAGCGAGTTTCTTGGAGAGCATACTTCCTGCAAGCACTTTAGAATATCACAATCTACGCGTTGGTAGTTACCCTAAGCTTTCAGGATTGTGATCGTTAATTGGACAGCTTCGTTCTAAACCATCTTTAATTTGCGAAGCGTACTATGATACATATGAATCCAATTCAGGGACCAGTACTTATCAGAAATTATCTGAACATGTTGAGAAGCTCCATTTTTGTTGCTCGCAACGGCCACGCTTCTCACTCGCGACTAAGTCCCCGAGTTACTAATTACATTACATGACGGGAGGCGTCGCTGTAACCAATTAGCAGGACCACGTGTAACAGAAACAAAATACAGCAGCTTGTTTCGCGCGATACAATTAATATTCAGCGATGATTACTCTTTCGCCGGCTACCGTGCCAGTTTTTCATTTGTTTCTCTCGCACGGACCAGAAATTAATTCCCTGGTCGTTTGGAGTTTACCGTGGTGCGGCTTTCAATTTGAAAAATAAAAACAAAGAAGGAAAAATGAGTAGCAGGAAACAGCGGTACGGCAGCGGTCGATTGAGATTTACTTAAAAAAAATCAGTGCACTGCGTGCTCCCGTTTCGCCGTAGAAAACGAGGTGAATATTACACGGGTGTGCCGATGGATTTGCCTCACACAGAAAACGTGGTGTAATTGCCGCGACAGTTTGTTCGCGATAGAAACAACACTCGTTGGCAGGAGGCGATACAGACTCGTTATAAATACGAAAGGCAAAACGCGAGCGTCTTGCGCGGCAAAATGATGAAAAACACCGAACAAATTTACATCAACGAAATTGTACTCGCCACATAATACGCGGTCGAGCACGGCGGCGAACTGGTAAATGTGACCTTCTCGGGGGCACTCTGTTGCGAGCACAATTATGATTTTAATTAACAACGAGGCTACAGTTTATCCCGGCGTGTTGCGAGTGCAAGTCGGCTGCCCGTTGCTCCCGCTACTGGAAATATCCATTAAACAACATAGGCAGTCAGAATACTAATTGAAATCCAGCGTTTAGTTATTTGCTCACGGCCGATCGTCGACCCCCGCGGACGCACCGTAGATGTATGTAAATAACGAACGTATGGGTTTTGTCGTGAATGAGAATGTATTGTAGCTTTTGTTGTAGCCTCTAATTATACGTTCCAACGAACAGGTCGTACTTTATCCATTTACATCGACTACGTTTCTCATTTCAAAATGAAAGAATAACCGTATATCTATGATTAGGAATTCTGACAAATCTGCGGATGTTTATAAATATTTTTCAGTTCCCGTGCTTCCGAGACGGATCTCGATAGACAGGGTAGTTGCCTCCGAAGAGCTTTGCCCCCTCGTTGTTCCTTGTATCACGTTTGTCTATACGCGAAGGATAATGCATGCGCCCATCAGTATTCGTTCGAACTCAATATTGGTACGCGGGAGGCGTGCCCGTCGCGTCGAATTTCCATACAGGCTCCTGCAGACAGTATGGAAATGCGAAACTGAAAAACAACTGGAAACCGCCCCGAACGTACCTGGCCTTGTGTCTTTCTCTTTCTCTTGTCGGGCGCGAACGAGTCTCTTGGAACTCAAACCTCCCGCGACCGCATTATTTGACGAGAGAGTTCTTGCCCGGCGAAAATTCGACTGCGCAGAAACAATTTTGTCGGGACGTGGAATGAAAAGCAGCTGGATCACTACACACCACGCATATGTCGAATGCAATCGGTGCAATGATATTTGCGAGCTCTGGAGTCTGTGAGCCCTGCAAGCTCCAGATGGAACGATAACTTTGGAAGTTGCGAGAGCGAGCAAACTCCTCTTTGATGTCACAGAGGAAAAGAGAATGAGAGAGCAGAGTGGCTAATACTATTGGCTTTATTCATCCGACGGTTACCGTTCACTTCAGTTTCGTCTTAAGCCGATAACTTCCTTATTCTAGCGCTCTTTGCAGTCGTTTAAAGCGTTTAAGAGACCCCCTCCGATCCCTTAAGAAGTGACAACTCTGGGGGATTAGCAAGGATGTAAATACCACTGAGGAAAGCTTCACGATTTACTGAGACTACGGAAACGCGCAGATTCCTCTAAATCTGTTTCCAAGCTCTAGTTTTAAAAATTTTCATATTGATTGCATACAAATCTCTTTGTACAAATGTACTGATACTTTAAAATATTACTAGAGGTAACGTCGCGATACTTAGAACTGAATTTCGTGAAGTAAAATTAACTCTGAAGGTGGAAACCCCAAGGAGATTCATGATTTTAGAGGAAGCGATTACATTCATCGCGCTATAACTGACAAGGCCAATGTTCCTCTATTTTGCCGATTAAGCGATACAATCCGAAGCATGGAGGATTAAGACAGCATAATATTGATTTTAGCCGAGGTGAGGTGGATTCACCTAACTCGTACCGTCCACGCGCGTGATTCGCCGTCCGCAAAAGGGCCTTGGTTTGCGGTCTTCGTGCAAGGCTTTCCTCCTGGCCGAATAATGCCAGCTTTCGGACGATCGATGCCTCACCCCTGGTAGATTCCTGACGCTTTGTGTGCCGCCGCGTATTTCTCATATACGTAGCACAATCAGTGGCAGGTGTTTACTCGGCCTGATTAACGTTGCTCCTCCACCACTACCCCAGCTGTAACCTGGCCCGCGGCTGACAATGCACTGGGTATATCTACTAAAACGGCCGCCGCGGCTCTCATAGTCTGAATTTAGCTGTCATTCTTTGCCCGCGTCGCTCGCGTTTCGCGAATATAAATAGCCCTAATTGTTTCCAGCTCTCGCGGGCCGCGCGAATAATTATGGGAACTGAAATTCCACGAGGGGATTAAATAACGATTATTCGCGTTCTTTCGCCGTGCAGGCGGGCCGCTGTTCTTCTGCGGGTGCGTAACGTTTATTGGAAACCGATTTATCGCTGTATTAATTACGAAACTACGTAACGTGCAATCGAATTTTCCGTGAAATTCATTTTTGAAAGGCAGCCAGTTTCGCGGCGAGATGTGTAAACATTTTGGGAGCAATTTTTGAAGCTGGAACAACCTGGCCCGTAAAATGTTTGACGTTCCATAAATCGGGTTCCCTTGATATCGTACGCTTGATACATTTAAAATGCACATTACCGTGCAATGAGGGGGTTTCGAATATGGGAATACAGATCTCTAATGGTATCCTTCGTGGGAACACGGGAAATAAGTTCCACGGATATTTCAGATCTTGAGAGTGAAATAGGAAATGGGTGTATTAAAGTGTACCAGGGAAATGTCGTTTTTAGAGGGTCACGTCGCAGATTGCAGTGGTTGCTGTCTCGGGGGATGGTTTGGTGGACACGTGTCCTATTTAGAGTTCGAAAGATACGGCCCTCTGTTTCCCCTATTTGAAATTGACCTCAGACATCGAAATTCTGATCGTGGGGTAACTTTGTAATATTTTAGGTAGATGTAGTTAATCGATGAATATCGAAATGTACCTTTATTTTGATATGTTTTTTTATTATAAAGAAACCTCATTACTTCTTCATTCGTATCCAGTAGAATCTTTTCAAAAGTGTTTCTTCGTGCTGTGTTATGTGTCTGGCATTTGTGCCGAGAGTATTATATTTTAAATGTGTGTTAAAAACGCAATGACATATTAAATATAGTTTGTGTCTCACAAAACTGTGGTTTAAAATACCTGTTCACTTATTATAAATGTAAGCATTCTTATTGCTTTGCGACTACTGGAAAGAGATTACCACAGACCAGACACAGTTGGGGTTGGTTAATCTGTCGGTGGAACCGAGGGATTGAACGTCGGTAAAATCGCTTTCCGTCGGTTAGTTTTCACAAACTCACCCGTTGTACCGGCACTCTCCGACTGGCTTTTAACAGCGCCATCTGCTGGCAAGGAAGATTAATCGATCCAGGGGTAGTACGGAAAAATACAGCCCTGCTAGTTCAGATGGCGCCAAGACACATAGGGGTGGCACATTCGTGCTATTACGCTTCGTATTTCAAATATCTCGGTTGCAACCAGTGCAAAGATCTGCGCCCTCTACAGATGTTAACAAACTTATCAAGTAGCTGCTGAACTACAGAAAAATTATTCGAATAAGAGTAATAAATATTCGTGATTCATAGAGATAAGCACACATTGCAGAGTTAAGTATATTTCATACGATTAATTTCATTCTTTTCTAGACAGATGTATATATACCAGGTTTATTTTATTCGCTTGCAAGCAGAGATCAAGGAACAGGAATTTCATATCTCTCTTAGTATCAGAGATAAACTTTACTAAGCCCTTAACTTTAAAAGACAGTAATACAATCGTTGAATAGTACGATATAACAGGAGTCTACTTACATCTCCATCCTCAGAAATGCGTCACTAAATCACGCCAAGTCCCCGAGCTTCCACCCAATGAACTTCAAGCGAAAAACTGACCGGGGGGCGTTATTAATCAAATAAATTAATCCCGAGTAGGGACTACGCGCTTGATCGAAAGAGCTGCATAATACCTGTCATTTGCGTCGCAATTTTAAAATGCTCAATCACCGCCGGGGGTGTTCGTGGCCACGGGCAGAAAGGTGTTTCACAAAAGAGTCTGAAATTTATCTTCTCGCCGCTGGTCCTTCGCCACCCTAGCAAAAACTGGACGGGACCGATCGACGGTGGTTTCGACACGCTGGCAGGGATGGGGGTGGCTATTACGTAAAGGCTTACGATTAGCGACGACCACACCGATGCGGATCCCTTTGATCGTCGCGAAGCCGGACTCGGCGTATAATCACGCTGCTTCCCCACCCTTCCTCGGTCCCTTCTTCTTCTGCTTCTTCTTTGTGCTCACGGCGGATGGCGATAATTGTTTCATGCCCGCAGGAAGTAAAGCTCTTTATGCTGGGAGCTTTATTTTGCGGCCGCCGTGCCGGGCATCCAGAGGAGGGCCGGGATTAATTAATAACTATGCCCCCGTCCACTCCTTTCCTCCACTTCTTGTCTCTTTCCTCTTATTTCCGCTCTATTTCTCTCTCTCTCTCTTTCCCTCTCTATCTCACACACACACACACCCTTTCCCGCCGTCTTTCTCGCTCTCTTTATTCCTCCCCCTGTTTCACTCTTCTCTCCTTTCTGTTTTTTGCTTCCCACAGCGACATTAAGGCTAATCCGCAGCAACGGGTTCGAGGGGAGGCTACCGCCGCACTAACGAAACCCGGTCGAGTGAAAATTAAATCAGAGCTTATTTGTCATGAGCGGCCGTCTGCCTTTTTTCATTCCCCCTTTCGGTCTTCGCGACGGATTAACGCTTCCGCTCGCCCGCTGGTCTGACTCGTGGCCGACCGTATGTACTGCGGCTGGCCACGAACCACCCGCTGCCACTGTCGGCTAGGCTCATATTGCGGTCTTCGACTTCGTGACGCTCCGCTCAACGACAGCTCCAAGCTGCTGCACTCTATCGAATTTATGGAACAAAGGCACCTTGTGCGGTAGCTGTTAACATCGTTAAATTAACGTTATATAATATTATAGGTATACATTTAACTCGACATTACAAGAACTCGACTATCCGTCGTATACTCATCCTAAATTTACTGTCAAAAATTCAGCAGATATTAGAAATTCTTCAATACTATAGTGTGAAAGATTTCATTTTCCTTCATCCCCATCGAGATTGATTCACAGGCTTACCTCGACATCCCATTTTTCCTCTATCACCGGGAACATTATCATCTCCATATTCAATGGCCACGATGAATATTGAAACGACACGTCCGCCCCGATTTCTTACCTGACAATTGAAATCCACCACGGGAAGCAGAAAGCTCGTGCAATCCCAGGGTAGCTCTTTACGAGACCGTCCCGCGTACGAGATCCTTTACTGGGCGCATAAAATTCCCCCGCTGACCGGAAGGAGCGCGGAGCCGTCTCTGCCGTGGAAAGTAGCTCGTACGGCTCAAACGTTATACCGATAGCCGTCTAATGGAAAAGCGTCGGCCAACCAGAGCCACGGTTTACGGTGCACGACCTGTGCCTGGCCTTTCGGCACGCGGAGGGAATCGGGCGACCACTTTGCCTTTCTTCGCTTCGCCGATCCCCTGATCGGATATCTGGAAAGCGGGAGCGTTATCGAGGCATCGCCGCGCACCGGCCGATGGTCTCTGATCGGGGCAAACGTGACCGTTCCCATTGGTATGCGCAGCCGTTGAAGGGTGTCCGTGGCAACGCGTGTTATTTCGTGAAACGGATCTATTTTGAGGGTGCCTGACCCTTAAGTGATATGCGCCAGGAATACAAAAGGGTCTGGCCGAGGGTAGGGCGAAAGAGGGCAGGCCGACGGACGGCCGGGATCCACGAGTAGGGAACAGGAGAGGAACGTGTTTGCCCGGCGAAAAAAGGAATCCACCGAGGGCTGATCGCGTCCAGACATCTACATGTATTTTCCATTCGTTTGCGATCCTCTTGATACGTGGAAGGAAAGAAAGGAGAATTCCGCGCAGAGGGGACGAATCGTGAGGAAGGTTCGAGGAGAAAGACAGGGATACGGCCTTTCCTTCCTTCGTTCCTCGTCACTGTTACTGCCCGCGGTTGATTTCCACACAGATCGAAGTAGGAGGAATTTGTACACACGTGATGTGCGAATTATTCAGCTCAGTACCCATTGCAAAGAGCAGTGCATAATGGTGGTGTAAGGGATTTCTCTGATTTGAAAATAGTATTTCGTACCCCTGTCGCGATCCCTGTCATCGGCTGACACTGACTGTCATGCGCCAAGAATTCCCTCCCCTTAGCAATACCCGTTCTAAGTTAGGTCTCTTCCCTCGGTCTCTCCTGAGGCGCGATCGTCTTGCTAGAACTGACGACCTGGAAGCTCATCCGCCCTCTTCCTACTTTTGTAAGGCACTTTTCTTCCGGAACGCTGGCCCGACAATCGTATTCCCCGTTCCGCCATTACGTTTGTCCCGGCTGTTCCATTCCTTCAATCTGGCCGCGTTATATAAGGACTCCTTTCCTCTCCAGCGTCTCCCGTCCGCCCCTTCCTAACTCTTTCCCTCCTAGTTCGCGTCAAGTCAGATTGGAAAGTGTGTTCCGCCGAGAATTCACGAGGCGGACGAGAGCTCGGGACGCAGTCGCCTTTACTTCTGGTCGGCCAACTCTCGAGACTCGACGAGAATGTGGATACCTGTTGAAGGAAGTCCCTCGGTTGTCTCGCCCGGCACAATATCCGATGCTCCTGTTCGCCGCGGAAAATCGACATAGAAATTGTTGAATCCGACGGAAATTTTACAAATTCATTGGTCGATTACCTCCTCTTTTATTTCATTCTCATATAATGATACTACCCTGTGGCACTTAATAGTGCTCAGAACTGTTTTTCATAAAAATATTATCGCAACATTTCAAGCCAATTTATACTTGCATCCACTTTAGTGTTGCTGCACTCCTTGCAGGCTAAGCGCGAGAATGATACGGAATCATCTATTCTTTGGAGCCAGCCGCGAGTATAAGTGGTGACATAGTTTCTCGGGGATTGAAGATCGTGAAAAAGTGCGATCGAAAGCAGTTGAGCGGACATCGCCAGGGGCGAGTGACCAATTTCCCGGCGCTTTATATTCGCGACAGGCTCGGTACGTGCACCGTAAGATTGGAGCGAAAAGTTTGCCAGAGTTGTTGAGCATTGCCAGACTCGTAGCGACCGGCGACGTCCTCTCGTTCGGGACCGGAAGAGAATCGTGTGTGAAATCGTGCGTGCGAGTGCAGCTCGTGTGTGGAGCGTGTGCATGCGCGTCTCGGCGGCTCGTAAAATCTGCAGCTTTTACTGCCTTGCGAGATTGAAGAATCAGGTTGTAAAGGGCTGAATCCGCGCGGATAAAGCACGCCAAGAGGGGTGGGCAGCTGAAGCGTCGGGACGAAAGGGTGGACGGGCGAACGGTGGAGCGAGAAGGAGACATCTCTATGGCACAGGGAAAAGAGAAACACGGGGGATAGCCGAAATTGGGCTACAAGCGAGGCCTCTGCCGACAGGTTTCATGGAGTCGGGCAAGAGGGATGTTGAAATATAAAATAAATACCTTAAATCCGCCTTGATCCAGGCTTTAATTAAAAGTTGATCCATCGTTTGATACCGTTGAAAAGATTCCCAGCGACCCAATTTGCGCGCGGGATAATTTATCGACCGCCTTTTACAACCGCGCGGCTCTTTTCACCTCTACAATTTTGAATACCGCGATTATCCCGCGGTTAATTACTTCCGCAGCTTCCAGCGCTTCTCCCGGATAGATCGGTACATGCATTTTTAGGGAGAGGGCTTCGAAAACTGGTGTACAAATAAATAGCTGTTTTATTTCCAAAATCATTGCTATGGATATCACAGTATTGGCAGTAGTTTCATTAAACACAACGCGTGTCAACCCTCCCGGCAGATTTGCCAATGTTCATTTCGATTATTTCAAGCCTCACCTTTTCATTCTCGCTGCGTTGGAATAAAAAGAAGAACGGGGACGAGAGAAATGGCGCTTATAATGTCACCGATTTCAGGGACCAGTCCCTTATTGCCTGCCACCGCGTATCCCAGCCCCGGATCTAAAGCCCCTCGCGAAAGTTACGAGGTTCCATTTAGCAGGGACCCGCGAATCCTCCGCGTATTTCATCCTCGCGCCGCGAATTCTGTTTCAATTTTCGAGGTTCACCTCGGTCTCTACCTTCCAGCGCTAACCCCTCCGCCCGCGCGGTCCCCCTTGCGATCCCCGTCTGCCGCGTGAGAGCGGCAGCACACGGGAACCGCCGAAAAACGAGAAGCGGATCGCGAGGAGATCGAAGCCGGCGGATTCGTGCCTCAATCCCCCTATCGAACGAGCACCTTACGAACCTGGAATCTCTCGTTCCTGGAGCGGATCTCCGCCAGAGAATTCTGCCTTCCCACCCCTTCGCGCTCTTTGGTCTTTTTCCCCGCGCGAAGGGGGTGAGAGGTGATCGGGTGACGCAGACCAGGCGGGATGAGGGGGGAGCAGACAGGGATTCGGGGGTAATAAGGGGGCGTGGAGGAGAGACAATCCATCAGCAAGAGCTGTTGCTGCTACCGCTGCCACCAGTGTCGTCTGCCATTGGCAGACATTCACCCCTCGGGCGAAAACGCTAACTTCAACCTGGCGAGAGCGAAATAGAACGATGGGGCATGGGGCAAAGGGGCAGAGGGGGTGGCCAGAGAGAGAGAGAGAGAGACCGGGAAACTTCGTTGGTACGCTGCAACCGCCGAGTGACGCGCTCTCTCTATTTTTTTTTTCACAGCAGTCAGATGCAGATGCAGATGACCCTCCCGATACTAACGGCCGGCGACAGTTCGTCTGTTCGGCACGTGTTCGAACGAGTTGGAAATTAGTAGGCAGCGGTAGAAGGGATTTAGAGAAAGTTGAGAGCTGTCGGGTTTTTGGTAGCCACGAGCCCTGCCAGCGCGGGATTAAATCGCTGCGCGACGACGAACGAGTGGAGTTTAACAGAATTTAGATTGAAACGCAATTGGATTCACGAATACGCGTCGTTATCTTTCATTGGTCTGTCAGGATTGATTTATGGCTTATGACCGTGAGGATTTTGAAGGATATGCTGCGCAGTCTTCAATTAACTCTCCTAAACCCTCTTAAGGGATTATGGATACCTGTCAGGTCTGAAAAGACATGTATATTCGGGAATTTTTTTGGGGGGGGGGGGGAAATCTTGAAGGCTTTTTTAATCAAATCTTTATGCATTCGAAAGTGTACATGTTAAAGTACTTGTAGTCATTTTTGCGTTGGAAAATATAAATAAATGAAGGAAATATCAGCGATCTCTCGGCAGCGATTTTTTTCAGTAGTTTGTGATGACCACTCCAACTTTGACATGGTTTATCTGATGTGAAAAATTCACGGGAATTTAGTTAGTATATTAGATTACCTAGTCCTTAATCGTTCATTAGACCGAAAAATGAATTTGCTACAAAATGGCGGCTTCTCGTAGCAAAAGTATCGATTTTCTCCACAGAATCGCTCTCATTTTTCGTTATTTTTCATGTGTAAAATTAAAACTACGCACCGGAAATAAAAAATCATGATTAAGGACTAGATAATCTAATATACTAACTAAATTTGGTCGAATTTTTATTTCTGATGAACCAGGTCAAAGTTACAGTGGTCACCGTACTAAAAAAACGCTGCCGGGAGATCACCTATAAATACATTATTTATTTAGATATCGCATTGCAAAAAAACAAAAGAACTTTCAAATATATACTTTCTAATATACAACCGTTTATTTAAAAAAATTCTTCAAATTTCCCGAAAAAACTTGTGTTTTCAGACCTTACAAGTAGGCATAACCCCTCAAGCCTAGACTGAATTTTTTGAATCGCAAGTTCTTCTTACATGGCAGTATAACTTTCCGTTACATGCTCCACGCGAACTTAGGAAACCACCCTTGTCAGTTACCTCTGTTTCTAATTTTCGTTGAAAAGGAGACGCCCCGTGGAATAACCCGAGGTTGTAAAAAAATAAGGCACCAGGGGAACGCGGAGCGACTGGAGGCGATAGAGTTATCGTTATGTAAACGGTCGGGTTAATTATCTGCTAGTGGAGGAATGACTGACGTGCGCGGCAACAGCCTGAACGACCTGCTTCAATATTCCCGTGTTGACACAGAAAACAGCAGCGTGAAGTCAGCCGCGTGTACGTGCCCGCGTTTAAAACAGTTAGCGCTATCGATTGGAGCCGTAAGCGGGGAACGAGAAGAAAGAGGCACGGCCGTTCGCGGTGGCGGGCATAAAAGTTTGCGAGAGCGCGACAGCTCGACGGGAATCACTCGCGAGGTTACATGTCGGCGCGGCGGCCCGTTATATTATTATTACATTTATTAGAGAGGGAGAGGCGTGTGCAAACGAACGGGGTCGTATCATCCGTTTAATGCGTCGCGGCTATGGAACGCCGCCCTAATGGGCTCACAAACGAGAATAATCCTGTTTTACGCGCGAACGGCTGTAGTAATGATGTTAGCTATTCTTCGCCGCATTTGTCTTCTCCTTATCGACGTCCCCGCCACGTAACTCCGTGCTAGGATATTCATTCGTAATCGTCCGCCGACGATACTGCAGTTTATCGATCTTCCAAGTCTCAAAGATTATTGTTCCATAACCCATAACATGATTTATTACACTTTATTCAGGCTCCCGCACACCGAACACGGATAATACGGTGTAACAAAATTCTGCGCGCCAGCGACCCTCTCAGTTTTTATTTAAAAGTCTCCTCTACGGAAGCATTTTCTCTTATCCAACATAGCAAGCGATCCCCACCCCTTTTCTACTGGAAATTGCCTCGTAATTTAATTAAACTTGTAATAACGCGCTTCATCTTAGTCGTAACATTGAATCACTCCTTTTTGTAACAGTAACCGATTTAATTCTCCAAAATCTCGGTTCTATGGTTCGTCATTGTACTCGAGAATCTATCGTTGTCGCGCGTGGCCGTGGTTTCAGGTGAGAAAAAGGTGTCGTGGCAAAAAGAGTGCCGCTGGGTGGGAATTAATAATCCAAGGTGCTCTAGCAACGGGAACGAGAGAAGGGGGAGGCGGAGGGCAACGGGGAGGTGCAACAAGATAGAGACAAAGATGAATGGCGAAAGGAGAAAGGTAGCTGGCCACCGAGGGGACCTCGATGCATAAGCCAACGCGAAGGTTTAAGGATGAGAGATATGTGCCTAACGAGGTACGGAGCGTGGAGTTGGGTGACGGGGGCGGGAGGCGGGGGCGCGGGGAAAATTATTAATCATGGCTGGGATTTCATAAAGCTCCGTTTAAGCTGTGCACAGTGCATCGTTTATTACCCGTTTCTCTCCAGCGGAGGCTTTGCGCACCAGGAAATACACTGGTACTCCTTCTACGGGACCCGTTATTACGTATCAGGGTTGGCCTGATCATAACGTCGGTCGCCTTTGCGAAAATTGAAAGTCGCCCTGGTAATTTGAACGGAGAGCGGCGATTCCGCGTGCATTCAGCAAACCGTGGAGGGCTGTGTAGTTTAGCAGACGGCGGCGGCAACTGGTAAAACATTTCAGACCAGACTTCAAACCCTCGTTTCCGGAGATATCGAGGGGACAGCACGACGTCGCTTCTGCCATGCCTTGCAAGGGGATTGCGCGAGATGCGGATCACCGATTTGGATAAAATTTAGCCTGTAGTTGGTCATATTTCGCTTGAAAATCGGGTTTCAAGTTTTGGCTTTTCCAGAGCCCGTATGTAGATCTGCAGCGAAGAATATTGATTACACCGAAAATCTGGAAAGGGCAAAAGTTTGAAATCGATTTTCTTGCGAAATTTTTAATAGTGCACCGTGCGTAGTTATATTATTATACACAGAGTGTGCTATATTGGACTACTTTGTGGCCTAAATATATGCATCCCCTCGTCAGTGAAAATATCAAGCTATCCAAACTTCATCCAGCTTCCCCATTGTTGTCCGTCATGTTCTTCTTAACCTCGCGTGATCCCTTTGAAGGGAACACCCTTCCCAGCCGCGGAAAGAAAGTTTCACGGGCACGTCACGTGGCACTGGAAATATTATTTGTTGCTTCCACCCAGTTCGTGCCAGTTAAAGAGCATACAAGGGGGCAGCATAGACTACCTCGGATATTTTGCGAGTTTTTTTCCTCAGCTACATCATTGTGTATGTATTTAGACAGGTACAACTGGTCACGAAAGTCTACATGCTCTCTATGACTTTGCAGTGTTGCACGAAAGGTAGAAGAAGCGTGAAGAAATTAGAGTACTTATACAGTAAACTCGCTGATAACGAATTTTAATCGTAACTTCCTAACTATTTCCATAGTGATGCTGAAAAAACTTTATAACAACCGAGTATTTTTTATTTTGTTCCAGGTGAGTGCAGAGCAAAAAGGATCATCTTTATAATCATTGTGAGATACACTTCTCGATCAAGCAGCGTAAGTTACTCAAACCACTTAGGTCAGTGTTTCCCAACCTTTTTTGAGTCGCGATCCTTTTTAATATGTTTTAATATATTCAAATAACCTGACAAGCCTTTCATAATAAGGTAAGGTAAATTTAATAAGGTAAAGAAAACACATAGGTATTTCAGAATATAATAATAATATTAAAAAATAAACTCCCAAAAAACGGTGACGACCCTCTAAAAAACACTTCGCGACACACAGGTTGGGAATCACTGAATTAGTTCCTATTAGTTAACAGAAACACATATACCATTAGGACATCCTTACTACCGAATATCATTTATCCTCGTCAGTAGTCGAGCGTCACGGATCTACCATTTTTTTTACGATCATCTGCAATTGCTGTTTCACGTAATACCTACCTATACATCTACTAGCTTTTTAACACGAAACTGCCTAGACTATTGCGAGGCATCTTTCACCCCCGTGAATTTTAAACTGTCAATCGACAGCGACGGTTCCACGGTGCTGCTTCCTTGCTCTCGACCAGTCGAGGAGCTTTCTTCTGGTAACGGAATCGCGCACGGGCTCACACGTGCGTCATGCGACTGCGTGCACGTGACACGCGAGGGACAGGATCAAGGAGGGTGGTTTTCCCTGTAAACTAAGCAGTGGAAGGGGGAGCGGCGTATCGAGTGAGGGGTCAGCCCAAGGCCCACTAGGAAGGGATTATCCGAGTCGCTATTCGGTAATTGCTGCTAGCAATTTACTCGGGCAAATCCCCATTAACCGAGCCGACGAACCTGTCGGACGTGTTCCTTCACGCAACGATAGTCCCTGCGTGCGTTCGCGCGAACGCGTGCCACCGGCCACTTTCAACCGACGATGAATCTGCTTGAACGAAAGCTGAGCGGGACAGGCGAAACGATACGCGTTCAAAGCGACACGGCTGCTCGCGTTCCTTTGATTCTGAGTCATAATCAAGAGGGAATCTGGCTGTGACACCGACGGATTAAAAGGAAATAGGTCGGGAAATCGATAGCAGGTGGGAGCTTGCGAGGCACACGAGACGTTTGCGAATGATATTAAGATTGTTGAGGAAGAAAATATAACATCTGTTCATATTTTTAATCATCTCGAGTTCCTTTAGTTTTCACTAATCTTCCTTAAAAAATTTTCTATTGCACAAACTAGGGTTAAACAGTTTCATAATATTTCTCTTATCATTGGAGTGTATTAATCACAGTAGTCTATAATGATCACGTGATAGCATAAATTATTGATTTCCTACAATTGCATAAACCAAAGTATATGTTCTTCGTTACTCTCTGAGTTTAAAAGCCTTACAATTTTAACATCGATATGAGTTGTGTAACCGTGGCTCAATAACTAGGTACTTGGTCGCGTTAATTAGCTGAATACTTACGAACAGAATGCTTCTATTGTGTTACACTGTAATTGGGTCTTCGGCATTGATTCGATTTGAATACGTAGGAATTACATTTCAATAGCTCAGTCAGTTAATAGAGCGAAGTTGCTTCACTTGCAAGGCTTGGAGTACAGCTAGCTTTAATTGCTTTAATTGCAGCGAACTGACGTACGTTGGAATCATTATTTATAACTAGCATAGAAGGTACATACTACCCTACATAAGCATCCCCGTGTAACTAAATCGTCGCGCTACATCTCCTATCTGTTCCCACAGTAAAAAGTGGACACATCTTCAGAAAATCCCAACAGTTTACCAACACCCATGCAATGTGAACGTCTCCTAAGCATGTACGTCACTGCAGGACGCGACCATAAGGAGAAAGCGACTCGAAACAATCGATGCCTGGGCAACTCTGTTCCGAGAGGCAGGCTAATGCGACAGGTAACGTGACGTTGATCCGAAATCGAGCAACTCGCATCCCCCTGGTACAGTTGCACAGTAACCGTTCCTTAGACCGTGAAGGTATCACGGCTAGGTAGGCCGTCAGATTAGGATCCATCCCTAACTGGCATTCGTTCGTCGACTATAGCTTGCATCACCGCGCGAAGAAGATCCACGAGGACCAGAGGAGAGTGGTCCTGAGGAGAGGGTGGCGAGGGAGAAGGACTCACCCCGTCTGCATCTGGGGAAATGTGCCGAGATTACGGATCCAATTCCAATAAAGTTTAGCACGTGAGCCGACTGACAGCGGGCCAATTATTATTTAACCGGCGCAAACCGTTCCTCTCCGTCGAGTTGGACGATTCGTGGAGAAAAGGACACTTTGGGTATTCGCGAGAACTTTTTGCTAGCTACGTGCCGCGAAAGAAACTGCCTCCAGTCCGGGGTGGCGTCTCACCGATTTATGCCTGTCGAGCTGGAATCGTTCCGTCTCTATTCCTTCGCGCGACTTCTGCACATTACGGCGAGTATCGAGGTCGATGCGATTACCGGCGCAATTTAATTTCGCGATGGGAACAGCCTGACATTATCACGGCTACATTCCTGAAGGAACGCTCCTGATTGCCGCCGTAATTGCAACTGTTATTATTTCGAACGGTAATTAAGCGCCGCTGGAGTATCAAAAGAATGTCCTTTTGATCCCTTATCCGATAGCAACATCAAAAGATCCGTATACCGTTTGATCCTTCTCCGCCCGCTAATAGCAATAAGAACGTGCCCCCTTTCTATTGACCTATGATTCGTTTCTTACTCCTAATCGAGAACGTTCTGTGAAGTTTCTAAGTTAGCATCGCTCGAGCGGGGAGTGGAGTCGAGTGTTTGACAAAGAGAAACAATCGTTTTGAATGGAAAAGGCTTTGATAATAATGGCACTTCTGGTAGGTATATTTAATACCGAGAGCTAGGACTTGCAGAGTTCAAAGTTCAATCAAGACTTAAGGACACGCGAATTGCAACTCAGAATAGAAAGGAATTTCAAACTTTCTGTATTCGAATTCGGTCCTTCTTTTAGACAAAAATCACAATAATATTATAATACTAGGTATTGATTTCTTACATGAATTTTAATATCTTCATTACCCATGTGATAAAAATCTAACTTATCATAGCTGTCCCATACCTACGTTCATGGTAACTTATATTACCTCGCGCCTAGTGAAATTCAATCTTACCAACACTTTAGAACTCTTTCACGACCGACGGTTTTTCAGATGAATCAGGGCTGGTAAATCAGAAACACCTGCCACTGAAGGGGGCAAAGAGCGTTCATCCGAGAGACCGCTGTCATTGATCCCCTGTTCCGCTTTCTGGCTGGATGCTTTGCCAGCGTTAATCAATACACAACGGCAGTCGGTCGCAATTCGTCGTGTCACTCGTCTCGTGTCCATTCATTAGGCATTTTCTCCCGTGTAGACGTTTTTCCAAGTCGCATCGACAGCAACGGGACTCAAGTACCGCCATGCGCCCACCGTTAATTGGCTTGCGGTGTCGGGCAACGGTCTCGTAATTAATTATCCTGGTGTCGGCTATATACCGTGATGACATTATGCGACGGCATGTAGGTACACGAAGATGGCAAAAGATTATCGGTAAAGCCAGGTTATCGCACATTCTGCGTTACGAGGCCGTGAAATCGTTCGGCTATCTAATGTCTGGTAATACAATCGGCGAAATGAGGCTCGTCTAACCAAACTGAATAACAATTAATAACTTCCACGCCCTCCTAGTTTCTCTTTCAAATAACTCTCTAATGAAAATCATTTCCCTCGATCAAAACAAGTCATTTAAAGTCTCGTTAGAAAAATACCTTACACGCTAAATACTTTGACTCAGCGTTATTTCGTTAAGTACACGGGACGTTCTTTCTTCTATCCAAGAGAAACGATATTTCATCCCATGCAACTTAATATTATCGCCCCGCTCTGCACGTTTTATACAAACTGTGGAAATTTCCGTAAATGTAAAGCGAAATTGACCGAGCAATTTTTCATTTCAAAACGAATTAGCGTTTCAACCGCCCGAAGGTGCTCTCTCGCGAAAGATAAAGGCGCAACAAACGACCGTAATTGATTAACACAGTCAGACGTTAACAAATTGCATCGTAATTGCTGGTACGAACTCGGGCAAAGTGTATGCTCTTCCAAAAGCGTCGCATTATAAAGTAGAGCTTGAGCGTTGCCTTTATGCTTTGGATCCCGTGGTACCCCAAGTCTACTAAACCTCTGAAGAGCTTGCGACGCATTGTCCCGGTGGTGCTCAGTTCCTGCGTACCGACAGTGCACCATGGTTCCAACGTTTTGGTAAAAGTGCTATTAAACTCGTAATTTTTCCTCGTTTCAAACCGCGCGCGATACTTGACACGCGTTAGCGCTCGAAATTGTTCCGACACGTCCGCTAATATCGCGGGGTTACACTCCTGTCGCGATAATTCAACGATTTCGCGCGTTCGCTCGCATTTAATTTCTCGTTTGTCGCGACAGGGTGCTGGGGCACCAGCGCCGAGCCACCATTACTTAACCATCAAACGTGAATGTAGGTAGTTGGTAACTCGCGAGCTTTTTTGAACAGGGACTCGTTATTCAAGGATTCATATCCGAGCACTCGCGATGCCCTTTCTTTTCGACGCCACCACTGATGAGACTCGTCGTTTCTCGCCTCAAGTGACACTCCGACTATCCAACAATAATATGCCGATAAAGGTGCACAGTTTATTCACGAGCAGCGTGCGCCAGCAATGGTGAAACTGGGTCGCTGCAATGGTCTACAACTGAAATGCCAAATTGGAGATGCGCTTTGTTATATTAATATCGCCACCTGACATTACGAGTCTTTATTCGAATCTGGGATCCATCGAATGTAATTATTCACGTCATTAAGTTTACAGTAGCGTGTCTGACTGCTGGCTAAAACGTCATACGATATTTTTTGCCACGTTTCCATGGCGATGAATCATATCGCGTTGCAATGTTTCGCAGTGTAAAATGTATGACAGCTTAACTTGTACGAAGTATCGTAACTCTGCCACTTGTAAAATTACTCGGGAATATACATACGGCGAAACTGCAGCAGGGTATACGACACATTATTGGGATTAATAGAACAAATGCATGGAGGAAGTTGATTAATGAGGACGTAAGATAATCGGCAGTAAGCAGGGCTGGATCGATACAGAGTTCAAAGTAGAATTCGATCCAAGTAATTCGCGTTACGAGTGCAATTACTGGAGTGCCCGAGTACCTGCAGAAATATTTGAGATCTCCCTGGCAAACGGTTCACGCCACGCGCACTCCGTGACGGACAATAGCGACGAGAGGCACGCGCGTACGAGCGGCTCCCCAAATACTTTGACTGACAGATTACTCGCCGGCGAGCCTCAAATCCCACGAAGATGTAACGAAACTCTCGAGCCGCAGGCGTAACGTGTAACGCGACCCGGGAACGCCGCGCCATCGGGACGTCAGTCATGCACACCCCTTCGTGATGAACGTGGCCAGCAGCCGCTTCCGTGTCGAGTCAGTAGTTACGTGAATTAAACGCAATAATTACGATCGGCGTTCCTGCGTCGCGGTTTCACGTGACGCGATACGAACGACAATCTCCTCGGCTGACAGGGGTTGGCGCGATCGTTTCGCGGAAAGCTGAAACGGCTGCCAAACGGCGGAAACGGCGGTCCCGTTGAAAGAAAACGGTCGATCCTTGGGAAGGGGATCGGGAGCAGGGGGATAAGGAAAAGAAACGATAGGGACCAGTCGCTGGGGTGAGCCGACGAGACACGCTACTCGCGAGAGCGTATCGATTGGGCCACGGGGTTGGATCCCTGTTGCACGTAGGCCAAATGACGGCGTATTATTCCCCACTTACCCCCTGCCCTCCCGTTCGACCGTTACGTCGGTAAAGAATACGAGAACACGACGTGAAATCGCTCGCGTGCCGCATGAATCATCATTCATTTCGTGTTACGCGAGCTGACGTACGTGTCGGTGTTGTGCACCTGCGGGTGGCTAGCCGTGTGCCGCGTTCTATCCGTGCACAAACCCCAACGACGCCGGGCTGGTGGACGCCGGACTTTTATCTGCGGAATCGGTTTACATGACCGGCATCTGATAAGGCCGCGGCGAACACAGTGGGATACCCCTTATTTACTCCGTTTTTACACCGCCCATCGTTCCACCGTTCCCTCTTCCACCCTGACTTCTGCCTCTCTCTCGGCTCCACCGACCCCTCTGCGCTCGTTCCACACCCCCGTCAAGTGTACGCCGAGGCGTAACCGCGCGGGGAAACAACGCTGGCGATCGTTATCGCCGCCAGTTGTCTTCGAAATAGCCCAGTTCCCTCGTCCTGCTGATGGAATTCAGGAGAACCGTGCCCGTTATTGTTTGGAAATGAGCCCCGCGTGCTGCTGGTTCCTTTGAAACGTGGCACTTGAACGCTGAAGGTTTGGAGGGATTAGGGATGAAAAGTCCGATCCAATTCCAGATATGCAGACTGCCAGGCATTCGACGTTATTGCTCGGCCCCGGGGACCGAGGCAGGGTGTCCTTCGATTCCTTTTTCATCAGACGTACACTTGCCCTGGGATAATTGAATATTAATATCATAGACTCGAAGAGTTGCACTTAACACACATTTCTCTAGAGAAACGATTACTCGTTAACGTGCTGGATCGGCCAGTTCATCCATCGAAAAATCCACGCGCGACGGGGACCGTCGGTTACGCGTTACCCTTAAACATCCTGTAACGGTGACAGTAGGAAGGATGAGATCGCACGGTACCGGGGGTCGAACGTGCAAATCACGATTTTTAAGTGGCAATCGTTACTCTGGATGGCACTTAAGCCTCATTCACGGCCAGACCATCGAATCTAATCGTAGGGCGGGAGGGTCGTAGCCGACGAGCTCCCGTGGAGGAGGCGCAACCTTCCCTTTTTTTATTGGGCCTCCTGCGGAGTAATCTGGAGGATTTGGGAGGACGTATTACCACGGCAAAATGGCGCGTCGGAAGATGAGACGTGGAGAGTTGCTTTTCGGGGGAGTTTGTCGACGCTACGTGGTAGGGATATCAAACAAATTGAGTGGAGATCCGGTCGCCAGCTCGTTTATAATGATATCAACGCTTCTGTCTACCCTCTCGCCTCTTCTCCCTCCCCCTCGGTTCCTCTCCACGTACTCCGATTTTCCCTGTGCATCCCTCTCAATGCCTCTTTGTTTGCCCCTCCTGTTCACCCTCGGTCTCTGTTCAGCTTCGGTTTCGCGCCTCCGCGTTATTCTTTTTTCCCCGATTTTCACTCCGCCCGCCTCTCTTTCGCCCGCCCCGCGGCCTGTGTATACAAACGATCGACAATACGACGCACTTTGCACGCATTTTCGCGCGCGCTGACGCGTGAACGCGAATATTGACGCTGCACGCGAAAAATGATGTCGTTACCCACACTTTTGAACAATTGAACGCGAAATTTCGACGCGATTCCCCGCGCTTTCAAGGCACCCGTCTACGCGCGATTTCTCCCCATCATCGTGCCGATTACAGATCTCTCGAACCGCGTCCAAGCTGCGACGCGAGGATGCGTTTGAAGCTGGAACGTTCAAGATCCGTGGAATCCGACGGACCACGTAGATAGAAATTTTAACGAGCTTTGGAGACAAATTATCCCGTCGAGTTGATGACTCGTTGGATTCACGCTGGTCAATTCAGCGACGGTTCGTCGATGGGAAAATTGTCTGGCATAATTTGTATTAATACGCGAAAGAGCCTCGTTAATAGTTAAGCGTTCACCGTTAATTGCAATGCATTGCGGTTAATCAAACCTACAATGCAGCGCGATTGTTGTTTGACAATTCCGTTGGACGTGTCCGTTGTCCTTTAACGATGAAATGCCCGGTCCTATAGATAATGCTTAATAGAAATTCATAACTCGGCGAAATTTCGATGAATCGCGCGCATTTGAGGTCTGAAAGCATTATGTATGTTCGCCGTAATTATTTATTATTATATGCAGACAACAGTGGACAAATTTATTATATGGCACATTACAGTACCTACTTGGAAATATCATATATTCATTAAATCGATTTGTATAAACTGGAGAGAGGCAAATATGTTTCCATATCGACCCCCACGCTCTCCTCTCCCGGGAATGAAATCCATTTTTCCGATTGGCGCCCGGATTGGAAACGAAATTGTTTCGGTCGGTATAAAAATTAATAGAGTATTTCTCCATTATGTGCAGCTAATATTTGCATCCCTCAGTGACTATGTGCCCCGTACATTAATAAAATCCAAAAATAATCTCGCTGAATTAATTCCACGTGTTATAAACTGAACACAATACTGCGAAAAATATTCACTGGATCTCTCAGCGGTACGTTTCACGCAGTACACTTTATAAAATTGAAAATAGAAACTCGGAAAGGTCGCTAATAGCCTTTAAAATGTTTTCTCTTGAAAACTTCCAAACGTGCCACAATTCTATGGTAATGTCTACAAAATTTTTAATTCCCTCGGTTCATCCATAATATCGATTTCGTCAAGACCAAACCATGTCTCTGTATCTGAAAGATCTCGCACAATTCTCAAGGATCTTCGAGGTATCTGAAGCCTGCAGGCTTCATTACCTTCCACAGACTTTATCCAAACTAACTTCGCGCCTAAAAATTCCAGCGATTCTCTAAAAAATTGCCCACCATTTCGCCAGCCCTAAAATCTCGTCTGCTGCACCATCCCCCTGGCGCGAAAGTTGCCGCTCGGGGCCCGCAACTCGATTAGCCTGGTCGGGGCTTTGTCAATTCGCCGAGAATCCCGCGGAGAGTTGTAGTTGGGCGTCTGTTCCTGTAGGGTCTGAACGATTACACGGGGAGGGGAGCCGGCGAGCAGTTTTTCGCGAGTGGTGCGCGTCGGGGATGATTTTTCCCAGGCGAGCGTCGCCGTCGCTGGTTACGCTCCGAGGATTTTCGCGGGACGACGCTTGCTCACGGGCACGAGCGATGATTAATGACGCCTGCCTGATATATCACCATCATTTTTCACGCATAGATGGGAGCCGTTGATATTCCCTTTGGCTCGCCAGCGCGCACGCACATCGTCGCCGTTTCATATAGGCGTGCGATGCGCATTTACCAGGAGGACGGGCCGCAAAAACTGACAACTTCATTATTGTAGAAGCAGAGGGGGCCGCAGGAGGGTGGAGCTGCGGGAAGGGAATGCGAGAAACGCGGAGAGACACGAAAGGGTCGCGGAGACGGAGCGTACGAGCTGGGTGTACGCGGGCGAGCTTTATGAGTCGCGAGAAAAAAAAAATATTCACGCTGGGAGCCGCGCTGCCGTGCCAATATTATCGGCGTGACTTTTCATCAGCTTCTGTACAATGCTCGTTATTTATACTCCCGGCTATATGCAACGGAGCCGACTGGTTCGCGGGAGGAGCACTTATCGCGCCAGTCACCGTAAAAAATGTTAGGTACTGGCATGTCCTTCTCGACGAAGCGGCGTAATCTCGCGTATGCAGCGTGTCGTCCAATAATTTACTCGACGACGCGTATATTCCTGTGACGCGTCTGCACGCGAGAATCAATGGAATCGGATCTCCACGCTCTGCTTTTTGTGGTTCTTGTATAGACGTGTGGCGTCTGGCGAGGAGGAAAAGTGCAAATACGCTCGATCATTTTAAGTGGAAAGCACCCTAGATAGATATTAAACTATAATTTAAGGGACAGCAAAGTTTTAGGGTAGCAGAGGTCCCCGTCACACATCCCCCTCGGACACCACGGTCTTACTTAACGCGTAAACACCCTCCTTTCACCGCTCAAGAATACAGCTGGCTCTTTCGTGGGCACTTTGCAGTGCAGAGAGGTTTGGTTCGCGGCAACGATGCGGACGACAAGCTCAAAAACATGTTCCTAACTTCGGCGGAACGGACGGAGGCAACTCCTGTCTGGGCACGGTACGTGACTTGGCTGGGCGAGGAATTATTAAACTGGCTCGTAATTGAATCTGACCGGCTTTTGACCACGTAGATGCATATTCGGGGCTGCAGTCAGTCGTGCACCGCCTCTGTTGCTTTTCCCGCGACGAAACTGCACGTACACCGGTTGCTCGATGTCGAACAGTACAAGATACTACAACACGGACGATAATTTCGTATAAAATTACAGTCTCCCAGTTTAAATAAATCCCAAGCTCGTCGTACAAACACGACGTGCCTGAAGATACATGGCAGAGCCCTAAAAGAGATATCCCCCCAGATCTTCTGTCATTCTATACACTCGTCCCGAATCCCCGTGAAATCCAGCCATTAGTTCCTCGACCCTTGGCGAAGAAGAAGAAACAGAAATGGTACGAACGGAGTCCCGTCATTATGGGTGGCGAGCATAGAGGAAGCTCGAGAATAAAGGGGGCAGTTGGCGAATATTAGGTTCATCGTTTCCTTGAGCCGAGCAACCGAGCGTGGAGTGGCAACGGGGTGGCGAAAGGGTGGGACAGAAGTCGTGGGTGGTGACGGGAAAGGAGGAAAAGGATGAAAAGGGGGAGAGAGCAAAGTAGAAGGCAACGCTTTTCCATCGATGGAAGATTGAATAATTCAAAAGCGTCTTGCCCAGCGATTTTCAAACGGCGAGCGCCCACTTCTGCTTGCGGCCGCAATCCCTGGTCTAATTCCGCGTCTCCGAATAAATGCATACTATTAATGGATGGCGGCGGAAAGGGGGTGACGCTTTTACGTCTCGAATCGTATATCCACCTCTCGCCTTAGCTCGAGTACGCCGGGGACAGGGAGTTCCACGGTCCCGATCTCGATATTCACGAGCCAGGCTCGTCTGCGTCCTTGTCGGAGAAAAATCGAAGGTAAGAGCTCGAACATTCTCCTGCGAGCTATGCGTGCATGCTAGGATATTCCACGTTTCCACTCTCCGATATTCCTTCGCGGGCAAGCTGCCATTAAATCGCGCCGCGGAAGATACAAAATTTTCGCGAGGAACTCGCAGACGCTTTTATTTCCCGCGTCGCGCGACTCGTCAATGACTGGAATGGACGTTTCCGCGGGATTACGGGGGAGAGGGTTATTTAAAACCGAAAATGGAAGATGGAGATGTTCTTTCTTTCCCCGTCAATCTTGAGGGGCTGAATGTACTAAGGAATTCTTAGAACAACGAAGCTTTTTTAAACACGAAATTCTTTACACTGTAGTTTGTATTTTTTTTAACCAGGAATTATTTAACGTTTCCTGCAGCTAAAGTATACCTCACAACGGATTAACGTATGTTAAAAATTTGTGGTCTGTTTAGCCCCGATCAATATCCATTAAGCCCACCGGTAATGTAATTAAATTCTCCTATCAGTTTGTCCGAATAAACAGAGATTAACATACGGTTTAACGTGCATCGCGTCGCAAGGGAACTAAAGTCCAGTGTCGAGCGAACAAAGCGATCGGAGGCCAGAGAAGCTAGGGTCAAAGGTGTCTGAAGCGTCGTCTGGCGTCGCGACGCCACAGCATCCGGGATGCACAGCGTGTACACGCATTGGTTCATCCTTGCGTGTATGTGTGCGAGTGTACACGTCGTTGCAGTCAGAGCAGCCAGAGGTTTTTGAACGTTGCGGATGCAGCCACCCCACTAGACAGAAGAGACCGTCTAGTGTCAAGTGGCAGCGCGCGGAACCGAGGGATTCTCGATGCGACGGAAGAAGGGGAAGCCGATGATTGTCCGTGAAAGGGATGGGCGAGCCCTGCGGAGGGGTAGCTTAGCTGGGAGGATAAGGGGAAGTAACGACGGTTTGTCGCATGCAGAATCGCGGCTCGATGATCGTGATAAAACGACGCCATTATCACGCCAAGCGAAACTTCGTCCACGACCAGATAACATCTCTTCCATTCCTTTACCCGTTTCAGAAATTTCGTATCGACGAAGCACTTCCAATTTCACAGAACACACTGTTGACTTTCGGAAGTGTTACTTGTGCTCCTGAAAAGAGGATGACATCGTAACTTGTATTGCGGCATACTTTTACTCAGGCTGGCAAATATTTTCACGTTTCTGGTGTTTTAGGGTAACTTTGAGTGCAGAAAGGAATGGTGAACGCGGTTGAGAAAGGTTAATAGTGACACGAGCGTGGTAATAGGCTGGACAGTGGGGGTAAGTAGATTGTACTCGACACTGCACAGACAGCGCGTGACGAAACAGCATTAACTTAAGGGGTTACAGCGACCTAGAGGTCCGGAAAAATGATACAAGTTCAGGAATTTTTTTGGGGAAAAGAACAAGTGAAAATCATACACAGTGTTTTCCTACTAAAAGATACATCTTTTCATTATATTATTCTAAATTTTCATGATATGATTATTAACTAAAGGAGATATCGGCTTGGATAAGAGTCGTGTTTTCAAATAGATTTTCAAAATGAATTAATTACTGTAGTACCTGACGTTCTCCGAGTTTTAATATTGTATTGTTGTAAAAAAGGGTGACCGTTTGAAGTTGAAATATCAAATTTCGTGGAAAAAGTTTTCTTTTTTTCAAGTAGGCTTTGCAAGTATTTCCATTACTGAAATATTAAAAGCAAAATTTAAATAGGTATATGAGAACGTCAGGTACTTCTGACAGTTATTTATTTTTAAAATCTATTTGAATTTTGGATTTCAGATGTATCATTTAGCGTAGCGACTGTCCACCAGCTAATGCTTAAATAAAAACACGACTCATAACCAAGCCGATTGCTCATTTAGTTAATAATATCTCATGAAAATTTAGAATAAAATAGTTAAAAGATGTATCTTTTAGCAAAAAACATTGTATATGATTTTCACTTATACTTTTCCCCAAAAAAATTCTGAACTTGTATGCTTTTCTCGGACCACTAGGTGGATGTAACCCCTTAAGCCACAAAGTTTATTCAAGGTTTATTCTAACTTCTATCTACACCCAGTGAATATTATTTACGAGAACTAATTTTCCACAGATTCTTCTACGACGTGGTCCCTGAATTATCAAAGTTCTCGGACTCCCTTGCTCGATTCGAAGAACAGTGTGTCAAAGTCGACGGCACCCCGTTACTTCCTTTAACCCTCGAAATGAATCGAGCAGAGACCCCTCCATATTCTTCGAGAATTCCCCCAAGATTTACACCGTCGAATAAAGCCGCGCGGCTGTTCCGCGATCTCTGTAGCTGCATTCAATGTGCTCGAGCCTGAAATATGGGTAAACCTTACACTGCAAGTATTACCGCGTCACCGGCCATGAAGGTGTTATATTTCCGCACTGTTACGCGGAATCTCGCCGCGACACACGGCTTACCCGAGATCCCCTGCAGTCCGATGGGTCCGCGCCCCAAACTACCTGAATATCGTATTTCATGCGCGTATTGCATTCCCTATGTATCTCGACCGTGCGGGATGCCGATTGGAATGCAGTCCAGCTGCATCAGCACCGGCCTCTAAATTTCCCTGGATTTCTATTTTTGCCGAATTTCCGGGCGTGCCTTGCGCGTGAACAAAAGCGACAGGTAGTCGTCGCGATTAATTATTCTTTCGAATTTCTGCGAACGACCCTGCGAGGTGCGCCATTCCCGGGAAGTTTAAGCACTTGGAAAGACAAATTGCAGGAAAAGCTTTTGAATAGACGAAGCTTGTAGAATTTGAAGTTGCATACTTGCTGCGCCATACTTCCGCAGGCCGAAGAAAAGGGGCTAAGAGTCCAGGAAACCTTTCAAGAAGTTGACGAGTCAAGCAGACCGAAGTTAGTCTGAGATCTGGGATTGGCAAGAAGAGCAGATTCACTTTTTGCTCTGCGCCGTGCCGTGATTGAAGAGAAGTTCGGCCTGCGGCGTCACCTTCGTTTGAATGGCTCTTTGGGTCATCGTTTTTGGAGTTACTTAGAAGTGAGAGATGATATTAGATTGTGGAACAATCTAGGGATGGATTAAGCGTGAACGACGGGACGAGAGAAAGTCTGACAAGTGCAAGTAGCAGAGGATTCGCGCAGGTGAGGGATTATGTTGTGATTCCGTGAGGAAAGTTCATGAAACATCGCATAGCTGTTGGCACATAGTTGACCACGGTCGTTCCTTTATATTAGGCCCATAAAAGCACTGAGCCAGGAGTTTATACGTCAACGATTGCTGTATCCCTTATCCTCTTTGATTCTTGCTCGCCACTATGCTCGGTTTGGCGTAGCTTCTACTGACACTATTCAGGACGAAGCTAGTCACTCATCGAAGACTTTCTGATAGTTTTTAAACTGCAATTTACAGACCTTCCTCGAATTAAGCAATTCTGGTTAAAAACAGTCTCTTTCCTATCCTCATCTACAGCCAAAAAGAAGGCTCCTGAAATACCTTTGATTCATAACATCTCGATCGAGAATGAAAATTGATAGCACGAAAAATTCACTGACTCCAACGTCTCAATTAGAACAGCCACAGCGAATGGATCACAATGAACCAGAGCAAAGTGACGTTTCTCTGTATCAAGGCCACAAATTGACATTCGACTCGAGGAACGAAGATGAGGCTGAGTTTAAGTACACCTCGGACCTTTGTGCTGTTAAGTGAGAATGGAGAGGGAATACTGGTCAGGACGAGAAGCTGGGTAGCGCCGATAACAGGGAACGCTGGACGAAAGGAGGAAGAATGGAGAAAGGAGAAAGCGTGGGTGAGAGGAAGATTCGAGGCGGACGAGGAGGGAAGTAAGTTGGCAGAGGGCGAGAGACACTCGGAGGCCGTTCGCCCTTCTCCGACGAGGGCGAGAAGGAGGGACAGTAAGTAAGTACGTGAGAGAGGCGCCGTTACTGTCGGGCCAGAGGGCACGCGGGGGTGCACGGCTGCGGGAAAAAGTAGGCACAGCCCGCGAGTTGCGGCGACGAGGGTGGCAAAATAGCGCGCTTTGTGCCGCGAGTGGCGCTAGTCTTTATGGCGATGCTCGGCCATAACGACGCCCATTGCATTGTGCTCCATATAAAGCAGTCGACTGAACCTCGACCCTGGCACCGTGGCTAGGATACTACGCGGAGGCATTCCCTCTTTCCCTCGTGTCAACCCGGCCCGGCCCGTTTCCCTCTTAATGCGCCAGACGACAAAAGAAACGAATGTCACCGACGACGCGGCCCTTCTCCGCTAGCTCTCCTAGATCGCCGCGCAAATGATACCGCCTCGCGACCGAAGACGAGGGAAATCCGGGACACGTCTGCGCAGGAAATCGCGACGATCGTTCCAGCCTGCCTTTCAGCCAAAAATCCCAATGCTCAAGCAAGGCAACGAGGCTGGAGTCGCCACGGCGAATGAGCTTCGTTATCATCGACGGCGCATCGCCTTCTGGGATAATCTGCTCGCTCATTTGGAAGAGCGTTTACATCCTCGTTATGGGTAAAACGGTTCGACATAGTTTCCGAAATAATCATGCACATGTATTTATGTATTTAATAGCAGACCGCGATTGAAGAATTTATGGGACTTTTTTCTAAATTCCTTGGTATCGGTGAATGTCGCATTATACTCATAATTTACACTCATAAGCTAATATTTTCTTTACGAAAAGGGAGACCACGAGACACGAGCAGACTTCGCGATGCAACGGGAATAAGCAGCTTGTTTAGCTAGACCTAATTAAAACCCAACGTAGTTTGATTTAAAACGTTTCTCTCTGCAGAGAGTCTACGAGCTTTGCGGGGACCGGTTTGAAACACGCTGGGAAGATGCGTCTGTTGCTCCGAGCATTTCCGAGAGACGACAGTCGGCCTCTTTATGATATTAGACGTCGTTCTTGATGAGCTCGCGGAATTACCGCAGAAAGCGAATTAGGTGGACCCGAGACGACAGACGAGATGTGTTCCTTTCCTTTGTAACGGGCGCACAAACGACCTTCCCCCGCCTCCGCCACGCCTACGCGTTTTAAATTTCGCGGTCGCCGGTTGAACACCCACTCGATTTTTCCAAGCATCCGATAACGCTGTTGCGTTCAGCCACAGAGGCGCGTCTGGCGATTATTTCCGGGCCCTTGGAGCTTTACATCCTTTCCCCGAGCCAACGGGATGATAATAGAGAGCCGCTTGACGCGCCACTGTTTTTGGAGCGGGAATTATTGCCGGTTCCGCGGCCGCCTGATTTACATTTATTGCGCTGCTTGCGTAATGGTCCCGCTATATCTTCGGTTATTCCAACTAATTATACTCCCATTCTGATAAAATACGAGGCACCCGTGTCGGATGCTCGTTCCGTGCGGCTTCATCGGCCGATACGCAAGGATCGTCGGCAGTTTTTCTACAGTTCTGTCACGTTCCAGGCGCGTGTAATTGAATTGTAATCCCTCATTAATAAACTATATTTCAACGGACTACCGTTTCGCGTTGAACGAGCGCGGGGACACCATCGGCGACTGGTGCGTTCGCATTGATGTATAATGATCGACGATTTCATCGAGTTCAATTGATTAAATGGTGATAACGGAATCGGGGTGGTTTGAGATTGTTTAATGATTTAGAAATACATAGTTTGCGGGGAGAATTATTTTCTTTTTAAGACTTTATCTCTAATACTTCTTCAATATCTTGAGAAGGTATGAAAGGGAGGAAGCTTAATAAATGCACCGAAATTAAAATCATGTCAAAACGAACCCACCCTCTGTTCGATATTCTATCACGATCACGAGGAAGATACGTGATCCGATACTTTTGACTCGTGCTGTACGTATCGAGCCAGAGAAACTTACACGTCTCGATCCCGGCTCCGAGATAATTCCCGTGGTCGACAGCTAATTACATTTAGACCAGGAACGGACGGAAGACTTGGAGGCTACGTAATCAGAGGTCCTGAATAATCCTGTTCCCGATAACTGCGCTGCAGTTTCCTTCGACGACGGCGGTCGGCCGCGTTTCCGCCAGTCTGGAATCATCCGCTGCCTCAGCAGCCCCCGCAGTTAATTACCCTCGTTCGTTACGATCATTCGAACGATACATCCTTTTTATTCTTTCACCGCGGCGACGCGATCGAACGACCACGGCGAAGCATTCCGCTTATTTCTGGAATGTCTATTCGTTTCACGGATTCCTGGTTAAATGCTTGATAAAGGAAGCCCGAGTGGAAGTCGAGTGGCCTCTTCGTTAAATTATCTCCAGCTATTCCGAACAACGCACGTTTCTGCACTGCACTCTGTGGTCACTAGAGACGACCGATGACAATTCACTACGGTTGATCGCGCGTTCATTGCAACTTTCTATCTACGTAGATGAGTTGAACGAGCACTCGTATATGCATACGTTATCTCCACTTCACGTTTACGCTTCGGACGTTTGCTGACAATTAAGCGTGTTATCTGATAGTTACTGGTGTTTGCAGTAACTCGTTTCACTGTTAATATGCAGTGCGGGATAGAATGCTAAACGAAGAGGTTGGGGTTTGGAGATTTCTCGTTTGTGTAAAAGAAGGAGCTGCGTCTCCTTCACCCGGGGGTAAAGAGTGACCCAAAAATGGGGGCTTTTTTAGCCTCTTTTTGGTCCCACGATTTTGGAACTGAATTTTGTGCCAAATGATACCTTATGATGAGATATCTATCACACGAAATTTTCAAGTTGAGGTGACAATTAGTTTCTGAGATATGGGAGGTCAAAGAAGTGAAAACTCGACAACACGTGAGCCTATACGCTTCAATGTACGGATTTTTATGTCAGTCCGATACTTTAAACAATTATTTCCGGGGATTTGATGACTGCTAACAACGACTTTGAACTTAGATTTTCAAAATTCACGAAAAAAAATCAAAATAAAAAAATATAAAGTCCCTGTAATGGGTGTTTTTCTTTAAATATATCGTCCACCATATTGATTTGGTGATTATGAGTTTTGCTTGGATTTTCCAAAAAGAACGAAAAACTGGGACCAAAAACAGGCTATTTCTTGGGTCACAATGGACTAGTTGTGCCACCTGGACACTTCAAAATTCTACTTTACAGGGTGCGTCTAAACTCACCCGCTTTTTCTTCATCCTGATACTTGATACTTATAATTTAATGAAATATTCTTCGAAAAGGTTCACACGTTGAAAGCTTCCAATGACATCCTGATTCTCTTCATTGGCCATTGATGCACCATTGGAAACATGGACACATGAAAATGCAGCTCACAACTATGAGCGTCCCATACATAAAGCCCTGTGTACGAATCCATCTTCTCCATTCCTCCAGGGCAGTGTCTTACGGAACATAATCATTATCGATCGATTTAAGATCTTAGGCGAGCGCGTGTGACGGATTGAAATGTGACCGGGGGGCTTGCCACACGCTGGAAGCCTATCGATACGTCAGCCCTGGCAGAGTGCATTGGCTTCCAGCCCCGGGACAATTCTTCTCGCGCATTGTTTCCATAACGATCCACGGTATCGCGGGCAACGAAATCAACGTTGGGGTCGAAATAAAATTCGGACCCACCGGGCAAGCAACAAAGCAGCTACGAAACGCGTCGAATTTCCGCTTTCAATTTCGCGGGCACTATTCAATTTCCCAGGCCCGCGGCTAAGGTACATTCGGATATTTCTTCCCTCCCTTACTGCTCGTCGCCGCGCCCCCGTTTTTTCCGAAATTCTTTTTCCGCTCCGTTCACCCTGGCTCCTGACGGGCGGCAGTGATTGCCGCTCGCAATTTCGCTCTCCGCTGTTCGAGGGCTCGGTCGACTCGAAGCGAGAAGAAATAGCCCCGCCACGAGTAACGTAGTTAGGCGAACGCGTGGCCAATGAGCCATTTTGTCCCCGACCCCTCTGAGCTTATTTTTCATTCCCTACTGCGCACCACGAGCTACGGGCTGCCTTTCTTTTCCGTAGCTTTCCTTTCTTCCCTGCGGAACGGTGCCCGTTTCCTGGAACGATAGACTCTGACGCGATAGTGGTGATCGATTAGTCACTCAGATCGTTAAAGACGAATTGAGTCACTCTGTCTGTAGGGAATGATATGTGGAATGCGATGGTATGTTCACTCCTTTATTTATGTGTTAGGTTATGCTTAACGACTTCTTGGTGTATTTTCTGGTTCATGTACCTATACATAACACCAAATTTCCGGGTACACTCCAAATTTTTGATAATATGGTATAGGCTTAATGAACTTGTAGGACAAAATAGTTGTGCCTGTTTGACTGATATTTTCAATCCTTCACTCGCCTCCTCTCGTTACTCATCTACTTTATCTCAAGCACGAAACTTGCTCTGTCTGCGCTCGAGGTCGATCAGCGACCAGATTTTTCCCTTTCCGATGATCTCAGATTAAACGGGGGCCTCGATTCAAGACTCAAGATTCCCGGCAAGAGAAAAAGACGCGTCGAGATATATCGGCTGCGAACCTAATTGAATTTCTTTTACCGCGTTGCAGTCGGTCCACTTATCAGAGGGAATTTCCCTTGGTGGAGATAAGTATTTTCTATGGAAGTTTAATTTATTAACCGCCGATATCAGAAGAGAATTTCTTCGTTGCGATCGTTCGCTGATATCCAGTAAATATCTGCTGGAATAATTAACTTCCCCTAAGTGACTAATGTCACTTAAATCCAAGATCATAGCCCTGCGGAATTAAAACTCGAGCAATTTTCCTGAAATAAAGGTCGAGAAAAATGTTCTGATCAGTTACTTTTCGACTTATAAAATACGGATTCTTTCCTGTGTTTATAAAACTGGAGTACGAAAATATTATAAGAAAACAGAAATGAAATCTACATAGGTTGATCACTCTTCAATTAAAATTTCCTAACAATGAAATTATATGTATTCGATACAAAGATATTCTTGATGACCACGGGTGAGCTTTCACTTTTACACCCTGTACATGGAAAGTGTTACAGGGAACGTTATCAGACGAGTTCAATTTTGTAAGCGTTCGTTTGCACAACGCGCCGTTCGTATTAAACGGATATACTACTTAATTGAGACCTGTTCGCCGACTCCAGCCCACGAGACTGATGAAATCAACGTTTCAGCCCCACCGAGATCGATACAGGGATCCTCTTTAATCAGACTCTTGGTCCCCGACGGCTGGATTTTACCGTGAATCGACGTTTTCGAGTGCAGCGTAGGTCGAAAACTTCTCTTCAACGGTTCGCGCTAGGGGAGCCGTTGCGAAGAGGGGAACGTCGCGACGCTCGGTAAAGCAAAGTAAATAATGATTAGGGCGATTTGTATTTTTACGTCGTGCCTGATTTCCGTTCCGTAAATATTGCGAGTTTTCTTAAGACCGTACTTCTGCTTTCCCCAACCAACTCGCCGGATCGTTCTGTCTCCCTGTCGACTTTTCGCCCTCCCTCGTGTAAGTTCGGTTGGATCCGGGATCCAAGACATTTTCGAGTTTACACACGAGCGTTTGAAATGTTCCCCGAGCTCCTTTGCTTCGTTTTTCGGTTATTTGGGGAATCATTTCTCTTCCTGCCGCGTCTATGGTACTGGCCACGCGGTTGAAAGTAATCTTTGGTGTCAAAACACCGAATACCGTTGTGCAATTGGAACTGGCGTACTGAATTTAGGGTATCTTGTTTCATTGGAGTGGCTTACAGTGTAGAATTATACGTAGAATGCAATTGTGCGCCATCATTACGACGAAAGTGCACCTCTTTGATTCTGAATACATACTCCGCTTCTATCCTTAATGGGACTCTAAATATACCAGTTTCTACAATACCACTAGGAGTCTTCTAGCGCCATTCAAAATGCATCCTCGAAAACGTGAAGGCAGGAATTACAATAAAGGATTTCTACTGAATCGCATTAGGGGTTGTATCTAGTTTCTGGAAATGTTACGTGAATGTGGGTTGCAGGCCACTTATCGTATACGATTCAAAATCTACAAACCATGAACACTTTCATCGACTTTGAAGTTTACGGCGGACAATGACAAAGCTGAAATTTTCTAAATGACATTTTCTAAATTCTCTAAATTCAGGACATTGCAGCGAGAGGAATGCAACTCCATTTTTGTAGTTTCTGAAAATTTGAAAATTTTCCAAAAATAGACATAACAACATATCACCTCAATACTTACTACTTATTTTTTGAAAATATACATTTTTCAACTGGTATTCTCTTTTTAATGTTAAGTCAAAGCGATAATTTTTATAAACAGTTTCTCTAATTTACTCCAAGTTTGTAAAGATGGAGCTGTATCCCTCTTGTTGCAAGGTCCTCAATTAATGAAATTAATATCTTCTAACATCCTTTCTTTAAACGTATAATAGGAAGAAATATCATATAATCAAGAGCTGGGCATCCCTTACATCTACAGTTATAGCGACATGTATCAAAATAACGATCCAATACATCGGATAGTAGTAGAGGTACAACAACGCAGCGTAACACTGGAGTGCAATTAAATCTTGCAAGAACGATCTGCGCAATACACCATTCGATTCCGCGGAATGAAACGGTCTGGTAATTTAATTGAAGAACTGTATGCGTCGTTATGAACACACGTACTGCTATGAAGACTCATCGCTGGTTCAGCAACATGATTCCTCTCTAAGTTAAATCCCGCGCAAAGCCGTCTGCCAAAAAAGAGAAACGGATATTGAGGCGATCAGCGGGCGATATTCCATAGACACATGAATTGTTTGACGTTGGCAATGTGGGCGGTCTTTTTCATTCTTTTTCGCCCATTTTTTTTATTCATCAAACCAGGTTTCGTTTCATCGATTCCG
Organism: Andrena minutula; assembly: GCA_929113495.1. NCBI lineage: Eukaryota > Metazoa > Arthropoda > Insecta > Hymenoptera > Andrenidae > Andrena > Andrena minutula. The sequence goes on from OV815993.1 coordinate 4,182,220, forward strand.
GTTTACACGTTTGTAAAATCACGAACGAAACGATGCACAGACACGGTGTTTCGACATTCGCTCAAGTGGAATCGGTTGTAGCAGGCCGAGGAGCCCGTGTTTTCGTACTCCATGTGGAAACCAGCGAAACATCGATTCGCGTTCGCGTGCACGCGCGCCTTCAAAGAGCCATTTTACAGTTTTTCCGCGGAAACGGGGAAATTTTGCACATTTTTTTTTGATCGCCCCGCGTCGTGTGTGCATCGTCGCGCATTTGTTTATTCGCATGCGTGTTTGTACAGAAATGGATACTGTACTCGCAGGCATGAAAGTTTCGATACGCGAAACTTGAACAACTAAACTGAAACTCGTAGAACGTTTCATTATTACGCGCTAAAGATTATTCATTGCGCTCACAAAAATGTGGAGAGATGAAGGGCATACAAAGAGCTTATGCGATTCGTGCAGCTTCTATCCGTGAATTCCATTTTCTTCCAAGAATGTCGTATAATGAGACGAGCCACCGTTGCGAGGCCACACACATCAGACAGAGCATTCTCCCATTCTTCCTCGAAGCATATTTATTCGCAGCGAAATGCAGGCTTCCGCGCACGAGGAGGTAAATTTGCATATCACATCGGGGCAGGCGCACCGTGTGTGGAAACATCTTTCGAGAAATTTAAAGTGTAATCAAAATTCCTGCGCCGCGTCGGAGACACGCTTCTGGGGGATACCTAATTTTTCCTACGCCTTTTGCATGGTCCGTCTCAAAAACGGTAGCCTCGTGGAAACGGTGGAACACCAGGATGAACCCAGTTGTACCTTAAACGCCGCGAACGTCAAGCTTCCAGTCAATTCCCTCGGCTCCCCCATGTTACTCAATTTCGTAGCACTCCCATTATGCGTCGTTAAAATTTCATTCTCAGTTACAAGAACGGAGATCTGCCCGACCTTCTGCCTGTCGTGTTTCGCGCTCACGAAACATGATTCTCCTTCGGCTGAAGTTTCTGGCCGGGGCAGCGAGCTCGCGCGAACTTTTCCAGCTACAAATTAGGCGGTAAATGGCGCGAAACGGCTTGTCGCAGTATTCAAGGGGATATTGCAGCGATGTATCGCATTACCGTAACGCGGGGCAGCCAGGGCTCGCTGTCGTATCGTTGGTAACGGCGACGACAACGGCGAAGAAGAAGGAAGAAGAAGGGGTGGACGTGGAGGAGCCGAAGAAGAAAGGAGAGGTGGTCGAGGTAGACGGAGACGTTCCGGGATCGCGGGGACTACGCTTGTCGGCCGAGTTTCGTCGGCCCCGCGTTAACGGCTAACTCGAAGCTACGTTAAATTAAACAGGGGGGCAGATAAGTTTGGACGTGTCGCTAACTTTGCCTCGCCCGAAACTCACCCTTCCGCGACTTTGCCCTCCCCTTCTGCCAGTAATCTCGATTCAAGCCACTTTTCGGACACTACGGCAACACGAAGACGCAGACGGCCGAAATCTTCTCGGCTCAGGAAAAGTCTCAGGGTGTTCGATTGCAGTAATTATCCTATACCGATTCCGGCGTCTCGCGACTTCCGAGGACGTTTTCTAACTCCCATCGACGTCCATGGACGTCTATAGATTTCTTGATACAAAGTCGGTAACAAGAACTTCACGAGTGTTTACTTTCACGCGTGAATCCGTCTTGATGATATAGGTAGCAGTTCCTCAGCTAATCTCTTGACCATCCCCAGCAAAATTCATCTCTCGCCGTCCGGCGAGAGGTCGAGCAAACCCGAGGGCTCGCAAATCCGTCGGGAAGCAGTGGGAATCCAACGACACGCATCAAGGATTCTAGTGTGCGTATTTTATCTAAATGACGTCAAAGGGTAGCTAACGTTTGGGTCGGGTCGCGCCCTTAGCATCCGTCCCCATTCTGTCTCCTCACTCGTTCTTTCGTTCCCATCTTCTCTGTGTCCGCGCGGCGCCTGCTCTCTCGAACCTCCTTTCTTCTCCGTTCATCTCGCCAGGGAACAGCGGGGGTGCGCTTTAAAGCTCGTGGAACCGAGAACTCCCTCCCTCGGGTATATTATCCCGCGCCCCCGCTGTTCCGCCGCGTAAAGGTGGTCGCTCACTAGACAGAACGGAAGCGAAGCGAAGCGCGACAGCCACGCATCGCTCATATGATAGAACAGCAGCGACCATGCATCGCCCATATGATAGAAGAGCGCCGACGAACTTCGGTTCGGTTCCGTTCGGGCTAGTGGGCGATAGCCTTAATGCGGAACTACGGTATGCCCTTACATTTAAGGGTAAAAATAGCGTCTCCTCCTTTACTCTTCGCCCCGCTGCGTTCGCTCTTTACCCGCGTTTCGGTCCGCGAATCCCGCTGCGGGGACAGGTGGAAGCGTGTCGCGGAAAAGACTCGGTTGGCGTTACGGGGGCAAGGTGCGAGCCCTCGCTAATGGAGATGCGATGTAGGCGGATCGTAAAGTTTGATAGCCATAACCAGGCCGACAGTGCTCGACATTGCGACGCAAACGTAGCGAACCTATCACCTGTACCCTTGCTCAGCCTTAGGAAATCTCTGGAGTCTGCAATGCGTTCCAAAGAACGTATTATTCACACTCCATTCCACCGAATGTTCTATTTGCTCGAGTCTCGATTAAAACCAACGTTTCACCTCCACTCAGTTGCGCTAGATCCACTTTAAATAACGACACGCAGCACTCTCTTCTTTTTCTTTTCAGCGATCGACGTTCGGTTTGCAGTCCTTATCGAGCCGTGTTGGCGGTTGGTTGGTTGGTTGGTTGGCCGCAGATTAACTATGTATGTAGGCCGAGATGTAAATGGCCCGTAGAATCGCTTCGACTAGATAGAGAGACCGCCCCGGCCAGAGTATATTCCTGGTAGAAATTGGAATATCCGAGCGTAGAATACGAAAATTGAGGGATGTGGAGCATGGAGGTGGGGCAACGCGTGATTTATATTCAATGGAGATGGTTCTTCAAATTTTCGCCGGCGCCGGGAAATCGGCCGAGTTATATTGAAGTACGATATTTTATGTAACTTCTGGCTATTTGCATGAGCTGATAGTTGAAGCGGCCGTTCGATTTATTCCTGGTCATTTACATTTGTAATGCTGGGGAGTGTTTTCCGAACGAGGTCAAATTCGGCCTCTCGGATAGTTGGAGCCGCGGATTCGTTCCGCTTCACAAAGCTGTCGCTTGACATTGGCAAATCTCGAAAAGGAATCAGCTGTGCAACGACACGGAATATACAGTGAAAATTATTCTAAACATTGAAATCTGCGAAGTAAATCAGCCTTTCTCATTGATTATACACTTGCGGTCCAAATACCAAACACAACCTTGCAAGCAGTAAACGATTTAAGAAAATGTCCTCTCGCTAATCAAGCTCGGCAATCAATCTTCAAGAATAAAAAGCTAAGAAGACGCCGTCGTCCATGCCCCACTCAAAACACTAAATTGTGAACACCTTTGCTCCGCTGCTTGTTTATCGCATCCGACGCACTTCGAAAGGCGACAGTAACCGACAGTCAAAAGCTTCTTTCGTCGCGGTCGTTTCACTGAAAATCGGGAACAATGCGTGGATAACGAAATCAGAGCGCTCCTTTATTTCGGTCCCCGTGGAGTGTCCTTAATCAGGTGGGTACACGACTGATGAGGGGACCCCCGCGTTTTGTTGGTCCGCGTGCAGCCACTGTTCCCATTCGGCCGGTTGTTTGTTAAATACGCCACTTAGCCGTCAAGTCGAGCGCGGTTACTTGTTTGTTTTCCTTTAAGCACTCGCGATAATTATTCATCGTTGCCTTTATGCCACGCCTCACCTTTTCGAGAGCGTGCACGCCGCCGAGTAACGACGAGGTCCTCCCTATTGACGATGGTACTCGCGAGGGGCCCCCTTCTCGCCAGCCCCCCTCTCGCCTAACCCCGTACGACTTCAGGAAGAATAAACTGCGAAAAGGACCCGTTCTCTCCTGCACTTACTCCCCGTTATGTCTCGCATTCAGGCCGAATGCAATCGTTCCTCCCCTCCCCGCCATCCCCGGTTCACCCCTTTCCAAGCTTTCCTCGACGAGCAGTCGTTCCTCCGCGCCGCTCTTTTTCTCCAGCTCGACAGCCAATGCGCTCCCCGGCGGCATTGTGGCCGTCAAACGACGTAATAACGATAAGAGCGTTCCCGAGCGAGAGAAGAAAAAAAGTTTCTTGCCGCTTGTTGCGACTCCAGTCGACGGCCCTTTGGCGCTTGTTGGCGCGTGGTCGGGGCCAGCGAACGGCGGGGCGAGCATATTGCTCTTTCGTTACCATCGAGCGAACTCCCATCGATTCCTGTTCAGACCGAAACGCTCGGTTGCCGCGCTGTTCTATCCTGCCGATTGTCAGCGCGACGGGGATAACCGGAGAGGAAGAAAGACCGAGTGGCAGCTGTGTCGAACTTCCTTACTCAGCCTGCTGATGGATATTTTTGATGAAACGTGAAAGAAGTAACAATGGGTGCTTTGAGGACTGCTCGATCTCGCGGAGCGTCTATTAAGCTACTTATCCTTGAACTATCCAATGCAAACTGTGTACTTGTACTTTTTCTTGAATTCGAACGCAACGAAGACGTATTATTAGGTGATTTGCCCCTGTAGTCAAAAGTACCGCAGCTCCCCTTCCCCTGTACCGTCAACCCTGTTCAAGTTAGTGTCTTTAACAATGAATTTCACGCAGGCCCTGACACTCGGGGAGCCGGGGGGCTCATAAGCATCGCAAAACAGCGGGATCAAGCGAGCGGGGAGGGGGTTCGCCGCGGTCTAGCAGGGCAACCCTCGTCGTCAGCGTGAAAATTCCGTTCGCGCGAGTGCACCGCTTTCACCCGTCGTTAAAGTCTCGGCGGGACCTCCATCGTCGTGGTTTAATTTCGGCTGCGAGGAGAAAGTTTCCGTGGCGCGCGAGATCGAGCGAAAACCATCGGCCCAGAGACGTCGACGGGGAACGGGACCACGGCGGGGCTGGCGACGACGTCGAGGGGAGGGTGGCGGTGTTTGCGTTTACTTCTACCCCAAAAACCTGAAAGGGTTCTCCTGTAGATTAGAGAGGCCGCGGTACATGTATTTCGGCCCCGGAAGGGTAGATTGGCTTTCTGTCTCTATTAGAGCGCATCTCGGCTCCTCCTGCCACCCACCTACCCCTCGTCTTTCCCAGTGATCCCCACTTCCACCGTCTGTTTTGCGCTGCTGGCCACCCGGGCCTTTTCTGGCATCGTGATATTAACTCTGAGACTGAAAGACTCTGCTTTTATTTCCGTGCCGTCTGGGAATCGTGCCACGATGCGGTAATCGACGGCTGCTCGCTTCGTCCACGGGCTTCGCGACCTGAACGGGCTTTCGGTGTTTGAATCAATTATTACACATCCGGTGACACGAGTGCTATCGGATTACGAAGTTCCGGTTTTAGTCATTTTGACAGACTAGTCAGTGTATGCTTGATAAATTTGCCTTTATTTGTATCCTGATGCAGCGGAGCGATTGAGATGTTAATTGCAAACGTTGTTACGCATTGAAACGTGATTTGAATTAAATGGATTTTGTTGGAGTAATATTCAGAAGAATATACATTTTTATTTTAATATTCTTATGGAGTTACTGTATTCTGTCATAACGCTGACGGGATGTTTATTTTCCTGTTTCAGATGGTGAGTAGGTACTTGCTACACGGTATATCCTACTTTCAGGCGAGCGTTATCCAGCATATTATGTGAGTTAAATTATATTTAGTAGAGGCTGATCGAAGTATTCGAAGATTAATTTCTCGAACATCGGGTGGGGAAATTAATTTTACGAGGAATACGGTATACCCCAACAAATGGTATTACGTTCCCCTCTGTTATCCGATCAACATAACTTAATGCGGCCGGTGACCACCGTAACACGACACTCTGACCAGAATAATGCACGCGTCCGTGGCGGTTACTACCTTTGGTAATTACGAAACGTCGATCGCTTTAAATAAATTAGTGGGCGGGAATGAAACTGGACTGTTGAATGATTATGTGAAAGTTAGCGGACGGATCGTGATAAGGGACTTGATGCGAAATCGTATTATACTTTGTGATTTCTGAATCATGGTACATATGTAAGTCCTTAAAAATTTACGGAGTGAATGAACAATTCGGCCGCAAGTGCACGGTGGTTTAAGGTATTTCTAGATTTTAGATTCTAAATTCTGGATTCTTGATTTTAGATTCTAAATTCTAGATTCTAGATCAGGCCCGTCCAAGGGTTTGCTCGTGCGAGCAGCCGCGAGTTGCTCTTCGCTCTCGGAGCCACGGAGCCAGGCCCAGCAACGAAATGCCTTCTTGGAGGGGGAATCTGTGAACGCTACCTATCCCCACTCTTTTACGGCTGCCGTTCTTGCCGTCACTCTTGCCTTCGTTCGCAACAGCTCGCAACCACTCGCGGCCGCTCTTCGAGGGCAAGAGCGAAAGTTGGACGGGCCTGTTCTACATTCTAGATTTTAGATTTTAGAATCTAGAGTAATGCTGAGTCTAATATTATAGGCCGAAGGGTTACGGAAGCACATAGTTTCTAGCAAATGAATCAGATTCGGAGATACAGACGTCGGTTAATATAGAAAATGTTTTAGATTTAAGAAAAGAATAAATATTTCAGAAGAAATATTTACTAGGCTATCTTAATTTTCTCTTCCAATATCATCAAAGAAATTATTATACTTTAAAAATAAATACACATTAGGTACTTCAGTTTCAGGTACTTTACTTAAGGGGGGAAGCCACTGTGACGGTCGAAAATAAAGGCTATTTTCAAGACATTCTTTTATAATGAAATGTAACTTTCTACGAAAAATCTTTATTACCAACTGAAAATACATATCTTTAACTAATATTTTATGCTTTGAGATTAAATTTTTTCGGTAGTATGGCCACAGCATACGATAACGTTAGGCTCTGCACAAAAAAAATACAAAACGGATGCGCGTATAACTTTCCAACAATTGATCCGAATTTAAAATTCCCAACGGTTTCTTAAAGTATATTTCAATAGCTTCAGTTGCACGTACGGGTTTAAAAAAATATTCATTTTTGAAGAAATGGCGGACTTAAGAAGAAATTATTTTTTATACTTTTTGGTCTAGATTTCTTCTTAAGTCCGCCATTTCTTCAAAAATGAATATTTTTTTAAACTCGTACGTGCAACTGAAGCTATTGAAATATACTTTAAGAAACCGTTGGAAATTTTAAATTCGGATCAATTGTTGGAAAGTTATACGTGCATCCGTTTTGTATTTTTTTTTGTGCAGAGCCTAACGTTATCATATGCTGTGGCCATACTACCGAAAAAAATTTCAATCTCAAAGCATAAAATATTAGTTAAAGATATGTATTTTCAGTTGGTAATAAAGATTTTTCGTAGAAAGTTACATTGCATTATAAAAGAACGTCTTGAAAATAGCCTTTATTTTCGACCGTCACAGTGGCTTCCCCCCTTAATCCATATCAACTACAAAGCCTCTTCTGATAGACATTTCCGGCTACAGGCGATATGACGCAGTCCTCGTGAGTAGCAGCAAATGACGATTTCCGTGGGCGATAGCGATTGATAATAATCACGAGATAGGTGGGCGCATTCATCGGTTGTCGACAAGATTACTCAGGTGGCCAGTGCGTTGATCAAAGCGAGATTCCCGTCGAAATACTCTAATTGGCGCGCGCATGCTTCGCCGAGGAATTTGATTTGCTTTCCGTTTGACGGAGGTCCGCAGATTGACCCTGACGATATTGCGATCCGTGTACTCATGCCGGATCAGAGAAGACGCGAGGCAATCTGAGCTCTGTGCGCTCACGTAGGATGCATATATGAATACTAACAGCGAGGTGGAAGTTTATTGGAAGTTGGGGAGCAGATTACTCACGAGTCAAGTTTAGGTCGCGGTTAATCTTAGCTTCCCTCGGAATTATCGGCGCGCAAACACGAAAACGGTGAACATCCACATTCGCCTGTTTCTATTTACTGATCGAAAACGCGTAGGTATCTGGGGAGCGAACGTTGTTTCTATCGACGATCACTGCCGCGCCCGAGACGTGACGCTTCGTACCGTAGCGGCAGAGCAACCACATACTTACTGTCTTCTCCATTTCTTATCAGATATATATCATACTCGAATCAGATTCAACGACATACAGTTTTAGTTAATATAACTAATTGGAGTATGTCTAATCGGATTTATTTCGCTCGTAATTTTCAAACATGTGAGTACTTACTATCTACCAATCTTGTATTGTTAGAATTTCGGCTTACAAGTGAATTGCTTTAGTAAACTGTCGTCGTTCTCAATCCGGAATTTGAACCATGGGTATATCATTAACACATCAAGATAAGATTAAAATATTTAAGTCAATATGAAGTCACCGCATAAAAGTCGTTTGTAAAAATGAAACAATCAGATATGATAAAATATTCCATAATCCGACGATAAGGTCCCCACATACTATAAAAGTCTTTTTGTGCACTTTACATTGGCCAGTGTGTCTTAAATTACAAACGAAAGTATATATCGTTTAATAAATTTGGTGATAACTTATTTGAGCATGAGAGGTATGTATTTTGAAAAGTCCGTTTTCGGGGCAAAAAGTATTTATTAGTAGGTATGAATAGAGGGCTATGATGTATGTTTTTCGCACTGATGGCTCGTGTGACAGAGAAAATAGGGACTGCTAAAAATCACAATTTTTTTTTATAAAATCGTAATCTAAATTTCGAGCGAATCCGAGTAGTGAAACTAATAATAGGTATATATAATATACCTAGTAGTGAAACTAGTAATAGGTATATATAATATACCTATTACTAGTTTATAATATACCTATTACTAGTTTCACTACTCGGATTCGCTCGAAATTTAGATTACGATTTTATTAAAAAAAATTGTGAAATAGTCACATTCATCTGGATTAGCTAGGCATAACGAGCTGGGATACATTTCGTGACCCCAGAGTTTACCGTTCCAAAGTATTTTGGCGACGGACAAACACACAAACACTTTCTTGTTTATATATTAAGATATCGAATGCTAAGCTGTTTTACTTGATTTCAGAGTTTTATTTGCCAGCGATTGCCACAATGGCAATGGTGGCCAGCGTGCTTGCCACTGAAATTCCAACAGCATGTCCATCGATGGATTTCATAAACAGCACGATTCATATGCCTGTACTCTTGCCGCACGAGTGCAACTGTGCGAAGTATTATGAATGCAGAGACGGAAAATCGGTTCTAAAACAATGTGACTCCGGTGAGAAGTTCGACCATAATCAAAGAAAATGTGTCATGGAAGGTGAAGCAGTGTGTAGTACTGTACCATCTGCGTCTCTTTTGCCTGAAACAGAAGACACCTATGATATTAACTTGACCGAATGCCCACCGAAGGGTTCTCATGAAAATCGAACGTTACCACACCCATGTTTGTGTGATAGATTTTACATCTGTATAGACGGTGAAGCTATTCTTCAACCGTGCCCAAAAGGTACCGAATACGATTACATCAATAAGATTTGTGTCGATCCGAAGTACTTTAAGTGCATAAGACCTATTCCTGAACCTGCGAAGTGTAAGGGTACTTGTATAATTCGTGATCCTGATGTAACAAACTGTGCTTGGTATTATGAGTGCAAGAACGGCGTCAAAGAGCATAAGCAATGTCACAAAGGGCTTGAATTCAATCCGAGTACGCAAATGTGCGAATTGCCGGAATATGCGAACTGTTCCGTATGTACTAACCCTAAGGATGCCGAAATTTACTGTAGTTGCCCTGGTACAGCGGGTGATACGTTTCCTCATGAGTGTAAATGCAATAAATACTACATATGCATCAATAACAGCCCAAGCCTTAGATCTTGTCGACCTGGATATGCCTATGATCGCGTGCTGCGCCATTGTGAATTAGCCGACAATGTCAATTGCGATTAAAGTCCAAACGATAAACTTCAGGACGCACGGGGATGCATTGGTACTTGCACGGTACACAATTCAGAACACAGACCACCAGTGACGTACTTGCCTCACAAAGATTGCACGAATTTTTGTTACTGTGAGAAGGGCACTCCGTTCGCTTACAAATGCTCGAAAGGCTTTCATTTCAGCCACAGACACCAAAAATGCATGGATCCAATGATAGCTCAGTGTGTTCCGCCTTTTACGTATGATGACGAATACTAAGAATCGACAAATGCGAAAGAAACGACCTTTTGGTCACATATTCATTCCACTTATTGGTAAATTGCTTCGATTGAGTAGAACTCTCGCTAAAACGTGGGATAAATACGGTCTAGTTATTTCGCCCAATTACTGTAATCCCTACAAAATTACCTTTTCTAAAAAAGGTACAAAAAAGAGCGCCTAGTATATACGCGCAAATAATGGTAAATTAATAACTCCAACAAAAAGAATCCCATTTTAAAACATTGTCGTAAATTAATATCTTTATAAAACTAATGGTATATAAAAGTGTCGCCAATTATAACAATGGCTACTTGTACAACCACTTGGGTTTAAATTGAATAAAAGATTCATCATTGGAAGAAACAAAGAAGATAATAATATTAAGGACATGTATTTTTATAGAAATAAATATTTTATTCAAAATACTTGGTGCTGCGAAACCAAAAAAATGTTAATTGTTTTAGTTAATAAATAAAATACACCACTGAGACAAGAAAGAAAGAAAAAGGTTTTAATGCAATTTATACATATATATTCAGTTTAGCAACACCAATTCGGAGCGCGAACACTGCCGTGTCTCTTGATGCATCGACACGGCGAGAAAACTCGAGAACTGGGATCGAAAGGCTGTCGTTCAATTAAATTTGATGGTAGATTTATAAAGCATACGGCCCCTGCGATGGCTAAATACGTATTTTCAGATTCTGCGAGTTTATAGCGCTCTTTTTATCGGCTTTCCAGACTTTCCACTTAGAGAGCCGATAAACTGGAGTTTTTATATGGCCCACGAGTAGAATATTTAAAAGGCGTCCTCTTTCATAGATCGTTACTGTAACAATAGGTACCTATACGGTAGAACTTGAGGGATGAAGCTTACAACCTCGATTCAACGTTCTGCATTTCCTAATTCCATGTGAGTTCCAATGTACGCGCGACTCTCGATGCGAAGTCACGTTTTACGGCTAAGCAGTAAGATCGACTCATTAAACTAAGTCATGAATGACGAATACGAAAGCAGGAAATACCGTGGCTTATTCGAGGCACGCTTACGAAGCAACAACAGCGTATTGTATTGAAAGTAGGAACGTTCGCTGCTCCACTAACAAAGTTTCTATTCTAACGTTACTAATTACGAGTTTACTCTACACAGATATTTGAGTATCTCAAGTTTCTTTGCGAAATATCAATTTCAAACTTCAGCCGAACTCCCCGCGTATCTCGTACTCGTAAACAATTAGCGAATATAGGGGATAACTTCGACTTACGCGATACGTTGGACGTATCCAGCTCAGTGACTGGTAGTAAGTGTCTTTCGAGGAAACATGGTATAAATACACTACCTGCATAAATACACACACTGATGAATCCTCTTACAAATGGTGTAAGGTTTCTGGGACGCAAAGTGTAAGAAGTCTAGCGAAGCCTCTGGTCAAACAATAACTGTTTCTAAACTTCGCACTGACGGGAAAGAGGATTTCGAAATTACAAAAGCTCCCTCTCAATTCTACAGATATTCACGCAGTGGCGCATTCAGGATTTAATTTTGGGGGGAGTCGAGTTGGAGGGTTAAAAATATTTTTAATGCAAATTGAATAAAATTCATTAGGTGATTGTAAAAATTTGTTTAAAGAATAAAATCCGGCTTTCTTTTATTATTACAAAGCTCTTGAATTACTTCTGGCTTGGTTAGATTAATCTCCTTTTTTCTTTTTCTTTGGGCGGTGCTAGGGCCCTTTACCCTCTCCACACTGTTTACGCCACTGTACCCACGCATGTATCGAGGCAACTGTACAAAGATAAATACCCCCGGAGTCCCGGTAGCTTCTAAATTAAATTCACTTAAACAAACAGCTTTGGACGTGAAGCCAGCAGCGTTGCTAGCTGAAAGGCAAAAGGTTAATTCGTTTTCCAAAGACCCGAGGAGCATTCGTTTTTTCGGAATCGTGATATCGTTAATTGAAAACATATCCAGTTCACCGTTCCTCCCGATACGTTCTTCCTTTTCTCCAGAAGCCGTGGAGCACGGCGACCGTCGACGATCCGTATCAGCGACGGTTAGACGAGGACAGATAAGCCATCAGTGTCAGTTTCAGAGATTCGAAAGCGTCCACTCGACAGTTACGTTAAAACGGGTTGATATCTATCGTCCTGCACAACCGAATGTCCTGTCAGGACTTTGTGATCCCCCATCACGAGAGTCATACACGTCAACGGCATGCCCTGGCCCCGGCCCGGTCCGTTTCGCAGATAACTCATATCCATCTATATTAATTCTCGTCCTCCGTGTGCATGCTCGCCCTCGGAAATTAAACGCCGACGTACTTACGTACCCTGGCGTGCCTCCGATTGTTATCGATCCAGAATACCGGACCCCTTATCCGGCCTTTCAGATAATTACGATATATCTTGGCGCCGCGTTATTAGTTTCGTCGTGGCGGGGTCGCCTAATAGAATCGACGGATCTGCCACGGGCAGCCTGCGAACTCTCGACGAGCAGAGATATTTTCCGAGTTTAGATGGGGATTCCGTCTTAGATTCTTTTTATGGCATATTCAGTCTAAGTTTCTTAGTTAATTTCGCTTTAACTTCTCCGCGATCTACAGCGGTAATATAAATGAGAGGAGCGTTTAAAACAGGAAAGGCGATTTGACAACTATTTTAATATTTATTTATGTTAGTATGTACCTTTTTTTTCACCTTCCTTCCGAGAACACCTTCTTAGCAACTTACTAGTATCTGCAATGAATTTTCCGCTAAATTCACCCCTGCTTATAGCTCGAGCGTCCACCTCAACTCGCCAACATTCTCCTCCCCTGTTTTACCGAAAATCAAGTGTTGCTAATAATACAAGCAATCGATAAATCAATGCTCGGACGCATCGTCCATTCATCAGGCTGGTCGCGTCGCGTTCGCCGCAGAAGTTCAGCCGACCGACGAAAGTTCAGCGCCGTTCGGAACACAGCGAATCGAGGCCGGATTCCCTAATAAAGTTAAACGCGCACCGAACATTGCCGCGCGTTAATTGCTCGTACCGCGCAACCCTTGGTCCGTTAAGTTACCAGCCGACCAGCAAAAACCTAATCTTTGCCGACTTCCAGTTTCAATCCTCGCGTCAGCCCGTGCACCCTTCCCTTCGACAGGCGTGCGAAGCGCAAGAAACACCGCGTTACCGGCAAAACCGCGCAGCTGCCGCGAGTTTTCTGTGAATTTCTGCGTGCCACACGGGTGCAGGGTAAAACTTGAAGCACGTTGGGCGTTTCGCCCTCTTTTTCCAGCCGTTCGATTCGCCCGTCGTCTCTGTTTGCACGAGCAGCATCGACGTGGCGCGATCAGACAGTCGCGTGACTCTGCCCGCCTGGCGTTCGGTTTTTATTTCGCCCATAAAGATTGTTGGGGGTCTGGAATTTTTGATCCAAGTCCTCGAGCAAATGGCAGGGGAGAGTGCTGGTTTCTGTCCGCGTGACTTTGGCTCCAGTCCGTTTGTCGGGCAACTCTGGTCACGCCATCGTCTGCGTGTGCGCCGCGCGCTCGCGTGCGGATGCACCGCTTCTTGGAAATCGATCCATCTTTCGGAATCGACGCCGTCGGCTTTCCTGTCTGCTCGTCTAATTAAGCCACGCGACAGATAAAAATCACTATCGGAAGTCCCTGTTTTCTCGCAACCTCGGAGTAAAAGCGTCGCATAACGCGCGGCTGAGGATACATACAGTTTGAAGTTGATTTTGCTTTATCCCCCGTTTTCAGAGTAAAGCGTTGTGCAATATGACTCAACCGGGTGTGAAGTTAAAGGAGGGAGTTCACTATCGAAGAACGATCCAACAGCTACGCGAACACACCCCATAAATTCGCGTGGATGATAAAATCGTATTATCAATAAGCGTTTACGAGACAATTTGCACGAACATGAATCTTTTCTCACTGCGACATCGCCAAGAATGGTGTGTCGCTTAAGTGTGATACGGAAGGGCATCTTTGCCATCTACGTCTGTATTGTTTCCTCGACTTTCGCGTCGCTTGAAGTGGACGGTCTTGTCAACTTGCAAACTTTTGCAGACACCACTGCTGTTCCCCGATGCTCGCACTGTTTGTTGCTGATACAGAGAGGTAAAATGTTTACTCTGACATCGCTGCAGAAGTTGTATTTTGTAAAGCAAGACAGACGCAAACGGACCTGCACCCTGACAAACATGATGGTGTTGGTTGACATTTAGCGTAATAGCACAAGTTGGATACTCGCATAGTTGCGATTGTAGAACACGAAACTTGGTCTGTGGAAGTGTTTCGAATGTTGCCGCTTACGTCGCAGCTACCTGGTTGAAGGTGTTATTCGTTCTGAAGGAAGGGTCTGTCACAATTTTCAGATCGTTTCGAGTTTCATATTCACTTTAATCTTGAAACATGTATAAACTTTCTAATAGTGGTTGATTTTGTTATTATTTCCTTTTATTTATTTGCTGCTTGCTCTATGTAGACCTGCTAATGACTTGTAAATATCGATTTTTGGGAATTCGTATTAGACGTGAGAGTAAGTAGTATAAGGCGTGATATGTCAGACCAGAAAGCGTACAACGCATTGCGGTCATTACATTCGCTTTTATTGCTAAGTGTCTAATCTACCAACCTCCATTACTTGTTTCTGTGTATATTCTGCAAGTACAAACACAATCCCCCAACCATTGCGCAGTAGTATCGCTTTACCTGGGCTCCAAATAAAGTCCTGATTACATACCTTCCTGAATCTAAATTTTCATTCTATTCTCTTACGTCTATCAATTGGGTACAGAAATCATGAAATTTCTTGTACTCACAGAGAACTCTCCAATCTTCTTCAAACACAAAATTGGCAAAAATTCCTCCAGTAAAAAAAACTCGTTCCTTAACTCCTACCATGTTTGTGAATAACATACTGGCTCTCTCGTCACTAATGAACAGATCCCCATAACGAAGGCTGGTTAATACTACAAAGAACGTGTCCATTCTAACGGCTGTTGGAATTTCAGGCAGTGTACTACACATTACAGAGACCTGAAAGCACAAACGTTCGTCAGGGTACGTAGTAATTAACGAGTGGCCCGTTTCTTGCTTTAAAGAACATTTTACAGCACACCGCGGTATGGACCGAGCACGAAATGAGCGAAACAAAGAGTTTTATACATTTAATAACTTTCATCTTTGGTAATACGCGCGGCCACTCCGTTTCGCCTAACGAGAGTTTCATGGATCTAATTGAATGGGCATTTAATAAACGTGCACACGCGATTGAAAACGCGGCCTAATTGGCGCTCGGAAAATCGAGACTCCAGGCTACGTTTTCACGCACGACTACGCCCACCACCGCTACAAACCGCTTAATTCGTTGACCCGACCTAGTTCGCGCGACAGCTTTTCGGCACACGCGCGCACTCGCACGCGAATATTCTTTGGCAAGGATGGGGAACGGGCGTGCGTGCAATTTGGAAGGCCCGGCCGGTTTCCAGTCGACGAAGCCAGCCCGCCGCGCCGCAAGTAAATCGGAGCGGTTTCACGCTTCAAGAAGCTCGACCGTGGATTTGCGGATAGAATACCGTGCCTTATTGCTGGACAAATTGCTTTATTAATTCATATAGGTACTAATTGAATGATTATTTTTTTTACCGTCGGATAAATGAACACAGTGCGTGCTGCGAACAGATATGTATACCTATGCGAGGGATTAGTATGTTTGTAGACATTCCCTTTGGGGGTCTTGTAATTAATAATTCACTTATGTAGGTTTTTCTAGATTTCATTGTACGGGATGAAACGTAAATTAATATAAGAATACTGAAAATTGCACAAACAGAGGTTGTCCGTAGCTAACCTAATCAAATCTTGGGGAGGCCAAGATACAAACACGAATCTTTCACTTTCAAAACACCCCTCTGTAAATTGAACTCTCATGAAATCGACACATTTTCCCCATCAAACCGTAACCACAGATCGCCGAGATAATTTCCTAGGTTTAACCTGTTCAGCAACAAGGCTCACCTTGGAATTTTCCTACCCAGGAAAGTGGTTGGCCTGAAACCGAGTCGACCATGTCGCGATAACAAGACCAGTCATTAGTTAGAAGGACGCCGTAGGTAATACTCGTTCGCGCGTGCTCGAAAAAAGCACTTTTAGTTTTCCTGGTGGTCGAGAATGCGAAAATTGTAGTGGATGCACGTGGCAACTACACGTCAGGGTGCAACGCGGCCGGGAAAGCGGCGTTCGCGTGTCGTTTGAATTTGTGTGTGCGTTGCCGCGATGGTCGGTGTGCTAATTAAGACAGACGAGCCACCACGGGGATTAATGACACCCGTCCAGGCTGCATCCGAGTATCGTTACAACGTTCCGCTCGAAAGCATCGGGATACTCTTCCTAATTGCCTATCGGAGAAGAATGTTTTCATCGCAGTTCCTAGGTTAATCTTATGAAGCACTAACGTGACGTTGATGGGAATGACAAATAGGTGTGATTAGTTTCGAGAAAAATCACGTCCAACGAATTCAGTTTCCAGAATGTATTACAAGCCTGATAAGATCTGATATGGCCTCTTCCGCCACAGCTGCTATTTAGTAAACCTTACTTGCGTAGTCGAATGAATCGAAACTCGGAGCAGCTTCCGCTATACGTTTGCAGAAGCGTTTAGCCCGCGTCGTCGATCACTCCCGCCGAAGGTAACTTCGCAGAAACAATTTCTTGCGCGCGTCCGCGCTGCGAAGCGCTACGAGATGCGCATATGAATTCCTATTTTACATTCGGCCCCGTGAATAAGTGGGTCGTACGTTCAGGGCGAAGGCAAGGAGGGGAATTTATCGTGGAACAGATGTCCCGCGAACAGAGGGCTGAGGAACGCACTGCTCGCGTGCGCGCACAAGAGGGGCCGTGTAAAAAGGTGGATCGACGAGTTATTTTCCTGGGGCGGGTTCCCCTATGGTTCCGGCGGACCTCGGATATCGCGGCATCGGTGGCACGCGGAGAAACGTTACATCGCGATAATTCCGTAAAATTAGGTTACCCTTTAATGCATACGGTGGATTCGTAATGCGACGCTGGCGAGCGCCTGCATAGCGTCAGCCCAGAGTGCATATTCCTGTCTCCCCTGGTGCAGTTGGCTCGCGTTGCCTCTCGCCTTTTTACACCCGCTAATGCGCGCTAAATTAATTCTTCGCCGGCTGGTACTTTAGGGAGGGCAAGGATCGCGAGAGAGAAGGGCGAAGAGGAGCTACTCCTGACGCGGTCAGATCACCGTCGAGGGAATAATTATCAGATCGACTTGACTTGACAGGGAGTAGACGCGCTAGAAAAAACGCATAATTGATCTGAACCACCGTCTGTCGACGCATAAAAGAGAAATACTGGGTATCACTTCTGGCAAGTGTGGTTTCCGGATTAATGCAAACTCTGATACATATTCACCTGCCGAGCTGGGAAGGAAATGTTCTAGTTATTGATCTTATGACAATAACGAATAATAACACTTTTGTATTCTTTTCATCAAGATCTACTATTAAAAAGACGACCGAAGTCGATCCGACGACTTCATAATTTTAATGTTAAATGCCATTTTTTATAAAAACAGGTGGTCATTCACAGTTAATATTCTGGAATATGTTTATACACATCGGCCCCAACATTTTCTGCCCGGTTTCATTAAAAAATCACCGATAAAAAAAATTACAGATCACCAGATCGAAGTCGATCACCCCTGAATTTCCAATCCCTGCGCTACAGCATCGAATTCTCGAGCAATGCCACGAGGCGACGGGTTTTAAGCGCGCGGCAAGAAGTTGGTCGCCTCATTTCCGCGATATAATGAAATGTACCAACACTTGTCGCGCCCATCTCAGTCTCGTTCCGTCGACTCGACGGAACCATTGTGCGGCGGCGTGGCTCTAAGTCGCGCAATCGTCGGTACGGATCGCGACCGCGGCGCAGGGCTGGAAGGACGATAAAAGGCGAAACGGAAATGGGACGGGGGAACGCAGCGTTATGTATAGGAAGACAGCTAGACGATGAAGGAAGGGACGATTCGTGTAAATCCTGCTGATACCTACGTGGCGAAGCATAAATTTCCTTTGAGTCGACCTCGACTGTCGCCACTTCCATCCCTAAATGCTCCCGCGGTGGATACTACTTATCTGTCGGGGGCGCACTCGCGGACTGACGCGCGGCTGCCTTTGTTTCCGCCCCACATATAGTCTGGCGAGCGCGTGAGTGCGTTTAAATGATATCGGTGTCCCGTCCCCGTTCAAGAACACCGTACTTCCTTTCGCTACATAACGCCGGCACGTCGATTGCCTGTTTGCCGTACGGGGTAATATGGCACTGAGTTTACCTTCCCTAAACTTATAGTCATGCTCGTGCTCGACTATGTCATTTAGAGGGGAAGGAATTACGAAAACTACAATGCTTCCAAGCGTAGTGCTCCTGTCAGTAGAATCGGGAAGATAAATAGAGCACTAGGAAGTAGCGTTCGCGGAGTAGTTAAATGGGATCGTGTATGCAGCAAATGTTTGTTGGAACAAGAAACAGGTGCAGAAAAGTGCGTATGCACTTGACGGTGGAAGGTGAATGGGAAACGGGGACTCGTAAGGTACAAAGTTTCCGTCGCGAGTCAGGTGAGGGCAGACATACAGCAGGAGGAAGGTCGAGCAAAGGAAAACGGGGAACGGGAGAAAGAGGCCGAGGGAAGGACAGGGGGGAGAGGAGGATAGGGGAGGTGGGAAGCTCGACTCCCTTCGGGTGTTTGTAAGCACTTACCCCGCGGCTTATTGTTACCGCAGCCCTCTTTGTCGGGATTTGTAAAAGCACTCGGTGCGTTAATTCCGGGACGCTGGATGTGGCACGTCGACTGCTGACGCTCGAACGCGAGATCCTGACACATAGAATTTATTTGCCCGCGTAATCTATTTTTCCTACACCTTTTCAAAAGCATCTAGAATTACAAAGCACCAGAAAAATAAGGCGATCGACCGTCAAGCTGCATCATGTCTAGACTCTTTACCGTTAATTCAGATTGTTTCCACAAACCACTGTTCATTTTTAGCACGCAAATTTGCAGCCAGACACCGCCCCTTTCATATTATATTAACGTCCCGTCTGCACACTGACGTAAGTCCGGGAATAGAATCGATTAAGCTTCGAGCGACAGGTTTCGGGAACGGGTTCGGCTAACGAAGCAAACTTAGGGTTACATCGTGCGCAAACTGCTTCGATTCCGTGGCAATCGATATTTCCTGCTCAGTGGCGCAATGTTTGCAAAGTTTATTACTATGCAGCGTTGAGGCTGGCCTAGTGGAAGCGTGAGGTGATTTGTTTTCCGAAGGGGACGCGTTGTGGAGGGACGATAACCTTGAATCGTTTCCAACAGAAACCGCACTTAGTGTTTGACACGATCGAGCCAAATCAGCAGGTAGCGACGTGCTCGGGCCTCGAAAGCCTTCGGTCGAGCATGACGGTCGATTTCCTACGACAAAGATTTGCTCTCAGAAGAATCCACCCTTCGCCTTCCAGTTGCTTTTCCATCCTCGTCCGCCAGGCCAACGGGGATTCCCCTCGTCCTTTCCTCCCCCCACCACCCCGGGTATCTGTCTTTTCCTTTTGCAGCCAGGACACGTGTACGTGGGCGCGACCAGCTAACGATGAGGAACACTGGCAAGAGGACAAGGGTTTGGGGTGGCTTTATCGGAAATACCTTCTTATGGGTGAAGAACAGGGCGACGCGGGAGCGCGATGGGATTTTCGATATCACGCTAGAGCGACGCTGATTATCGGCAAATTGTTACGATAAATCGCGACTTGACGCCCCATGAAGGGACGTCGCTGCTTTTTTATTCAATTCAACGCTGTTAGATTGACTGAGAGACAGTAGAATCTGTGGAATGTGCCGTTACTGAGAAATGATCTTTCTGAGTTATCATTTCGATCTTCGTAGAGTCTTTGAGTGGGCGAACAAGGAAGCGCACTCCAGGACAGTTCTGGGGTAAATAATGTGTGGTTCATTACAGTCCTCTTACTAGAAGGCAAAATCTTCCCCACTCCGTAACCAGGTTCTCCGGGAACCGAGTCCCTATTCTTTGGCAATGCGGCATCGAGCTGATTGCCAATTATGTTAAATTGGATCCGTATAGTCGTTCAGTAAACATCTTGGAACACGTTACGCGCATACGTATCGCGAGGCATCGACTTTTTTGTGAATTCATACAAGTTGTTGAGGAGGATAATCTCACTACTGCGTACCGAATAGGAATACGACGAGTGGCTGGTATCGTGCAACGAGTGTTTGCTCCTCGTTAACGAGCATCTGATTACCTAACGAGTATCGGAATCTGTCAGCACATCAACGTTTGACATTACTTGAGAATATTGTCGAAGTAGCGCGAACGGGCTATTGTATCGTCTCCGGCGGGTTTTGGGCTATAACTTGTGCTATTACTTCGGATTGCGTCGAATGAGAACAGCGAAGGTGGTCTTATTCTAAAGTGAATTTCAATAATCAATAAAATAATCCTTCAATATCCATATCAAAATTACTTCTTCAATATCAATATCAAACTTACTCTGTCTACTTCATGCTTTTTTCTTTTCATATCAATGTAGAGCAACAGAAACGATCGCATTTCAGAAATTATATACATGATTCGATAGCTCCCTAAAAACGAGGAAGCTTTCAAATCGACAAACTTCTGTTCTCTCCTGAACGTTGCCGTGGATATCGGATCGTGTTGAATCGGATTTTATACGATTTCCCTTATATTGGAATCATTTACGCGGGTGTGGATCACATCAGGACCAATTAACGGGTGTTTGGAAAACTGGCGAGTTACATTGAAGGATCTGGAATTGGGAGTAACGCGTGGTGCACGCGCGTGGGTATCCGTTTCAAGCAATATTCGGAGGTGTAATAAGCGGTAACAGACTTTATTAGCTTTCGGGATGGGCATACCGTTTAATGTATTCCATTGTGCGGTAGCGGCAGCGGCAGTGCTAATTCCGAAATTCCGGGTATTATGCCCTTCCTACCGAAGTGAATTTCGACGTTTCCGTACGCCCACAGTGGGAGGTCTTCCCTCACCCTTGCTCGAGATGTAGAAATCCGAAGGGGGATCCCGCCGTCTCGTTTACGAGTTCATAAATTCGCGACATTTAATTTTAAATTGGCTTCGCGCTACGGCGTAATCTTGCTCGACTCGAATACGAGACCTTTCTGTTCGCGCGTGATGTTAACGGTAAATATTCAATTAATCGAGACTTGGTACGTGTTTGCTGTTAGTGTAACGGGATTTGACCCACACGGCACTACTTACGTCAGCCATCATCTATTATCTCCACTACTTCGAGAAAACCAAGGCTTCGTGTCATGATAATAATAACTTCTAAATCTATCTTAAAACCTGATTCTAAGAATTGTGCAAAGAAAATTCTATTCTGAAACTCTATTCTATACAGAAGCCGCTGACTGACAAGATATCCATCTCCCAAAGGAAAATGAAGTATTTCTGGATGTTTTAAGCTGTCAGAATTTCGACGTTAAAATAAGAATCGTGCTACATATACGGTAGTAAGTATCTTCTATTTTACTTACAGGCACTTTCTGATAGTTGACCTAAAAGCATTCAAGAATAAAATTTCTCTGATCGTTATTCAGCACGCTGAAGCTCATGCATTATTAAACCACTCCAAGTCGAAACTACATATCAAAAAGCCGGCATTCTACCTGCCGATATGCCATTTTCTTACCGAAACAGACAGACACGGTACACGAATTGTGCATCGACGGATTGCCATTCCATACGTGCAGTTGATTTCTGCCGTTCGTTCTTCGACATTTGTCTACATTCCCCCCGTCGGTGGTGCCCGTGCGGATTTCTATTTTAAAACTTACCAATCACTGGTTATTGGCCCAGTTTTGCACCGAGGCGAACAGGCGAGTCTCAAACTCCGTGGGAGTGCAAACACGTCGTAGGTGAAGTCATTTCTTCACCCCCTGGGGGCAGTGTTCCGATATCGAACGGGTATGTATAGGATCTCCTACTTCCACATTCTCGGTTGTCGCGAGATCGAGGCATTCGCTGCGCGACCAACTATCCTCTCCCTGCGAGATTGAAACGTATTACAGTCTGTTTGCCCCGAATTCGAATATTTGAAACGAACAATGAATAATATGTACCAAGGACAATGCTGAGTCTAGATAACGTAACCAACGTGTATATAGAGATTGCTATGGATCTTTGGCAAGCTTGCGTCGAGAGGAATCGAGGGATACCATTTTTATCTTGGATGTCAGATAGGAATTCCTTGGAGAATGGCTTCGAAGCTTTGTAATCTCGAGCTCGCAAGAGAGGTGATCAAGCATTTTCGAAACGAATATTGCCCTCGGATAATTGTCGCCGGGTCCTCCTCTTGAACCGTGTACGAGAAATGTTCGTTACGCCGGTCTTTTGTACACTGTTATTGCGTTCGGTGCAACGGTGTTGCAAAATCTCATTAGAATTTCCCTTTGTCGCGCGTTAGGTGTTACGGCACTTAGTAGTACGATACAACGGCATTTCCCACGTGCCAGCTATTACACTGCCGTGCTTCACTGTACGCACGCCTCTCGAAACCATCTCTGTCGTATCCGGTATTATTAAGTTCACGGGATATGTTATTTTAATACGAACCATCACTTGGTTACGCTGTCGCAGACGGGGTGACATAGCACCTGCGTCAGCTTATGGGTAAAATACTGACATCGCGACACAGGTAGTACGCAGTGTCAGTTTCAAACGCGAGTGAACCTGAGGTGAAAGTAAAGATAACAAAACTTATTGATTGCGGTATTAAAACTACGATTTGGAGCATATAGTATTAGTTCTTGTGATGCTTCTCCAATCTGCTGCTTGTTTGAAAGATGTATTCTTCCAAAGCAACCTTTCGTCCTCCATCCAGAGTCTAAAGCTCGTAGCACATTTCCACGATAAACTTACGTTTACGGTAAAATCACATGCAGGGACGTTCAATTTTTTGCAGCTTATTTTCCGGGGCTTATGCCATTTGAATTTTCCGTTTATGGAATATTGTATTAATAATTCTCTAACTCAACTTCAAATCGAAGGAACTACTTTCATGCTTCTGCTCCTCGAGATACGAGAGAAAAATCGTAGGACATTGGACCATGTCTTGCATAATATTTATAAAGTTTTTAAATCACTTTTTGATTAATGTTCAGGAGCCAATCACATGAAACAATAAAGCATGCAGACCAGTCTGCAGACTCCATCAGTCTGCTTCTGAAACATACATACGTGGGCATTAATTAATAACAGTGCTCGTCGGTGCATAAAGTCAAGCAGACAGAACAAGTAAATGCGTCATGCAGTTTAATGGCGACTTGCAGATTACCACGAAGAGCGCGGCAAACAATCGAACCGTGAAATATAGCCGTCTGCTATATCGAAACAGAAGTTGGTGCATTACCGTCTCCGAATGTCATCGTGGTAGTCGTCGGCGCCGACGCGGGATAATTCATCGACGTGGAACACCGCAACGCTGAATTATGTCAATTAGTGCCAGACGTGATGAACTTCGCGCTGCCTGCGGATTGTCTTAAATAGTCGGCTGGCGTACGTTTCTGTCGCGCCCTCATTGAAAGCGATATGAGTTTGGTTAATTGACTTCTGCCTTTTATCAGCCAATAGTCGAATCTGAATGAATATTTCCGATCCGGTGCAGTCAGCGCGATAGTGTATTCTTGGAATTATAAGGAATAAGTAATGGAATAGATAGATTTTGGAAAATTGAGAAAAATGTGGGGGTTTAATATGGATAATTTAGAGGGTTGGAAATGCTGAGCACAATATTACCTTTAAATGCCGTGGCCTCCTAGTTTATTAATTGTGCAAGAATATCTGCGGATTCGTTCTCGATCGATCGCTTTCCGCCGATGGAAAGAATCCAACGGACGAGCTCCTTGGCCGAACAATTAAGTTACAAGGATATAAATGTCCGAAAGCTCTCAAGTAAACCCTCGCAAAGGAATAGAAGCGAAGTAATGCAAGTAAATTGAAGGATACTTCTCCGAGATACTCCTAGTTATCAATTATTATCGAGTGGCATTGGTTTTATTGAAATAGCGAGAACAGATGGTTTCGAATTAATTCAGCAACTACCCGGTAATAGAGAAGAGGCTCGATCGCCACGTGCAACTAGAGGGCCGCAGAAAGGCCGTGGGAGTTTTACAGTCCCAATTAAACGTTCCCCTGCGTTCGCCGTTCCTTAACGCAATTTCGTTTCCGCCCCGCTGCCGTACGCCTTCCGTCTTGTCAACTCAATAAACCATAAAGTTCCCAGTGCCGCTCGGGACAGAGCGGATTTCTGGGGGCGAAAGCGTACGTTTGTCAATGTTTTATTAATTTCGCGCGAATTGGAGAGCAGCCACGCGGATTGAAGCTAGTTCGGGGAGGTCGAAGAGGATTGGAACCGGTCCAAGAGGATTTAGGAGCCTCGAAACAGGTGCAAAAGCTTTTAAACATGCTGCGCGTAGAAGGGGAGGTCCGGGGCTGCTACTTGCCAAGCACCGACGGTAATTGAATTATTAGGGCGATCAGAGAAGTTCGTGACACTTCTGGGAACCGAAATTCTGCAGTTAACCGACAGAAGGCACTCGGTACTGTCGCCCGTAGTGGATTACAGGCCGATTCGTGGCAAATAACTTGCCAGGTCTTTTCTCTTTCACGGGGATAGTAACCTCTTTTGTACACAGTAGTCCCACGGCAAAGCTCCCTGAACGACTTCTATGATCGCTGCCCCATTTAGCCGCAGCTACGGAATTAGGCGGCGCGCGTTAAGGAATCTTGTTAGCTCGCACTTTGACAATTTTAGAACTCTAATGAGCAAGCTTTTGTGCTCCCTTAAAGCGCGGCTGCGCCTTGCGTTCCCCGTGAACAGTTGCAGAAACAGGAAACGTTCGGCCATTAGCGCGGAATTTACGAAGAGAGGAGCAACGCACACCTACGACGCGATCTGCCTCTCGCTACAAGCCGGAGACAAAAGGGAACCATAAGGATCTCGATGAAATCTGCATTGCAGCAACCCGCCGGGCTAACTCGATCGCTTGGAATGGGGAAACGCGTTCGTTCACCGCGGATCCCTATGCACCGCGGCGGAATAAGTGTCCGAAGGGGGACTCGCTGGCCGGTCGAGTGCAAATCGTGCAGATCGTGCAGATCGCGCACGTGGGAAAGGAAGGTTGCGACACCGAAACGTTAAATGATATACGGCCCGCCTGGGGAATGTATTTTGCACTCTGATGGCTCGGTGAATTTACTGCCGCGACGGAATCCCGGCCGTTCGAGTTAATGGAAGCGAAACGCGTCGATGATTCCCTTCTTTCGATCGATTCAAGTGGCTTTCTGGTCTCGTAGCAGCGCTCTCGTCGCAAGGAATTATCGTGTGTACCTTTTCAAGGTACTTGGTAGTCACGTTTTCAAGGATGTGCGTACTTTTCACGAAGTTATGACATGAGACATAAATATTATGCACCTACATAGAGAATTAGCATACTTGATTGTAAAGCTCTAGCTAGGATGTTCAGCAGCCACGCAATAAAAGACATGGGAGTAAATTATTCAAGATAGAAGAAGGATGGGAGGGCAATGTACATAGACGCGTGCTTTCGAAAGATAGATGGGGCGGGGAACGGGAAGGGGTGAATACTGGAGGGTGCAAATGAATGAATGACTGACTTGACCGCAGCAGAATGTACAACCAGTCCTGCCATTTTCTCCTCCCCGGGATTCACGTGGTTCGACAATACTGAGACGCGTTGAATAGGCCGTGTGTGTTTGCTCTATGGGAGCCGATTCGTTTGAATGGTGACACAGGAAGAATAGGTGTTTTACGTAGGTGAGGAATGTGGAACAAGGTGCATGGATTGGACTGGTTGTGCTTCACGCTTCGATGTGATCCTCTATATTTTTGACATCGATTGTTTTGCACGGGAATTAATTAATTTAAATTAATCCCATTGTCTGTCCATAATGGAAGTTTTCTACTGCATAGAGGTCTCTGAATGAAGAATAAGGGGAAAACCGGAAATATTTTAAGTGAATTTTCCGTTTCTTCATCCTCGATTCTCGTTTCGGGACGCCGTCGGGCGACTTGATCCGATGGAAAATATTAAGCACAGGCAAACATAATAGTTGGTAGTTAACGGTCGCGTTTTCGAGATCGCTCCAAGGCACACCGCGGCTAAAAGTAATCGCGCTTTGACTTGCGAATGCGCGAACAATATAACTTCATACGCAATTTACATATAATTCTACAAATTGAGTTTCTCGCGGCGCGGCGGCCCGACCCGAGCAAATTATAAAATAATAGAATCATTATGCATTTATGCAGATACGCTCGCAGCGAAATAACAGCGCCCTGGCCCGCGCATTTTCGGAGTAACTGCTTTTTATTTTGCGGCCCTTTCATTCGGACGTAACGAGGTGCCACACGATGGAAAGATGAATTCGACGTCACTCTCTCATTTCGTAAACGAGCGAACAGCAACCTACATATTCTATTGAATGAAACCCAACTCGTTTAATTCGTCACGAACGAAAGTATATTTGTAATTTGTGACTCGTGATGAGACTTTTCATACCGAGCATTGTTTATCCAGGTTATGCTAAACCATTCTACATAAAACAATGAGCAATATGCTTTCCCTTCTGAATTACTTTGGACGAAACACATAGACGTAACTCTATAATTCAACGTCGAAGGAAGAATCGCTTGAAATGAAAAGGCAAGTGTGTATTATAAATACACTACAGTCATTATACTGTTCAAAAGCATCTTCTTAATTAAATAATGCTCTCGTATAAACAGACTATTCTATTTCCTACCACCCCCAAGAGTATAACGTAACCCCTTGAATCTGTTAAAAGTCTTTCACTTCTCCATCACACTATATCCTTGAAGCTTCACCACCCACAAGTCTCTCTGTCCATTTCATCGCACTACCCACTACCTACAGCTATCATAATCCAAACGCTCTCACACCTCACGAAACACACACGATGTCAACGTATTATAAAAAACCCTCATGAATCACAGATCACGCGGTTCCCATTATCCCCGAGAATTTAATACTCTGTTCCGCGGAACAATTGAAAGTTTCGGTTGGCAAAGTAGCCATATCCCCGTTCGTGTTATAAAACACAGTAGTTCAAGCCGTGTGCCCTTTTACGACCAGATAAAAAATGTGTTTTCGACTCGTATAGAAATGATCGCGTGATGCTCGTGGCGAGTAGCCGCTGGCGGAAAAAAGTGGGATTGTAACCAGGTTTATTACACGGGACAAGCTGGACTTTCGCGCCATTGTCTAGCCACGGTCGCGTTCGCCGCATATTTTCGCCGGCACATTTTTACTCTGCTCGGCCAACAGTGAACGAGCCACTCGTATTGCCACCTGTACCTGACAGCTTGTTGATATCCGCGATTGTCGCGGCGTTTTAATCCGCGGCCGGTTGTCGCGCAACCGTGCCGCGCCAGTTATTCCGGCATTATGATGTAAAACTGTCGCTAAACGATTTAACGTTGCGTGAATCGCGTGTCATTAGGACGCGATGTTGCTTCCGGGACATCGACCGACGCCGAGTCACGCTCGTTCGCCGAATATATTGGCCGAATGTAGTGGTCTGCGAGCACGATTAACGTACAAGTGGAAAGTTCTATTAATACACGTCTAGTTAGAGTCTTTGCCTATCTTGTAGGTAACGTTACATTTCCTCCGCTGAAAAATTGTTTTTGGTATTGTCCGAGGCCTGAGGACGAGTCCTTAGAGAGTTTCGTGCGAGAAATTTTTTCGTGGTCTGCAGACCCTATCTTTAATTGTATTGAAGTTACCAGGATTTACACGGTATTTCTCAGTCTCTCATGGAGGATAGAGGCTTCCCAAGGTTGATTCTTTCCCGTTCCTTCTTCAATCAAGATTGATAATTGGGTTTGATCTCTCAGAGGTAGTGGATGAACCCCAGCTCGCCGTGTACACGTCTTCCGGCCCTTTTAGAAAGTTTAAGATTTCCTGAAGACTGTAATCCTATTTGGGTGGGAGAAACACTATATGTATCAAGAATCTGTTGCCAAAATAAATTATATCTCCGAAATATAATTGGTCTACAATTTTCTGAAAAGGCTTCCAATATTGTTACTTCCAATCAAACCGATTTTTATCGCATCATATTCGCTGTGACTTGTACGTTCAAAGACTCATCGAACAGATTAGCTTAAACTACTTGTATCCCGATTTAAGTCTGTTATCTTGTCCCGCGTCAGATCACCTTTAAAACTTGCGCTTCTTCAGCCACGCTGGAAGAAGGGCGTATTTCTTGATAGAAGAATCGATCGCACTCGAGAGCTGGCGTGCCAGTGTTTACCGTCTATACGTATGAATACTGTATGCAAGGTCCATGAATACCATGCAGACAACGGGAGATCGTGATCATAATTCGGGTCACGGTATCAGAAATGAGAGATCGGTGCTTTGAAACGTCCTTCTTAAATCCAGCACTCCAAGGCTCTATGGGTGAAAAACCCTACCCACGCGTAGAATATTATAGAAGGTTCGTCTTACTAAGAAGGCGATGTGTGTCTGGAACAGTTCACACGTCACGAATCCACGCAATAATCTTCTACTAATTAGCACAAACATTATCTTGAATCTCGAGCACGTGAGAATTTATTCCAGGGATGTGAAACATCCGGGAACAGTAAAAAGCGTTATAAGTAAATCGATGTTATCAGTCCCAAAGAAATTTATTCTTCGCGACTGTACCGTCTTCAATGTTTCTCTGAGCATTTTCGCGAAGAGGATGAAAGTTAGCAAAGAGCTTAATCGAGGAACGAAAGAACTATTACGCGGATCGTCGGATTCTCCGTACGTCGACGTCTAAGCTCGTGCAAAGTATAAACGCGAAGCCTTCGAGCGGGCTTAATTAAGGGCGCCGTCTTCCTACGGACAGGTTATGAGTCAGGGGAACGTCGAAATGCTTGGAGGGCCAATGGCGCGTTGCGTCCCGGGTAATAAGGCCAAATGAGAGATAATATGGCAGTTCGGTCATACGCAGCCACCGGAGACGTGGCTCGGCCTCGAAATTTCCACGTAAATTGAACGACGAGGGGGTGGATTAGCACGATCATTCGGAAAGTATAATGACTAGAGACGCTGGTGATATTTTCTTATCCTCTAACCTTGGCTTCTTCCTGAGCTTCGCAGCGATACTAATGAAAGCTGCGTGTCACCACACGTTTAGGTCGATCAAAATTCTTAACCGGTATATCTTCAGGTTTCTTCTCACGTAACGACGGTGTCCTTATTACGAATAAGATTTCCTAACAGCAAGTTGATCTTTTTTCAGCTGCTATCCACACAGTTTTACCCCGAACTAAATCACATCTACATCACTTTCTGCCATCAAATAACACAGCTATCAAGTGGAATTCTCAATACGCTCTTCCAGTTTAGTAGCTTCGTCATCGGCGTTCGAACTTTGCCCACGACTTTTCACCTCCTATCTCCTCTACCTATCCGCAAAGATTTCACGCTGCGATGCCAGGCGAGTAACGCAGAGACAAGGGAATCAAGCAACAGATCTGGGGGAAACGAGGTCGGATAACCGCGCTTTTGTTCCCTCGTTAGTTCGTTAAGGCGTTGCATGATGGATGACTATGAAACGTTGAAACGTAAACAGAGCTCTCCATTTACACGGACGGAAGCTGCCTAGAGGGCTGGATTCGCATTCAACGAACTTGGCGGAGATCTGCTCTGCTCGGGGGCGAAGTACCGAGCGCGATTCCGTTTCCAGTTTCGTCCCTCGTCACGCCGCTTCTGCTGGCTGCTTCTTTCATCCTCCGCCATTGAGGATCAGAGGGCTCCAAGCACCGTTGACCCGATTTCGTTACCTCCGGCGTGACTTACTTCCGTCCCGACTTCCCGATCGCCGAGTGCTCGTTTCCAACGCGCTGCTCCTTCGCAGGCAACGAAAGCCCTCGTCGCGGCCGTGTTTGCGCCGGCCACGGAGGTGACGCTAATCGTGAATCGAACTTCCAAGAACCCGCCTTTTGTGCATTCTCAATGCAGGGCGTGCGAGAATCGGGCTTTCTTTTGCAAATGCAGCGAGCGAAAAGTCGTACGGATTGATCGTGATTCACTTGTCGAGCTTTCTTCCGCCGCTCTTTTGTACATTCGAGAAACGTGCTTGATACAATGAGGCGTATGGAGCTCTGCGATGTAGTTACTGGTGTATGACGCGTATGCGCGGCCAATGACAGCTTGAAAGCAAGGCTTGTACCCTATAAATTCGCTGGTACACATTGTTAGCGAAGGTTCGTTGTGAAACATTCTTAAATATTTCTAGTAACCTCGAGCTGTCTGTAATAAAATTTTGTTTGACCGCCCGGCCAGATCGAGGAAAGTTAATTGCGAACGCTTCACGCGGGTGAAATAATTCAGGCAGCCCGATTACCAGCAAAGGGAAAGGGAGAAGAGGTTCCGCCTTAATCCGAAAGTATCGGTGCCTCCGAGGGAGAAGTCCAGAATTCTTGGAGATGTTGGAGCCAGATGCTACCCAAATTATCAACGTAAATGCCTTAGGTCCCCGGAGTCCCTTATTAATCCGTAAATTAATTCCCCGAAACTACAGCATCCTGGCCACTTGCACGTCGCTCCCGCTACCCTCCTTCGATCTCGTGCTTTCGCTTATTAAGCTCGTACCGTTTCTCAGCGAGCCTATAAATCCTGGCCTCCTCTTTATATCGTTCCAACATTTCAACTGGCATAACGATCACATCTCCGTTACAGTACAACCAACAAAAGGCCCTACATCCCTAGCGTATATGTCGCCACTTTTACAATAACACGTAGGTACCTACAGTTCGTCCAGGTGCAAACGCTTTATGCCCGCCTCGAGCGTGATAAGGCGCCGCGTTTTCAGGCGACGCTCGCTGGCGCCTACACGGATAACGTCGGCAATTCATTAGCGCGCGCACCTATAGCCGATAATTGCATTTTCAGGCCATTTTACTAAAACGCCCGGCCCTAGCGCCTGTCTCGTCGAGAAGAGCGCTAATGTCCTCCCGGTGCGAAACCAAGGGCCACCGAAAGGGGAAGGGGGGCCTGGCTAACTGCATTAACCTTTCTGCCACCCCATTGAGAGGAGCAGACAGAGCAACGGAGCGGCTCGGAGAGCGTGGAGAATCCTGTACCACTCAGGGTGCAGACGCTCCTGTCTGGCCGCCGGTTAATTATGTTCAATGATTTTGAACACCGGCACTAAGCGAATCTCAAATCCGATTTGCCTGCTCGGCATTTGACGCGCCACTCGCCGCTAGCCCCTTATCGGGCCGTGTTTTTAAACCGCGCTTCCAACGCGGCGACGTCCACGATAATGGAGTATCTTCGATGCTTTAGCTCCATTCGTTATGTTGTTTGCACTTAACGGCACGTCGACCTGTCTTCTCTAGAGCTTGGTTCAAGCCGTTTCTAACGAGTTAAAATTAATAGTACACAAAACGTATCCTACTGGAGGGATCTTTCCATTTTTCGTTAGGATTGTAGGTTTGTAATTTTCTTGGAGATGTAAGGAGTTATATATTGTTGTTATTTTTTGATCGATCAGTTGATTGAATCGTCGACATACTTATATTAAAGGATAGGATTTAAGCAGGAAGCTGCAGGTAGCAGCGAATATGGTGGCGTTGTCCATACTTAAAAGGAAGATTCACCTTTTATGATTCCGACGTATTACTCCTGTGTGAGGGTCACCAATTTTGGAGACTGCAGAGTGTTTGAAGAAGGGATGGAAAAGGAAAAGTAAGAGAAGTTTCTTGGGCCTGCTGGTGGACTCGGCAAAGCTGCTTATACAGAATACCTGTGCTTTAAGCACGAGGACCTTGAATGTTTGGTGAAAGGATCTGTTTGAAGGAATTGATAGCCAGACGTCTAGAACTTGGGATTCAATACTGATAAGAAACCCTTTGGTGGTGGATGGAGAGTGTTCGTTTTTCCCAGGTAACTCATCGCGGTCTTCAAATAGCAATTACTGTGTTTACTGTTAACTTCGCCTTTGACGATCCCAAAAATGAAATTTAAAATCGAATGACAGCTCTGGGAACAGTACTTACAGTAACCTCAGAAATCAGTAATACTAGTAACCTCGACCGGCTGGTCTGAACAGGATTCAGGGAACACTAGCGTCTCTTTCGACGGGTTTACGATAATGCACGGCTGGTATAAATAAAAGTTTGAATTAAAACTTGGAGCGTAAGTTGGCGCGCGAACATAAGCCACGCGGGTCTGCTCAGCCAGCACCCTCGCCTCCTGGTTTTGGTTTGTGGTTCCATAGTCTGAAACCGAGCAACCGCTGCTGGGATTATCGTGAGTAATGTACCAGACACACGGACGCTTTATGAAAATTCGAGATTGTCCTTCCGCCGTGGGTTTTGCGCTCTAGGAAGTTGGAGAGTTGGTGCTTTCTTGTCGGGGGCCCACGCCCTGGGAAATTGAATGCGGAAAGGGGTTGTTGATTGCTTTAATGATAACGCCGTATTGAGCCGGGTGCGCGAAGGGTGTGTTTCAGTATTTTCCTTGCAATTATACTCGTGCGTGGGGAATTGTTTCGTCGTTGGCAGGGTCCTCGCAAGGGGATGCAATGCTGAAAACTTAAATTTAAAATTCCATAGCAGTTTATCGAGTTTCTTAGTTTTATTATATAGCTCCCTGGGCTCGATTAAGTCATTAAACTCTGCATTGTGCGAAGGTTCGAAATTTTATCCTCTAGGCTCCGGATATGCAGGGTCGACGTGCCTGAAAATAAAAAAATTCCGGAGAACTTCAAAGCATCCGATGCATTCCCGAATATGGCATGCACCTCGGTGCGGAGTGAAAATGAATTATCGATTATTGACGGAACGCTCAGCAGCTAGCGAGATATTTGAGGAAGGAGAGACAGGGCGACGCTCTGTAATCGACGCGTTCGAACGCGTTTATTCGAGCAAAAGGTGCGTTTGTTGGCATGAAGATTTTGAAATGAATTTTCGTCAAGATTTATATTACACGCCTGATGCTATTAAAATTAGGTAGTTTTCGGTACATTTTCGGTACTTTCGCCTCTTGAGGGACATTAAACAACAAAGTTCACCTTGGTCAGTCATAATGCATATTTACGCTGGTAATCCATTTCTTGGCGAGTGAAACGACTCCACACAGTTAACGTCACACGATTCCTGAGTAAGGCGGGCAAGTAGAATAAGTCTGTGAACAGTCAGACATGCCGCAGTAGTTGAATGCCTATGTATCTGAAGGCGTGGATGCCATTATAATTCGAATTAAGTTAACTACCACCAGTGCATAGTTAATTCGAATATCGAACATAATATTAGATACCTACATATTGTTTAAAAAATTCAGTACTTTCTTTTCAGAATAAAGATTGGTGGAAGGTTAAGCGTCGCTGCTATCCAGTATTTTCTCTATACAAAATTAAATCTGATATGCGTCAGAACATGTGCAATAAATAATGAGGGGCGTCAATCCGCATGATTCATGTGCGGTGTTATTATACACTGCGCCCGACCGACCACAATGCGCAAGCAACGCGTTAAAACGCGCGTACAGAGCGTGGCCCGTCGCTCTGCGAGCGATTAATTCGTCGAAACTTATTTTCATGTCAGCGCAGGAAGACCGAGCAATATTTCGGGCGTTACACCGTCGGATTTTGTCGGGTTCGCGGCTTTACGTCGCGACCACGCTCGCCTCGCTGTTTCATCCGTCGCTCTCACGCGCACAGTTTCGCGGTATCGAATTATTAACCGCAATCGCGATTGTCGTTTGTTTCGGATGGGTTTAGGCCACCGACGTGCCGGCGGTTGCATTGAAATTGCCATGTCTAAAGCGACATCGACGGGTGAAAAATCATCGAGCAGCATTTCTATCAAATCTATAATATATGCAATTCCTACATGTTATATAATACCTCGTAGAACTTTCTATTGTCATACAAATAATAATTAAGTATAATTATAATCTTGTTTCTTCGTCAACAGTGTTAGGAATAGTGGGGCTGAGGCTTCCGCGAATTCGGCGGCACGGCAACATCGCGGTGCGTAGCGTCCTCGAGGCCACCGACGAAAAAAACACGCGAGGCGGCGAGAGCATTCGTCATTCGTCGCCTGACTACCATTGTACCCGAACGAACTTTTAATACATATTATTCTTCATCTTAATCAGTGCCATTTTATTTAAGCAAAACCCTTACAAATTCAGAAGTGGGATACGAAGTATTTGTGTGAGATGACGCAGGGAAATTATTGATATAGCATACGAACTTCAGTATTCTCGGTGCTAAACAATCAGTGTTGGCGTTGTAAGAGTGGCACGTTATTGTCGATTAAGTGTTGGTTAATTGTGTGAGGGACGTGTGACATTCGATTTATAGTGAGCAGCAGTTGAGATCAGAAGCTGAAAATGAATCCAACAGATTTCAAAGTCGTACAGCTGAAGGAAGTGTTGCAGCGTAGAGGGCTTGTTACGACGGGAGTGAAATCGGACTTAATTAAGAGATTGCAAGAGAACGACCCATCAGGAATCTGGATGACTGAGGTACAGCAAGAAACAGAAAGTGAATTAACCGACAATGGGAATTACGAAGAGGATAATCAATTGCCGATTGAAACCGAGACAGAAAATGCAGTTTCTGAGGCAGATAGGAGGGCGGCCGAAGAATTGAGACGAGAAGTTAATTTTATGCGTCGAGAACGAGAATTAATGCAGCGAGAGTTGCGGCTGGTAGAACGCGAAAACGAACAGTTGCGCAGATCAAATGCAAGTGGTGATGTTCTTGAAGTGCGATCAAAAGTTAATGTGAGGTCCGTGGGCGATCTGCTTAGTGATTTTGACGGGACAGAAGGTACTTTTAGGAACTGGGAGCGGCAGTTACAGATGCTGATTGCTACGTATCAATTGGACCAGGGTATGTCGAGGGTTTTGATAGTGATGCGTCTGAAGGGAAGAGCTCTGTCTTGGTTCCACTCTCGCCCCGAATATGTTCAGACGACAATTGCTGAATTGTTGGCTGAGATGAAGAAGATGTTCGATCAGCGAGAAAATAGGCTGAAATTACGCAGGCAGTTCGAGGAAAGAGTGTGGAAGGCGGAAGAACCATTCAGTGTGTACCATCATGAGAAAATAATTCTTGGAAATCGTGTGTCGATCGACGAAGGAGACGTAGTCGATTATCTGATTGACGGAATACCAGAGGTGCATCTACAAAATCAGGCGAAAATACAACAGTTCGAAACGCCTGCTGCTCTGCTGGCAGCATTCGAAAATGTCTCTTTGACCGGAGGGAAGGGACGAGGTAATCGAGAAGCAGGAGAAGGTACGAAGCCTACAAAGGGGCCAGTGAAGCTAACTTCAACGGGTGTGGCGACGAAGGAGGCAAATCCGAAGGCAGCTACGACGAAGGAGGCAACTACGACGGCAGCAACGACGAAGGAGGCAAATCCGACGGCAAGCAGTCCACGGTGTTACAATTGCAGTAAATTCGGACATATTGCTAAATACTGCAAGCTGCCCCAAAGAGAAAAGGGTGCTTGTTTTAAGTGTGGTGAGAAAGGGCATACTGCGAATGATTGTAAAGGTAAGGGGGAATCTCAGCAAATTAGTTGTGTAGTTGGCAAAAGTGAGAATGAGTTCAAAAAATATGTTACGTTCGGAATAAATGAGTCCGGTCTGAAATGGGAATTGACATTGGATACGCTCATTGACACGGGTAGTCCTATTAGTTTGATCAAAGAGAAGTTTGTTCCGGATTATGTGATTGTTAGAAATGATTTGTCAGACGGTTCATTTTGTGGGTTAAATGGGAGTAAATTGGTAAAGATAGGAACGACTGTGGTAAATATTCAGTATGACGGAATATCGAAGTCGGGTGTACGCATGTATGTGGTGGCCGATGGTACTATGTCTGCGCCGGCGATAATAGGTAGAGATGTGTTAAAACTGTGTAACGTAAAGCTAACGGCTCCATTGACAGATGACCAAAAGATTGTTTGCGAGGATATATTAAGTATTGACATAGGTGAACCTGCCGATCAGGTACGGGAATCATTGGTAATTAACTCGAAAATACCGTACGAGCAACAGACGGAATTGCGGAATTTGTTTGAGACTGAATATGTACAACCAAAACGTCCTGATAAACCTAAAGTAGATATGGAATTAAAGTTAACAGTAGATAAGATTGTGCCTTTTCATGCTGCACCGAGGCGGCTATCGTACGCTGAAAAGAATCAGTTACAAGAGATATTGGATGTTCTGGTAGCTAAGGGTGTCATACGAAAGAGCACTTCAGATTGTGTGTCTGCTATTGTTCTAGTGTCGAAAAAGAATGGGGAAAAACGTTTGTGTGTGGATTTTAGGTTTCTAAATAAATATTTAGCCAGGGATAATTATCCTATTCCGTTGATTGAGGATCAATTGAATATTTTATACAAGAAAAAATACTTTAGTGTGTTGGATCTTAAGGATGGCTTCTATCACATTCGTATGGCGGATGATTCTATAAAGTACACATCGTTTGTGACACCTCTTGGTCAATTCGAATTTCTGAAAATGCCGTTTGGGCTGAAACCCGCACCGACCCGATTTCAGAGATTTGTAAATGAAGTTCTGGATGAACTGATACGTTCCGGTGATGTAGTAGTATATATCGATGATTTTTTAGTGGCCACGGAAACGATTGAGCATCATTTGAAAATATTGAAACGTGTATTTCGGTTGCTAGTAGAGAATAAGCTTACATTAAGAATCGACAAGTGTAAATTTTTATTTGAGAGAATCGAATATTTAGGATATTCAATTAGCGCGGAGGGCATAAGTCCCACGGAAACGGGCATTGATGCTGTGTTAAGATTTCCGGTTCCTGAGTCTGTGCGTAATGTACAAAGTTTTCTGGGACTTTGCTCATATTTTCGAAAATTCGTTCAAGGGTTTGCAATAATCGCTAAACCTCTTTATGATTTGTTGAGGAAGGGTAAAGATTTTAAATTCACGGAGATTGAACTAAACGCGTTTGAAAAACTGAAAGAAACATTGATGGCTGCGCCTATTCTTGCTGTGTATAGTCAGAACGATGTCACAGAATTACACTGTGATGCGAGCGCCTTAGGATTTGGGGCTGTGTTGATGCAGAAAAAAAGCGATTTGAAATGGCATCCAATTTTTTATTTTTCGAAGCGCACAACAGAAACCGAGAGCAAGTATCATAGTTTTGAGCTCGAGACATTGGCTATAGTGTATGCACTTAAAAGGTTTCGTGTATATCTGCAGGGAATCAGTTTCAAGATAATTACTGATTGTAATTCCCTCAAATTAACTTTGGCGAAAAAGGATATAAATCCGAGAATCGCCCGGTGGGCATTAGAGCTGCAAACTTACGATTACGTGGTTGAACATCGCTCCGGCGAGAGGATGAAGCATGTGGATGCTTTA
This sequence comes from Andrena minutula, assembly GCA_929113495.1. NCBI lineage: Eukaryota > Metazoa > Arthropoda > Insecta > Hymenoptera > Andrenidae > Andrena > Andrena minutula. The sequence continues at coordinate 4,219,933 of OV815993.1, forward strand.
AGTCGATCGTTTGGTGTGTACATAGTTGAAGATAATCCTTTTGAATATAATTTGGCTATATGTCAATCCCAGGACGGAAAGATCAAAGATTTGGCGAATAAACTAGAAAAAGCAGAAGATAAATTCTTTGAGATGCGAAATTCTATTGTGTTTAGAAAAAAGGGCGATACTTTATTGTTTTACGTTCCGGAAAACATGGTGAACAATGTTTTATTTCGGTATCACGACCAAATGGGTCATTTAGGAGTGGAGAAAACTACAAATGCGATATCAAAAAACTATTGGTTTCCTGGTTTGAAACAAAAAGTAGACACGCATATAAAAAATTGTCTAAAATGCATTTCGTTTTCGCCCTCATCGGGAAAGACGGAAGGTGTTCTGTATGCGATCCCCAAAGGAGAGGTCCCGTGGCATACTTTACATATAGATCATTATGGGCCCATAGATCCTAAGTGTCTAGTAAAGAAATACATATTTCTAGTTGTAGACGGATTCACAAAATATGTAAAATTGTATTCAACAAAAACTACGTCGAGTAAGGAAGTAATAGCTTGTTTGTACGATTATTTTGCGTGCTACAGCAAGCCCATGGTCATTGTATCCGATAGAGGAACATGTTTTACGTCGTATGAGTTTAACGAGTTCTTAAAAAAGGAAAATATTAAACATATTTTAATAGCTACCGGTTCTCCTCAAGCTAACGGACAGGTGGAGAGAGTTAATCGTGTATTAGGACCTATGCTAGGTAAAATGACTGGTCACCCAGAAGAAAATAAATGGTACAAATTGTTACGGGAAATTGAATATGCTTTAAACAATACAACAAATAAGAGCACAGGGGAAACGCCCAGTAGATTGTTATTTGGAATTGACCAGCGTGGTAAAGTTGATGATATGGTAAAAGAATATCTCGATGTTAGCGTAAATAATAAAAAAGCGAGCTTGGCTGATATTAGGTGTAAGGCGTCAGAAAATATTAAAACGTCACAAATTACAAGTGCGAAATATTTTAATGCGAAACGTAAGATGCCTCTGAAGTATCAAGAAGGTGATCTTGTTATGTTGCGAAATTTCGACAATACCCCTGGAACGTCAAAAAAATTAATGCCACAATTTAAGGGTCCATATACAGTTACAAAGTTATTGCGTAATGATAGATATGTAATCGCAGATGTAGATGGCTTTCAAAATACTCAGAAATTGTATCAAGGAGTGTGGGAAGCAAAAAATATGCGGCCGTGGAAAGCGGAATCTTAAAACAAACGCGAAGTTCGAGGACGAACTTAGGGTCAGGAAAGCCGAATTGTTAGGAATAGTGGGGCTGAGGCTTCCGCGAATTCGGCGGCACGGCAACATCGCGGTGCGTAGCGTCCTCGAGGCCACCGACGAAAAAAACACGCGAGGCGGCGAGAGCATTCGTCATTCGTCGCCTGACTACCATTGTACCCGAACGAACTTTTAATACATATTATTCTTCATCTTAATCAGTGCCATTTTATTTAAGCAAAACCCTTACAACAGTATAAAATTGTATTAAATCCCTAAGCACGCTATTTGATTTTAATCTAAAACGACGATTAGGTACTCTTTGTGGAGCAAGTAGGCGTTCCGTTCTCAGAGCTCTCGTTCCTCGCTGCTTGAAAGTGCAGGTGAGAATATTTTTTATTCGAGCACGGCGAAGAACGCAGAAAAGGGAGGCGAATTAACTCGAACCGCAACGGTCTCTTACTCGGCTCTCTGGATTTAATTACAATTAATAACCAGCGGGCTCAGCGTCGTAGAAACGATTCCAGGTGAGATCTCGGGAAGCTGCATAAGGTTCTGGCTTGCTTTACGCTCCGCTGGGATTTCAGGATCGTATCTAAGAGAGAAACCCTCCGCCCTGTCCTTCTGTTTCCTGATTAGCACCGCAGCGGTCCCAGGGACGGTTTTTTCCGTGGCCACGAAACGTACGGTGTTCGCGTAATGACGCGATTGCCATCTTGGCCGAGGAGAGGAAACGGAAATTACGCGAGGCGCAGTTAAACCTTATCCGGTAACTGAATATTACCGTGTATTACCCGGCCGTTATCAAGGGAAGCTGCCGCGTCGGATGAGTGACATAAATTTCTGTCTCCAGAAACCAGGAATCTTTCCTACCAGAGGATAACGCTGCTGAAGAATGGCCACGGGGCAATGTCGATTTATTATTTTAACGCGACCTCCTTTGTCCTCGCCACTTTCCACAGACTTTTCTTAACACCTACTGTTTCATTAAACCTGAGGGATCGTATCGAATGACTAGGCTTAAGTGAAGATTACTTCAGATCACATTCCTCTAAAAATCCAAAAGCCTATCGTTCTATAAATCCGCAGTGTAAAGTGTTCCACGAATCTTTCCCCTTAAAAACTCAATACGAGTCGACAGACTATACCGATCATGCATCTCCATTGGAAAGTAACGATACCACGGAAACTGCATGCGCCCCAGCAGCCACGTTCATCTGAAAACAAGCCTCTCCCGAATCCTCACCGAAGATCACACATACCTCCTCGCTCCACTCTTGTTTACGTAGGCGCAATACGGGCGCCTGCCTCATGAATCGTAATCACGGAACGGACGAGTGACGCATTATCTGCGCCCGCGAGGAGAAATGGTATTTGCAGCTGCGATTACGTAGCCGGGGGATGGAATCAAAATCCATTACTCGATCGCCGGGATAGGCCGGCCAGTTGGCTGGCTCCCTTATTGTATGCCAATAAAGCGGAAATGAGGACTCGGCGAGCTCGCGCCCAGGCGGATTGCCCTCGGGAACGATCGGCTCGAATCCGCTCCGCAGCCTTGCCCTGGGATCCGCCTCTCTCTCGCGTGTGCGCGTATTTCAATTATTCTGAATTACGCGGCGTTGCACGGCGAACGTTCGCTTTTATTGGCCCCTTGAGCGAGTAACTGCGAGCCGTCGACGACGGCGACGGAGAAGGCGATCCGACTTACGTTCCTCCATCTGCCACGACCCCCTCCCCCCTTCTCCGCCCCTTCCTCCGTGGAAATAAGACGAGATTGCCATCCCGGAAATCCTATATAGTCGTATGACTGACAATAAGAGTATGAAACCCTTCGGCGCTGGAATCGATAATGCGTGCTCCGTCGCGATCTTCGTTACAAGCTGGAGCACTTACCGTCGCTGCCGATGCTATCTTCACTTGTCTCCACGAATGTCCATTTGGTGGAGCAGCCTCGACGCTATGGTTCTCCCGGTCGAGTGGAATAGGATGCCGTTACTGGGACGTTTGCGAATTCGATTTGAACGAATGGTCCGCGGAGGATTTCGAGAAGGGAAATCGGAATTGTTTGTGTACAATTGGGAAGGAAGGATGCTACTTTCGTTTCGGAAGGCTGTGATACTTGTTTACGAATGTTTACATGGAGGAAAGTTATCTGGTAGCGTTAATAACGTTCCATTCACGGGCATACACGCTAGGCCGTTTTTTTTTTTTAAAAAAATCGTGACCCGTTAAACGCGATCCTACGCACGGAAACTTGAGCAACTTTTCGGGAAGGACCAGGCCGTAACGAGGCGCGTACAAAAGTTTCGCGACGAAAAACGAGGGAGAGGAGGAAGTATCTCGAAGACAAAACGAAAACTCTCGGAAAGAAGAAGTCCTCGTTCCACGCTGCGTTCGCGTTAAAGCCTTTGAACTTCACTTTAGCCGCGAAAGAACCGTTTTCCGTAGCTCCCTCGTCTGTCCCGAGCACGAACTTTCGGTGAAGGAGTCCTCCTGATTCACTGGACGCACGCCGTGCTTTAACGAATTATTCTCCCGACGTGACGGACGGGAATTAACGGCTCCTCCCACGTCGGAGAAGGAACGAGCATCAGCTAATTAAAAATGTATTCACTTTTCCCCCCCACCCATACCCCTCCCCTACTTCCTCCTTCTATTCACCGTCTACCGGATTTAGCGGAAGGTAATTTTAACGAGTACACAGAGCAATTAGCGGGACGCGTGTACAACTTTTCTAAAGCGGCGAGGAGGAAAATGAGACGTGTGAAAGGAAAGCTCCTCGGAAAGGAAGACCCCGTTTGACTTACTTTCCGTTTGATGGTTACTCGAGGTAAACAGGACCATGGCCCCGTGTATCCTTTGCCCGTCTTTCCTCTTTTAATCGTTTCAATTTCAAAAAGCCGCCGCCGTTTTTACCTTCACCTCGCCCGGAAACAATTTTCCGCGCATCCATTATACACGCCGCGCAAGAGGATGGTTTCATGGTTTTGATGTACTCGGAGCGGTCTTTACGGTTTTACGCGTCCATATAAAAGTTACTTTCGTTTCGATCCTCCGGTGAGTATTATGCTCTTGGGTATAGAATTCTTAACTGCACGGATGGATGAAGCTTGAGGATTTATCTTAATCGTCTCTCGAGGAATTATGAATGAAAATAGAACTTTGCAACTATTACGAATTCAATGGTAGAAAATGTACATTTTATAAAGACAGATTATACGTTGCATGGTACCTTGGCTCGAGTTCTAGTGGAAACAATTCGGGGCTCGTGAGGATTAAATGTTTTTTACTTAGCCATTCGCGTATAAAGGGGACAAGTAGTAACGCCCGGTCTGCGGTCAGACACAATCCAGTAATCCAGACTGTGCATGACGTTTCAATTCAAATCACAGAGCTAGACAAAAGTATTGAAAACTTTTTAAAAATTGGTCCAAACGACTGGAGTTTTTTTTTTTGAGTGTCTGAAAAGTGTCCCAACACTTTTCTCGAGACTGTAGGTATATTGAAAATTCACTAATTTCCACCTCCGAGGAACAAATATTTCAATTTGATTCTGAGAGCGAATATCGAGTGACCAAATACCGCCCATATGAGATTCCCAATAACTCAAGCGTCATTTGCATGAATCGATGAAAGTGGAACACCCTGTTTAGTTGATCGCGCCATTCGAGTGACTATTATCGTGAATCGTCGGGTAATACCGCAACGATGACAGCGCGATCGTCCGCGAGGAACAAAGGGATCCTTTGGACTTTAAACGGCTCGATAACGGAAGGGAATACGGGGGCGAATATCCGTACAGCGTTTACGTGGCGGAGCAGCAGCGTAGACGTTTCCATTCCGGAAGGAGCGTGTAGTCAACAGGGCTGTAAACTTATCGGCGACGCGTCGAAGTACGAGAAAGCCGGTCAACTTATGCGCCCTGGTCTCTATATCTTCTTTCCCTTCGGCCCTCCTGCACGATTCTCTCCACTTCCACGCCTCGTATACGCGAAACATCGTAAATCTCTTTATGCCGTCGGCTTTATCTCGCGTTTATCGCCGCCTCGTATAATTCGTTAATGATGCAGTAAACGTGCACGGAATAACAGTCAACCACTCGTTTCCCCGGCTGTCGTTCGACGCTCGAGTGTGCTTCGATATGTCGATTGCTCGCACGTGTTATACGTCCTCTTGGTTTGTTGCTCGAGAGAATATGCCATTGTGGTGGGAGTATATACCGAGAGGATGGATCATTTACGGTACACAATCGATTCGGAAATGTGTTTACTGATAATGGCAAATGGCGATGGAAGCGGGGTAAACAATGTTACATATGTGATCATCAGTGAGAGATGTTACCTGCAAAAATGGGAATTTCTGTTCGCTGAGTAGGATTTCTGGTGTAGCTATTCAGTGGCAGCTGCGGAGAATTTGTCAAATGTCTAAATTCGAATACGGATCGGTGTTCCAATATTCCCTGCTTGAAAAAAGGAAATGCCAGCGGTTTGTAACTACAGGGGCCATGGTTGATCGAGGTTGAAGCCGGCTTTTATAAAATATCCCGTGTCCATTTGGTGGTGATCGGCTGGGGGTAGTCGCCTCCCTCAATAGCCCAACCCCTCACGTGCCCGCCGGCAGTCAGATCGAGTATGATTCATCCCCCGACTTGTTATTTTCGCATTACCCAACTTCATCGTCCCGTCCTCCCGCCGAGGGATTCCTTTTCGACTCCGTGGATACTGGGAATAGATGGAACGCGTTACCGCGATAATGTCTTGTTTATGAATGTGGAGGCAACTATTGGCGAGCATCTATCAATTTACGCCCGAGCAGAGGCTTAATTTGACGGAGCACTTTCGGGATTTTTGCCCTGTGCAAGCCTCCCGCGTTTTTCTCATAAAACGAGCGCCATGATAGATAACCGCGAGGCCGGAAATTATTTCCCCCGAAATTTTTTCCGACACTCCGCTGCGCTTTAATCAATCGATTCATCATTTACTTCTATCGTGACGCGTCGTCTCGTTGCTGGATACGAAGAAAAGAAAGGTAGACCTGGTTTACTCGTCTGGCGTTGTAATTTCAATTATCCAATGCATACTACTGAATAGAACATCCTTCCATATAAACACGTTTTCCCTTTTAATAATATTGGTTGCGATGGGAAGTGAAAATGTTATTTGCAAGTGCATCGTATAGAAGCGTAAACATCGATTTGTAGTTTAAACGCGACACGACGTAAATCGAAAATACTCCGTAACGATCCGCTTATGAGAATCGTTGCACGCTGCTCTTCCTTCCTGAAGTGGGAACGCCGATAGTCGTTGGGAAATGAAATTGGGGATAAAATTGAAGGATGCTTCGCGCAGAGTATTGGTTGTCGCGAGGGGGCGGCTCGTGTCCCGTCGTTTCCATAAATTAACGTGGAATTATTTTTCCGCGGGAAACGAATAATGGATATGACACAATGGGATTTGGCGGCAACGGGGCGCGTTTACGTTTTTGTTTGCTCGCTACTGGTTTGTCGTGCTTCATGGCACTCGAGCATTTTCCGCGATCCCGGCGATGGTTTTTCCACCGAATACGATCCACTAAAGCGACGAGTCGGTTTTTAACACTCCGCTAAATATAAATCAAGAACATCCTTCGCCCCGCAATGAAATTTCGCGACCATTCAGCGGACGGTTAAAGCCGCAGCTGCAAATGAAACAGGAAGTACCTAGTTTAGCACCAAAATTATTGCTGCGCCGCGATGGAAATTTCGAAAATCGATGCTCGCTAATCGAGTAACCCGATAAACATTCCTGGCGTTATTCAGTTCTCACTGGGTTCATGGAATACGAAATCAAATTTCCAATATAACACGCTCCGTTGATAGCACGGGAAGGAGGGTCCCGAAAGATTCGTTTCCTGATGACTGGGCGGTGCATCACAATTCCTCCATGAATGTTTAAACATCTATTAGCTAAGCGGCCGAAATTAGACGCCAATTTTGACTCCCGTTCTTCGCCCCGATCAAATATGTACACGGGTCGGAAGACCTCCCATGAATGATAAATGAAAACCCTCTATCAGCCGGGGATAAAACGCTTCCCCCAAATCCCAGCGAGACCGGAGAAGCTAATTCAGCCGCCGTCGTGCTCGATTGTCCGTGATAATCAGCCACACAGGCCCTGGTGCCCTCCTTCGCCCTCGACAATACGAAAATATTCACTCGCCTCGCGAGACGATAGCCGTGTCTCTGGGCCATGTAAGAACGATTCCATCTGGAAGCTGGCGATGTCGCGGGGCGAGCAGCCGAGAAAGGAAAAGACGAAGAGCCGCTTACCAGCGCGTAACAAAGGACAGCCGTCGCGCCGTTCGAGTAGCGAGCGTACACTTTAATATTTTTAAAGTACGTCCTATCCTCTATGAAGGGTCTTCCGCTAACGAAGCAGAATCGAAGCGACGAGCCGGAAAATGGAAGGGGTTGCAGAGAACAGGCGGCTCGAGGGGGAAGTAGACGACGTAGTTGGAAAGGAGAAAGTCTTCGGGGTGGATCGCGGCGTGCCGTCGGAAAAAGCCGTCGGCGAGGGTGGTGGAATGGAATCGGGAGCAAAGTTATCGAGCCCGAAGATGCAAACAAAGGCTGGCGCACCGTAACCGCGCAAATTAATCGCGTTAATGCACCATCTGCTGTTAGAGTTAGCTGCCGTGAATGCGTTATAGGTTTGAACCAACCCTTCACCGTCTTCGCCTCAGCGTATACTGGCGCTTTGAGGAAGAACACGCTCTGAGACGGTTCGCAGCTGTCTAAGGGACTCGTTTAGACCCTTTGTCCATCGTTCCAGTCCATTTTTTCTTCGATAAAGATTGCTGAATACTCGTAACAAGGGACCACTTCCGTGGCAGCCTGTCCCTTCAGTCCTCCGCGTTATTTCAGCCGTGTTATCACTGTAGGTCTAGCTTCTGCATATCTAAATTCAGTAGAGACGACCGCGTTCGTTCGCGGCAACTCGTTCGAAGTTTTAATAACGTCACTGTCCGTTTCCCCGAGCGAATTATCGGGCTGAAGTTTCCCCTTGTTGCACGCGCGGATCCACCGGCGGTGCAGCTGTTTTGAGACATTTATTTACAGGCGACGACATGATGAGGTCGCGCAATTTGGAAACATTATCTTTGTTTATGATTTCAGGGAAGGCTCAAATTGCGTGTAACACAGGAAACATAGACGAGGTATTTCGTGCACTATGGGATTACCGTGTGCTTTTGAAAAAGAAAGAAAAAAGGTATTATGAATATTGGGAGGAAGTGAGTTTCTAAATTGATGAAACCATCGAAGTCCGCGACTCGACAATTATTTCACGAAGTTAGGGAATGAAGGCAATAAGCTGGGGGAGCCTCGATGAGAATAACTTGAGTTTTCAGCGAGTTAAAAATTCCATTGTCCTACGCTTGTTAAAATGCAGACGTCAGGCGATTCAATCATTATCGAAAGGCTATTGTAATATTTTTCTCATTCGTGAGACAGTTTGTGAAGTATCGGCAATTATGTGTAATGCTGTTACTCATTTCCCTGGCAATAAGACGCAGCGGAAGGATGGGAACTCATTTACGATCTTTTATCAGTCACCAGCGATCCTTGGTATTAAACTCTTTAATTATTCATTAACAAGGCACGTTGCTCCGGTCGACCGTGCGGGAATCCATCTGGGAAAGGTAGAGATTGGAACTGTAATTATTTTCCTTCCTACGATCCTCTACAGTTTCTCTGGCGAATCCAGCGAAAAGGACGCGCAACGATTTATCTTTACTTCGAGTCACTTCTTATCCCGTTGTCCATTTAGTACATATAAAGACGGATAAAGGCGAATAAAGCGAAGAACTCGCGAACTTTCTACGGCTCCATTGGCTTCGTAATTTTGAAAAATCCACCAGCCCATCCTCAATTCTCTATCTTCGTTCAGCACGATTTTATATGCCGAAAGCAAAGCGTTAAATAAATTGAAAGGATATATATCGAAACGGAATCGATTAGTAGTTTTTCCAATCCAATGGGTTATAAAACAATCAATTTGGAAACTGTTGTTAACGTAGTTCTACCAACCGGCTAACCAGAGTTTACAGCGGTCGTAATTGGCTGGATGATAGAGTGGAAATTAACGATTGCAACTTCGGGACACTGTTTTCAATAGTCGGGAAGTCCATCTCGCGCCCGTAGCAGCTGTTGAGAAATGTTTGACCGCGAATTAGTCTTTTCGAGAGCGGAGGCAACGACAGATGTTTCCAAACAAATGACCGCGGAACTTTCTGTAATTGAAATTAATGGTTTATCAGCGTCCAGGCTTTTAATAGGGAAGCACGAACCATTAAATCGGGGATGTTCATTATATAAATGGATTGCAAAATTCCCCACGACATAAACTTTGATAAATATGTATTACTTGCTGTTTAGAACAGCCTCGTATCTCGCAATTTTCTGGATTATCACGGTCGGTTAACGGGAAGCTGGTAACAATTACTTTTTGATATCCACTCGCGTGCTATCGCATAATCGTAAATGCTTATAGCGAACGTTGAAACATGGAGGGTTTAACTTGTTCTTTCGCATGATAGGCTTGTGTACTCTGTTTTAAAATTTTCTATCTTTAAAGGAATGTTAAAGCTTCTGACAGTGATACTTTCTTCAATCATCATTAAGCCCTGAATTAGCTGATGGAAAATGAAAGTAGGAATCAAAGGTTAGGAAGCAACACTGGCCAATCGATTTTCCTCCACGCTGTCATCAAATACCCTATTTCGTGCACAAGTTTATCAGCACAAAATCGATGGCACTTCGTTTCACGCGATTCAGCTTCAGCGTCCCCGTCGACGACAACGTTCCGTCACGTTGGCTCGTCATAAAATCACCGCCGCCATACCAGTGAACCTAATCTACTAACTAACTAACTCGGTTACCCCGTTCACTTGTTTATCAACGTGGCTGTGCCCCTCTCTCTCCCCGGGACTCTCTGTTGAACGTGCTATCTTCGCTCCTCGCGCGGCTACACCCTTTCCTCGGGGCGAACCGCTCTCTTTGCAACGCTCCTGGCGGCGCGTGTACCTGCCCATTACGGCTAAAAGCGTAGCACACTCGATTATCACGTCGTCGCGCGTGGCTGAAAACTGAAAATGCCGTGGGCCTTTGACAGTGTAAGAGCCACCAGCCCCGCCGTTCACGGCGGCGACGACGATGGCATTAGCCACTCTGTGAAAATTCCTGTTAACAGCCTTACCGCGAACTTGCCGAAATGGTCCTCGCCGTTGCGTGTCCTGATCGATTCACGCCGAGGCTCGCTTCCGGCCCTGAATCGCGAGCACAAATAGGTCCTTGCCATTTCTCTGCGGTTGCGTCAACTTTGGTAACGATTTATCGCCTGGCCGATGACGAGGCTTCCATCCTCCTTTTTGTCATCGATTTTTGGATATTTCGAGTATCCCCGTCGAAGCAAATATACACTGTTCCATATTTATCGCAACAATTTGCGAAAAAAAGTGGAGTCCACGAAGATGTTCCTTTTAGAAAGGTTCCGTCGTACGTCAAGTAATAATTGCTCCTCAATTACATTCCGGTTTCTAATGGGAATGCTTTCCACAAGATGTGCTCCTTTAAAAATCCATTCGAAATTCATTTTCGCCTTAGCGTACTCCTCCACACGGTGAAAAACCGCGTGCCGAAGCGTATCTCGGCGATCATTTGCATTCGAACGCGTCAGCGAAATCCTTAAGGCGGTGTACGCTCGCTCGCTGAACGGCAAGTTAAGAAAGGGACCCTCGCTCGTCGAGATTCGACCACACCCTCGAATCATTAGTAGAAAAGCTGCGCTGTTGTGATGCCAGGGAAAGACGACCCTTGCCGTTCGGAGGCACCGGGACGACGCCGCTTAACATCATGCGCTTCAAAATCCTTACAACAAAGTTTTTGTTTGCCCGAAATCCGAGACCTGTCGTGGGTGGTATTACTGGGCAAGGAATCCCTTGTAAAGGGACTCGATAATGACGCGACGTAGGTCTCCGACTCGAGGTAAAGTCACGGCATTGTGTCTGAACCTTGCTTCATTCCCAAAAGGCTTTAATTGTCTCCGTTCTGGCGCATTTAAGGGGAAGAAGCTCGAAACTGTGAACGGAAAAAATTGTTGGGAGGATGTTCTTCATTTCCCTCGTCTTCTGACTCGTTCCATGGAAGTGCTTACCGTTTCTTTTACTTCGCTTCACTTTGCGGTCACCCTATTCACTCTTGATATATTATTCATGAATCAGGCGATAAATATACCATCTCCAACAATGCTGCAAAAAACGGATATACAACATCCGTCTCACAGAAGAATGTTTGAGTCACTAAGTTACACGAGAACAGAACATTCACCCTTTTACTCATTAATTATGTATTCGTTCTTCGTTTCACCGGTTCACCAGGGGAACATTTTTGTAATTGTACGAGTGGCATAATTGTTTCGGGGCAAAGGTGTCGTCAAGCACTGATCCACTGTGGAGGGCTGCATGTAATTTAGAATCGTCTAGAATGCAAGAGGGCGAAAGTAATTATTGGAGAGGGAAGGATTATTCAGCCACGTTAAAATCCACCTTTTTCCTCAACTTGTAACGCTCTGGAAGATTCTAACAAGACAGCAGCAAATTGTCGTTTCTAAGGAGACGCTTTTCCACTTTGCTTTTTATGCACCTTTCACCTCACGCCCCATGAAAGTCCGGGTATGTCGAGCGTAACCGCACAGCTTTCAGAAACTTCAAAGAGTCACTCAACCGCCAGCCTTGTCCTTTTACGTTCCTTTCAACCTGGCTCACACACATACACGGGAGTACATCGTCGCAGAGGCGACCGCAAGCCATCCAACATACTGATTGCGATCCACCGGTGGCTGGGCCGTCTTAGTCAACAATCGGCCACCGAGTGAATCGCACAAAGGACGAACTCGCCACTGGATGCTGATTCCTGATGTGATCTAGTCATGCCGATGAAGGCAATTGAAAGAACGAGAGGGCACAGATTCCTGAAAATTGGAACGAATTTCGAAGTAACTCCAGCTTGCATAATCGAGTGACGACGAAAGATGAACTGCTAAAAGACTTTGTTCATCTTTGTTTTTGTTAACAAGATATCGAAAATTTGTAATAGATAATGGATTTATCGCGAATTGTATTCCTGTGGAAATTTTAATGGTCACTTGTCTTTAAATTTCTAATATTTGTAACACTGGCGCTGTTCAAGTATTGATTTCAATTATTATGTTAAACGATTTTATTGAGTTCTTTAAAACAACCAGACATTCATTAGCCGCGAGTGGTCTGACGATCGATCGAGCAGTTTTTGAAAATAATATTTGCCTAACGCCCGATACACAGTGGTTCAAGCCGGGGAAGAAGAAAACGGTGAATCTCGTTTGGCAGTCTCAGACACGGATCCTGCGGACCCTTGGTCGTCTAGAATCGAGATTATAAATATTGATCCTGAGCGTCCTTCAACTTTGAGTGCACTCGAGGAGTCCCTCTTGTCCCGCATTTCTATACCCGACCGAGTCGAGGGGGATTCTTCGTGGCGAAATTGAAATCCGAGAGGTTCCTCCTGCTCGTTCCGGTAGAAAGAGAGTCAAAGTCGCCCGAGCAAATTAAAATTGTAGGGCACGGCCACGGACAACTGCCCTTTGATGGCCGCGCCAACCGTCACGGATCATCTATTTTTCGGAATAAGAAAGGGCGACGCTGGACGGGGTTGGTATTCCTTTATAGCATTCAGGAGATTGCGTTAAATGTTAAATGTCGGGAAAATCCCGTCAATCTCCTATAATGGTCGACGGAAAGTCGACCATCGGAAACATTGCGAAGGAAAGCGTGGGAGCGAAAGAAAATTGCATTCTTCATTATTTTTATTACAGACAGAAGTAGATAAAGATATTAAAAGTGAGATAGAAGCAGTAGACCGGCGTAGCCTGAAGGTGCCAGACTTGAGTCGAAAATCAGGCATGGGTGTTAGGCCGTTGGTCCCTCCATCTTGTCTTGCCCTCTAAATCGGTTTAACCGAGCTCTCGTTAACTTCGTTATCGCTAATGCTCGTTGCAATGTAGCTAAGTGGCTGTTGCTGCCTCGAGCTGCACTGGCCCTCGAGCAGCGCATCCTTTGCCAATTACTTTACTACCGGCGAAGTCCTGATTCGATTAATCAATTAACGTAAGTTAATTTGGAAGGCGACGTGCCTTCGATCTGTCCAGTCTGGGCGACGTTACCTAGCGACTACGGCCCTGATTTTCCTCGAAAAGTTGCAGAATATCATTTCCACGGCTCTGCCTAAGAGATCCATCAATTTTGCTATTTCATGCTTGTCCGTCCTATATTTCCAACTTTCAAGATCGTGTATTTTTAAATTCATCTCCGTTGGAATATTCCAGTCTCCTAAAGAATTCACGAAGATGTTTAATTTTCACACAGAGAATTTTAATTAACGCAAAGGATAATCATAATAGAACTAAGACACTCCTCGTTTTTTATAATTATGCGTCGTTTCGTAATTCGAACGTTATGTTACAATCTACCCTCCAAATGTCTAACATAAATAATCGTATCCTCTGTATCAGACTCAGAACTAATTTCTTAGGTGTTCCGTTACACTTTTTCCGTAACTAAACATGTTGTTGTGATAATCGATCCTCAAACGCGTTCCCGAATATTGCTCAGGCGAGTTGAGCATCTCGACGAACTTGTAAATCGCGGAGAGGTGCGCACAGTATCTCGCAGCACGATTACTCGACCCAACGAACGGCGTCAGTTTACGTTTAACGGGCGTGTCCAGTTTCGCGCACAAGGGAATCCCGTGGCAAAGCGACTTATTTGGATTTCGTGCCTTTGAGAGGCCCGCGAAAATCACAGTTCCGAGGATAAGTGTCCTAGAAATTCCGGGTGGCGTTAAGTCGGATCGATCGAGTGGATCTCTCGTAGTACGCTGAGTCTGCTGCATCAGACCTCCAAAGTGCAATCGACTTCGCCGATTCCGTGAGTGCACAGCGTTACTGCGCTATTCAGAGACGCTGCAGGCGTTCCCTTCGCTTCTATCCCGCCGACCCTCTCTTCCCTCCGCCCGCCTCTTCCCTTCCCTCGTACAATTACTCTGATTTCACCTTCTGAAACGAGTAATTACCATCTCTGGTCTAGCTATAATTAATAACGATGAATTCGACGCGCAACCGCTCGGTCTTTTGTTACCTTCATTACCTCGCTGTGCGCTGCTCCCTAAATCACTGGCTCCTTTGCTTTCGCTCAAATCTCTTGCACCGAACGTTTTAAAGCTTCTGCAGATATTCCCCTCGTATTTTCATCCAGGAAGAAGCGTCGGGATGCAATGACACGCTGACAAGTGTCGCGTTGAATCACCATCGGAGTGCGCTTTACCTGCGAAAATTGTCCCCAGACGTTTCTAATCCGCGGGACGAGGACCCGCGCGTTTTCAAGCCGAGGTAAACGCCACTTGCCGGAAAAACGGCCTTCTGATTCCCGTGAATCAGACCTGATGAACTACTAAAAACGAGCTACATTGTTGCTTGAAGTTCAAGCCTCGTAATTCCGTGATACTCGCATTCTCGGAATGCTGAAGCTTGGGCAAAGAAAAATCATGCCTGACGAAAAATAGTGTATAAGCAAGAAACCGTTTATTACAATTATAATAGAATTTATCGCCCAGGTCCAGGCAGCACTTGATATTCTTCTCCGCTCGGGGGATTCAGCGCATTCGGCGAAAGAGCCGCCACTGGTTTCATTAATTCACGGCGCCTCGTTGGAAGGAACGATAGGAAAAACGCTCGTAACGCAGGCACACCTTCCTGCGTTCGACGAGCACGAATAATCGGCTCTGCCCTGGTGCGCACTTAGGTGAGAAAGTTTTGATTTACGAGGGCTGGGTCTCGCCCGATACCAAGCGCGGCAACTGCACCGGGTACACTGGAAAAGTTTCTCGGCGACCGAGAACGCTCTATTAGTACCATTCGTTATTTTCTTTCCTCCGTGCCGCGCGGCCGTTGCAAGAACCCCGAAGAAACATCCGCAAGTTGGCTCGCAAGAAAGAGGCCGGATCCCCCCAAGGATATCCGTTCGCGGTTCAAGTGACTCGGATGGTTTTTCGTCATGGAAAACTGGTTATTGATACTGCAGCAGGCAACTCGCTGGAAAGTTTCTACGTAGCCCTGTCGAGCGTCGCTTCCGGCCTCGCTGACTTCCACTGATAAAAACATACTGGGTGATCTGAGGAAGACACCGACAAATTTGTGGGGCATATAGCACTTACTAAAGTGGACGGAACATGTACACTCGACGCAGATCTGTGTATCAATCGTGATGGAGATGAGACACCATGGTGGACTTTCATTTCAGCTTTGTGCTTAAGATGTTATTTTTTATTTCATAACTTTGGAACGAAGATTACCTTATAGATCCGCTTGTGTTTGCTCAGTGTTAGCAAACCTTCTACTCGTATCGTTTGTTATTATTGTTGGCTGGCGAGCATGAGTCGAGCAATCTTCTAAAAGTGGAAACTTTCCCCGACGAGAAGTTTGACGCCGCCACAGACGGTCGAACCGATGAATCGTGATTTTCCAGATAGTGTCTTAACTGGCTCGAACCGTAGTCGAGGAAATCTTGGCCGACTGCCGACCTTTGATCTCTTTCATTCTGGCTGGCTACGTAGTCAGAATTTTATTAGACATCGGAGTCTAGGGGACGATCGGTTGCGCTAGTCGTTTAATACCTATTTCATTTTATGTAAAGTCATCAGTGTGCAATAGAAAGCAACCAGACTTTTCATAATTACGTCGATATTAGAAGTTTAAGAAAGTACAATAGTTCGTAGATGAATCAGCGTGCGCATTAATGTTAACGCAGCCTGAGAATCCATTTCGAATCCTACACAGAAAAATCCAATTCTGTTACAGTGTTTAACCGTCAGCGGGATGGATAGGTCAAGGAATCGAACGTGGCTGAGAAGAATGGCTCGTCTGCTCTGGCTCGTCTTCCTATTCGCCGGTGTTTCCGCCGGAACTCTGGAGAAACTACACGAAGGTGAGTCATTTTCATGATTAGTCAAACGTTTTTCATCGTATATAACCAGCAACTTATTTGTCCTTACTATTTCGTAACAAATCAATCATATTAAACGTAATAAAAACTCAACTGCATCTCATCGCAGCCTGTGATACGATGTAATAGCACGAGATAACGTTCCCCTATCCCTCCCTGGGCATCGAAGGTGAAAAATATAGAACGAAAAGTCATTATCATTCCTGTCCCTGACGTTCCATTAAGCGGCGTCAGTGACAGCATTCGAGTGACGATGATAAATTTCTGTATAATATATTGATCGCCACGCGCGATTTATTACCTCTACAATGGCGGAAAATCGGAAGCCCAGTGACCGGTAACGTGTCGTCGAGATCCCCGGCACGTAACGCCATGCAAAACTCCAACGGGAAAAAGCCTTGGCGCAATTCGTTTCGTGGAGATTCGCGGGGCTCTCGGAGCACAAGAAGCTAGCTTTGCAACCACTGAAACGCGGACAGAGCTCGTGGATGGAAGAAGGATCCGCGGGACAAAAAGGGAAATGTACAGCTGGTGGAACGAGCGGAGATAATCGTAAAAGAAGCGCGAGCAAGCGTTACCGAGGCGTCGAGCCACTTTAAGGCGCGTTCGTAGTACGACCCTGCTTGTCCTTCCTGGGCGCTCGCTTCTTTTCGCTCCGCGTTCTAGTTATCCCGACACCGCAGCGCCTCGAGCGAAACGCGAGCGGGAAAGCGTTAACAACGGCGCGGAATAGCGAGGAGAGCACCATATGATTTAACCATAAATTCGATCTGCATAACAAGGCGGCGGCCCCTCATGAATAAAGTCATTCCTATTTCGATATTAATCACGCCTCGCCACACCATCCAGAACCGCGAGAGTTTAGGTGTGCTCTCCCTTTCGTCTGTATAGGGTACAGGTCCCGTCTTCCTCCGCCGTTCGAGCGCTCCCTATTTCACGCGAGTCTGTCAGGCCTGTCTGACGCGCCCGCTTCGCGCGGCTTATTCCACTTGTTTCGCGCTGTTCACAAATCCCAGGGAATTCTTGCTGGCCTATCGATACGCGCTAACCCAGCCTAACTGTATGAACAAAGTTTGACAAAAGATTAAACGAGAAACTGGTGGTTATCGCGTCGCTTAGTACAATCAACTCAGGGCCTGCTTCTCGATGTAACGAGCCCATGCCATGCTCCCTTGAAACTTCAAACCCTATTATTGAAACCTCATTCGCCTTTTAATCACTAAGATTACATTACATCACTCTCAATTTGCTTGGCGTAAATAGCAGAACTGGGATATCTCCGACAAAACTGACTCTCCCTAGGACCGTCTACAAATTCGACGTACCATCTCCACGCTACTTCTCTTCGATTCTAATCAACTTATCAATCCAACTTCGCGGCCCGAAAACCGCGCTAAGGATTATTCCTGCACGTGTGCTGGCACCGTCGCACGTACGATTCCAGATACGATCGGGTAGCCTTCGCCGTGCCGTGAAACCGTCAGCAAAGTAATCTTTGGGAGCTTTTAGAACCGCCTGTGTATCAGGTGTACCGATCGTAATTAGAGACATTCGATGAAATAGATCGTGTGGATAGGAACGTTTCGTTCCCGTGGTGTAACCGATCGACTCGGTGAGAGCGAAACGGTTTTATCGAATTTTCCAGAGTATTATCTATCACGGTCGCGGTAGATAGAGTATCTGCGCCTTCCGGCCGATAGGTCCTCCGCTATCCCCGTCTCTCTCTTCCTTCCGGTGTCTCTTCCCTCGTCTTCTCTGCGGGAGAGGAGCGCGCCAGCTCCTCTCTCACTCCCTGTGAAAGCCAGCAAGCTCCGTTGCAACTTCCGACTGAATAAGCATCACCTCACTTCCGTTTCCGACGATGTAGCCTTTGACGTAATACGTACGCCGCTCCCTCTCTCCCGCTCTCTCTCTCTCTCTCTCTCTCTCTCGTTCTCTCGCCCTGTGCTTCTATTCTATCTATCTTTCTGTCTGTCATTCTGGACCGCTTCTGTACGTATCTACTTCCTCTTTGATACTTCCCTTTCTCTTCCTGTCTCTTCTGCATTCCTCTGTGAACCCACAAATGTATTCTACGTAACGCTACAGCTACCAAGTCTTCCCTCTTTCATCTGTTTTTTTCGTTTTAATGCTTCTGATTGAACTTCATCACTCGTTGTTCGGTTTAAGTAACATCCTCCAGTTTGCAGTGACAATTGCACATAGGTAGAATCATTCACTCGTGTAGTTCAGTATCTGAATTTGGACTTCGTGGCTTTTTCGATGTCGATTGTACACCAGCGGACATTCTTATTTCAGTTCTGAACTGGAAAACACCAACTCCGCGTGTCAAGATAGACCATTACTCGTATACTTACAGACAATGCATAATTCCTGCTTCGTGAAGGAAGAAACTTGCCGCGGAGGACTGGTGTCTCTCGCGTTATTAAAACTTTCCGCGACTCAGAATTGAATCTCCTCTCCGCCCTCGATACCCCCGTTGCGAACTTAGGCACGTCCGTTCTCGCGCGCGAGATCGAATCAGTGGCAATTCGTTTCGTGCCGCCGCGAAATAATGAAACACGGCTCGCGGCCGGGATCGTTTAAATCGGCCGGCAGGATTACAGTCAGATATGCCCGATTTAACTGGTGACAGCGTTGTTACTCAGAACGAGCGAGTTCATTAAAAATTCTACGAGCGTCCCCCCTATTGTGTCGCGTCACAGCCACGCGGCATTACCCCGTATCAGAGATGAGAAATGGCCACAATTATGCGGAATAACGAGAAACATCGCGATGCATCAAACGACGTTAATCTCTCTCTGTCGCTGGCTAGATAAGGCTCGAGCTTTTTTCGCCTGTGCAGCCGCGCTAGACGCGCGTCCGGCCGCGCCGTTGCGTTGCTTTGTTTCTCTTTCGCGGCCGTTCCACGCGTTCACCGATCCCGCTTCCGGTTTCCGGCAGACTTCCGCCTCGACGGTGTCCGTGAAAAATTGCGTTCGTCCGTCGCTGCTTGCCCGCTGAAGCGTTACAGCGGCCGATGACGCAAGCCACGATGGAATCGCGCTTCTTGCTCGCCCGCTGCTCCGTTTTCCTTCCACCTCGCGATATTTGGTTAGGCGAGCGCGAATTTTCTGTCCTGTTAAATACATTACATACGCCAATGATTCGTGGCGATACATGAAAATCGCTGCGTGTTCCTAGCGCGACCAAACTAATTTCATGCAAATTATTTATTCATAATTGAGCATCGTGGATGAATATAACTTTCACATACTCCACGTACTTCGTCATCAATTTTGTGACTATACAGTCGTGAAATTATATATTTTCATCCTTCAGATTTGTAACTGACCAGTGCGAAAGGGGACAGAACTTTTCCACTTACCCGATACCCTCACGATCCCAGTTTCCTGTATCTTCATCGGCCGCATCTTCGTCTTCGTCTCCGCGCTCGTCTTTTTAGAACCCCTCTGTTTCCCGCGCAAGGAAACGTCGGCGTCCTTCCCAAGGAAGCGTCGACATTCATCATCCCAGAAAGCCAAATCTCAGCGTTTCCTTGGATGTCCTTTCTCCGTGACCGCCTGTCCCGAGCAGCATCGGCGATTCCTCCCGAGATCGTCATAGATAGAGGTAAACGGTGTGCCAGAAGTTTAACGATAATTAAACTTTAAATGGAGTTTTCAGTAGAATAGCAGCGTTGCGGTGGAGTTTGACGTTTCCGGAGAATAAGAATTTAATTGGAAATTAAACATTTACAAGAATAAGGAGATCGACTCGCTGCCGGGGCGAAGAGGGAACGGAAGTTCCACAACGAGACTCGGTAGATTGTAGAAATTTGATTAAACACGCCGCGCCATGAAAGCAACTGCAGATTGTATGCGCACATATAAGTTGCATGTCGTTGCGGTCGTTTTTTGCGAGCATCCGCGTAGCGAGCCAACGAGCGGGCTCTTGCCAACGCTGTCTTTCCCTTCTTATCGCAGGCTCGTAAAGTGCATTCGCTGTTGATAGTAATACGTAGCGAAAGGCGAGCAACGAATCATCGTGGAAACGCGTTCCTCTACGCAGACGTTCGCGAATGGTGAGGAACAGAACCGTGCTCCTCCTCGATCGCTAGTACAGTCTATCGAGGATTGCACGCGATTAACCGCTCCCAGACGAAACGGGGCTTCCGTCCGCCGCAGAAAGAAATCAATTTACTCGAGTTTCAATTGCAACGAATTAGAAGTCTCCGGATCCCTCCTGATTCGTTAGAACGTGGCAGCCGGGATTATGCAAGTTCCCGGTCCCTGTTGTTCCTGGTGATTGGAAATCGCTTTTGTCGTTAAGCCAAATCGCATTTCTGGATTGCCTCGTTACCTCGAGCAATCCTGGACACCTCTGGACCCGGGACGCGGCGACGAACGAGAAGGGATCGGTTAACGCCTGTATTGCGAAGGCCTCGTCCAATTATCAGCGTCTACAGGACTCAAAGCAGCCGCTCCTTTATTGTGTTTACTGATTGCTGACGACGCTCCCGAAGGTAGCTTCGCTGGCGCCGATGCACCCAATATTCAAGCACCCGAATTTTCATACCCCCTTGTCGAGAAACCGAGCTTCTGCTTCTATTAATTCTCAACCAAGATCCCGCCTGACTCGTCGGCATATTGACGATAGCGGAGGACGGATTCAATAGCTTCTAAGCGTTGGCAGAACAATTGCGGCAGCACGTATAAATCCTGGCAAATGTTTGCTGCTGATTTAACGAAACGAGCATTGGCCTCTATTAATAACAGAGTTTTGCTATCAGCTTGCGATACCTGGGGCCGTTTAATATTCTGAGAGAATTGCTATTATTAAATCGCCTATAAGGTTAGCAGGTCAAGCAACCAAATTTGAAATTTCTCTGTACGATAGCCAGCCAATGGTGTAACGAGAAGAAACTTGGCTGAAAGGAAAGACAAGCAACCGAGGGGGAGTAAAACGAATGGAAAAAAGATTCCTGTAAACTTTTTTCGTGGCTCGTAACGGAGACCTCCGGGACGTTGAAGAATAGAGAGCGTTGAACAGAAAGACGGCGGAAAGTTCGAAAATTCGTTGAAGCGACGCCAAGTCCGACGTAGTATACAGAGGGCAGAAAATGGCGGGCAGAGTCACGTTTGTCTTACAGTTTCTTGCAGAGCTTGCCACTGCTCGCCCCCGTTGCTACCGTTTGTTCTTTTGATTCTTTCCAGTCACTTCACCGCCACCGTCGCCCACCAACCCCCGCCAAAGTAACCCCCGGAATCTTTCTGAGAAAAGTTTGGTTATTTAATTTCCTAGCCGCGGTCTGCCGGGCCAGAAACTATCTTTGTTTCGCCCCCTTCCGTTTCTTCTCGCCTCTTTCCCGTCCGCGTTAAGGGCACCGCCATTTCGCTCTCTGCCGGACAAACGTTTTTCCCTGTCAACCCTCTTATCGCGCACTGCAGATGGTCGCCGAATTTCGTGGCTTACAAACGGATTAACGACGAATTTCGCCTTTCAACTGCAGGGCTGATCGTTCCCTGAAATTCTCCCCTTTGGATTCTTTCCGTCTGATTTTTGAGGATTGGGAAGAGTACTCGAAATTAGGGAAGCACTGGGATTTTTATATCGAGACTTAACTCTGTGCGGCTGCAGAAACTTGAAATTATTTTTACTTGGAAATAAGAGTGGAGTGCGGGGACATACCTGGAATTCAAAGGGTTTATCGAGGGCCTCTTTGGGATCCCTTTTAAGGACGTTGGGGGAGGGTAAGCCACCGAGAGAGGGTGAAATCACCGTCTCGACATTTTATAACAGACATTCCGCCAAGTACGGAATACGTAGAGCGCATGAAAAATCGCGCGTCGATGTCGAAGGGACAGCCGCATCATAGGAACAAATACGTCGCAAGAAAGCTAACGTGTCGTCACGCACGGTTTCTCGCGATTACGCCGACATGCACGCGACGTTCCCCAGCGACGATTTCCCAGAACTCCCCTTCCCTCATCGGCTGTTTCGAACGCTCGTTATCATGCAAACTGCGTCGCGAAACGATACTGGCAAAAACGTCCCCCGGAAAAAGGGGGAGGCGCGTGAATTTCGAGCAGCGAGCAACCGGCTGCGAGCAGCTTCTCCGAGGCTCGAAGGGGAGGAAGATCTCTCTTTGCCCACTTTATAAAGCCGACTGGTCGTTTCAGGCTTTCCTGCCGCGCCATTCGATAGTCACGCGCTATCCGAACGAATCTTTCCGCGTAAGGATTCGTGGGGTAGAATGTTCTACCGAATATTCGTTTCTACAGGGCATCCCACGGTAGAATCAATGGGAACTTGAATACTGCTCCGTCAACCAATGCTACTCGTAGCAAAGTTTTCCTTCTTCCCTCGCAACGTATCGTAGCGCTCACCCTCACACACCTACCTCCCGCTCAAAGGAAAACTCTACACAAACAACAAATGCGATACCACGGTGGTTCACATTTCCTCTACAAATTATTGCGCACATGCCCATGGTTGTTTCAATTTTTTTTAACTTGAAATCATCCCAAGAGCACGCAGTTAATCTACGTGCATCCTGTCGCGGGACACCAGGGTGCCAGGCACGCAACTGCGATCCTCTAACCGTGGTTACATGTGCACGCTCCGTCGCTTGTGTGCACGGACATACCAGCGCCGGCGTATAATTCAGTTTTACCCTGAAACGACTCATTTATATGCGTTCGTTTGATTGAATCTCTCCCGCGTATCCCTGGCTCCCTCTCGGCGTTTGCTTTCTCTTTCTCGTCCCTCCCTCCGGTCTCGCTTTCCCCCGGCAGATTTCCACCCCCTCGTGGACCTCTTCTACCCTATCGCACACTTTACGCCTTTCTCTCTCCCGCACACCCTCTCCCAAGCACCGTGCCCCCTTTCTCTCTCCTTCCCACCCCCTTCGTTTGGCTCTCTTCGTCCCCCTTGTTGCCACCCTCGTCGACACCAGCGCGGTTAGCTGTTTCAATTTCCCCTGGCCGCACAAAACTGAAAGGCGTGCCCGTCATCTGCCGCGTCCTCTGCGCTTCTATTTTCATCCACCCCCCGTTCCCGTCGAGACGCGACGTCTGTCCTACTGGATATTATTATAATCCCCCGTTGATGCTCCCGTGTCCAAGCAGTCGGCGTTGGCGTGTCGCGAGGCGACTACGCGCGCGCTTATCCGCGTGCAGTTCGACGGCCGGCGACGTTTCTCCTGGAACTGCCACTACTATTCGATTCCTTCTGTTCCGTTTATCAGTTCATGCTCGGGGGCAATTCGGCACGGAAGCTTGTAAAACGTGAACGATCGTCTGGCCGCGGGGGTAATGGCCTCTCGATAGGGTGGAACTCGAACGCTTTGGCCCTCTTGATAATTTCCTGCGTTCGGCTTCGTTTAAAAATTGTTTCGCAGTTGATTCGATATCGGGGCAAAGGAACTTTCGGGGAGATCGGAGGTCTGTTTGACGAGCTTGCTCGACTTGTCCACTGTGCAGCTTGGCATTTCAAAAGGGAAAGGAAATTTGTGAGTCAACGCTGGAAATCGATTTACTCTTTAGAGCCATGCTCCTTTTCGGTTCTTCTAGTCCGAAGGGAGATTAGTTGAAGCGAAGTTTGGAAGCTGCTTTGTTACAGTGCATTTCGTTGATCTAAGAAATTTCTCTCTCCTTACTGACGATTTTTAACGTGGATAGGAAGCATCGCGCAGCTAAGTTTCCAGCGCGGTTCAACACAATTTCGCCAGCTACCGAGGTGGAAGCGCGTAAAACGCGACTGATTATTCGGCAGGGATCGAAACGACGAAGGGATTCGTCGGAGACAGCCACGGCGTAGCTCGGGATGTACCGCTAACGCAATTATATTTCCACCCTCTGACTTTCGGCTCATGAATATCAACGTTCGTTTGATTTGTATAATGTCGAGTTATTGTTCCGGAATTGAATCGAATCGGATGCCTCGGTTAAACCGGCTTTAACAAAGCGTCTCTGAAATAATTGAGATTTAAAGAAAATTATATAAAAAGCTATTATTGCTGTCGCGTTTCCACGGCGTGGAAACCACTTTCCTTCTGTGCAAATTTTGAACTCTGAATATTCACTAGATGCACCCCGGCCGGGTCTTCTTTTTCCTTTCATTTTCTGGACACGTATTTAATGAAATTACGAGAGGAAACTGCCTCGGCGAAGCGTTAATTGAAACGAAAGAAAGGCATTTTTTCCCATGCATATTTCGTTATAAATTATTCAATATCGGTGCCCTTAATAATATTACGAACGCGGAAGGGGGCGACGAAAAGTTTGGCAATCATTACCGTCTCTGTTCGTTTCGCTGCACAGCCTTCAATCAAGCTCCGTTGTCTAGACAATTAACCGGACGGTCGATGCAATTAAAAGCAATTGTTACGAGTGTGCGTATGCGCGGGCGTCAGCGCGACTGGGAATTAATGTTTCTGCATTAGAACAAACGGATCGTTCGCCAAACCGTGGATTTCAATAATCACTTTATCCACGAACATTTATTTTGTTCACCAGTGGCCCGTCAGAAATGGAATAAATTAATAGTTTATCGAATGTCACTAACTCAGATCCAACACAATTCTTCTCACCTTCAAACTGAACATCTTTCACAGCTTCCCCATCTATTCTCAAATTACAAAGCAAATCTTTCGATCGCCTATCGCTTTTCCAAACACCGCCCCCTAGGAAGAATGTTTGTCCAGTTCAATCTCGTGTCCAATTCTCTGTTCCCTCCTCCGATCTATCTAAAATTAGACGGCAGCCCCGTTTCTTCAAGCTTCATTATTTCACGGCGAGATTTTTCGTTTCCCCCCCGTTTGACGCCGGTAATTGACATCTCGAGGGTCGAAATGTCTCGGTGTCTCGCGTGCAGGCCGGACGGCATCGATCGTTGGTGGACACCGCAGAATGCTTTTCGGTATAGGCCGTTTATTCCGGTTGCTTGCCGGCCGTCGGCTAATTACTTCGGTTAACTGCTCGTGAAAAATGCACTACTGGCCGAATCCCCCCGAAACGGAATGCATAATCAGGCCGGATGGGCGATCGGAGGCAGGAATATGCGTCGGGGACATGGCTCGGATCGTTTCGAGCGGGGCATCACTGTAATCACTGGTAATGCAGATGGCGGCCGTGCCCGTCGATGGGCGCATCGACAATCAACTATATAATTAGAGGCCTCGACCACCAATTAAGCCGCATTCATTGGACGGGATCGTTACCCCGCACGGGGTAAGCATATTGCCGTGAAAAATGTACAGGCCGCCGCTAAACGTTGCTTAACACGGTCGTTGACGCGATTATCGATCCAGCCGGTCCACTGAAAAATGACGAGGTGTCGAGACCCGAACTGCACCGATGCGATCATTATCCTGTCGCGTGAAACGAAAAAGGAACGGTTATAGTGGCTGACGCTCGTGAAACTCGACAGTTCAACGGTCCCAATTATTATTCCAATAATAATCACGCTTTATTTAGCGGAGATGCTTTAATTTTGTTTGGAGGAAATCACTAACAATTCCGCGATACCTGTACTCCCTTATCCATCAATTTCAATTGCCATCCGATGCCGATATTATCGACTCCCGCGGAACAAGTGTCCGTCAGCTTTTCACGGCTTTGACTTCTGCTTTCCTCGTCGGTTACTCGAACCACGTATCGTTGAAACGTAATTTCGTCCGTGGTGAGAATCGATTAAAATACGTTTGGTGATAAAGGAAAATGGTAGGGCAACGAGGAAGCACGTTTCCAAGGAGACGTGGTATAAATCCAGGAGACTCGAAGGACATAAACTGCAAGAGTCTGTAAAAAGCTGACAAATCTCAGAAAATAGGCTCCGACTGAAAACATAGCAGGTTTTTCAAGTAATAAAAACCTGAACCTACTACGCAGAATGATAGTACCATTTTTCAAGTAATATGGTTCAAGTGTTAACACAGAAAGGATATTGAAGCTTTTTCATAGCCTTATTATTCTCAGAAATTTGATGGAACTCTGCGATAGAAACATCAATACACTTTTTATCACCCTCAAAGCCTTTTTATTCCATTTATTTCGTTTCAGCAGAGCCATGTTCTATTATCTTCGTCCTTTAATCTCTGAGCCAGTAAAAGCTAAAAGCTAAAAGGTCAAAGCGGCCGAGTTTGATACCTTCTCCTTTGACAAAGTCATATCGCGTAAATTGAAACGTAATTGCCACAAAAGAAACACGGAATAATAAAACGAGACGATTGAAATTCCTTTCAACGATTCCTGGAAACTCCGTTAGCTCGCCGGTTCGTATCGAATATTGAGATTAACGAGTGGTCGATACATAGGTACCGCCAGAATGTAAAGAATCAAACAGATCGAAACGGCTCGTAGCCTCTTATTGCTCTAAAAATGGAGCAAACACGGGTTTCCGTGGTTGAAATGTACGACATTAGTGGATACCTAACCTCAGCCGGCGTTATTTCGGACTTCCGTAACCGCAGCTCGTCCGGTAATCCTGTTCACGAGCTTGAAGGCTCGCCTGTGCGCTTCGTTGCCCGAAATCGCGGTCATTTCCACTGTAGCCGTGTCGAGGAGAAGATTCTCTCGCGTTCGCCTTGTCGAGAATGATTCTCGTAGACGAGCAAGCCCCGCCTCGCACGATTACCTTCACCGTCCCGATTCCTATTTCTCTTGCCCCTCGATTCTGTAAAGAACAAACACGCGTAGCGGGGTCGGGATTCGAGCCTCTGCCCCAATTTCGTTGCAATCGATCTGTGCCTCGCGCAGACGGCTGGATTCCTTCTTGAATTGACGGTATTGCAAAACAACGACCGCGATCTCGCTGAACGATCGTCAGGCTTCGTTTTACCCCGGTCACCGCTCGGGAAAGAGAAAGTAGAAGTGTATTCCGAACAATAGACGAGCTGTGTGTTCGACATAGGCGCACATAGCTACATACTGTTTGCCACGTGGAATTTTTAGCATACATGATGGCGTCAGAAGAGGATTTTGTTGAAATGGAAACATTATTATCCTAGGGGATGTGAGTGACTAGTATTAGCCAAGATCAAGGTTTCACAAATTTACATTCCGTATTTACATTACTGCCAGAGGACTACAATTATTCTCCCTTTCCCTGTTATAGCCAATAGTTTAGCGTATGCTTGCCCCAGCAAACAATCTCAAACAAAACCTCCACGACTCACTTACAAAGGGCCAAGAAAAAACAGGCATCAAACGATTGCTCGTGGAAAACGTCGATTATATTCCCCAATAAAGCCGTTCCATAAATCAGATTTCGCGCTCGAGATGGCCGGCGCAAATTCACCGGCGAACTTTAGCGCGAGCCTCTCTGGTCAGCTTTATGAAACCACTATGCGAGAGGCGACAACGGCGCGGTCGATTACAAAAAGAAGAGAATCGATCGTCGCCGTTATACGAGCTTCACTTTATCGAGGGCTGGCGCGTGATCCATCTCTTTTAGACTCGGCCCAGCTTGCGTTCCCTGCAAACAGCCTCGTTGACCGCGCGCGTCTGCAATCTGCCCGGAGATGCGTCAAGCGATGGACCTCCTCGCACCCTCGCGCTCTCCTTTCGCCGACGTCTAATATCTTTATTATTATCCCTGGACGTCTATCGCGCCGATATGGAGAATGTATCGGCAGCTGTCGTCGGTACACACACGCACATGCAGCGGCACGGACACACGAGAGGACTGGGTTAACGTACGTTACGCCTTCCATGACAGAGAGAGTTTAATACGGGCGGGTGACCATAAAGCCCCGGTTTCGCTAGACGAGAGGGAGCCCGGCAAGCGGAGAGGTAAGGGGTAGGAGGATCGAGAGGGGCGGTCCAGGTGTCGATATAATCGAGAGGCTTGCTTGTCATCAAAGTGCCCCCGCGGTTCCCGTTGCGCAGCGGCGGCGACAGCGCCGACGCCAGGGCGGTCCTCGTTAACGCAAAAACGCGAGAGATGATGGATGGATGCTAAATTGCATTAATTAAATCCACCGTGACACCCTAGGCCGGCAGCCTTGGTATCACTCGCGGCGGCGTGGCTTGTCTGTGATCGAGGCGTGAGCCGTTTAACGGGGGTGTGGGTCACTTTGATGATTACACCCCCGTACAGACCGCTCCCTACCCTACCCTTCCCGTCCCTTCCCTTTGCCGGCACCACCTTCCTGCGGGCCTCTCTCCTAACCCGACGGAAGAGATCCTCGTACCCACCGATCCGTTCCTAGACCACGCTCCAAGCCTCTGTCTCACGCTGCTCTCGAAGACGTCTTAACTATCAAAGTCGTTCTCCGCGGATTAGGCCGCAACGCGATACGACTGCTGAGAGCCCTCCAACAAGGATACCGGATCCTTCTGTCGTTATTGAACGACGACCTACTCTGCCTGCCGACCGAGTCTGCGAACCTTGGCACAATTTCGCGCCAGCCACTATTGACTGGTTCGCTTTGATCGTGATTCGTTTAGCGAGTCCCCCTGAAACGGCGGGCCGCGTTCCTCTGTATTGGAAAGTAATTTCCTTCCCGCGGCGAATCGACACGGCTCTCCGCATCGGTTGTTCCCGGATTTTAAATATCGGCACGAAAGTTTTCCTTGCTCCCCTACCGTTTTGCTCGCTCAAGTGAGGCGCGCGAAATGCGACGTCAACTTCAAATCGTGTTCGAATCATTTCGTGGGAAAGAAATTACACATATTTGGGTGGGTATTAATGGAGCCTTTTCTTTATATCAAACGGTCAGCTTTCTTTCGTCTATAGAGTCGGCTTTGCTCTACCTGTTGAGGCTTCTACTTCTTCGAATCAAAATTCAAACCCAATTCCCTCGTTTCAATTATTCGCGAACTCACAGCTCGTAGGTAATACCGAAGAAGCTCTGCAGGATCCGCTTCGAGGCGAGGGAAATATCACTCTGTTTGTAGGCTCGGTACTCTAAGTATACGGAGGGGAATTAAACGAGATGATCCGTTCGGTGTACCTTTTCGAAATTGCGCCCGTTTCTTTGATGTTCTAATTTGATCCGCGCCGGCGTAGAAGGAAGCGGGCCTAAGTGGATTTCGTCGAATAAAAGAACGCCAGGGTTGGTGTTCGCGTGGCGGAGTAAGACATTAAATCCGTAGTCCTGCGCGTCGGCCGTTCGAACGAGATGATGAGATCTCGATGCTGTCGTGCACCATGTGTTTCGGAGGAAAGATAAGTGAGGGTTACGCCGCGTGGATATTGGGTATAATTTAGTGGGCCGGAGCGTCGGCGATGTTTCGAGGCGGAAAGAAGGAGAGGGAAGACGACCGAGCGGAAAGAAAGCTTCGAAGATGAAGAGTATCCTGCGGGATACGAGTCGCGATTATTCCAGGATAAATGCGAATCCAGTGATTCTCAATCGAGAAAGAGTTTCGAGGTTTGATGAAGAAGAAACGAGTCTGAACTCACCCCGCAACGCAGAAATGTTATAATCAAATGCAGATTCATAATTTCATAAATCCTTAGAGGTCTACGTTACGTCTACGATATTAGATTATTAAAATCGTTCAATCTCGCTTGACATAATGAACAGCAAGAGCCCATTAGGACCAACTAGCCGCTCGCAGACTTGCGTGCACAGGGTTGAACGAGCGTAAGACTCTTCAGGGCGTGGATCGATGTTAAGAAGCAATTGGGACGCTTACGTTGTCGCAATTAGAGCCCGTAACGGTGATCTAATGTTCCGCCATGGATCGCGTTCCTTAACAACGAGGGCGTCGAAAGAGCGGCGGGAAAGTGCGGTTAATATTTCATTCGCGAGACGCGCTAGAACGTTCAGCCGATTAAAAAAGGGAAGAAATTGGGTCGGCGTAATTGTCGAATTTTTAAGTAGACCCCTTTTTTTTACTCCTCTTCTGCCCGATGCTCGAGTTTCGCCCTGTTCGTTCAATTACGCCGCGAGGTCTGTTTCGCGCGTCGCCGCTAAATCATTTTCATTTTCAGTTGAAAAATATTACGCCTGGGACGAAAGAGCGGCGGCGAGTGAAATTAAAGCGTCATGAAGGGACGCCGTACGCGCGGGGAGGGGCCCGAAAGAGACGAAATTTTCTGACGCTCGTAAGCGCACGAAACTAGAGAGAGAAGTCTCTGTCTGTACACAGGGTATCCTAGAATTGAGTGGCCATTTTTGGATGCTTATTCTTCTTATTTCAGATATGAAGAATCTCACACTTCTGTTCAGAGCAAACTGGGTTAACAGTGGAACACACTCAAAAGTAGAATACGGAATGGTGAGAAGGATTATTAATAGTTTGAGTTACAACGAGAACAATGGAATATGTATGTAACATTTCAGCATTTCACATGTCAAATTTTCCTGAACCACTTTTCTTGATCTACAAATACTTGAAAAGCTATATAACCTGGTCCAGTTTCGGGTACCACCCTATCTCCATCTATGCGGATTTTGTTGATCTTCACGGTGACAAATATTTTCGAATGGTACGTGCTAAAAAGGGATCCGTCGATTCGCGCCTCGGGCGCGACGAAGCGTGGGAGGCTTCAAAGGCGCGAGGAGTAGCTCCGCGGAATAAGAGGATAATGTGGACTCGATTTGACGTCCTCGAATATTTAATATCACGCGAAAGCCATCTCACCGTGGCAGGCTTTTTCCAACCAACAGAGGGCCAGACATTTGCCCCAATTGAAGCGGAACTAACGAAGGATCAGGTTGTGTCTGAAGGAACATCGAGGACGCATGACTGATCGTCCCTGATTGATCCCGTCGCCGTGCGCAAGGAAATCGTTTAATACCGCTCCAGATTTTATGGTCTCGCGGCTCTCAAAGAATTGTAAAACGCGTGGGAAGAGGTGCAGGGAGGGAGGGAGCAGTAGGTGGAGGAGGAAAGGGGATATGGAAATAACGTAAAAATATTTCCATAGAAAATACGGACCCGAACGGAGCGAGGACGTTTTATTCGAGCCCGATTATACGAATACGCGGGTTAACTTTTCAGTCATGCTCCCCTGAAACTTGACATTTAATCTTCCCCCCGAGCCGAATGGAAATAGAAATAAAAACTGTGATTCCTCTTGCTCGGACTTGTTTTAAATTGAATCGATTAGAGCCGCATTTGCGAGTCAAATTCGCTCGAGTGACACCGCCCGGCCTGATATTATCGCAAATCGGTATTAGCAATTTCCCTGGAATTCACTTGCCGCGAGTCTTTGGTTCCCCAGCTATCGGCGAGTGCGAGTGGGAGGCCGAAGGAAACGCCGTTTTACCTTCGAAAACGAAACCCTATTAACCGTACTTCGCGCTTCTATAAATCAAACACGGGACGTTTAATAGCGACTTAACTTATCCGAAACTTATCGACCCTCCCTGTAATTGCGTGTTTCTAGCTTGCACGAAGATCCATTCAGCCCTCCGTCGTCCCCGTAAGTCAGAGAGCTTCTATGGGAACTTGGTGAAATTTCGCCAGCCGCGGAGAAATTCGCTGAAGCCCTCTCTTTCGTCCTACGGCATGCTGGCGCACGTCACGGAACACTGTCCGGCAATGAATGCCGCCAGACAGCCAGCCGACATAATAATACCTTCTTTCTTATTCATGCCGAACGGTCGTAAGGAGTTCCCAAGTTAGAATGCCGTTTCTCGCGGATGTGTCATTCACGTAAACGTGACAGGGTGTATTATACGTGCTCTTAGCGAGCGGAACGGTGCATTGCTGCTGTGCTTGAGACGCCGCTTTCAGACATTCGATTACATCGCCTTGCCAAAACGACTGTCGACAGTTACACGCTCCCGTCGAATTCTCGCTGCAATCGCGTTGTAATCTTGAATACAAGTTCCCTGTGATGGGGTCTTATTTTCACTGACGCGTCAACGCCGGATGCATATGAATAAGCTTTCGAGTACCTACCTATTAATTTTCCGGCGCTTGTCACTGAGAACTGGGTCCATTCTGGTATATAGAAAGCCGGGAACATACCAATTTTCTTCCATTTCAGTGTAAATTAATGGGGGCAAACGTTTTGTAATTGCTTATTGAATTATTTTTCGTTTCCAGTTTCTGTAATCGGAGTATGTGGTTTTAAGCACTGATCCAGCTAACCGTTTGCTTTTTGCGTTTGTTTTGAAAATAGACATTTGTCCCTTTGTTATTTTGGGAAATTGTTTCTATCGCTTACAACGACTTCAGGGTATTTTCTTATGTTTCGCTTCACGTCATCTACTATTTATACAAGTGCGCAAACAGTTCTCACAGAAGAGTGGATCTTTAATAACAAATTGCTATCTTAAAAATACGCATTCGATCCTGCCTGCATCGAGTGCACAGAATCGGACCCATTCACTAACTCCTACAGTCACAGCTTTAAAAGTAACGAGCGGAAGTTGCTCGACAGTTTCTTCCGCGTATCTCCGCTAGGAAGGTTCTCGCATTTCAGCCATCCCATTTCCCGCGCGGGTCTGCGATTTGCACATGACATCCAGGTCTGCGCCTGTCACGCTCTGACAGTTTATACTTCAGAACCTAAATCCATCCTGGACTTCGTGAACGAGGAGTTTACGGTTTTTCCAGCAATTTGCACGGCACCTCCGAAGAAGAACGGGAGTTGAATGGTGCTTAGACCTGGCGCATAGGGGCAAGTCTGGGCCGCAAAAAGCGACAAAGGAAGAAGAGTGCCGGTAGGGAAGGAGCTCATGCAATTCTAAACTATTTCAATGAAACGGGACAGGCCGACCGGTGGATTTGTTGGTCGTTGCAACCGGCTGCCTGCTCGTTCACAGAGGACGGAGTTAAGAAAAGCCACCACTTCTGTAAGGACTCGGCCGGCTCGCTCTTCCTTTGTTCTAAAATTCTTACGACTTCCCTTACGTCTCGCTAGTTCCCGTTCCTCTCTGTGTGCAACAAAGGGGAGGCGCACCGCACTGGTGGTAATGGCGGTTGCTGGTACCGCGACTGCGGGATGATACAAAATTGTCTCTTCTTTTCGCGTTAGGTCGTGGGAGAGGATACTTTGTAGGTGGTGAAGCGGGGCCGGATATGTCTCGCAACTTTCCTTGCCCGTCGGCTCAGCCTTGGCTCAGCTAACTTGGAGGGGTTTTTGCATTAGCATATCGACTTATTCATACAATCCGCTTGAGTCGGTGTTCCGCGGACGAACGGCCCCGCTCCTCCAGGCTATACGAAGCCGTCGATGATGATGGCGTGCCGCGCTTTTTGAGGGGCTTTGAACTTCGGCTCCTCGACCCTCCGGGGAATACGTTACGTCGTGTTTCGATACATTGATTTCGTTACACTCGAGCACTGGGCTGCTGCGTCCTCGAAACGGCATTCGATAACGCCGCAACGCTCTCCCCGACGCGGAATTTACAGGGTGAGTCACTTAACGCCGGCCAACCGGATAGCTTCGATGATTTTCGCAGTGGGGTGAAACATTTCGTAGGAGAAGGAAGAATTGTCTATACAAATGTCATTTCTCATTTAGGAAAAATTGAAGGATCTTGAAATCAGCTTGGAGGCAAGAGATTTTATTTGAAATGTTTCATCGTGTATTCGAAACTGTTGGAGTTGCTCAGGTGGTTGGACTTAAGTGACTCACCCTGTAGATATCTATCAGCTCGGATAAATTGGACAGGAGAAAAATTTATGAATTGAATAAACTGGTCGACGTAATCGATTTTTAAGGAAACGTGATCTGTATTACCTATCGTCCGTAAAGTTGTCAGGCATTCACTTGTCTGCTTTAAAATTTATGCTATCCTAGTGAGCAGTGATTCGTTAATTTATTAAAACAGCGGATGTAAGTTGACTTAGTTAAACGAGTCTCAAAGTTCTCGACGTATTCTCGACTTCGTGTGACTAGTATATGACAGAACGTGTACTTCCGACGGCTAATTGTAATGTTGCCGATAATTAAGCGAGTCCCAATTATCCCCGTGGAACTTCTCTCGTTGCAGAGATCTTTGATTTCGTTCGAGAACTCCGAATGTTTGTTCCGTCAAGTGCAAGTTACTTGAAACGGTGTATCTAGAGCAGAAAGTGGCATATTAACATAGGAGATTGAAACTTTGTTTTTCGTGTCACTGAGAGATAAACACGCATGGTGTGAAATGAGTTTGCTGGATACGTGTGATCACTGAAACTAATTTCTTGAAAACCATGATTCCAATGATAGAATACAGCAGTGTGTTCTCAAAAATTGAATGACGCTAGCAAAATATCAGCCATTTAAGTGATTAACAAACTTCAGTGTCCAATGGATGAAAATATCTACCAAGACAATTCCACCGAAGATGTCTCTTTGATCTATTAAAAGCCACAGAGATTTTTCATCGTCCCACATAATATCCACGCACTACTCCAAAATGATTCTTAAACGAGAGGTCAAATTACGCCGGCTATCCAGAAGAAAGAGAAGAAGCAAGTAGAAGGGATAAAGGAATTTCGTATTCGATGGAAAGAAAATCTCCCTAATAGGGGTAGGATAAGGGGGTTTCGTTGTAAGTCGTTGGAGCACTCCATAATTCAAGCCTTTGTCGCGAGACTGCCGCGCAGAATCCGAACTTCGAACAGCCGTT
Source organism: Andrena minutula (assembly GCA_929113495.1). Taxonomy (NCBI): domain Eukaryota; kingdom Metazoa; phylum Arthropoda; class Insecta; order Hymenoptera; family Andrenidae; genus Andrena; species Andrena minutula. The sequence goes on from OV815993.1 coordinate 4,254,776, forward strand.
CCGGCGGTGGCCGTATTGGTTGCAGGCAGTCGAAAATTTTTCATACGACCCATAAAAACCATCCCCCGGGGGGCGAGGGTTAAGAGAAATATCAGAGGGGTGAAGCTTCTTTGGTGGCGAGTACGAACCGATGGTCGACGAGTGATTCGGATTGGAAGGAACTGGCGCGAATCATAGACTCGCGGGTCACGAGCAGCGCCGGCCGAGCGGCCCCGAGGCTGGCCGAGCGCGACCGAGCGCCGCTGCACGCGGCAACTTGCGAACGAGGGTACAGTCGTGCCGCGGCCTCCACAGAGAGAGGTTCATGTAGACCGTTTTCCTCGCAACGTTTCGTATCGTCGCGTGTTCTCCACTCGACACGGCAGTGAATCAAGACCATGTTGTGACACTCGCGTTAACGGACATCCGAACGATCGTCATGTCGCGGGATTGAGAAGCGAAAGCACTTGGAGCGCGAGGACGAGGACCGCGGGAACCGGAGCAACAGATGTGACGTCGCCGTCTTCGTATTTACTCGCCTACACTCGGTCTTCTCGGACGTTCGTTCGCGCCGCGTCGGTTCAACGATCGCCATTCTATGTACATCGATACACGCCAGTGACGTAATGTGACGCGAAGGAAAGTGCATCATGCACGACAGTGACACAGAGCCGCGCTAGACACCACTGAGTGCTGCAACGTTTCTCCGCAAATAAGACCTTTGTCCAGCGGTCTGGCACTGCTCTCCTACGCGCCTAGCTTGAACCGCGAGCCACGCTACGCGCCGATCACCGAACCATGGACGCCGCGCTGTGCAAACGGAGTTGAGTGAAAAGGAAGGAAAGAATCGAAGAGCTCGCGTATTTGTCGTCGTCGTTGAGCCCTGTATCCGGTCCCTCGGCAGTCGACCCTCGCTGAGGCTTCTCTCTACCTGGCAACGAGGGACTGAGAGGACACCCAGGTACTGGCTCGCTCACGGTCTTAGGGCGGCAAAGAGAGTCGGTGGAAGAATTCCTTTGTCCTCGAACGCTCGGCGGCGGATGAGGGGAGGAGCGGCGAGAGGAGGAAGATCGCAGCACGCCGTCGAGCTTCTACCTGGCGCTCGGGCCGCACTGTGCATACCTGTTGGAGCAGGACAGAGTGGGAGCGAGACGGACAGAGATAGGAAACGGAGGCTCGTAGGATCGGTGAACGTCCGTCAGCTCGTTGCCAACGGCAAAGGGCAACAGCCACGCGGCGAGGGAGCAGCGTGCGGCGCGTTGTCGAGCCAAGGCCAGGTCGACCGTCACGAATCGACCACGTTTCTCACCTGCTCGCGATTCGGGACCGATTATCGCCGCGTACGATCGCCATGCTCCGCGATTAGCGTCACGGATACACTGGATACACCGACGTCCGTTTAAATTTCGCGGCAAAGTAAGCGCGTGCTGTGCTCCATTTCAATCGGTGAGTGATCCGTGCGCAAGTGAGGATGCAGCGACGAAGATTACCGGATGTCCTGCTGCCGTTGGTCAGGGCAGCTGTGCTTGCAGCTGTTCTGGGACAGTTCCTGGGGCCCAGTCTAGCCAACCGACCGGCTGGTGCCCACCCCGGCCACGCTTACTTCGAACAACCCTGCTGCGGACGCTCTCACCTCAGACACCACAAAGGTTCGAGTCAAAGGATTTTCTTCGCTTGCTCTCGCGTTTTGTCCACCACTCGATATTTCGCGCTAAACCCTCTCACTGTCCGACCGTCCAATGTTCGTTTCACTGACACACTCCGTAATTGAAAATCATTAATGCTGACTAGCTTTGATGAAATGTGGACATATTGGAATGCTTGTGTCTTTTAAAATGGAGCAGAGGAAGCAGTGATAAAGTCCCAGCATTCTGAATGTACATTATGAGTCTTATATTGAAGTTCTAGCTGATGTTTTATGTTGACACGAATATTAATTTTAAGTTAGTGGACCGAAATACTTGTAATCCGATCGCTGGTCCAAAAGGAGTATTACTGTCTATTTCTTCCATATTTTCGAATTATTCAGAAGTGCTTAAAAATATATGCAGCTGCATGTTATAAATGAAATTGAAGACGTGAACTTATGGATCGGTAGATAATGTTAAGAGGATGATAGGCTTTTGTGTAACGTAGATAACAAAAAACGTGTTCAATGTAACACGGTGTAATCGTATATTTACATCCGCTGTGTACTTAATGGTCTGTGTTGGTGGAACGATAAAGTATTCGACAAGGGGATATTCAGGTTCAAATGTGGTGACTTTTTGTTAAGTTTCTTCTTAATCTGATCAGGTTTTTTGTTACAATTTTAGCCATGCGTGTTTATTTCAAATGGAGCAGGTTTCCTGCTCCAATTTCTGAGCAGAATGTTAATTTATATAGTCATGTGTATAATCCTGTTCTGCTACGTTTCACCACACTTTAAATAACCTGTACACTGAATAGGAACAGATGTTTTTGTTTTCTCGAAATAAGGTTCCGTATGCATAATGGGTGAGTTCATATCTTCTGATAAAATATCAAAACTTGTTTCTGACGTCAAACGAACACGTGGTCTGGCGTTATGGCGAAAGTTGTGTCTCTGGTTATAAATAACGATCGTGTTACTTCTACTGCCACCATTAATTGATTTAATTTTAAGCTGTAATTTTCTATATGAAGTGTCTAGAAGACATCTACTATATGCCACATAGACCACGTCACTCTTTCTGTGTACACATCGTTGCTCAGAATACTTAATCGTCTCTAGTTTGACCTAAATCAGGTCTTTCTCCTTCGAGAATAGTGAATTTTTGATTTCCTATCAGTAATTCAGATCTGAAATAGGGGATTACTTTCGCGCCGTTTCAATAAAGAATGTCAAGACGAAATCCTGTCGAGGGAATTCCTTACAGCGAAATCGCGTGGAAGCCAGAGATTGTAGAACTTTGCGACTTAGAATATCATAAATGCTAGAATCAAATTAAAAAAGAGTCGAGCGAGAAATTAGATCGACCAGACTATAAACCTCAAATGAACGCGAACCCGTGCTCTCCGACTTTAAAAAATCCTTCAGTTTTCCTGTCGACCTGAAATCTCAGAACAGACACACCTCCGTTTACACACTCGTGTTCAGAATCCACCAGAAAGCTACACAATTTGTTAACTTCGTCGTAAATTCTCTCGCGTGAATGCACTGTTGACCAATTCCCCTGAACGGAAGCCCGCGAATGAAAATTGAAAGCAGCTTACGGGGAACGAGGCTAATAATGATCTAGCGCGTCTGGCGTTGCGCTAAACTCGATCCGGCGATGCACTTTTCATTAATTACCCCGCAATAACAATTTCGCGTGGCGGCTCAGCCCCTCGTGCACTTTCCTCTGGCAAAATTTCGCCAAACAATGTGTCGTTAATGCCACGTAAATACCCTTTCATTAATTAATATTATGAGTTTCACTTATATACACAACTGTTCTAAATACCAGCCAGCGCCGGCGTCGGCGAAACAATAATGCCCTGCACGTCGCATAAATCGCCAACTTTCAAACATTCCGCCGTCGTCCAGCCACCGTAGCCACCCTTCTCTCGCCGGCGAACCCGGGTGAAGGGGGGGGGGGGGGGGAGAAACCCCTAGACACCCCCCGGGCGCAACGGCGGATAAAGGTTAACGAAGTCTCCGGTGGTTTACCGTCGGAATTTTCGGCGTACGCGCGAAAAAACACTTTTCGCCACGCTGTATACACCGGAGGGGTTACGCGGGGGTTGGATTAAAAGGGCGGACGTGTTTTTTTCCTTTTCTTTCTGCGCCGGTGTATGGAGGAAGGACGGAGAGGGTGGGCCGAAGGGATACGGCGGGGAGATAGTGACCGACCCCCGTGCGTTCTCTTTTTCGCGGTAAATCATTTAGGAGGACGCGGGCGCGGGTACGAAGGGGACGTAAAAACGACGTAGCCCGGTACCGAAAAGCCCGTTAGCATACATCACCAATATTATCTCTCTCGGGGAGGGCCCTGCCACACGATATTACCGGGGCTTAGAACGCCGGGACTGACTTCATTATGTGCCGGGGGAGAGAGAACCGTCGAATGGAATGTGGAATGGTTGGTTGGTCGACCAGCCGGCTGGCTGGCTGGTTGCTCGACTGCCTCTCTGCCAACCAGCCAGCAAGGCCTCTGTGTGCAAGCCGAGTGTGGAAAGTGCGTGTTTAGAGTCGCGTGTGTTTCGGTAGGCCGCTCCAAAAACTACGGTCAGGAGGGTGATGCACGTTCAAGGCGTTCATCGCAGGGTCTGCCTTTTTCCAGCGGAGACACTTTGTGGCTGGTACTTGGCATCAGGCACATATTCGCGTGCTTTCCATCTTGTGTCATTAAATGGCTATTTCCTACGTAAAAGAAATTCACAGATACTGGTGACTCTTGGTGTGATCTTGCGAGTAACTCGCCTGAAAATGGCCTTACACGTTCTTGCGTAGATAGCGACAGCCATATGTGCTTGCACGTGGCTTTTCACGAGAAATTTTTCACAGCCATGGTCCCCACACGCGTACACCTACACATCTGCTGGTGTGAAATTCTCGTTTCATCCTCCGCTTTCTTTCTTTTTGCTTTGTTTCGCTTTCCTTCTTTCGGTCGCGTGAACGTAATTTTAATTGCTCGGTTGCCCGCCTTGTTATGCGAATTTGCGCGCCACTTTTTCCTTTCGTTCCGCGTTACGTTCGAAATTACCGGCGGGAATTTACCTCGAGTTTCCTCGCTTTTCGTCGTTTCCCGTCCGCCGTCCTCCCCCTTTTGGCCTGGAGCGCAGGAATATTTCGCCGATCCCTTTCGTTTCGGCGCTGGATATCGCCGTCGGTTGTTTCGTCAACGGTCGAGGGAAATACACGTCAGGCTTCTCGGTAACAGTGACGCTGGTTCTTGGTTTCGTTTACCTTCGCTTTAACCAATGCGTCTAATCTCTTGTTGAACAAACCTGTGTTTAGAGTATGACGTTACATCCTGCCCGTCAGTGAGCCGTCAGGTAGGGCATATGTAAATACCGTGGAAGCGTATTGCACACGCGTTGTAACGCGAGACAGGGCGATAACGGGCTGCCGCATGCCGATTTTCCTGATGAAATCGATATTGATAACGCTGGGGGAGAGCTTGTAGTGTTACCGACGTTTGCGAGATGGGCGGTAGCTTGATTTCGCGTGTGTTAGAAATAGTAAAGCGAACAAATAGAAAAATAATGGCTCTGGTGGCTCCTGGACATGATTGTTTGTCCTCAAAGATGTAGGTCTTCTTCAGAATGAAGAAGAAATCTTCTATCTTCAGAAATTTGCAACTCCAATTTTGTTTGATAATACAGAAGTTGATAGCTACATATTCTATATTGAAATAGTATATCATTGCCTTAAAAAGTATTTAAAAGCAGCAGAATACGAATATACATATGTGGTAGAATATGTATGCAACGTGTAACCCCAACAAAAAATTCGAACATAGTCTAGAATCGTGGTACGTGGTTTTCCGTTATCCACCTGCGGAGCACTACGTTAATTTACTCTACACTTGCGGCTGTGACTGTACAGCCGGGATACGATCATGAATCGTAAGCCGCTGCTATCGAATCTCTGGTAACTAACAGAACGGATATTAATTTCGACGAGCTTCTCAAACTGATCCATTAATCCAATTTGCACGCACATTTGACGTGTATCGCGTTCTAGCCGCGTTACACGTCTAAGTGTATAATGAAATTTACGTGAAGCGCCACACGTGTCTACTACCTATCTAATTGTCCGTAACGCGGAAAAGCTTCAAGCTGTTTTCTTCAAACGAATTTAGAAATTAGTAGACATATGCACTTGACAAATCTGTGCCAAATTTGAAATCTATACGATTTTGGCAACTTAAAACGTAATTCAGATATTGATAATGAGGGAATTACGAATATTCGTAATTTAATCACGAAGCTCTTAGGAGCTTATTTCAAAGAAATCAACCAGCGACTTCTCAAGAATCTTCAAATTCCGTAACCCCGCCAGCCGAAAATCTTAGCAATCCTGAAGTCATTCCATTCAACGAACCGTGTCGCCAATTTTCCCCACCCCCGAATTTTACAAACGAAAACTGACCTCGAGTTCGATAATTATTCGGAAGAAGGGACTGAGCCTCCTCCTGGTCGGTAGCGGGAGGTGGTTCTTCAATCTTCAGCCGCCCTTACTATCCGCTCTCGCGCAAGATTTGCCCCGACTGCTGAATTACCCCGCGTAAATCCTTAATTCGACCGTAAACTCAAGGAGCTCGCCGGGAATACTTTCTTTGCTCTGGCTAGAAATCTACGAATGATGTTTGCGTAAGTAGCCAGGTAAAGAGAGAAAGAGAAAAGGGGAGCGGGGTGGTGAGAAGTCTGGGGGAAAGGAAGGCCGGCCGACAGCCTCGACGAGTTTCCCTTTGGTCGCCAAACGTCCTAAAGATTCCCAAGATTAAAAGCTAGCATACCGACTGTCCTTTCTCTCTGGCTCTGGCCGCCTGCCCCCTCGAACACTTGCAGCCAAGACTGACTGGCTAATGAAGGATGATAGCAGGGACTCATCCGCCATGCGGTATTCGAAGCCGCGCATTCCTGCGGTCTCGACCAACTCCCCTCCCACGAATGTCGAGACATTGACTTTGCTCGGCGAGCCTCCGAACTTGGTGCTCAGCTCCTCGAAGCTTTTGGCCGTTGGCTGGCTGGCTAGCTGGCTGGCTGACCCGCGGTCGAATTATCCCCTTTGAAGCCCCCTCGCTACCTCCTTCAAGACATGCCCGTGAAAGAGTTACTCGTTAACTTGCCACGCATTCATCTCAGAAATCATTAGCCAACTTTTCTTGGTAATTCACCCGAGTGGAAGGAGATTTTCGACGGGCGGGGGGTGAAAAGGGCCGTCGGCTAGATCGAAAGCGTTTCTTTCCCGTGTTCGTCGCGTGCCGCGTCTCGAACCCGCGTTTTTGTATTGGAAGTCCCTTTCGGAAGTCCTCGAGTCTCGAGCTGAAAAGGGGAAAGTCGGGGAGGAGGGGAAAGAAGCTCGCGAACTACAAGAACTGGCGGAGGCGGGGGAGTAGGGCGCCAGGAGGGTGAATGAAGTCCGAGAGGAAAAGCGGAAGACGCAACAAAACGTCTTTCCTCCTGCCTGGAAACCATAGATCCCGACGGAGAGAGCCGTAAGCCCGCTCTAAGATGGCGACGCCAGTCTGCCGAGATTATTGCGTCGATGGGAGAGCAACAACGCGATAAAACTTGGGGATTAATAGTCACTTGATTCTTAGGTTGGCAAACGATCGAAGTTCCGAGTAAACAGGCTTCCCCGAGGAATTTTTCTTCCGTGATTCATATAGCTGGGGGATATAGGGACCGTTTTATCAGGAACCTGTAGAACACTTGCTTACATTGCGATAACGATAGTGATGGAATTTGAAAAGAGATAGTTTCTTATGAACAGGATATAATTTGTCATTTCAGAAACGTTAATTTTCTCGACGATTCACTTATTATTCCGCAAACAGCTCCTGTGACCCACATCGACATGGATCCGTTCGTACTTCCATGTACACACAAATGATTCTTCAGAGCAATCTCTCCCAGTTAGAATCGACGTCGGACTGGATGAATGAATGAATGGAAAACTGACTTCCCCTAATTAGCACTGTGAAGCCAGGTTGAAGAAGAAGAAGTATAAGTTTTAATTAACACGAGGAAGAGGAACGGAGCGAGGCTGGAGCGTTAAATAAAGCACAGTTCTATCGTGTTCCTGTGGCAGACGTCGGACACGCGTACAAGCGACAGCTTACTCGGCGAGACCCAGAAAGAGAGAACGGCTTTGCTTGCATTAGCTTACATCTTTCCTTTATTTCAAGCGAAATCCGCTCGCGATGTAAGCTTGCCCCGCTGTCGGTGGACGAAACACCGTACAAAAACTCTAGAAATAGCGAAAGCTCTCGACGACGATGGAGGTACGAAGTGGGGGTGGAGGAAACAGCGTGCGGGGCTTGTCGGGATATTCCAACGACAGGATTACAGTCACCCTCGGGGGAAAAGAGAGTGGAGCCTTCCTTTTCTTTACCACCCCCCCCTCCCGCGGTGGCCTCTCCTCCTTCTTCTTTCCTCCCGTTTCACTTTATCCCACTGGAAAACACTTTGTAGCCGGCGTGTAAACGCGCGAAAGTGCCCCGACGAGAGGAAACGATTCCGAGAGGTGGCGGGAACGTCTGGGTACTCCGGTCGGCGATAAAAAGGATAATGAGGATATAATGTGGCGCGCGGTGTTCCGGATGTTTAGGCGAAACGCGCGTTATCGCGTCCAGCTGGTTAAGGTCCTCGCGTAATGAGCGTGCATAAAAAAAATACCTGCCTCGAATTGCGTAACCGTGGCCCGGGGGCCTTTTACCAGAAGTGAGCGTGTTATAGTCGGGCGAGCCGGGCTCAGGGCCGACGGGAATTTTAATGAAATTTCACCTGCGCCATCGGGCAGCACCAGAACGCCCCTTTCTCGCTCCGAAAACCTTTCGACGCTTCACGATTCGCCCGTACCGCGCGTCTCGATAAGACGTGCCGCTGACGATCGTCAACGAGATAATGATAAGTTTAGATCCTCTCGATAACGTCGTTAAGATATCGATGCAACTAAAATTAAGCGTGGCGCGCTTAACTGGAACCGCTTGGGTAACTCCATGAATATTAATCGTAATTAAAATTGCAGAGAGCGAACGTTGCATGCTTTGTAGATAGCGATATGGGAGATAATACGTTACATTATGATCGTTTTACAAGTGATACTTTTCAATGGTTCGAAACTGTCTTCGGTTGTTCTGAATAAGAAACAATAAGTAGTGTCGAAATAAATTCTGTCGCGTCTAGTAGTACGAGCAAGTGAGAACTGAAACGCGAGCCATATGTCTGCGTGAATTTTTGGAATTGGTAAATGTTTTGGAGTAGGAATACAGGTGATAATAAGTTTACTGTGATAGGTAGACGAGATTATAAACAGTCTGCATTTTCATGCGTTTTAAAATGTTACACAAATTTTGTATCGTTTATGTCAGTACTTCAAGTTAAATTTAAATTATCGAGGAAACATAAACCCACCATAACCGTATAAATATCGGAAATGTAGGTTATCCATTTATATATTGCCGACGTTATCGTAATTGTATAGTGCATCTACCTTCGTTAAAACGTATATAACAGAGAATATACGTAGATATTTGCGACGAGTATATCTTCAAAATTCTCGCAATGTAAATCACATCTGTTTATTGTTCCGCGAAGCGTGGCTGGGTGGCTCCGAGGAGGGACTTCCACCGGTGGCCAAATAATGAAGCGTTATTTCGATTGTTTGCTGGTGCGCTGCTGACCAGCTCGAAATTCGGTCAGCTTTTTGATACGATTGGCACGGAACTCTGAGCGGTTCACGCTAGCCAGTGTTTAATTCAACCTCTGCCTGCGCAGTCTTGAATAATTCGTATGAAATCAGCTTTTCGGAGTAAAGTGAATTTAAAATTTCTGTATGCCTCTATCCTTCAGCCCCTGCATCGCGGTCTCTTTCTCTCTGCTATTCAGTTAAACACTACAGATTCATAAAATAAAATTTAATTCCCTCGGGTCAGAAGCACTAAAATATCAACCGACGATAGAACACGGAACTTTTCTCCCGAGGACTGGAGTACAGCGTGTTCGAAAGTCTGTATCTTCTCATCGCGAAACGGGGTTAACGTAGAACTAGTTTCTCCCCTAAGATACAGGTCCGACGGTGGTGTAAAACGGTGCAGGTTCGCTCTCTACCGACGTGTCGGCTGAAATAATAACACCGGAGGCGTTACATTCTTCGTGGGCGAAAAATCTCTTGCCTTAAGTCTTAGGTTTATGACAGTCGTTGGCCGCGTCGCGTTGTAAACTTAGCTGGTATTACATTCGCGCGTCCTACGGTTCGAATATGCTTTAACTGCGATCAATATTCCTCTGCGGTGGCTTAACAAGATTCTTCTCCGGTTTCTCGCCTGACACATCTGTGCATGGATCTGTTTCGATTGAAATTTTTTTAGGAACAGGGGATTTGGAAAAGTGTATGAAACGTATCGATTTAAGCTTGGAATGGTGGATAGCAATGCAGTAGTAGCAATCTTCCAGTAGAACATCGATATAGATACCATTTTGACCACTTGGCTACTAAATTTCTACATCGTGGAACGGTTCATCAAATTTAATTCCTGCATTATTATCCAGCATATTATTGGCAAAAATCCCCCAGTACAAAGTCAGTCATGTGTAGCACATTCACTCCAAAATCCTCACACTCCTAGAGAATCTTTTTTCACATGCTGGAAGTTATCTCGTGTCTGCTTACCTACCCTCGGCAGTCTGTGTATCAGTCGGTCGCAGGAATCTTATTGTTAGATCTTCCCGTTCAATTCAGCCCCGCGCGGCGTTAATACAAGAGAGGGAGAGAGGCGAAATTGAATCTTGCTCTGTCTCAGGAGACTATATTGGAAAGAAGGAGGACAACTCCTCGCAGGGATCAGGCGGTTCCCTCGTGTGGCCCGCGTTGCTCGGCTGAATAAATTGTTACAACCGCTATCAACAGCTCCGCGATACGAGCGTTTCTCACCCTCGCCATTCTACTCGCGCCCGCGCCTCGGTATCCTCGGATCGACACGTTCGATTTGCTACTCTTTCTCCCATCCATTCGCCACTAACGCTACTAGAATTTCGGTCTATATGGAGGAGGATCGTTGCGGTTGTCGGTTCGCTGCTCTCGTACACGATTGGTGTCACCCTGTGAAGACGTCAGGGTTTCAACGGAATGCGATATTATCTCGACATTCTCGGGCTCCTGGACGTGGGACACGGTCACTGAAGACCGAGTTCCTGTAACGTGTTTTTCCATTGTCTTCTAGTAGCTTGTGCTCCTTGCGTCACTGCAAATTTTATGAATAAATTTGTCTACCACAGTCAGGGCACGTTTAGTAGATTCCTCATTTAATATTTTTCGCAAATTCAAGTGCAAACTTTCATAAACTTACATGCAAAAGGAACTCCACGAGGAATTAAATAAATATCACCACCAATACATTCTGAATTCTCAACAGTTCGATCAGTCTACCCCCGTTGCCTCTGTACCTCTCAGACTATCAACTCTCAAACCAGAGAACTCTTATCTAAAGCTGGTTCCCGCTCTCCGTCGAAGTTGAAGGGAATCCCGCGCGCGTCGCGGCGCGGAGGACCAATTAAAATGGAGCAAAGCGTCTGGCGGCCGGTCGGCCCTCTTATCAGGAAAATTCAAGCGCACGCAGCCAGGCACGCGGTATAAATTACCTTTACGTAACGAAACGGCGCGACGCGTCGCGCGCGCGCGTTTCCGTCGGCGCGTTTCCGTTTCGCGTATGCATCTGTCCGTGATTACGCTAAGCCTACGGTTCGTGACTCGCGGGGACCTAATTACACTAACGACCGGCAATAAAAAGCAGCCGACGCGGCGACGTCGCGGAATTCGCACGCAATTACCGCGGCATCCGTCGGGGGTCAGGTATCCGCGTGCGCTCGCCAGTCGCTCGAGTGGCTTTCGCAGATGGGAGTCCCCTCGAAGCCCCGCCGACGGAACGATACGTCGATTCGCGTATTAACCGACGTAAGTAATCGCGTGCCGCGTTCATCAAGCAGTTGCGTGCGCGTCCAGCCGCGTAGGACCCTAGGATTCCGTGTGGTTCGTTATATACGCGGCTGGACGAGCTCGCGCGCTTCAAATTGCTCCGACTAGGAGTGTCGATCGCTGGGAATCGAGTAACAAGAAAGGGGTAATTGAAAGGACGTCCGCAGAGCTGGCTCGCGTGGCGTTGCTGCCACTGTCAGGTCGGAAAAAGAATCGATTCGGACGACAAAGGGAAAAAGACCCTCCGTAGATTATATATCCAACGTAAATTGCACCTTTCCTCGAAAACATTGTACGGCCGTGGCTTGAAAGTGTTCCGCCAGGGGTTTTATTCGAACCACGAAGAGGAAAATCGGCGTTCGTAGAATTGTACAGAGAATTGTACGCATATCGGCCGATCTGACGACTCTTGAGAGACGAAATGGGACGATCGCGGTCTGCCGGCTTCCCTATTGTGCGCTATTATTAAAGCCCGGTTGGCGAAAACGATAGACTTTCGTCAAGAGCGCGTCAGGACGTAATTCCGCTTTATTACGCCGTAATTGGGGCTCGATATAACTTAACGACTTTCGAGTTTATTATTACTTGGAAACGCGAGGAGGAATGAAGTCGTTGAAAGCCAGCCTTGTTTCTTAAGCACGAACGGCCGTCCTGGTGGGTTAATTACTTCGCAACCCCGGTTCCAGGTACGTCTTTCCCTGCGTGTGCATCCGCGGTCTCTCGACCCCCTGTGCTTCGCGTATCGTAGCTGCTTGCACGTGATATTTCTGCTCCCTGGAATTCATCGTCGGAACAGGGAATTCTTCCCTCGTGATTGCGAAAGTGCACGGAACGCTGGATCGTGCCCATTAATGGATTGTGTACACCTGAACGCTTAAAGGGTTGATTATGGAATTCCCTTCTTACCAAACTGTCAACTTTTATTCATCAAATTTGCCTTCTCGGTCTGGTCAATGTAACACTAGCAACGCTCTCAGTACTTCCTACCTTGAAAAAATACAATCCGCCATAAATCGATACCTTCAAAGTTTTCAAATACGTACGCAACCCCCGAAGGGGTAATTTGAACCGAGGGGTTGATTTATCGAAAGCAGGCTGCGTGCATGCAGCAAGTCCACCAATCCTGCTTCCACGACCGCTGTAACGGTTTAATAAACCCGACGCCGCAAAGATCCATGCGTCTCGGGGCCAGTGAAGGGGTTCGGGGGTTCGCTTCGTTCTCGTGACGAACGGTAACGATTCGAGGGATCGAAACGACGGGTCGAAACTCTACCTGGCGTACGCGGGCTCTCTATTCGTGCTGGTCGAAGGCGAGGGTGCCTCGCAGAAAACGACGGGATGTTGGGGGAGGGGTCGTGGAAATCGTGGCCAACGAAGGGCAATTGGAAACTGGCCTTCCCTGGAAACCGCGGTGCTGTCCGCCCGAAAGAAGTATTATAACCGTTGCCACGGCGCTAATAGTCGACAGGGCCAGTTAATGCCTCGTAATGGTTGAACGAAAGGGGCCGCGATCGCCCCTCGTAACGACCTGTACCGGCGTAACACGACCGCATGGCCCCATCAAATCTGATACCGGTGTAGCAGCGCACCAGAAGCATGTTGTCGCCACCGACAGAACGCCGGAACCCTGCTTGAATACTCATAAAAAATGTGTAGTACACCCGGCAAACCGGGCTTCGTGCGAAACTTTACGGGCGTCGCACGTTGCGCCTGTGTTTAGGGGCGAAACGGTATCGACACTTTGTGCCGGCCGCTAATAAAGGGACGGGAGAAAGTGCTGGCGGTTTGACTTGAAATTAAAATCGCAAGAGAGCTAATAAGGTTTAGCGAGCGTAATGACCGTGGCCAACGATCATTCGTAACGATAACGATGCTTAGGAGTAATAATTGTGATCGGAGTACACGAACAGTTGAGAGGTCCGAGGATGTACGAGGAGTAGGATTGTCAAAGTGACCATTGATAGTTGCTCTACCTTATTTATTCCCGAAATAAACTCGTCCATCTCGCTGAGTCTTCTTAAAAGTCACTTGAAATAACTCCTACGATGGTGGTAGGAATTTTTACAAGGGGTGATTGAACTTTAGAGAACCTCTGTCTGTATCCTGCGATGTGGAGTAGAATTTCTACGGAAAAATCGCGCCTCCATCGCAGACGGTCGGTTCATTACCCGCGTTGCTAGTAATAGTTCTAATTGTTGACGGCTTTTAATAGAAGGAGCCGTGGAACACGTAGAAAATGGGTGTTGGGCGGTTGGGTACGTGCGCGAACGTGCGTGAAAAGTTGCTGCTTCTCTTTCACGGGCCGCGAGACGCTAGTTGCAGCACACTGCATTTCTTAATTGTTCCCTAACAAGAGGAGTTGGCACTTGGCACCGTTTGTTGGCCTGTCTCACCTCTTTCCAGGGCCCTCGACCCACTCTCATGAAACACAGCCACTAGCAGGGGCTCTCGCAGTTCTTCTTCCTCGCCTTGGCCAACCTCGAAGGAACTCCAGCCTTCTCTCTGTCTCGCCCTCTCCTCCGCTCCCTCAGACGTGTTACAAAGTGATTAGTCGAGTAATACTGCCGGCTACACCCTGGCTGCGGTATGTCGTTAATGTTCCGCCGGACTTGCTGCTGCAGCTGCACTTCGCGGTCCTGTTCTTCTTCTTCGTAACTTCCGTGTACGAACGATCGCTCGGCGCCTGAAGATTTAAGGGAGGAGTTCTCGCCGCGTTTAGGTTACTTTTCTCGCTGAATGCGAGTCCTCGAATCGAAGCTCCGCTTCTCGTTCGATTTTCGGGCAAATCGTGTGGGGTAGTTTTATTCTTGGTAATAGAGTCGGAGAAAGTGGGATATTATTTTAGAAGACCTCGTGCATTTTGATTGAGCTTTCCACTTTGCTTGAAATCTTATACTGGATATCTGTTTCCTGCAAATTATCAATACAAAATACATATATATGAAGCGTAATGACGCTACACGTTTTAATCAAGGCGCTTGTCAGAGGAAACACCGTTGAAGCAGATGAACGGAAGTCTTTCCTTATGGTAACAAAAATTTACGAGTACATACCTACGTCGTGTCCTGTCTGATGAACGTTCCTCGAGACGCAGCTGCTACAGCTTCATATTAAGGTTAACCGTGCGTGTAAAAGCCCTTCGTGTACGTTTCCCGTTTATACGCACCTAATATGGCCCCGCGCTGTTTAAACTAAATTATTTCAATGTTCGGGGCGTTATTTATGCTAGCATATAGCGCGCACGCGGCGTGTAGTACATTGCGGCGAACACACGGTTTTGCCAGAACGATTCGAACCCAGGGCGACCGAATGTAACTGGCGCGAACGATCTATACGCTTATTAATTGTTCGAGTCCACGATTCGACTTAATTAATTACTAAGTAGATTAACAGAGTGCTTTGTCGACTGTCGTCGCGGGTAGCGATAATTTTGTTAACGTCATAAGTTCGTACTGCTTGCTCGAAGGGGTTGGACAGTAGAATTCATGAGTGATTCAACTTCGAGAGAAAAATGGCAAAAGTAGGTACATTCCTGCTCCACGGTGTCCTTATTATAACAATTTTAAACAGAGAACGTCACAGAGTTGATATATGTGAACAAGATTACATCGTTTTACTGGTAATAAAGAAACTGGAGCCTCACTGCCCAGGTGCATTGTTATGGTCAGACAAAGATAGATCTCATTAAACATTTTTATCCAGCGGCAACCTCTTTTTTTTTAATAATAACGAAGCAGCGAATTTTACTTCTCCATATCCACTGAACAAAAGATATCAGTCCAACTTCCCTCTTTTCGCTGACTTGTTCCAGCTCGAAACGAGCGAACTTTCTAATTTCGCAACGATACACTAGCTGCAGCGGCAGCGTGCCGATCTCGAGCATTCTTTCATAACAGAATCCATGCGCACTATTTTCAAGCGTAAAAGTTTAGGGGCAGTCGATACGCGTTACCGGATGCACACCATCCTCCTGTAGTTCCTGCGAACGCAGCTGTCACTCGCCGCGAGATCCAGCTTCATAGCTAGGAGCCGCGTTCCTCGCATTCTCTCTCCTCGCTGCACCGTTTCGCTTCAGGAAGAATTAATTTTTTAACGGTATCGAGCTACGCCGGGCATACCCCCAAAGCATATGCGCACCAGAGCTCTCGTAGTTTCTCCTTTAAACATTCCCCCCGTGTCGGCTGAAATTTGCATTTTCGTCTTCTGTTTTTCATGTCTCGTGCCACGCTCGTATTTGATACCGCAGCCCCGTGGTTTATTTACGTCGAAGTATATTTTTGCACAAAACCCGGCGCTTTTTTCTTGTTTCCCCCGTAGCAACAACGCATCTCTGCCGCCCCGGGCCCACAAAACGCCCAAACGAGACTTGCGAACAATTTTCCGCGACATTTCGATACTTGCTCGCGCTCTCTACTTCATGTTTACTGCCTGTTTGACTTCTGCGCAACAAGCTCCGTCGATTCCACAAATTCCCCTCTTAAAAATTCCCCGGCACTCGGTGCACGTCTCTGCACGAGCGCGTGTATTGTATACTATGGAATATTCGCGTTTTGGAATGTGCATCGAATTTTTCTGCGCATCGATCGTTTAAATGCATGCTCCACAGCTTCGCCGTTATCCAGCGACCGGTAAAACGGATAATGTAATCAATAATTGTTAGCAAGATAGAGGTGGAGTTAAGATGAATTTCATTATACACATCCGAAGAAGTCAACGTCATACAATTTTCTCTGGCGTTTTAAAGGTATGTTACTGATAATGGCACATAGTTCTGAAACGTGCTCTGCTAGTGCATCTGAATTCCAAGCTACCAGTTGATGCCGGCAGCTGTACCAATTTCAAAGACAGTGTACGAAGGACGGGTGGAGAGAAACGCAATGTCAGGGACAGAAGCAGCAATTGATAATTTCAGGCAACAGTAATTCCTGAAAGTTGACGCTGCAATTGCATATAGTGGGAGGGTGAAAGAAGTTTACATAAACGCCTCCTGCGAGGCGTCCGAATATCCTCCGTGCCGGGCACGCTCGTGGGAATAATTCCACCCCCGTTGCAGCTGACATTCTTGGGGGACGGGGAGAGCAAAGCGGTTATTTTGATCGACCGACATTATAAGCTTGGAACCGGCACCGCTGCTTCCGGAACCGTGAAACGAGCTGCCGAGTATTAAGGCGATATTCGCAGGCAACCCGGCTCTCCGTAACCGGAAGTACGGTTCAGAGACGCTTACAGATTACCGCTAGGCGGAATATAAAGAACGAAATTATTGTGAAGTTGATGTGCGGTCATTGGAAACACACGTGTCGCGATTCCAGCGAATTTGCAGAATTGCGAACTTGAGACTTTGAAACTGTTGCATTCTAGATCGTCCCATGTTCTTACATTAGAAAGGAAATATCAGGTGGAAATACTTTAGTGTACAATGGTTTTTAATGAACGCGAATTCGACTAATGAAAGTTAATAGTTACTCGAAAGAACAGTTCGTAACAATCCACTTTTTTAATCGTTGGAGTATATGCGATCTCTTAATTATTGGGGCTCCAATGAAACTGAAGGAGGACGGGATACTATTATGTAAGTTCAGGGAACGAAGAGAACGCGCTCATCGCGATGAATAGAGCTGGTGTCTGATATTCTATGGCGATGAGAGGGATTCAGTAATTGATTCCAAGGCAATGGATTCTTAGCGTCCTTACGTTCGGCAGAACTCCGTACTGTCGATAATGGATGAAAGGGTGCTCTCGTTTCGATCGAGAATTAAAATGATTCGAACAGTGGAAGAGGATGCTTTATCGGCTCACTTGTTAAAAGTGCTCCTTTTGTCTTCGTGGTTCTGTTAAATACCGTACGTCGTGGCGATTGGTTGGTACCAATAATCGAATAAGAAAATTAGTAGAGGGGAATAGTAAAGAATGGGAGGTTCTCTGATAATGCAGGTTGCTGTTGGACGGAAGGAATTGCCCAGAGGCGCGATAAAAGCGCTCGGCCACGTGGGAAAGGGGAACGGGTCAACGCTAGGGGTAGGAAAATCGTGAGCGCGAAGCTTCCAAGTTTTCTCGAAGCAATTGCAAGGTGCTCCGTTTCGCCTGGCGCGAAACGGCGAACGACGGGAGCTATACGGGATAATTAGCAAGCTGCCAGCGCGTTGCTACCGCCGCGATGCAAATAAATTTCGGCCGTAAGCAGCCATGAAGTTGGCGTTTAATTGTACGTCGCGCTGCTACTCCGCGACCAACTCTGCCTCCCGTCTCGTTTTCTTCCGATTCTGTTCCCTCTTCTTCGTCCCTCTCCCCGTGAACTTTTGCAGGACGCAGCTCCGAAAGTGAGGGTGTGCAAGTTGATGGGAAAAGATTTTGCATAAAGTGATAGCCCGACGATATGATAGAAGAATAGCTTCGCAATCGTCTCGATTGAACAATTAATTTCGATCTTACATAGCCTTCGCATCTGAAAATTTTTAGAAGTTATTCTAACCGAGACGATATAGCTTTAAAATTATTTTAAATTAAATGACAGTCATGGGGGATCACGAGCCACGCTTAAAACATACAATGAATCACTCTGGAATAAATAATTGAAAGAATATCGCGTGCACGCCAAACACCCGAAATATTTATGCTCACGATATCGTCTGCGCGGGCAAATAATTAGCAAGCTGGTGTTAACATCCACCCGTTTATTTATGATAATTTAGCGCGTCGTTCGCGCGACCGTTAGCATTTGCATGTAATTTAAGGTATATCGAAATGGTTAATGGATTAATGCAGCCGGACCGATTATCAGCGTGTATAAACGTTACGGCGTGCTGCATTAAACACGAGTTTCCTGATGCAAATTTCCGGCAATACGATATGATTTATCGGGCGAGAAATCTGCGTTTTCTTCCGATCTGTTTGAACAGCTCGCAAGGCACGATCGGTGTGGCTTGATAGGAACCAGAGGAGGAGCGAAAGATTGGGCAAGAATCATAGGCACATTATAATGAACTTGCCTTTCAGAAGTGTTTACCATTAATCATGGAACCATTTTCACCTGGACACCGGTGGCAAGAGGGAAAAGAGTGTCCTATCGCGTCGCTTGCCGCTCCCGGCGTTGTTCCACTCGTCTACGCTTGACCCGTCGAGTAAATAGCGGTTTTAATTAAATTTCAAATCATCCTCCGGGCTGCGCGCTTCTGTGAGAGTTCAACAGAGAGATATCTTTCGTACTTGGTGAAAAACGTGCGTAAAACAGAGCGCGGCCGGTTTCGTTGTATCTGTGTACCATGTAAAATCAAATATGAAACGCGCGTTTCGCTGTGTACACTTGGGACGATGGAAAACTGTAATAACTTTCCAAAGCTCAATGCCGCACGGTGTAAACGTTGCCTTCGGGGAACGCAAACGTTCGACGAAGAAAAGGTAAATACCGTTCGTAAACACCATTTTTTATCGAGCTTGTAATATACGAGTTGTCCGTTTTTTAGCTTGAAACATAATAAAGTCACGGCGATTCTATAAAAATCGTACAATTTGATGTACAATGCGATCGAATTCGCCGCACAGTGATCCACGCCCTTTTCGTTAAAACCGCGGGTCTTTATGTAAACAGATACCAAGTTTCTTTACATGATGTCCCTGGCTGCGTTGTATTGACTTAATAAATTGTTATTCGTCGCACTCTATGCGGCAACCCATAAATGGCAAATGAGTTGTTTGTTTCTACGATAGACCACCCTGCACATCCACTGTATGTATATACGTTACAACTGTGTGGCACAGTGAAATGAATGTGGACGTCACTGGACTGGTTGGCGTAATAATTAAAAGGGAAGGAAGCAACGGAATGACGAAATGGTTTTTACGCCACGTGAAAAACACCGATGAGCGCTGACCGCTTGGCTGGAATCGTAAATTGCTGCATGAGAGGCCGATAAAAAGTGAAATTCCCGATGCTGGCGCGAAAACGAAGGGAGCAATGGCTCGTTAAACTTTCGTCTTGCTCTCGCCGAGGATAACTTCCTTCCCACGGCCGGTGATTATCGGAACTCGGCGAAAGAGGAATTCTCTCGGCCCGTTCGATTATTTTAACGACTGCCTGCGAATCTTCACTATGATGCCTGGGTTCCGGCGTCTGTGTCGATCGTCTGAATCGATTTCCCCGCGGTATAATTTCGTTCCGCCTCGAAAATCTTCTGTTACAATCGTAAATGCGTGACGTTTCCCGACTTGCTCGCTGTTCCCCGCGTGGAATCATTGTGCTGGGATCTACCTGAGCGACATCGACTTTGGACGATGAAACAGTCCACTGTAAATAATTATTTCACACAGAATATTAAGTATTCTGGATCAGCAAGATGCTCCTCGAAAGTAATTATACTAGGGGCTCGCGAGTCATGTATTTAATTTCCAAATGTTACCGCGACAATCTCATTTACCTCGTGTTTAATTAATTAGTCGGTCGTCGATGCGCGGAGTGGAGCACGCAATAGGTATCCCTCTTACGGTCACACTGACGTTCGTTTTGCCAGAATTGTTTAGTCTTTGTCAAGTTTCGCTTACTCTTTTTCACATTACGTTATCTAGCTCCCCTTAATTCTTCCCTGCAACCTTCCACCTAAACAATATTTTTATACAAAGGAATGCCGGGAATGTCCAGGTTCCACTTTCATTCGTCACACGACGAAATTAGCAATCCGACGTTTAGTGGCCCCCCGTTTAATTTACGAGCTGTATAGTCGTCTGCTGCGAATTATCGTCGCGACGAATGTCCTCGAAGCTGCGCGTAAACTCGCGTATTGGTGTTGGCAGCGGTGTGTCAGCCGTTCTAGGGGCACAGTGACAAAGGTTTTATCCTCTGCCGCGGCAAAGTGCGAAATCGTCGACGGGCACTGCGGTCTCGGATTTACGAGCGGCGGACACCAAGAACCTCCGCAAAAAGGGGTGGCTAGCGGGGCTTGTAATTTAGCGACACGTATAATCGCGGATCGAGACGTTCCATGTCGCGGCTTCGTAGTCGAAACGGCTCTGGATTGACGCGAAAATGCTGCTGACGGGATATTCAGTGGAATAGAAACACGCTGCAATTTCGGAGATGTTATTGCGCATTACCGGTGGAGTTACGAGTATGATTAACTGGGATAGCTCTCACTGCTTCGCGATTTATCTTTAATGCGTCGTGAATCAGAATGGGATCATATTCCTGGAATCGATAGCTTGAGAGGAACTCTACAGCGGCACCGGTCTTACAAAGGCCTTTGATAGACTGTTACAGGGATGAAACATTGTGAATTAGTTGAGTAAAGGATGAAAATAATCGAGGTTTCCCTTTCGAAATACACACTCGAAACTCCGGGGGTCTATTTTCTGTTTCTTTGGAGATAGGTTTGTATATGTAATTCTTGAGTTTACGCTTTGCTTAAGTGTGTGCAACCCGAAAGTAAAGCCGCACTCTATCCCACGCTCTTGGGATACGCTGCCAGCAAACTAAGTAAACTGGGACTCCAGCTGAGGCCCTTGATGTGAAGGGTAATGCGAAGGAAAGCAGATTTCCTATGCCAGTGGCTTAAATTATAACGTCGTCTACTTTGTAAATGCACTTTCCTGTATTCGGTACAGATTCTACTTTGATCCGCCAGCGTTAGGTAGAACTCACATCCCTGCATCACTGTACTTTGTTACGGTAGAAGTGAAGAAAATCGAATGAGCATAGGTACTTTCCGTGAAATAATATCTCATCCGTGGTTCCGATGGGGCTTTTAATAAACTAGATCTTCCTATCGGACATATACGTCGTCTTTCCGCGATGAAAGGAGATTATATTTAATTTCTCCTCGACGCGATTTTATCCGCGAGTTATCCCAAAATAGTAGTCACCGTTGAAACTGAAATATGTAATGAAATAATAAGCGGCTGACGTCGACACCGAATTTACCGCCCCTGTCTCGATTAATGCTCGATTTAAATCAAACCGGGACACTGGGAAACGAAAGAACGGGGCCAGGCATTCGCGTACAAGTAGCCACAAACGCGGGAGAGACCTTTGTACCGTGATTAAAAACACTGCAAAGCAGCAAACACGAGGGAAGTTAAAACAAAGAAACGTAGTAATATTAAAGCGTACGAGCGGTCGAGTTATATTGCGCGAATAAAACTGGAAGAGGAGGGCGGCTAACGAATACGGCGACGGTGGCGCGGAAATTAGCAAATAAACTTCATTTCGAAATTAAACCTTCGAGGGATTTCGACATAGAGGTTTAATTGCAAAGGAAATTCAAGTTTGAATCGCGATTCGCATGACCTAAGCGGTCTCTAGATCGTCGGTGTTCTCTGTAGCGCGATTTTTCAGAGGAGCTGACATTAAAATTCCATTAAATAGAAGTATTTAACACTGTACCCGGCGGACATAAAGAGAAAGAAGAGACAGCTATCCAGTGGGAGAGAGAAAGTATAGGAGCACTTGCGTAGGCGTATCAGTGTGCCTCTACACGAGTCCTCTCCCATCTCTGTTGATCGTCGTTGCGTTTGACAAAAACGAGAAAATTCCCGTGGCCGCTCATCATTTCATGCAGCTCGTTGGCGGGCCAAGGGCTTTCGCCGAACCGCTTCTTTTCGCCCTTTTTCGGGATTGCTTTAATGCCGCGGGACCATTTCTCTTGTTCACAGTTGCTCGTGGAAAAACAGGCTGCCGCGGCGAGAGGGGCAGCGAATCGAGTAACAACGCGGTAAAAAGCGTTAAACGCGTCCCAAGCACTTGCAATGGCCGGTCCCCGTATAGAGTACCCACTGCGAAGCGACCCATTTTTTCGATTACTTGACTCGCGCGCTCCACGCGTTGCAGACGCGTGCACCGGCCGAAGTAACGCTGCGCACGTCGCTCGCTCGCTTTTGCGCTCAACAAATCATCGCCCCGAGTCGCTAATCTCGACGAAATCCGCTTTTCAGCCGCGAATTCAATGACGGTGCCTTTAGCTACGATGAATAAACCTTGGGATCCCGATCAAAAGCTTCTCTCCGCGGTGTGCTCGCTAGCGTAATGCCTGCTTAATAATATATGTACCTCCGCGCGTGGGCCCGTGGGTTTTCAAATTCTTGCATCATTGTTCGCGAATCGGGGGATGAAGAGTTTGTTAAGCAATTCAATTCCTCGTATTTCTTCGTGGAAGACAGACGTAGCCGCTCGAGCCTTCGCTTTAATAATAACCGTGAAAGGAAACGCTTTAGTGATAGGGTCTCTGATCTCCTTTTCACTGCCATTCCTTTCCAGGTAATCGTTTAATTTCTGCTTGCTGGTGATGTCTTAAGTAAATGGAACGAGGACTTTTATCAAGTCTGAGTGTAATTTATATTTAATCGTAAAATGGAGCTCTTTCCACAAGTATTCATTTATTTCAGAAGGTCTTTGCAATTCCTACTTCTTTCCCATCAAATTTTCTGATTTACCCATGTCAATCCGAAAATATCCTTCTTCGACTGCTTTCTTACATCCACCATGTTCTCAATCGAATTAAACCGTCTGACGTGAAATGAGTCGTGTCAGATCGCAAACGGCTTCTCGTTCTCGCGTCTCCATCGAATCAGCAGCGTGAAATCGCGGTGGAGCGAGGGAAAATTAGCGACGACGTCGTTCGACAAGGGGGCGACAATTTACGGAGTTTAATGCGCCGTGGTCGAGGTAGAAAAGGAGCAGATGAAGCTAAAACGCTCGATCGAGCGGACAACGACGTCGGTGCACGTAGAGCACGTCGACGTTTTCTTTCCTGCGAGTATTCGCGACTCTTTCGTTCCTCGTCCTCCCGTTCCAGCTTCTAAACCTGGCGTGCACGGGCTTCGTCTGGTTTTAGAGCAATACCATGTGCCATGTGCCATGTGCCGATGGCGGTCGCGTGTGTAGGTACACGTACGCGTGTGTTGGTGTTCGCTGTTGGGGAGGACCAGATACCATCCTCCTCCAGAAATAACCTAGCACACGTCGGATAGATAGTAACAGAGTCCTTTTAATAACTTGTCTGGTATCTTTGTTCGGAAACGTGCTGTTTTTTTTGTGGGCGGCTACTGTGGATGAGAAATATCGCCTGTAAATCGTTGATGATTTGTTTAACCCGTCAAGGCACTCCTCTTTTTGCAGAGAATCATCCCTTTTTTAATGTCAATGATGTGCTAAGAGAGTTCGGTATAATCCAAGGAATTTCTCAGATGAACTGTCACCTGTCAGGTCATGAATTATCTCAGGCGAAAGAAAATCGGTGGTTCCAGTAGCTCGACACTTAACTCTTTCTTTCGCGCCACGAAGCAGAAAAATTCCAGTAACGCGTCTTACATCTTTCCATTCGTGACTTTAATCGGCCCATATAATTTGCCCGATAATAGCCCGGCCATAATTCTCCAGAGTCCTCGATAAGACCTCGTTGCCTTCACGTTGGAACAAAAATGCCCCCGTCGAAGACTCCATTCTTGAATAATGGACTTCACATGCGCGCGATCTATCACCCCCCTGGCCGCCCGTGCAACGGCGCCGGCCGTTAAACGTAGTCATGAGGATCCGATATTCAACGGAATATAGGTTACTCGTTCGACGCGTGTCGCGATCGAACCGATCCGGAGACACCGTACACCCGCCTACTAAATTCCGAGACGTCGAACGCGACTGCTGCATGAATCTTTTACGTTTCTCAAGACCTCCTGGACCATTGTATTCATTCTGGGGACGTGGAAGCAACGGAGAGGGACTAAGTCCTTAAGCTACAGGATACATATGTAGAATAGGTATTCGCGATCTGCTGACCTTTCTCTGCAAATACTTAAAGACACTGTAGAACTCCTCCAAGACCTAAATTTCCATTAATAGAACATATTTCCGATAAATATTCCTGTATCCAAGTAGGTCGCGTTATAATCTGATACTCTTGGAGTTTATGAATTTGCAAAGATAAAAGATCTTTTATCCTGTTCGTCAGATCGTGATCGTTCATTTCGGGAGTCTGTGCAGAATTAATCGTAATAAAAATCAAGTCCACGTTGAATTAACTGCTACCTAGAAAAATCTACTCTTCTCTGGATCATAAGCGAGCGAATTGAGAACACTATCTCTGACGTTGCATCGAACAGAAATTTTTCATCTGAAGAACGGCAGGGGGTTGTATTTCGCGCGATGAGAGATTGTCCTGGACGAAATCAGAACGCTGGCACAATACGTGCACGCATCCTGAAGGGACACGGCGGCAACAGCTGGCGTTTATGTTCCTTTTTTCTCCCGCGCGCCACGGAATGTGGGTCAATCGAAAGCTGTCAGCGATCCTGATAGATTTCGCTGGAAGCTCTTCATCGGAGTTTCTTATCGAATCGGGGAGAGACAGGTCTGACGCGAACGGATCGCCGTGCGATTAGCTGGGAGATCTCGAAACGATTTTCCAGAAACTCCCGACCGTTTCCTCCCGTGGGACGGAGCCGAGAAACGAGCTACATTTCGCATTCCTCTTCGAGAAGCATGGCGGCATTGTATTCTCGCCGATTGGGAGTGCGAAGTTTGCCCAGCTGCGAAACAGAGTTTTCTCGAATTCGTTCGGTCACGGACATCGCGGAGACCTGGCTTCCTTGCACTAGTCCCTATCGAATAGTCAGTCCATTTTCACCCTCGTTACGCGTTTCCCGGGGAACAGTCGAGATTTTTTCTTGCTCTTCTTTTCAGTCGCCTTTCGTTATAAAAGAGTACGAACTTAAATTGATCGCAGAATGGAGGTACCATCCAGCAGATTGCCCTTCTCTATTCCCTGGTGAATATTTACCGAACTTGTTTTGCTTTATATAAAACAGCGAATGTATTTCGATAAACAGAAGGAATGGCGAATGAATGGTTAAATATGGCCGTCACTGCTGAATATTAATCGATATTTAACTATTAATATTGAGATAGCGAAGAACTGTACGGGCAAATGTTGAACTTCGCCGGATGTGAAATTTGTCCGAAATATTGTTTGATTAATATGCAACTCTATTTCCATTTCTCTAAAATTCTTTGTTTCTGCACTTCGATCAACCCCCGTAAATTTGCAACATGCTTACTACTAAACGTCAAACATACTACAAAAATAATGTCAATTTGCAACTTATACTCTCAAGCACATTACTTAATCGCGTGCTCCATTGACCACGACCTTCTAAATAGTTATACGAACCTAGGTTATACGTGTACTCTATTATATAATCCCGCGAAAATTTGTTCTACACTCAGCAGATTAACGCACCACTCAAGCACGCCTCGAGTGTCTACCCCGCTGTTCCGCTTGCATCCAGAATACAGATTCCACGGTGTTGGGTTTGATGGGTCGATCCGCGCGAAGATCTCGCCGTTCGCGTGAACGAAATCCCGCCAGGATATATCGAGCCGCGGCGGTCGGCATGCATATTCATGAAGGCCGGGATGGAGTCGAAACGGGCGGAGAGGATCGGCCTAATGAAGTTGTTGTCTTCTTGGAAAACAAGGCGAGCTGCGGTGGCTTTGGGCCGTGAGAGCGTCGCGTCGGCGTTTGCGGCCGTTTCTCTTCCTCTGTATCGTCTCTTCCCACCTTGCCCGGATTACCAGGCCCTCCCCTCAGCCCCTCTGACGTCCATGGACCCAGCGACCCCACTCCTTCTGTCAGCCGGCCCCGGCTCGTCCACCTTCGCCCGCAACCTCGTCAACCTCGTTGCGGTCGACCGTGGAACTCGTTGTTGACGACTATCCGCGAACAGTCGGGCCCGCTCTAAATTGTTTGATGTCTTATTTACTTGGTCCCGGGGCGCGAGCCGTCGCCGAACAGGATGCGTCACTCCGGGTTTATTTGCGGTCGTTAGAGATCCACAGAGACGTGCGCTGGTAGAGAAAGAGAACGACGGTGACAGAGACGGGCCGGGGAGAGTGGAAGCTGTAATTTATTGCAGAGGCGGTCGTGTTCGGCTCCTAGTACCTGGCCGCGGCAGGTACGATCCCGGTGACTCTGCGAAATTCCCGGAAACGTTGAAAGCCCGCCACCCGACGGGACAAATCATATTTGACCGTGGCGAGTCGTGCAATGGAGAAACGTGTCCGACGCTGGGTGTACCAGAGCTTCGAGGGTAGTTCGAGGGGGATCGAACACTGTCCACTAGAAATTTCGAGTTTCCGTCGCTGTCTACGCGGGCTGCTCGCGTGAATCGAGATGCGGCGGTTTTTAACGAAACGTCAACTAGTTGGGACGCCTGCGGTGTGAAATATTTCTAAAGAGATGCACTCGAGCGAGAAGGCGCCATGCTGGCGATAAAGAGAAGCTTCCCTTTCTTGTCTATCTTTAAATGGCACACGCTGCTATCCTCCGCCACGGATACACGGTCAATTCCCAGTCGGCACTTCTGCGGCCGCGTTCCAATGTCGTTGGGAAAGTAACGGCTCGCTATCTACATCCAACAATGAGATCCTTCTTACGTGGACTCGGGCTGGCCCACCTGTATAATAGCGTGACTATCGGCGAGCACACAGACGCTTGGTATTCGGCCATTATTGGACAGTAAATCGAGGCCGTTTAACAGGATATTTATGGAGGGCTCGCGAACGGAGCTGGAGTGAGCCGATAGTACGTTGCACGCTCGTATGTATCTGAATGGCTCACAGACCATCTAGCAATGTTCAGGATATTCGGCGCTACTTATAGCGCGGGAAAAGTCGCTGGTAACACCCCCTCGAATTTATAGCCGCGCGGACAAAATGTTTGATAGCCTGCTCAATGCCATTTTTACGTTACTCCAAAAGCAGATACCTTCTGAGAACTTTCTGCTTTTCAAGCTTCTTCACTTTAACGCGAACCTATCGATCTACCCCATAACTAGGATAATTTTTTTTTAATAAATGATTAACTTTCACTTCATCTTTTCAGCAACCTTCCTCGAGAACCTCACCCAGACTCAACATTGTCTATTTCATACATAAACGCGCTTCCCGTTATCGATGCACCCTTCATCGCCACGCCGCTCATCGGTGCTATTTTTATCGGCAATTTCTCACCCCCTTGCTCGTAGAAACGGAACTCAGGCTCGTAAATCTCTTCCCCTGGAGACGGATCTTCGGTCCGTTGGATTTCAATCGCGCTGGATGTCGAATTCTGCCAGCGGGATTGTTTCGGGCACGGAAGAAATGCAGCGCTCGTCGTCTTCGTGTTCCGAAGTTTGTTTTGCGCCGCTGGTTCGTTCGCCCGCTGTTTCTCGGGATAGTTAGGCGGTTTCTTTCGCGTTGAGGGGAGTTCGTTAACGGCGATCTGGTTAACGACGTATTCGATTAGGCTGCTGCGGCTGTATCTACCGGCAGATCGGCCGTGTGTCCGTCACTTTCGTCGACGAAAATAGCGTAACGTTAGCCCTCCTGTGTAGCCTTTTGGGTATCGGTCGTTGCCTCTGCAGTTCGTCACTGTTTCACGCGTGAACGGGCGACGTTAGAGGAAATGTTTAATGACGGGAAACCTGGGCTCTTCTCGAGATGTTTATGAAAATTTCTAAGTTTAGGGTGTTATAGAATGACGTTTAGTACTTGGACGATGAAAAAATGAAAATTAATGGACACTTATTAAGAATATCCAAATCCTCATTGATTCCAAATGAAAATTCCAATTTGTAAAGTATTTATCGAGACACTCAATTTATCCATTTCCTATGAAATATGCAATTTCGATTAACTAAATTTTGGATAACTGATTAAACTACAGCCTCGATCTTGATTCTCTGGTGTTGAGATCCCAAAAGCGTTCGACGCTGGAATATAAATAGTTCCATCGACGAATCAAGAATCCATCAGCTAAAAGTAGTACGTCACGGCTTCGATTCGCCCGAGATACTGACGGGGTGCGCGAACGCAAGGGTCAGGAGCTCGACATTTTGATTATGTCGAGCTGTTTTCGTATATACGAGCCACACGCCGGGGCAAAGCGTTAAATATAGACCGGGCACGGCTAAACAAACGATTAACCCGTGGCTTAACCAGAGCTTATGCACGAGCACTAACTAGGGTTTATGTTTATACTCGCAGTGTTACTGTTAACTAGTTCTCCTTTGTTGAAACGGTGACACACATCGCGAGTTTCGGCCCCATGGGATTCGATCCTGGTCGTTGTTCTACATTCTACAAGAAGCTCCAAAATGCTGGAGGGGAGCTTTGGATAGTAGTCCTTCACGTTCGTTTCACATTTAGACTTAGGAAGGAAACTGTGCACGGAAGAGTAGTCCAATTAGTAACACAACTCGCTCGATAAACAATTCTGATAATTAACGCTATAAATAGCAAAGACCCAAGGCGTCTCATAAAATAAGAAAGGTGACTCCTTTTAACCACTTCGAGCAGCATTTCGATTTCTAGACACTCAATTTTAAGAGTATCGTCAAATCTGATACTTGATAATTTAACTCATACATAATATACCACGGTTGCCGTTCCGGTAAATTAAAGTTTACAATAGAATTCTGACGTGCATTTCGAGCAAGCACTTTTGAGATCAAAAGTGGGTCACCCACCTGGATGAAACAGATCGACAGAGATTGTGCGCTCCTTCCCAGACAAGCTGTTTCATTATTCGGGGTGTTCTAATTAAACGAGATTTCGCCGAGTGCATCCCCCGCGAAGAAGTCAGTCGACTGTTGCGCCAGTGTTTTGGCCAGAACGGTGAACTGAGTTTTGCGAATAATTTGGCGTGAACGCGTCGAGCACGTGAATTTAATTATCTGACGCGCGGGAACCCGGGCATCTACCAATGAACGCTAATGGATACTTGACAAATCAACGTTTTATGGTATTCCGCATTCGCGCGAACTGCATGGCGTGACGCAATGTCCCCGAAACGTGATTCCACCGGAGCGAATACAGATCTCAGATTATATTAACAAGAGAAATGCACTGGTTATGTAATCGGTTCTGGAATGAGACTGGATTAACATTGTAGTACACACCTAGTGTTACAAAACCGTAAAGGGTTTTATCAAAATGGGCCTTCGTTTTCGAGAAAGTTGAGTTCAAAGTTTTACGCGATAGTAATGCCATGATATTATTTGTAATTTGCGGTTTTATTATTTTTATATTATATCTGCACTTGTATTATATTTGTACTTTGTGTGCAGTATTATTGTAATAATATATAGTATTAACATCATTATTGGAACAAAATGATGGTGAAATACTAGTATCGCACAAAAGTTTGAACTCAAATTTCTCGAAAATGAAATCCAGTGTCATTCCAGAATCGATTACATAACCTGTGCAGTCCCCTTGTATGTTTATTCGTTTAATCAACTATCACGACGTTGGATTATTTTCATACATATGGTTCCATTCTTTCACAGCGCCCATTAACCTAATTACTGTGCGTGGCTCTTCCATCTCGTTCACTGTCAGATTTTCTTGCACGAGCAGGTTTTTCCCCCCTCGGTATGTGTATTTTTTTACAAACTGTAATACGATGTTTCTGTTATTACTGTATGCGGGCATCGTGTGGCTAAAAATTCTGCTTAATAATTAAAGAGACCTTGTTCCGTAATCTCGAAATTTGTAATTTTCTAAATAATCGGAGAAGTGATGTTTGAAAGATATTCCCAAGAAAATGGTTTCGCACAGGGCAGGCTTTTAGAAAGAAAACTCTCGGCGACAAATTGATCAGATAATTAAAATCTCGAGAGCACGATCGCGGCAAACGCTCGCCTAACAAGGGGCGTCGTTCTTCCTCGCTAACTTAAGAAAGAAAATTAAAACGGATGGCTGCTGTCGATGGCAGACGAGGCTCAGCTTCCTTTTTTTGCGAGCGTAGTTAATGCCCGACGACAGGGAGACGAGAACGGAAATAAGATCTCCCGATTTAACCGCGATCGTTTGACCTAATACGACATCTCATCAACCTACTACCAGCTTCCGTTTTATCGTCAGAGATTTGCAAGGCATTACAGCGGAATGCCGCTCATTTGCGATGCGGCGAACCCTGATCCATTTTAATCGAAACGATTTAGCAAAGCGAAAATTGTTCAACGAGATTCTGGATTTGAAGGAGCATCGCTGCTATACATTATTTTCACATAAATCGTGGAATATATGATCTAAATCAAGTATTTCAAATTGAAAGGGTCGAGATAATTCCCTGGACCAAAAACGAGCAGAACAATACAAATGAAAGCGACTGGTTAAAGTAAGTCTGGTCAGTTGTGACGGAGCATTTACCTTAGAGTTTTCAGCGTTCCTACATGCTGGAACACTCTTCCATTGTTTTTCTATGCTAAACTCGCCCCCCGAATTTATGCGCCGCGTGCATCGTCTGATTTCCGCCTTTCAATCACCATAACCGAGCGCGATTTAATGTCGCTCCCGTACTCAATGGACCGAGCGGGAGCGTTTTACATTTCCCGGGCAGAAAGGATCGGCGTAAAAGGGGACGAGGGAGCGCGGGAGGATTGGCGAGAAAAAGGGAATCGATTCGACGGTTCTATTCGGTTTTATCGCGAGCGCCCGTTCGTTACAGGATTTATGCTCGCCTCCATGAAAATTGACTCCTAATAACGGGTGCGGAACATCCCCGTTTGCCACTGGCTGGCGTAACGCGCTGTCTGATTTAAAATTTGTATGAGGATAATTGCGCGTGCACGAACGATGGAACGGAAACCGCGCGAATCCTGGCAGTTTCCGGGCAACTGAGCCGTGCAGCCGTGTAATCGGCACACGCATTATAATCAGCATGCATTGACTTTCTCCCCGCCTCGAATGTACACATACATATACGTATTTCGATTCGAAGACTCCGCGATTTCGCGTTGGCACTGCTTTCGACTCCGGTGTCGAAGTTTTTAGGCGGAATTCGTTTCGCTAATCATTTAGCGAATGATTCTTGGACGAATGTGTTTCTACGTTAGTGAATTCGATTAGAACGTAGTCTTTGAGAACTTCGCGAGTTCTGGCGAACGTTAACGGTGGACAGGTTGAAGACACTTATTTTTTAAGAAAAAATCACTAGCTATAAATCCTTACTATTCCCCATCGTGTTCATGCTCAGCAACCCTTCACATCTCACCCCGCTCTCACTTAAAATACACTCGACTAGACCTCGGCCTCCTCTGCTAAGATGAAAGTACGATCCCCGCGAGCCAGAAACCCAAAGCAGGACGTGTAAAAACCGTCGCGACGAAAGGGTTAAATAAAACCTGTTGATGAAAAAAGTAGGCACGCACCGCCCACACCTGTTAACGAACTCACGAGCCTCCCCTCCGGCGCTAAATTAAATCGCCTGCTCGAAGGGAGGCCAGCCTCGCGAAAAGAACATTTGCGTGTCCTGAAAGATTCATGGCTCCCTTATTTGCCACCGAACTCGATTAGTAATTACGCTGTTTGACTAACAAACTTCTCCTTTTGTTCCAGGTAAGCCCACTCCCACCCCCGCCACCCCTTCACGCAGACAGTTTCAAAGTGAATGGCACACACGCGCCCAGGAGCGTGGCTCGTTCGCGTTTTCGGTGAGTAAACAGCGCGTATCGACGCACGCATAATTAGTAGCCGACACCACCCTCGAAGGGCCGACGAATTCCTGACGGAGAAGGGTTGCGCTTGGGTTTTTCTGTAACGAGGATACCCCTTCATCCCCCCGGCGAACACCGAGGATCCCTCGCACGCAACCGAGCGCGGTGTACACATATACACGCGTGTGGGGCTCGTTTGCCGGTGGTTCTTTTAGCCCCCGGTCACCCAGCTGGCCTTGCATTTTTGTTAACCGGGAAAAGGGTGCGCCTCCGACCGGCTGATATAGTTTATTTACGCTTGCAATTAACACTGGGAGCAGCGAGCGGAGTATTCCACCGTCGAGAGCACCTTCTCGTTTGCGACATTGGTTCCCTTGGGTATCTGGGAAATTCGTAAACGGGGTTGACTTAACGATTCGTTTTCTCGCGTGCCCGAGTGTTCCAGTAATTTCCAGCTAGACAGTTCGTAGGGGTTTAAGCATTTTATTTTGTATCGCTCTCGCTACTCAAGTTTAATCAGTCGGGGTGTACTCGATGGATCTTCAGAATCGATTTCGCGGCAAATCAGCCCTCTTGTGGGAAAATTGTATGGCCATGAGGATTTCGAGTCGTGTGACTACGAGGGTGAAATCGTGAGTGACACCCCCTGAGCTCAAGGGTTGCTCGCATGGGAGCGGCTCGAGATGATTAGCAAGAGCTCTTGAAATATCTTGGATGTTTCCGTGATTTAAGAGTCGCCGGGCACAATATTGCGAGTGCCTCGGCTGGATTGGCCGGAGGACGAGGTGGCTGTCACAAATCAGCGGTCGGCGATATAAGGCAGCCCCGGAGCTCGGCGGTTTTAGTGCGAGGAACGCTCGATTACGCGCGCGCTATAAATATTGCGTGCAATCGGGCCGAGGGGCGCGAAAGCGAGAAGGGCGTGTTACAGCCCGGAATTCTCTCGTTCCCGCGTCGAAGGCTGCCTGCACGACAGCCCCGCGTCGGGGAAAGGCAATTCGCCGACGGTGGTTAATTTATCGGAGGCTGCGTGTATTTATTGGCAGCCCTTTCGTTGCACGGAAAGTCGAGGCGCGCGCCTCCACGAGAATTGGCTCGAGTGATCCTCGCGATGGGATCGAATCGATGTTCCGCGTCGTCTCCTTAATACAGATCCAAGGTGGGGCGTAATCGTGCGACACTTCGATAGACGAAGAAATACGGAGAATTTAATCTTTGTTTCCTGTAAGACTGTTCTCCATTGCTTTTCACTGTTTTTTTAAGGATAATTCAATGGAACTGTACGCCCGCAGCAGTAAAAGTTTGCTAGGTAGATGGAATAAGTGTTCAGTAACGAGCGTTGAATGGAAGTACATCGGTAAAAAATTTAAATAACGACGATATTTCATGTTTCGTTTCACATTTCTGCGGCCTCGGTCGATACACTCGTAAGTACCGCGCACTGTAAATTCCATTACACTGCAGGGGGAAATTGCAATTCGACGAAAATCGGCGAATTAAAGTGAAAAGCATTCATGGGGAATTTATAGAGCTGCGCGCCAAGCGGAAATCGTTCACCGCGAAATTAAAACTTACGATCGATTTTCGCGAATTCCGCGCTGGCCTGGGACCCATGCTCTGCGTGTCGGCGTCGCGGTATTTCAAGTTGTTATTTTTAACCGCGCTTCTTTAATCGGGAAAATAACGAGCGATTCGCGAAACTTCGTTAACTGGGCAAACACGTGTTTTGAGTTGGGAGCACGGGGAATGTTCTTTGATCTCCTGAACGGGACGTTAAACTGTGACGGGACTATTTATGGGTTCTGAATAGATTCGGAAGTGAAGCCACTGTTTAAGATATTGCCGTATAAACTTTCTCATGAAACTTGAAGCAATTACGAGGTGTAGTATAATTGTTACCATACTGGCTTAGATTTCGCTAGATTTCATAATAAATTATCGTTACTCAGCATCCATTATATTTCCAGGAACATCCGCGATCCTTAACTCTCGCGAAAAATATAAACATTTCGATACTTGGCACGCGAACTTTATACCATTCAATCTTGATACCTTCAACTTGGCTTCTTAATATTAATTACTATTAGAATCAACAGAAGTTACGCTCCTCGACATGAACGAAATCCATCAACATCGAAAATTGAATTGTTGATTGGACATTGAAGGACTTTATCGAAGAATAGCTGTGAAGAGAGAGTCTCTCCCAGCTGGGAAGATTAATGAGAGACCGATAGACTCATCGATCTCTCGGTAAACGCGTTGTGAACCCAACCTAATGGCTTGAAATCATGTTTGATAGCCAGGACAACGATTCTCGTTTTGAAAGCCCGACCAGACCACGACAGGAATCACTTTTACAGAGGGGGTGAAGAGGCTACGAAACAGCCTCTGAATTACGTCCCATCGGTTGAATCGGTTGTTTTGTCATGTAGAAAGCATTTATCGATTCAAACGCGGCGTGCTGTTACGTGAAATATATTTTCGTTGTTGTGCCGGGCGATCGACCAATGCTGCGGCCGAGTTCAATAAACGTTCGCGTCAATTTGTTCAGATTTCGAGGAGAAGAGGCAGAGTACACGGTTCTTGAATCCTACTCGTGATCGCGAAAGTGGCGCGTATCGATAGTCACTACTACACGGGAACGTACACACACACACCACTGTGTGTTTACGTCAGTCGTCGGTGAGAATGGTGCTCGTTTCTGCAACATTTCAGCTAGAAGTCTGTGCCGGCGTGGGAGGAAGGTATTACACAAGGGAAATTATAGGATTGAAGGGCGTGGGAGTGCAAGTCATTGATGATTGCCTAGTGTACATTTATCACTGGGATTGAGTGGAAAGATATTTTCTAGTAGGTAATGACTTTGTTACCTGATGTTACCCGATTTAAAAATAACCACGATAAATTTCATTTTCGTTACGAATAGGTCTTGTCGATCGTGTAAATTGTTTCCGAACGATGATTCAGCATCTATTCTCCAGTGATCGCGTTAATACTTGGATAAGCTAGCTAAAGGAACAATGAAGTAGCATCAGACAATAACCATCATGGATCCGCCCCAAAAGGGCAATCCACGTTTCAGTGCGTGAGTAAACCGTAATAACATTAATTGCTGGCAAGCTATTGTTCCTAAACCCGAAACCATATGCCCACGCCATAGGAGGGCCACTGATGCGGTTCCTCGTTTTTCTGATCAATCCCTGCCAATTATATCCCCGCTGAGGGGTGGACGCAGCTCGAACACGCGACACCCTAATGGTCGAGCTTCGCTTGGGTCTGGCATTAGCTTCAGGGAAGAAAATACACAGATTACCAGAACGTGATCCACTTAACACGTGGATTAATGTAGGCCTGTTTCATTTGTCCAGCAATTAAGGGCTGCAGTCTTTTCCTGCCCACCAAGTACATACCTAGTACATATAAACATTCTGGAATTACACATCTTGATTAATACTTACAATTAATGTATTTCCTGTAAGCACCTGGCCATCACTAAATATCTTCGAAATATATAATTCCAGTTCCTGTGTCAGACGTTAGATAAATAAATCATTCCTCAGAATAATTAATTCGCCCCCCTAATTAAAGTCTGCATAATCATGTCGCGTGGTCGTCTTGTCACCCCTTTCCCATTGTTCCTCGTGGTTCTTCCCGACCGCTGCTCGGCATATTGCATTTTTTCCTGGCCGATGCATCGATACACCACGGATAACCGACTCGATCGTGTGTCTCGAGGCTTTGTAAGCTCGAAGAAGACCACTGGCGCAATCTCTTTTTTAACCCACCCTCTGTTGGGCTTCTCAGCCGGCTCAAAGCTAACGATTACGCGCCAGTTAACGATCCCTTGTACCATCGGGCCTTCGTCCATACTCCTTGCCCCCTCTCACGGTGCAAGTCTCCTTTCCTGTCTATTTTCTTTCCTTTTGCACGCCGGCTTTCCGCCCTCTCGGCACATGTTCTCGGGCTCCCTTTCTCGATCGATAGACGGGCAATCCTGGACGGTGTATCGTTTAGCGGTCTACTTCTTCGTCGATGCAGGCTTCTATCGTTTGCGAGAGTTTTAGGTTTGAAAGTTTCTTGATGCTGAAAAGCGACAGTAGCCTGTGTCGTGTTTTATTTTGAGGGTTGGGAATGGGTCTATCAATGATGGTGACTTGAGAGAAGGAAAATGTTTATTAATTAATTAATAATAATTCAGAAGTCTTCTCAAGCACCGCGGTTGGTTATTCTCAACGGTGGAGGAAGGAGCCTTCCACTTCAGCATCCCTACACTTCAAGCATCCCAGCACACAGAAGTTACATTTCTATCCTCAGAAATTAGACTTCTTCTCCTAAGACTCTCAACATCCTCAATAACGACTTGGTACAATTCACGAATGGTGTATAACTGATTTTGCAAGAAACAACGTCTAAGATACATAGAGAAAGATTGAATTTTTAAAACTACATATTGACAGAGTAGATAACGTTTGTGTACACAATCCCCCATGCATCAACTCGGATTTCACCCTCCCCTGCCCTCTTATAGGCGACACTTAATCTGCGTTTCTATGGCGCAGAAATGGGGGTTGGACTTCATCGCTTGGGGTTCCATTGAACACTTCTAGCGGAGATGTCGATAGAGGCCCGATCGACAAGGGGCCACGTGCCAAGTTCGCGAGGGGATCGATAGTTTTCCCAGGAACAGTAAACTCCCTGTAATAATCCCGTGTTTATGACTAATTCTTCTGTGCAGCTTCCGTTCGATTCCTAAGGAACGCCGTGCTCGAAACAAGACGAATTTTCGTTAAATCGTTAATCGGTCGAAAGTTTTCCGTGGGACAGTGGAACGAGCATGAAGCAGCGCCAACATCGAAGTTCCGTCGTAGCTGGCGAGCGGGACGGGAGCAGGAAGCGATATCGCTAATTAGGGCCGTTAAGAGACGCAAGGAGAGAGGAAATGGCACGAAAACGCTGTACAACCACGGCAGTTGTAATAAAAGAACATCTAGGTCCTCTTTCTTTTTTTCTTCTTCTCGACGAAGTTCGCTCGAGCCAGGCGCTTTCCTTTCCTTCGCCGCGGATCACGATGGAAGAAAGACAGCTCGGTAGATTGCTCGAGGAAAGCAGCGGCACTTGAAGAATGAGAGGAAACAACGGGCGGGAAAAACAAGAGCAAAGCACGGGTCGTAGGAGAGGGGCAAGAATGAAATACGCCGGAGCCACGGCCTTTGCTTTCAAATTATTGTATAATTGTATATTGCCGAGGAACAAAGTTGGATGGAGACCTCCGCGACGTAATAACGGGATGAACGTTTATATAAAAAGCTGGCTGGTTTCGCTTTGTCTTCCCTGTCTTCCCTTGCGCGACTTGCCAGCCCGCCGTCCTCCGTCTTCTCTCCCGAGCTTCGCAGAGAGGAGGATGAAGAAAGCGCGTTTTTGCCAGCAGCAAACGGAGGAAGATGCAAGGGAGACTCGGATATCTAGCGGAGCGAAGAACCAGGAATTTATGAATTCTCCAACGGACCCGATAGCTTCGACTCTTAGCTATTCTCCTCGTTCTTTGCGCCAGTCAGGAACGCGATGAAAGGGACGAGTACGAGTTACCGTGGAAGAAAGACGAATCTCGTTTCTTCGATACTGCTAAGCTTTCTCTCTAGCCGATTATACCGAGCTCGCGATTTTTTTTTTACCCCCGCGAATCCCAACAATTCTTCTATTAAAGCATTTTCTTGGGAAGAAAGGGATCGTTCCCTGTGTTTCTCCAGGGGTACTCGTTAGGCATATAAATAGAAATATCATGTTCCGTTGTGGGTTGCAATACTAAAAGAGTTCATCCCGGATTTACTGTTTCCCCATGGTAGTTTATTGTTCAATTTTCTGCAAGCCTAAATATTTCTTCTTTGTATTAATTTCCTTGAGAAATCTGGTTAGCGTTCAGGCAGTAGAATGGCCCCAGTACTGACAGCCTTCCCTAGCTGCCTTTCAATCGATGAAGATGTCAAATAACATCCAAAATTATCCTCCACTGATGGATGGATGTACGCTTCTGTGGAGGTTCTCTCCCTGTCGTAGTATTACGTCTTTTCCACCCCTCCGATCGTCCTTTTACCCCCATGTCTCTGGTAAAGCGTTATCGACACCTTCGTGGCATGCTGCAGTGTCACGCTCTCCTGGACTGATATAGCCACCCGTGCCCTATGCAATAGAGAAACGAGATATCGTTGACGACTACTGGTCGACCGGAGCCAGTGTTGTGTGCCGTAACGGTGATACGTTAATCCAGTGTAAGTGAATGTGTCTGACCATTGATATATCCTACAGCTCACCTGACAGCTCTCCCCTTTCTTTTCCCCGCGGAAATTTATTGAATTCCCCGGATACATTTTCCTTAACTCGTTAACGAGCCGCTGGAACGGCTGGTTCTTTGATACCGTCCCGTGCTTTTTTTCGTTTCCTTTTACAGCTCGAAGGGACTGGGCGAGTATCGATCGCGCTCCGCTACGCTTTGTAATTGACACGTACGGATTTGCTGTCCGATCCGGAGCGAAATTACACGGGCTCGGCGATGCTTTATCAAAGCAGATCTCGTGGTTTCGTTTCATAGCTGTCCGACGATTTTAATGAAAGATTTCGTATCGGTGGAAAAAGATCGCGGTCTATCGTGGAAATGATTTTTAACAATCAGATAAGTATATGGTGCGGATATATTTAAACGCGTTGCTACGAGATACTTGGTGTTGCAGGAAATACAAATATAGAGTGTTAGAAGAGAGAATATATTATATTTAGGGTATCTATGTTGAATTCGTGATGTGGTGTTAGTGCTGACCTATTTTGCCCGGCTCTATTTCAGGGGATGAATATATTCCGCTTTGCGAATATTCCTTCGATATTTTTAGATGCATGCGTTTCGTTCCAACGTCCAGGTAAAAGTGACGAATCCAGAAATCGAATCTTTGACGTTATCGTACACTTCTGTTCCGATTGGGCGATTTCAGAACAACGAGACCACCTCCAGCCCCCTGCACTTAATTCGACGATGAAAGCGATCTTCTTTTATCGGGTGGAATGTCGATGGTTGCGAGTAATATGCTCCATTCGCAGCATTAACGCGAACGCCGAGTTCCTTTTTCATTCATGGTAATGCGCGCTCTGGGGAAAATGGGTCTTCCAGCGGCGTTGTCGCATTGTGTGTTGCCCTCATTTGCGAATAAATCCTGATTAGAGTGTGGCTCTGAATCGAGCAGCGTCCGTGGAACCTTTTCTCCTCTCCTCCATTTGCTTCCGTCCGAGCGATACATTGCTCAGGGCAGAATTCTTCTTCACGACGAAAAGATAAACCAGCCATGAGTGAAAGAAGTCGGGTCACGACCTGGGCGAGCACTTGGACGGAAAAACGGTTTCTGAGACGCAGCAGGCGATGAATATCCATAACCACTAGAATATTGACCCCGCAACGTCTACCCATTTTTGTAGAAAATTGCTTCTAATAACGAATTACCATTGGTCTGATGGATATCGTTAAATATTTATATCGTTTTCAAATGGCACTGTGATGGCTAAGTCTGAAATTATGCAGGGCATAAATTTCTTATTATTCCACGTCGCTTTGTGCGAAATTCGCGGCTCTTACTACCCCGTTAATTATATATGAATAGAAATGAATAAGAATGTTGAGAAAAGAGGAACGCTCGTTCAGGCCGTGACCTCCTCGTGTTAAGATCAGTCTTACCCTTTCCTCGTTTCTCGAAGAAAGGAAGTCGGTCTCTGAGTCTCTGACCAGTCGAGACCACTTTGGAACACCGCCAGGAAGCGCCCTCCTCGAAAGGGGGCCGTGAAAAATCCACCGCGACTCCAAAAATAATGCCTCGTAATTCGCAGTGCAATAATAATGCGAAGCGACTTCGCAATTGTGTGGCCGAACCGTTCAGACGGATTAAATCGAGAACAACATCTCGGATCCTCTGGCGCTCAGTAAATTATTTTAGAAAATTTGGCATATTTATTCCGTATTAAATATCTTATTATGAAACGGAAATAGTATTATATAAATTTAAATCGTCTGCAAACTGGATTTAACAAGCTCGAGTGTTTAAGTTAAAATCGTAAACCTCGAGCAGAATGATTCTGATAATGGCCGCCACTCGACGCACAGGAAGAAACTAAAGGAACAAAGGAACTTCGGTATCAGTGGAAGATCCGTAGGCAAATAAAAGTATTCGATTAATAAAAGCAACCCGTGCACGAATTTCTCTTGCAAACAGAGTGGGCCAATGGCGCGGAAAAGGTAATGCAATCGAAACTACGCTTGAAACTGTGAGAGAAGTGGTCGATCGGCGCGGTCGCTCGGGTAGAATACAAAATCGGCTATCCGCGCATACGTTATACGCACGAGTGGGTATATTTATCAGGCTGCCAATCGTATGCCCGGCGCCAAGCTTTTTGAGATTTCCGAAAATCCGGGCAGCATCTACCCGCACGCCTCTGGTACATGGCGAGTTGTTCAAACGCCCGGGGCCAATCGCGATAAATGCCATTCGAACGATGCTCGACCCATCGACGTGCCATGAAACGTGTGTGGCCTATCCTGCCCGTTCCCTCTCCACGAGCTTAAAAACGGTAGCCCTGGAATATATAGTCGACTTTGACGCGATCGTTGTCCTGCCGGTAACTCTGTTTTCTTCTGTTAACTTATGTTTTTTTACCACGAGCCATGGTGCTTGCGACGATCGAGGAGAAATTGTAGTTCTTGTGACACAAGTTAGAAGCATTTACACCACTCCCAAATTAAATTATTGTTGGAGATTCTCTAAATTCGGTGGCTCGGTCAGTGGTAGGCATATTGTGGGCCTTTGCCTGATCAGTGACTACTATTTCTAAACACCATATGGGCCATTCGCTTATCACTTTTAATGAGCTTTACACACTCAAACTGTTTGCAAGAACAGCGCATAAAAACGTGCGAAACAGTGAAAGAAAGAGTCTGCTATTCGCTAGCGTGATCACAGTCACTAAAAAGAATAGAAAAACCGTGCAGTAAGTACGAGTGTATGGCGTTCATTAAACAGAAGTTTTATTTTATGCCAAAGGGCCTGCGCTATTAAAGAAAAAACTGTCGGTTCAGCTCCCTCATGACTTGAACAAATTACAAACTGAGTCGTGGTGGCCTCGAATTGATCTTTCCCAGGGCTGAAACGGTTTCACGGAACCGAAGCTTCCTCTCTTTATATTCATCTCAACATCGTGTGGCTTTTTCTTTTATTGTGCCCCGAGGCGGTGTTCGTTAAGCAACACGATTGGAGAAGGAAATCACTCGCGTCTCGACGCTGTAACATTTCTCCCGATAGCATCGACCGGAAGCGGTGAGCTCGCGTGCCGCGCTACCACTTCGATTGCATAGTTTGCAAATATGTATAAGCACGAAAGTTTTTCCCCGCGAAAGCAGGCTATTTCTGGGCTCGTAAAACGTTTCGGGGATCGTTGCGAATTATGGGTAAATTACGGGTTACTAAGAGCGCTGATTACTGGGGTACGATTGCGCTGTGGGAGGAAATATCGTAAAGCCAGAAAAAGAAACGACCAACGGCTGATGCTAATGATATCTCGCAGAAGTTTCTATCGAAACACAGTTGCATAGAAATCCACCACCGGCAATGTCAGTTGCATCAACGTCCACGTTCCGCGACACGAGGTCCATGCTCGTGAAACAGAGGAGAGTCAACTGGCAGGAAACATCCACTCGAAATACCGAGGACTCGAGGACACTCCAGTTGCAACCCCCTGGCGGGGCCTATCTATTAGGACGGCTTTTAACTTTTTCACGACACGACTGGTCCCGAGTGCCTCTCCCGGTTCACCGGGATTCGTCGAGGTCAACAGAACGTGAATTCTCACGGCGATCGATTACGCTTAGCCCGTTCGAATCCCCGGTGAAACGCGATCTGGGAATAGAGCGGAGACCACCTCTGGCCGCCGCGCGAGAGCGAAGTCCTGACGAAGGACTCCTTGGGGAACGTTCGTTCGCTTAGCCACGATTATAGGGTACCTGCGCCTTTCTGTCTGCTCCTGCTATGCTCTCTCTCTCTCTCTCTCTCTCTTCCGCGGTGGAAGAGGATGCCGGCAATGACGCTGCTCCACGGATACACCTATTTCTGGAGAACGTGGCGGAAAACCGAACGTCACGGATCTCGACACGGTATTTCGCTGTAGCCGCTTCCGCCGTTATTCCATCTACCGGTCGGCCTTCATCTAGCGATTTCCTCGAAAGGTCTTTGAATTTCTGTATCAATGTTTCTTA
Source organism: Andrena minutula (assembly GCA_929113495.1). Lineage (NCBI taxonomy): Eukaryota > Metazoa > Arthropoda > Insecta > Hymenoptera > Andrenidae > Andrena > Andrena minutula. The sequence goes on from OV815993.1 coordinate 4,297,141, forward strand.
TACTTAAGATTTCAAACTTCTAATAGGTACTTAAGGTTCAGTTAATCGCGCGTAATCTTCGGAGCGATGCTTAAAATTCTCACTCTTGATATTGAAACTTCGCACTTAGGGAAGGGTCAAGAATTTTTTAAGCCGCTGGGAAGTTCGAATTACTTTCCCATTGGGTAAAAGGTCGTAAGACAAAACTAATTCATCAAATCGTTAAGGGCGGCTCGTTCGGCGTTGATTCAAAAAGTACCGAGCTGGAGTGGGATATTACTTTGAAAATCGAGACGTTAAGGTACCATTATGGTTTCTCGTTTTTACAACGAAAGTTGCCCGCGGGGAACTGGACGCAAATGCCCAAAGTCGTAAGGAACTAGGATACGCGTAACATCTCCAGGGTTCAATCAACGGCCGTGAGCACCTTTAACGGTATAACTTCCTCTGAGCTATTATCTGGCGGCATTAACTTGAACGGGCATATCGACGCATTAACGAACCAGATTCCAATGGCCTCTGTCCATGCGCACGTATCTCGGGAGATTTGCATTATCATTGCGTCATTAGCACGCATTCGCCAGGACGTGGAAGCACAGTCCGTGCCGCGCGATAATTGTATCACCGCGGATCACAGAGGTTTGCGTGAATGCCCATCGTTCTAGTAAAGTGGATGAATGGTAAAAAGGATTATCTACAATTCTACATAACACCGATAAGTATAGGATTTATTATTCCCTGGACTTTCATTGCACTTGAAATCACGACGGATTTCCCCCTTGCAAGGAATATTCTGCTCCCCTCTAAACCTACTAACACCTAGTTCTACGAAGTAGACCTAGAAAGTGTTTTCAGAAAGGATCAACTAATCAAGCACAACCCAATGAATCCAACAAAACTGCCTCAGCCACGCAGATAACGCGTAAACAAAACTTCCAGGGACAAAAAGTCAATTAACCTCGGCCAACTCCAGTTCATCAAAGTGAGCAGAAGTCAAGTGCCCTCGGTTTGTCAAACCTGACATCATCTACGCTGGAGCTCTCATCGTCCAGGCACTACACTTCCACTTCAATAGCCACTTGATCGAACAAAATATTCAATTTGTTCGCTGGCATGTAACTCGCCGATATTTCATCCTGACTTTGGCAGGCTAATTCGTGATACAGATAGCGCAATTGCGACATGGAACGGTACGCTGGAGCGTTGGTAGGAGCACCAGCTTCTCGGCGTTTCAACGGACTGATGCAGGCCCCTTGCATCCCTCCGCCGTGGAATCCAAGGGTTACTGGCCCGCGAAGCAGCCGGCGAAAAAGGCACGGTCTGACAAGGTGAAGCAAAAATCAGAGCTACAAAAAGAAGTAAGAGCAGAGGGTTGGGCTGAGGAGGGAAACTAGCGATATATAGGCCCGAGTCGAGGGTGAGATGCAGTCGATAGGAAGAGGGGGGGAAGAGAGAGAAGAGGGCGGCACGGGGCGGTGGAGGGAAAATTCGTGGATAAAACACAGTTCGCCGAACACCGTTTGTTCTTTCCGGGTCGCTGGACCGTGCAATCTTTTTCGCAAATCCAGGTTACTGCGGAACTACGGTCTCGCCCTGTCTGTCGGTCGGTTGGTCAACCTTCTGTCGTTGTCAACAAGTATTTCGTCCGTGAGCCGGCACGAGATATTTCCGGGGAAAATTCATGAATTTGGATAACGCCGAGAATATTTCCATCGCGCGACTCACCTCGGAGTTTATACGTTTTATCGTCCCCGCTCGGGAGATATTCTTTTTGCGGCCGGCGATGCAACGTTCGAACGCTATTGGTGCTTCTATCGCACTCGAAATCGAGGTTTCTGTGAAGCATTCTGTAAACCGCAACTTCGAACGGATGGAGGATTTACTGTAAACTCTTTCGGGAAGTTACTGCAGATTTTCTCATCTATTTATTTACGGCCTTTTTATACGAACGATTTTTCTATCGCTCCGGTGAATCAAAGTTTCAATTTATTACAAGCAGACAGTCGTGGTAGATTCTGGGCGCGCTTGACTTCCATTGCGTTCAATTTTAAAATCAAGTCTGAAACCGATGGAATATTGTCTCAGGCGGATCGAATAGATCGACGAAGCGAATAGTTCATTTAATTAGAAGTGTTGCGTCCGGCTGTACACTATTTGTACCGAGACTGGTCCTTAACTTCTCTCGGAGGCCATTGAAAGCGAGACTATTCGATTGACGCCACAGACGGGTCAGTGAAAATCGGGATCCCTTAGAACGACTCGATCGCGGCATCGAGACCGTTGATCAGTAGTTAGGGGTCTCGCAGTGCCAGTGTAACGACGTTCCAGCGAATATTGTGTCAGTTTGTCGAAATCCATAGTACTTAACGGGGATCGAACCACTTCGACTGTCCTCAGGTAACGCAAACCCTCGAACCGGTGAATCAAACCTCGCGTCTATTCATTGTCCGTCTTACGGATATACCTTAGGTCTCTCTACTAGATCAACGGGCCCCGAGACCGAGCGGTAGATTAGTCTACGTCCGTTGTACATACGCGCCGGCAGCGTTACGGTCATTAATTTCATTAATTAAGGGAAGCCTGTCCTCCGTTCGCAGCGATGCGCTGCAGGCTGCTTGCAAATTCGACGAACGTTTTATTGGGAGATCGGTCAAGGAGAAGCTGTCGCATGCCTTGAGTGGAATTTATTGGCTGCAACGATGCTAATTAACCGAATAAGGTGGACGACCTCATTATCCGGGGTGCAAGAAAGTGTGATCGTTTAGAAGCAAGTGCATGGAAATATCTACTTCACCTATGAACTATCAAGAACATTGAATCCTTTACCCTTTTTCCTTGAGTCGATTTATGCTTGCAGAAATGTAGTAGCTAGGAAACTTCCGACGAACATTGGCAATAGTAAAATAGAGGTAATAACTAACAATATTCCGTTTAGTTAAATAAATAAGCAAATAAATAACGAGGGCAAAGTATCGTAGAAACTTTCCATTTTACCAGTGCACGGGGTAAAGGAATGGGTACGCGAAGCTTGGGTAGGTATACGAAATGGTAGTTATCTATTCTTCCGTTTTTTTATCACCGTTTTGCTTTGTTTTTGTGCGCAATCCTGTACACACGGAGTTCTCACTGCCGAGCACATATTGACGCTATTGTGCAAACAGTACCTACGGCTGCACCCACCCCGATGAATATATTGTTGATTCCGCGACAATTTATGCGACCGTGCGGCCCGACCACATTTCAATCGCGAATTATTCAGCTCCGGCTGACAAGCACTCCATCAAAGTGCATTCATATAAATAATTACATCGGTCGACATTATTAAATCATTAATTCCAATTCCGTTCGGCAGCGCAGGCAACAACCTATTCGTTATCGCTCGCCGGGCCAACGACGAAATTCTGACAATTCGTCATAATCTCTCACAAATGTTGCCCTGTCGAGATACAGTATCGTGTTCCTGGGCAGCGCTTTTTCATGCTTCTAATTGCAAATCGCGCGCTCTTTGTGCGACGGTAATACAGAATTTTGGTGGCAACAACGTACAAAAAGAGCCCATTTATTAGAATATTGATATTGGAAATGGTCTAATGATTCCTCGATTAAGGTCGATATGCACAGGCGATTATTAACATTTGAAAGTGAGGCTTAGGATTATGGAATGTTCGTTCATGGAACGGAAGCTTCAGCTTGGAATTTTGCCTCGCTAATTCGACTGTTCCCTCGCATAACATCTATCACTATCATCAGACAGTTCATTCGGAGAGACGCATTACATACATTGGTTTTTAATTAGGACTCGTGGTGCCATCGATCATTTGTTGCTTTTAGAAACTCGACATATATATGTACCACGCGTTTGATGGGTTCGATGGATTTGAATATTTATGGCGTTCCAACGAACGCATCCCTGAGTAAATATAAATATTCATACCATTCAAGGAACGGGGCTCGTGTGCTCCGTTCCCCTGTCGCGTTCGTATTTCCCCGCGAACGTGACAGCGTCCGCAACACTGTCGAGTTCGTCGTCGTTGTGTTGTATGTCATCTCTATTCACAATCAGTCGCTTAGACTTATATCGTAATTGCGTTTAATGAATCATTCTCATTCGAGAGGAACTCCCCCGCAGCCAGGACAATCAGCATGTTTAATTTTCACGCGGTCCACAATATTCCTAGCAAACGATCGCGTTCCTGGTAATCAGATCGCTCGCGATTCCGTCTCGATGGCCCCGTCCCGCTGCAACGCGGAATTTACCGGATTTCGGGTCAGGAGCCGCACGAGTAAACTCGCCTGTTCAATACGACGCGATTATATGCATCTACGAGGCTCTGGACACGAGGCGCACGGGCCAACGTGGAGATGAATGGCCAGTTATTTGCAGCGGGCCTAGCGGAGGCGTGAGCCGACGGTGTGGCTCCGCGCAGCGTGTAATTAAATATTTGCACTGCCATCGCCGATCGCGCCGCTTGATACCCGAATTGATAGTGTTCCATTTTATACAACGCTTACACGCTGCCCAGCCGCTGTCCGATGTCGATAAACACGGATGGCAGGATCAGCCTCTACCCTTTCGCGCACCCACCCACGTTACAACCCTGGATTTGTGTTTTTTACTCTGCCTTCTCCAGTTTTCTGCCTTTTTTTTTGCTGGAGTACAGATCAGATAAGTTCATCAACAAGAAGATTAAAAACATCGTACTGGACAGATTCGTGAACCGTTAAGGGTGGAAGATGATTTAATACTGGTGCTTTGGTTTCTATATTAGCGTCTATTCTTGTCTCTGTTCAAATATAGGGGTATAAATAATCGACGTAATTTCGGCACGTGATAGAGCTTGTTTTCCCATCGTATTTACCACAGAAAAGGCGACCGCTGCGCGTTATTTTAAGCGTCAAATGTATATTTAACAGCGCAGAATAGTCTCTTTGCGTTTGATTGACGTCTTCCGTCCTTGCCTATAATGGGACTATATAAAGGATAAGGTATGAAAGCATACTGCATGCAAGCTCATTGCTATTCTGGTAAATTATAATAAATTGCTGTAAGACGACATTGAATTTACGAAACCTTAGGTATTTTTAATCCTTGTCGTTTTTAGTCGTAGATACCCGTTTGTAGGGGCTAAAATTGATGTTCAAAGTTTCATTTTGAAAGTATTGGAGATAGGGAAAAGACGCGCGGGTACGAAAGGGTACTCTAAATTTATTTAATAAACACTCTAAGTTTATACTGCCTGGCATTTTGCCTGTATATTAATGTATGATTGAAGTAATACCCAGAATTTTTTTGAGCTCTTTTATCATACATATACACAGATTTAGTAAAATAAGTTCCCGATGATGGAGTTGAAAAACCGGCAGTTACAGTGGAGTACCCTCTTAAACGAATGTTTCGCAACGTTTCTGAACGTTGCATGGCTCCTTCATATTTCCAATATCCCACCCGTTTATCAACTACAAGCATTACTCGAACCAAAGGATTTCCTAAGTGATACTGGAGGAATCCGTAATATTTCACGCGAACGTTTCGAGGAGTGTTAAAAGTGATCCCAAGCCCCGGGGCGAAACAAATCGACGACGAGCCCTGTTTTGCTCGATCGACGCCCGGGGACCTCGACATTCTACATAGTTACGGATTATAGAAACGCGCAATCGTTCGTGGAAATTCGTGAAAGGTTTCGCTCCCACACCGTCGGACAGTGGCGATCGCCGTTCCATTATTTGCCTGAAAACATCGATAAAATACCAGACTCTTCGGTCGGTCGAAAAAGAAACACGTTTGTCCGTCTCCGTGTCCCGCCTTTCTTTGATAATCCAGCTATCAGGCGATCCGATGAAACTTATCTTTTATCAAAGGTAACTCGTTGAAAAGAAGCTCGAAGAATGCACTCGAAGCGCGACCGAGCGAATTGATTTTTTATAAGGAGTGCACAAACACGAAGTCCTCCCATTAACGCGAGTCAGTCACTTACCAGCCCAATAATTAAGCCCCTCTCTGAGCGCGTCGCCTTTGTCGCGGGCTCGATCCATCCGCCAGTCTTCATGAAACTTGCATTTCCGGGAGCATTATCCTCCGCTCGTAGGTGGATCAAGAGGAAAGACGATCTCGCATCGTTTCGAGTGATTAATCCTTCCATATATATTAGCCGGCTAAATTATCCTTCCGTTGCGTAATTCCCTCGACTGCTAAGTTGGTGATTTAAAGTCGCGCGATAATCCGTCAGGGGATGAAATACGCGGAACACACGGCGTAAACTTGGGCAAATATGATGCTAATAAATTCGACGATCCGTTCGCGTGGAAATCGTCGATCCTCTGTTCCGTGGAGATCGCGAAGCCTCTGTGTTAAAAGAGGTACATGTACATATACGAGTGATTATCTGAACGAAGAAGCGGTACGGTGGCAGTGAAATAGTCCGTCTACGTTCAGACACGAACATCACAAAGCAGGATATATTGGATTACAATATTTGAAGTGCACATTTGTGTGGATAGTGCCGGATGTAATATAGGAGAGAATTATTAAAATATTCACAGTGAGAGAGGAACAAAAGGGGTAACATAGACCACGGTTCCACTTTGCCAGGGTATCAACGAGCGTTTTAATTGGCCTCGACAGAAAAAGTGGTTGGGCATCGCGATAAAGGGGGCGCAGGAGCGTGTTTGCCAAAGACGATCCTCGAGAAGGAGAGGGGGGCAAGTCTTTCGAAGGGTGCCGGTTGTAAGTCGATTCTTGTTCGTAAGCGCAGCTGTTTCAGCGGCGCCGGAGCAATTACGAAGGAAAGGAGCTTTATCGTGAAAATAGCCGTATCACGATAATCCGGCTGCGGGCGAAGCCGAATTATTGCGTAGCCAGCCGCGTAAACGACCAAGTCCTTGGGCACCGGGCACCGGGCCCCTCGTTAATAGGCGACCACTTCCATTTCGAGACTCTCTGCTAATTAATAGGGATTATAATTGGCAATTAAGTGCGTCGGATGGTGCGTGACACTCGATCAGATCCAGCATGGCGAAGAGTCGGTCGAAGGACTCGAGATAGAATGGGATATTTCGCTGCGCGGCTGATCATTTGTTATGTTTCGGGAAATATTAACAATTCAGGCTTCGTTCAATTTGGGATCATTGGATATTGCTATAATTAGCGAAACTGCTGCTGGTTCATTCGGTAAACCTCAACTGAAAGAATTTATCGTGCCCTGTAGAACGTGATCATTGAATGGTAAATTGAAACTAAAGAGTTGCTTCTCTGGCATTGTATTTGCAATTCCGAGGATCACGCGTTTACAAGCTAGCAGAAGGCAGAGGATTATTAACCAAGAATTAGTTAGTCGGTAAGTTCGCCACGTTGTGCAACGCTGAGCTTAGGTTGATGAAACACCCAGAGGATTTCCTCGATCCCCGCTGCAATTGCTTTAGTTTCTGACCTGAATATGACATTTGAATACTTCAGTATTGCATTAAGACGTTCTGCTTGATGGCTTATGAGTAAGTTAATGGAATTTTCCTCGGCACTTAGCCAGAGCACAGATAAACGTTAAGTGACTCTCGGATTTATTCATCAGCTCTGTGTTACCAATTAATCCGTTTCATTAGATAGTTACAAATGGAAATAGGTGAAACTGGAACAGACTTAATCAATCAATGATCCTCTTAATTCCAGCGTTTGGTATCTCTGCACAAAATTGGGCTTTCCATGGAGCCATTAGAAAACATGGAGCTAGAAATTCAAGATATACACAATCTTCACAAATTACTCTGCACAAAATTCAGCTCTGCTAGACGCCGACGTTACGTCAGCTACTTCGCACCCCCAAAAATGTCAGTCTCCCAGATGCATGGTTCATTTTCCGAGCTTCTCAGCAAAACGACGCGTCATAATCGTAGCTTCAGAAGCGCGCGAGGGTAGGGAACGGTGTCTGGTCTGTAATTTTCATGGTAGGTTAAGCGGCAACCGACTGCAGCCGCTCCACGACAGCTGATTCTGCGGAGCTACGTGGCTGCATCCTACAAGCTAAGTAGATCAGCGTTTGATGCACGATGCCAATGAGAGATAACTCGACAGCATATTGACGTCGATTGGTAGCATCAATCACGTCGCGTGTTCAACACACGTGTATCAATCACCGAACGACGCTATCGGAGGCCTCGTGATATCCGTGCTCGCGCGCAACCCCAGCCACTGTATCTGGAGGGGGGTCGCGAGCTTTTTGTCGACGAAATCCGTATCAATCGGCGATAAGAAAAAAACCCCGGCTACCCCCGAGTGCCGATCGTCGAGCACAAAAATAGAATACCCACTCTTCTGTTCCCGTTGATCGCGACGCGACGTGTACGAAATATGATATCTTGTTCGCGGCGACGCAATCTCCTGTAAATATCAGGAGGCGCCTGGGGTTGCGATGTACAGGGTGTAGGGAATATCCTGCGGTACCGCAGCACGGCGACGGTTTCCAGGGAAACTGAACGGAGATTGAGTACTTTTCTTTCTTCATACAAGCTTTCTGTTTCATACGAATCGTGTTTGATATTTAGGTAGGCTTAAAATGTTTGGAAGCTAACGACCTTCGATAAAGTAATAGAATAAAATTTGATACACTGAAAATCTACGAAGATCGTTGACCATTTATTGCCGTTGACACACGCGTGCGCCGCGTATCAGTTACGTTCGCCGACGGGAAACAAGATAAAAAGTCCAGGAGCTGAGCCAGCCGTCCTCCGCGTTCAGGGGTGTCGCGATGAAAGGGAAGAGAGAGAGATATAGGAAACGAGGGTGACTGAGATAAGGGCTCGCAAGGGTTACGACCTTGGGGGAGGAAGTCGAGGAGGATTAAAAGGCGCGCGCAGGCGTCGAGGATCGTGGAAAATGCTCCCACTGAAAGGGCGAATTGCGTATCGGATGGGAAAAAGTCGCGATTTACTGAATCGCTTCAGACAGTCAGGGTCGCGATATATACAAACCTAGTACCTACACATAGAACGACAGTTTAAACCAATTGCCCTTGCTGCGACTTTCTAATAGAGTCTTCTATCTATTACCAAGGTTTAGTACAGAAACGTAGGTACGTTTATAGGTATACCTGCGCGCAGAAAACAAGCTATACTTCAAAGTCGAAAACGCTTGCTAAGGTTTGCACGAGCAGCTCAACACCGTAGCACAGTACCCGAAAAGATATCTGCAAACTCGTTGCTTCTAAATTAAACCAAGCTATCGCAACCAACAGCAGCGGTATTTCCCTCGCGACGCGTTCCAACGCCGCAAAAAGCTTCCGCGGAGACTTATCCCGGCGTTCCTCTTCGGAAAAACTCACCTCGGCTCGCCGATGCGGCTTACACAGCGTGATAGCGCTCTATTTCGACGGTTACATCAGACACGGAATCCAATTTGGGAACGCGCTCGCGCAACCAATCTTGCTGGAAGAGGTCTGCAGCTTTAGCGTCGCGAAGATAGCGCGCGCGGACCGGAAGGGCGCGCGCGAGGCAGGGAGGAGGTCAGAAGTTGCGGGTGGAAAGTTGGTCGTTATCGTCGTAGCTTTTCACGGGGAGGAAATGGCGAGGAAGGGCGAGAAGGGAGAGGGGGACGATTAAGCCTCGCCATTTTCCAATTAACGCCTTAATTAAATCCTCCCGCTGCTCGGCGTCTGGCGACCTGGCGAAAAGAGACGCGCGCTTAAAATTGGCATGGCGTTGGCGCGGCGCGGCAACCGGTACCCCAGCAATCCCGATTGCTGCCACGTTTCGTCGGCCGATCCGTAATTGCGTTCTTACGCCGGCGAAATTGCCGACCTCTCGTCTTTCGTTGCAGCGACTCCCTTTCGTTTTCCGCGCGCCCGACGACTCGCAACTCGACAGCTTCCGACCGCCGAACGATTACTGGTGTAATCGGCCGTTTAATCGGCGCCGTGTTTGCGCTCTGGAGATCGATCGCCAATGATTGCTCGCGGAAAGGTAACCATCGCGTCTGCTGATCGAATGTTTAATTGCACGATCCCGCGGGCCTCCTCGATTCGTTCTTAGAGTGGCTCTTCAGCGGATCTTGTTAGGCTGGCCCACCCAGCTTCTCCTCTAATTGTAAGTGAAACCTGTGTTAGTCGCGCCGGGAGGAATCTGTTGTATGATTCTGCGGGGACAGATGGGAGTTTTGTTGGGAATTCGAGTTGCAAAAGAATGAAGAGTGCGCACGCAACTGTGCTCGTCTGTGTGTGATAGAATAAAGTACGGATTTAGGGAGGAGCGCGGACACTTCGAACGCAACAGCTGAACATTTCACGTGGCAGCTTAATGCACTGCAGATTGCAATTTGTGCCACCGGACGACCCATCGGCGGACAAATTTTCCCCCCAGTTTTCCTTCCGCTCCTCCACGTCCTTCCCCCATCTTTCTGCCCGAGTCCGAACGGTGTCGAGTGCTCCACGCGAGGTTCGATGTAAATTCAAATCTCCCGCTTGAATATTCAAGCGACCCAGTTAATCGTCCCTCGGCTCCTTCGCGCAAAGAAGCCATCGTTACCGAAAACCGAGCCCCTCCTGAGCGTTTTTAAACGCCCAAACGGCCGTTACACATAACCCGAAATCGCTGTTAACCCGATCGTGGCTATCGATTCTGTTCGAGCCGCGCTCACCGCGGGGAGAGCCATGAATTTCAAATGCGCGTTCCGTCGCGCACCTACCTGACCGTAGAACCGGGAATCGGTATCTCGTTCCTCTGGTTATCGACCGAACGGCATCGAAGCCAAGTAGGCGGATATCAACGTCGTCGAATGACAGCTCTCGTTCGCGGACTCGTTCCTCTGGAACGCGTTCCCTTCCGACTTACAGCCGGTGCTCTCGGTGTCTTTCCCTCAAACGATCCGCGAACGGGCATCGGATGTCTACGTGCGGGTTGTATAGCTGGGAAGGCTGCTTGGAAATCGCCTTGGATGGCGAGGTTCCCGTGAATAATTAACCCAACGGACACGTGAAGCTCCTTTGGCTACGCTTTCCCTTCCCCTCGTCGGTGCTGTGCCTCTTGGACGGTTCCGTTCTTTCTCTTCTTTCTATTACTCCACCCAGCTAACAACAACCGGAGAACCAATTGATGGTTCTCGATAATGCACGAGGAGGAAATCAGCCAACCGACTGCCGTGACTGCGGTTCTTTATAATGCGGCTACCACTGGCGAGCACGTCCGTCGGTAACCAAGATGGATGATCTCGCCAGCTCGGTGGTTTATTTATCAGACGGGGAACGATCTCGAATAGATAGCTGGACAAGAATGAAGAAGGATATGCGGCACGTAGTCGCGGCCGGGCGAGAGAAAGAGAGGGACGCTCGACTGTACGTGCACTTTTCGAGATGGAGCCTCTTTCACAAGATTGACCCGTTAGGGAAAAATACTATCGATGATGATGCCGCGATAGGAGCCTGGCATTATCACCGTGGATCGGAGTGAATCGTAATTTTCCTAGAACCGGCTTCGAGATACCTAGTATCTCTCCTCTATTCAGCGGAAAAATCGATATAACGGTCGCTGGCGTTGCTGGACCTCGTGTCCCCGATCGCGTCTTTTTTGCTCGAACATCCACGCGAATGCCGTGGTTCGTTGTTGCACCGGGAAGCGTTGGCAGCGCATACAATTCTGCAGATATTTTGACTGTACTGTGTTTGATTTGTTTCGTCGGGGATCGTGCGATGATCGAGGAGCCAATGTTTTGAAAGATGTGAGATAGAGTTTACATTTCGTTTTTTACGTTAATGTGGGAGGGAAGTATTTAATGAACACTTCAGGCTTTATATATATCACTGTGATACGTTTACGGTGTAATTAATTATTAACCTCTTAACGCACTCGCCCGGGTTTAAGAAAACAATTTTTTCCGCGCGCCCGAGTTAACTCGTGAGAATAACATACAAAATAAAAAAGTTGGTGGAAAAATGACCGCTTTTGACTTGTTAATTGGAGCATTAAAGGGTTAATGAATTCAAACCCGTGACAATGTTTTGAATAGCAGGTTGTAAGTCGGGTTTTAAAATCAACCGCGTTTGTGAAAAAAACTGATATTCTCGAGTAACGCCACAAATAAAGATATCGAGATGCCGAGTAACCGGTCTGCTGGGAATAAAGTGTTTTCAATTGAACGACGGTGTGACAACATCCATCTATCTAGCACAGCGACAAAACTGGTTATCCCACTGGCTCTCCGTAATGATGTCCTTGTTCTACGTACGCCGGCTACTAATTTTCGAATAACGTCTCAATCGGCCTTCTTTCTTAATATGCCGATCGGCAAAATTTATTCTTGATAATAAAAATGTAAATTTTTGGTTTTACACATTTCAAGAAATTGAGATGTAGAGATTTGCGATGCAATAGATAAATTTTATAAAGTTGTGTTATAGCAGTGTTATAAACTAAGAATACAAGTGTCTCCATCCTTTATATTTGGTCTTGAGCAAGATGCAAAGATACCATGGAACGTTATTACCAATTCTAATCACGCATTTCTTTCTGTTTCAGGTGAGTTGAGAACCGATCAAGGCCCACCGCGATCTTACGTTTATCTGTAAGTAATAACTGAGCGAGCAAGAGTGTATTCCACGATGCAACATTCAAACGAAATTTTCTATGACATAAAACAAGATAGAGTTTACAAAGTATAGATACTTTGTAAGATGTGTTACTGAATTGAAGAAATTAAACTGTATTTAAACACGTGTTCTTTTCATTAAAAAGAACTGTATTTCAATATCACAAGTAGAATCATTACGTTCATAGTCAGCCATCGCGTAAAGAAATAGAGCAGAACTTAGGTTATACAAACTCGTAAGATACATGCCCAACAGAAATTGGCGAATTAGAAATCTCCAACTATGCTTTGATAAACTCGATTTATTTTACATTTCTCTGACACGAAGACAGGTACTATCATAGTAAATAATTAAAGAATTATCACGTCCGATCTGGTTTACACGGGGTTCTAAAGCGTTACTCCTGACCCCAGAAATCGGAACTGAAACAGGCACGTATTTCTGACAAAAATTTACGATTCTCAAGGAGCCCCGCGAGAAGAGACGACATCTTGTAGGTACCTACGTCCGACAATGGTTGCCGTGGTACCGGTCAGACCGGCTTTCGAAGAACCGCTTACGGGAGGTCTCGGTGTACGAGGAGGGACCTCCTCTTCGTCTTTTATTTTCCTTCGTTGCCTTCGGCTCGATTCCCACCACCACCAGGCAGAGAGAAAGAGAGAGAGAGAGGGAGAGAGAGAGAGAGGCAGTGAAAGCAGAACAAAGAGATCGGCCCAACGGTCCCTTAAGCTCTGCTCACGCCCACCGCGTCGTCAGCAGTAAAAAGATCGGTTGGCAAATCGATATCCGATCGAAGATTCCTACGGAGCCCTGTAAACGTCTAATCGCGGAATTCCTCTTAGAACCGGCAATTCCATCCGGCAGAGATCTCCTAAGAGAGCTGCCGATTGTGGAGCCACGAAAGTGGGCCACACCGTGTTCTACTTCTGTCGTTAGCGTCGCGGGCGAGATTCCCCACGGATGGGAGAAGTGGTGCCGGAATTACTGGGATATGGACGCGGTCCCCTGAGTGCCGGTCGTTTCCGGGCGATGCTTTTAAACTGGACGAAGATTCGGCCAAGTGCTCAATCGACGGGACCGCGACCCAGGCGTGAACTTCGCACTCGATTCGAAACACTTCCAACGAGTCGCATTGTGAGGTTTTATTTCCTGGGGCACGATCAGTCGTCGGTGTTCAAATAAAATGTTCCTCTTCTGCCGTTCTACTTCATTATACTATGATGTTAAATCTGTATGCTTTCTAAAACACTTAAAATTTTGTAGAACAATCGTAGGTGAAGTGTTTCGGGATCAGGTGCGGTTGGTATGCTCGTATTTAAATTTTTGTGCCCACGACCTCTGCGAGTGAGTAATTTCCAAATGTAGGAGTGAACGTTTCGTATCTCGACTCTTGTAGCTTTATTAATACCTATTACATATTTGAATGGTGTATTTTGACGCGTTATTATTGTTTTAAGTATGCTTAAACGTACCACTTTCAAATTTTTCACTGCTGGAATCCTCTATTAATTCAAGGAATAACATAGTTTTATGTATTAATGTAAAAGCAATTAGGAAATAAAATATTGTAAGGTAATCCCTCTGAAATCTCCTAAAAATTACGTTAATCCGATGCCCCGCATTATCGGCCATTAACAGGACTCTAAACTCTAAAGACTGGAAGTTCAGTCTCAAGTTGCCGCGGGGAAATTATAAAAAGCTCACAAGGCTTAATCGTAACCAGCGGCTTAACATTACTTAAGGCTTTAGGAAGAACATAAGCGATTATATCTTCGTAGTAATCCCCCCGGTAATCCTCGGTTTCCATAAAGCAGGATCCCCGCGCGGATGCACACGCTGGCTGTACATCTATATAATAAACTCCTCGCGAGCTGCCGCTGAATATTCCAAACTGTCCTACATAAGCTGGCGAGAATTCCCCGATGCTCTTGCCAAGACTGCAACTCGCTCAGCTGACTAGTCTAAAACACTTTTCCCATCGTCGTTGAATTAGTTTCAAATTCTCACATCCATCTAAAATTCAAACGAAATCCATTGGACAAATTGTAACTGTAATACTTAAATCACTTGCTCGACAAAAGCCGAGCTCATTAGCGACCACTATCCCACGAGTCATTGGTACACATATCCGCCTGTATTTCAAACTGAGATTCATCCAATTCTCTTTACTCCAGATCGTGATCTGCCTCTATTAGCCTCATCTTCTTAAATTCCCCGGCGCCCCGTGCCGCGGAGCCTCTAACCAGAGCTCGAGGAGGAAATCGTCCCGATCATTCGTCGAGGAGGAGGAGGGACGAGCTTAATCCGGTCGCGTTCCAGGGAACACCATTCCGCGGGTAGACAGAGAAGATTCAGCGCGCGGCGCGACGATGACTTTCAAGAGAAAAGGAGGATTAGCCGCGGATGAGTGGCAAGACTTTCCATCCGGAGGCGCGCTCGTTTTTCTTCATTCTTTTTAGCCGTGGTACACGCGGGTAACCGGGCCGGGAGCAAGGGCCATAGAGGCGAGTAAGGGATGAAAGTGTAGATAGATGCAGCGGGATAGCGGGAGGGTGAGACGGGCGAAACGCGGCAGGGTAGAGGAGGGAAGGATAAAGAGTCCAGAGAGCGGAGAGATGTGACGGGGCGATAGAGTGGAAAACAGAGATGCTGATGTGATGGAGTGGCAGTATGGCCGGGCCTGGAGAGGCAGCAAGCGATCTCCTGAGGGAAAAGGGCAGGCAAGAGAGGAACGCCTCGACTTGGCGTAGCCGCGCGTCCGTTTAAGAAGGACCGGGGTGAACACGAAAGATAAGCCAGAAACGTGGTGAATACAGATGGACCGGCCGATAAGGTGGCTCGTTTGCTTTACGGACCCTCGGATGTCTCCTTCGTATCGTATCGTCCCGTCACGATACAGCCCGCGTCACCGCTGGCTTCGCTTTTGCCTGTCGGCCCTGTTTACGACGCTCTTCTTTCGTGAATGCAGAAACAAGCTCGTGACGGCACCTGGCTCGCCCCGCGATAAGGGCAACCGTCCGGGTTCACGCTATTGCCCTACGTGACTTCGAGCTGGCGCACCTTCGTCCCTCTGCCTTTTCGTTCTTGGCGGCCGCATGTACACCTCTTCGGTAGTCCGGATGGCCGTGCTTCATTTATTCATACGTACCAACGAAACGGATCTTGCGGGTCGAGATCGTGGGAGACGAAGAATCCAAGATTCGTTTAGACACCAGAATTGGACGTATATAACAAGCCCGCTAATGAATCAAACCAAATTCCGTCTACGAAGGACAGGTAAAAACCGACTTCTACTTATAGCCTGAGAATAATGTGATTCTGCTCGCGTTATGAATGACTCGCAATCGATGTCAAGTTTTGTCTATGTATAGATACGTTCACGGTTACACATTGGTTATTGATAGAGCTGAATGAACTAAAAGATTGCAACGAATGAAGCATCTTCTTCCAACATCTACTACGGTTCTCGAACCAATAGCGTTCATCCAGTGCCTCAGGCAATCGACAAACGAAAAAGTGAACGAATCAATCACGGATCTGAAGGATTTTCAATTTCACTGCTCGAAACCCCTTTCGCCATATCACTCGATCATCATCCTCGATCTTTAGCTCGCGGGCACTCGTTATCGGGAATTTAGATGGTCAAGTCACGCGACCAGCCAGCCGATCGGGATATCTAGAACGCGCTAGATCCGCAGACAAGTGCGATGTGTGCCGCGGATCTTGGCCGAACGTGTAAATCTCTCGAATGCGGGCTCCGATGGCAGAAGGCGAAACTGATAACCGCGGGCCAGGCGAGTAAATCAGCCGGTATGACGTCGAAAAGGGTTACCGGCGTGGAATTCCATTTCTCCGGGCGATATCGTCATGGCGTTTATATCACGCCGTCCGTAGGAACGGCGGGAGTTAATCACGGCCTGCTGTTCCGCGTTGAAAAGGAACGGGCTCAAGTCGAACAATGCTCGGCTGGGTTAGACGGAGACTCTCTCCTGGCCGGTTGCGTCCAACTATAAACCACCGGACAAGCCGAAACTTTTACTGGCGAGATGGCCAGTTTGATACTGTTTCTCATTTCGGGATAACACATACTGTTTAGGCTATTCCCAGTGGAACGTGATTCTAGCATTTACATGTATGTATGTAAACCGAGCTACCTAGCATGGCAACATGAAATGCCTACGTTGACGTTGATGTTACAAAAGGATTCCTTTCTCGGGATTATTTCCTTCCCTTGAAAAATTGTTTTTCTAACTGTAATACCGTGGTAACGAAGATAAGCTGTTCCTGTGGGTGACATTAAAACCGCCGAAACGAGAATACCCTTTGAATTCTCATCGTAATAACAGTCCATCGATCAATCCTCGACGAAAAAGCGAAAATTAGTGGAAGAAACGAGGAAAAGAGTACGGGTTTCGCGATGACGCTACTTGGAAGTCCGCGGAGGTGGCGGGCAGAGCTTTTCCCGCTCCTCGGAGCAAATCTTATTCGAGCAAGATTAATTCCCTTGTTCCTCCTTCCACCGGCTGAATCGCTGGTACGTGCTCTCGCTCGGAAGACGGAGGGCACCGTTGCTCCTAAGAAGGACGAAAAAAAGACGGCGCAGAAGCGTCGGGAGCTGGGATCGAAGGAGAGATCGCCTCTTACTAATAATCATTCACGGCCCATTACCGCCAGTGACTCATCCGTCGCGGATGATGGAGCGCCGAGCTAAATCATCGGGCCAGCGTTTCCTCTGGCGAATGGCGGAGGGCTGGACGCGAGGCTGCGAAGAAGACGACGCTGGATTCGATACGAATCGTCCAGCGTGCATCAAACAATGCACGCAATTACGGTGCGTGGAGCGCGTAGCCGGCGGCCACCCCGACGCCTGTCGACAATGCCTGGCAAATGTACCGTCTCATTTGCCAATATTGTCCCACTTTTGTGTCTCTCGTGCGGACCTGTCGGTGTGCGTGCGTGCGTGCACGGGTTCGGCAACGATCGATGCTGACTTTTGTACGCCGACCACCGTCATCACAATAGAGGCCGTCTGCTCCAGCGCTGGAGGGGAAGAGGCGTGAATATGGATTCGTATGGACACTTTTTTAGGGACTCAGTTCTTAGTTCCAGGTTTAGATGGTGTGGAAACTGGGGGTGTAGTCGGGATTCGTTTTGATTTTCTAGGTGGTCGATATCGAGGGATCTTGAACTAATGGTAAATCATTTCCACTTCTGGAAATAATGATTTAGATGGGGAAATAAAATAGGTATCGTCAGTGTCCAGTAGTCATGAATATGTGTATATAAATCATTTTTGAATTATGGTAGAGTGGAGATAGTTTAGATTCGTTTGAATGTCAGGAGAAATTGAAAGTAATGCTGAAAGTTTGTGTTTGAATTTCGTAAGAAATGTGGGAGCCTCCGAGGTAGTTGCTGCGTGTACGTGCTGTGCATATAAAATCAGATGTATATTTTTTTCGCCCTGCAGTTCGGTAGTTTGAAAGTAAGTTTCTAACTGCATTCGGTTCATTCACATCCACGGAAATATTGAAAATAATGCTTGAAGTTGGCGTTTCGTGCGAGCAGAGCGTAGTCAGCGCCCGTACGTGTCCGTTGAATGTAGGAATTTTAGTTTTTCATCGTGCGGTGGAATAGAGTTAACTTGTTCCGTTCCGAAATTGACGATTCCCGGTTTTAGAAAGAAACTTTTCTCGTTATACCGAGCTACGGTCTTCTCTTTATTAATCCGGCAACTGTAACTTTCGCGGAGCCGACCTAGAGGTAGAGTCTGAATCCTGATTCTTCTTGCAATAAGTTTTAGAAGAGCGGACTTTGCAGCGGTAAAAGTTTAACGACCATCGTGTACTTGTGCTAGGAGGTTCCTCGAATTCGTCATTTCATTTCTGTTTCGCGACAGCCGCGTTGCAGGCACTTTGCATTGTCCACTTTCGTCGCGGGACAGGGATGATTGAAAATATTACTTCTCCCTCCAAAGTTTCGCTTGGGATTGGCTAGATGTCAAGACGTAACAATTTGCTCGATTACCATTCGACTCTGGACGTTTCGAATTGTACCTAATATTCTTCAGCATATATGAGATAGCAGGGGCGATCAAAGACGTCGCGAGAATTTCGCTAACGCTTTCCGTCGTGCAGGCGACACACTCGACAGCAACGTGTATAATCGTTTCCTCTTCAGTCGCTCGGCAACACCTGAACTTCTCGCGAGAAAGAATCAATGAACTCGCAGTTACGAGATTACGAAAGTTCGGTTACCATTCAGGGGGCAGGCGAAGCGACGAGTCACGTCTTTCGATGTCTCTCGTCGGATATTGCGCTTCGAGGCTCAGTGCGCCTCATAAATGCAGTTCCTGGCGCGATAACATCGAGAGTAGTCGGTAATGCGTGAACGTGTCGGAGTGTATTCGTCCTATTCTACAAATAACGTACAGAGCAGCGTGTACGCGTCTTTCGAAAGGGGCGAGGGAGAGAGGGAGAGGAAATAGGAATCATAGGAACGTTATCATGGCAGTTCTCGGGCGAACGATGAAATACTCGCCGGTTCCCGTTCGTTATACGTAGAGTTTCGTGTCATTTCGCAGTTCCCGTTTCTGCACGTACTCGCGACACTCGCTGGCAGTCACGTGCATGTAGCTGTACAGGATGTTTCACAAGAGACTGGCTAAACTCTGTAATAGCATTCTGTTCCCTTTGGGGCAAGGATTTTGATGCATATTTTGCTGAAATATGTTTTATTCTTTTTAATTGAAAGAAGCTTGCAAATATTGCAGTATTTTCTACGATAGAGGCTATTTTCAAATAGTAAGCTTGAGAAGAAAGAATTCATTATCGCTGTAGATTGTTCAGCACGTAAAGAAGGCATTCGAAAAATCTTCCCCTGACATTTTACTCCACATATACAGTAACTAATACATTCATTCACAATAGATTTATCCTGGAGAAGTCTTACATAGTTCTTGGAACTTTCATTCCATAATTCTAAATTTCGAAAAGAAACTACCTAAGTGGCTCCATATTGTTTGGTTTCAATCTTCAACTCGAATGAAAGGATCCTCCAAATTTCGACCGTCCCCTCTAGAATCAGTCAGTATATACGCGAAGAAGGAGGCTACCATTTACGGTCCATTAATATCACTTTAGTAAGTGGGAGTATAGTCGGACGAAAGGCAATCCGTTTTCATCCGCTCGTCTCGGATCCACGACGGCGCGGGCGGCGGGGATGGAGAAGTGAAAAGGAAAAGAACTCGCAACGTGCCCTTCCCATGCTCTCCGAGAACGGATGCAATAATTAAGGTAGATACTCGCAAACGGGCGAGAAAGAGTGTGCGGCGGACGCGTAAAGATGGAGCACGCCCTCTTAATACCGAGATATAGAAACCATTAATTTACGTCGCATTACGCCCCGTGGTGCGCGATTTCACTCGTGCACCGTAATAGGCTCTCTGCCAGGCCTGCACTCTAATTTGTTCGCCACGTTGTTACCGCGGCACAGCAGTCCCTTTGGGTCGTGCACGGTTTAGGAAACCCGATTGAGCTTTCGGTTACCTTCCTCTTCGGTTGCTTTTGTTTCGGAGCCGAGTCTTACCCGTGGAAAAACCACAGCCTCGTATTCTTATTGCTCAACGTCTTCATTTTTCATTAACCTACATGTTCCCTCGAAATGAATCGCTTCAATCAAATTACAATTTTTTATTAAACAGATTCTTTCAAAAAGCTGTACCTACATATACTCCCCGCTTTAGCATTTACCTAACCGAACTATCTAACTTGGAATATTATTCCTAACTCCCCCAAAGTATGCACAAAAGAATCCTCAGTTTTCGTGTGCAGATCGAAGTCGTTGATATTCTCTCTCATCTTGACCTGAAACGATTACCCGCGATCAACCGTCGCGGCTCGTTATCTCAGAAGTTAATCACCCATCGCGGGAGATCTCGATAGGCAGGGATAGAGCGTTTGCCTCCGGAGGAGTTAATGCGAAGTGAAATTAATGGGATCGAGATCTGGCACGGTATCGTGCCAAGGAAACCTGCTCGTAATCCGTCAGCTTATTACGGTAGAATGAGTAAGCGACGCCCTGCCACTCCGTACGCGCGCATTCTAGGGACTTGTTGACCCCGGTGTCGCGGCACGCGCCAGTTTTCCTCGCGGAATCCCGCTTTGATGCGTTCCTCCGGGAAGAACTACAAGTTCCATCGGAACGATCCATCCGGGCTTATCGATCGTTTCGCCCGATTGCCTTCGCGCACGGGTCAATGAGATTGATCCACCTTCGCGCAGCAGCCTGGACACTCGATGGTGGTCGACTATAAACCCTCATCGGATGGGGCTTGCACGGTAGTCAGCGTAAAAGTTATTGGACAAGTGGAACAAGGAATTTTCGGCCAGAACGTAAACCCCGGGGCAATCCTTGTTGCTTGATAGCCGAGGCCGATCGTGAACGCGAACGAAATCTTCTGGTCATTACCTTTTACGGTTATGTATATCGCCGTGCTCGATAATTGAAAAGATTTGCTCCTCTGCTTCCTCGTTTACCCTGCAACCTGAACGATCCTCTCGCAGCGCCAATAGCTGAGAATTTCTTCCTGCAGCACTTTGATAGGAAATCGCTGTAATCTGTTTACCTCGTGGTTCAATTTGCGGATTCTAAGTAGGACAGCTTATAAATCTACTTAGTTATAATCTATTGAAATCTTCGACGTTTTAAAAGCAACCGGTCGAGAGGAGCTCGATCCAGAAACTCTGCTAGTGCGAATAACTCGGTGACTCACCGTATACCAATCCCCGCCCATTTTCCTTAAACGCCAACACGACATCGAGGCATAAAAATCACCCCTGGACACCGTCCATATTCCCTCCTCGGCCCGTGGAAACGACGCAACGTCGCGGCGGTAAACAGAGAGGGGCCAGCAATTTTGCCATCGTGCTTCTGTGGTCAGCCTGTCGAAAGGCGTCCAGCGAGAGTCCATGTACGGTGTATCCTGGTGAACGCGCTATCCATAAAAGTCGATGGCCGAGCGTTCTTCTGGCGCTGTTGTCTCTCGCAAATGCCAGATAAATGGCCCTCATGGGTCTCGACGACACCAACTAATACCGTCCTCGCACTCTCATTCTCCCTCGCGCGTGTCCCTCCGCTTCTGGAAGCGTATGTGCACACGTAGAGGTAGATAGGTCAGCCGATATCAATATAGGAAACTGGACTTCGGGGACCAACGGGGCTCGAAAGGATACGCCCTTTCGTGCGGGGGCTAGGTCGCTAATATCGAAGGCGGATGACTTATGGTAAATGTCTTCACGTTCCCCGGGACCTTTTGACCAGCAATCGCCAGGACAAGGGATGTATCGCCCGTGTTGCGCCCCTTGCTACCAGCAAAACGGACCTCTGAACACGGGTTGGGGGACGCAACCACCCCCGAGTCGCGTGTGACTCGCATGCGAATTGAAAGACACACAATGGAAATGTAATTTCATTCCCCGCGACGACGACCTCGGACATATTGAATTGTTCGTCTGGCGGAGGAACGGCGCGCAGCGGCTTGTTGTAATCGGTCCTTGGCCTGTCGTTGGCGACGGGTGTCGCTTTCCTTGGATCGACGAGGGTTAGTTTGAATATTTCTTGGATTTCATCGGGGGTGATTTGGTGGACTGAGACGGGGATCGCTTGGCGGTGTACTGCGCTACTGTTTTCGATTTTGTGTTACATGGTACGCGGCAGATATCGTAAACTAGAAAATTTAATGCTTCTGTGTTGTATAAAAGGTAGCACGTATTTGTAGTAAACGTGTGCGAGTTCCCTTCGCGAAGCTTTTATAGACTATAACTAAAAAGGGAAAATCATTTTGGTACGGGTATCGGTAGTTAGGATCGCGCGCCTTCTTTTCGTTGCTAAAATACTTGTTTCTCTGTGATGCTGGTCAAGGAAGATTGCTAGGTTGGTGATTATATAGTAGGGTACTTATCGTGGACTGTCATGAAATCTTTTCAAGTTATGCAATCTTAAAAGGTTATGTGTTACCGTACCAAGTAAATTCTGGAGGGAGAGGGTCTCGAATAACGTTGTCCTCCATACATTAGTCACAGCACATGTCCTGCGTAGCTGTGACAGTCAAACTTCACCCTTCGGCTCCGCCTCTGACAGAATGGGGACGTTTCTGCGTGGAATGTAAACTGGTCTCTTGAGGTTTCCGTAGATCGCGTGGCATTCGGCAAGATCCACTTCCAGTACGTTTCAACGACCCATAAATCATTGCAATGGCCCGGGCTTGGTTTCCTGCGAGGTGTTTATCATGTTCAACTGTTTTTTTCTGGACACATTACTTGGACTGCTCTCTTCCGACATTTCTCCCCCTTCTACGGTAGGAACTTTCTAAACGGCGTCCAGAAATTACAATAGTCATTGAACAAAGAAAAAACTTTGCTTCCGAGACACTTTATTCTTCGACGGTGTCTTTAGCAAAGTTCGAAAATCTGTTATCACACCGAACTTTGATCAACAGACCTTCTTTTCCGCGTATATTTATCACGTTATTTCCTAAGTTCTGATTTATTCAACTACCATCCGACTGATTTCAACAATACCCGACAAATTTATCTGAATTTTCAGAGTGCAATTACTCGGGAAGAGATCGGCCAGCGTTAAAAACCACTAACGCTCCCGTTTCGAGCGGGCTGGATGTCACGTTCAGCGGCGGATCCGCCGTAAACGCGTCTTTGTTCGCCGACCGGGGACTCTGTGTTTGATAACTGGACTTACTTGAACGGGTGGGGTGAATTCGCGGCGGTGACTTTACAAGGAATTTCTGTGAAGCACTTGGGGGTGTCGTAGACCGCGTGGCATTCATCGTCTACTACGAACCGGGGCTATTCTTCCCATTGACAATCGACCGGGCGTGGAACGAGTCTTGCAGCACCTAAATTACTCGGATTCCAAGAGATCGGAGCCGGTGCTCGTAGGCACAGGGCTTGCACGCTAGCTGACTCCGTGGAATGGCCGACCTTCGTTTTGAGAAGACCGCCTTTGTGGATCCCGCTCTGCGGGAGGATCCCTGGAAATATCTTCGCGGTGTTTGTCAGGGCCTCTCGAAACGGCGAGAGCAACAACGGCAATACGGCTGCCCTCTGCCCCTCGAGTCCCGTTGTCACAGACCGAACTGGTCGTGTACTTTATGGACCCCATCGGAGAAAGTCGAACCCCTCCGACTACCGGCATAACTGGCCGCCCTAATGGCTCTTGATTGAAATCTTGCTGATTCCTGACCTTCCTGCAACGAGTCGGCCCGTGGACGGTATTATTGATTCGTCATATTTCGCTGAACGGCTCTTTCCGCTTTGTTCTGAGGGGATATTACACGATCTTCCGGGATTCGAGCAATCGATTTAGCCAGAAAATGAAAAGGAAGAGGATGCTTTTGTATTTAATGGAAGACACTGTTACATGTCCGTTTCCTTTGAATTCTTGGGAAGTAGTTTTAGCAGAGGAATCTTTCTATTACAGCTACTTCCGTCAAAGTTTCGGTTACAATAGATGTATTTAGATAAACCCATTGATGGCGTTTCAGTGGTACCCATACAATCTTCTATTATCACAACTTTATTAAGGAAAAGTGTCTTTACCGTGTTTCACTGGAAACACTACAAACGTTCACGCCTTTCGTACCCATCGTCTAGTGGAATCAAGTCAAGGCGCATCGCCGAGAGTGAAACCGAGAAGGATTTTGTCAGCTCTGTACCGTTCGTCACGTAGCCGGTGACCGAATCTTGCCTCTGGTCCCTTCTCGCTTTATCCTCGACGCATCGCGTCGCCGTTCGCCTGGAAAACTCGGAAAACTCTGACAAAGAGACCCTCGAGCCGAAGGTGCTCGCTGAGTTACGCCATTGAAATTGAACTTCCACCGACCCTTTGGAGCGACCGTGGTATAACTATCGGAAATTGAACACGCATACTGGCACTGGCGCACGTGCACGCACACGCGCGTGCCACGGTAGAAAACGCTGGAACCCCGTTTGCTTTCGGGCCACTCGTATCGATGTCCGGAAACGCAATTCTGTGGGGTCCAGCGTGAGTTCACGGTCGACCAGGCCGTTCCGAAAAATCAATGAACACATTAAATCGCGACGATTAAAATCTGCACCTCCACAGATGCGCGCCAATACCGTTTTAAAGCGTTCCTTCGCAGATCGATTTTCAGCGTCGGCGATTTCTTGCGCGTGGAGGCATAAAGGGTTAGGAAATTCATGATATTCTTTAGCTGCTTGTTCTCCAGCCGCTTGTTAATGGACGGTATAGATTACAGTGGAAAATGGGTGCTAGAACAGTGGAGGATGGTCTACCAAGCGCTTATACGATACACGTAGTAGAATCTTTTCTAACTCGTTCAAAGGAGAAATATGTTTTAACCAGACTTCTTCTCCTTGACATTCTCATCCCTTAATATTTGGTTCTCCATTATTCACGCTGGCAAATATAAGCTTCTACAAGCGTTTGCTTCCCTCCTGTACCATAAAGCCGCCCAAACGTGAAAGAATTTTTGGTACTCGGCCAACTCCTCTCGCTGACCATTTCGAGATGATTTTCGCTACTCGCTGAATCCCCAAAGTCTTGCTATTTGGAGTGCGAAATATCAGCCAAGATTTTTGCTTTTTCCTCTGTGCGAATTTTGATGCCGTTGTTTACATAAAATATACGAGATAAGTGCGAGGTTAGCGCGCGATGTTGTGAAACGCTGGGAAGTGAAATTGAAATTCTTTACGTGGCGCGTGCAAAAATGCGGCCAACAGGATTCGACGGGGCGATCGGACAGAATCTACCAGCGGGCCGATATGCCGAGCGGAGATGCATCGCGACGAATACCGAAGTAAAATCTTGCGCGATCGTTTCACGATGCTAGGACGAACCCGCGTGTATTGCATCGATTCGTAGTTACTGGACCGCGAACTTCTGGCAGGCGATGCAACGAGCACCAGGATTATTTCCTCCATGGCGGTTGTTGCGAAAATGGGAACTGTCCGCGTAAATATTCCACGAACAGTAATTAACGGCGCGACCAAGTTTCCCTAAGAGAAGCAGTTATTAGTCGCCCTATCGATACTTCTCACACCCTCGCGTATAGTTCTCGGCTCATTTATGATACGCGCGAGAATATCCACCACCATGGGCCTTAGTTTCTATTCATTTACGTATTCGATTCGACAATTTCCATTTTCTGCCATGAATATAATTTTTGAAATGGGTAACGTCGATAATGAAAATTTTTATAAAAGTTCCTGGATGCTTTATCGTGATTCGTAGGTGCAGATAATTATTAATGACTAGCCGAGGGCCGTCAAAGAGTAGTCTGTTGAAGCAAGCATTTCTATTGCTGGTCGTTGGCTTGAATTACACTACGTGACCAATCAGAAAACATACTGAATAATACACAAGGCATTGCTTTTGTAACCAGCAACAATTCAGGATATTGAACTTGGGTATTGCTTGGTTGATTGAATCAGTCCCTCAAGAAACGAAGGAAAATGAACCAATCACTGCCCCTTTCTCCTAGAACCGTGCGATTGATCCAGGAAATCGAAATTGTAAAGAAGTTTATGTAAATTTGCCAGCGGAATCGCTCGCCATCAAGTCTCTGAACAATGGGCAGCCCTGATCATATTGTACGACGGGCTCAATGATACAGTGCAGTAATTATCCATGATGGTGCAGTACAATATGTGATCCACGTGGACAATTGGCCCTAAAGAACCGTTTTCAGGTTTGATTACCATCCCGTGTGCAATTCTATTACGCAACGGCCGGCGCATCGGACAAGAGCGTTCTCTGCTAGCGCGCACCTGCACCATTACCGTCGCCTCCGTCGCGTCACATCGGCCCGAAAACACCTCTGGCGTATCTGGGTTAACCGTGAGCTAGATAAAATCGGCAAACCGTGTCGCTGCGCGTAATCAGCAAAGTATAAACCGGGAACTTCTTGCCGGGAACTCGATTAGAGTCGCCTCTATCAGATTCGTCCGGGAATATTCTAGCGAAGCAGCCCGAATTCCGGTAACTCAAGTAAGTAACTCCGATAGCTATTTAGGTTCATGAACGAGCTCAAAGGATAACGGGCGTGCGAGTGGGCAAAGGGCAGGGGGGGGAGGTCGGGTCGGGCTGGGCAGGTTCGATGATGACGGCAAATGCTCCGGGCAAGGGGCTCGAAATCATCGGTTCCGCGATACGTACGCTCTCGCAGGCGATGCTGGAACCTCGAGGGCCTCGACGCAACGCTCGATACACGCTTATCGTACAGAGACGGATGCTCCATTATGTCCACATGCTCTACATGCCAGCCGCTTCAATTGAATCGTTCGCCAGATTACCCAATGACGCATAATGCCCACCCGTCGCTGCCCTCTGCGTCCACAGGCGCAGCACACACACACACACGCCTACACACAGGCCTTCTATCTACGTTCACGTTCTGTTCCACTCACCCCGTTGCAGGCCCTGCTCCCTGCGCACCCTTTCAACGACCGGCTGCAGGTATGCAGCTCCGCGGACTATTGTGGCCCTCTGAGTAATTCCAGACACGTAAAAGCAATTCCCGGAATCCTCCTCATTGTTATGCAATCACGGCTGCCCGGCAGCGCAAACCGAACGGGATCATAATTTCGTCGAGAAGCCGGTAATGCCGCGTAGGCCCCGCCGATGACGCGCCAAGTGTCCTGTTTCCTTTCACGTATGCGCAGAGGCCGTCGATGACTCCGCCGCGTTCGAAACTGATACGTAAGGCTCGTTCGCCTTTAATACAGACGCCTTTTACATGCACTTGCATTTGTTGGCAATGATTCGTCGCTGGTGATTCCGAGGAATGCACGCGAGCGGTGCACCATCGCGTGGCTGACCACTCACGGAACGATCTACTGCGGCTGACACGTCACAGGTGCACTCCACTTGAATGTTTCTTACAACAGTTTTACAAGGGATCTCGAACTTGAAGACTGATAAATGATACTCGAAAGTGAAACTTTGAGAATGTATGAAGGTTATCTTGATACATAAATCATAATAATAATAATAATAACACGTTATTTCTTTGACGAGAAGATGGTCCCCAGAATGGCACATTGGCAGGAGGGTATCTCGCTCGCATTGGCTGCACCGTCTGTGACACCGTCGCTCTCTTTGTATTCGTCGATGTGTCGCGACGGACAATAGTGACAATACGTGTGCCCTACGTCTTCAACTGTGTTAGAGAACGTCTACCTATGGGGATATACCATTCCAACCCTAGAGTTTCTCGCAACAACATCTCGTACTTAAATTATACAAAATTAAGTCGACACGAAGCAGCGAGAATTATTATTAACCACACCGTGCAACAGCATCACGATTACCGTTATACAGTAGAAATACCATTTGATCGAACCACGCAGACCGCATCAAAGAGTTCGAGCAAGGAGAGGAACCCATCCACGTTTCTTTGAAAACGATTGCCAGTTTTAGACACTCTCGAGGTATCTCGAGTGCACCCACTCGCCCGAGCTACTTCGTCGGTGGCTCGGAAAAACTTTGCAGTGGATAACGAAATATCGGGGGAGCGGGGCCGGCCCGATATATCCGTCATATCGGGCGGGTGAGGATGAAAAGGCCGTGGAATCAAAGGGGGCACGGTTTCCGACGTCCACGAGGGCGTTTGGCTTCGATCAACGGTTTTGCTCCGGCAAAGAGCGGCTGGCACGCGAGGATTCAACCGCCAGAACAGACACGGGCTCGCACGTTCGAACGATTGCGCCGGTACCGTGTACATACTTTAACATGCCACTGTGGCGTGTTGGTAGCCGCGAGATAGAGCGTCGCGCCGGGCGTAGGAGACGCGTGGGTGGGCCTCCGTTTAAAGGCAACTTTCCACGAAGCGGCTGCCAGGTTCACACTCGGGCCACATTGTTTTGCCGCGGGAAACTTGCGAGCTATTTAACGCCTTGCTTAAACCGCTCGGTACTGCCGCAAGAACCTGAAACCCGCGGCTTGTACGCCCCTCGTGCTCCGTCCCCTCTTTCCCTTCCCTTTAACCTCCACCAACGCGCACCCCTGCCCCCTCCCTTCTCGCCAAGGAACGCCAGACCTCGCGCCGCCGTCCAACGGGGAAAGTTTGCGCCAACTTCGCCTACATATTGTTCCTCGAGCGTGAAAGGAAGCGGCCCGCCACGAGCTTCCGGCATTAAGGAAAGACTCGACGCGTGCACCGTTCAAAATTTCAAGGAACAGTTTCCGATGTGCCCCGAGATTAAAGGCTTTCG
The DNA here is from genome assembly GCA_929113495.1 of Andrena minutula. Classification (NCBI taxonomy): domain Eukaryota; kingdom Metazoa; phylum Arthropoda; class Insecta; order Hymenoptera; family Andrenidae; genus Andrena; species Andrena minutula. The sequence continues at coordinate 4,325,954 of OV815993.1, forward strand.
CTTGCAGGCTGGCTAAGAAAGTCTTTCCTGCCGGCCCCCAACGGACCTCGGCAAAGATTTCAGGGATGTGGGTTGCAATTAAGCCTTGCCGCTGGGTGTATCGATCTCGGGAAGAGGTGCTACGTCGCTCGGGCTGGCTATTGGGTATTTGCCTCTAAAGAATTAATGGGTAAAGTCTGGTCGACCTGGGGACTGTCGCTGGAAACCATCGAGAGATAAATTAGGGTTTTATTTGTATACCTGAATTTAGTTCTGTTTCTCATGTTGTTAGATCACATCTACGTTTCACGCTTTATAAAGGCAGATGTATGTAACGTCACAAAAATATTCTCTTCTAAGTATTTAGTTCGAGTGAGGATTATAATAGACAGTAATGGTAATGGACATTCAGGAGGAGTGGGTTTGATTAGTGATCTGTGGAACGTCAGATATCAATATTTAAAGAACAGCTGTTCAAAAATTCCTGAATTGTGCATCGACACGCACACAGGATTAAATGTCAATTAGGCGCCACATTGTAGGCCGCTTATGGAGATAGTTCCCAGAAACAGTTTCATTTACGAATGGATTCCAATCTCCATCCGCGCCCCTATTTTCCAGGGCGTATCAATTTAATGAGAGTAGTATCCCAGTGGCCCGTGCATTAGATGCACCGTTGTCACGTGGCCTACGCCAGCGTCGAAATTAAACTTTTCCTTTAGGAAGAAGTGGGGCGCGATAATGACCATATCCACGCCCAGGAACACGTAATTGCATCGCGATGACTGTACCATGGGGGCTCGGCTCGTTGCCACCCTGAGTGGCACCGCTTTTCGTGGAGTGCACAATTGAAAATTTGTGCTCTTCGATCGACGAAGAATCAGTTCAACCGTTTCTCAATTTGGGATTTTAATTCCTTTCCTTTCATTCTTTTTTTTTTCGCGGACCACTGCACTAATTAATCGAGTCGCCAAGCTAGTGGTAAAATTCTTAATATTTTCTGTAGTTGCTTTCCATCTGCCATGGCATTAAGTCACCAGCAGAGCTCTGTTTAATTTGCTTTCACGGGATACCCTCCTCTTTCAATGAATTAGCATTTAACAGAATTAAATGATCAAAGCTTTCAAGACTTCCAAAACGTTTAACATTTTCAAGATAATCCACGCATTTCCTTTCCGCGGAATTTTGAAAGTAACTCAAAATTCCTTCTTTAGCTCTAAAGCGAATTACTCCAATTTTCAATGTCTCGAGATTTGCAAGACTTGGTGCACATACTTTTGTGCCGCAAGATGTGGCACGTGGATAGTTTTCATATTTATTGCTTCGAACTTTCACCCTCAGTTACCCCACTGATTTATCACATGCGTGGCTCAGACCACACTTGAAATGCGCCGCCTGCATAATATTTATAATCGACCTTGCACCCCGACGGACTTTTCGGTGCTCTCTGCGCGTTGTCCGAGCGAACAGCAGGACAATGAATCCGGTATAAAGGAAGTAAAAGCGCGGGAACTCTGCAGTTGAAATGAATACGCGGCGGTGTGAGATATGTGCGGCTGCGCGAGGCACAACCGAAAATATTCATATCGAGAAACGTGCGAGCGTTATTTCTACAGCACACGCCACCTGCACTTCCAACAAGCCCTTAAATTGCTAATCGAAATTAATTGAACCCCAGATTATAAGTAATTCATCCAGTCGTTTCCAGCAATTCGAGACTTTAACAAATGGAATCCAATATAATTTGTTTCATTAAACGCAACTCCACCCCACGAATACTCTGTCATATCGTAGAATAATCCCGTGCGGGATTTAAAATGATAAAACCGCGTGGAATTTGGATTTCCATCGACGGCCCGGAACGAAAACGGCATTTAAGCAAAACCAAGTTTCGATCCCGGCCGTAATTGCGGCGAAACAACGTTTCCGCGTTCCGCGAGTTTCAGCGATTACCGTTCCGTTCCATCAGCGGAAGAAAATTGAGGGATCGAGATTAACATTTATAACGTCGCTAACGTCACGTTGGCTTTTTAATCTTCCTGTTCTATCGTGTAGCGGTCAGAATTTTTCGCCGTCGCCCCGTCTCGCGATTCGTTTCGCCCATCTTTGTCCCTCCGCCGCGGTTTTCGTGGAAACGAACTGTATGTGGCAGCGGGGTGATAATTAAAAATTTGATGGATCGCGTGATGCCCGTAAAAATTAATTCGAAGATGTAATTGAAATCCTGAATACCAGGTCACGGCAGGGATAATCGAAGCGGAAATGGCCGCGCGGGTGTTGCACCGTTGTTCATTACGGATAGATAGATTTTATCGTTTGTTTCACTTTAATGGCGTTCCGCCGCGATGAAAACGGAATAATTAGGAAAGTCCCGGCGTGGACGAACTGAGGGACACGGCGGTACGTGTGTCTGCCGTGCTATAAATAATTAATCATATCTTAACTATAGCCTGTCCCTTGCATGCCACGAGGGGTCGTTTTCCACGCGGGCGCAAGGAACACGCTGTCTGCATTTCGGTAATTATCGTGCCACACGACTCGACCGATTCTCGAGCCATTGATCTTTTCTGGTGCACGACCTGGCGGTGGCAATAACGGTAATGGTCCTAGGCCCATTCTGGGGGAACGGTTTACAATATTGCAACATTGCGCTTGGGTTCATTGGTGAACACAATTAATGTACTTTGGAAATATTGATGGAACATTAAGCCGCACGGGCCATTCCGTGGGAATTTTGTATGGTAACGTCAAACTAATAGATCTCGCTAATGAAAAAATGGCAACAACAGCTATGGTTTAATTACGTTATTCTATATGTAAATAACAAATTTCTGTCCGCATAATTTTTCCCATCCTGCCACAGATTTTTTTAATGCTTCACGTTGTTTTATACAAATATCCCTTGCACAACATTCTCGAGAATTTTAAACGAGAATTATCGTCAGAGTGAAAAAATTAAATCATTTTTTTTCTTCTCTTTGCAGGTAAGTTTTCCTGCGCGAAGCATAACCCCGTTTTAGCAATGTGTAAAGTGAGTATGAGATAACGAAAAACGTAGAATGTTCGGAGTTACAGAACAACCCTTTTTCCCTCGTTCCCTCTATTTGAATATAATTTGCCGTGGTGGCCGTGTTCCTGATTCCTCCGCAATTCCACCAGCAGCAGGTGAAAAATAACAAACACCGAAGCAATTTCGTTTATCTTACGCGTTAAACAGTCGCCCTGGCAATTGTCCGCACAAAACTGTTCTTAGCGTTAACAATTTTCGAGCAGAATCAACGTTACGCCGCGAAATTAACCGCCCGGCATGGAGAACGCGCGAAAGAGTAAAGGGGTGGCCGTGGTTGTCATTAACGGATCAGTTAGGGCGCCGTTTAATCCATTGGCGCAATTACCTGCAACACACTATTTCACTGTGGAAAACGAAATCGCTCGATTTCACGTGCGTGGAACTTGGCGTAAACTGAGTCGCCCCGTTGGATTTCACTCTAAAAGCCTAGCTGTTATCCTAATAGAATGGAAAATCAACAAAGTGGCTGGAATCAAACGCGCCTTTCGCGTAATTCCCTCGAATAAACGCCCGGCGACTTCCCGCGTGTACGTGTTACAATTTTAACTCGATTGTCTCAATGAGCTCGATTTCTCTTTATCGTCAATTCCCCGCCGTAATGAACCCGCCGGCTCATTGAACCGGTATAGCCAGAGGAATTATTCGCCCAGAAACGAACGGCTGTTTTCCGTTTAGTTTTCGAAATATCGGGAAGCAAAATAATTCACATCTTTGTTTTCTGTCGAAACCCGCTGTGGCCAATCGTGTTACGTTTTCAATGATTGATTTGGCGGAATCGAGTATAAAATATTCCCGACATCGAAATAATAGATTATTCTATCGCGCCGGAATTGAGGGAGCAAGTGGTACCTCGTACCGAACAATTTACCGAGCTTTAACAAATTATTACCGTCATATTACAAATTTGAAATGCACTCTATTTTTACGCATGCTTCAGCTTATCCCGTTAACTCGGAAAAGCCAGCCGTTAATTGGTAATTTCGAATGTGTGGGAACAGTTTGCCGTGTGCACGGTTACTCTTTATTCACAAAATGTATACCGAAGCGGAAATCGACTGTTGGAACAATTTTAATTGGTGTTTGATTGGATCAAGTCAATTCGGTTAGCTTTAACGAAGAATTCAGTAATTTCTCCCGTGCATTCCGCCGGTTCGACGTAACGGGAGCAGAACCGTTGCGTTTAACCTGGGAAACTTTTCTTTCGACCGAGTCTGAGGAGGATTCGTTTAAACGGCTAATTAATCCTCAAATTTACAGTGCGCGTTAATCGAGAGCAAATGAATCCTGCGTATTTCATTTAACGAGTCTGTTTCTTTGGAGCCGCACCGCGTGGAGGTTGCATGGGACCCTAATTATAATGCTGAATTGTTATGTTTTGGAAACAATGGCCCCTGTACTAGCAGGCAGCCTCCAGGTATTCGTACTAAACGGCGCGTTTCGTACATTCACGGAAGCGAATGCCATGCACTCTATTTCCGGAATTGCCACGACTGGTATTGCAAGAAATTATATTGACAACATAGGTATGCGTAATTGGACTCTCCCTTTCTCTCTCCCTCTCTCTTATTGCCGTTTCGTAATGCAAACATACGTAATAATAGGATAGTGACCTGATTCAAATGTGCGATCACAGTCAAACATACAGGATATTCCATTCCAGCTATTACCCACAAATATCGTCGAAATTATTAGTGAAAATGTGTCGATCCACGCTTTGGCCAAAGACATCAAATGAGCTCCTCGTTGTCGTCGAACACATCCCTCTGTCACATAACTAGATTATCGTCAGTGTTGCAATTAGTACTAGATTTAGTTTAGTTAACGGAACGGTGGACAGGGATGATTTCTCATTAGCTTCGAGTGGTTAGTTAATTTTGTTTCGATAGTATCGTAACCACGCGAACATCCAGGGAATAACTCGTAAATCCTGTTCGATTTAAGCGCACATGCTCTTCAGTTTCTTACGACGCAGTGCTGAAGTTTGGCGAAAATAATGGCGGGCGAAACGAGAGAAATTTCATCCCGCGGTTACTCCTTTTCCATTTAATAAACCGTATTTATTCTGCAGCCGGGTGTGAACAAAAAACAGCAACAGAAAAATCGAGGGTAGCTCGAATAACGAGACGCGATATTTCGGGGCGAAACTAGCTTTCACGAGTGTGTTCCTATTTCATGCGTTCGCGGGAGAAAGGCCGGGGCGACCGGGAGGGGTGGAGGGTGAATCCAATTCAACTATGGCATCGACTTGTTTTGGCCATCGGAATCCTTTTTTCCCCTGTCCCTGCCACCGCCTCCAACGTGTCGCGGCGACGTTCGACAAAAACGAGCAAGTGTAGCGTGTAACGAGCGAGGTACATCCCCCATTTTTTTTCTATCTCGCGTTACGCGAAACATCGCCACTATCCGCGGCGCTGTTCCGCGGCGGGGAAAAAAACACGCGGGAAAACTGGCCCGCCGATCGACAGTAGCCCCAGCGTGAAATCGTTTGTCAACGTTTCCTGGTGTCCTATACTTGACGCAACATTAATTGGGCCCTCAAGGTCATTCACTGGCAAGCCTGCACCGTACTCCGACGCCCTATATTTCGCCTCTATGCCTCTGGATTCATACGTGCTGTTCGTTCGACACGGTTGTTCGTTTTAGAAACGGAAACCTTGGACAATAAGAAGGGAATAAGGATAACAGGCCACGGAGACACTGATCGACCGTAGAAATGTAGATACAGGAGTGAAGGAGATAGGCGAATGTCCAATAGTCTTTACGGATGTACATTATGTTTTATTCAACTGCTAGGATCTTTCCATTCCCTTCCAATTTTTCCAATAATCAATGGAATGTATTACTAACATTACTGCCCAAACAACTGTGAGTTTGATATTTGACGAGTCCTTGTAGAAAATACTAATTGTAAGTGGCCGAGATCAAATTTGTCACGAAAGAGAAAAAACTTCCCCGATTTTAAATTAATTACAAAATTTGATTTGCTTTGATTGCTATATATGTTTAAAGTATACAATAACCCAAATATGTCACAAAAGTTCCTATGGTTTGCATTAATATAGTCCAAATTCATGAAAAAAAGAATTGCATTTGTAGAAAACCCTGTATGTCAGCAGTATGTGTAAAAAACTGAATGTCATTCCTTCAAAATTTTCTCTTACATTGTTTTCTACAGAAGTGGCATTGGACGTACGACCTTTTAGAAAAACTGCATACAAATTCTATTCTACTACTAAGTATTATTACCATTGGCACGTAGAAAATTTTCCTATGAAATTTTTTTTATTAATTTTGTCACTTACAGTGTTTTCTACAAGGACACTTCAATTAATCAATATAAAAAACAACTGTGTCCGTCTATCACCTCTTTCCATTCTTCCCAGACATCGCGACAAGACTCACCGCTAACATCCACACGAATCGCACCCACGCACCTTTTCTCGCTCGAGTTGCCGTAATTCGCAGTCCCAAACCACCTCGCCTGTTCATCTTCGACGACGACGCCGACGTTCCTTTCCATACGAGCGCGTTCGACGTCTGAATCGCGCTCGTGCAGCCCGGCGAGGGGGCGAAATTAACGCGTGTTGGTAAATAAGCACACAAACACGCGAGCCACCGCTGCCAGGCGGGTGGGTCGCGTCGGCGGCAGTAGTGCGGTGCGCATTACAGATGTAATTAAGATAACTGAGGTGAGGGCAGCTATGCACAATGGCTGATATATGCGCCGATGGATCCGCACAACCGCCGGCCAGGGCATTGCATAATCGTATCCGCGGGGGTGAGTCGCGCGGCTATCCGCAGAAATCTTGGCCCGACACCCCTTTCGCGTACCGCGCGGATTTCCCTTTGATGTCGATCCGTGAGTAATGGCATCCGTAAATCGGGATCCCGGCGCGTTGCAATTTTTCACGGCACTTCACGTGCACGCGTGTCCTCTCCATTGTTCGAGCCGCGACGTTCTCTCCTCTCGAATCGCTGGTTAATCCGCGAAACCGGTTAACTTGCCGCTGGGGCCGAACGGTTGCGCTGGCTGTAGCTGTTAGCAGCGACGGGGTTTTAGGGACTCCGCGTTTTCGTACAGTCGAGTATATTTAATTTAAATGTACAGAATGTTCCTTCTTCTTTCCCCCAGAGCCTTGGGTTTGTTTCATGGGGCGTTTTATACCTCCGAAGTACGTCTCCGGAATGGGAACTGGCGATCCCGGGGTACCTGAGCCTAATGGGGAGTTGGGGCGTCGGGGATGAAGGTTCTGGAAGGGGATTTTCCTTTGTCTACTTCGTAGAGGTGTGGAAGGGTTGAGAATTTCACTTGGGAGTTAGCGGTCGTGAGTGGTGATCGTTAACTGTGACTTGATTTTGATTATATATTCCTTTTGGACTTTCGCGACAAGTTGCGCTTTAAATTTATAATAATATATGTGAGGGTGCAGATCTTCGGGCCTATTAAAAAACTCGATGTCGAGGGTTTACACTCGCAGCTTGAATACTTTCAGTTAGGGTTTAGTTATAGTATTATCGTGGAAATCTCTTTAACCGAACAGGGATATTTTTCCTACCAATTTATCCCGCGTTCTCGAGTGTTTAGTCAACGCTGATTGCAAACTTCGCGTCCGGTCTACATTTGATTCGATTATTCCGGCTCGATATTTTTGCACTCAGAGAGTTCGAAAACACGTGAAACGGCACACATCGACGTCCTCGAAATATTTTGCCTCATTTGCGTGACGTCGCGCGCTGCATTCAACATCATTCGAGTAATTAATGAAGTGACGACAAAGCCGTGTGAAAAGTACGTAAAAGAGCTCTGAATCATCGTGATTTACGTTTGATCGTGATTAACGCATTCACGAATGAGTCTGGCTTTTACGGGCGTCGAACGAAGCGATTTCATGAAACCCTCGGACAAACGCGGCTGCTAATTTAATGTTTGGAAACACGGCGCCGTGGTACTGCTTCGATTGCAATTTTAAAATAACACTTCCGTCACTCGCGCGATACGAGCTGTCTGTCCGGCTTCTCAGTATTTTCAACACAGTAGGTAACAGTTGCAAACTACAATTAATTTTCATTTCGGTCCGCTGACAATAGAAACTTTACTAATTTCTCACAATTTAAGTCCATGCTTCAATCATTACGTGTCACACGATCTACCTAGAGCAATCCGTAATAAATATTTTATATGAAGCGGGTGTCCATGAAGCTAGGTGACAAGCCATCACCAACTTTTATATTCATAATATCCTCGCGTGTGGAATTCAACACAGTGAAATAAAAATTGTAGGGGGAAAGTGAACCAAAGTTCCACGTTGTGGCCTTCAGGAGCCATTAAATAAATATGAATCTAGTAAATAACAGGGTCTTCTTATCACATCTTCTAACTCTGTCATTTTCGTACCAAAGTGTTCTCTCTGCATGCGCCTGTGTTCTACAAGAGGATATCTCGACGCATTATCCAAGCGCAGTTTTATATGCGGAGCATCGACTCGGCGGGTGCATCCATCCCCCTCCACCTTGATACCGTTCGCCATTATTTTTATTAGTATCATATTTCCTGCCACCTGCGAACACCTATAACCGTGCGCGAAGATCGTCAGGCGGCAGTGAACGCGAGCGTCGATAAAACGGCGTGTACCGTGCTCGACGATAAATTGTTATGAGTGTTTTATTTATCGCTCGACGTACACACTACACGTTGCACCTCATTCTCTGGTCGACGTTACTTTCTTTCGCACCGTGTTTCACCTGAATCCACGCAGAATCCGAGTTGAAAAGGCAAACGTGTTCGTGGTTGTTCGTCGAACAAAGTTGGAGTTCATACTACAGGAATTAATATTGCTCGTTAATTATTCTATTACATTTATTAAGTTAATCTATTAAGATTTTTAAATTGATATCTATACGGTGGCTGAGGGATGTTGGAAAATCCTTCGTTTCACTGGCTCATCGAAGCCGAAACGAGGCACGTTTAAAAGTTTCAACGGCTAAAAAGGCTACTTGATTGATGACACGATGCAACTGTGTAAATGCATTCGATCTATCATTACTTTACTTATACTTTTTCTCATTCCCATTCAGCGTTGCTGTGCGACGTACGAATTATTAGCAGATAGAACGTAACTTGTGCTGATATCGACGCGTCAGCGGGGTTCATTCCTTTCACAGAGATGTTTGAAATTGGAGCAACGTCGCGAATGCATGTTAGACGTGCATCCTTTAGATTTTCCTTGAGAATTCATGGCATCGTTTTATGAAATTCAGTCGCGAAGTGCGAGACGTTCCGGCACGACACCTTCTGTTGCTTCCAAAGACAATAATGTGAACTGCGAAGTCATTCGCGCGCGCACGTTCCCTCGGATACTAACTTTCGAGTAGTTTATGAAATTTTATTTACCTGTGCAGTATATGCTGAGAGATGAATTTGTAGCGATTCTTTGACGGTCTGTTTGGTAATGCAACTTCGCTGTAAAGGTTCTACATATTCCAACCTAGAACTTTGAATCGCAATTCCGTAATCGTGGAATAGGAAAACTCGACACAAAACGAAGGTGAATTCTTCCAGAATTGTCATTGCTACGAATTGTGATTCCTATTTCCAGAAAATCTAGGCAACAGTACATATCTCTATTGCGATGACTGCAGTCGATTAAGCTACAAAACCAATCAGTCTTCCATTCTACCTATCAATTGAGTATCGAATTCTGTTGTAGCTGTGTACTAAAAAACATCCATCAACTGCCTCCAGAAAGCAACATTACCCCAAAAATCTACAATCACGATCATCTTCGGTGCGAGAGCACGGCCATTCGTTTATTATTTAAAACGACAGCGACTTGAGAGCTATAGTACATATAGATAAATCATCTTCAGATTTTTAAGGTGATTAAAGTACAGATGAACACACTTCACTGGAGAAAATATCGAAAGAGTATACTTCAGCGCGTGATAAAAGAAAATATTTAACACACCCATCTTCGAATCACGAAAAGAAGCAGTGTCAGTGTTCTATTTTAGTGAATTACTGTTTACGCGAAGTTAAAATAAATTCTCATCCTCCAAAACCGACAAAAAGCGTGTTGTATGTAAATCTTGACGCGAATCTGTTTCTGTTCTGTGTTCTTTTGTCAAGGAATCCCATTAATTTTCTCTAGATCGTTGCCAGATTCTCTATAGAACTCTTACTCCGCAAAAATTTCCGTTGGCAAGTAATTTACGTTCCCCGGGACACTCGTATTTCAAGATATCGACACGTAGATTTTATCTTGAGGCACAACGCGAACTTCCACATTCTGCTCTCTCTCTCTCCCTCTCCATGCCTGTTCTCTCTCTCTCATACCGTTTCTGGCTAAATCGCCTCATGATCATTTCGGGGTAGTAGCGGGTCTAATTATGCGGGCGGAACCGAGCTTGTCCCATAACCCAGTTTCCAGGATATCTGGGGAAACAGTTGAATCTCTTCGTGTGCAAATGCAGTTCTTGCAGCAGAATACAGGGCTGCTGGTAATGCGTGCTCGAAAGACACTGTTTGCAGCGAATATTGGTACATGTTGCGCAATGACGCTGTTCTTCTTCGCCAATGCAATCTTGTTTGTGGTTATAGCAGCAAAATTTGTTTGGAAGACAAATTCACTGTCATTTCTGATCAGTTCAGATAATTTATTATATAATCTGTATGTATCCTGGTGTAGTTGAACCTTGCTAGATACTTTGAGTATCAAAGTAGTTTCGTTGAGTCTTAATAATTCGAGCAAGCAACACGTGAGTGAACGAATATTTGAAACAACTAACCAAAGGCAATACAAGGGAAATATTTTATAATCAATTTGATAACCAAAGTATTGAATCACTATACCTAAAGGTTCTCAAAATTACTAAATTTTTGTGGGTTGTCTGTTTTATCAGTGTATTATAATATTGAATCTATCAATTATATATTGTATAATCGGGGTTTCACTCTGTGCCAAAACGTTTCCCAACGTATACCGTACATTAAGATACTTTATTTCCCTCGTGCACCGAATATCCCGAAAATATGCAAACCTCATCGGAAAAAAACGATCGCGGTGGTGGCGATTTTTTTTGCGATCGAAGCGGCTGCAAATGAACCGACGCCGCCTGCATAGATGTTGTATCAATAATGTATAAGGGGGGTATGACGGGGGTAGTTAGCGCGGCTGACTGTCCCCCGTGGACCCCACGTCCAAGCGGAACACGTCAGCGGCGCCGACGGTTCGACGGTGCGCCATTATTTTCGCATTTAAGCGTATTATAGCGGATTCGATAGCATCGCGATGGTTGGATCAGCAGAACATGGATTACAAAAAAAAAGGGGGAAAATAAAGAGAAATGGCGCCTAGCCGCTTGGGTCAGCCTGACGAGCATGAATCCGTAATGTGCACAATTATTTACACATTACTCATTTCTTTCCTACGGCCGAGGTTTTCCCAGAAACGCAGTTATGCTTGCAAAGTGCCTCCACTGCAGAAACGACTCGGAACTTGGTAATGAAAAATTGTCTCTAGTTGTATCGACTTCGTTTCCAGCAGTTTTTCCCGCCAGTTATAAATCTTTCAAAGATACAGACGTCATTGAGCATCGAGTTAATCGATATATCTTAATCCACTGGTTTCTTGCTCTTTGCCGTTCAAACCACATCGCTGCAATAAATGAGACTTCCGACGACTTCCCTGTAATTGTCAATATTACAGATTTAATTCTGCCATATTCCCCGTGACGACGGGAAAGGGATCCAGCAGATAAGGGCAATATTATTTTCATTTAGAGAGTCTGACTCGCGAGGGGTGTCTGGTTAAACAGGGGGACAGTTACCCCTCGTCCGGGGGGAAGAATTCCAGACTGGCTGGCGTTCACCGGCCACTTGAAACGGCCGTCTGTCTGAGACTAAAATTATCGATGCCGAACGATTATCCGCGGCGCAATGAACACCGAAATATCCATTTTTTCGTTGCCGAACTCCGGTAATCCCGCTTTCGACGCCGTCGCGATCCCGTCACACGCCATTACATTTCGCCCCGCGCAACGCACCGAGGAGGACTCTTTTCTTCCTTCCCTTTTTCCCCTGCATTGTGCCCGATAGCACGAACGATAATACTCGACGCACCGGGACTTCGTTCCCGGGAACATCGATGTTAATCTGGAAAACGCGACGGACTGAGAGGTAAAGTGAGAGAGAGAGAGAGAAAGAAAGAGAGAGTGAGGAGCGAGCAGGGTATAGAAGTACGCCGGTTGCGCCGAGGGGATGAAATTCGCATACCTGCACAAATATTTCGTGCACGTGCGTGGAAAATATCGAACCGACTTTCTCATCGCCCCCTACGCGATAGCTGGAATACCCTGAGCACAGGTTCACCCCCTGATACCAGCAAGGAGAGGATAAATTCTTTCGCTGGATTTATGCCAGTAATTAGAGAAATGCTGTACCCTTCCACCTGCCCCCCTCCCCCTTCGGGTTTTACCCTCTCGCGTTGCGAGGAGGGTTCTATTTATGTTGCCAAACGAACAGATTCTGGTGTAAATATGTTCTTAGAATCTTGGCGAATATAAGTAAATGGGATTCTGGTTTAATCGCATTTAAAATGTTAGTAATTCTGGGAATGTGGAATTTACAACAAGCATTGAATTCAAGACTTTTTATATTCCACCTCGTTGCTTTCTGCAACGGGAAATACGTTCTGAAATCCGGGGGTAGTGTCATAGAAGAATACGTCGACGTGGCATATACTGGTCTATACAAATACGCTTGGTGTTTCGACGAGAAGAAGAAAGAAATAATACAGAAAATGCAGGGAGAACTCGTCCAATCTTGACCACCTTTACAAAACTAGTTTTCTATTTAGCAAACATCTTTACCATCCACGCATGACGCAGCGTTACATCTTTTATCACGTCACATGCTACTTAACTAAAAAATTACAACTTCACCTATATAACACTGCTGTCAGAGTTCCCAACTGTTACAAAACTAGAGAACGTGGAACTACGTCAGTAGTATTGAACTGTTGCGAACTGACGAACACTGTACGTCAGCAACCCTCAGCTTTTATGCACCGAAGGGGGTGACATTTAACGATACACTTTGAGACTCCTCGGTACACTTGCAACCGCTGACGTAAGTCTGGAATCATTTCCAACACGTCATAATCTTTTATCAGAGCGTGTAAAAGCGACGCCGTTGAAGTTCCCGCGAGACACGCGTCGCAGTTAGCCGAGAACTGGGGCCGCCATAAAAATCCGCGAATTTCATCCTGGAGGAATAAATTGGCCCGTATATCAAAGGAAATTAACGCCGGCGTCCGCGTGGACAATTAACGATTTTCTATAGGCCACGAACCCGCAGAGAGGAAGGGCTGGAGAGGAAGAGTGGAGGGCGGGAGCGAAGGTCGTTCGTTTTGGGGCTATAAATTTGCTGAAGCTCGAGCGCGCGTGCATTTTGCACGCCCTACAGCTGCCGCCAATTTTATGTTTCGCCTGTTATGCCGGCTTCTGCCATGGGCCCACGGGTTCCGCGCTTACCTGTTGGGCTACCTTATATCTTGATAACGTTGCCATTGTCGGTTAGCTCGATTTCGCCGGTATTTCAAGCTGGCCCCCCGCAGCGTCTCCTCCATTATTGAAACGCGGTCGACGAGTGGAGCCCACAGCACGCGAGAGCTTCAAGCTTTTTCATCAAATCGCTCGAAAGATTTGTTCGATATTTTATCGCGATATTTCGAGAACACTTGGGGAATAGGAAGTGGATGTTTTAACCTAGATTATTTCAAAGTTTCAACTTTTTAGAGGTACGTGGAGGGTTGATGTCTTCCAGATCACAGATGTTCATTTAATATTTACTTTAATTACATTTGAAGGAGGGTGCTTCGTCATAGTACGCGAGGATTCAATCGTCACTCTTTCAAATCCTTCCACCTTTCACAGCAACGACAGTCGACGATAGACGGTCACGATTTTCCTAAATTAAATTAAACATCCCGACAGACAGGTCGAGGAGTATGGGTGTAATTACCCCTTGTAACGCTGGGTGAATATTTCAGAGAGTATCGTCGGCTGTATTCCCGCGAGCGACGATTCGTTACCAGCAGAATTCCGTGAACCGTTACGTTCGTGAAAGTTTTATTTTAGGTCGCGATTTCGATCCGAATGACAGTTTAACGAACGTTCCGTATGCACTCCGGCTGCCCTGCCATAAGATCGAACAGACGTCACTCCCCGGGGTAATGCATGTTTCATTGGATCGATTTCCAAGTGACGTCATGTAGGTATTAACCGCGGCTTCTTTGAATTATTAATCGGCTTGCACACTACGTACCCAGTGTCTCGTGCGCGTCCCCCCTACGACGTAAGTCCAGTACTTTGACCTATGGAGGATTACTTACACCCTCGCGGCCGCGATAACGCCCAGACCTCTTATCAATGAGGGGTAAAGCATCTGTGGTTCCAATGCACGTTTCGTGGGCCGCGATGCGTCGTGCGAGCACAAGGTGCATTGATCCGCGCGAGTCTTTTTCGCTTTCATGGTCTCCTAGGAATATTTCTATTTCCTTATCCTTAACAACATCCTGCGAGCTCGAATACTTATTATCCCTGACGAGATTACAATGAGACAATTAATGCAATAGCACGTCTTTTGGATCAAAATTTTTATCAAAATTTTTAATAGGCTATTCTTAGAATACAACCAACAATTTGCTCGTATTGGCCCCTTTCCGGATAAAACTACGACCACGGCTGTAAAATAATAATTGAGGAGGCGATTACACGGAGTCTGAGAAGTTGGAAAGTGTGCTTTAAAAAGTTTTTAGATGTAAGTTTCCCCGTTTCCTCAGGAATCTTAAGCAACAGCTTTCTTTTTGCTTCTCTGCCCAGCTTCCTGGAAACTTGCAGAGGATATTATGATGTTACGTGTGGTTACTTGTATAATACTTTCATGTACTAGTAACGGCAAAATGAAGTGTTTGAAATGTATGGAAGTTTTAATATATTTTTTCTCAGCTATCGAGTACCTACTTGCACTTTACAATTTTCAAGTGCTAGTACCTACTTATTCGCCGGTATTGTAATAATTTATCGAAAGTTATACACATAGTGCTACATTGGTCCGGTTTTGACGGCTTGCCAAATTGAAACTTCGCCAAGTTGTCGAAGAACGTACAGTTTATAACCAGCGGCTAATGTTAACGAACTAAATATACATTGTGCATGTGGAGCACGGGATAATAGGAAAGCTTTTGGGACATTTGCATTTTGCTTGGTCAATTGTACGGAACGTGAACGAGGAACGAAATGACGCGAGGCTCTCGCTAAATCGTAGTACGTTGGTAATAAGAGCAGGAACAAAAGAAGGCGTCAAAGTTTAACGCATAACCGACAGCGTTTATATTAAACGCGCGAAAGAAAAGGAGCGTTTCTTCTGCGGAGAGCCAGGCTCTTCTAACGCGAGTCCACCATAAAACGTCGGCAAACTCGAAATTAAATTTCGCCCGAGTATCACTCCTGCAATTTAAAGCTCGCGATTATTTCCCCCGTGCTCTAAGCGTACCGAGAACATTTATGCGGGATAATTTACGCAACGAATCCCATTACGTCTTTGATCTCTATGCCATCGGTAATCTCGTCGCCCGCGAGATCAAACGAGCAATTTTCGCGATTTTTTGCCTCTTCAACGGCGTATAATCGCGTATTCGCTGACCCTCGCCGCGTGCGAGCCAAAAAATCACGTAAATGCGTAACATTAATCTACAAAATGGACTCCCGGATTGGAGAAATGGGGTAGATTTTTCTCTTCTTCTACATTGCTCGTGATCGCAATTAGCTAAATAAAAGACGGCGGAGCGATTGTTAATATCGTAGAAAGAAGGTTATTACATTCCCTTTTTTTTTTTAAACGATAGTATTTGATTTTCTTATAATAGAAGATTACCTTATTATTATTAAATGGTGAACCAAATGGAGAACTTTTGTGAATTCCAAACACGGGGAGCTGGTCGTCTAACAAATTCAAAATCAAAATATTTAACACACGTGAAGTCTAAGAAGATAGAGTTACAATCAAGTACCATTGTTTCAAAACAAAAACATTCTATACAAGCGTTTAAGGGATAACAGCGGCGTAAGCCGTCGCGAAATTCGATTACGCTGGCACGGATCGTTGGCGATCCGCGTTACATCGGTGCGTAACACGCGCTGAACGGGGGATCCAGCCGCGTCGCGTACGTAACAAGACGACACAGGTAACCTGTCCGAACGAATAATTACGGCACGGCCAGCTGCGTCCGGTTTTTCGCGCTCGATATACAATTATCGATCCAATTACGCGAAATAGAACGGCGGATCGTATCGTTCGTTTAAGTAACCTTTATTCAATTCCACGCGTAATTGTGTTTTGACTTTGACGGCCTTTTATGTCCGCGAAAGGGTGGGAAAGGGGAGAGGAGGAGAGAGGAGCACGGTTGATCCGCGACGTGTCGGGCCGGGCCGGAAATACAAACCGGAAATATCGCGTCCACTTTAGCCCCGGGGTGCAATGGTCGCTGTAAATCCCCGATATCCCTGTGCCTCGCCTTCGAGCGTTTGCGCGAGCAGAAAAACAGTGTTTGCAAGGAACAATGAGGCTTGGATTACAATACTCGGCAAATAGAATGTTTGGAACCTATCGGGCTGAACGCTGCGTCCCATTGTCGCGCGGACCCTGTTAAAAAGGTACATCGATCGACAAAAGTGTCCGCGGACCCCGCACGACGATAAAAGAAAAATAGAACGAGCGGCAAACAGAGGAAATGGACGTGACGCCTGACCAATCGTAAATACTTGATCGTTGGGACATGTTCCTCGTTTGGGCTTGTATGGCAATTATTCCTGTAAACTTCGTTTTGTATCTAACACAAGTTTCGTAGTTATGGAGAGGGATGAACGATGTTCGTGCTCGAAGTTGGGGTAAGAAGATAAGTTTTGGGTAACGTGTACCTTAGATTGGTATCTGCCTCGTCACCCCATTGGGGATGACTATCATTTGTCTCGCATTACTAATCGTCGCGCAGTCGTTTAACGGTTAGAATGTCAGGCGTCGTAATACTCGGACGTTATCTGAGGAGCCAGCAACGTGACAGAGCGATGCCAGTTGGCTGTAGGGGGTCGATCGTCGATAAGACGATGGTTAACCTTGCGAGATACGACACCCCGAGTCCCTATCAACCTCCAAATAATGTGGGCAGTAGGAAGGGTATGAGAAGCAGCGTTCATACAATCATGGTATTGTCCATTTGCTTGAAATTTTGGAAATCTGTTTACTAATTTATTGCAGTCACTTTTTTCTCGGCACAGACGCGATTGTAACAACAATGCTTTGTTTGTTACTTGATGAAAAAATACCATAAAAACTGTTGGGACAGATTATATTACATATTTAGTTTAATACTTTATTGATTCATTGTTACATATTTTCATGAACCGTGTCACTGTCGAAACTCAGTGTTATATGCCAATGCTTCAAAGTCCCAAGATTATTGCAGAACCGTACGCATATTGATCTACATGTGCTTGGTCTTAATTAGTCCAATGCCTGGAGCAACGATCATTTTCCAACCCTCGTCCCCCAATATGTCTCCTCGCTCTATGCAAATATCCAATAACGTTCTAAAGCACCGCTCAGTTGTCGTTA
This sequence comes from Andrena minutula, assembly GCA_929113495.1. Lineage (NCBI taxonomy): Eukaryota > Metazoa > Arthropoda > Insecta > Hymenoptera > Andrenidae > Andrena > Andrena minutula. The sequence goes on from OV815993.1 coordinate 4,343,674, forward strand.
CGGTCGTTAAAATCGGTCGAATCCATCAATCTAAGCTTATATCTCCTGGTCGTGACGTTTATCCCAGAGGTTCGAGGGTTCCTGTAAGCCCTGCGGGACGAGGTTCAAAGAAAACATATTTTCCAAAGGGCCCGGGGCTAAAAATTAATATTCTTCGCTGAGATCTCTCCCTCCCTTTGCCGGTTCAACCCACTTCGAAATGGAAGCGGGAACGAGCGACGTAGAGGCCGAAACTGTTTCCCAAACTGTCAACCAATTAATCTTATTAATTTGTCCCCGCGTTCCATCGACCCCCTCGCGGTCCCGTGATTTATGAAACCGTTTAATTAAAGGCTTCATAAAGACGCCTCCAGGGCCTGCCCCCGTAAACGGCCAATCCATGCTCATTGATCTGTGCGTTAATGATCGACGAGAACGACGGAAGTTAAGGGAAGAATGGGGAGAAATGGAAGTTTCGGGGCTCCCGTGCTGAAGGAATTTTTTATTAATTAAATCGTTGCTCGATATTTTACGGATGTCAAATGATCAAAACATCGTTTCGATAGGTACTAGCATTTTACGTTTGAGATGAATATTCCCATCATCAAATTCAGTAGAAAGTATCAACCATTTCTGAAACACTACGTGCATACTGAGATACGAAATGAAATATGTATGTACTTTGGTGCCCAAGGCATCGCACTTGTAATTCTAAATCTCAACAGGTACCACTAGAAACTTGCTCGTGACGAGCGGCGGTTAATCGCGTAGAACCGTTCAGAACAGAACCGTCCACCCCTCGAGGCAGCTTAGCGACTGAAAGCTTTTCCATCGAGGATCTTTGATCAATTATCCTTCGACGCGCTCCGAGTAGAAAGTTCGCGACAGTAAATTCCAAGCTAGAAAGACTCACGCGTCTGCCTGATGGTAAAGGCACTAATTAGCCGGATCCTAATTATCCCAAACTGTGTGTGTGACGTTGACAGTTAACGGGAGCCCCGATTATCCTGCGTACAGCGTGAACGAGGCTTACATTGCTCACGGCTGTTCAAACGTTCCATAATTACGACGGGGAATTACGCAGGCAATAACCGTAGCCCGATGGAAGGCCTCAGCTGCACAACCTCGCGACTCTTTGCCATTTAAACGTCATCCACACCTTCCTCGAGACGTCCTTATCGACATCCATAAAAATGCAACATACGAAATTTCATAGAAATGAAGTATCAATTAAAGGAAACTGTATTTAATCCACTGATTCCCAAGATTAGAATTCTGTGACCGCTTAGTCTATTCTAATATTAAACTGGCAGAGAACTGAGTAAATCGACGTCCTATAGTTAGCTCAGCTGATAAAATGGCGATTTTGCTATTTGAATCCTGATGACCGGCTTTCCTTCTGCCTGCAATTTAAACTCTAATCATTTCATTTGTTAAACGAGCGTTTCAATCACTTGTGGTGTCCAGCTGGTCGACGAGTTCCTTGTCGCAAAGTCTGACATTCTACATAGCTGTTACCCACAGAAGAAAGCTTTTTCGTTCCACCATCGACGTGGCTCGACCAACTGACCGAATACGAACGCCTCTCCGACCGTTCGTGATCAAAACCGAACCCAATTAAACCTCGCCTTGAAACGAAATCGTTTGGAAGCCGGGTCAGCAGAGGTAGCTGGCTCGGTATTAGGTCCGGTAATTACATCGCCAAGGATATCTTCAAAGGCACGTCGAAAATGTCACTTTGAATCTTTTTCGGTCACAGCTGCCCTTTCGTGATCGCTGGGCCAGAAAGGCGAATCGAAAAGCAGTCGATAGCAGCCACGTTCTATTCGCGAAGGAAGCTTTGTTATTAGGGATTCTTCTATCGGCCAGACTTTGATAATCCGTTTTTTTCTTCAAGCGACCTTTTGCCATTAGAACGATCGCGATATGTACGACAGATCGTATAGTTGGGAAAATTATAGGACAGGCATTGTTCAACAAGGTTGTGTGTTATTTCATCGCATCAGAATGAAATTCGCCCGAGAACGGTGCCAAATACGTTCGACAGCCTTGGTTGTGGTAAACAAAAGGTCCGCGCGCACCATTAATGTCGCAGGGACGGGAAAATGTTTTTGTAAACCTGTCAGCGTTGAGTTTCATCGACGACCGTTGTACAACTTTTACATTTTCCAGTGACGATCACTCGTTCATGGGGAGGGGGCGTAATTGCGAACGAAGGGTGTTGGAAAAGCCTGTGATGTGACGTAGGAACAGAGAAGCGTGTACCGTACAGATTGCTTTTTTGTGCCCCAAAATAACTTCATGGTACCGATTATTACTAGGAAATGTCAGTTAAGCCTCGTTCCAACACGTGGTCCAACAATTTCCGAGTCAATGCAGTGGGCTCTCGATGATTCTTCAGTAAAGAGTAATTTTAAAGAGCTGCAAAAGTGCCCTATAATTGAAAACGAGAGCCAAAGTTTCATTCTTAAAAATTCATGCGTTTTGTGTCAAAATGATCATCAGGATAGTCGCAAACAAACCTCAGGCAAAAGCATATCTACACTAATCTACACATTTCTAGATTTTACTGTATCATTCACAAGTGAAATCCCTTACACGATTGTGTCCTTATAGCCTCACGCATAGTGATTGTACGATATCAGTCAGCATTCGTAGTACATTAATTAAGAACACTGTAAGGGAAGTTCCATAATTTCCATAGCATGTATCCAATAATGCCATCCCAACTGCTTCAAGTATACCCTCTGTCTCGCTTTGGCTACGTACGTACATAGCTTTATGCTGCACGTGGAACGCGTAAAACGCACCCGTACGTCGTGCTATTCAGGCGTACGACTATTGTGCTCCACGATAGATAAGGTTTACAACGTGATAACTGGTAGAAAGGCGCGCGGTGCGGGGGCGATACTCCTTGCGTGCCGGCTTTCCGATAAACCCACCCCACGAAGGGCTTCTTGCTGTTGGCAGGGCTGCGAGCCGTTCGTGACACGTTGCGTGATGATCTACAGAACCGAGACGGTTTATTCCCGCGATCGACCGCGCATCGGCGATCTCGCCTTCCCCCGTGCAACTTCTTTCATTAAAGTTCCACCCCGAAATTGGGCCACCTGCTCGAAAGAGTCGCGGGCACGATCGCGAAATTCCGAGAACTTCTCGCTCGATATATTGGTTTAAAAGTTGCCAGGCTGCGTATCTTCGGGGATATTGAAAAACGCGAATAGAAACGTGTGCTCGATAGCGCTAGTTTCGTTCTAGGCTACCGATGTAATTCAATGACGTGGAAGTTGCTCCGGGAATTGGGTAATTTTTTAATAGAATTGAGAGGGAATTTGCGAAAGGAAAACGTTCAAGTACTCAAAACTATTCTACATTACTTTCGAACAAGGAGAATTCGAGTTGTATGCCCGCAGAAGGGAATTCGGAAAGTTCGCGCTCAGATGTACCTACGAAAATGTGTGGCAACAATTCGTGAATTCGCGCGTTTCACTCGGCGGAAGTGAAAAATACAGCGTTTTTCGGGGCCTGGGGGATATTGACGATTTCAGGTTTTAGGAACAAAGTTTTTCCATTATGGACTTATAACTTGAGTTTTATTAGTTCCGCCAGTGTGGCGTAACTTGGGCAAACTGATGCTAGGATCTAAATCCTAATTTTTCCCATCTTAATAGCAAACTTTACCGATTCTGAAAGAAAAACTCCGCTCTAAACTTTGCCACTGGTTACTCCCATACTCGTCACTTAAGGGGACTAGGCAGTTGAAAAATGGATTTTTTTATTGCCTTTTTCGAAAGTATTATCTTTTCTGAATAAAATGCCGGTTTGTTTATATTAAAAGTCGAAAAATGGTGGATTTGGCAGCTAAAAAGGTGAAGCGGCAACCTACAGCGTCGCCTTTGCCCAAAAACTGTAAACGCGTTTTTCTGAAATCTTTTTCTCTCTTAGTTTTTCTCTGCTTGCGAACGAACGGAGGTTCAGATCGTCTTAAAAAAATTACAGAATATATAAAACATGTGTCATTTCCCGCTCAACCTATAATATGGTCCGCTAAAATTCGAGATTTTTATAAAAAAATTAAAAAGTCACGGATTTTTAGTAAACTACAAACACAACTGACTTTTTCTTGAAATAATCACAGCATTTCGACCACCAATTTAATAATTCTGTTTTAACTTTAGTTTTTATTGGTTGCGCGGGAAACTGCGGATGTAACAAACAAGAATCACACCTTGAAATTGGATTACGTCACTTTTTAAGATGAATATTACAACAAAACTACAGAAGGACGTTAAAATGTTTACTAGTCAGCACCGTAATTTTTAAAGCACGTGTATATTGAATTTCGAACCTACTTTTTTTCAATGTCTGCGATCATAATAAATATTGGATAAAAGGATACATCTAGATTTGCTTTCATTTCTTTGTAAATACATTAAAAATAAAGTGTTTCATTCACGGAAAACGACTGCCTAGTCCCCTTAACTCTTTGCTTTTTTGTTCCCTTTTGCCGTGGTTCGAGGGCGACTTTCCTCGCGAGTGGAAGAATCGGTACCATTTGAAGTTGGGGACCTTTTCTCTCGACTTCCATACAATTCAACCTCGATATAATACGAGATATACAAATGAACAATTACATTTCCCCCGAAAATCTAGCTCAAAGTATACAGTATCAAACTTTTTGACCAGAAGACGCGCGGACACGCTCGAATTCCATACGGTAAAATTACAGTCGCGGTGGTTCCGCAGAAATTATTTCCAACCGCGGACAAACACGACTTCCAATTTATTCTCATTCGATTCGGTTCTGATACATATTCAGGAATCGATATTTCCTCGTGCCACGTGAACGGAAGAAAAAATTTTTCTTTTGTGCCAGATATTGGAATTGCTTTTTTCCTCGAAAGCCGCCTTTGTGCTAGCAAGCCACGCGAAGCGAAAGCGGCTGAAAAGAGCACGTGGATGTCATGCAGGTACACGTTACCCACCCTACTCGTTTTTCCCTTTTTCTCTTTCCCTCTCTTTCTTTCTCTCTCTCTCGTTCCCTCTGGCCCTCTCTCTTTATTTTAACCCGTGAAAATTAGGGCAGCGACCGAGATAAGGGTGACACACCACCACGCGAACAACCCCCGCGGTCGGTTTCGACCCTTGTTAACGCGACTTTGCCCGGTCGAGTCCTGGCATAACCAGGCACAGAAATACTGAGATCGTACTCCCATTAGTTCCAGAACCGTGCAGACCGATATTCTCGCAGACATTATTGCGAACAGACGCAAGGTGCACGCGAACGTAATGCGCCAGCGAGACTTGTTACCGACGAAAATGTGGTTGATACTGTTTTAACAGAAGAAACAGAAAAAAAAGAATGGGGGAAATAAAGGAAAGGGAAAGGAGTACCGCAGAGCTGCGGCACAGTATCGCGATGATTGCCTTTAAATTGCAACGCCAACTGGTAATATGTTTCTAATGGGCACGTTTGCTCGCCCATGAATCGATAAACAATTTTTACCACGGGGCGAATGTCTGAAACCACCTTTTTCTCTCTCTCTCTCTCTCTCTCTCTCTCGCTCTCGGCGCTGTCAAAGTCTATAATTCGTTGCCGGGAAAATGGGTCAGAGCAGAACGGGCGATGATTTCACGCAACGCTCACCGTTCCTGACGTATCCTTTCATCAGCCGACCATGGATTTTTCCGCGTTTTTCTTGATTTTCAAACCGATGCGAATCGCATTCCCAATAATTCGCACCCAAAGCCGGCCGCAAAGGGACGATTATTTACGGGCGTAGCGTTATCGAGCGCGGAGTTTACGGTTTAATGCGTGAAAGGTGTTGACAGTTTCTTCGGGGAAATATATAGAACGTGGGAAAAACAACGATTGGTCGGGAGCTTTTTCCCCCTTTTTTTTTACAACGGAAGCAGAGTGGCTGCCATGAAATGCGCGCGTTAAAGTTACCAACGCGGACGTTGTTTCTCATTCAAATTTTTTTTTTCAACCGCAGTATCGATAAGTCCCGATACCACGAGGCTCCCGAAACTGGGTCAGTTTTATCTAAAACCAATCCCAGTTTTTCCCTCGGCAAACCACTGGCGTTGAATACATCGTTCCAGCGATATTACAGAAAGTCTTTATCGTAACCTATATGCAAACAGTATTGACTTGCTGAAATTCTGTTGAAATTCGATAAAGGCTCCTCGCTGCTTCCCTCCCTGTAATTTCTCTAAAGATTAACGAAACGACGTGCACTGGCCACCCACGAGGAATAACCCCCGCAATATATAATCTCTCGCTCGCCTTTCAGCAAACTCTCTCACTCCCACGACACACATAATCCCAAATTACAAGTAAACCTTCGTTCGTTATAAAAGAAGTACCGCGAAAAAGTAAAAGGAAGCGGAAAAACAAAGAGGACTACAGCAAAGAAATAGCCTTCGTGCACGTTCAATCGAATCAGAGGGAAAGAAAACAAACCTACAATCAAAGAACAGCGCTCGACGATTGGTCGCTGACTTCGTTTCATCGAGGGCGCAGGAAAAAGGAAGACGAGAAACTCTGTACACCATGGATGGGGTGGTTGAAGAACCTTCTCCTCCTCCTCCTTCTTCTCCTCCTCCTTGTGGACAAATGGATCGATACACTCGGCAAACGATAAACCATAGGCACGCGTTTAAATAAAGCCTGGATTCTCTTTATGGCGGGACTAGCTTCTCCTTGGAGTCGTGGTTTGGTCCCGTGCCGAGGCAGCCAGGGGGTGGCTGTCGCGGAGGAGGCCTGGGACGGGGATGAATACACACTCGAGGCATGCCTCGGTACCAGGGGATGCGTGCTTTCGAGGCTATTTGTTGCGTGCCTCGGCACGTGCTGTCCCGATATTCTGTTTGCCAGGGTAAAGACTTTGCTCTCTCTCTCTCTCTCTCTCTCTCTCTCTCTCTTTGTGTGAATGGTGCGTAACACGCGACCCCGTGTGCTCGCGTCTTCCAAAGCGCGTTAATGCGTGCGGCTGCATCCACGATATCCCGCGACACGTGCTGTCGCCCTCCGATATCACGGGCGATTTCACCGTCCAATATTTCCCGAACGATATTACGCGACTGCCATTTACAGACTGTCCCACCCACCCCCGACCGGGCGGACGCTAACGAATTCTTCGGACGTCGTAATATTTGGATGGGCTTTTGAAGTTTTATGGGAAATAAAAGGGGAACAATACGTTATACGGCCTGTCCAGGGAGCACGGTCGTCGATGAGTTATATAAGTTTTCCACCCTCGACCCCACCGGAAGAAAATCGATGGTTATGATGGGTAAGTGGCCCCATCGGACTTTGACGGTCCTTCGCCGAGGAGTCTGGTCAATCGATGCTCCTCCTTTTTATTTGAGTTGCACGTTGAACGTCAGTGGTATGTAGTAAGTTGTGGACGAAAGGCTCGAGGCACCATTGCATCACAAGGAATGCTTCAACACTGATTTCTTATTCCTCTGCAAAATTTCTGTCGTGCAAAACCTCGAGGGCGTGTTAAGCATTTATATCTGAATCTTCCAATGTCCACGCGTTCGTCGATTGGTTAATCGTGTGTCCATGAACAACTGGAAAACTGGGTTACGTGTATGAATTTCGCTTCGAAATGGGACAACTGGGGTTGATGGGATTTCTCGAGGCGGCGGCTCGAGGTAGGAGAAAAGGCACGAGGATATACCACGTCGCTCAGGCAACAATCGTGCACGCCATTTGCTGCCGCGGCAGTGATCCTCGAAGCCTACATAAACGCGACGCGTTGTCCTGGTGGCGAGAGCTTCCGGGGAACCCGTGTACCGTCACTCGTGACACGCTTTCCTCCATATCGAGCTGCCAGCTGAACGTCACTCCAGACAACCAATTCCATTTAAATATTTTACCATCGTATAAAATGCACGCAGCTCGTGCTTTTTTATCCTGTCGATTGCATACACTTTTTTCCGAGTCGCCGAATGAAAATTTCAACGAAATCGTCCATTTCACTTGAACCTATCGGTGTATTTGAATAAATAACCACTCGCGAATAGAACGTCGCTGTGCACGCGCGCGTGCACGGTGTTCGTGTCAGATTAATTACAAATTTAACGAGCTTTCATTGAGTTTTTATTGAATCGTAGGCAGCTGACGCGGTGTGTAGCTTCGCCGATTAAATGTGCCTTCGATCGGCGCCAACAGAAAGAGCTGATCATAACTAATAACTGTGATACAGGAACGGGTCACGCGACAAGGTGTTGGTGAAATTAATATCGGTGAGCTTGCCATGAACTGGCACCCTGGAGATTTTGAAAAGTGAGGATTGAGAGGTGGGGACAAAATATTATTAGTGGTCACTTCAAGTATTCTTGTGATCTTCAATTATTAAATTTTAGTTTTAATAAACTTCTCGTCAGAAACTTTCCAGTTGCTTTTCATTGGATTAAAGGTGAAACTCAGACAGAATGTCTGTGCACGTAGGGAACGCCAGCCACGCAAAATGTTCGTGCACAAGCTGGTCTGCATCACATTTTTGGTAATCCCAACGAGCGCATTAGACCCTCCCATTTATGTGGCGCGAGTAGTCTGGGCGCCATTGTCGTGTAACTAATGGAAATTTAAGCCCGTCCGTGAATCCAGCCTTTACTCCTCACTGGCATGCGTGTCACGTATCACTTTCCGCTGAGCCTTCGGCAAACACACCTGTTTACGATATTCCCGGATGATAACAAGCAGTCTTATCTCCTACTGTCGTTCCACGCGAATTTTCTTGCGCCGGAGCAGCTACTAATACTATCCTTCGTTTTTTGTTACAGGTGAGCCCGAATTTTGTATACCGAGCTTCCCCTGTTCCAGCGTACAGTATGTATGGAATCTACACCAGTAATTTAAGTAATCTCAATTTCACTCAAAACCCATAAATACTATTCTTATAAATACTGGAATATAGCAACAAGAACAACAGAAAACCCCATTCGTTGAAGGTATTAACCTTTCGTGATCACATCTTCTTGTACCTAATCACAAGTTGGTCACATGGGGTTCACTGCACCCCAGCGTCATTTTTAAGTTACCATTTTCACATTTTTGAATCTTTCAACTTTCGAGTGATAATTCTACATTCGCAATAGAAATGTAAATTCCGGTACGATGAAATTTGTAATTGAAAAAGAGCGATTTTCCACGGTTTGCAGTAAAGAGCAATTTTTTTCATGATTAATCCCCTTTGTAAGTCGTAAAAGCGCGACATTTGAACTCGAAAATTGCTCTTGGGATCCTACATTGGGATCGCGTTAATATCGCGGGTAAAAAGTCGAACAACTGAAAACCGTCGTAACAAATAGAAATGAATATTCATTTCAATTAAACCCAGAGGAGTAGACTTAGGGGACACGATATTTCACTGTAGCCCGTACTTATTGCCATTTCTGTATCACTGTCGCCGAAATTTCCGTACTGGGACCGACCGGAACTATAAATATACGTACTTTCCAGTGCACGATTCTGTGTTAGAAAGAATTGCGAAGAAGTACAGACAGCAGGTGCATTAGTCGAGGTCGTATGTATGGGTCCCCAGGAGAAATCATAAGGTCTTACCCTCGCCCTTTGTAACACCGGTACCCGCGAGGGGCGAGCGGCCCTAATAAATCCTAATACTAAATCACCCCCCCCCCCCATCCACCCCCTCGCCCACCTCCGGCTATTACTCATATTTTGCGCGCTCACGGTCGCAGACGGCACGCGGGGCACACATAAAGCAAGCTTTGTTTTCGAAACGTTACACGGGGTTACGTTTCATTAAATGTGACGTGACCTTCTTGGCGATCAAGGCGGGGGGCATTAGGTAATTGCCTTACGGGAGCCGGCCCGTTATCGATTACTTTTTAAATCGAACTGTTGGTCTTTAATTACGGCAATATCCCCGGGTTATCCACCCTCGTCTTAAGCCGAGCGACGTCTGTAATTTGCTCGCTACCGTGCGCTTTGTGATCTCGTTGGTCGGACACTAAGTTCCGGCCTGCTCCAAGTTTATTCCCTGCGTTTCGTGGAACGGGCTGAATTATAACAGCAGCGAGAAATAGATTACTTTTATCGGCGAGGTACGATTCGCGCTATTATTCGTGATTGATGGGTTCGTTCCAGTGGAAATTTTTCAAACCTCCGGGACAAAGTACATAGTTGGATCTTCGACGCCTTGCTTATTCATATTTCATAGGTTAAAACACGTGGGGTGTGCATAAGGGATACAAATCGGTCGGTGTTTCAAACTACACACTAAGCAGTCTCTATCGCAATAACGGTCGATCAGCGTCGGTATGATTTCTACCACGATTTCCATGAATTTGATTAAACGTCCTTATCATTCCCCAAGTAATTCAGTGTGTGACTTACCTTCGTTATTCAGTACCCGTCTGCGCTTCTCCGGCAATTCACCGAACGTCCCCACGGAAACGCACAATTCTGACTTCGACACGTTGATTGTAGGCATTTATCAGGCCGCAACAAGCGGCGCGAATGGTGGGCGCGAGTAATTCGGAATTTGTCTCGCGTCCGGTCGCCGCGAATTCGTCCCCATTTGTCCCGGCCGGCGGCCCACGGATATCAATATCCGTTTTGTCGAATTATGTTCATGCCTGTTCGGCGTCAGCGTGAAATCAGCGGCGGTACGTGTAACCGAAATGTAATTACAAACGGCCGCTCGGCAAACACGTGCGTCTGATAACTATACACGCACGTGCCCCGGCCAGGTCCGCGTACCGGACGTGTACTCACTTATGGCCGTTGTATCAGCACGGGGAAGAACAATGAGCGTACACGGGCCAGTGATTATTCCAGCGTACACTCGGCTGAGAGGAGAGAGAGAGAGAGGGAGAGAGAGAGAGAGAGAGAGAGAGGCGGGTGGCACGTACTTTTGTTTCTTGCAACGTGATCGGGCGAACCGGCGTGCCTGAAACTGCCGTTTTTATGACGCTCGTCGCAGACTCCGCGTCTCCGTGCACCGCGGTTAATTATACATGTAACTCGACGGTTGGTGGCGATTTACGTGTCACGATAACGGAGCCACAACGTTCCCGGCATTGTCTTTCGGAAAGGCGCGCGAAATCTGACGGCTTTGTTTACGCGACAGCCCGTTACGAGCGCGCTTTAATGGGCTGCTCGTTCCACTTTGTATCGCTCAATTTTTAACCCTCGAGGCTTGAACCACTTTGTAGTTGGTTGCGCTGACGAGGTGATTTTGGCGGAGGCTTATGAATAGGAAAATTTTGGCTGCTTCGAATAGTCGCGCGCGACGTGGCTGGGGTTTGAGTGGATGGTGCCTGTGCCGCGTCAGACGCCGCACTGCTGAGAATTACGTTGAATTCCATCGAAATGGGTATCTCACGGGTACAAAAGACGATAGAATACTGTTGTAGGTGAGTCGAGGAAACCATAAACCGTTGATAAGTTCGCAGATTATATTCGTGTTCGCTGTGTGTGTTAACTATTGTCAGATGTCTCGGAAGAATGGCAACATTCGTGGCGAGTAGTGGATTCGTCTTTTCGAGGGAATATGGTATATGGACAAACACGTCGCTGCACGTATGACCAATCGTCCATCGTCACCATTATATTCCAATCACGGTGGACATGCTAGTTTCGCGATAAATTATTTGCGCCCGTGCAGAGAGCGTTCCTACTGGCGTGCATCGATAACGAGCCAATTAGCGTGTTGTCGCCCAGTAACGATACAACGCGTCCCATCGATCGAGTACTCGCATAATCGTTCAAAAAGGCACCGCAGTGTTGGTCTCGTTGAAGCAACAGTGCGCCCTTGACTGCTCCGCGACGTACGAGCCTATATAAATTGATAATTGTACGAGTCTTCTCGTCCAATTATAATCGCGACGCGTTGTTTTATCGTCCCGATCGCGGCCCCGTCAATTAATTTCAGGAAGCACGTTTCGGTGCCCCGATCGCCATTTTCTTCCCGTTCAATTACCGCCTGGCAAATGAGATAATTGCGCGAGAAAAAGACAGGAAGCCCGACAGTTCTTCTTCTGTTCTTCGCACGGGCGGAACTTCCCGGGCCGTCGAATATATCAGAGGCTGATTCGAATTCCTCAGGCCAGTTGGCGTGATTGAGAGCAATTACGCAGTTTCTTACGTGGCCCCTACCCCCTTTGGTCCAATTATTTGCTTTTCTCGAAATTAACCGTAAATTACCCGTCTCACGAATCGCTCCCCTAAGGTGGATTCGATCTAACTGGCATCGTGATCCACCCAAGTCGTGTTCGTTTTTATAGCTGATGTTGGATTGTTCTCCGAGTTGCTTCGAACAGTATTCTTTTCTTTGAGAATGAGGCAGCGTCTTCAGATTTTACGAAGAAAAATTTATACAATACACGTTTCATTGTCTCGGACAAATTGTACCTAATTCATTTACTGCTTATAAAAATGGCGTACACCAATTTTTATTTCAAATAATTTTGCCCATCTCTAATATAAACTCATTTTCCATAATTTATCACAGACAGCGACGAGTATATAATACGACGAAGCTCAACGAAATATCATTCTCTGGAACCTTCGTCCACCACTCTGCTGGCCTTTTATAACAGCCTTTAGCGCTATTTTCACTTGATCGTTTTCGTAGCGTAAAACGGGGCAGAAGTAGGCGGGGAAGTATAGCGCCGTCGAGGGCTGCGGTTTAAGCGTCCAGCACTTCCGCCGTGTCAAAGATAATCCAGTGGAAATATCGTAACGCCTGGAACGAGTGTTCTAAACACGACCGCAAACAATGCTACTTGAACATCGGTTTAACGGAGATGTATTAACACGAAATTGGAGGCAGGCGATAACACGAATATCCGTTGCTGCCTGAAAGGAACCGACATCGCACGGTCACGGCTCCCATATCCCAAGAAAAATAGTGTAGATACCCAACAGCGATGGATAATACAACTGTTCTCCTTAATCGCATTACTCTGCAGTGGAAAGTATCCAATAATTCCCGTTCATAGAAACGGGCAGCATACCGTCGACCCACGCGTGGTCCCTCGGATGTCAGAAGCAATCAGGAGCATTTCCATCTATCATAGAGTTAGCCTATTTTCTCGCCCGTCACGCTGCCCATTCCGGCACCAGGGCGACAACATTTCGGCCGGCGGTGCGATCGAAAACAGCCGAAAAAGAGCAAAAAGGAAGAATTGACGCGCTCGCAATTTCGCGTTCCGCGCGTATATCGGCAGGCATCGTGCGGCTGGTTGCGGCGTTCGAGGTGGCGGAACCGGTGCCGTCGGTGGCCTGCTATTTGCATACGTGGGTCGACGGGTGGGGAGGGGATGGCGGACGGGGATGGCGTAGGCGGCGGAGGATGGCAGGCTTTAATGCCCATGCATCATGCATATTCAAACCCCCGGCACGGTACAGCTGTACACGGAAGCTAAATCCCAACGCGCGTCTCCGCCAGCCCCCGCGGTACACCCACCGTTCTATCCCGTCTCTTTCCCTCTTTGTTCATGGACGCGAGGCGTCCTCCAGCCGCGTACATGTGGTGGTGCTCGCGTGTCTGCGCGCTCGACGCGTGCACGTCTCTCTCTTTCTCTGCTTTCTCTCTCTCTTATTGAAAATCAAAATTCAAGCGAATTAGTTGGGCGGAGACCTTGGGGAGAGGCTGGCCGCCTTCTCGAGCGACGACGCAGAATTGCTGGAGTCGAGGGTGCACACGAATCGCGGAGATTCCCTTTATATTCGCCTTGCGCTGCTCGTGTTCGTGGACACACGTACACGCCACGGGGAAGTATAATTGCTCAATCGCAACCTGGCTGGCCAGTGTTGTAAGTGGATCCATGGTACCCTCACCTGCGGCCGGGATAATTAAACTTCGCAGACGCGGTGGCGCTCTAGCCCCGTCCGCTCGCGATGCGTCTGGAAAGTCGTGATTCCCGATCGGCTGGTCGATGGGGCGGCGAGAAAAAAAATTGTTCGAGGGTAGCGGGGAGTTCGTGAAATTTCGATATTCGATCTCTGAGGGGTTCTATGAGGTTTCCTCTTCCTGTCTTTGGCTCTTCTTCTTTGCGAGGCTGAGATGGGGATTGTGCAAGGGGCGGAGGAGAATTGTGTTGATAGAACTCATTCGTGATGGAGGTATAGTTACTGAGTTTCCTCAGAAGTTGGGGGAACGCAGTTTTATTGGGGGTGGATTAATAAGTAATGGTGCTAGAGTTCCATGGAAATGAATACACCACTGTGATTCGCTTGTATTAATACATGCAATTTGAAAACTCGGTACGCGAGAATTAACGAGAAGTATAATTTATCTCTCATTGTAAAAATTCCGCGCATACGCTGCGAGAATCAGGTCTGAACGGCGTAATAAAGACCCAATGGGAATATTGACTTTTGCATATATGATTTTTAATAATACGGTGCATTATAATATTCATTTGACTACGCAGTAGGAAATATGGAAATTTCGATCGTTGCATGAATATTATTATCATACCTATAATATTACACGGTCGAGAATTAAAGGTACCGTGTGCTGATCGTCTCGCACGTTTACATTACAAACATCAGAAATGAGAAAACGCGTTCATTCTGTTACCGTGACGTTGCGTAAAATCCCATTGTCGATCTAATGACGATTTTCAGTCGGATTAATATTGCGTAACGGCATTAATGTACCTTCAATTTCGTTTTTCATTTAACACGGCACAAAAAGCATTCACTTTGAAGATGAAACGAGCGCAATATCGTTTTAAGTAGAAATATGCGCGTATAGTCAGCCACGAGCCTTTAATAATTAAACTGCTTAGGCGATAAACACTAGCCCTGCGCCACAATCGATTCTGTATCAAGCGGTTATTATTCCTTTCACCCTAAGTTTATTGGTGCACTCGAAAGGAACACGATCTCAAAGCGAATCATTATACCTTCCCCAGTGTCGAATCGAATCCCTGTCTTCAGAGCGCCGAATCATTCGACCCCTTCTTTACAGCGGGTCCAAAAACGATCGTTCGAAAACGCGTGATCGTCCCCCAGCCTCTCGTTGCCAGCAATCTCTCCTCGGCACTCTCAGCTTATTTCGCTCGGTCGACGCGGAGGCGTCTGCGTGGCCGCGAATCGCGTTAGGGTACGAGTGAATAGGAGATCGGCCCCGTCTCACCGGGGCAGACGCGATTCCGTGTAAAATTGGAAACGAGGCGGTAATAAAAAGCTCCAATTTCCCCGTCGTTTCTCTTACTTTGTCGTCGCTCGACTCGGTTCCTCCCTGCCTCCACATTTCTCGGCCGCTTGCTCGCCCCCGCCCCGATAGGGGGCAGGAGTGGGTGTAGGAACATCGTGGCGACGCCTCGGGGGCAAACGGTGCTGAATAGAGCCAGGAAGAAGGCGGACGAGGGTGCAAAACCCGGCTCGACCCGGCAGAGTAGACAGTTTAGCCAACTTTCAGATTTACACCCTTGCAGTTCGTTCACGGGCCGCCTGCTTCGAGGGAGAGAGAGGGAGGAAGGCCTCCGTTTCGCTCGGGGTCGGATGGGACAGGATCTCGGCCCTTACGCTGTACAATGCTCGATTTTCTTGCGTGTGTGCGCGCGTACTAGTGTCTACAAGAACCCCCTCGAACCCCGGCGACCGTTGGGGGAAGTTCCGTTCGCCGCGCGAACAGGTTGAAAGTTCGATCACGGGATCCGCCGGTGTGAATGTCGGGCTTCAGTGAAAACCCACGGCACCGTCGTTTCCCATGATTTATAGCGTGTCCTACCACCAACGAAACGCAACCAGAATCCTAATTCCTTGCGCTAAGGCATCGTACAGGAACCAAACTATTCCATAGTACCTACATTCAAAATCATGGTTGATATTTATTGCCAATAAAGTTGAATTAAAATCTTGAACCGTGCACCATATTTTGATATTTTTGGACAACATCTCACTGCTGTTCAACCCGAATATTCTATTAGATTTCATTTGAACGTGCCTGTCTTCATTTAAAGCGCGTTATCTCCGGTATTGACTTATATCTCGTACATTACAAGAGAAAGAGAGCAGATGAGGAAGACATCAAAGAAAGCAGCGACCACCCTTCCCGATAATCTGTTACCCATAAAGACTGAGGCTCCCTCGATAGCTAGTGCAAGAATCCGACCGCCGTGATGCGCGCGCCCTCCGAAGCGGTCTCACACACGCCTGTAGGTGTTCGAGCGGATTAACCAGCATCCTCCCGCCCCGCCACGGTCTCCCGCTGCCCTCTTCATCCTTAATAAACGACGAAAGTCTAATGTACTTATCGCCCTCGCTAAATAAGCGCCCCGTTCGCCGAGCACTCTTCGGCGTCAAAGAAATGTAAGCAGCTTATTTATTTCGTCGTTTGATAAATACCGGCAATTAAGCTTAAAGAGAGCGCTGCTGGGACGGGAAAGGCCACGGCTCAGGGGAAAGGAGCTGCGAACGGGTGGACGGAGGAAGGGGATGAAGGATGGAGAAGAAGGGGAGGAACGTCGATGGTTGCGCAGACGTTAGAGGACTCACGGATGCTCGACCGCGAGAGAGGAGAGGATGAAAACGTCAAAGGGCGAGGAGGATGGCCGCGCGAAAGCGGAAGAGACCGTTGGAGAGGAACGGGGCCTTTCTCTTCTTATCTGCAACTTCCAATATACCGAATCTCGAACCCCTCCGGTTTTCCGTTCGCGCCAGGCCCTCGACGCCTCCGTCGTCTTAATGCAATAAATGATCTCATTCCAGTGATAACTGTCTTGATATATCGCGAGCAAGAGGGAGCTGATCTTCCCACTCGCTGGAGAAAGCTGTGGGACGGGGCCCGGGCAGGAAGAGAGCCGAACTTCCTTTCCAGCGAGTGGAAGGCTACCCGGAGATGATCCCGACTCGATAGATAAGACGCTACCCAGCCGTCACTTCATTTATCTGTCCACTCGCCTATGCATAGCTGTTTATCTCCCACGCCTCGTTTATATACGTGCTCCCCGTATTCTTACGGCCCCTGGGTTCTTGAGAATTTTGGAAGCTGCGGTAGAACACTCCTCGTCACTTCACATCTTCACAATCTCTAAGTTCATGAGCATCTCGGGCGGAGCTACCCCCGACCAGTTTAATCGTTCAGAGTAGTAAGTTTCTAGAACCTTTAACGCTTTGGAGTTTTCTTTGAAATTAGTCAGTACTTGTTTAAACTCAGAGGACGTCATACAGTTTGTTGATAATATTGACTGGGACTACTTGAAGAGCCATTGGTTATATTAGAACACTCAACTGTATTAGGACCAGTACCCGAAAAATAGAAAAACTTGATATAAATAGAACTTTTGCTATAAAATATCGTGTAACCTCATGGAGTTCCCTCGGGAGGAAATCTTTATGCTCTATTAAACATCAAAGGTTAAAACTGACCCTGTTACTAATCTTCTTTACAAACGTGTCCCTTCCTTCAAGTATCCAATCTTCTACTATCTAACAAGTATGTAATAGATACCCGATGTTGTCGAGTAACGCGCAATCGAAGCGTCCTATCTCCAGTAACGCGTGGATCGTAAGGTTATCGTGGTGGGAAAACAGTAGATTTTCAGGCGTA
Organism: Andrena minutula; assembly: GCA_929113495.1. Taxonomy (NCBI): domain Eukaryota; kingdom Metazoa; phylum Arthropoda; class Insecta; order Hymenoptera; family Andrenidae; genus Andrena; species Andrena minutula. The sequence continues at coordinate 4,361,202 of OV815993.1, forward strand.
TTTCACCCGACGAAGACAGGTGGGGCAGAAGTTCTTCCCCACCTTCCCCTGCGGTGGCCGACCTTTACTTCTCATTGGAGTTTTCGCCGGTGTTCGCCGGGGAAACAGGCGGCCGCGCCGCGGTGAACTTCGTGTCGGAATCAGCGGAGCGGTCGAGTCGGGCTGCAGGGTTGTATATCAGAAGGAAAACGTGGCTAGGTACACCGGGCAGGGACGAGGTTTAACGGCTCCCTCTAGGGCTGCCAGTTACCACGGTCCGATGCCTACCCTCTCGACCTGTCCGTCCTAGAATAAAGATGGCCGAGGGTTGCAGGAGCATCCACACGGGGTGATCCTCATGGGATTGCAGAGGGATACGCGTGTGTACGTGCGGCGGCTCCGGCAACGTGTATATTCCAGCAGGGGATGTCCGGGGAGGGGGAGGGGCTGAGAGAGGATTTTTTGCTCGCTGGAGGCACGACAGACTTGACGAGATGTAAATTCTGCTCACGCTGCAAGGAAATACCTCGAGGAAGGTACACCTGCGGGATGGAGAGCCGCGAGCGGGCTTTTGCCCTCTGTCACACAATTATCAAATTGGCTCGTGCACCGCGGACGTTTAGTTACATTCACGTTCTCCTGTGTTTTGGGACACTTCAGACTTCCTTTCTGTCAAGTGGATCGGTTCTAGTTCCGGTTGTAATGGATGCCTGATGGGACGACTGTTCCAGCCATCGTCGTGGTTTGGGAATGCCCAGGCTCGTACTTGTAATTGATTAAATTGTTGGTTTATGGCGCGATGGTTACCGTGTATGTTCTTGCAGAGAACGACTGGTATCGCTGGGTCACGCCGCTAATTCTATTACCATATTCGGGACATAATTATTATCGTTCAGCAGGTTCGCATGCGCGATAGTTACCGTGATTAATTTCAGATTTAACCAGGAAATTATCGCCCTTTGTCATGCGCAATCGATCAAACTACCTTACGGTTCACTTGGCAACTCTATGAGCCGACTAACTGGCTTCTCTTTATGTAAACGATGAAACAATTAAGGAATTATTTAGTCGATTTTGGGACACTATAAATGAACAACTTGCTTGTATCGGCTGCTTTCCTTACATCCCCTCTTTTTTAAAGTTTCTCTTCACTTCCTGACTCTCTTTACTGTAGCAAATCGTTCGCTCATTCTCTTAATCCCTACATTTTTCTTCATCCGCCTTTGCATCACAAATCGTTTTACGTTTCTTTATATCTTCCAAATTCACCGGTGTATTTAAATTCTGTGCAATTTTCAAAATACCTACCAAATAATAAACACCAGGAATAGGATTACCTGGCACCAACATGGACCCAAACGAACAAAATGGAGAACAAAACGGGTTGCAGCGGTCGTAAGAGCGACACACAAGCTTTTCCCCCGTTCAATAACCGAGCACACATTTGTACAGAGTCGGTGTTTTTATTAAATCGAGCTGCCCGGCTCAAAACAGCCGTATTTACTCGCGGACACGCGGCCCGATTTCAGCGCGGCCCGTTATTTTGTCAACGGCGTGTTCCGCTGAACGCTGCCAGTCGAACGATTTTATCCGTGTGTTACGTCTTTCCCAAACCGACTGACGTGACGCGGGGGCCGTGTCCGCGCGAAACGTCCGTGTATTTTCATTACCAAAAAATGAGATTTATAGGATGGATTTGGACGCGTCGCCGGTGGGAAACGCGGCCGCGCGGAATCGGATTTAGCGGGTTGATCGATGATCACTCGACGATCCGGGCTCGATAGGAAATTTCGAGCCCAGTTAGATAACCGGGCAATCTTGTGATATATCGGTTAACGATATTAAAAGCCGAAAAGGGCATGCATATTCAGGGCGCCGCTTACGTTTTATCAGATCGCCGTTGGCAGGCGCCGCCAGGGAATCTTGACGCGCGATGTAAACCTGCCAGAAGTTGATGGATTGCGGTGCCGCTCGAAAGGAGGTTACGCGAAGACCGAACAGCCCCACGCAGGCGTCACACTTTACTACCGACGTGGGGTCTAATTTGAATTTAATAAGGGGTTAAATTACCGTTTATTCGTTCGAGCTTGTACACCTCGTGCATCTCCTTGCTACTAACATCAGACTCTGCAAAAGACCGTTGCAAGGTACCGAATGGAAATTCGATTAGTTTGAAAATGTAGTCTACCCTACTTAGAATGATGATGATACACAAAGTATCGTTTAGCCGATATTGGAAGAGGTGTTACATTCAAACCGATACAAAGTTTCGCAATTTACGTTAAAACCTCCCTGCCTTCATGATTCCACGCGCAATTCCTCGACCATCGTATCCGAGCCGTCTCCATCAGCATTGTAACCTGCCAACCTCTACTCTTCATCCATTGTAATCCGTCATGCTGACCAGAGCGCGTCGCCGGTTTGAAGCAGCGATCGAAGCCGCAGCATCCATTACCCTTATGAAAGCCCCTAAATTCGTTTCTCCGTTTGCCGGATGAGAACAGAGGGGGTGGTGGACGGCAGGTGGGTAGGCGCGCGAACAAACGGGGCAAAAGGGAGCAGCGGGCCTCGATCCTCTCCTAGCGAAATATTAGGCCGCTCCTCGGTAGCTCCGCATTGTGCTCCGTACTCGGGGAAAATGGCGGTGGCTGCCGGCCGGCCGCGAATCAGCCTGAAATATACGACAGGGGCGGGGGTGCTGTCCCTTTGCAGCTGCATCCGCAGTTGCAAGCCGCAGTCTCCCGCGAGCGTCGCCCGTGGAGGCTAAAAAGCGAATAAATAGAAGGCCGCGCAAAGGACGGGCGAGCGGGTCGGGGACGCACACGGTATTACCGAGGGGGCTGTTCGTCGATGCACGCGGGGAACCTCCTCCACGGCTAAATCCCCCGCCGTTTCCGTGAATTATTTCCGGCATTACGAAAAGTGGGACGGCACACTTTAAAGCCGCGCGACGTGCAAGGGCTTCGGTTCTTGTACTTAATTAATCGTTCCCCGGGATTTATTATCGTCTACGGCGGGCGGCGGCGGAAGCCGGGCTACGATTTCGCGAACCTTTCCACCGAGCAAGACGCCATTTATTCGAGACCGAGCGGAGAGCCATTTCCGCCGGCGGAGTACGCGCTGGACCGACACGCTCGTACCCCGATCGTCGTGCCCCCGCCACCGCGGCGGGGATCCCGCGTGAATTATGCGAAACAATATCAGAAGTTGCCAAATTCTCCCCGCCGATGTTTAGGTGGTCCTGATGTATTCGCGAGGGATTATTAGAAAAGTTGCGAGAATGACGGGGGAGCGTGGACGAAGGTGGGTGGTTGGAATGTATTTATGGGGTTAGTGGATGCTGTAATTTCTGAGGAATCGTTCGGTGGTGAAGATGTCGAGATAGAAATAACTGAGGCGAGCTACGAGTCCACTTGATGACACTTTAAATGTAGACTAACCGCGAGAAAGATAAGACCAGGCATTCTATCTTTCGACCAGTAATTTTCCATTACAGACACTTCCATATTTTTTGGCTCACGTTTCGTGGGTTAATTGGAAGGTTTAACTTGTCGGTGCGTATGGAAGCTGCTCGCGAATTAAACATATTCAAACTGTACTTGAACTCGCGGATATTACGTCGCTTACAAAAGCAGTGTTTGCAGCAGAGAGCTGTTTTTTTACGAAGAAAGAGAATATAGCGACGATTATGTTCGCATTAGACTGGCGTGCAGTGAAAGAACTCCTGTGAAGCGGCGAAAGGCGTTGCGAATTCCGACGAAACGCGCCGAACAAAACGGGCTCGAAATAGAGGGGGATGAGCTCCAAGGGGCGAATCAGCTTCTGCCGTATATGCGACAGACCTTTTCAACGCATATCGCCTTTAATGGAGGTCGCGAGGCCCCGGCACACGGAACATCCAGTGTGGAAGAGGGAAAGAGTCAGAAAGCGAAATTCTCGTTCATGGCTGTCAGAGTCCTGATATTAAATCGGCGTAGTCTTCTTCTTCTACCTATGCCGTTTTTTCACGACTCTGTATTTATGCGATAGCTGCAACGACAACGCTGCTTCATCCGGAGTCAGTCTTCACTTGAGGAACTTGAGATACTTTCAATAGAATGCTGCACGATTCTGTTTCCTTGTTTTCCATTGTATATTAAGTGGAAGATGTATAATAAGTTCCTAGGTATTAGAACATGTGTTTTTAACCTATTTTAACCCGTTTCACTATTTTTCCGTCTTAACGTACGAAGACATTCCCGTGATAAGAAATGGACCCCGTAAAGTCACGATGCGAACGACCAGCGCTCGTCTCGTAAACATGTATATTTATTCAACAGATATTTACACTTATGTTTAAAGTTTATAGTCACCCTGAAAAGCCAAGAGGCGGCCACGGTAGGAACCGACGAGAAAAGGGAACTGATTTACGTTTCCGTTTCGTTTTGTCCCGTGGAACGTGTTTCTCGATCCGTCGACGTAGAACGCGTGCACGAACATATACGCTGGCATTCATCATAGTCTTTGGACGGCCGTCGTGAGACACGGCAATTTATGCGTGTTTTGATATTCTCGCCCACTCTTCTTTCTCTATTTCTTCTTTCCACGACCCGCGTCGCGAATATATTAGGCAGGGTGTGGGGGGTGAGGCGGGCGACATGGGCGGGCTCGCGTTACAGATAACATCGCGGGGCAACGAGCAAGAGCGGCTGCTACCCTAATAAATTTGTGCCCCTGATCCCATAAAAATGCATTGGATTCGCGGAATTTGAACGCGAGAGCCGAGGCCCCTTCGTTTCGGGGGTGAGGGCGCTCCAAAATGGCCGGAAAGTAGTCGCTGGGAAATGAAATAAACGCTTGGAGAACGTCATATATCACGCAACGCAGAGTTCCTCTTTGAATTCGAATATTGCTGGTTTAAGAGTACAGCTGACTTAATTGGACGATTGTGATTATGGTGACGTCAAACTATGTGAGCTCGCTCTACTTTGATCCCGCGTCTGAAGTAGAATAGGGAAAATTTCTATCCAAACATTTCTAGAGGAATATACACCCCCTCATTCACGCATTCAATTATTTCGCCAATCTAACGACATCGTCACTGATCCAAGCTTGCACTGGCAATTTCATCGTTCCAATCAATAGACACCAGACTTCCATTCGTTTCCCCGTGTTACACGCGTCAGAAGGAACAGCGGGCCGTATCGGGGGATACAGGAAATGGTAGGCAAAGGGGCAAAGAGAAAACGAAGAAGCAGTATGGCTTAGGCGCGCCACCACCCCCTCCCACCAGCCCCGCCCGTCCTGAAAATCGGAATATAGGGGATGTCGTAAGTCTTTTGAGAAGCCGAAAGCAACCGGTGGATTTTTATTTCAATTCGCGGGCGTAATATATTATTTGCAAAGCTCGCTCGGGCAACCCCCGCATATATACGCACTGGTGCATGCGCGCGCGCGCACGCACACGAACGCGCTGCCGACCACCCTCGCCTACCACAAATCCTATCCGCAGAAGCGCGGAACCTTGCGCCGAGGCCAAACGTTTTCTATACATCTGTAACGACGCGAATAACCTTTATGTTCCCGTTCCCCTTTCGCCGATACTCCCGTCCGCCTCTTTTCCCTCTTCCCGAGGGCGATCCGTGCGTACACCCCCGCGCACGCAAGCTCGCCGGCTCTGCCGATCTATCGTTTCGGCAATTGCATTCTAGAATTTATTTTCCACGCACGAGTGCGGAGATTGGCCGGACGCATCAAACAACCGGGTCCAGAGTGAAACGTCGCGGCCTCTTCACTCGTTCATATTCCCCTTTTCATTTGCCGCGGGAAGAGCGCACCGGGTGGTGTTTAAAACAGTCCGCCAGTGGATCGCGGAGCTAATTTCCAGCGTCGAATGTCCCTGGTACACGTTCCGATGATTGTCGAAATAGGAGGGTTTCAATATTTGGGTCAGTGAGCAATCGGCGGTTGGTTTCGTGCAATTACCAGTTAATCACTGCTGTACCAGGGAGGATTGCAAACGGTATGCGCGACCTTTTGATGGCACAGGGGTCAGAGTAGAAGGCACATCCACATATTAAAAATATATCGAAATGTCAGGTGACCCATTTTTTTGATTGCGCAGTTGACAGCAGATCATTCAGCGGTAATTGTCCATATTGAACGGCAACAGTATTCAAACGTTACGGATATATACAGGATCTAGTCGCAAGCTATCCGTGCATTTTTTCGGAGCACGAAGCACGTAGGTGCAGAGGTAGGCGTACTAAACCGTAGTTATTGGCTGGTAATTCCGTGCGTTTGACCGCGCTCGGCTCGTACCAGACAGTCGCGATTCTCGCCGAATGGATTTCCAGGCGGAGTCTGGAATCGACAGCTTCCAGTGGTCGCCCCCCGATACGGGGTAATCGATTCGACCGCAGCCGATTCGAATCAGACGAAACGTCGCGTCACGACGCGGGGGGAAGCATTCTAAGAGACGCTCCTAATTTCGACTTGTCGGTCATGTTTAATTCAGTCGTAACGCGATCTCCGCGCGAGTCGTTCCAGCGTCGACGATCGTTCCCGCTCGACGTTCCTCGGTTAAAGGGGTAGCTACCTACGCGAGCCCCAATAGCACTAACGGTAATTCGGTTCGGGACTTATCGGTCATGTTTAATTCAGCAACGATACGGCGGCGTGCGCCAAGATGGACGCGGCCCCGCGCGAGATAGAGCAAGGGTTTGGCAGAGGCGCAAAAGGACGATAAAAGGACGATGAAAAACTGGCCGTAGACGTAGACGACGGAGAGCCGCTTTCGCCCAGCCGCGAGTAGGTACATCGGGGAGATTTACTTTTATTTCGCGGTTAATGCGACGATGCATGTAAAATATACGTCTTTACGCGGAATGTCGGCGGGCCGCAGTTTTTACTCTCCGCAACTGGAAATTGCCGCTCGTAAATTCCTGGCTTCCCGGTGATATCGACGACGCCCACCTGGACGGTCGCGGGCTTTATGCCGAATAATAAATCAGCTCTATCGTGGCTCGCATAACGAAGCAGCCGCTCGCGTCTCTTTATTCTTCAATCGGACAATCGTGGATCTTGCTGATAGGAACGGATCGTGTGGCGTTCGAGCGCAGGTACTTTCTAGAAGACTTTGCTTGATAATTGCTGGTAATAGTACTATAGAGCAAAAGTTTTGATGCAGAAGTGTAAACGGGAACCCGTTAGAAACGATCGTCGCGCTAAAAGGCGATCCTCTCGAAATGGTTTCAGGGACGAGCCCTTAGCGTACGTCCGCGCGGTGGATTGTCCGATGGCCGTTTGAACAAGTGATTGTTGTACTCCGATCTAGCATCTTCGGCCCTCAGCACGAGCGGTGCGTGTTCTGGACAAGCGTTGTCCAACATCCCGTGGGACAATCTTGTCAGCAGGCCCCCGCCATCACCTGGTCAGCATTGTACGTCCACCTAGTAACCCTGGACGATATTGCATCTGATGTGAAATCTGCTGGCCTGATCGGTACCCTGGTGCCTCTAGCCTGCATGGCTACCGTCGATAACCTCGTTCAGCCCTTGTGTAGCCAGCTTGTTCGGCGGCCTAGGGAAAGAGAGACAAAGGATTTGAGGTTCGAGGGAGCGGACACGAGACACGTCGGCAGGACTAGCTGGATTATAGGGTCGTTGGTCATAGTGGGGTCTCCGGAGCCGCAGGAAGGTCCCCAGATTGAATTATCCGCCATCAGGAGGGGTTTTGACCTCGGCTGATCGCGATAGTGGAAAGTCAGAGGGAACCGAGTGGCCACTAATCATACACCCTCGCGAGATACAAGGAGGAAAACTCGACAAGGAACTGCAGGATATTGCTGGAACAAAGGAAACCAGCCGTCTTGAGGGCGGTCGTTGACCGAATGCCAGCGTTCCCTTAAATCATCTCGATGGCACTCTGCCCCCCCGCGTATATTTCGAGGATGCTGCTCGAACTTCTGCCACTGACTCCGACGTTAGTCACTGTTAATACCTCGCGTTCGATCGGCCAACGAATCTCGGCCCCGTTTCCGCGGGAAAGATGGAAAGCTGGCTCGTTAGCCGTGGTCCGTGTCGGGGCAGCCGTCCCGGTGAAAGTTTTCGCTGGAGGCTGGTTGAATGCTGGCGCTCCTATCGATCAGGGTATCATTGGTGAAGTCCGTTGGAAAAACCAGGTACAAATCAAAGACAAAAACCGTGCTCTCGTTCGTCGAGAGTTTCAGGGAAGTTTTATCAAGAACTACGGTAATTTGTACGAAGGAATTTAAAGCGATACTTGAGGGTGTTAATTGTGGATACTATGATATCCTTCGAGTTAATCGCGGCGCAAGCATTGCAGCAATGGATTGCTTTGACATGTAATAGAGAGGAGACCGGTAGCGATGGTCCTCCTCGGGTAACGAGGTCAAAGGGTTGGCCCAAGCACCAAGCGTCCGCATCCGCCGCAAACATTCCACAGAACAGGAGGACAGATGTGGTATATTGCATCGAGCAGTTGGTGCAGGAATCTCCGTCGTGACGGTGCCCTTTGGAGTCCCGTAGATGTGCCGCAAGCCGCACTCTCCTCCAACGGACCGCGTGATAGTATATAGGCAAACCGCCGCACCGCTTGGCCATTCGTGGTTTTGACAAGGTCGGGACAGCCCGGCTGACGTTCGACCTCGAGATTCTCGGTCAATGATTATTAAGCGTCACATCTTGCGGCGGCGACGGGACCGCGAAACGTGCCGAGTTCCTAATTATCAGGAGTGTTTCCGTCGGATAACTCGTCTTCCCGTAGAAATTCCTCGGCTCCTGTGAAAGACAGCTTCCGCTTCCGCCGTCGCAGCTCGTAGCAACGTAGTCTCGCGAGCGTTTAATATAACAAAACTGTTATTTCCACGGCAAACTTTCTGATTGGTAACTAAGCTTGCGCGCGATGCACGTGGAATTTTCTCGCGAATTCTGTGATAAATTCCGTGGAAACTGTTTTAAAGTAATATCTTGTTTTTGAGATAGAACGCGGGGGAATTGGAGGCGTAGTTGCAATTGAATAAGAAACTGGAGGGGTTACTGTAGGATATTAGGTGACAGTAGGATTTTTCTTCTTTTGTTTCGAGGGATCTTACGAGCTTGACTTGTCTTAATGACACACTCGGAGTTTGTGCAGAAGGAACAATCGATATCGTCGCGCACAAGTGTGCTGATGTATGATTCATAAAACTGTTGACAGTCTCGGAAAACGGATGAAAAGGAAAGTGGTGTTTGCGGAGGGTTTCAGTAGGTTATAGAATAATATAAAGACGAATACAGTGCGCATATTTTGTTGCGACTCGTTCCTGCGAACACACTGCAATATTCGCGTGCATATTGAGCCGAATTAACATGGAATATATTTAAATATACATTTATCGATGGTTGCGGTTTATGCATGCATCTCCTCGTTCGATTTAATCTTTCGTGAAAAACCACTGTACGTTCTGTTCCTTTTATTTCATCCCCTTAACGAATAACTTAATGCTCCATTCTGGCTGGTGCAACGCAATGACCCGAAAACAATACACTCTGTATCGGTTTTCTCAGTTTGATGCCGTTCCAAGTGTAGGTATACATCTGAGTGTACGCAAGGGCTCTTGAAATGATCAGCACCGTAAATGTAATTAACTCGAATGTCGAACGTACAGTAGTTTTTCCCTGGCACTCTTCAACTCCACAACTAGCACACTACTGAAAGACGTGCGCACAATCTTAACGACAGATCAAATATATTCCGGAGCAGAGAAGAGTTGTGTGACGTACCTTCCAATCACCACGAGATGGTTTCTAATGAACGATCGACGTTTCGCTCATTCGCGTCGTCCATTTTCCCCGTCACCGCGATGGGAATTGGTCTCCGGAAGTGGTCGGTTCCGGAATTATTATCACTATTATCATATATATTGGCCGTAGCGGTGCGCTCGGGCGGTGGCGCAAAGCCGCGCGGTGCTAACGCATTTGATTTAGCGCTAATAAATAACCATTATTGTACGAGCCAGAGCGGCGAGCCCCCGTGTGTGCCGGAGCGGTTGCCAGGTTCCCGGGGGAGAGAAAATAGAATCGACGACGTAGTTTCCATTATTGCGCCCGATAAGGGGATGGACCCGCGAGGGTGGCACGGTGGCGTGCGTACGTGTGGATAGGGTTGATTGCACCGACATAATAACCCTACAGAAGCGCACCAGATGGCCCTGGACCAGCCCGCGTCGCGAAACTTGTGGCCGGGTTTTTGCATCGTCTCGAGGAAGACACTGTGTTTACGTGACGAATGATAAGGGGGATATCCAGAGAGAGAGAGAGAGAGAGAGAGAGAGAGAGAGAGAGAGAGAGAGAGAGGGAGGGAGAGAGTATCCGTGGTGGATCACGGAAATCGATGAAGCACTTTGTAGATGATAAAGGTAGTTTTAGGGTAGATTCTAGTTGGAAATAAAACACAAAGACTCTGGATTTTAAATTCTTTGTGGATATATGTAAATGGTTGAATGTAGCTTCTTCCCTTCTTCATGGAGGTAAACGCAGCGACGTTCACGCATATCAGATATAAAGTTTCGCACTGTTACACTCGCTTGTTTCACCAAAAATCAGCAGCGTAGCTTGCATTCGGTGCATCCTCGCTGGAGATCGTATCTTATTACTCGTCGTCCGACTGAAATCCAATTACAAACAGGCCGCAGGGTCGATGTATCGATGCTCGGCCAAACGGCACCGTTAATCCCATCCCGAAAACTCAAAGTTTCCTGCCGGAACTATAATTGTATACCGGGCGCCGAATGAAACGGTTCGAGTCAAAGCATTCCATCGGCAAGCCAGACCACTTGCAGTCCCAAACCGACAAAAGGCCAATCTCCAGGCTGCACGCCGAAACGCAACCCTCTCCTGGTTGCTATTCCTGGAAGCCCCACCAGCGTCGTAATATAATTTGGTGGCGCTCCGCCGATCTGCCGCCACGTTTTACGCGGCGGGCATCGCGGGGGATGCCCGTTGTAAGGGGGTGAACGCGGCCCCTTTCGTTGCTTTCGGTGACGGTCTGGTAGCGCGTTCCCTTGAACTACGGCCACCTGTCCGAGCCGGGTTCTACGTCCGTCACATTCGTCACAGACGCGCAACCCTTCCCTCGGCGGCTCGAATCCTCGGGAGTACTCCGTCGGTCTGCAACGTGTAAACACGCCACCGTAATAGCGACCAGCAGTAGCAGCAGCAGCGTCGTCCCCGGCCTGCCTCCGCTGGCATTGTGTGCGCATACTGATGTTTCATTAGCCGACTGTTCATGCTTCTCCCTTTCCGTCAATCAAGTTCCTCCAGCCTGCGGCTGGCTCCTCAGTTTCACCAGACATCCGGTCCCGATCCAGGCCGCAGTATATCGGTCTGTTAGGATCGCTTTATAAGGGGATTACAATTATCCGATGTTTGATTACCCCTTCTCGCGGTTTCAATCTGTTTAGGCGCATTTACGCACGAGCTTCCCCGTACCCAGCCTGCATTCCTCTAGGACGGGGTCGCTCGGTATGGCCGCGTTTGTTCCCCTGCGGGTGGAAAGAATGGACGCAGCTTTGGTGCTCGATCGATCGACTTGCTTGCCATAATTTTTCGCTCAGATGCCCTTACGAGGGATTGTTCACAACGTAGGGTAATTACGGTACGGATGGGCCACGTTTTTAAAATCGTCTCAAATATAAATATTTTAAAAATAGGTACTGATTAGACTTGTCAGTTTGTGTAGTGAACTATATTTTCTAGGACATGTAACGATCATAACCACAATATCCTTATAAATAGCTACGGACATAAGTAAATAAAATTTTGGGATGTGGTTTCCCTTACTAATACGGGTGAGTTGGACCAAATCGATAAATGTTACATTCTTTCATTAAATTGACTGGTAGCAATTATTTTTCTCGAAAAAATTGTTTCAGTAAACAAAGTTAGCTTGGAAAAAACCGTTAGTATTATAGCTATATGTTATTATAGTTTATTTTATGAGAACGGGTGTAAATATCTGCAAACAACAGAGTTGCACTTATTCTTACGACTTTGCAAAAAATTTTTTCTTTTTGGAATTTTGGAAATTTCTTTTCCAAAAATTAAAATATGTTTTTTTGTCCATATATCTACCGGAATTACGGTATGACTTATCTAGTAGCGTCTATATTCCTGCAGTAGAATATATAAGAACGATAAGATTGGAATGTAATGCTCATCCTAAAACCCGTTGCTGGCTGTAGTTTCACGGATTTTATTGCACAGACGCGTCTTTATTGCTCTTGACACATACTACTCGAGGAAGAAGAGGCGACGGTATCACCGAGCTGTACGTACACGCGACAATTCTCTTCTATTCAATCCTCCAGACAGAGCTGTTTAGGACATCCTGGTTCATTAGAACGCAAACGCGTTTAGGATACAATCTGGAGTTTCGTTCCACCGGGATCGTTAAATCCAGGCGATATTTGATTACGCGTTCTTGCCGGTTTATTGTCAGTCGTTTCGCGTTAACCGCGCACGTAGGCGAACTATTTCCTTCTCCACATTCTCGTCGGGTATTTTGAAATTGGAATAAAGGTGTTGCTCGTCCGCTTTCTCTGTCAGTGTGCGCGGCGCGGAGGTACGAGGCGAATGGGAACGGGCGAAATCAATTTATAAGAGGATCACAATTATCTCCGCGGCTGATCGCCCCCTTCGAATTTACACTCCCTCCGCTCGGAGTTATACTGCTATGCAGCCTGCTGATGAACTGCAACGCGAATTCGAACCGCACTGTGGCGAGCACGATGGTCGATTGTTAGTAGTGCGCGCCCCGCGATTGTTATACACGTTTAATTTGCTCGATCCAGATTATATAAGTTTCGAGCAATTACGCGCTGGTTACACGTACGATTATTTCGGTATGTTACCCGCGCTGCCGGGTGAATGGACACCGCGTTCCCGTTCGTGTTCGTTGCCCCTGCGACCGAATAATTTGCTTCGGAGAATAGCGATCTGTATAGAACATGTCCGTCGCAGATTAAGTGATATTCGGAGACACGATACTTGTGGATTTTACTGTCATACCTATCCCTCGAGCCACCAAGGATCGTATCATATCAAAATTGTCTAGACGCCGCGCAAGTATCGCCTAAACGACTAAAAGCAATATCCTCTCGTCACAATGCGCAACAACGGGCACCCAGCGATCTCGCTGAAAAAAACGTCACAAAGCGGCACGATGCGTTCCATAGCGATCGAGATTGCTTTGTCAACTGCAGCGTAAGTGACGTGTACGATTGCCCGGCGCGCTTTATTATCCTGCCGACGTTTCATTACACAGTCAATCACGATGTTTGTCCAGAGGCCCTCCCCGCAAAACCGATCATCGAGACGTACTCATCAATCGAGCCGAATCGCTTTCGCCACTCGCTTTATAAGGGGATTACAATCATCCACTGTTTGATTACCTTTCGCTGGGTGTGTGGAAGTTAGTTGGACGATGGCTAGGTGCGCTCAGAACATGTCAACTACGTCCCAGGACCAGTCGTTGGGCCAATCATATCCCGATACGATTTCCAGGGAAAGCTATTAACAGTCGATAGGCCAATCTCGCGGCGCGATTACACAAACTTCGCCAGATTCGCCGCAAGTACCGACGTGATTTAATACCGTAATTGTAGCGTGCAGATCGAACGCGACGCCTCCATTGTGTCGCTCGCTGACCTCGCGTTATCACGTGTCGTATCCTTTCTGGAAGCCGAGTCTCGTCTGTTTCCAGCCGCCAGGCGACTATTGCCTGCGTTAGCTAGAGATGCCGGCATGTATCGTGTCATGTCGCTGAGCGTAGCCTGTAATTTCCACGGAATCTTTAATTACCAGGTTCGCGAGACGGTCTTTCCGCGCCGCCAATCGTGGATCGTTACGTAGCAAGTAGGCTCCAGGGTATTCGCCCGCCTGCTGATATTCATGCACGTATGTACTGGGTGATCCGAGGAAAAGCTTGAAAGTTCCTGCGAAAGTCTTCGAAATACTCCGTCCGCGATATCGTACACCAGTTTCACTTGCAAACCTGTGCTACGAAAAAATTTTGCTACACCTCTGACTCGCTTTAGGAATATCCCCGTCGATCCTACTATTTCACCGCCCCGTATAGTCAATGAAATTTACAGCAGGGCGATAATTTATGCCCAGGAGTCGCGCCCGGGCGAGAAGCCTCGGGAGGGCTGATGACGAAATCCGCGCGAGGGAAAGTAATCGAGAATTTACGGTCGCCACGTACCCCGAGATACACGCATAAAAACGCCCCACGGTTCCCGCGGCCCATTAAAAAACTGCCGCGCAGCAAAGCGCGAATATCTCTGCTGATACCTCGGCGACGACTCAGCGACCACGTTTGCTGGCCCCCGTGACGAATGGCCTTCATCGACGAGGGTCGAGGGGGCCCGCGGGGTTTAGGAGGGATGGAGAAGCGTAGGAGGACGCGGGACATTTTGCCAGGGCCTCGTCTATCTGATCATCCCCGAAAACGGAGCCAGCAGCGGGGGCGGTGGACGCGTGGTCCGCACCCTCGGTCAGCTACGCGTGGACCTAGGAAAGGGGTGAAAGCTGGGGGTTGGTTTGTGCAACGTGTGTGATTACGTTGGCAATTACTCCCACCCTCGGCTCTGCTAGGCTTCCTTCCATCCCTCTGGCATTCTCTGCGTCGTGCCTCGACCGACGGCGGAAGGGTTGTAACTCGTTATTAGCGAGGAACGGGAACGGTGGAGGGGCAGGTGATTACAGCCTCGAAGTAGATTCCCCAACGATGATAAACGCCAGTCCGCAGATCCGATCGTGGGCCATGCCCTTCGTCCCTCTCTTCCTCCTGCTCTCGCCCCCTCCTGGAACCCTTCTTCGCCGTGTTTCCACGTTTCTGCCTCAGTTGCTGCCTTCCCCCTTCTGTTCATCGGAAGGAAGCAACGGCATCTTGATTACCGATCTGTGTTTCGAGAAGTTCGAAGAGAGTGGCGAGTTATTTCAGCCCTTCGTACGCGTTCGCTTGTTCCCAGTGCGGGGGTCTCTTTCAACGATGGCTCGATAAGAAGCCGGCCTTGATGCCAGCGCTTTCACTGGATCTTAGAGGGCACGGAAGTACATATTCCATTACAGCCTGACGATGAAATGCTAAACTGAATCATCCATTGTTCGAGAAGCACGCCGATACACCGTGGGGCCAGTGTTCAGTTCGCGAAAACGAAAGCTGTTTCTCGGCGCGATCGAAACTGGTGCCCTCGTGCTCGTTACGCGCTCAAGGAGCCACCGATGAAAGGGCCCCGATACGGAGCACGAAAATTGGCGGCTAAGGAAAACGGATATAGGGGAAAGGGAACGTGGATGATGGTGAATGGGCGGATAAGAGAAAAGGAGACGTATAGTGGGTTTAAAAATAAAAAGCGCTGGGAGTGGGAGAGAAAGCTAAAGGAAGAAAAGGGGGAAAAAGGAAATGCCAAGGGTCAATAAGAGGGAAGGGTCCTTAAGGATCGGTTGGAGGGGAAGAGAGGGCATCCCCCGCCAGTGGATTCTTTCATATATACCATCGTCAGGTCTCGACGAGAATGCCTCCCCCATAGAAAAGGACTTGAAGGGCCCTCTAAAAATGTGCTGCACCTTTCGCGGTGGCGCACGCAGGAAAGGTATTAGCGAGTCGATGGTAGGCAGAGGCCTGTGTAGTCGGTATAGCTGCTCCATATACTACACCGGCGGAAGCCATACGCGTGGAACGAAAAGATAACGCAATTTATTTCAGGCTTTATTCATCCTCTTCTCCGTTCCACCACCTACCACGGCCAGTGTACGATCCGGCCGCGTCGCTCAACACTTTTTTTAATTTATCTTTCTCCTCCTTCCTCTTTCCATTTCCCTGAGCCCTCTCACCTGCTCGCCTGCACACTTCCTATCCTCCGCCATTAGCCACCCGCTTCTCGCCATTATTATCCGTGCCGGATTTAAATGCATCCACTTTACGCCAGCTGCTTTCGTCGCGATCAAATCTCAAAGTCTTCCGAAGCTTTTTACGGAGACTGTGACGGAAAGTTTTCGCAGACACTGTCTGCTTTATCTTTTAAAAATGTAAGCTCAAAGTTCGCGTGATAAGCAGCGAAAAGGTTGCGCGTTACGGTTATAGTTGTCGCGAGACCCCGGGGGATCTTATTTCGTTGCCGAGATGAATTTCGGGACGTGATACCACCTGGTGGATGGAAACGAGCATTCCCGTTGTCCACGGCCACCGCTGGGAACTAAATCTGCCCGGCGCCGTGTAAAATCCAACCCCGACTAATCCAACTCGATCGTGTTTAATCCAAATTCACACGCTTCTCATTTCCGGCTGCCTGGAATTTCGCCGTCGCGAGACACGCGATTCATCGTTATGCTCCTCAGTTTTCCGAGAGGGCGGGCGCCGCGATGCGATTAACATACCAGAACTTGCGCCATTATTTGGATCAACTGTCGGAGTTGTGCAACTGTTCAAATACAGGATGCGCCGGGCGCATGCATCAACCTGTGCGATTTGGGTCATCGAGTTGACTGCCTCCTGGGAGGTCTAACACGGATCTGTGTTCGCGGGTCGGGTTAGGTGTCTTGCGACAACATTTCATCTACGCTGGCCTTCAGCCTGTGTTCGTATGAAATTAAATTCCCTTTCGCTGAAGATGGCACGAAGCAGCAGCCATGTTTAACGGGTAATGAGTCAACATCATGTGCTTTGGAGTAGCTCACTGCTGGCTTTGTGTGAAACCTAAGTGCTTGTATGAGCAGCCAGTGTTCATTATGAAAAGCAGCACTCGGGAGTCAGCGTGTTTGAGGATATAGTTGAAAGAGTTGAAAGTCCCCCCAGAAAGTTGGTACAGAAAAGTAGCTTACAGAGTGTAAATAGGAATCATCTGTGTACGATTCATTGCTGCTACTTAAAGTACCAGACCAGAATCAAGCTGATGTCTTTTCCTCGTCTCACTGAATGCCATCACGCTAAAGGTGTTGCCAGTGGTGAAGCATCTTCGGAGCCACCTGCCAGAGCTTTCTTAGAACTTTCTCACCCCAATACATCGCTTTTAATTGTACACCCCTGACCTCATTTCCGAAACAATATGCATTGTGCCTCGTAATGGTCCTCGCTTTGTGTGTACGTCAGCCAATTATTGGGTAGCGACTATCGCATTACTAATTAAGCCCTTTCTAACCCAGGCGATGCCGGCCATGAATGAGCCCCCCATTGTGAATTTTGCTGGCAGGGTCCCTCGAAAATTATAATAGGCACTCGTCGTAAGCGAATCAACTAGCACGTTCGTAATTCATCCGTGGTAAACTATTATGCAGCTCGTGGTTCTATTCAGCAGAGAAAGCGACAACATTTCTTCTGCACAGGGAAGTGTGACACTCGGTCGGAGTACCGCGTTTCGTCCAAATCTCGTCCGGCTACGTCATTAGTTTAACGACTCCCTAATATAATTAAAGTTCGGCAAGAGCGAGCTGCAAGTAGGGGCAGGGTAGGAGTGTGCGGCGGGCGAAACGGGATGCAGTTTACTTAGTCGGATTAACAGATATCGACGCCAGTCCCGCGTCTTTGCTCGTTTTTCGCCCGTTCGAAAGATCACAGATGCAAAAAGAAGAGCACGCGGATCGTTTTAATCAGTAAATGGTAATATTGCTTGAGCCATTGTACGTCAGCTGCCCCATCGATCGATGCAATAAGAAGCATGAACGTCGCTGCACGCCGGTTTAATGAGAAATAAAAAGGGTAGGTTAGAGGTGCAAAGTTTCGGCCCAGAAGTTTCGAAGTAGCGTGCACCGCGATGCACACTCGCGAGGAAGGTGCTTCCCCATTACTCTAAGCGTGTCCCGCAGTTGCTGGCCTATTACCTTGATTAAAATATCCAATAATCGAATTCGCCCGAGTGAGATAACGGGCGGGGTAACCGAGCGGCGGAAAAACAAGAGCGCGCGGGGGAAAGTGGGCGAAGAAAGGGGATGGATAGCGGGGGAAGGGAGAAGGATAGACCAGCCGCGGAAGGACTGAAGGGGGGTTGATTAATGAGTAGGGAGTGACGTGGTGGTACGCCGCGCACCAGCCACGCTTCGCCCCATTTCGTCTCTGCTTTCCCCCGTCTGCGTTTCCCTTTCTCTAGCTCGCTCTCCCGCGCGCCATCCCACCAGTCACTTTTCCTCTCTGTTCTTTGTTTAATTTCGTCCTATCTGACGTGGTTTCCGTCTTCTTTCCCTAACTTTGTGATTCCTTTTGTTTAGACGGCCCACGGCCGCCGTCTGCTCCGTGGCGCCTGTCTCTTCCGTCTGCCAGCCCCTTTTTCCCTGCTACCGTCGTTGTCCACGTGCAAACATACTTGTCAATAAGAGTTGAGAAGCTAGACGTTCTCGCGTCACTTGATGGACACTCTCAAAGTACACGAAGCGAATATAAATTTCATGGGTTGAAACGTGGTGGAACTTATTTTGATCTCGTGTGGTCGAGACCTGCTTCTATACAGGCAAACAAGTTTGAAAATCAACGTGCTATTATCGACATCCCCGTCCACGCAAGCTCAAGGGGGGTCTGATTCTCGTTCCCACCCATGTTCCCGTCTCTCGGAAGCGTTTACGTGCGTGATCGCGCGTCCTTTTTCCAGCGCTTACCCCTCGTGTGTTTCACAGTGTCGGGGATACCTTGAAGGCTACTTTTATCTAGATTTATTTCTGCGAGGTGTGATCCCTGGGGTGATCTTTCCCACCCCTCAGACCTCCTGTAGCTAGCCAGACCGACTTGCTCGAGAACCCTCGGAAATAACCTACGGAAAATGGAATTTATATATTTTAAAGTAGAATTCCGAGCACTTTTCTATAATTTCCAGATACCTCGCTACACGCGCAGAGTCTTTAAGCTTTCGGTATTAAGTCGAGAGATTTTAAGCCCTCGTAACACACAATGCCTCCCTCTCTACCATAATACAACGAGATTGCAGGAAAACCCAAATCAACGAGCCATTTCTCTCGCGATCGATATTTCGCTCTCTTAATTCCCGAACATTCACCGTTCCAAGTGCTTCAGACGTTCGTAACAAATAACTTTCCCCCTCATTAGAGACACTCGAACGATACCAAACGAGGTGCCCGTGCATTCGCTGCACTTCCCATGGGAAAAACAGCGCGTGGGTTGCCGTGTAGCGTCTTTCGGTTGGTACGCTTCTTCCCCGGCCGCCGAAACGTGCCCGTAGATGTCAATTAAAACTTTTGCACCGTATTGACGAGCACAGGTACGCGCAGCGAGAATTAAAAGTGTGCCCCCCTCCCCCTCCATCGACATTATGGATTCCCCGGGGGCACTTCAAAGTTCGCGCGATACCCGCCGGGCGTGTCGGACTTTCGAGAAGAGTGTATTGTCGTGTCGAGGTCGCCCGATCCGCAATCAACGCGGACGAGTTGGAAACATGTCAATTCCGTGAAGAGGCGTGAACTAGGATGTCGAGGGTGTACGCATTCACATCTGGCCCCGACCCCTCGATCGTGAACTCTCCTGATGGACACGAAGGAGGAGAGCCAGCCGCATTTCAGACCGGATAAAAGCTCCTAGACTCGCGCCAGCAGGCCCACTCCCACGAGCTATCCTGATCAAAAAGTGATCTCGTGTTCCATTTAAATCGGCTTATATCGAACCGTCTGATGTTGTTCATTAAGGGACTCTATCATCGTTTGTCAACTTATCCACGGCGACGACAGCATTAAATTCATGGTAGGATTTGTAAAATTGCTAGAGCATGTTCGCTGTGGGAAGGTGTTTGAAATGGTTCAATGTGCTTAAGGGCTCGCGTTTGTAGGTCTTTTTGGAGAATTAATCAAAGGGGAATTATTACGAAGGAGTGGGGAACAAAGTGAATTGTTGATTCTGAAATTATATCCATCAGTGCTATGTTAATATGATCGTGACAAGCACAGCACTCCTGTTACTATTTATTGGAAATTTTAAATGAGATTTTTTGTACAATGCAGAGGGTTAATAGCCTCTGCCGAAACAGTATGACAGATAAACTGATTAAACGTTAGCTAATGCAGAGCTAATGAACTTGGATGGAAATTCTGCCGAAATATCCATGAAAACGCTTTCCACCATCACATTCGCCAGCAAACTTTCAATCGACACCTTTTAACCGACCGGCTGGAATAATTTACACACCGATAGGATCGCGAACACACGTCGTGGAAGGAAGTGTCGCAAGAGTCGTGGACGTTTGCAAACTCTGACGCGAACGATCCAGATACCCGGAAAGCCCCAAAGTTTCTCCAAGCCTTATCTTTTATCGCTCGTCCACGATCCACTCGATTTCAGTTAATTCGAACTTGGCCCGAACTCTTGGGCGTCTCCTTTTCCCTGCCTTGTCGTTTCCTAAGAAACCGTGAGATGAAGGAAACACGGGAACCATGTCAGACACGGTTCAAATCGGAGTTTCGAGATTAGCAGTGTATTTCTATTCACCGTGCTCGAGGAAGAATGGATACAGAACCATAGTCGGTACAATATTTTTTATTCACAATGGTCTAGGAAATATACTGGAAAGAAGCTTTTCGAAAGACACGCGACGTGTTTCGGGGGTATTTTCGTGTCACGGCGCAGAGAAGAGCAGACACCTTGCTGGACTCTAGGGATTAAAATAATAATAACGTTGGAAATTGGACACGGTACGTGGCGGTACCCTCGTAATCTTTGGTGGCCATATGCCGGCTCTGGCTGGAACGGAGCCAGCCGAGTCGAAAAAAAAAGAATGATCGCATACCTAATCTGGCATTGTGCGCGCGGGTTAGGGCGCCCAACTTTATTCAATCGCGGCTGCGCTTCGTTATGGCCCCGCGTTTCGAAGGAAGACGAATGGGGTAGAGGAGGCAACCGAATGGGGTTATTCTTGCCGCACGTGTCGCGAAATCCGCTGGGTCCTCGATAAGATGACGCTGATAAGGGGCACGCGCGGGGTGGATCGATGCGTGATGCATAAAATTCTCTACCGTTGCGAATCCCAGGATTTACTTTCAATTATAGCTTCATGGGCTTGGCTTTCTTTATTCTTTGGCACGGAGGCAGCATCGACCGTCGCGAATGCGCGAACTTGATTTAAGACTGAACACGTGCGACGAAATTCAATAAGGGGTATCGAGAATCTTGAAAGGTCGAATTTCTGTTGAAGGATGTATAACTTTGCTGGAGAAATGTATTGATATTAGAGTGTTTAAAAAAATGGACATTAATCAATTGCGAAGGGGAGGTGCATGAAACAATCGCGTAGTGGTATATTGTTATCGAAGTATATCGTGGTATATTGCGTTTGAACAAAGTATCTCCTTGGTAATTTTAATATCATCGCGAACCGTAATCCCATTGCGCGTCGGCACGTGCAGGAATCAATTTATTAACCTCCAAGTATTCCCCCAGGCATCACGGTTACCCAGAAACGGTTTACGAAGAAATGAGGTGTTCCCGGAAGCAGTTTCGACAAGGGGAGGCAAAAGTTGCGGAAACCTACCCCCCGTGATTCTATTTTTCTCGTTTCTTTAAGCCTGTCGCGCCGTCGAAATCAATTCAATGTTCCACGAATCATAATTCTGGCTTCTTTTTCTCGCGACTCGCATTCGCCCATCGACGCGGTATTTCCCCGCATTTTTCTCGTGTGGCTCGATTTCGGATTACCGTGTAATCGCGGGGATTAAATTGGCCGTGTTCTATATCGCGGTTTTTCTCCCCGCTTTGCGCTTTTCGTGCCTGAAAACTGTTTATTTAATTCCATTGGGACGAAAAGGGATACGTATGGTGTCATATAACGTTGCGATACCAAGCGGTGATCCGTCGCTTCAATTTCGTGACACCAAAGATTGGAAAAGCTTTTACCCCGCGCTAAAAATAAAAATGAAATTACCTGCCATTTCAAGTTTAATCGCACATTCTATGCAGCCTTCAGTCTTCATTAGCGTTCTATGAATGTGCCACAATGCCATTGCGAAAGTGCTTCAGCGCTACCAATTGTACTGTTTGGAAATCACTCAAGTTTTCATAAAATCCATCGGACCGAACAACAGTTTAATATCGGAGGCTACTTTTTAGCAAAATAATCATTAGTGGCTAGCGCTTCAAGGGTTCTTCATACTTGTTGATTCCAGTATTTTCTGCCTGGTGATACATCGAAGTCGCGATCTGCCGTTGTGAGATGCAGAAATTAAATGGGGGCTAGAATTTACGGCCTGAACTGATTGTCAGAAAATCTTTCGAACGGAAAGCACGCAATTAAAGCAGAAAGTACTCGAATTCCTCCGCGTTAACAAGTGACTGGTCTCTGTGTATAAAGTGCTCATGCGCGTGTACAACAGGTCGCGCATTTTCGACGTTGTACGCATTGAGTGCGAGCTAACGAAGGCAAACGTAAAATATGTCGCGTGAATTCGCGCTATTGCCGATGAATTGGCGAGAACAACGGCGAAGGGAGTTGCCGCGAACTGCAGAGGGAAAGTTCTTCGTCTGTTCCGTTCACGGATACCGATTGTTCGTACTTGGATCTGCTCTGCTCCCTTGGACGGTTTTCTCTGAAAGAAGCAGAAAGTTCCGGGAGGAAGTAGAGCGCGGCAGATTGCAGTTTTTCTTCTTTCGCGATTAAATTCGCTTCCGTGGCGTTCTATCGTCATTGGCGGAGCGGAGAGACGCGACGAAACTGCTTTTTTTATTATTTTTTTTCAGTGACCTCGATAGTTTCGGTATTTTTGGCACGTGAAACCCTTCGACCGTGCATTTTTGCATATTGAATCGGTTTTCATTAAACACCCGTCTGTCACGTGCTCCTGTATTTTTTCTATTTCACTAAAACCCCTAAATGTCCGGCATTTTTACAATATTCTGGTCGAAACGAAGTAATTCGTCAAGTATGTATCTGTTTTTTATTTGACTTTTATTTGTCCACATGTTACACAATTAATTACAAGATCAATCGTTCCGGAACTAAAAAGTGTGTACGCAACGCTGATAAATATTCAGTGACTTGAAACTGCTGCCGCAAACAGTTCGGACTTAATGGAAAAGCGGAATATGCTCGTTTCAAAGATAACACTTCGCTTATCGTTGATAGCGACTTGATACTCTTATCCCTTAGCAGCCCTTCTTTTACATCGAGCCCAACGAAATCGGCTCGGTTAATTAAGAAATACTGTCTAAACGACTTAACCCGCCGCCGGAACCACCGAATTCAAATGGATAGCTTCCGCTTCTGGAGTCGTTAAGCGTTATCTGGTCGCGCTAACAACCCCACGGAACGATCTTATCTAAACACGATGCCCAAGGAACTTTTTCGGCTACTCGAAAGCAATTTACAGCAAATAATCGTCTCGTCTAGATGATTCTCGAAAATCTAATGAATAACACATGATTTGTATCGTTCGAGTCGTTTCGGTTTCGTAGATCGCGTTTGGAGCAGAGATAATTCGTAAAGGAAAAGTTGCTTTGTGTGCAATTAGAACAGTTAATCCGTAACACCCCTTGAAAAAATTTCCTTTTTCGTGGAATATCTGGAGAACGGTACGAGATATCGAAAACAAGTTTAAACAAAAATTGCATGTTTTTTTTTTAAATCTATAAAACTGCGTAAAAGCAATTATAGAAAAATTCATAGTTTTCAAGTTAACCTTACCACCAATCTTTAATTCGATAATTATTGTAATTAATCACAGATTTCGTTTCAATTCGCAATCTGTCACAGATTTCAACCACGAAGTGGAATGAGTCACGTAAGCGACGTTCGCGAAATAACACGTGGCTGTCGTGTCCAATGAATGGGCGACGGAAATAGAAGTCCAAGCTGCCGTGTGGCTTTGTCCCTCGTTCGTAGGTAAAATTAATTTCCACAGTTCCACAGCCGAGCGGCGGCTCGATGATCAAGCGCAGCGCAACTTTCGCGAGCGTCCAGTAACTTTGATATCATCGAGGGGAGAGTTGATCGACCTCGGCGACAACCGCGAAGACCATCGAGGCGGGCGATTTTACGGCGCGTTCGAAAATAGAAACACGCGTGCGGCTGGAACGCGGGACCAGCAGTTCTATCAACTGATCGAACGAGCGGCAGGTGCAAAGGCATCATCTTCCATGCGCGCGAGCCGATACGATTTTATTGCTGCAATAAAATCAAAGTAACGCGCGCGACGAACGCCCCCGCTGACGAGCCGGAAAAACGTACCGCCGTACTTGCCAGCGAATATAAATTTTTAGCCGCCTATGTGGAACGGGGCAAGACTCAGTTCGTGGTTTAGTTGATTAGACCTGTCATATTGGCGAGAATGTTTCTTTGGAAAACGAGCTGCAGGTACTGGGGCAATGATTGCAAGATGTAGATGTAGCCTTTTAGCGATGTAATTAAATTGTTAAATAAAGAATTTTTTTATTGATAATATAATTTATTTTTATTTTTGTCTATATTAGTATGATTAAATTTATACTTATTCGATGACTTTAGGATTTTTATGTTTATTAAATGTTTTAAGAATAGGAGTTTATCGATTAATGGTTAAGGAGTGGACTTCTAATTCTGATTATTTAATATTAGAAGCTATTCGGTCAATTTCTCTGTCTGAATCCTGAGTAGAACTCTCAAAATATTGATACCCTATTAAGTTAGAAACTCCAGCACCTAATGACCTGAACAGCTCACTGTCTAAGTATCTCAATATTTAGATACTCCAATATTCGAATACCCCTAAATATCAATATCTAGATACCTGAACCAAAAGATACTCAAATAATTCAGTGATGCAATGTACGAAATCCTACGAAACAAACAGGACATATAACGAAACTGCGATACAAGATGCATCAGGATTGAGAGAGGATGCGAGCAGAATCCTTTCCCTGGGTATACCACATCAAACGATCTGCAATGGTCGTGCAGTTTCCCATGCCCCCGTAAAACTTGAGCTCATCATTCAACGTAATCCAACAATCTCAACGGAGCTCTGTCTCATTAAGGCTGGCTAACAATAGCGCGATTAGATCAGTCACGGTTCGCCGTGTCCCCGCGATTCCAACGACGCGTCGCTGACATCCTCGGCAAAGAGAATCGACCGCGGCAAGTCCCATATTAAATGGGGCCGCGTAGATACGCCATTTCGACGAGAGGTAAAGCGAGAGATCAGGTTTTGCATTCATTCATGGGGTTCGCGGCGGTGGACAGAGGAAAAAGGAGAGGTGGATCTGGCTTGAATCGCGGTGACGGTGTAAACACGGGAGAGAAAGAGATAAAAGTGGGGTCCGTGTCTGTGTTGAGGCAACGGGAACCCCTTTCATTCGACGCCAGCCCCTCCTGATACCGTATAAAATATAGTATTGTTCGCGCTCTGTTAGTCTAGAGTGGAGAACGAGTATATTTAGGAAAGGGCGGCTTTCTTTCATATGTTAAGCAGATCAGTGTCGGCCGAAGAGTTAGGGGGCGAGGAATGGGAAAAGGGGGGCGGTTTAAAGACAGCGGGCCAAGAGGCGAGGATGGCTGTACCGGTGCTGGAACCACGACCCCTACGACTTTCACCCCCTAGAGAACTCTCTGCACCGTGCGCTCCTAAATGATTGCCGGCTTGACTTAATGTTGTGAAAAATAGCCACGTGCTCCCTACTCGCGAACCCGCATCCTCGCGATATTTTTCTTTATAAGGAGCACAGAGTAAGGAGATGAATCCAATTTTTTAGCATCGTATAATTCGAACCTCTCCACGGGGCGATTCAGACGATTTATATTCCCGGCATTCAGTACCATTCCTTTGTGCACTCGAAGCTCGTACGTTTCTGTTAGAGCTTCTGGGGTATTTGGAACTCTACGGTTGGAATTAGAAATTGTTTTAATAATTGGAGAGTGGATGTTAAAAATTTTATTCTTGCTACTGCACAGACCTCTTTCACCGACGCTGTAGTTCAATTTTTATTAAGTGGAGCAACTTTGCCCGTCTGTGAATAAAGTTGCTTGGAATTTATGGTCTGGGGAATAGACGCACCGAGTTTCTTTTCTCCTCGTAGCAGGAAGGAAGCACGAAAAGACTATTTTCAATGTTTTGTCTCTTTCGGTTATCGTTATGAGTCGAATTAAATTTCAAGCCTAGAGATACTTTTGCGTTCGACTCTCATTTTAATACGTAATTACGTCGTCCATCTTTTAAAAGTTCAGTCTGAGAATGCTGTCGATATATTTTTAAGGACATCTCCTTGACTTTCGTATTATTTATGGCCTTTCAAAGTGCTTTATGGCAAGGAATTATTGTCGTGATGGATAGTGATTGGAACTCTGGTGGCTATTGAGTACCTGAGGGAGGATTAACGTATTTTATGTTGCTTTCAAAATAAGGGCATTGTTTCCAACGAAATTCACCACGGAGTGGATAATTCAAAGGTACATATCCTCTGATAAGAGAACTGTTGGTAACCTCGCAGCAGTCACCGTCGCCGTCGCATAGTAAACGCGTGTGCCAAAGCTTCTTCTATCCATTTTCCTCTAACAAGGTTTAAAATCATCACTTTTGGTCGCTTCCTTAAAAGCCACAACTTCTTTAGAACCGCCTTTCTCTCAAGTAAGTGATACATTATTAACGTCACTTGTTACGTTAAAAGAAAAGTTGTATTTATATGTTTTTTACGAAACAAAGCCTCCTTCTCCTACCTTAATTACTTTCAACTTTAGCACGTCCAGAAGAACGTACATTGGCACTTTCAAGCTGAACAACAAATATGAATGTTTCAATCGACAGTCCCCGATACATACTTCCACGTCTCATCTCCACGTTATAACTTCTCACTCAGTATCCCCATCAATCGTGAGTTCATTTGCTACTTCTCGCCCCGACGTGTCCACCCCGATCCCACAATAAAAGCGTCTCACGATCGATGTTACCAGAGATGTCCGCGGCGTTACGTGCCGTGTAATTCTAACGAGTTCCGCGACGACAACGTAAGTCCTCGGTTGACTTTCCCCTCAGCTTACGGTGGCGTAAAAGAGGAAACAGATGAAGGGATACAAAACACGACTGGGCGTTATTGTATAAGTGACAATGAAAATCTAACGATCCAAAGGGAGGCGAGCGTAACCGCCGCCCAGTGAAATGAATTTTCCTCCGTTCGTCCTCCGCTGCGTTGGTATTTAATCCCTTTGTTTACTTTTGCTTTCAGAACACGTGAGGGAATTCAGCTGCGGCATGCTGTATTACAGGACACTGTACCTGGACAGCAAGCGGGACGTTCTATACGTCGGCGCCATGTAAGTGCTGTTCATTTTCTTTCTATTCTCAGCGC
Source organism: Andrena minutula (assembly GCA_929113495.1). Classification (NCBI taxonomy): domain Eukaryota; kingdom Metazoa; phylum Arthropoda; class Insecta; order Hymenoptera; family Andrenidae; genus Andrena; species Andrena minutula. The sequence goes on from OV815993.1 coordinate 4,388,460, forward strand.
GCCGCACCTTCTCCACGCCCGTCACGTAATAAAGTGTTCGCGCGACGAAAATCCCCCGCGTAAAAGTTGCGGCTCGTTCGTCGCCAATCCGCGAGAACTACAGCAGGAACAGATTCTTTCCTGATTCCCGCGATTGAAATTCTGCGCACAGTGCACGCGCGGCTGGGTAACTCGGCGATTGATTAAATATCTCGGTGACATCGAACATCGGATAATCCCTGTTTCGAAATACACTTTGTATTACAGGCTCGATGCGCGCCGGCTTTCGCGATGATAATTATCTACCCGTTGATTTCACCGAATTGCTAACCCCTCCTCCGTTCCCGTCCGTTTCATTTTGTGATGAATCGCTTTTTCCTCGAGACCTTATATCGGCGTGCGTGGCCGCCGAATCGACGCGCAATTTCGTCGTTATTTATCCCGTGTTCCAGATTGAAATGAAAAGTAACGTCCCGTTTGACAGAGCAACTGGGTCGCGCGTGAAACGTTCCCTGCATTCGATATTCGAGGCGACTTTTTTCATATTCCTCACCGACCGAGGGCTAGTCGAGTGTTTCTGGCGCCTTTTATGCGAACTGTTGTTATTAGAATTTTGGAATTTGAAATTTTCGTGGTGCTTGAAATGTTTGCATACAGTAGGAGTTGTATTAAACCGAGGGTACCTCGAGTACGAGAGAAATAAGTCATTTTAATTCATCTAGCTTGGTCGTTGTTAGTTATTCAAAGTACAATAAATAATTACTCTCGTCGAAGTCGTATAATGGCAAAGACATTTCGTTGTAAACTTCAGCCCTCGCCTAATAGGCTGAAATGCTTACTGCACAACAATTAAGATACCTTAGGATTAAATTAACCCAATAAGAAGAAGAATAAGTAATGGAATGGACACTTTGTTCGACGATACGTGTGATTAATGCTACATTGCATCGCGAATTTACTATAAAAAGATAAAAAATTGCCAATAACCCAAGCACCGTAAGCAATCTCACACGAGATGCTCGAAGTAACAGCATGGGTATTCTCCAACCCTCCCAATCAATTGATTATCTGTAGGCATTTAGAGGACGATGGTGTCGACAGAGTATGAGATAAGCCAGCCAGGCGACCGATCGTCGCCCGACCGTCCTAACTAATTGTTAGTTTTAGGGTACGGTTACAGGTCACGCCATAAACAGGCGATTGTCGAAGGCGTATTGGCGACGCCATGGGGGTGAGCCATGTGGCGGTTGAGGAGAGGTCTTCGACTGGTAAAATAAGGCAGTTCTCTGTTGGCGAGCGACGTAAGACGTTGACTGGTAGAACCGTCCCGTGCGCGATCACATCTTCATTTAATAAAGTTACGTTATTGTTATTCTGGGTTTTAATTGAGAGCCTACCTGACCACGCCATACCTGAGGGTTTCCTTAACCCCCTATATTTCAGAAGTGGGATAAAGAACTGAGAAAGGATTGTTTGTGATTACGGGAAGCGGTGTAGTGAATTTGGCCAAAGAGAACGAGTTAGACTGTTTACTGGTTGTGGCGGTATTGTCGGGAAAAGCATTTTGTGTTTGTGTGCTAGACGACGTGAATTGTGACAGAGGATAAGGACGACGCGTAGTGACGCGAATTGATTCGTAATTGACTCTAGTTCACGGTCGGATTTTGTTTCCCGGGCAATATGTCAAGTTATACAGTGGCAGATTTAAAAGAATTTTTGAGTGCGCGGAGTTTAGCAACGACGGGTACTAAAGCCGAATTGATAAGGAGGCTAGAGCAACATGATGCTAACATATGGCAAATCTTAGCGGAGGAAAATGCGCGGAAGGGTGAGCAAGCTGCACCAGTCGAAGAAGCACGAAGCAGGGCAATGGCGGAAGAATCGGCGACTCGTCGAAATGATGGTGACCACCTCCATATCAATCCAGCGGGGGAATGGCAGCAATTAGAGGACCCTGTTCGTAGGGAAATGGACTTATTGCGGAGAGAAAGGGACTTATTGCGAAGGGAAGTGGAACTTTTCAGGCGAGAGTCGGCAGGATTGCGAACTCCATCCACGGATTCAACAAGGACGGAAGGTGCAGGAAGTATGGATTCCAGGAGGACGGGAGCAGTTAATTTAAGCATAAGGGCAATCGGTGACCTTCTCAGTGATTTCGATGGTAACGATAACACTTTTTGGAAATGGGAACAACAAGTGGGACTGTTGCGTACGTCATACAATTTGGACGAAAATGCATCGCGAGTGTTGATCAGTTCCAAACTGAAGGGTCGTGCCGCGAGCTGGTTTCACTCGAAGGCGGAACACCTCACCTTAAGTATTGACAACTTACTTGGGGAAATGAAAATTATGTTTGATCATCGACCCAGTCAAATGGCGCTTCGTCAGGAATTTCAAGATAGGAAGTGGAAATCTGGAGAAAAGTTTACAGATTATTACCACGATAAGCTAATTCTGGCAAACCGAGTCCCAATATCGAACGACGAAATAGTGGATTATTTAATAGACGGAGTACCAGACGTTTCGCTGCGAGATCATGCTCGGATGATGTGTTTCAAGACAGCGGCGGAGCTGTTGGGAGCGCTGGAAAAAGTTTCGCTGGAAGCGCGAAAATCAGCAGATCGAGACAACAAGGAGAAGAAAGAGATGAAGGGCAGTAGCGGCAAGGAAAAAGAAAAAGGATCTTCGATGCCGCCGAAGAAACCGGTGAAATGTTTCAACTGCCAGGAAGAAGGACATATTTCTACGAGATGTCCAAAACCGAAGAGGGAACGTGGTTCCTGTTACGAATGTGGTTCAGCATCCCACCGCATAGCGGATTGTCCACAACGAATTTCGAAGTGGCGAGGGGAAAGCAGCAAGGCGAAGGAGCCCAGCGCAATGGCGTCCATGAACATGGTGCAACCGAAGGTTCTCAGTGCGCCGTACATGGTTTCTTTGAGTTATATTATTTTTGATAAAAGCGGACATAGTTGTAAGTATTCGATAAGCGCAATGTTAGACTCTGGATCACCAATTAGTTTGATTAAAAATAGTTTTGTACCGCTTGATACGCGAACACCGGTAACGGGTACCGAACAAGATTTTTGTGGAATCAACGGTTCGAGGTTACAAATTTTAGGCAATTTTTATCGCGAGGTCGAAATTGAGGGAATACCAATCAGTTTAAAATTTTATATTGTACCGGACGATACGATGGCGTTTATGGCTATTCTTGGTAGAGATTTTTCGTCCCATCCGTCGGTTGAAGTCACGTTAAATGAAAACAGAGTAGTTACGAAGAGAGTGCAAAAAGCACCGGAGACCGAATTGGATTGTGCGATCAATCAAATTATGAGTATCGAATGCATTAATGATCCGAATACGGCGTTGGAAAATTTACAAATAAATCCGGAACTCGATGCCGAAGTAATAGGAGAGATTAAAGATTTGTATGAGGTAGATTATCTTAAAGTCAAGGAATCGAGTGTGTTTGAAACAGATTTTGAAATGAAAATTGTATTGCAGCATGAGCAACCGATTAGTTTTCGACCGAGACGACTTTCTTTTGCGGATAAAGAAAAATTGCAGGCGATTCTAGATGATTTGCTGGAGAGAAAGATTATTCGGGCGAGTGAGTCACCTTATGCTAGCCGGATAGTTCTAGTAATTAAAAAGAACGGTGAAAGACGACTTTGCATAGACTTCCGCGATTTGAATAAAATAACAGTAAAAGATAACTTTCCGAGTCAGCTAATAGATGACAATATTGACCGATTAAAAAACAAAAAATTCTTTACGACGTTGGATCTGAAAGATGGCTATTATAACGTGAAAATGGCTCAGGATTCGATTAAATATACTTCATTTGTGACTCCCCTGGGGCAATTTGAATTTTTATATTGTCCGTTTGGTTTGACAAATGCACCGAAAGTTTTCCATAGATTTGTGCAGAAAGTTTTCGCAGTTTCGATTAGAGAAGGGAAAATGTTACCATTTTTTGATGATTTTTTCATAGTAACGGAGACTTTGGAGGAACATTTGGAAATTTTGCGCGAGGTTTTCCGTGTAGCGGGGCAACATCGTTTAACCTTCCGACTGGACAAATGTTTTTTCGTTTATACCGAGGTGGATTATTTGGGGTATCACGTTAGTGCGGAGGGGATCCGGCCAAGTGACAATAATATTGCAGCGGTAATTGATTATCCGATTCCGCGTAACACGAAGGAGGTACTTCGGTTTGTGTCTCTAGCGAGTTATTTTCGTCGATTTGTACCAGGATTTTCGATAATTGCAAAACCATTATATAACTTAGTCAGGAAAAATGTTAAATTCACATTTGGGGAGATTGAAAACGAAGCATTTGAGACTTTGAAAAGGCACATGTCGGGGAAACCCATCTTAGCGATTTATTCACCTATATTAGAGACCGAATTGCATTGTGATGCAAGCGCGTCAGGTTTTGGGGCTATTCTTTTACAAAAGCAACTAGATGGTCTATTTAAGCCAATTTCATATTTTAGTCAGCGCACATCGGCCGCGGAATCGAAATATCATAGTTTCGAGCTTGAGTGCCTCGCAGTGGTAAACGCGATAAAACGTTTTCATATTTACCTAGGCGGGATACCATTCAGGGTAATCACTGATTGTGATAGTTTTCGTTTGACGTTAAGTAAGAAGAACGTAAATCCTCGAATTTCGCGTTGGGCGATGTTTCTGCAAGATTATGATTATGAGATACAACATAGGCCGGGGAAAAGAATGAGTCATGTCGATGCGTTGAGTAGATGTCATGGGGTATTAGTGATTGAGGGTAATAATTTCGAACAAACTCTTTCGATATGTCAGGATCGGGATGAAGAGATCTGTAAAATACGCGACAAATTAGAGAAAACGGAGATGAAATTTTTTGAATTGCGCGACGGTTTAGTGTATCGGAAGGATAAAATGAAAAAATTGTTGTTTTATGTACCACAGTCAATGGAGGATAACGTGATTCGTACATGTCACGACGATTTAGGTCATGTTGGTCTGGATAAAGTTATTAATAATGTCACAAAAATTTACTGGTTTCCGAAATTGCGAGCGAAAGTGAAAGAATATTTTAGAGTGTACAGTAATCCGAGTTATTAGAAGTAACTCCTTTAGTTAGTAGGTGTGCTATATTTAATTATAAGATTACATTGTAATATCAGTAATAATTTTATGTAGTAGTAATAAGCCACAGTTGTGTGTTGCGTTCTACAGTGTTACTCGAATTTTCTATTATATTGTATTGTTGTGGGTTGGTACTTATTATTTTGTGTGTGTATTGCTTAGTTGTGTTAAGGTTTAGCCGGGACGGCTAAAATGTCAGGATGGACGAACTGTAGGCATTTAGAGGACGATGGTGTCGACAGAGTATGAGATAAGCCAGCCAGGCGACCGATCGTCGCCCGACCGTCCTAACTAATTGTTAGTTTTAGGGTACGGTTACAGGTCACGCCATAAACAGGCGATTGTCGAAGGCGTATTGGCGACGCCATGGGGGTGAGCCATGTGGCGGTTGAGGAGAGGTCTTCGACTGGTAAAATAAGGCAGTTCTCTGTTGGCGAGCGACGTAAGACGTTGACTGGTAGAACCGTCCCGTGCGCGATCACATCTTCATTTAATAAAGTTACGTTATTGTTATTCTGGGTTTTAATTGAGAGCCTACCTGACCACGCCATACCTGAGGGTTTCCTTAACCCCCTATATATCGAACATTTTTTTATAAAGATATGGCACAGTCTGAGTCGATGAATTCATAATCCTTTTGTTTGTATAGTTGGTTTTAGAGAATTATTTAGCCTGACCCCTCTCCCCGGTCTAGACGTGTCCGCGCAAACTCAGCTGAACGATGCTCGAGTGCGTTTGTACCTACTCCTTTTCGTAATCGGCCCCCTCCGTGGTATTTGCACGCACTCTTAGCTCGAGTACTGGAATATATATATACAGCACGTTTATGTACTGGATCGTTCTCCACTATACACGAGGGGGAGATGACCAGGTTTCGTTTGCTAAACGTTCCAATTTGCAGAAAGGTAATTTACTGAAACCTTCAGGGCACGAGGCGCGCCGGAGACGAGGCAAAGGAAGCGAAACCATCACCGGGAATTAAACAAGCTGAACTTTTAAGAACGTTCCCGATTAATCTTCGTGCCCGGGCAAATGAGAGAACTGTCCGACGGGGTCGCGTGTAATCGAGCCGCGAAATTGTTTTCGCAGACGGCTTGACACCCTTATCAAAGCAATTCCATCGATCGACATATTTCTGTCGTTCTAGCGATTACGATGTTATTTTGGTGAAATAGTTATGAATTAATCAGTGGACTGCAAATCTGGATATTCGATCGAATTGATATACAGGAACGAAGAAATTGGACGACAAAGGCTTCTTAGTGCATTTATACTAGAGGGTGCATAAGGGTCCATACATTTGGCTGTATTTTCGTGTGTAGATACTACACATCGTATAGAATAATATATCATACCAATAGCACAGTATTCGATATTCAAATTTGTACGCTGATAGCTTAATGCACAAATATTGTATGGCCATTTTTAGCGTGTTTGAGAAGAACGAGTTAATATTTGCAATGATAAACATACAACGAAAACAAATATTATTTTTACAAAATAATGCAGATATAAATGTGATTTTTATACAGCATAAAAAAACAGTCGACAACTATTTGTTACATATGAAAATTCAAATTTCACAAAAAGTGGACATACAATATTTGTGCACTAAGCCGTCGACAAGTTATACACCCTGAATGTGTGCCTGTAACATTAGTCCCTCACTACATAGACAGTTTGCTTTATCATAATATGAAACATTGAACACGATCCTTCGTTAAAACCAAGAATACGCATAATGATTGCAAACGATTTGCGCTAGTTACATCCAAATTTGTCGAAAATCACTGAACCAAACGTCTTGCGCACCCTTCGTTACTTCCACGTCTCTGCTCCATACATCCTCGTCCTGCACAATCAGAATAAAAATCTCTAACGTGGGCGAGCACTCGTAACACAATATTCAAGTAGTTGGGGTATCGTTTCTTCTTCAAAACGAAGGTCGACGTCGAGGGAGTGAAAAGGGGGTCTGTTCCTCAGGGGTGGATGGAAGTTCGGACGGGGGGACCTTGCATCATTACTACAAGAGTATTATTTCTTGATTCGGTTCCAACCTTCCCCCACCCCCGGCCCCCCCCCGCGTTACTATCCCGACCGGCCATTCACTAGCGTTTTCTTTTGTGGGGCTCCCTTCTTAATTTGGTAAATGCCAGCAAAATGCTACGTGGCTCTGGTAATGGAGAGGCAGCGAGGGCAACGTCTGAAAGCCGAACGATACACAAGCCAGAGAGCCTCCAAGGCAGGAACAACAGTCGCGCAATATATATCTATTGTGACAGGAATAATGATGTCGTGGAATTATATCGTCGCCAGTTTGTCGGAAGATAGCGTGGGTCGCGAGTGGATGGCAAAGGTCAGCGAGTTTGCCGGGGAATATACTTGCTATTCGAAGTTTCAGATGGTAGTATCTTTAGGTAATTGAGTTTGGTTAATAAATCAAAGTACCTACGTGTAGGAATTCACGCGTTTCACGAGATGCGAATATAGAATACAGTTGATGCTTCATTAAGGGCTGCCAAACGCGCAGCCCCGGTTATACGATCATTAAGGCTGTTTTATTGACCCCGTGTTGCATTTCGCTGGAATTACGAACGATATAATCGTAATCAGCGAATCATGTGACGGTCATAAGTACGATTCATTCCGCTTATGTTTATCGACTATATCGGCGCCCGCGAGCGTTTCGTTTGTTAAATCGTCGGGATAATGAAGGTTTAATCCCGGCGGCTTTCAATAAAGTAGCATTATGCTAATCTAATAGGTAATTGCCAGATAACCGATAGATATTGAATTTCAAAGCGCAGTGCTAAACAAACTGGTAAACTCTGGCGCCCGTTAAATTTACTTTCACCGGCAGAGCATTGAGGCATTTCCCTGCACAGCCATCGGAGTATCGATTATTTATCGAGATTTTCTACTGCCGTTCAGTGTACGCGTTTCGGAAATACGAATTATCGTTTCGTTAAGGAGAGTCCTATGTAATGTGGTGTCGATCTAACCATGAAAGAGTCGAAGAATCGGCAGGGTCCCGAGTGAACGTGGATTTCTCGGGACAATGAACGAGTTGGACACGCCAGACGAGATTCTACTCGAAACGAAGCGAAGCTCCCTGTGACCGAGGCAAATCCACGGTCGAAACGAGCTTACGGTGGGAATAAATCTGATATGAGCGACGACGGCGGGGTAAGAAATGACAAGCGCATAAGGTGCTTTCGCTTTCGAGGTAACTCCGTTCGCCTGTAATGAGATGGGCATGCAATATGGAGCTTCCAGGGCGGTGGGAGAAAGGCGAATTACGATAAACTGTATTTCCGCTACGAGAGAAGAGAGTCGTTCGATTTTAATGTTTCCTGTTTTCTGGCTTCGTTCCATGGCCCCGTTCCGCGGCACTCGCGATTCCCTCCACCGACGCCCCCACAATATCGGATTCCGATAAGAATTCTGCGCAAAAGGTGAACCGATCCCCGGGCATTCCTTTTCCAATGATGTGAAACGATTAAGCTCTATGATCTTCGTGCGAGCGGGTTCAATGATGTGACTCTCGATTTCAGACGGAAGGGTGCTGGGTGTAATTTAATTAAAGGGTATAAAATGCTTGCACGCTGTTGGCGAATTCGAGCCGATCCCTGCCCTCTGAAAGGAAAGATTACGCGAGACGCCTCCACGAGTGGTGTACTTTACCATTCAAGGAACGATTAATTGGATTTTCCTGCGATATTTTCGAATGGGGAGAAAGAACGGATAGGAATGTTTTACATATTGCGTGCGAAAAATGTAGCTATATAGACGTGGTATTTGAAAGCTGATAGTTTAGCGATTGTTTCCATCACTGCCAAAAATTCCTGAATTTTGTTTTCTCGGTTCATGATATTTTCCCCTGTAATTGCACAGTTCGCTTTTTATATTAGCGAAACGCGAGCGCTGAAAACGCGCCGAAAGCGATCCACCCTTCTCGTAGATGAATGCTGACGTGTTAATTAGCATCGTCGAATGGCGAAATCCAATATCAATTCCTGAACGCGTAGATTGCCGTTAGTAGCCTCGGTGTTAAGTAACGTAGATTGTGATAACAATTAACGCACACAACGGTGGCCATTCTGTTTCTACTTTGATTACCATTATCATTGATAATCCGATCCTCGTCAAAGACACGCGAATGAATGCTACACATTCCCCTTTCCACGCGCGCAAATACCATCGAGGAAAGGAACAAAGCCATCACTCGTCCACTCTCACCCGAAATCATCGTGAAATTTAGCTCGCGACCAAAAACAAAAATATTAAAATAAATAAAAAGTAAATAATATTCCTGTTTGAAACGGCCGACATGGAACACCGTGTCCATCGAACGAAAAATAAAAGGTATAAACGTACCCGCTGGGAATAATGGGGAAAGGTGGCAGGCTACGATGGAGTTAAATCGATACGTCAAAACAAATTGCTCGATAATGCCTCGACCTCTTGCCCCGACCGCGCGATAATAAATTCCCTTGCTCGCGTAAGGATCGTCGATGCACCGCCCACCTTGTAACGGGGTAAAAAATCGAGAGAAAAGGGAGGCAAAAGGAGGGCGAGAAAGATGAGAATAGAGGCAAAACGGTGTGTAATCGACGCACGTTTCAGATCGTCGTTGATGGTGATAAGTGGTGGCGATCACGATTTTCGCTCCACGCGAATCGCTCCGGTCACACGATGCAGTACATGTTTCTCGCCTCTCCCCCTGCTCCCTTTATGATCCCCTTTTTATACGCGGTATCGACGGCACGGATCGATACTACGTGCGAGCATCGTTCCTCGTTAATTAGAAAGGTGATACCCATTAATTGTAGTTCGAGAATCGGCGGCCGTGTTGCGGTTCTCTCCACAATTAAGGCACGCTAATTGAACGCTTCCAATTATCAGGCTCCGGGTCGTCGGGGGCCCGAAGGGGAAAAAAACTAGTTCGTGGATATCGGCGCCGACTCGGCCCTCGTCTTCGCGGAATAGCGCCGTGACACGGAAATCTTTCGCGAGCACGTTTCAACCCCTCCCTTCTGCCTGGCGAACCCTCCTCGAGTCTAAGCTCCTCTTTTTCAGCGATTTCATGGAAATTATCTTATGCCCGGGACAGTGACGCACCCCTCTGTCTCTCGCGTTTCCTCCCTCTCACAGTCGATTCCTTATTTTCTCGCGGACCCCCTCGCTTTTTTTCTGCGTTTTAACGTTTCTTTGCGGACTGCGTTTCAGATGGTACGTTTGGGGGCATTCGTTTTTGCATATCGATCGATACAGGATAAGAATTCATGGAAGCCAGGGGGGACGCTTATGGCGCGAGACGGAAAGTGCTTGGTATTGCACGGATGTGTTGGGGTGCCATTGGCTACTGCTGATAGCAGAAGGCTGTGAAAGGATGGCATCGATTAGTCCGATCTTGGTAATAAACACGAACGTCCTGCTGTAGTGTTAATACACTCTTGTTTATCCGTTAGTTTATCGTTACGGCAGCTTTAATATCCCCTTTTTATAGTCATTTTTACGCAGATTATGAATTACCATAATGTAAGTGGCAAGAAGGGGTCACAATGAATCCTCTATTACTGGAAAATTGTTTTTTCTCGTGATCTTAGTTAAGTGGAAGAAATTTCTAGTTCCACCTTGTCGTTTTGTTTCTGCGCTTAATCAGAAAGCAAATATTATAATTAATGTTCCCCTTGGAAGTGACTTTCATTATGAATTTCTATCAAAATGTTCCATTCGCCAAGAATGACAATGGTTCCTTGTGCCGAAGAGAGTCAAAAGTGAAGAATAAAGTTTTTCTGGTACGTGGCTCTGTACGAAAAAGCTTTATTCTGCACTTTCGACTTACTTTTTAACCTGAACCATTATTTCGGTTGCACCCAGTATATCTCGTGATCTGGATTTTGAAAGACGAAGCTTCAGGGGCAAAGGGATAATCGTTCTGCGGTAAACCCGACAGTAATTGGAGCGGAAAACAGTGCTGACATAAAATTCACGCTGTCGAAATATCGTCGTTTAGCGATGCCGCTGTATTTTACATAATTAAACAGGCGGTATGACGCCAGGCTGGGAACACGGTAAATGCATTTAGCGAATCAATCGGAATCCGACGGATGTGATTAGATTTCACGCATGACCGGGGCTAATCGTTTTACTCACTGATACGGCATAATACATCATGGCCGTATCAAATCGATAAGCGTACAATTGTTCCTCGCGATAATTGTCTCGGCAAAGTATTAAGCTGGGACAAATTCGATATTGAAAATTTCAGAATAAACCGAAAGATTATTTTCAATTTCGCCTCGTCGAAATTTTCAGTTCCGCCGGAGAAGAAACGTTCATTTGCACCTGGCGGAACGAAAGAAATATCCAAGCGTTAATGAATTAATTAACAGGGGATTCGATTTCGTCAAGCTCGACGCCCGCCAGTCCGTAATGATCACCCTAAATCCATACAACGCAGCTCCGACATAATTAAAATACTCGCTAGGTTTTGTTTTTAATTAAAAGAAGGATAATCACGCGGCATTTGAGCTAGGCCGTGAAACATAATCGCATTTCACATGCCAGTATTTCGCGTTTTGTTTGTCAGTTGACTGGGCTCGTCGAACCGTTCGCCCACAGCCGGATCGATCGCGCGAGCGGGCAAGAACACCGTGGCGAAATCACGGTGCATTGAGAGCTAAACTTAATCGTATTCTCTTCGACGATTCATAGCGGGAATTATTAAAATCATTTCCGTTATGTTAAACCGCGTCGCGAATACATTATCTCGCCAGAGGCGCTGGTGTAAATAGTTATAGCGTCGCGGTGCCTCTTTTTCTGGCCTCTGTCGCGCGTTCCGCCATCTAAAATTTAAGGGGCAAAATGGGGGTGGATCTCGACGCCCTGGATAATGCATCGCGGGTCGGTGCTGTCTGTCACGTCCAACCGCCAAGTTAGACAGCGACGTTTTTTGGATTTTGTCGGGTGGCTTTTCAACTCCACTGAAACCGGTGCGTGACGTCTGGCCTGGGATGCCTCTGAATTGTTTATTTTGATGTTTTTGTACGTGGTTCAGTGGTCGTTTCTAAAATCGTCGAATATATTTCTTTACTATTTGGTCAACTTGGAATATAAAAATGGGGTGTCTGTATACGTCACATTAATTTTCATGGATTTATTAAGATTCCAAGTAGTCCATCTCAATCATTTAGTGAGCAAGGTCTGGACTCTGGGTAGATATACCATATTCACTTTCATCCTGTTAGACTCCTGATAATAATAATTTATGATACAGAGACGGGAATTGGGGGTTTATTCAAAGTGTCCAAAAGATGAAGACGATTTCCTATGCCGCAATAGATCACTACCTTTGAAGTTCTATTACCCTTTCCCTGGCACTGAAACGAGTTGTGAAACACCAGCAACGCGAATAACTGCCATCAATAGCAATTAAAGATTGAAAGAGAGAGTCGAAGGGGAAAGCTGAAAGTTTCTTGTGAACCCTACAAAGAGATCACACCCTCTCGTTCAAGCATTTCGAAGCTGACTAGGCGTTTTTTTTTTAAATCGAAAACACGATGACTTTACGCTCGTGATCCCTGCCGCCATCGATCAGCCCTCTGCAAATTGCTTTCGTACAAAATTTCTTCTTTCCCGCTGTGCCTCGAAGCGACGAGCTTGCACGTACACCGGTCCTCTGACACCCTCCCATCCACCTGTTCAACCCCGAAAAGTTCTCCCGAGCGAGAAGTCGACGCGGCTGGATTCCGAAGTACGGATTTCTTTTTCCACGTCGCTATTTACTTTTTCACGCCGGCGTGCACAGGATGAATGAGGAACGAAAGCACGAAGGGTGAAGGAACTGGGTCTGCCACCCCCTCCCCCATCTTTCCCTTTCTCGCTTCTCTTCTGTTTTTCATTCCTTCTCTTAACACCTCTCCCCACCCGCATTCCGCCCGACTGCTTACTTCTATCGAAGGCCAATGATGAATGGTTATTGGAATAAAGTTATGCGCCGTGGCGGCGCTAATGTTGCGAGACGCTTGAAAACTGGGTGAATTCGATTTACGAGCCACCCCTGACTGGCGTTGCGTGCGCCATTCTCCGCGTACCCCCGATCTCGCGGGTTTGTTTTCCACGGGTGAATAGAGACGTAGAAAGACCATTTCAATCACTATCATCTTCCTCTCTGAAACGTTACTCGGGCTTCTTGCCAATTAGTGGAACGCTGGCGGGATCTGTCGGGCGATCCGTACCGGAACACCGGAACGGTTGCACGTTCGTGTACACTTGGAAAATGCAGCCGGAGTTTCGGAAAATCTGACAATGAGCTTTTTCCGCTCTTCAGTTTCTGGGTCGGTTGTGTGGAGCTTCCTCGGCTTGAAAAGTCCGTGGAATCCGCAGCAAGGAACCCCAGAAACGTGCCGGAAAATAAAAGATACTTGAAAGTACCATTGTCATTCCACTTGCTCAGAGTTCGATCGTCCTAGATTCCCATTATTCGCGGAAAGTAGTTCTGAAACGTGCTCCTAAAATGAACGGAATGTACGTACGAATTAATTTATCGCGATTAAAGCTCTCGTGGAAATATGTTTGCAGGGTGTGCTCGTCCCAGCGTGCTTGCTGGGGTACGTTGTGTGTATTTATTTTTTCGCGAAATATTCGAGAAGCAACCGAGGGATCACGCCTCAAAGGAGATCTTAATGAAAGCAAACGGTAGAACGGAAACGGAGAAAGTTCGGCTATCGCGAAGAAAGAGAGCGCGCCGTCAGGAACGGCTGCAAGGGGTGGGATGGGATAAAGGTTCGCTTCCCCTTCGATGCTCATAGAAATTCCGTGGCGTTCGCGAGCAGTTCTCGGGCCAGGACGCCGTAAGCAAAGTGCCACGTTCTCGTGCACAACCATACATAACCGTGGGGTAGATAAGGCAGGGTCGAGTCAGCCGGAGTAATGTATCTCGTAGAACGTACGGAATGAAAATTTACATCCCGGGCTTTCGGCTATCGCCGCGTTTAATGCGAATTGTTTCACTAACGCGTGACGCTCTTCTCTTTCTGTTACAGGGACAAGGTGTTCAGGCTGAATCTGAGCAACATCAGTCACTCCAACTGCGAGGTGAGAGTTCCTTCATGATGCACCTTTAATTAAACCTCCCATTTAACCAAGCTCTTAAGAAACTTGTGCTTTCCTTATGGAAGAACTTCGCATCACAACATTGAAGACCTTTTCACACGAGACAGTCCTTGTCTCGCACGATTGGTACTCGGAATATATGTACATACAAGCCAACTTGAGAAACTATAGTACATATTGAATTGGTGCATATGAAATTGCCGATCGCCGATAGCGTAAAAGTTCCTTTGTGAGGATACTAACAATTGCTAACGCTGTTTTATGACTGGAGAAATGTTACAGAAGCTAAAAAAATCAAGTAAAAGAAATAGTTAAAAAGTAACAAATATTTTCGTCCAAACTTCTCCACGCGAAGCGGCAATTTCATATGCACCAAACCTAATACAATCTACAAACTGTGTATCGCACGGAATAGCCTCAAATCTTCATACAAAATCTTAGGACTTTTACCCCTAACCTTTGCGTGCCATTTCGCCAGCTGAAATGTAACTTCAGTGATCGCCGGCCCGTGGAAACGTTCGAGCAGTGGCAATGCTCCGAAAGCGCCTTCTGTCGCAGCATCACGCTTCGATTAGCATCAAACGTCGCGTGCCGCTTGACCCCCAGCTTCGTTCGATGGCGAAACCTGCGGCGCTCTGCTTTCCCCGTAAATCCGTAAACGTTCTTCGTTGTTCCCCATAAAACTGTCAATCACTCCGACCGAAGCGTCGCCTACATCATCGCGACAGCTGACGACCCTGCCCGCTAAGCGATCCATTGTGGAGGGGAACGGGTGCGTGCCATGATTTTTCCACGCACTCGTTCACACGGCTTTTCTTTCACTACTCCCCACGGATACAGCGGCTAGATACAGCCTCTGCGCCATCGCATCGAACAATCGACCGTCGAGGTTAATGCACGCCAGTGAAAATGGACCCGCGCGCCCGCTGAAATCCCGTGACATTTCCCTGAGCTTTTTTACAGGCTGCTTTTCACCGTTCCCTGGGTCGAAAGGGAATTTTGGCGTTTGAAGGTCCACGTTCTAATTTGGAGGCTAGCTTCTAGAATGGGGATACCAGTCTTTGTCGCTCTCGCCATTGGTTCCTTTCCTGGCGTGCACTTTTTAGGGGATGAAGGGGAATGAATTAAATGAATTTGTAAGTCTGTCACTCAGGGGTGCGTAGAATAATCGCGTGTTCAGTAATTCAAATTACTTTTATTACTATTATTACACTCATTCAATGGTTTGCATGTTTTGGATGCAGGACTTTGGAACATAAATAATCTTGGATCGTTTAACAGTTTATTCATACATTGCATGTTACATATGAAACTGGAGAGTTCAGATAAATCGTACACCTTGATGAATAGTTCTACCGCTGCAATAATCGCTATTCCCGCATTTTCTCCTCGTTTCGCGCTACCCCGAGCTGCATCTCGTTAAATTTTTCGCACGCACAGGTGCGCTTCCCATTGAACGACGCAAGGCGTGGCCCAACGGCGTTCGTATTCAGCGTATACCGTTTCGTTCGTTCAGATTGAATCGGAATTGCTTTGTCGAGGCCGACGTTGGTCAACGACGGCGACGTTAGCGTGGTGGTCACCTGCAGTCCGACTGTTGGGACTGTCGGGGGAGGAAAATTGCTTTTTAACCCTCTCCAACGGCCGAGAGGCTCGAGACGGGCTGGTCGGGCGCCACTTCCGTTTGGCCCCTCCGCAATGGTTTTCACGAAGACCGAAATCCGATCTCCGTAGCGTCGCCAGCTCCTCCTTTTGTCTTCTTTTGCCCGTTACTCGAAACGCCTCGATCGAAATTGCTATTAACCTTCATTCCGTCGCCCCTTCCCCGCGACTTCTGCCACCCCTTTTGTCCAGGAGCCGGGGTCGGGCTCGATAATGGGTTATCTCGAACGGCCAACGAGGCTGACTTTCGATTTGGACTTTGAAGAAATTGCTGTTCTCCACCCCGTCGCAGTGACGACACAGGTGTGTGTCAGAAATTGGAACTTGTGAGCTTGGTAAATGTCGCTCAAACAGATTAATCATTTTGACATTATTGGTTTCCGACGGAAAGAATGAATGCGTCATTCTTTCTGACGCACCGATTTTTCACAAACCCGCAATTTATTTTTAACAATCGCGTATGATTGAACGATGATTGAAAAAAATTAGCGAAAAAATCTATCTCGCGGAATATCGCTCGTGCTAGCAAGTACAACCGGAATCCCGGCGGAGTTTGCGTGAAATGTTCGAAGGGGGGAGAGTATTTGTGTACACGTCGAATACAAGAACAGCCCTTAGTTATTGATGACAACCGGGGATAACGAGCGCGTGCGCGCGCGCGCGGGTAGTTAAATTTCTAGTGGATTGTGGGGCTAATAAAATGAAAAGGCGCGTGCGGCACTTGAGGCTGGACGGCACACGCGAGCTAACGGGGAATACTTTGGAAACACTAAAAAGAGTAAAGTGGAACGCGTCGATAGTCCATCGAACAGAGGGACGCTCCGTGTAACGAATGGTGGAACGACAAAGTAGGCAAAAAGAGGCGAGAGAGCAAGGGGGAAACAATTTTCGAGGTATCAGACGTACATCGAGGAGTAGCTTTTCACGTATCTTTACCTTCTACGGTCCATTGAAATCGGCCATTGAATTCCATCCGGATTCCCCGGGGGAGAAGTTTCGACGTTGAAGAAAAAAAAGTCCTGCCCCGATACTGGTTCCATGGTCGGGACACAAAGAACGGTGAAACGACGCTCCACCATAGGGTAGGAAACGACAATTCGAAAATGCAATTATTCGGGCCAGCGTATCGTTGGCCGTCGTGCCACCTGTCGCGAAACCGAAAACCACCCCAAATAGAGGGAAAAAAGTAGAGAGAGAGAGAGAGAGAGAAAGGGTGAAAGAGGGAGGGTGGTGAGTAAAGGGGAGAGGTAGAGATGGAGCCAACCCCGTTTTCTACCTCTACGCCCAGATGTGACGATTGTGAGTACACGAAAAATAATTTAAAAGTGGAGAACAACGCGATCACTGGACGGGCGGGCCGGTGCTGGGAAAAAGGTAACGCCTCGAGTTTCGTTCTTTCCGCTGTTCCCAGGCAAAATGGATCGAGTTTCCAGTCGGTGCCTTTTTTCTTTCATTATTATCGTACGCCCGGCCTGTGAACGGTGGATTGAAACGTGTAAAAAAATTGCGTATTCCGTTTCTCACGTGCTAGCTGTCGCGAACTTTCCGCAGTCCATTATTCAGCAAGTGAAAAATATTATGCGGGGACACTTTGAACTAATAAAGAGACGTGACTACTCGAATTGAGGTAGGTTCGTTTCACACTGGAAAACTAGTTTAAAATTAAAATCCTCATTTTACATCACAAACGTCTACACAACGGTCTCAATTCGAATTTAACTGTTCCTCGCCAATAAAGGCAAAGCAAAACCAGCGTCGCTGAAATTCTTTCGCTAGAGAACGATCCTGTAATTAATATATTCCCGCAATTACCCATTCGATTTCAATTTCTCCATTAATAAACGCAAACGGTGCTCGGAGGGTGTTTCGACCAGCTGCGCCGCGAAATTTCCCCGTGTCCCTGGTGTCGTTTTATGGGAGTTGTAACCTGTAGGAGAACGAGAAGAAGTGTTCCTTTCGCTCGACCGCGTTCGAAAGTTTTGCATACTTGCCGCGAGAAAGTAACACGGGGATGAGGGAGCCGGGTTATCCCTTTGCTTGTGGCCGAGACCATGAAAAATTCGCGAAAGTTGGCCGGCCTGGTGCAGTTACAACGAAATCCCATTGCGAGTCGCCGGTGCGCTGCCACCGCAGAGTTCGATTCCATGGAGAATTAACGGGAATGGGATTTCGATTTTACTCGCGGTGGTGGCGTGGTAACGTAGCCGTAAAACGTTAGCGCAGGCTCAGCCAGCCCGCAGAACCGTCCATCCCCCTGACAAACCCCCAGGGGTGTTCTACAGTATGGGTAGGGGGCTGTTACGTGGCGTTGAACTGCGAAGCAAAAAAAAAAAACGCGGACAGGGAAACGTAAGAAGGCGGGCCCGGTGCAGCACGATGCAATTTCGCGTTTTACATAAATGCATAGTGATTGGCCACGTGAAACCGGACCGCAAAGGGGCAGCGTCTTCCGGTCGGCGGTGAAACGATACACGCTGGGAGACACTTTGTCGCGTGGATCGCAATAATCTACGCTTAACACGCGAAAATTCAAACGGACCGCGAACCCTCCTCACTCGTGAAAAGCTGCTCTCACGATAGGAGTACTGATTAAAAACAAAGTTAAGTGATGCTTATCGAACATGTTTCTGGAACACGACTCTCAGGGATTTATTGAAGAACGTGACCCACTTCGGGGATGTTTGCCGGGATGAATGACGTCAAGTAGGCTCGATTTAAAAGCACTTTGTATTACCATACGATCAACAAAGCAGTACCTAGAGTTACGAACCAATCCCCAGTGATTAATGATTATATTTACTATAATTTGTCATAAGTATCATTAGTATTATAACATTCTAATAGCATTACAGTAATTGAAAAGACACTTAATCAAGTCCGATCCTCAACAACCACGTACGCTAAATTGCTTCAACGTCGGGATAGACTCTCGTCATTGACTATTTCCATAATGAAAGATACGGAACGTGGCCGTGGACGTGAGTAGAAGGGAACGGTGGACGGTTCCATTAATTTCGACGACTTAAATCGAAGCCGAGGGCGAGAACGGACTCAGGGAAACGCGGTCCCGTTCCATCCATCTCGCGCCGCGTATCGATTCGATAGCATCGCGGTGTCCTGCGACCCGTCACGCAACGGTGTGCATTTCTCCCTCGCGGCAGAGAGACAATGGCCCCATGCTAATCCGTGTCTACGTTACAATTTCATAAGGGGAAGAAAAGTTTCGAGCCCGTACGTCCGCCCTGGGGGAGTACCCCCCTCTGCTCCCCCCACGTGCGTTCCACGCGAGTTATAGTACGTGGCTTGAATAGACGGCCACGAGGGTCCTTCGTGCATGTTGCAAAAGCTTTGGCGCCACACTGGCAAAAACACGTGGCGCAAATCATACATCCGCTGGCAGGGGAGGCTTTCCTGCGAGAAAACTCTAACTTCGTGAATTCCAGATCGAATTAGAGCGCCGAGGATTGTTGCGACTGTCAGGGTGATATCGAGGGGACGACGAACGTCGATGGGAGGATCGATGCACGGATTGGTGCAATGAGTACAGAGTAAGAGTAGTGAGTGTAGATGGGTTAGAACTATGCCCTTCTCTGTTTGAGTTTCATACGGTTAAATCTCGGTATTTTCTTGAAGCTCTGAAAAACTTGGGTACTCTCTTCTATATTTGTGACCCTTGAAGCTCCAAGTATTCAAAAGAAAATTCGACTGTTTGGGTCTGAACCATGTATTACCTACCAAAGTGTCTTCTTAGTTGAATGGAAGAAAAGTCTGTGGTTACATTTCGAAAATCCTAAGGTACCCGAACAATACTCCGCCAAAAGAATGAAACTTGGCTGGCACCGGAATCGAACTCAATTCCGTGTTGCCCCTCGAAACGTACCGAATCCATAGGGTTCATGTATTGATACGGGCGAGCGTCGTGACCCAGAAGCCTCTGTATCTCTTATCATCGACTGCAGGGACATGCATCGGGCGATAAAATCAGCGGGACCCGTCTCTGCACCCTTATTCGACGTTGCTCTTTCGAAGACAAAGGCGGCGGGGGGAGGGTGGCAAAAAGTGAGGAAGGATTCCGAGCTGACGATAAAGAAGAGCGATCGGTTTGCATCGATCCAGATCCTCTGATGAAGAAAGTCGTTCGGTCGTTGATACGAAAACGAAGCCCGGCTCTCTGGGTGCTCGGCCACTGCGAGTCTGATGGAAGAGGAACGGCTCCGCGGGGGAAAGGGTGAAAGGGTCGAGGCTCAAGTGGTTTCAGCCGAGTCGGGAGAAAATCGGAATCTATAAAACACCGGTACGCCCAATAAAACAACGTCCAATCCGGGAACGAGATCAAGATCCACGATACTGGCTGGATACGCGAGCTCCGCGCCTTCGAGTAACCGCATCGCATCAGCCTGGAGCTTGCACCCGACGACTGCAACTCCGGGAGATTGGACGCGGGGGCGGTTTTACGTTTACATGACGGCGGTAAAGTATTAAGAAACCCCTCCGTGGGATTTACACGGCTGTAAAGCCGCGGATGAGATAGCACCGCGCCTGCTTTCAGTTTGCTGATGCTGCGGCTATGAGCGCTTGCTGTAGGTAGTCGAATCTGGGAATTACTGTGATCTTGTCCGCGGATATCTACCTATGCGCGTTTTATGCCAACGAAGGGCTGTAATAACGAGCTAATGAGGGATACGTGTATTGGAATAAAGAGGCATGTAAAAAGTTTGACGTACGTTATAAGCCGCAGCGGTAATTTGAAGAAATAATGTTTTTCCTGGCTCGCGTTCCGCGGTGACCCAGAAATGACGTTCAAAAAGAGCTACAGCTTGGGAATACGGAGGATGATTAAAAACTCCTCCAGTTGGAGGTCTTTTATTTCACCCCTGGCCTTATTACGATGTGGGGCCGAGCGTTATCTCGCCACAAAATTAAGAGATCTACTCGGCAACCTTGGACCCTTGACTCTCCATATTTTTCATCGTGCGAGAGGATGAGCTCGGAGAGAGAAACGGTAGAGGAAGCTGCAATCAAAATCTTTCGAAATACTCTGACTGAAAATGTTTACCGCCACGGCGGGGAGGAAAGGGGACCGTTTGCGGCGTCAATCGTACCTACACTTTGCGTGTCAGAATTTTTCTACTTTGAAGCTTGTGCAGGAAGAACGAGTAAAGTATCGAGAGGGCTGACGGCGAAGAAGAAGTAGCAAACAATTCTGCCAAGCACTGAAATATAAACGGGCGGGTCTGTTGCTTTCTAGAATGATGGCATTAAATATACATCTCTCGCCAGGCCACTCTGTATAACTTCGAGACGCCTGCTTTGCCTTCGGAATTTCTATCCCTAGCATCCACCCTCTTCTTCTTGCCTCCCTCCTTTCCCCTTTTCTCGCCTCGCCTGCTCCCGCCAGCCTCCGCCCAGGGGTGATAGGCGCTAGTCGTGTACAAGCTGTAACGCGCGGTTTATTGCGGCGATGAATTTGGGATAAGACCCCGGCGAAATTTCAGTTTGATGAGGCTCTTCTGCGCCCGGCAGCCGCCAGGTTCGAGAGCAGAGGCTTTTCGTCGGCGGCGGTGACAATCTTGTCTCTTGAATACGCCGGGCGAGGAATTCGTAAAAAGCTGCCGCTCCCGCATTTTGATCGTGAATTTATGACGTAACATTCTGCTCCCCAGGGATCTATTAAGACCCCGCGGTCTTGAAATTATGGGGGGTGGGAAATTGTTTGCTTCTATGAAGGCAGATTAAAAGCCTCAGGGAAACGAAAGAAACGAGTCGTTCGAAAATGAGTGGATATAGCAGGAGTATTATTGTCATATAATTACAATAACCAGGTATTTATAAGAGTCTTTCCGATAGCGTAACATGGAAGCTCAGAAGGAGACTGTACCACGGTATACCTATACATATTCCCAATGGAATTCATGTGTTCCAGATCCAACAAAAGATACCAGAATAAACTGTAACAATAGTCAAACAGATGTGCAGGATAAGTCAAGAGAAACAGAACACTTGAACACATCCGTTGAATTTCTACATCTCCCTACAGACTGAACATCGTCCTTCACCTTTGTCCACCTGCGTGCATTTCCGTGGCCTGTTTCTGCGACGCTCTCCTCTTTCCCCGTTTGTATCTGTCCTTAACGATTCGCTGCTGCGCAACGCTAGCCAAGAAAAACTTTGAGGAACCTTGATCTCTCGTCGCAGGCGAGAAGATAAACCCCTCGCGATCAAACTAAACCCCCGCGGGTATCTTCGTTTCTCC
Organism: Andrena minutula; assembly: GCA_929113495.1. Lineage (NCBI taxonomy): Eukaryota > Metazoa > Arthropoda > Insecta > Hymenoptera > Andrenidae > Andrena > Andrena minutula. Next base: position 4,410,610 of record OV815993.1, read on the forward strand.
TCCATTTTTCGCCGACGGCGGCGCAGCGTTAAAAGCAAGGGGCAGCGGAGGTGTAATGAACGCTGTGAACCGTGAGCAATACGCGGAAGTTTTCCTTCGATTTATAACTGAGAAGAAGTAGAAAAGTCGGCTGGCAAGTTCCCCGCCCCTCTAGGAACGAATTCATTTCGGCGAAACGCGAGAATCGCGCGACGTGGATACGAAAAATCGAGGAAATGGGAACTGTAAACAAGTTCGCTGGGGGAGAACGTAGGGGGCTGGGAAGGATTCCGCGAAAGGAACCGTGAGAATTTTTCATCGCGACTTCCAGTGGAATTTTGTTTGTCTTTTCTCTTTCGGTGTACAGCCCGTTGCTTCCAGCTGCGGCGTGATTATCCGTGGAAGGGATTTAAAACTGCGTTACCGCCGACTCTTAGAGCACTCGTGCAGCATCCGTAATCCATTTATTTGCAAGTTCGCGGGAAGGCCGCCGTCGCCTGTTCAAACACGTGGAAAGTAAAAGAGAAGAAAGAGAGGGCTAGAAGAAAACCTTTATAAGATTACTTGTAAGTCTACGCGCGACACGATTAAAGTGTAGTGGATGGCTACAGTCGGATCGGTTTCTGATCTACGTGCAAACTTTGTCTTAATATCCAATTTGTTCATAAAATCTCTTCTGCTTTGACATATTACAAAATTGATCTGAAACTGCGTTACAATCTTCCTCAAACCCTTTATCTCTCAATTGAAATCTCCTGTTACACACTTGTTCTCACACAAGGTCCAGCAACACACGCATTGCTATAGCATCTACGTTTCTACAACGACAACCACTCCACGATTTAGCAAAGTTTATATAGGTACACAGAGAATCCAGTCATCACCAGGGACTATCGAACGTTATCCTTTCCGTGAGGACCACCGAGGCTGCGGTAGAATCCTCCATCCCCAGCCGAGTAAACAGCGAAATTGTAAACAGAGAATCCTTGCTAGCGCAGACTAGGGAGTTCGTGCTAGATGGTGCTTAACGATGGCGGTAATTGGAGCCTACAAAACGGTTCTATTATCCGAAGAAGTAACTGTCAACCGTGTCTGTCTCTGTCTGGGCCCTCGAGCATCATCCCGCGTGTCTACGGAGTTCCAGGTCCAAGTTGCTCTTTCCATTCTCCGACTTGTTTCACTCGAGTCCATCCCCTTCCCTTGTCTGTGTTTGCTCTTCGTTTCGCGCCGCCTCCGCGATTCTATCGCTACTTAGCAGCTTAACTTTTTAATTACCACCGTGACTCTTGTTTATCGTCGCTTTGTTCCTCCTTCACCTCGCCGTCCTCTTCGCCCTCTCCCTCCCTCCTTTCCCAAGCCCGTTCCCTCGACTCGTTCCATCCCGTTTCTCCTCGCGGGCCGTCTGCGTTTTCGAAGGTCGACTGGAAACACTCTCGGTACTTGAGCCGCGCTAACGAGCCTCGAATCGGCCGAAAGGCGCGACACGCAGCGCGTACAAACAGCGGGGCGCGAGGAGGCAAAGAGGTCGGGGGAGCGAAATGAGAATGCGAAAGGGAGAAGGATCGCGGCGCGAACGAGCCTCGAGTACCCTCTCGCGCGAATTTACGGCGAAAGTGTTCAAATAGCCATACACCGACGGCGCCCTTGCCGTCGTCGTGGCTGTCGTCGCGCAAAATGCCTCGCTCCCAGACTGGTATTAAGCCGCGAAGCGGGGGGAAAAAATGGGGTGGTGCACACGACAGCGTGCTGTGCTTGAGCACCAGCCGAACCGTGGTAATCCGTAATTGTCTCGCAACCATTCACGGCGAGGATTGGGCTTCGTGCTAAATTTATTGTCGCGCGGCTACCGTTTTACTCGACCTTCATATTTCCTACCTGGGCTCTGGGCATTGTCGCCAACGAACAGCGAGACGCAAACATTTCCTTCATTTTTGGTCGGTGCTTCTAGAAGAAAATTCTATTCTCAGCTCGATAAGTCTTCCTTAGAACATCGTGCTTCTTCGTCGCCTCAAGTTGTACTTAATAAGGAGCCGCTTCAAGCGCTTATATTTCAAGTGACAGAAATGCTCTCTATCACGGTACTCTTTCATCGTTAGAATCCACGTCACTGCTCGAATTCATCGAGAACACGGTTCCGAGTAATTGATCGAGATATATTGCGCAAAGTAGTTCGTCACTCGCGGGACTTGGTCGATAATTTGTTATCTTCCGAGGTCGCCTACCCTCGCGAACTCTAATGTCCCGGAACTTTGGTCGTTAGGCATTTCTTCTACCTCATTGACTTCCTGTAATTGATACTGATCTCTCGAAAGATTTCCTCATCCCTCGTGTTGCACACCCCTGAAACTTCCACCCTTGAAGATCTATGGTGGATATGGAAGGTGAAAATCCCGATTACAAACGTGGAGTTAAGCTGTCAAGACTTTTAGTTTTCTAAATGGAACGAACGCTGTTGAAGAACGTACAGACCCAGTAGTACAGCCAATCATTAGTCAGACGCAAGTGGATATCGGACATGTCACGCTTCGTAGATACATTTCATTCACTGTGTTAATATAATTGCGCTCTTACATGCCTGGTAATGGTACTTCAACCCAAGTACCATACGAAATATATTCATTTTTTTAAATTCCTACTACTCTCGCTCCAGCAACCACCCGTGCCCAGCTACGTGACGAGTCCTCTCTTGTCCTCCATGATCTAACGACTCTCTTGTCAAAGTTATTCACGAATCAACGTATGATCGATGACGCCGCTGACATCGATACGCATCGAGGGTCGACTCTCGGAAAGCTCTTTTTCGCAGTGCAGATAGCTTTCGCGCCGGTCGCGTAAGGAGTAAATCACAAAAATTGAAATTCACGATATCGGATTGAAATCAATATTGAATGCAGATTGAATCCCGGGTTGTCGCTCCTTCTACCCTGCCGCCCACTTTTTCTCTTATCCTGTTTCCTCCCTTCGGCTGGCGCGCACACACAGAGACGCCCGTACAACCGCGTATCCACTCTGTTTCTCCATTTTCCGCTGTTCCCGTTACACTTCCTTTCTGTCCCTGCCTTCCTCGCAGGATCGTGGAAGGACGAGGGGGCTGGATGACGGGTTCCATTAAGAAAAAGTGACTTACGACGGCGATCGACAGCGAAAGGCACTTTTCGCGTCCGCTTCAGACCCGTTCGCGGAAATTCCGCGCGTACGATCGCTGTCTGACGCGACCCTGAAGCCGCGGAAGTACTTTCGGTTACAAGGCGAAAGGAATCGCGACGTGGCTCGCGCGAATGCAGCCTCGCTGGAATGAGTTTGTTCGAGGAGAATCACGGCGGATCTGGAGAAAATTAAACCGGGTGGTTACTGGGTTCCCGTCGATCCACTTTCCTCTCTTGCTGTAACGAGCAACGATAAGCAAGCTTGTCAGATTCTGAAAACCCAAAGGCATCCTGTGTTACCGTGAACCGCCTTTTATTTGCTCCTTCCACAAGCTTGTCTCTTGGAATTTGCGCGACTGTTAAAGAATAATACTGTGAGAGAAGTGTATCAGAATGAATCCTTTCTTCGTAAATGAAGTCTTCTCACGATGTGATTGTACCGGTGTGATTGAAGTAACCTCAAAGTTTTTCAAACATTAAAGCAGGTGAAACTATCGCGTCTTCGTTTATGTGCACTTGTGCCAACATTTTCCGACATTGCCCTTGCATTAACTTGAGTTTTCCAAGGAGGATTATTAGCATATAGCGCACGTCGGTTGGGAGAACGATTCTATCTTGTAGCAGTTCAGTGCCAGCCACATTACTATTTGATGAGATAAAAAGCGGCGCGGTGGCTCAGTCCGATGAATTTTTAACCACGCCTCCCAGGTACCATTACGGGCCACGAATTTCGAGGGTTAGGGGGTGTCGATACCCCTGGGAAACCGGTAGTCTTGGTAGTTAAATAATTCAGCACTGTAAATTGTACCGGCCGCCGTATAGACTGATGTACCGTTTCCTTTTACTTCCGTTCAAAAGCTTATTCGTAAAAAACCGATGGTTCCGTGAATATTTCACGCCGTCCGTGTTCTAGGAATGCGGTTCGATTTCACTTTCATAGAATTGTGGCCTCCCCACGGGGTGTAAATGAACTCGGCTCGCCGTTCAATCATTCATTCGGTTCGGGAAGGAAGCACTCAATGTTCCAGGCAGTTATACCACGTAAATGGGATTGAATTATTCTACGTTCTCAGTTATTTTTAGTATTCTTGATATTCACTCGCTTGAGACTTTGTTTTTACCAGACACTTTAGCGTGCTTTTAAAATCTAAGCTTGTCCAAGAAGATTAAACAAGAAGATTCGGAAGAACGTCTCAGTTTCGAGAGGAGAGCCAACCAAAAGTTTCGATAAACTAACAGGTGCTTCGATTAAATTGGCCTTAATGAAAAATCTACGCGTCTATCGTCTCTGAATCGGCCGAATCTTTGAGACGACGTTCTTGCCTAGCAATCGGGCACGCGTTGAGGAGTTTGTGGACGCGCGACAGTGCCGCGACGACGCCGATGATTAAACCAGCGCCAGCCGAAACAAGCATCAGAAAGATAAGGGGCGGGGGTCGGTAGGGAACGAAGGAACAACGAGTTCGCCAGAGTTTAGAGACGGGAATGACAACCTCTGGGCGTTCTGCTCGCGACATCGCCACCTCGCCAGGAGCTTAATCAAGCCGGGACCGGATGCCGAAAGTCTAAAGCCGCCCTCTGATGCGCTCAACGGCGGTTTGCGGACCTCTTGAATAGAGGAAGAAGAGAACCAGCGACTGATCTGGAGACGGGGAGCATAAAGCATCGAGCTCCAGCCGAAGTAGGACACGACACTCTGCTGCAGCAGTGATTACATGTGGACAGGGTGTTTTCGGTGTCGCATGCCACGACAGCGCTCAAAGCCTTTGCTACATAATCAGGCCGCCTTTCTTGCACCTGGCTGCACCTCCTCCTGGAGGCGACCGCCTCGCCCCGATCCACTCGTCGAAACGACTACGTCCGCTGGCCGTGATTACAACGGGTCTAGCCTCTAGCGGAACGTTGGCCCATTTCCTGATTGCGCGGCCTGATTCAGGCAATTTTCGGGATCCTCCACGTGGTCTAATGAATCGTTGGACAGTCGGACGTGGGGCTGGAGTTACTGACGTTCGTTGAAAAATTTTGGTGGTCGTGGCGGTGTCATTGGAGAGTGGGAAATGTTCCCTGATTCGGAGGGGTCTCATAGTGGTGGTGGTTTCCAGAAATTTGAGGTTTGCTGTGGAGGGGTGCCGTGTCCAGGTCGATGAGGAATCTTGAAGCAAGATTTTGAGCAAGTAAACGGGATTAAACGAACTTTCCGAGTGCACGTTAGTAATGAGGGGGCGGTGCGCGCAGAGCGCGAAACGCGACTAGCGTGGCATAATGCGCAGCTGCCTTAGGTGAAGCATGCTTCCCAAGCAAGGAATTCCTCTTTGTCTTTGATGCCGCGTCTCCGCAACCTACAAAAGCGTCGACCTACTTCCCAGCCGCACTTTTTGTCCCCTCTGTTTTCTAACGGGCAAATGAGGAACCGGGCGCAGTCTAATGAAATGCAAAGACACAGTACCCAGCGGAGAAGCTGGGCGGGCACGCCCTTAAAGAATATGTAAATATGAAGCGCGTCTTCCGCGGTGACGCGTTCAATTTATGTGTAACATCAGCTCTGTCGTACTTAGCCGGAGAGGAGTATCGATCCGAAGGCAAAACTTTCCCCGACGGCAGAGCGCGTGGGTTCTACTGGTGCAAACCCTCTCGTAGCCGAATCATCCCTGAGAATCTGCTCGGCGCGTGCCGAGATCGACGAGAACGATCCAGGGAAGAACTCGCCTCGAAGGTTCTCAACAAAAATCCCGAAATCTTTTCTGGATTGCCGCCTACGAATCCGCCGAAGAGCACGGGAAGATAATAATCCACGCGCTGCTTAATGAAATCTCGCCTCATCCTGCAAGCTCTTCTTCCAAATACCCTCTCCGCGCGTAATCCCACGCTGCAGACGAGCCTTTGCATGTGTTTCCTGCTGCGTCGCGCTGCAACGTTGCGGCGTATATGGCGGCAAAGGTGGAGGATCTGTGGGTGTGCCGTCTCAAAATGCAAGCGTCAACGACTTTCGTCGTCTGTAAGACGGGCAGACGTTCCTCGCAGACTGCTTGCCGAGCGTGTAAACCCGTCTCGGGGATCCCGTGGCCCCTCTCTATCCGTCGACTTTCCGTCCTCCGGCGGGATCCGCGGAAACTGGGCTCCAAGAGGGTTCGGGCTGGGGACCGGCAGGCACAGAGACGCCAGATATTTCTGTTTAATAGTCGGCGTACCATCCCTGGTAATGGAAGTCGGGGCGTTTGCATGCCGGCAGGCACGCCGTAAAGTTAATGGCGTCGTAGGAAGCACGGTAAAATGATGCACAGTGGCAGGGGCGACAATATTATTCCCATCACTGCGTGTTCATTCGTATTCCGCGTGATTGGCCAACTGATTCGACGTGGAGGCAGGTAAATCTTTGCGGTTTACGAGTGCGTTATTGGCGAATGATACGTGGGCCAGGAGGATCGCGGATCTGGGATCGAGTTTTTCACAGGTTTTAGATAATAACTGGAAATGCAATGACGTTTGACAAAGAAATTGTGGCCAGTTATCTCTTTCATTATCTTTATTATCTCGATAGATTACTTCGTGGCCTGGACGAATAATGGTGGTAGCAGCGTTCAATTCTTTGCCATAAAATTAATCCAGGCAAAGGTTGAAAATTTACCAACCCTATTATCACGCTCCTTCTAAACTGAATACCAATACGTTGAAGCAAGACACAGCATGGTGTGTACCATCCTGGTATCTCGCACCTGTTCTCTGCCTCCCGTTTCTCCCCTTCCGTGTCTGATTCTCCGCCGAGTCCCTTGGTCTCCGTCTACTTGCACGGCAACTTCCCGTTGCTCTTTAGCGAATTAGGGGCTGAAGAACATAGCCTTTAATCAGAAACCGAGCGAGATTAAGGTGCGTTCCCATTTCGCCAGCTCGTTAACGGGCCCCTGGTAATACGAGCGGTTCGTTAGAAAAACGACGCGGGAGGGAGGTCTGATATCGAAGTTAGAATCTGAAATTGAACCCCGGTAGACAAATCGTCAGTTAACTCTGTTTCCGGGTTTTTCCTTCACCTGTATTATATTTTTTTGGTTTTTGTGACTGAGACCATCGATCGATTTTATAGTTGCATTTAGGAACGAAGGTATTGAGCATTCTTCCCATCTGTTTCACATTTGGAACGATCAAGTAGCGATTGCTATGTCGATTTCTTGTTAACGACATGCCTGTTTTTGGTTTCATTATGAGAAAGAGGAAAACAATGGGCAGGGTTTATGCATCGCGGCATGGTTATTCAGTTACGTCCACGAGGACAGCGCGCGTTACTAATATTAACCGAGCGTAATGGCGGGAAAATTTTACGAGTTACATAAACTTTTATGCGCAGCCGCGGCCACCGGTAATGGAAAAAGACTGCGCCGGATCCGGCATTAGATTCTACGACTCATTTCCCCCAAAACAATTCAGCGTTACCGTACCTCATAAATGAGTGCACTTAATTAACGCCGCGCAGTCCCTTCCTCGATGTATCCACGAAACCGCGCTACTTTACCATCCTCGTCTTACTCGAAAGCACCGATGCGAAACCCTTGTACCTTCTAGTCCACAAACTTCCCTTTTCTTTCTTTCGTTTCTTTTACTCTCTTTTTTTTCATTATTCCCGAGCTCGTCCACGATACTCTCCTACCTTTGTCTTCCCAAGCAGAACAGGTTCTTCGGGGGAAAGCCGATAAATAGAGTATAAAATAAATCCTTTGGCCGATTAACGGACTGAACAGCGCATTCCTTCGCAAAGTACATCGTTCCCGTCGCACCCTTTCCGTGTAGCCAATACCATCAGCATGTTTCATTTCATCCCCGACCCTTCGACGCGCATAAAAAAACAGACGAAGGGAAAGTACTCCGGCCAGCATCGGCCTCAGTCTTCGACCCATTCTTCCTTTCAAAGATATCCCCCAGCGCTCGCCGCACCGCCTCCATTTCCTCGGTTAATCCGCAGCCAGGCTATTTCTAACTCACGCTCACCCACCGGATAGTAATGATTAGTGTAACGAAGAGATCCTCGCCGGCTTACCGGTTAAGTGCGGATACCGGGAATGGCTTCGCTTTTAATTACCGCCGAGCTGGTGTGTACATCGCGGCCTCAATGCACCGGGCTGCTTAACGAGTAATGCGTCGTTATCAGAGGCCACGCGCAGCTGTACCTCGGCGGTGGTGGTTGAATGATTTTAACGGGACATCGAGTGGAATTTGCAGTAAACGATCGCGAGTGTTCTCGAGAGGCTGAGCTAGTATTTCCTTGGTGGGGATGTTCGATATTGGGAGAGGGATTACAAAAGGAAGGAAAACAATCGCTAAGGTGTTGGGTTCTCTTGTGACATTCTATATCCTTGGCATGGGAAGAGGGTAACTGAGGGTAACTGGTCGATGGCGGGGTAACTGAGAATGGCAAACAGAGACTTGTTCGATTTATTTTCTGTGATCAGATAGTGACACAGATGTTAATAGATGACGGCTCAGTTTTGGGGACGACACTGATATAGAAGGGGGAATAAAATATTTCATATTAAATTGAAGAATTTCCATGAAAAGAGGAATAGTACTGAAAATACTGTCAGATTAAGGAGATCCGATCGAAAACACTACAGAGACCACGTTAGCACGCAATGATCACGATATAGTAGCAACACTGGTTATCAAAAACTCATGGTGGAGTAATCGACGAAGTAAAATAGAGATGTCAAGATGGAAATTTTAACTAAGAAGGAGGGTCGCAGGTGAATGGAGCTGAGAGAGCAAAAATATGGCACTTGGTGTACTCCGTTATCACTTAGTGGTCGTTTTGCATAGGAAATGCGTGGCGTATATCAACGACTTTGAGACCAAGTAGTTCATCCAGCCACGTGTGCTGTATTTCGAGAGTAATTGTGCAGCAGCGGGCAAAGCTAACGTAGTTCCCAAGTAGATTATCTTTATACCGCTGGCGCGCGGGAAGGTCTGGAAATTATTATCTCGCTAACGTACCTCCCTTGGTTAACAATTATCTCACGGATGTCAAGTTCCGTGAATGTGGAGATCGACCACCCCTGGCTTCGTCACTCTCCAATGTAACTTGCACTTGGATTCAAATAGGTCACACGCTCGCATGCACCTTTAAAGCAGACTTCACCAAAAAGGAATGCTCTGTGTATGTATCGATATCGAAGGAACAGGGGTCGAAAACATATATCGTGTAGCCCGCAGAATCATTGGACAACCCCTATATGTATCGTGAGTTGACCGTTGCAGATACTTAGTTAAAGGGATTGAAAAGTACCTACATCAGTCTCGTCTGCTTTGTTTCCTAATTGTGGTAAAGTTCGCGTCGCGCTGTGAACAGCGCGGATTAGGGTGACGAGAAATCGAGGCGACAGGATGCACCGACTACTTGGAGAACAAGATGTGTACACGCGATTCCATGCTCGTCGGAGCACGAACTTGTGTAATCGCACAATCGCGACGCGCGCGCTCGCGTGCACTCTGTTTAGACACCGAACGTTTGCAAGTGATTACGCATTCGTGTGCGTGGGTGTCCACCTGTGAACCCCTTGTCCTATGGCTAGCAAGCCTACACTCCGTGATTCGCACAGTTACGCAAGTGTTTGGGGATGATTATATATTCGTGCCTGTCCACTTGCACAGTGGTACTATTGGCGTGTCCCGGGTGTTTACGTACGACGTGTTTCGAGCCTACGCGTGATATCGTACGCGTGTGATTATCCACTGTCGTGGGTTGTATGGATCGAACGTTGGCATGATCGTGTGAATGGCTTGTGTTGGGCGCATGTGGACATGAACCTGATTTTGTCGTCGGAGATACGTTGGTGCTGTGGAATTCCTGAGGGGATGTTTCGGGGCTAGTATAACAAATTTTTGGAAGGGTGATTGGGGGGGTCTTCTCGAATAGCACGCATCATATGAATATCATTATAAAATGTTTATCACTTTCGTGACAGCGAAAGATAGACTGATAAGATGACTGATAACTCATGGCCATTGGTAACTATTCCACTGCATTGCTCACGATAATTAGCAGAGTTATTTCAACTACCTTCATTTATTTCAAAGTGGCGTGTAGGAGAGTTCAGTAAAAGTAGGTTACTATTGTTACCTAATTATAGCAAAGAGAGAATGCAATAAAGGTCCCCAGACGTTGATACTGATATGCGGTGTGTCATTGTGAGTTGCATGTTTGCTACGCATTTAAGAATTGCACATTTAATAGGCGCAGGTCAAGGAAAAGATAAGGTACTCATTATTCACAATCGACAAAGTTTCATTTCCACTTTAAGGTGACCACTTATCATGAAAGAAACATAATTACCACATTGGTCACATTTGCGCACAGAATATTACCGCTCCAATAAAACACGTTACATACCGAAAATGTTACTCGGTGAATTACCAGGCAACCAAGTAGAACTATTGAATGAAACGAATTCGTATAATTCTCCTTGAACCCGCAACCATGAATTTCGCGTTCGATCCAGCCAAAATTTCCCACGAGCGTACTCGGGGAACGTTTAACGATAGCAATTGCAGCGAACATCGACAGCGTTCGAATTGGCGCGCGCGTAAATCGGTCGTCGTAAGTCTACCCCCCGATTCCTGTGCAATCCGCCAAGTTCCAAGCAACGGAAGCTCGCCGAATAGAATTCCTACGCGTGATATTCCATTTTGGGCTGAAGTCACCGCGGGCCCCACGATTCAATTCCGTTCGAGGCGATTTTCTTTATCGCCTCTTCGAACAAATAATTTCCCAGGCTCACCAAAATTCTATTACAGAATCAAATACCGTAGAATTGCCCCCCTCCCCCCATGATTCATAAAACACCACGGGAAAACGATATTTATCTTGGCACGGGGCAACTGCGATTCTTTTATGGGAGATATCTATTTCACTGGAATATTAATAATCGTCCAGGCCCTGTATAATATCGCAAGTAGGGGCTGTGAAAGTGTCCGAAGGCACTGACTCATCGTCGGCGATTTCAACGCTTCAAGTGTCCCTGTCGCTGTCTTTCGCATCGGTCGAATAACGAATATGGTGGCGCCGGTCGCGTGCACACAAGCAGCAGCGATTCTTTCGTTTAATTTATTAGCCGTAGATCACTGTCACCGGGTGCTGTTTCGGGTCGTTTCGGGCTTCTCCCTCTGGCCACCCGGCCCTGGGCTAGGACAATTTCGAGGATCGACGCCGTTTCTGGCCGTGACACCGGCGGGGAGCGGCACGCGACGTCCGCAGGAGATCGATCGTTAAGGCCGACGCGTTTCGGACGATTGACCGTGCAAACGAACCACTTCCTTTTCCGGATCGTGTCCACGACCTCTGGCACACGAAACGCTCCGGCTGTGACAGAGAGAAGTCAGCCCTTCGGAGGCGTCGAGACGCATGGTCGTTGGGCTCGCGTGGCCGCGGTTTCCGTTTTCCGAAAGTATATTGGGGGAAGCTACTTGCATGAGGTCTGAGAGAAAAAATTCGACAACGTAAAGGATTTTTGTTTTTATAGTCAAGTATACAGTAGGTTAGTATCTGATAGGCCTTGGTTTTTTAATTTCCTCTGTTAAGAATTGAAATTTTCTCGATAATGTCCGCGATTGTTTATTCAGGATCGGCGTTACCAAACTCCTGCACCGTTGAAAATGAGTACAAAAGTTCATAGGGTTCGATAATAGAACCTTTCCAAGAAATCAGGTCGGTAGATACAGATTCAGATCTACGTCTGAATAGACGCGACTCTCTCACATCATATTTCATCCAAGTCTCACGTCAAGTTATCGACATCTATCTGAGCGCTTATAGGCAGATATAGTGGCTAGCAATCTGGAGAAATCTCTTCTAGCTGAAGATCACACTTCTCACTTTACGCCATGAATACACATTACACACACAGACCTTCAGTTTCGGCGTTACGTAAATGATCAAGTGTGCAAAGCTTGTACACAGTAAACACATAGAATTACTTTGTCTACATTCGGTAGATTATCGATCCTAGGTACATTCACACTAGATTTAGATATCGTCAACACACATTATTTTATGTTCCAAGCCCCGTTCTCGTCGAGAACACGCCGATGTAATTAAAAAAAAGTATTCAAGCAACATAATTATAAATTAAGAATGTAGTATAATGGGCGCGTTAATAGCGAAAAACGAATCCGTTCTTCAATCGAGAGTCCGATGTCAAAGAGGCAGTGCTAGTCGCGAGCAAAGACACGTCTTCGGACTTGATACATTCTCGAGCTTCCTATTCCGTAGCTCTGCGTCTGTTGACCTTATTTCGAGGCACATTCGCAGCAGCTTTCGAGTTCCGAAAGCTGAGCGTCGCAGCCTCCGTCTGCGACGAAGTCGCGATCCGCACAATGGACACAAGAGCGCGGAGACCTCTTCTTCGCGCTTGCAGAACGTGAAGCATGCACTCGTGACACCTCTTCGCGCCTCTGTGTAAGGTCGGCCGTGCCGTCGAGCGGTCGTCGCCGAAGAAAGGATGGAAGGGACCGCCGGAGGAGCGTCAAACAACGCGAATGGAAGATGGTCCCGCGAGCCGAGATCCCGAGTTCTCTGCCCGCCCTCCTCCGTCCGCCGAAAGACTCGCAATTATAGCGCCGAAATAGAATTCTCCATCTTTCGACGCAGGCAACGACGCTCCACGTCAAGTCATTCAACGGCCGTTCCAATGGAGGAACATTCATTTTCCGCCGTCGACATCTCGCGACGGTTGAATTTCTTATCGACCCGCCTTTCCTCGTCTCCACTCGAGGAAGGCACCGTAAAATGGACGGGGCTAACGAAGTTTAAAAGTATATTGCGCCGAGTGTGCGTTGTAATTGAGTTCCCGAGGCTCGTTTGACGTTTGTGTTCTTAATGATCATCCCATTTCTACGACAGCACAGCTAGCGAGATTCAATCCCCCGCGTTGTACGCCTTTAATCGTTTTATCCAGGACGAGCGTATTAACGGCGGGAATAATTGGGAACGTTTCGCTGTTGCGTTGTAAGAGAACGCTCGGAAGGAACTTGGTACTGATGGGGGTAATGTCTTTGGAGATTTCTCTTTCTTGAGGGTAGCTTTGCCCCAAGAGAGCATTAGTTTCTTTATAAATTAAAGTATAGACGAAGATATGGAATGTTTTGGACCTGTCGTTGCTTCGAATGAATCTTATCACAGTTGAACTAATCATTTCGTCCCTTTTCTGTTGCAGAGGGACGCCCTGAACTTGGAGCCCAGCAACGTGGCGAACTGCGTGTCCAAAGGGAAATCAGAGGTGAATTACCTTTTTATTTCATTAACGTATTTAACACTCCGCTCCTGTTGCTTTTCGACGAGATTTTAATGCCGAGCTAATATAATTAACGTCGCGCGAAATAGAAGCCTGCTGGCGTAATTATGGAAATGTAGAACGAGGCGTTGAAAGGCTGCGCGAGAAAAAGCTGGAGTTTCGTACGTGGATTGGATCGTAAAGCAACGATTTCATTAGGTATCCCTTTTAAAAGGGTGCAAATAAAGGGGAATACACGGCTGCTATCTTCAACTGTCAGAAAAGGAGATTGTTTGAATCAAAGAGAAAGAAGATCATTATGGTTTGTCATAGAAAGTAGAGGCACGGTTAAAGATAAATGAAGAAACGTTTGTCTGGAACTGCTTACAATATTGTCAATATAAAGCAGCAGCTCGCAGCGACTTGCAGGCGGGATCGTTTCTCCTTTCTTTGTGAATCAAGCGTAATTCGAGTTCATTTGAAGGCACTGGTAACACAATGCCTTTGTTACTTTCGCGGCCATTCCTTTTACATGTAAAACAAATGGATCGAAAAGGAAGAGAGATGGGTGAATGGGGTGCAGGAGAGAGATCACGTTTAATGGACCGTGCTTTTTCAATCCCATGACTGCGGGAATGCATTTCCACGAAATTTGATATTGAACAGATTCGTTAAAACCTGTCAACGGGCGGCAACCTTTACTGAAATGGAATAATGGAAACAACTTTCGCCCGACATGTTTTCTCGTTCGGTGCGTTCGTTTTGCCGAGTATCGGTCTCTCCCGTTGATGTTCCTTTATTTCATAGAGTCGCTCGTTTGATGACAGCTCGCATTTGCCTGTGGACAATATGTTTTTACGAACTCGTTAAAATTCATATTGAAACTGTAGTTTATATTGAGATGTGTCTCAATCGCTTACAAATCACTGATTTCATCAGTTTCTCAAGCCAAGTATTTGATTAAATTATGAAAATAAGTCTTCTGCATCCCATAACAGTGCTGTTATAGTTACAGGATCGCATACTTACCTCTCTTCACTACTAAAATATTACCAAACGCAGGTAGAAACTTGGACAGTGTGCTAGACAACTCATTACTGTCAAATTACATTTCCACGGAAGTGGTACGTGTATTCATTTTACACAGACGATTAATCTGACACATCGCGCGAGAATACTGACAGGGTTTTATGAAATTCCTGCACTTCGGCGCGAAGGTATCGGAAAATATATCTCAGCCATTCACAGTTGAAGGTGCAAAGAGACGTATATATCGTGGCCGACGATTTCGTTTCCTCGTAGATCGTCGCTTATCACAGCTTCATTCGTATTCGTCGCGCGCAGACTGTCGAGGTGTAAGGTCCACGCAAATATTCCCTACGTGACGACAAAACCAATTTACTTTCCCCGCGCGGCGGCTCGCGCGGGAAATACGCGAGCGATGTGATCGATCACGGCGCAACCCTTTGCTGCGACCTCGTTCTATATAATTCCCTGAAAAATCCGTGTCCACGCATCAAACTCCTCTGTGCCAGCCCGCCAACCCCCGCGTTCCTTCCCACGTATCTGTCGAAAATTCAATTTTCTTCCCCTCTTTCCGCAGCACTTCGACTGCCGGAATCACATAAGGGTGATCCAGCCAATGGGGGACGGCAATCGGCTCTACATGTGCGGCACGAACGCTCACTCGCCCAAGGATTGGGTGATCTACGTAAGTATTTGTGTATATTTGTTGTTCATTCCAATTGGCCTGTCGCGAGCGTCAATCGTGAACGTTTGAGCGTTGAAACGAAGGGATGGAAAGCTTTGAATTGCGGGAAAAATAGGGTCCAGTTTGGGTAAGTGGTAACAGCAGAGATAGAGCTTATTAACCCTGAGGATATTCGTGGGTTCTCAATTCGCACCACTCGTGACTAAATTATTTACAACTCATTAGACTTTCTTGATTTTTTACATTTTGATGAATAAACTTTCTTCCGTTACAAAGTACGTCAGGTATTCTTAAAAACTTTATATTCAACATGCTGAGATAGCAAGGTATTAAATAGTATTAATTTGACTAGAATTCTATTATTGCAATTTATTCGTCGTCGCGTTTTCTCGTTAATGTAGCAATTCTTTTCCCCGACGAATCTGTCGTCAACGCACTGCTACCTAGGCCTTGGAGTTATGCAACGAGGTAAATGAATCGCAGGTTCAAGTACCCGTGTAATGAAGTCAAAGAATATATTGGTCTCGCTTTGTCGAAGATTACGACTCCCGTGCGTGTAATAGAGTTCGGTACAGTAACGCGCAGCTTTCGCGTCGAAACGCGTTGCTCTAGCCCCAAATTTTCCGCTCTGAACACGGCGCCGTTCCTCTTTTACACGCTGTTCCCAAAGTAACGATCAAAATTTGTGCAATTAGCTATGCTTGAAATCCACTTTTAACTTCTCGCACATTAACTTGTTTAGATTTCTACTTAGTGTTAATACTGTCCGGGGCATAAATACTATTTGGAAATTCATATAAATTATTATCTTTACTTTCAACAAGTCGTTCCATCCCTTTGTTTCATACAAATGGTTGAAAAAAATTGAAACATCGTTATTTGTAAAGAAAATTCAATATTGCACCGCTGCTATATTGGAGTAGATATATTGGATTAAACACGCGTCGATTGCATCTCTTTCTACACATTACAAAATTCCTGTGTTCTCTCACAGAGCAATCTGACCCACTTGCCCCGTCACGAGTTTGTCCCAGGCGTGGGAATGGGCATAGCAAAGTGTCCTTACGACCCTGCGGACAATTCGACGGCGGTCTGGGTGGAAAAGGGCAATCCTGGTGACTTGCCAGCCCTTTATTCCGGCACCAACGCCGAATTCACGAAAGCCGATACCGTAATCTTCCGTACGGATCTCTACAATTTAACCACCGGTCGCAAGGCCTTCAGCTTCAAGAGGACGCTGAAGTACGACTCCAAATGGCTGGACAGTGAGTACCCTTTTACCTGGTAATTTCTTCTTCTTCTTCTTCTTCTTGGTCTCGAACGAGGTAATATCCGTTGAATTAGTGTCCCACCAACCAGGAACTTTTACAGCAACGAATGCGAAGTCTAACGAGATGAAATCGTCGTAATGGCACTCTGAATTTGATACTTTCACGCAGCCTATTTAGCTGATTTAAAGGTATTGATTTCGAGACGACGAAGGAGTTAGTGGGGATATAACAGAGGCCCTTTTTAACACAGAATGTCATTGGCTAGACTTTCTACTAGAATCCAGGTAGAGAATATAAGATAGAAAAGAATTAGAGTCAAGTTTCTTGTGGTACTTTACAACACAAATTTAATCAAAAGCTAACATCCTTCGAAATCACCTATTAGAATATCGACAGAATTCCTAGTAATTAAAGTGACCCAGTCCCTCACATTCCACGTGGCAGCCTAACAGACCAACCCCCAACTACTTCCACCAGTCACCAAACCTTAAAACGTTTCTTCCGCAATAACATTCGCCAATGAAACATCCGTAATTCCCATTACGCTAGCGAAGAAATCCATCACAGTCCCTTCATCAATCCGACGAAAGCAAGCTACACCCTGAAACGCTCTTAGAGGTTTTCGCTACCGTGGCGCTTCGTCGACAAAGAAATTTTCATTAGGAGCCGAATACGGATTTCTCGGAGAAATACGCGAACGAGCGGGAGGGGGTGGGGCGAAAAAAGCCTCCTCGTTTCACGGCGAGATTCTTTGAAGCCCGAGCGTTGCAAGAAACACGTGCCCCGCTTAAATAGTTGCGTATAAAGCCGATACCTCGGCGCCGGCTGTTTCTCTGGCGGGGGGAGGCGAAGGGGCTGACAGTTCCGTCTTTGAGCGTGTCGAGGGTTTCCACGGGAAAACCCTGTAAAGAAGGCGGACGATGGCGCGGGGGTGGAAGACAGAGGGCGGTTTCGAAGGGTAACGCGTCTGTGTAGCGTAGCGCCGGCCACTGGAGTGGGTGTTGGTTCCCAAGAACGCAGACTAATAAAATAACACCCAGCCACGATTTTCTCCGACTAAATGCTCTCTGCCCGTATCGGGCACCCGGAAACGGGAAAGGATCGAGGAAGTCGAAGTTTCTCGCGGAGAAACGCCCTTTTATATATCGCCCTGCGCCCCGTGAGCCGGCCTTTAATCAGTTTTAGCTGGGTCTCGATCAGCGGGAGGGATCGTTGCGAGTCGCTCGATTTTTCGTTACCGAGCGTCCCGTGGAATTCCATTGAGAGGGGAAATTGGAAAATGTAGATTAGAACGTGTTCTGGATGTAGGATCGTGGAATGCGGTAATCAGCCAGAAACGCGACGGGGGGATGTTTGGTTTGTTTGAATCGCGAGTGATCCTGATTATGATTCATTATTTCCCGATGCATTCGGGGATTACAGTAGATGAAGAAATTCTCTACGGAAAAGCGACAAATTCAATTTGATTCTACCATATGAAATGTATCAAATGATATTTTGTCATTCCCTTTGGTCAGACCCATTGCATGTCCACTATACTCGCCTGACTCGCATCTCCCTTATCTTCACCTTTACCTGTACAGAAGATTTCGAGCACTTATCGTAAATCCATTCTCCTGATTATAAGCCAAGAATGAGGACATACCTTGTTTCTATAATACTTTCGACCCGTCGAGTTCCGACTAAAAGTTTTCATTCTCCCCTTCGAAGCACTTTGAGGTCCTCAGGGTGCTACTATTTTGCACCCTCCAAAGTGTACCATAGTTCGACTTCTCTCTTTGGACTCTGTTCGCCAGACGTAGGGTGGCGAGAGCGAAAGGAGTAAGCCGAGGTGAAGGAGAACAACGCCGACCCCACTTTGTATCTTTCCAACTTTCCCCGTGCCCCTCGCTCTCTCCATGCATACCCCATCCCACGGGATGCATGATTAGCCGTTTGTTTCGTCGTTTAATTTGAAGGCGGTGCCCTTTCACCCCTTCGCTCCTTCGCCCGCCCGTTTACGGGGTCGGGACGTTACCATCAAGAGCCATTCCCCGCGCCGAGTTTGTCTATTAACAGAGGCGTTGATTAAATGCACGGGAGACCCCGAAGAGACGGATAGGCTCACGTGCTGCTTTTACTCTCCCGGCTGTTCCTACCCTTCTATCCGATTCGGTTCACCCCTCCCGCTCGCTGCCTCTCTTTCTGGAGCAGCGTCCCCGAGTGAAGTATGCACAATGAAGATCGATGCGATTTGCGGCGCTGGAGGGAGATAAAGGATCACGAGGAGGAACACGGCGGCAAGACTGGGGAAAAAGAGCGACTGGTGGATGGAGCTTAACAAGCTCTGAATAACCGACTGACGACCGGCCACTTTCACGGATCCTTGCGCGTGTCAAATGACGCTCAGGCGTTCCTCGTTCATTTGTTTTCCTTGCGCGGGACGCCTCGATGTTCCAGCTTTCTGCGAGCTTGCTTCGTCAGGATTCATTGACTCGAGCAACACGGGGAAACCGAAGATTTCCCTGGTTTATTGCTCGAATGGATAGCTTAAATGGACTTACGATTTATCTGAGAATAGTACTCCGAGATCTTGGAATAATCGTTTCTCGTAGGGAGGATTCTTTTTGGAAATAATGCTTTTGGAAAATAGTTGAATGCGCATGTAGGTTATACCATATTCATAATAAAAAATTGTACGTGAAAAGTGGGAGAAACGTTTCCATTTCAGCTCTCTACTTGAACTGTGCTCTACGAGCGACTAAGTAGAAGAGGTCGGTATGTAGCCAGACATAGATGAATATTGCATGCCGTGGGTGTGTTATACGTTACACTTCGGATTAATTTATTAATATAATAGACCGTTTAAATATTGAACTTGACGTTGAAGCCCCATTGTTTCACATTATTTATTCGCTAGTTTTTCCTTATATATCCTTCTATTTCAACTGTGCATACTCGGTTTGCTCGCCAAGAAATGAGCATCAAACGTAAACGTTTAAAAATCATCATCTTGTTTCGCTTGCGTTCAGTAACGTTGACGAGTTACTAATTTCATTGTCCGACAATATCACGTGTTATTAAATTTCTGTGATTGAACTTCTTCAGTATTTCCAGTTACCCAGACACAAGTAATACGCGAAGCAAAGGCCAGACGACAGGTCTAATCGAATCTGCGAAATACTAATCACCCTCAATTACCAAAGCGTACAAAGTCTCCCAAAAACTTTGCGACACGGGGAACTACGAGGGTGCTGGAAAAGATTGACACGATCAATTTAGCGATTCCGCGGGGACGTCGCGGAAAAGTTCGGGAGCGAATATTAAACCGGTCGGGAGTAATTTGGCGTATTTATTAGCGCGGTGTCGCGCTATCGCGGCCGGGCACGGGGGACCCGCGGAAAATAGAATTTCCGTATTTGTACGCGCGACAAGGTAGCCTAGACGGCCGCCGTCGCGCGCAACTTGTAAACTTTATGAAACTAGCCCCAAGGGTGATTTCATTATTCCTCTCGCGCGCACGCCGAGCGAAATCGAGAGTACCGCGAGAACGTTTTCCTCTCTGCAATACCGTTCCGCGTCGACGAGAGGCGCCCAATCAAAACTCGTCGGTCGCCTCGTGTTCCACTCGAGTCCAGACATTTCCTTTTCCTGTGCCGGTCCCCGCTTCACCCCCCACGTCTATCCCGCGGCCCTCCCCTCCTCCTGCTCGTTCGCCGTCGCGCCCTCAATATATCAAACTTCCAGCGGCGGAGCGTCAGACAATTGATTTAATCGGTGAACTGTGAAAGAGATTGCGGCCCCTTTCCCGCGATCGCCGCATAATGTAAAATCGACAGTGGCCGTGCTGTTTCTCGCGTCGCGATCGCAGCTCGGAACAAAAACTTGACTTTCGTCTGTTGCGCCTCGATGCCTTGCTGGGCGAAGGCGCTTCGTCAGTCGAACGACAATTAGAAACGGAAAAAAGGATGTGATAATGTGTTTTGGACACGTGGAGGGTGAGATTGTACGATAAAATTAGGGTGATTTTATTTATACTAGGTTGACGTTTGATGTGCGACTTTGGTGGTGTTGTGCAGAATTCTGGGAATCGAAAGTACGATTAGGTGTTTTGTTTCAATTTTTAGAAATGAGGCATTGAGAACAAAAATTGAATATTCCACATTTTTTGCGAAATTGAGTTAGTAGCAATAATGTACTCCAATTAGCTCTATAATCATGTAAAGTAGGAACAATTAATTTTTTTCAATGTGGGTTTGTCCGTTTTTGCTCTCAATGCCTCAAATATAAGTCGTGCTCGGAAATCGAAATGATAGGGTGAAATAATTACCGAGGTAACTCGACAATTGATCTCTTTTCTCCATATTTTAAGCCAATTCAGGGAATACGTTTGCCTACTTCCGTCGACATGTTGACTTTTAAGAGGGTTACAGCAGAGCGGGGCACGGGGAAGGATTTGCATCTTAATTTGCGCGATTGTGTTTAAAGAGTAGATCGCTCGACGGAAATCTGCGCGTGGAATTTGATTAACAAAGTGTCTTACCGCGCTAGTTTCCATCGAAATTGCTACTCCTCTCGATTCACGGATTCTCATTGGTTTTCTGCTAAACGTGAATAACGGGGTCAGTGTATCGTTGAGAACACGTCGAAGCCAAATGAAACTTCGACTCTTAAATATTGTATAGATTTTTCGTTTCCAATGAAAGCATTCGACGGGAATTTCACGCAGCACAGTGTTCGCTAGGAATTACAGGACACACAAATATTCTCTTTTATCTGTTTACAGAACCCAATTTTGTGGGATCCTACGACATTGGCGGCCACGTGTTCTTCTTCTTCCGCGAGACCGCGGTGGAATACATAAACTGCGGCAAAAGCGTGTACTCCCGTGTGGCAAGAGTTTGCAAAAGGGACACCGGGGGCAAGAATATTCTGTCGCAAAATTGGTCGACATACTTGAAAGCTAGATTAAACTGCTCGATACCTGGCGAATTTCCCTTCTACTTCAACGAAATACGTAAGTAGTAAAAATACATCCAAGAAACATAATCGAAACCTTTATGAATAAATAACAAATCAGACGATATAGTAAGCGCAGAGTTCTCTTTATAAGCGATGCAAGAAAATCTCCAAATTGAATCAAAAGCACATTGTTACTCGATGAATCTTTTATATTATCCCGCAAAGTGACCATTCGTGAATGTACATTTTTTCAGAGAGCATCTACAAGGTGCCTGGCGACGACACCCACTTCTACGGCACCTTCACCACCTCGACAAACGGATTGATGGGTTCAGCGATCTGCTCGTTCCACATCGACGCGATTCAAGAAGCGTTCCGTGGGAAATTCAAAGAGCAAGCGACGAGCAGCAGCGCCTGGCTTCCGGTGCTCTCCAACAAAGTTCCTGAACCACGGCCTGGCCAGTGCGTGAACGATACAGAGACTTTCCCAGACACCGTCCTCAACTTCATTCGGTCCCACCCTCTGATGGACTCTGCGATATCGCACGAGAACGAGAAGCCCGTGTTCTACAAACGCGACGTCATGTTCACACGACTGGTCGTCGACAAGCTACGCATCGACTTTGTTGGCCTCGACTTGGATTACACGGTCTACTATGCCGGCTCTAGTAAGTACACGATAAATTTGGAATATTATAACATGGCTAGACATTCGAGTATTTTCCTTTAATCGCAACGTCAGACTACCGAATAGTGTAGACTGTAGAAGATATTTCAGCGTTTAGTAAATGTACTACAAAGTGGCCCTAATTATTGATCGAGAGTTTAAGAATTATTTTTGTATAAAAGTGGTTCATTTGTTGCCCCTTCTGTAAAGTTTTCATCCTGCTTTGAAATTCAGGAGGAATATCTCGTGAAAGTTATCTGTTCAATGTAAATTTGACCGCTTAACAGTACTCGTCAGCTGTTGGTCAGTTTGCTATAGCATCCGCCCTTCGTGTTACAGGTGACGGGCGTGTACACAAAGTTGTCCAATGGATAGACAACAGCGAGGAGTCGCAGTCTATCCTGCTGGACGTTTTTGACGTGACGCCAGGCGAGCCGATCCAGGCGATGGAAATCTCAAAGGAGCACAAGGCCCTTTACGTCGCGTCCGATCATCGAATAAAGCAAATCGACCTGGTGATGTGTACGCGCAGGTATGACAACTGTCTGCGCTGCGTCCACGATCCCTACTGCGGCTGGGACAAGGACACCAACATGTGCAAGCCTTACGAACCTGGGTGAGTGCTAGTTGATTGCAAACTGGAATTAGTAACTCGGTAGAGAGTTAATAACCTTTCAACACTTTCTTTTAACGTTAACAAAGTGAGAAAATTAGTATATAGATTTTAGAGTAATTTAAAAGTTTCGGTTCTCTTCGAAATCCCTCCAATCACCATATTATTCGATAATTTTTAACTTGAAACCTACAAGTGGCTTACCCTTTATCCATCTAATATATTAGCTTTTATTAACACAATTATCGATCAAGTCTACGATTCTGCATGACTGGGTCACTCAGAAATCAGAGGCAACCGGAATACATGATTGCAAAGCGAATGTGTTGGTTTTTGCAGACTTCTGCAAGACGTGTCGAACAGCACGGCGGACGTGTGCGACAGCAGCGTGGGTAAGCGGAAGCTGGTGGTCACTTGGGGCCAGTCGGTGCATTTGGGCTGTTTCGTGAAGATGCCCGAGGTGCTGGCGAACCAGGAAGTCAAGTGGTACCACTACAGCAAGGAGAAGGGCAGGTACCAGATAGCGTACAAGTACGGCGCCGGAGGGGACAAGTTCATCGAGACGTCCGAGAAGGGGCTCGTGATCGTTGGTGTGAACGAGCAAGACGCCGGAAGATACGACTGCTGGCTCGGTGGTTCCCTTCTCTGTTCGTACAACATCACCGTGGACGCGCACAGATGTTCCGCCCCCGCCAAGTCCAACGATTATCAGAAGATATACTCGGACTGGTGCCACGAATTCGAGAAATACAAGTCCGCCATGAAGAGCTGGGAGAGGAAGCAAGCGGTGAGCCAATGTTTACCGATTACCACGCAAGAGTACAATCGTCTTAAATCGATATTCTCTATCAATACGGATTATCTTTAAGTATCGCGCGAGCTTTGTAACAGTATCATGTATATCGAAAATGATTGTGTCAGAAAACTAAACGATATTCATCCTCAAGTTTTACACAGCACCCCGAGTGGCCCTAGGATATCTCGCTAGATTTCTTCTTTCACCACGCAATGCGTGTGGGGAACTTAAATCGCGGATGTTCTCCATTAACACACTAGCGTTCATCAGTATTCGCGTATTTTCTCTGCCCCGGAGGATGAGTTCCTCGAAATCCTACATTTTTAAATTCGTAAAACACCCCCGGGGAGGGGATTTCGTAAGCGTGGGAGCGATCGATCGCCTGCTTGAGGATCCCCGTGCGTTTGCTCTGTTGCAGCAATGCGCCTCGAGGCAGAACGACAGCAATCAGAACCTGCACACGAACGAGGTGTACGGCACCCCCCTGGTCTGATGGAACCGATCGTTGGAGCCCTCGTCGAGCCGAGACCCAGACACTGTGCCACGAACAAGCGTCCTGCCGAAGAATCGCGGTCCATCCACGATCAGTTGGACGAGCCTCACTCTCCTTCTGACCGGTTACACCACTGCCTTTGTCATTCTTACTACCAACGGGTTTTCCATCGAGTGAGATCGATACGCGAGACGCGTCCACGATCGAGTAATCCGGCAAACCGAACTCTCGGAGCGAGGAGGAAGCACCTCGATCGCAGCGACGTTCTGTCTAGGTGAAAAACGGGCCTCGCCACGATTGATCCACAGCTTCGAACCTTTCTTTCGTACGAACCCTCCATCCCACTCGTGCTGACGAGCCGGAACAAGACGTGTCGCCCTAGACACCCCAAGTTCGATCGGTGCAACGAGACCGACGCGCAGTGTTGATCGCGTAATCGCCATCGGACGACTGTCAGTTGCGTTATCAACGTGTTCCGGTCGGCGTGACAGTGCGCGTACGATCGACCCCGGAGGGCTCGGCTCCGTTTCCGATCCCCGGACACCCACGAACGCTTTTCACCCCTCCTGTAAATAGACACGCGACGCAAGGCGTCGCTAACGAAGAACGTCGGCTGATGGGTGTCGAACCAGTGGACGCGACTCGGCATGGCGGGCAACTGCAAGAAGACTCGGCGATTCGGTTCCTAGAGTATCGTTTCTCCCGGTGCTCGCGACTCGACCTGTTCCCCGAACGAGACTCCAAGCTATGGATGAGGGACGACGAGTCGTGGTCTGGGTTAGGTGGTCACCGTACTATTCGGCGACGCGTCGAACCGTGGCTCGAATCGAGGGCGTCCGTCCGCGAAGCAACGCCATTAGAAACCGGAAATCGATCCCCCTGTTTCCTCAGATCTGTGATACGAGCGACGAGCCGAGACTCTCGAGCGAACGCGCTCGATCGACCGCTCCCTGTCGAGCACCGTGGCTACAGGAGCGAACAGTGAAGCGGAGAGAGGGAATACGTGTATGGTCGAGCTTCACCTGTGGCTTTTAGCCGGCCAGAAAACGACTTGTAACTGGGGAAACATTGTGTGTGCGCGTGTGGATTGGGAGAATCGAACAGGTCAGCAGAGAGAACGCGCAGTTCTCGGACGTCACGCAGGTTACACATGAGATTATTATCGGCTACGTGGTCGCGCGACCCTCGCGACTTACAATTAGCTTCCTAGAGTTTTCATATCAGGTTTGCCCGGTTTCGCGATGCACACCGCCGCCTGTCCTCGGCTCGCACGGTTCCCTATTAGTCGCGACTCGACGAGCGTTCGTTTTCGATCACTGATTCCGCCGTGTCTCGATTAGCTTTTTCCCTGTCTCGGTTTTATTAGTACGTAGACACATCGGTCGATGCTTCTGTTCCTTAATCGTAGATTAATGTGTCGCGAGACTTTCGTGGCTGTACCGTTGGAACGTCTTCCAGATGATGATAGTATCTGGGAGTTTCATCAAGTTTCAGGGTGGTCCTTAGTTTTCTTAGTGTTACAACTGGTAGACGTTTGAAAAGTTGAGATTGGGGAGAAAGGATTTGTGGATTGTGTCGACAGCTCGATTGGTGAATTAGTTACTTGATAAAGATTTTTATTCAAACTACATTTTTTGTAATATATGAAAGTGGGGTTTGTTTTATGCTTCAATGTTTAGTTTGTCAGCTACTTTGAGACCAAAGCTTATAAGAATCTCAATATAGCAATCTCTTCGGCTAAATTCTTTCTTTATCATATTCAAATGTATAATTTTCCTTTACATCCAGTATCCAAAAATATTTCAAAGGAAATTATCAGAGATCCAGGTAACCCAATTGGCCCGTCAATCCCAATAGAGCTATTCGATCAATCGATCCCTGGTCTCCCTAGAACTTTGAATGCGATTTCTTTGAAGACGTTCCAGCATTTACCGCCACGACAGAGTCCCCATCCACGAAACGTCATCGTTACGTACGGAAACACAGTGAACCGTACGAGTGTTATCACTACCACATCCTCAACAACTCTGAAGGTGCTACGCAGGTGCGTTTCTCGACGCGTGCTGGAAATCGGTAAGGCCTGTAATCCCATAAACCTACATTATGTTCCCCGAAAATTGCGCGATAGACGCAGAATCGCGTGTAGCGCGTGCCACACATTCAAGCAGGAACGAACGTGCTGGCAAACTTTCTCGCATATACCTCTGAGCCTAGAATAGAAAAAATATCTCCCCCGTTCGCGCGATATGTTTTCAACCGAGTCGAGGGAATTATGCAGCAAACCGACGTGAATGACGAGTGAACTGGACGTTACGAGATCCACGATCGTCGAATCGCTCTAACGACACAGGATACGACCCCTTCGTGGTTAGGGCGCAGCTTGGGCGAAGGGAAGAACGTGGGCGAATCATGAGTTGCCTCTTGTTTCGTTCGATCGGATTCCCGCAGACCGCTCGGTCTCGTTCCGATGTTTCTATGAGTTTCCGCGTCAACGCGAACGCGCGTTAGCGTATTTCCCGTGCTCGGTCGAACCGTGGAACGAATCGTTTCTCTTCCGCGAAGGTCTGCGCGTGTGTACATAGGATCGCGATAGCGTATGGTATTTTTATAAAAATTCTCTCCGCAACGACGCAACCGTAGACGCGAGGAATATAGCGTTCCCTGCTCTCCGCGAGTTTTCTTCACCCCGTTCTTTTGTTCTTTCCCCTTTCGGTTACTTTCCTCTCGATATTTTAATCGTTTAGTCTCTTTTAGATCGTATCGTACACGTAGCGATTAGTTTACACTACTTTTAACGTAGAACTCGCGTCGCTGAGGGGGTCCCGGCCACTTTCGGCGATCGCGACAGCTTCTACCAACGGAGATGGATGCTTACCGGTGCTGTATCGAACAATCCGCGGAACGGTCGCTGTTTCCTGAGGACCCAGTTCGCCATTCAATTAGTATACATACGAGTAGGTTATATAAGACGATAGAGGGAAGTGAGGTCGCGGGGCCTTCACTGCGTCAACGTCTGGGCTTCACAGGAAAACCACGGGAAGTGTTTTGCTCCCGATTTCAACGAAACTTTGTGGGCAATTCTGAAAACTTCTTTTTAGACACTCTTAATGGAATAACGAAGACAACCGGTCGATAAATTTGTCGCTCGTAGGCACGTATGTCTGACATCCACTTTCGTCTGCCTAAAGAGGAGTCGTACTACTGAATCCGCGTGATCGTCAGTAGATTCGCTTCTATAACAGACACTAAAAATACCACTGGATCATTTACTGCACAGAATTAGAAAAATAACATCGACAATTTTATTTGCAACACCAAAAAGAAAATTAGCTCAAAATTATTTTTGTTTCTGAAATGCAAACATACTGTAAGGAAAAACGTGCTACAGTGGGAATCAGAACGCGAATGATCCAATTCCACATCCTCGACGTTACACAACTAGCAATTTCCCTATTTGAAACAAGACTGAAACTCAGTATTCACTGCAAAATATCTCGCAAACTACTGAGTGCTTGCTCAATACAACCAAACATATCTCACATATATTTCTGTTGCGAATTTTCTCATAAAGTTTCCTGGAAATCTTTGCGCAAGGCTTCCCGTGGCTGTGTCTCCTTGCAAGTTCCACATGATACGAAGGTCACGCGAAAATGAACTCAAAAGCCAGAAATCATGGGAAGGTGAGAAAAGAGCAACGCCGCATCGATGCGACAGTTTCGCTCTTGCCCTTAAGTTTGTACATAAACGTTCGTATTGTTGAGACGTTCGCGACGCGCGCCCATCAGGTTTCCCTTTCCGCCACACTTCGGCGATTCCCTGTTCAACACCACCAATCGCTTCTCGGGGTCAGAATCGACACGCGCGCGGCCGCGAACCGTTCGTTATTCTTGTACAGAGATTTGGGACGCCGTGCACGACGATTTTCTGTTCTGTATCTATTCCCGTCGACGGCATACTAAGGTACACTGTCAGATAGTAAGAGAAAGAGTGAGTGAGAGAGCACGAGAGGTAGAGTGCGTGTTGGACAATGAAGAGAGGAAGAATGAAGAGATATGCAGGGTTTCTGGAACTGTAGGCGCAAAATTAAGTGGTTCGCCGAGAGTTCATGAAGAGGAGGGAAGAATTATTAAAGTTTGCAGTTTTTTTTAGTTATCGAACAATGGTGCTTTGTTCAAGTAATAGTAAGTGGCTTTAAAATGCGTATGTAGTGTATATTCATTCAGGTTCAATTCCTCTACTTGCACTTCTTCCTTGACTTTGCGTTAGTTCCCGTGCCAAAACCTACAAGCACACAACGCAGAAAATTGGCACCATAATCGTGGGACGACTCTTTGGAACGATCTTGAAACGGTTAATCCCTGAATTTACGTTCACCGAGGCTTCTTTTCATGACCTCCATCGCTGAATACAGTTTGCACCCACAGCTCCAAAGCCCCCTGTACTTATATAAGATAAAAGAGAGACCGTAGGTGCGTAAGGTTAACACAATAATCGGTAACTTAATCCTCAAGATATGTACTTATTATGAGCTTCAACAAGTATTGAATAGTATTACGTGGTAAGGGTTAAGACTTAATTTTCGAATCGTATGGAGACGCGACGAGTGCGCGCGCTCTCGGTTACGGGGTTTGCCTTCTTCCCATTCGTCGAAGAACTATCCCGCGACGGTTCCGTCGCGCGATGCTCCGTCGACGACGATCCGCGAGACGGACCGCTCGTAACCGAGGAAACGGCTCGGTCGCCGTTCGAGAGGTTATTCCAGAGCAATCGGCGCGACGAGTGAATTCCGGGACGGCGCGATAGGCAGCGAGTGACGATGGGAGAATGGGAGCGTGCGTCGCGGCGAAACGATACGTAATGAATAGCGGTAAACTGTCTCTCTCGTGCGTCTGATGAAAGTTATTAGGGAGAAAGGAGGACGAGCGAGGAGCGATCTATTGTAAAGATAATACGGAGCAAAGGCACAGAGAAGCCCTATGATCTTTGACCAGGAGTCTCTCGTGTACGCGTCGACGGCCGACGAGGAAAGCCTGCGGATCCGAACAGGAATCGTCGAGTGATTTCTGATCGAGACGACGGTACTGTCTGTCCGCGTGTCTGGTTCGCGCCCTCGACGAATGCACGTCCAGCCTCTCGAGAATGAGTCGGCGTGATCACGGAAAGCAATCTAAGATGAACCTAACGTTGTTAGATATATTATTTGTAAGATTATCGGAGTACTGTATATTGCGTGGACACGATCGACGTTGGTGGGCGGGTGGCGGGAGGTCGGAGGGGCGGGAGACGTCGCCGTAAAGGAGACGAGCCGATTTTCAGGGGTGATTTTTGAACGACCGCATCGGTCGGTCGAAGAGAGATCGCATCGTCGTTTCGAAACGGCTCGTGGGACCATCGAGTTCGCGTCGACTCCCGCCGATCGGCTCCCACTGCGACGGTCGTGCCAGCGAGATAGGTTATAGCTCGATTTAGTGTACGCTGTACGAGAAAATAAGACGTCTCTGCGACGACAGTTAACTGGAGGTAATAAGAGGGGGATGAGGAGAGAGGAGCCAGCGAGAAAGAGATGCCCTAAATAAAAACACTTAAACTACGATGACTTATTACTACGGATACGAGGAGGAGAATACAAGGTAGGATAGCCGATAACGACTAATTCGAATATATCATTAGGACTAGCTGAACGACTGTCTTAGGTTCTCTAGAGTTTCCTGTACGAGATCGGTTTTTATTTTCTCGGGGAAACGCGGGTTAGGGGAGGGTGGGGGTGGCCGGGCTGATTCCACCGAAACCGAATTTTTACGTGCTTCTTGTATAATCCTGTCACCTTTTGTAAGAGAAATGCCGACACGGCCACGCTTGTCCACGCGCGGGGGTGCGCTGGAGTCTCCATTATTCGAACCATTCTTACCGGAGCGCTCTAATTTATCAGAGCCGAGCATGTTTTTATCCGAACATCCTTGTAACATTCGAAACTCACTCTGACCATGAGAATTTATTGCGAAATCGTTTATATGCGTGTTCATCTGTCACACTGCCGCCAAAGGAGCATTGTGTAATGTAAATTGTAAAGACCAGGTAATAGTTGAGAAAATTGTCAAGTGATGAATGCTGTAAAGTAAACACGAACATGTGGAATCGAAACGTTGTAATCGATATTAAAGATACCTGCATTGGAGAAAGAGTTTGTGTTTGATGATTCGTGGCGCAAGATTATGTGTCTCTATTAATTCGGATAGTGGATGTTCCAGGGTACTTTCGTTTTAATTTCGCGCGCTTCTTCTTCTTCTGCGCCGCCGTTTGTCTTCGTGCGTCGTTTCCCTTTTAATATCGTTTCGACGACAATCCCCCATCGACCGTGACAGAGAAATTCCGAGAGAAAGAGAGTGAGAGTGAGAGAAAGAGAGAGGAGAGAGAGAGATGAGTGAGATTGAGAGAGAGTGAGAATATGAGTGAGAGAGAGAGAGAGAGAGAGAGAGAGAGAATAAGAGTGAGAGTGTCCCGCGTGAGATTAATCGTTTCGTATCCACGGAATTCATTTCTCATTATCACCGTTATTATCACTGTCGTCATTGTCCTCGAGATCCATTCCACCCCTTTTTCTTTTCCGCCCCTTTGTACTTTTTCCCCGTCTTCGTTTTTATTTCTGTGTTGGGCTCGTCCCTCTCGACTGCAGCGATCATCAAGGGTAGAAATTAGGGTCGGATGAAAGCACACTGTGAATCCAAGGTTCCTTTCCATCCTTTAATTCTACGATGAAGAGCATGTACTTTACAATTTATTTAGCGTATATCACGCAGTGAAGCATATGGATAATAACATTAACGCGTTTGTAGCCGGACTAACTGAAATTTCATACGTCGAGTGTTTACGCAACGAGTTTTGCTGTCTGCTTTTAAACTGGCGACGATAATCAGGATTTATCGGATTCGTTAGCGCGGAGTTTTTAATAGGTCCATCAACATGGGCACACGTCAAGTTGAATTGCTTCGGCATATATGTACTACCATTTCCATGGATTCACGGTGCACTTGTTCTGCCACTGTGAGACTCACACGTATCTAACGCGTACGCGCGATTATCATCGTCAAACAAATGACCGTAGGACACGAATTCTTTTAGTTCAAACAACTTCGTACGGTAAGATACCCTTTAGATTATTCACCTAATACCTAAACCTAAACATCCAATCGCTATTTTTATCAAAACAAGAAAAAAACATGTTAAAAATCTTTGATAGTTATCCATTGTTCACTATTGCTATAATAAAGTTTTGCTTTAATAAACGATGGATTCGTATGTGATATTCATTCATGAGCACCTTCACGAACATCCCTACAACGATTTCTAGAAAGCTGACGGAAGATGCAAACGATCCAGATACTTCGAACGTGAGCTTTTTGTATTATTGTCACAAGGTATACAATAGACCCAACTTTTTACGCGAGTTCGTGTCACTCGAACTAAACTATCGACTTTGTGAAAATTCAATGGTTTCGTCGCCTGCGCTACGTTAACCAACGGTGATACCGGGAAATATTCTCAAGGTAAGTGAATTTCACAAATTCTTTTCGAATATTGGTCTTGGGAAAAGACCGGAAAGAATAATAATTCTGTCAATGTTTCACGTACACACGAGAATCATCTCTGGTTCCCAACTGAAGGGGGTGGGACGCGAATTTAACCCAGACAGCAAAGAATCTCGAGCCTAACCGACCGCGAATTAATTTACCTCGAAAGCCACGGCGATGAT
Source organism: Andrena minutula (assembly GCA_929113495.1). Classification (NCBI taxonomy): domain Eukaryota; kingdom Metazoa; phylum Arthropoda; class Insecta; order Hymenoptera; family Andrenidae; genus Andrena; species Andrena minutula. Next base: position 4,442,227 of record OV815993.1, read on the forward strand.
TCGATTCTCAGTAACAAGGTTGTGACCAACAATAAGAGAAAGCTGGTCAGAAGCGACGTACTCGAGTCTTACGTTCCGAGCCAGCTCCGCGGCTGTGCTCGGCCATTGCCCGATCAATAGAGCAACCTGAACTTCAGGCTATCCCCCGAGTTTGAATAATTACGCGCAACTGCTAACTCCCGGGGGTGAGTTATGCACCCCCCCGATCTATAGACTGCACACCCTTTCCCCTCCGTGCGGACTTTACGTCATACACTTTTACGTATCCCTTCCGACGTCATCGGTGTTGCGACGGGTCAAGAGCTATTTCCGCCATGACGTCATCGCGTAGGCATTTGACGCTGGATGTGTCATACGCGGATCGTTGACTTGGGGAGGGCTACGACTCGTGATCGCGACCATCGTGCTTCCGCGGACTGAAGTGCGCGCGTCAACATCTTCGCGTGACGCAAAGGTCGTGGGAAAGCGCAGCTGATGCTCTTCCTTAGGACGATTAAATATAAAACCACTGTTTGGAAAGGAAGCAAATGGAAAGTGGAGTAATCACGTTTCTTTGTCACCGTACAGCTGTAATAAATGATTTATTATTCTGTCTGTTTCTACCGCTTTTGTAGGACGCGCTGCGTTTGATTGCCGTTTGAATATTGCATTGGGATTGAAGTAAGCTTAGTAATCTGTTGATGCGGGTTCGAGAGAGTTTGAATTGCGTGTTATTCAGGATAAATGATATTGCAAGAAGAGGGTAGTAGCAACGAACAGACTAAATTATCAATAATTGTGCTCACGCGTTCCTTGGTCGAGGATTAATTGTACATTTTAATCAGTTCACAAGTGTCCGACATAATGAAATCAGTAGTTTTCGAATTCAATTTTATGTACTTATATGTGACCATCCCCAAATGTTTTTATGTGGAAATAGTGAATAAAGCAGAAAGAAAGCTGTTTTGTTAAGGAAGGTAGAAGCGACACTGTTTCAGTATTTATGTTCACTGAACAGAAGAGATGTATTAACCGAGCAGAGGTATCGCTATAAGCTAAATACATACATCGGCGGTAATCTGAAGCGGCAGTTGAAACTGCGAAGCGCAATTCACAGAGAATAGTTGCGTTTATGACCGCTTTTATCGCTCCCCCGCCGTGCCGGCACCTTTGTGAATATTTCAAGCACTCTAGAATCGTGTAATCGACGATAAAATCACTGGAACGATTCGAACTTTTATGAAAGTACATTGGCGAGCCTTGATCACACATTACACACCACTCACGCGCGCGTTCAATTCGCAGAACATTCACGGGCACCTCATGCAAGTTACTTAAACGCATCTGTTCTCATTCACATCATTTATCGATAACATCCCCCCGGGGGTATGTCCTTTTCTCTTTTAGTGTAAAATAGATATATATGTAAATAGCAATTCGATGTTGGTGGTTCAACCAAAACCGAAGCAAAACTCAAAGCGCATAACACAGATTCCACGTACATTTCATCACTGTCAACCCATTTTTTCACCAAGGAATCACTTCCTTCCCATGCGCACCGCCAATAACGGACCAGCCAATGGGCTAAAGCAAATATGAAAGCACGTTTGATCGGATGAACCGAGGCGAGTGATTCGATGGAAATACACTACGGCGGCGGAGGCGTGCGCGGTCGTAGCGAGTGCACGAGTGAAAAATTCGCGGGGAAACACGATAAAATCGGGATAACATAATTCACGAACGGCCGTGAACCGTGCCTCCCCCCTGAGGGAAATTGCGCGATCGTGCGGTCACGGCGTCGACGGAAGTCGGGCCACCGAGTCGTAAAGAGGGCCACCCGTTCGAGGAGGCTATTACTCAGAAAAAGAAGCCGCGGTTCATCCCCCTGCGACAACGTTTTTGGGCAAGTACCGTCAATAAAAAGATACGCCTGCCATCCGGATGTAACGGGACCAGTGTAAGACAAACGGTTCACTGTAGGAACGCGTGCATACAGTAGGGGCAATCAATTCTGCGAGATATTCCGAAACCACGGGGTACGCTCAAGCCAGGCTTTATCGTATGACGAACACCGCGTGTCGTTCCGCTCGATGAGAATCGCGAAATCTTATTGCTGGGGTCGGTTAATCTATAAAATACGACGGACATTGCCATGGTTGTACGCTCCGCTGTGGTGGAAAGCATACGTGCTCTGGAAAAGAATGTTTGACTTCTATACGACGAGGCGTCGCGGCGCAGAGCTGACGTCAATAAGCGGGACAGTTCGGCGAACAAGTATTCGAATATATTTCATTGAGAGAGGAGCTGATTCTATTCCCTACGATGCCACAAAGAGGGTTGAATATTCCAATGGTCGACGCAACGCGGGGGGAATACGGGGAAGAAGAAAACGCGGTAAATGAGAAGGGAAGTGCGCACAGTTTACTGAAAAAAGAAGAAGGGAAGAAAAAGCAAACAAACGCTGTGGTAAGGACGGGACGAGGAGCGGGCAACTAGAAAGCGGAAATTTAATTAGCGGGACACACTCTTCGGACGTATCCTCATTTTCATTGTCTTCTCGGTTCGTTCTGTGGCAGCCTGTTATCATTCAGTTGAAAGCAGCACGTATAAAGGCCATCTTCAACGCCAGGCGCAGCTTTAACGGGTGAATCATATTCCGCAACGGAATCGCGGCCGTGCCACTTACTAATTGATGGGAAATTGAGAACGCGCTAAACCGAATAGGAATAAAGAACCGTTGCCTCAATGGACATGGTAACCGAATGACCGGTTTTCAATGACATCTGTGGCGGCGAGAGTTCGTTAATAATTGGACGTGTATACCTACGGAGATTCGTCGCGAATATTCCATTGCCTACATTTTCTACTACATTCCTGTAATATGTATTGCTGCTATTCAAATGCCTATAACCTCCGGAATTTTACGAATTTCCAAAAATCCTTTTAAACACGTATTCGTAAAAGGTTGAACATTCGAAAAACCAAATAAAAAAATCGATTTTTAGATGGAAGCTCTTCCCAAGGTGCGTCAAGGAGTGTAGGCCAGTATATAGTCAGACGCGCAGTATAAACTGGACTACGGGTACACAACTACGTAGTTCGAATCGCAAATTAATCGTTTCCTTCCAGTGTATGAAGCTAATTAAATAATGATACGATCGTTGATTAGAATTTATCACGAAGCATTAGAATTGCAATTGTAATTTCTGTAGAAAGACGTACTCCAGATGAACAGACGAAAATTCATTGCACAGACTACATTTCGACGCGTTGACTTTTCCCATGTACGTAGTTTATACTTTATATCCCTCCACTTGTCCGTTGACGTAGCCGATTCAAGCCATTCCACTCGTGCATCTTCCACCATTCTGCTCGTGGGGGAGGGGGAGGGGGTGGGGGCAGGAGGAATTTATAATGTCGCTCTCGAGCAACGCGGATCGGGGCGTTAAAGTTAACGGCTTCCAATATCCGACGTATACGGCTATACTGCACTCAACAGCCTGATAATGCTTTACTTGCATTATGGAAAACAGTTCGTTAAAACCGTATTATCCGCTCCGTCGGGCGACGACGCTGGCCAGGGACTCAGCTGCGCGGCGAGTCCCTCGCTTGCGATATATCGCGCTACATTGTTCGCCGACACGGGTGTCAGGTAGTGAGGGATTCACGAGGAACTTTCGAATGTCATAGTGTAATATATAACGGAATGAGAAGTTAAGTCGCGTGGAGGAGAAACAATACCACGATTGCAATATTAGTATGAAACATTGGACACTGATAACTGATTTAAATGAGCCTAATAAGCAATATTTTGCTTGGTAGCCTTTGAATTTTTCACACGCAACATAGGTTACAACAAAAATTCCTTCACTTTTCAATTAAATCAGAGAACAAAAGGGAGATATAATCCTTCAAAACTATTCCATCCCTAGCAATCCACCGTACGCTTCACTTATATAAACGAATTCGTACGTACACTCGCGTCAGTCACCCTATACACGTCGCTCCATTTCGCAGCTTAGTTTGAACGCTAGGAGGAAGCAGTATAAAACTGGCGGCGAAGCGTCGCGCGAGCATATCTCTCCCTAATCCGAGGAAGAGACTGCGAATTCGAGGCTGCATTGTTCCAGGCCGCTGCCTTATCACCGTTCTCCAATTCCCTTTGGAAGCGTCCCCTGCACCTCGAAGGAATCCCGGCCGTCCTCAAGGCTCTTCGACCGGAGCCAACTCGATCTTGGGCCGTGTCGTGTATCCACGCCCACCCAACGGCACCACCGACTCGATGGCCATTGTACTTTAAACAAAGCGGCCGGCCGTGAATTGTACGGGATTTAATGAAAGAAGATCGGCCGGCCCACCCTTTCTATACGGCCGACGGAATGGCGGCCACTGTCGGCTGACTCTAACCAGCACCGATTTCTGAATTATTGAGGAGACCCGGCCAAGAACCGTGGAATTTGTTAAACGAACTGTGAATCGACATCGGGCAATTTTTCATAGGCTGGAGCAAAGGAGGGCGGGGAAAAGGGACGCGTCCCGTTGTCTGAGCGCCTCGCGCCAATTTCGCACGAGAATCGACCAAGATTTAATGGAACCGTGTGCTGTGAAATTTCCTCTGCATTTTAAGGATGATATCCGACAGTTGCAGTGAGTCTGAAGCCACATTTCCCACTTATAAACATTACACCCAACACCTCGCAGTATCACGAATATCCAGATTCGTTTCCAGAAATTTATAGCAAGTAAACCCTCCACCATTTACAGTTTGACGCCCCATCCAGTTTTCATCCTCGCCCCAAGAAAATACCCATCTTCTATTTACAAACTTTTCGACGAACTTGTTACATCGCCCGGAATACCTCGGCAACTTCGGCCCGCGCAGCTCGTTCAAGCAGAAATCATTAAAGTTCCCAAGACCTCGTGGAACGAATTCCGTGTTCAGCGGTGGCATGGGAGCGTCTACGTGAAAATCAGCGGGCACCTTGACGCTTACGCGACGGCCACGTCGCGAGAATCGTCACGGGACACCCCTGAATCGACAACGTCGGCCGGCGAACCCCCGGAGAAAGGTGGGACGGGCGCGTCGCGGGAAACTTAAACGCGACCGCTACAATGTAATTACCCCGCGAACTTTTTACTTGGCGCGCGGATAACTGCCGAGCAGCGCGGTCGTTCGCCCGCCAAGTTTACGAGCGGTTGTTCCGCGCGACAGCGACGGCGTCCGTCGAAAAATTCCTCTGAGAAACACCACCGGGACGAGCATTTCCCCGGGAAAAGTTGCCACTTGCCACTCCCGCTCAGCGGGGCGAGGCTCCAGTTTCGCGCGCCTGGAAAAAGCTCGCCCCGTTTCGAAAGTTTGCGTAGTCCCGTGCTCGTGCTCTGCAGTCCGGATGGGGGTGGGGGGGGGGGGTGAGAAGGGGACGAAGGAGGGACAAAAGGATCGCTGCACGGCGATTTGCTACGCCTCGAGACCGTGGGTGCTCGCCTCTTTGCCGACGCCGGCGGGGCGAGAGGGGTGGCTTAACGACGACGGACGGAGGAGAGCTGGGGGATAACGGGAAAACGAGTTGAACTTTTTGACGACTGCTAGCAGCGAGCGGCGAGATAAACGTCGCCCGTTTACGAGTCCCGGCACTGACAGTAGATAGCGACCAGCATGGGTCAGCCGTCCCTGCTAGTGGTGTAACGACTTGTTTTGTCAGACGACGGCTCCAAGGGCACAAATCACTCGCCGCGACAGTGGAGATAGAGAGAAGTCAGGCGGGTCTATCGCAGAAATCGCTGCGATGGCCTTCCGAAGAGTTTCGGCAGGAGCGTTGGCTGCAAGTCGATGGCGGGGTTTATAGTATCGTCATGAGACACTTGCGATTTCTGGTCCGAGGCACTTTAGCTGAGAAGCTGCACGCATTTGCTGGGTGTGAGGAACGTTTTCATCAGACAAATTTCCTGTTTGCCTTGAAATAAGTGCAAGGAGCGATTTTCAAGCAGACCTTTCCATGGCGTGTCCCACATTACGGCTTCGATTATATTCGAGGATATATATGTATATGGGATATTGGAAACTAATTGCATTGAGAATTAAAGGCAACTCCGTAACTCGTTACAACGCAGTGCCGCGTATGCACTGGGCCCCAGGGATCAATAAAACGATTTTAAGCCGATTTCGCGTTTAGGGAATAAACGAACTTCGGCTTACCCGTGGTCGAAGCAAAACAATGACCCCTCGCTTGCTCGTACTGTTGATGGACATTATTAAATTTCTAGGTGAAAGGCGGGTGACGTGCGATTCCCGTTTAAAACACCTACGTGATAGCCGTGCATTAAATGACACAGAAATTAATAGCCAAACATGGCTCCTGGCCGGAAATCTACTTTAATCTTTATTACTGAAGAGCACTGTAACATAGAGGTATATTTACGACACATTGTGCCAGTTTCAAAATAAAAATTGCCACGATACTGTCTACTTTATCGCAAATTTTATTCCACTTTACATTCCCTTACACTTTCCCGCTTCTACGAGGCACAGAACTGTACGATGAACGAGTAGCGCCATGAAATGAAACCTCCAGGTAAACACCAGTTATTCCGCAATGACGATTTTTGTGAAATCAATCTCGCAACTTAATTGTATTAGTATTAAGGAATCGATGGGCGTCGCTCATCGTTCCCAGATAAATAGATTGTCGACGGGAAGGAAAAGCAGAGTTTTCCTCCGATGGAAACCAGCAAGCCAGCGTGCACGAAGGGTTAATCGTCCGAGTTGGTGGAAATTTCTCGAGCGGCCGCGATACCAGGCGAAAGAAAGCAGACCAGCAGGAAGCGGACGGGAACCGGATACCGCGGCGGAGAGACGAAGTTTCGGGCTTTCGCAGCCCTCCACGCGGAAACGTTCTCTGATCTATCGCTACTTTAAACCAAAGGGAAAGCTGCGGCGGTCCCGTGGAACGCGGCGGTTCTAAACGAGGGGAAATCGAACTTTTCCAATTGATTCGACTTAAACTGGCGAAGGGAACCGCTGCTGGTTGAAATCGCTCGGTTCGTGCACCGACCAACTTCGCCTCCCTTTTCTTTCGCTTGTCCTTTTTCCCCCTTTCCCTGACTGGAACTTTTAGCCTCTCGTCCTTCCCGTCCACCATCATCGCCTGTTCGTTAGACCACCCTTCGATCTTTCAACCGAATCTCGCAACCAACGGCACAAAGCGAAATATCGCGGGAACTTCATCGAATTCAAGTCCCTCTCTGGCTTCTTTGATCCCGAGGCGTATACACACCTGGACGCCACTATGTTTCGGTATTTTCACATCTCACCTTCACGTTTAAAGAGCGCAGATGGTCGTCGCAGCAAAGGATTATAGTCAGTGAATTGAATTTCGCGTTGGAATCATTCAGCGGTAGGTACTCGAGTTAATATATAAAATAATCAATAGTTTCAACTAGAATAGGGCCAGGAAAGCAATGTAAATCAACAGTATGCAGCGTGAACAAATAAATGATGAGGTATACGTCATCCACGTGGTCAATCGCACAATGCGTGCCACATGATAGCTTCTCTAAGAGATACTTATTCATGCAACGAAGTAGTACAAGTCAATAGAATGTCAGATAAGTAGTACAAACACGTCACATGGCCTACCCAATAATTATCGAACCAACACATTTACACCTGCCAAGCGAAGCGTTTAAGGAGCTTCTAGTGCCACATTTAAAAAACCCCAATTTTGTATTTAGCTTCTCATACCGTTGTTCAAAAAGTAATTCCGCTCTTCGAAGATGACGTGAAAACGTATCGTGGCAGGGGAGTTCTGATTCTTCAATTGGAACGGATGTTATGCGGCTTCGAAACTTCGAACGTATGAGATGCGTTTCTTGTCCCCATCGTTCTACCGTGTTTTCGAATGCGTTGTACATGTGTCGCCGGTGCTTCCATTATTCTTAAATGTCTGTCGAAGAATGGTCCCAAAGTTTCTTGCGCGGGAACTTCCGCCGGGTACGACGCCGGAAGGGAAACTAATTCCGTAGGTAAAAGGATGGAGGGAGGCAAGGGAATAAGGACGATCCGAAAGAAAGGCTCGTAGCGTCACTTTCGTGGGACAAAAACGAGGGACTATGATGCGCGATAACAGTGCACGTACAGCACGCGCCGCGAGAACGGAGAGAGATTGTCAAGCCAATAATGCATTTCTCGCGGAAAAATCCAGCAGAGAGTACGTTCGGTCCAGAGATTTAGTCATTTAAAATGCATAGAGTTCATAACTTATTCCCAGACGACCGGGACGCGCGCCGCGCCAGGTATTGCAACCTTACTTCCTACGCCTCATCCCTCAGGAAACCGCACGGCCAACGTGTTTTCAAGCCCGTGACTCTTACGTTGTCTTGCGCAGCGACTTCTATTTCGACGTTCTACTTTGTCGGGACCTTTGGTTTTCAAGGTGATGGAACGCGGCGTCGTATTCCCAGCATCGAATTTTGCGAGCCCAGACTCGATAGCACCTTCAACGCTATCAAATTTCATCTCCCTCGATCCCACATTCTCGATTTTAATCGATCTTGAGTTTCGATTACATACTCGACTCTGTGCTGTTTGACAGATCTGAACCGCGTAAAGGATCCCAAGTAGTTTTATTGACCAGGTGTCATGTTATTTTAAAGGCGTAGGTACACTGTTCGCATCAGTGTCCCTTTTTTATGCAGTAATTCTACTTCTACCTAGACTATAGTCTCTTGTCGTTTACATAGCAGAGGCGAGGCAACAGTTTTTAAATTCCGTGAGCTCGATCGTGCCGTCCCTTCGCCGTAGCAAAACTCAAAGTGAAAATGTTCCCTAACGCAATTACGCGCGACGGGTGATAACATTTTCGACGAATTAATGCTCGAGGGGCGTACAAAGGAACAATTTCGGCGGGTCGAATGCGATAAAGTGTTATCCAGCCGGACCAATGGCGGCAGATATACGCGTGCGATGAAACGGACTACATCGATCTGCAACGTGTGTTGTTAATAATTGACGCCGCTCTTAAACGCCTCCCTCCCCGAAAGCTGACGCTTTTACTTTCCACTCGAGTTTTGTCAAAGGTGTCGCGCGATCGCGTAGCTAATCGCATTCGATCGCTTTGTGAATCCCATTCTTCCGCGAGCTGTGCGCGAAGATAAAGAATAAAGAAGTGGATGATGGAGGTGCATGTACGTTGCTTAACCAACCTGCCTGTATAAGTCTCGCGACAAATGCGAAATCCAGGTACCTGTAACAAGCGAAACGCGGGCAACTATGAAAAACCGGTTAAAACGCCGAGGCGTGCAAAGCCTGACGCGAGAACGCCACTGAATTATTGCACGCCTCTGAGATTTTATATTTCTCTTGTGCCCCGCGCGGGTCTCGCCCTTTGCGCCCCGCATAATGGTTTAATTGGACTCCAACACACGCGTCTAACAATTAACCGCACACGCGGCAGGCCGCTCTCCCTTGAACGCGCACCGCCACAGCTAAATGTCACCATAAAACCGAATTATATTCGTATTAAGCCCGGTAAAAATATATTTCCTCGCCAGACGGTAGCCAGAGTTTCCATTGGGGCAGCTGTGGTCGGTTCTCACCGATTTCTCTATCGATGGTGATTTATGTTGTGATCGTAAAGAAGCATTTCCACTCGTTTCGATTACACGGGGTTACAGACTTTTCGAAATGGAGATATAAATAGTATTTCTATATCTAAAAAGAATCTTTAATAGAGCTAAAAACTGCTCGATACTTGAAGTATTTAAATCGAATGAGACCAACAAAAAGAATCTTTGATGTTACAAGTTTAATAAAACTAGAATGATGAAAGTTTGTAGATCTACGTATCGTTACTATTGTGTCCCTCAAAACTTACAACACAATGACAACAATTTTTACCAGATCATTGTACATTTCTAATCGGACCCACGATAAAAGGCCCGGCGATCGTAGAGTAGGTAACCAAAGGCCATCCATTAATATTAATTACGTCGTTATATAATTTTCGATGCGGACGCCTATAAAAATTTATTGACGCTAATGGCGGGCCTCCCTAGCAAGGAAATTAAGTTGATCCCCAGCAAAGTTACCTTTCGGCATTTAAATTGCTTTTGACCTTACCCCTTTCGCGGCTTCCCCGAGTCGCGCATTAAATATTGATGAAGTTAAAGGGCTCGAGATGTTCTCGTGGAGGGAGGAGGCCCTCGAAGATTTCTCTCGCGTTTTCGTCCTCGCCGTTCCGCGAGTCACATCAGCGGGGATATCCAGCAGGGTAACCAGGCAGGGAGATAACGTCTTACAGGAGGGTTGCAGGGGATGGCGGATAGCAGCTTCCAGCAACAGCTCGAGGAATGATTTAATAATGTGTAGAGCATTAGTCGACCCGAGTAACGTAAGCGGGGATAATCCTTTTAACCAGTTGTCTAGGAATCCCTTTAACCCTGAAACCTGGGCGACAACTAATTCCACCAGATATTGCAGGGTAAGAGGGACTTACATAAAGGGCCATTAGCGCCGTGCGTCATACGCAATGCACGTATGCTCCGTGGCTTCGCGTGCACGGGCATTTTACCCTGCTAGTTGTGCACACGTTCCTCTATGGTAAACGCATTTGCGCGGAATTAAATGGTGTCCTACACGGGGTGAGGTTGCAGAATGCCTAAGTTAATCACGATACACCACGCACTTTTAATATTTAATAGACAGAAGTTTACGAGCGCAAGCGTTTTTTGTAGCTGTTCGGTTGAAGTTTGACAGTGTCATCAGAATTGTAACGTAATACGTTTCTTTTACATCCCATCGGGAATTAAAAATGCAGCCCTCCCATCTGCCAGCGGAATTTTCAACATCGTTCCCTCTACTAATTACATGGATGTCGTTGAAATTTCCGGAATTTCTACGTTTGGGGCAGTGTAGGTAAAGACGAAGACTCCGAAATTCGACGGGTCTCGGCATCTGAAAGGGTGGGCTTATTACAAGACTCCGAGTTTATTGCCGAAAGGGATGGACCGGAGCGTCAAGCAATTTTAGACTCGTTTGCCTTCGCATGGGAATACGTCTTTTCCCCTTCAGCCGGTGGCTCTCGACCTCTTAATGGTAATTGGCCCGTATTTTCAACGAGTCTTCGGAGAGGCCGCGTGACATTGATTTAAATAATCCATAGGGTCGGGCGAATGCTTTAATTAGGCCGGATCGTTGCGGCACCGCCTGCCCTTTCCCAAATTCTTCGCCCGTACACCGGTTCGACCTCCAGTATTAATTCCACCGGCCTTTTATTGTTTCGTATGGAATAAATATTCATGCTCCTTACGGGGGCATTTGTAACACTTCGTGCCGGTTATTCTTGGGGTTGCCTGTTCCTGTTCCGAGTTTTTCAAGTTCACCCCCGATGACGCTTCAATTTATATTGAACTCCCCCGCTGTCGATGACGTTCGATTTGAAAGAATAAGTTTAGTGTTATTGGCGCAATCAATTCGAGCCATTCGATGCCGTTGACATAAATTTCTGCTTAAGAAAGAAGTACATACGTACGCCTCGATGAGAATTAAACTTTCGAATAAGCTGAGCGCTTTGAGACAATCGTGTTAGGAAGAGATATTTGCTATCATAAGTGAGTGTACACGGTTTAAACTTATCGGCGAGCGCGTGACAGGGTGAACAGGAATCCGGATTGGCTCGCGAAAAGAGCAAACTGTGTCCAGTTTACCTAGTAAACAGTTGCCACTGTCATAAGTCAACGGTTTCGAGCCGTACGGCACGACTGAAATCCGCTTAACAAACTTATCTGTTCGTTCTCCGTCGTACGAGAATATTTAACTGCACGGCCAATAATCCCTCTACATGGTTTTGCCGCTGGGGAACTTTTCCACGGCACGCACGTCTAATTATAATTGGTCCGGGCGTTCCACTTGTCCGCCGCCGCGGCTGCAACGTCACTGTTGCGGCTACGAAACGGAAATAGTTGTGACTTTGGTGAGTTTTATGAGTTTGTGTAATAGAGGTTGTTAGGAATCCCAGTAATAAACGAGATTTATGACACACCGACGAGAGGACACTGCGAACTTTCTGACAATGGACGGCGCGTTTGTATCGTGCATTGTTATCATTCGCGATACGATTACGATTCTCATAGAATCGAGGAGCACAGCTTATTTAAATTCAGTTCTTGAAGTTTGCATATCGATTAGAATGATTGATGGTGGCGAAGGGAGGGAAGGCTAAAAGTTCACGTAATTGATAAAATTCTGAATGCATTGCTAATTAATCATTTATAGCTTTTCATTGTGCTTGAATTTCAATTTAGGTCAATTGATCCATCGATATTCTTTTCAAAGGCTTCGTAAAGATAACAACAATTGAAGTGTTTCTATCATAAACTTAGCTTCCAGAAACTACTGACTGTATTACAGAGGAATAACTATTATGAGTGCTTTAATATTGTACGAGTATAACGGATGGTAGCCACATTCGAACATGCGAATTCTGTAAATATCAACGTTTCAAGCGCTTATATAAATGATTAGATTTTCCAACAGCAATTGAAATTAATAATAGCGCAATCTAATGAAATTAACGAACACCGATTCACTGGTAACGTGTTACGAGGATATATTTTATACATTAATGTTGGACGAATTTTAAACCAGTTCCCAGCGACATAATTCATCTCTCATCTGATAAATTTAATTGCGCTCGACAACGTATCGTTAGTTGATTTAAAACCATAAAAGTTGCTATATAGTTCCACTCGACGTTAATGCACGAGCATTTGTAACTGTTCAACGCTCCCCTGTTTAATTACTATCGCGTTTTAATTAGATGCATTTATAATCATCAGATAACACGTTCACCAGTAACCATACTTCTTGATATCTACATGGGCGCTCCTGGAGTGTCCAGAGTTTAATTGAAATTTCAGGATTTGTATGTACACTCAGGAACGTCACTTTTAGAGATCCACCTTAATCGCAAAACGAATGAGAAAAGGTCGTATGTCAGTTTCCCCTGTATCAACTTGATAGTAGCAGCTAAAAATATCTGTAATCCGAGTACAAAGCAGGAAGTATAAGATTTCATAGTGACAGATGCTCGACATCTGCTAACTCATTGTCACTTTGCACCAGAAATAATTTTAGCAAACAGAGTATTCGCATTATCGGTCTCTTCTTCTCTCAATCTGCAACAATTATAACCAAATATTTTAGACTAATAATACTCAGATCAATGGTTCATCTCTCAGGTTCCCGGTTTTATTGAAGATAACGTCACGTCAGGCTCGGGACCAACGAACCTTCGCCGCGATATTATAATGCACCCGGCGCGCGATGTATGCCGAGTTTACGAGGCCGTAAACCGATACGGGACCTTAATATAAGAATGTTATAGTTTGGTTTTCATAAATTTAGCGCGTAGCCGACGTGGCCCCGACGCGGCCGCGCGTTCACGATTTATTAGCTGGATAATCGAAAGTTGTCGCGTGCGAGCAGGCGGAAGCACGCGGCCGTTGACGGCCATTTTCTCCTCGACGAGTCCATGCATACGCTACGAGACCTTTACGTGCTGCAGGTATCAAGCAGCTGCTGGACTTTACTGCCTAAGCAGGAGACGTATTCGATACTTTGCAATGCATTGCTACTTTAATAGTCCGAGCTAATTTGTGGGCAGAACGTTCGGTTCAGCGAACAGTTACGAGTTAGTCTGATGAATAGCAATGTGTTAGCTACGTGATATTGTGTATAAACCAGAAATCATATGAAATGCGCAATATGTATCTTTCTCTGTCCTACCGATCCCAGTCCTCTGACCTGTTACCGAATCCAAATATATCAAATGACACATCACGTTTAAAGCTGCCATGTCTCTGGACATTAGCCTCGCTTAATTATTTTTAAAAAATATCATATCCAAAGTCGCTTTTTGAAATTCTACTTTTACCTTCGTACCATTCTTTAAAAGTCCAGGGACTCGATCTTATTTTATATCCGTCATTGGTAAAATGTATAACCGAAACATCTCCCTTCCATTTATACAATCATTAATGAATAATTCAGGAACGTGAGAGAACTCGACCACAGCCTGATTTCCGTTGCTACGAAACGTTCAAACGATAAAGTGTTAGTAAATGTTTGAGCAAGGAATTCTGGAAATCCATTAAAAGATGTGACGTCAAATTTCCTGACCAAAATAAACAGAAACCATACTTTTACTGCATGAATGCATTTATTGATCACGCGGAAAGCTTGCGCGAAGTAGTTGACACGGGAATAGAAGCAATGGCCGGTTTCGGGGGCTCTACATTTCGCTGCGGGAAGCCGATCATCGTCCACGGTGTTAAATCGATTCGACGACAAGTTTTCCACTTCCTGGAGGGAAGTTCCCACTGGTGGATACGATTGAGTTTGGAGGAACAGGGACGGGAATGTTTCACCACCCGAAAATCGTTCACAGGGGCACGATTAGACGAAATCGGCTGACTTCCGCGGGTATCGATAAATATTTACGGGGATATTCGTACGGTTAAACGAAATCCAATAATAGAGGCTTTTCGTTGCAGCTCGATTCCACCGTTAATCGACCAGGCAGCATGTCAGCCTGCCTTGAATATTGCAATTTGTAGCCGTTGTAAAGCGCAATCCACGGTAAGCTTCTGGAGCGTGCAGCTTTCCTTTGTTCCTGAAAGTCTTGTTTGCTTGCAAATTCGACGATCACGGCTGTAAAACTTCCACCGATACTGCGCGCAGTGTTTAAGCACGTGGGGAGCACAAAGATTTTTGTTACTGGGGTTCGGCTACCATCAACAGTGTTTAATCGAATGAAACTCTTCTCTGACAGTATCCATAAAACGTGAGCGCAACTAGCTTGGCGTGGACTTGTATCTAAGAATTAAGGGTCCAAGTTGAATTTATGACTGCGAGGATGCTGTGAGCAACGGAATGAGCTTCCCTCGTCATCTTTATTAATCGATGCAATGTGTCAGCGCTCGTCGTTTCACAGAGCTTCTTTCGTTAAGGAATTATGACTTCGTCGGCTCTCGGTGGTTAAGCGTGGAGCGGTGTTTAAAAATTGAGTTGAAAAATGTGAGAGAGCAGTCGAGTACGTACGAGAGATCGCCAGGAAGCTGTCCTACCTTTGAAAGATCGTAATAAAACAGGAATTCCAATATCAAACAGGTGGACAGTTCTTTGGTTATTCGTCGGTAGCGACTACTTTACGCCTGCTTTTAACGCGCCAGCCGACGTAAAGGGGAATTTCCACCTTTATTCCACGTCCTCCGTCTGCTCCGCCGGAGATGCTGACCCATTTAACGCGGTCGAACGATGTATCACCAGCGGATTACAACCATTTTTCAGGCAGAGATCGCGACGAATATTTCTTCCGACAAGTCCCTGGTAGCTGGGGCAATATTATACCATGCCCGCCGCCATTAAGATTGAATTGTCGACCTTAAAACTATCACGGCGATGTCGAGATTCGCGGAATCCTAATTGCAGAATCCCTTGAAATTTATTGACCACTTAAAGTACCCGTGACTCATCGCCTTCCAAGGATTCACCAATTGGATTAACGCAGCTTCGTTACTGCAAACTAGCGCGGAGCTTTAATCTGTTCTTCGCAAATTGCCAATATCTATCGTTTAGAAATCTATGTCAAACAGTTAATACTATTGAAAGTCCTACATGGAGCTTTTAATTGTTTCAAAGGTCCCCTTTTCAACAGCCGTATTTCTTTTAATGTCGATCTCTCGGCCCCGTGAATCGACCACGAATACCAGCGCAATCCGTTTCCATTGACGCAGGAAACGTGTGTAGCGCCAATGGAACGAGACACGCTATTACCTACGATGTTCTGACACCTGTACCTACCTATAGCGGATGCACTTAACGTTAACAGCAAACTCCGCGAGCGGGTCGACGAGACCATTGCGAGGGCCTGCTAGCGACTATTTCGACCGTCCCCTTTTCAGTAAAACACCGGTGACGTCATTGGTTGGAATCAATCATCGGTAGCCCCGTCCACCCTGCAGAAACCCTCTCCCGGCGAAAAAATCGAACTGTCACTCTTTCGCCTTGAATAACCGTCCCGGTGACTATACAGGCGCGGCACGACAGCGCGTTCTCCCACGAGATTTCGAATTTCCGTTCACCGACGTTCCACACGATTACATTGTAAATTTTTCGCTCGCTCCCAGTCCCGTTCAAAGGTATTTCCACTGTCTGCAAGGTGAAAATTCCGAACAGCGAACGGGAAAGAGCCTCTGTCGTGTTTCCAATCAATTTTTCCAAAAGCTTCATTATTCTGTTCGTAGCATTTGCGATTCTAAAAATGTGTTTTTTAATACTAGGATTTTAGTTGTATTTTTTGTGTGGCAGGATTATTTAGAAGCATCGCGAGACTCGAGTCGATTTCATGTTCGAATTCAACGTGTGCCAGCACTTTTAATCATGCTGCGACGTACAACCGAGTGGCATACTCCTGGTCGACGTGCGGCAGGATGAGTTTACAAGAAATTTTTACGTTTCGTGGGAATCAGGGTGTAAGAACGAATCGCATATTGCGAGGGCGGGGGTTCGTTTAATAAATGCACAATGGCCTTCGGCGCAGCGCTACGCATGTTCCGCGTCTAAATACACCTGGCACAACGGAAGCTGTCGACATTCCTTTGGTCGGTGTAAAATTCCGCGAGATTAAAAATTCCGAAATATACCTACTCGCGAGGATATACGATTCGAGAGTGAACCTTCGTTCCTAGCGAACAACCGTTCCTTTTCTACCTCCCCCTTGCCAACCCTTCCCTGTGCGCTGATTACGTCCTCCAAGTAGCCAACTTATTACTCCGTCAAAAAGTGGGCAACGTCTTCATTTAGAAATAAACCTTGAAAGGGATCCAGTATGTAAAATCGTCGAATCAGAAGGTACAGCAAAACATGTATCAACATTGACTCTATTCTCTTGTCGAAGAACAGATGTTACATCCCTTCAATAGCTTTTGAAGTAGACTGACCTCCTGGATGCAGGTGACACCCAAAGTGTCCATTGTGTTCATCTACGAAATTTGATTTATCCATCTGAATTGTTACCGCTCGCAATGCTGAAATCGTTGCAACGTTCACGGATGGATCGACAATCCGTTCGGTGCTTGTCATTCTACAGTTTTACACTAAACTCCCTGTTAAGCTGCGAGTGTCCGTCAGTAACGAAGTACCTGCAAATTGAAAAAGATCAAGTTCCATTGTCCGTGTGACTTGCATTGTCCGCGGCACCAGCGTTTCAAACAACGCGAGCCGAAAAATCGGGAGAAAAAAATATATTTGTTCCGGGGGCGAACTAGCTAATAAACGACCCGCGACCGACACTAAATTAAATTTCCTCTTTTGTGGATCGCGCTCGCGGGGCGCATTACCGTCAACCAGCCAGCGAAGTGTGACCGTCGGCGCAATTAAACAAAAGCTCAATTTTCAGAGGGTCCAGGACGAAGGTGGAGCGAAATGTTTGGGCCCAATCCCCCTCAGGAATCCTTTACTCGCACCCTTCCGTCACTTTATTAATGCGCATTGCGAGCGTGCCGGCGCGGTCAAAAATTTTCCGTGCAATTAAACCGATTTGTATATTCGGAAGCGGCGGCGTCGCTGATAGCGCCCGGCCCCCGTCGTAAATCACCCTTTAGCCGCAACACTTTTGGTTTTTTAGTTTCGTTCGCGGCAAAATTACTGCGACCGCGCGAATAAATCGCGAAATTTTTATTTTCCATTTCGAAAATGATAATACAATGGCGACTATAAAACATCTCGTTGGGAGAGCGGCGAGGGGGGTTGGAAACGAACTCGCACGTGCTTGTAACGCGCGTCAATGAGTTTTTCATGATAAAATTTTATACGAAAACGATCAAACTGGAACGTTTAAAGAATGAAGAGGCGTTGTGTGTTTTTTTCCTTTTTATACAGATATTTCTTTCGTGGACATTATTTATACGTGCAATGAAATGTTATTGGGAGTGACGAGTGGTCCTATGCTCGCCGATAAATCACTTTATCCGTGCGATCGGGACGTTAAGAGATTTAAGGCCGCCATAAAGCTCGGCTTGAATTATAAAGTTGTACAATTGGAAATCGAATGAAACGTGGTGAACGCGACGCGCGTTCTGAATTGTTCCTGGGCTGCACGCGATTGTTTGAAACTTTCCCTGCCGGTTATTCACCCGCGCCTCTGCGTCCCTCCGGAGGAAGAAATAATTGTGTACCTGGAAGACTGTTCCTTTTTCCATCGGGCAGTCGCGGTGAAAAAATTGCCTGCAACAATATTCACGATAATATCGGTCGGTTGGCGGCGGGGGGAAGTTTCGTGGGTAATTGGCGTCAGCGAAGCCACGAGGATTCGCGTAGCACGTGATGCTAAATGTTTGCCCCGCGATTATTATCGAATTTGTTTAAGGGCCCTGTTGAAACTAGGGATTCAATATCTCGATGAATCGCTAAGCGCCGAAAGGAGCATTGCAGTTAATTGGTGTGGAATCTGGGTAATTGAGGATCTTGTTTGGTAGTAATGTTACTTATTGTTAGAATTTATGCAGCAATGATTTCAAGTATTGCTTAATGTAGGAGCTGATGAAAGAAAGGATTATTTTTCGTCAAGATGCTCGTATTTCAACAAACTTTATTTACCCGCCTATCCGCCGAGTAATATCATCGCGAGCGGTTCGCGATGTTGCATAATCTAAGGAAACGCGAATTGGCAGTAGCTTTACGAGCCAAGATTGCGCGATTACAGCAACACTTGACCCAGTACCAGCTCGTTAAAGTTCCGTCGACGTGCATTCCTGGAAATATTCCAGGAAGTTCTATAATAAGACATTTCCATAATCGGAATAAAGTTGCCAGCGAAGTCCATGAAGTTTCAGTTGCGAATTTTTACGTCTATGTGCCTGGAATATCGCGTTCACGTGAAAACTTTATTCGACGGCTATCGTTTATATTACCCGCCGATAAGCGACAAAGGCGGCATGCAAAATTTAATCCTAAAAAAGTCGACCGATCGGCCCTGTTTATCCCGAGCGAGTTCTTTCGTGGAGCTGTTTACTCGCCTTCGGAAATCCATCCCGAGCCGGGCGCTCGACTATAAAGTTTAGACGCCGCGGATAAATTGGGTCACTTGTGTACGATAATTGAATTTTCCGGTTAAAAGGCAATCATCTTTGCCACACCCGCGCCTCTATTACCTACGCACCGCCCCGGAATAATTTTAGGGAAATTGCTCGTGTAATAGAATATTCACTCGATCGTTACTCTGTTAGTTGCATTACACCGCACGACGGAAGAATGTACAATTACTCGACGTGTCCGTGATAATTGCTTGCTCTATCGCCATCCCATGTGTGAGTCGCAACTTTGACCATCGCTATGGGGCGTAACAATTTTGGGGTTGAAAAATTTCCCCTACGAACGAATACACCTCGGGGAAGGACACGAGGAACTGAATCTCCGATTTCCTCGAGAAGTTCACTTTCAATTTCACTCGTTTTATTCGTGTGAATATAAATTGTGAATCGACTAGCCAACAATGCAATAGAAATATTCAAATGACAGCTAAAAAGGGAATCCTAATTGACCACGAAAAAGTCGGGGAATTTTGATTCATTGTCACAGAAGTGGGGAACAAGAAAACATCATTCCCTTCTTCGAAAACAGGACTCCACCTTCAAGCTCGAATTCTTCCCCTGTTAGCGCTCGGTGTGCCCCGCGCGACAGAGCGAGCCGCGAATAACTCTATGATTGCGTGCTTTAGCTCCCCACGAACGAAGAAATGACATTACATCCTCGTGGAGGACACGCGTTCTCGATCGTAGCCAGCGGTCATTTTCAGCGCGTACACACGCGTTTAACGGCAAATGCCACGGCATGGAGAATGCATTTATCGGCGCGTCCGGTCTGGAAACAGGATCACGGGTCTCCCTGCAGCCATAGGTATTTATAGGGACGCCTCGTATGGCTGATATACCAGGATTCGTAGTGACAATAATAGAGGGAAATCGATGCTGTCATGCGAGCCGCATGCGCCCGCCTCGCGCGACTAATAACGCGTAATAATACATCGCTACATACATATGTACGAATATTATCCGCCGTGTAGAATCGATCGTGCAGCCGGTGTTGATGATGATGATGATGATGATGATGATGGGATCGTCTCTCCTCCTAGAATACCTTGCGCCAGATTCTGCAGCTTGGATCATGTTGTTACCGTTTCCAGATTAGCGTAATTATGGGCGTATCGATCAGCGATAGAACGAGGATTTACCTTTTCCTGGGACTAGAGGGCCTCGTCGGTGGTATCGAGAACACACGCGTCATTTTGAGAGAAATGGGGGGTGACCGAGAACGGAGACTCGGTTGGCGCAAAGAGACTGCAGGATTTACTTGAAGTTACGCTGAGTTTATCGTTATTAAAGAAATTGCGTTGCTTGGGCCATGTATAGGGGAATAATAGAGGAATGTTGTACGTATCATGATAGTAAATTAACGTTTAAAGTTTTTAAGTAGGGTAGACCGGGGCGAATCGGATCACTTTGTGTTTGACGATAAAAAAACAATAGTTAAGCATTAAAAAACTAATTTTTTATTATATATTCGTAACCAGTACACCCTTGGCTTCAACTTGAATATATAAAAATTGAAACTAAACATAAAATTTTTCATTTATAAACAAAAAACGAAAAAGTGAGGAATATCCGATTTGCCCCGAAACTTGGGGCGAATTGGACCACCCAGAAATTTCTGAAAAACCTGAAATTTTCATACCAAAATCTTTATAATCAACTAAAATAAATCTAATTTAATGACAATGATGTCAAGTGATACTATTTAGCACACAAATCGGACGGATATTGCCGTTTTTTGCCGCCTCTATTAGTACAATTATCGTGGCACCACTCTTCTCAGACAATCTTCTGAAAATGGACGAATAAATTTTTGACCGCAGTAAATACAATGCCATCTTCTTAAAACCATTAATTTATTTATTTTTTGCGTCATTTTTTTAGATTTAATTTATATCACAGCTTCCTTTATTTTTTTTGGACACCATGATCCCTGATTGCGCTTTTTATGTACCTACGAACTATCTGTATATAAACAATCATCATATTTATAATTATAGAAGTACGTAAATGAAAAAAAAGGAGTGATCCGATTCGCCCCATATAACGTGATCCGATTAGCCCCATATATAAGTATTTCAAAGATTGTAGATTACATAAACATATTATGATATAATAGTCTAAAATACATCAAATACTAAACTTGGACACCGTGCAAACTAATAACAATAAGCACATTTGAATTTTCAAGCTTGCTTTTTATTTTAAATACGAAGTTGCAGATTACGTAGGTTAGATACGGACAAAAATTGTAACATTCGCGCGCAACCATCTCGCTGCAAACGTATGCCAGCTCTAAGCAATGACTTAAAACAATTGACGAACTATTGTAGTAGGTGCGGGGGAGAGGGACGAGGTACTACGAACGATCGGAATAATCATTTCTATCGCGATGTAAGAAATATGGACTAAATTCTTATTTTGATCCGATTCGCCCTGTGATTCGATTCGCCCCGGTCTACCCTATTACTGTTGCAAGAGGGTGTAATTTATTTAAGGAACGATTCGGTGGTTGGTACTTGGTACTCCGAAGTGATACAGCGAAAATTGTCTTTTTATTTGAGACGTGATAGATTGTTAAAAGTTCTTCGTCTTCGAACAGTCGATCTTCCACTTTCGATGCCGCCGATACCGTGAACCCCTCGAATGAGCAGTGCTCCAACGAAGTTGAGTGGCGTTGGCGCCCTTCGTGCATACATATTTGTCGAGACTTTCCGATATGCACATATTTGAGAGCAAAATCGATCGTGACCGTAGCAAAGAGGAGCAGGTTAAAAACGTACAAGTAACGGTGGCTCTTGCTCTCACACTTAAATTGCAATTCGAGAGTCATGAAATGTCCGACGTCAAATATCCAAACGAGTAAACAAATTTATTCCAAATTTTTCTCCAGAAAAATTACCATTTCGTTTTCTGGGTATCGATGTGCTGGACACCCTGTAGTGATAGGTGAAAGTCATGGACCTAACAAGATGCTTCCCTCTTTACACAGCTTCCAATTTCAAGGGATCGTTTTAATGGACTCGAACGCACTTCTGGCTCGAATCACAATCTACAATCAGAATTCATCAAAGCCTGCGGACGGAAGCCCAAAGGCGCGGGTTAATTCTAGTTTGCAAAGAAGCCATGCGGATTTCTCGGTGAGCCGACGTCACATCACGGTTTAGGTAGCGGAATGAGATTACGAACAGTTAACGATATTCCGTACGGACGGCAGGACCGAACTAATCTAATAACCTGGAGATCGGAGTGGATGTGTTTCCTCCTTCCATCGTGGATCGTGGGGCCGAGGGCTCGATCGTACCTGCTTCACCGACGATCACGAACCAACCGACCCGGTAAACCTGACGTCGCTTCGCTTTTCCACAATTAACGCCGGTATCCGCACGAAGGACCCGTCCCTTGCGATGGACTGCAGTCCTAAAACAACGAAACTGATGCGTGCTCTGACTACCAAAATGCCAACCATTCGCATCGACTAGAATACAAGGGACGTGCTTACAGGTCTTGCTGAGATTTTTCAGTGAGACAGACTCCGACGAGCTCGGAAATAACTAAAATTCTCTTGTCCACGTTTCACTTCAGAAACACTAAATTTCCACTAATTATTATTAATAAATTTGTCTTTTAAATTTCAAGTTTCCTTATCCCTACTGTGATTATCAATATCAATCCCTAAAATTATTTATATAAATGAGCCAAGGGATATTCTCAGATAAGCGAAATTAGTAGTAAAACCCGTCATTGGTCGGGCATAAGTAGTACCATTGGCAACCGCGCAATAAATGCAATTCTATCGCGAAACTTGCACGTAAAATTGAAAAGTACATTTAATTTAAACAGTAAGGGGATCATTGTTGTAGACAAATCATAATTTATACAGATTTTTCTTCAGTTCAAGAGTACCCGTTTTAAAGGATTGAATTCCTAGACGTTCGGTAAATTTACCTTTCCTCAAGTTTCCTGGCTCCAAGATTGCACGTCACACGCATATCCCGTTTCACGTCCGAGACAAAGGGCTTTCGGGACGGCTGTTTGTTACGCGTGCTCACGCAAAATTGCGCGCTCTGTTAAGTTCGGGTCGGTCGAAAGTCATCCCAGATTGGGCTTCGGTCCCGGGCTCGATAAGTTAATCTCCCCCTGTCTGCTCCTCCGGCTGCTCGTGACACTGGCCTTTGATTTATTAGAACGTCGATCAGCGTCGCGCGATGGCCCGTATCGAATTTCGAATGCCTGTCTGTTTGCCTGTCGCTCCTTTTATGAAGCTTCTGTGGAATGACGTGACAGCCACGAAAGCTGCTGGGGGCTCCAAGAAAAATATTAGCCTGGACAAAGATTACACTCTACATTGATTGCACCGCGACGCAGACAGGATCCATTGTTGGAGACCCGAAGGACGAGTTCGTTGGCTCCTTTTTTTTTCGCCCCATAAATTGGCGAACGCCTACGACAGAGGCACTCGAATTCCGAACGCGACAGTGTTTGGTTAATTGGAATTAGTCGCATTGATTAAACGCACATACGTGTCGTCTTTAATTAGAGGCTGGCACGCCCACGATAACGTAGAATCTTGATGAGAATTTGGACCATGCAAATTCGTTAGTTGCATTCGTGTTCAAGATGAAACGCCTAAAGGACCTGCGAGATGGTATATGTGACGATCTTCGTAATTCAATGAAAATATCGATTCACCGACAATTCCTGTGATTTAAATAATTGATTGGCTGTGCCGAAATTATCAGCGAGCAGAAATCACGGCAAAGTAAATTGTAATTGGTAAAGTTGCTGCGAGGTGATAATATTTATTGTACAACGCAAAAACTCATTATAAGAATCTACCATTCGATGAAACGAAATTCCTGATTGATTTTCAAAACGTGCCATTTATTAAATTGCTATAAACGGCACGGCTCAGAGCGCTCGTAATGAACGTTAAACTGCTATTAATAAATAATCAATCACTTTCGGCACAACACAATGTAATTAAAATAATTTTACGCCAGAAATAATCGTGGATTATCTATACGTTTAACAGTAATATTCGCGTTCTGCAAATTTCACCGATTGTTCGTCAAATAGGACGCCACGCGGGTAAAATATTAATGTAAATGTGTTCGACATCGATTTTAATTATTCCGTGCACCAGGAAATGAAATAAATGGTCGACACGAAGATCGATACATCTGGCCACTCCAATTCGATTGAACTATTAAGAGCACTTTGGTACATGAGGATTTTTTAAAAACATTCTGTGTTTGCATATGTAAATCCTGAATTCCACTCTGAACACGGCGACACACTCCTGTTTACATAATCTCCTCCTCTTATTCTGACATTCCTCCTCTTCCTCTAAAGAGCTTATTGCCCCTTTAGAATTCATAAAAAAATTTCCAGGCTGTCCATCGATCCGATCCAACCGATTATCATTTACACACTCCGCAGCAGAGTGTTGCCCGATAGGTACCGATCCTCGGAATACCTGGAACTTCTTCGATTCATCTTCGTTCCCGGAATATCTGCGATCTAAACGATCCCGCGTCTAGTTAACAGCCGGCAGGAATAATCGCGGCGCGAACCAGGTTTCCATGGGAATCCACGAAACAGGGCGGCGTTCGGCGATAGGCGGCCCAGGAAAACTCATCAGGTATGCAGATATCAATAAAGGGGGATTCTAGACTAGGCCGTAGCATCCGACGCCGTGGCAGGATTCGATCGGCTCGTTCTCAGCAATTCGCGGCATCCTCGCCGACGTCGAGCAATACCCCAGCCGAGCATCGAAACCGTAAGGGTTGGCGCTATGCCGACCCCTTCGTTCAAGGGGGCAATAACATACCGTGCGCCACCCCTCAAGCACTACGAATAATGGAGCCTCTCGACTATCCATGATTAACGCGGCAATAACGATTATTTATAGGCCTAAAACAATGTTTCACGGTGTGTCCACCCCATGGCCGGTCGGTCCCGTTCGGACTATGCGGCTTGAATCAGCAGTTAGTACTTTCATACCCCTCTCCCTCGCGGCCCGCCGCCGCTTGCGTACGCGCGCCACGCGAGCCCAGATTTATGCAAAAATTTCCCAATGTCTCCGTGGGGTGCCACTACGTGGCTAATTAATCGCGACGACCGCCGCGCACGGCGCAATCGTATCGCGACAGGTACTGATTGGAAATATGAAGGATTTAGCACGTGCGAAAAAGGGGTTGCTGTTATGAAACCCCGTGAAACTGATCCCCTTCTATCCCGATCCGTACGTATCCGATTCTCTTCGACGGTCTGCTCTTTCGGGAATAACGTTGACGGCAAGGGGATGTGGAGGGGTTGCTCGCCACCGACGTACGTAATATTGGTGTTATTTACGACTGGATATGAACGCGAGGCAGGGCGGTGAAATTTACGCCAGTTTAATCCCGATTAGCAGCGATCGTGTCGTTTGTCGATGCATTGGATTACTTTGTTTGGGGTGGCGCGATTGAAAGGTAGCTTGTCGATTTTCATGCTTGAGCAGCGATGAAAATACTGTTTTGGTATTAATGAATTTTCATCATCTTGCGATTCTCCCATCGGGAGTGAAGATTGTTTCAGGTCAGAGAAAATGTGATGATAATTTAAAGAATAATCAGCAAAGAAGTGCTGTTTAAAGCTTCAGGTAATCACCAATTGCAAATTTCTACGAGGAGAATGAGGAGCCTGGATGTCAGACACAATTATTTCATTACCATCTCGCGCACTCGTTCGTCAAAGTCCACGTCCATACACGCAATAACGTGTTGCCGCCAAGGAAGGTTGCCGTGGCCAAAAATCCGGGGGCGATGTCCCAGTTAATCCCAAACTTTTGATTACTTTCCCGGGCGAATCCTTTCCAAAACCAGCGGATAGCAGTCGCTACGATTGATCCTTTCGACCGTATAACGAACTAGGAGGAAGTCCAATCTGAAATTTCCCTGGCCGGTTCAATCAGCTTAACGAAAGAACGTCCAGCTATGAAAGGAGAAAAAAAAGCACACCCCGGACCCAGATATTTTTCATCCTGTTTACGGGGCAAAGCGGAGCGTGGGCAGGGGGTCGGAGAATATTTTCCACGACGTCATTGTTTGTACGGGTCAGCGGAGGCATAGTAATAACCGGTCGTTCGCGTTTCCCATGATGTGGGCGGAATAAAAGGGCGACCGGGTAGAGATTGGTCCAAGAAAACATATCCATTCCCGCAAGGATGGAAAGCAGAGGGGAGGGCGTGGATCGTGGAAGGCGAAACTGTAGGAGGGAAAGTAACCGGACATTACCAGGGGTAGAGGGGCGAAATAGACGGGGAAAAGACAAATAAAAGGAAGAGAAACTCGTGCAAACGACGAGAGGAGGAGCGCGAAGGAGAAGTGGGGGGCAGGGGTAGAGCAGAGTGGCACGAAAGAGAGGAAGGTAACTTTTCCCTTTTGCTGGGAGGTTCGATAACCTTCGACTTTTCGCGCTCGATAATGCGGCATCGAAATTCCATCCCTTCGCTCGGCCATCCCCTTCAGGCAACGCCGTTGCTCGCGCGCCGAGTGATGAATATTATTTGCGATAAGAATTTTTCGTATTTCACCGAAGGAACGGACGGAGCCGAGTGGTCATTTCTATGCGGACGCCGGAACTTGACGGCGCGTGGTAGCCCAGCCGGAACCAGCCAGCAATTTCCCAAAGAATCCGCAGAATTCAATGCATACCTATGGGCCTTCCCGCGCGGCCGAATAAATTAGACGCGCATACGCTCCGCGGACGTTGTGTCTGGGCTGATACACTCGAATCGGATAGATCCGCCCAGGAATTCGTTACCCGGGGGCTGCATTATTAATGTAGACGTCAGCACTGCTTCCACGACCTCCTCGTGTACTCTTAGAAATGTGGATTTTATACATACGATCGGAAGGGGATTGCTGAGTTCTGATAGAGTAGATTCATTGATGCTGGACGAAAAGAAATGCTTCTAAGCGCGAGTAAGTAAATTGTATCTTGTTCGACCTATTTGATCGTTCTACTACTTTAATTGTCGATGGAACAATACCGGACATTTTGGGAAATTAATAAAACTCTCGACACATAGGACACGCACTGGTTTACTTATCATGTTCCATCATTCAGATTATACCTATGTGTGAAGAAAAGTGACGTATAGTATTAAAAGCACCTTGACTACCTTGAATTCACGCGAATAAACCCGTGAGTCAATGTATATGTTACAAGGTGGCTGCAACAGCGATATATCGAGAAAGATTCAACATACATTACATGGGTGCCTCGGAGGTACGTCATAATGGAACGTAGGTCACGTAGCTCTTAGGTCCGACACATACGGTATAATACTACTGGGGAGTTAACGTGCTCCCTCGCCGCAGTCTGTACGTATGTATAGTAAGTTGGCCGACCGCAACGGCGAATGATTGACAGGGCAGAGATGGGAAATAGAGGCTATGTAGTAATAGCAGCAGCAAACCGTATCAATCAGACATGGGAACACAGCCGTCGTGCTCAATGAATTATTTACAAAGCTTACGATACCCAAGCATGATGCTGAAGAAATTTACCTAAACTACTTAATATTCGGCAGTTCGTGAACGTTGATTTCGTGTAGAGACCATGACATTAGAATCATCGAATAGCATTACATTCATCGTACACTTAAAAAGTTCTTGCAGTCGATATGAGAATCAAGTTAAGGGATCATTCCGGTTAGCGCGCCGATAAATTCAGCGATTGTCAGAAATTTATTGCCGTGAAAATAATTGTAGCAATGGAATAAAATTTTTTTCTATTTACCAAACCACATTTCTACAGTAAATGAAAAATATAAAAGTAATAAAATTATTGCTTTTAAAATGCTTTTGAAAGCGGTCTTGATGACATGTTTAAAAATTCATGGCACGCTCGTGCAGGCGATTTCAGCAGTTAGACTTATCTGAAACGAAAAATCCAAACAGATTGTTGATCAGTATGATTATCGCTCTAATTAGTGATTTATCTTCAAAATTAACAAAATGGCGGACAAAATGCAAGAAAAATGTTTCTCCGGCTTTTTTGTTTTACTCTTTTCGATTTTAAAATCCCTGTGGGAGTCATAGGTATGTAGAATAAGCAGTAAAAATGATAAAGCAATCGGTTCGACAAATTTGTAGATGTTCACGATGTGAGAAAATGACGTTTCGAGAATAACGCGTTGAAAGTTTTCATCTAATAGAGGCCGAGCCTCTGCGCTCCCTACAAAATGTCTCTGTAGAAGCTAAAATAATCGGAACTTTTCCATGAAAATTTAAAAGTACATTCTTCAGGATATATACTTTTGAAAAATGTTAAAAAAAATTCGGTTTCTTCAATCCGTCTAACCGGAGTGACCGCTTAAAGGGGTGTCATAAAGTGTTTTTAAAGTGACGTCAAACTAGAAGGGAAAATTCATTTGTATTTTCGACTGCAAAACGTGGACGAAGGAAACCGAGTTGCCGAATCTGGAACACTCCAATTACCACATTTCGCAAGCCAGCTCGCGCCCGTTCAAATATTAACATTCATTAATTTACCCTTCACTTGGTTATTTTTTCTATTCGAATCCACGTTTGGAAATATAAACAACTCGTCAGCCGGTCGTAATTATTAAAACAGTTCGCTGTTTAGCAAGTAGCTTGAATTTCTGGCATCGATCACCGGTCGATGTGATTGATCGATTTCTCTGACTCCGTCGGAACTTTAATTTAAACCACAGCAAATAATGAAGGTTGTGCATCGCTGGCAACTTGTTTGCGTGACGAAATGCGCTGCCTTGCTTTCCGATTGCCTCGAGAATTATCTGGGATTGTCGAACGACATTCGGGGGAAGGTGGATTAAAAGTTTCCCCGTTAACGGCGCGCACCCGTCGACGAAAGGAACGAAGGGCAAGCACGGCTGCAAACAACGCCATCGACAAACGAATGTAAACGAGGCGGAGTGTGATAAATCATGCAACGAGAGTTTGATACTTGTTTACGCGTGTTTGTCTTCGCTTCTCGGTGTTGTTACTTCAACTACCGTTGTGCTAGTTTTCGAGTGTGCGTGAGTCTATTAAGCGAGTCGCTCCCCGATCCCTTTTCTTCGGAGGCTTGTTCAATGCTGCTCATTAGACACCACATAAACCAGTTTCCGAGCATCGAGAAGAGTGGATTAACTGTTCTTGTTAACGGCGCAAGGACTTTACAAGATTTCTCTAATTTTTCTAAAATATTGAAAACTATATCCATCTGTTATATTTTACTGTTGGTAATTAACGTATTATATTTTACTATTGGCAATTAACATATCACGTATTTACTATTGTAGTACATCATATCTGTGCTGCACGTACCGACCTGCATTCGCAGTATGTAATCAATCAGCAATATTTAGTATGCAAATGAAATATAAAATACAAACACCGTATTTGTAATATAAAATAAGCATTGGAAAATTACTATATATTTACCCCAATAATGATGTCCGCCGAATTCACGGCTCGTTGAATCGATTGCATTAAAGTGTACACGAATATCTGTCCTTTGACGAGCATCTAATTGTCCCGATGTCAGGTTTAGCAATTCGTCTGGATTCGCTTTTACAGTGGACAGCGGGACCCGAATAGAGCAGCGGGGAAATCAATAAAACCAATAAACTCCGGCAATAACGTGCTAATATCCTGAAGACCATTCCCGCCTACGGCATTTCTCCATCCCTTTACCGCCCGCCCCGTAAAGTGTAAACGATGTTCGGATGCTTTTGTAATTGCTCGGTTATGACTTGCTCTTGTCAACGAATTGGTCGTGAAGTGAAATACGCTTTGGTAGGGTGCACTCAGAGTAACGTGACTGTTACGTCGCTTCCTTGTATGCATCTACAGGAAACGCACCCTTACCTCGAAGAGTAATAAAGGGACGACGACATTCTATACTAATTACATAGCAAATTCGTGTTAAAAGAACATCGCGAAGGGGGTTAGTTGAATTGTAACAGAATAATTACTTACACAATTGTTCAATGCCAGCTATAATACTCATAGGATCGTCTCCAGAAATATCGCGACAATATTTCAGGGATTAGCGAGCTTGATCCTTTGGCTATCATCAAACGCGACGCCACATTCCAGGGAACAAATAACTGCGTGGCGGATTCCCCGCACGTACAGGCATCAGATTATTTTCAAGAGAAACGCAGCGATCCGTGGGATATCGGCCGATTAGTTGCCGTTAATCTGACGTGGATAAATATCAGAAATAGTTGGGTATTCTCGATGGAGGCGCCTGATCCATTTATTAAAACGTCGCGTCGCCTGGGTCTGGGTCGAACGGCCGGTGGTCGCGATCGCCCACGGTCATGAAAGTTTAAAAATTCATTTTCCACGGGGTTCGACGCAGAATTCGGCGGTGCCCATTTCGAATTCAGCTCACGGGGCTCGTTGCCTCCTCAGTCTCAGCCCAACAAAGTTATATACACACTTGGCCCTCTCCTGTCAATAATGCCGTCGACCCGACAAGTAACTACGCGCCTCCAGCGTCGGCCGACTCGAGAGCTATGTGCTCGTGAACTTGCTGTCAGACGTCCGACCCTCCTTCCCGATGCCCGTATTTGAAATACGTCAGGTGCAAAGGGGAAAACGGGTAGTGGCTGCGGGGGAGCGGGGCGGGGGACCGGGTCGATTTAATTCCCTAATTCTCGGGATCGACAGCAACCGTAACATGACGTCCCGTGGAACTACTCTTCCTCGCGTCCTAAATCTATCTCCTCGGCCTACTCTCCATCCTGGCGTTCGTGTCAACGGCAGAAATTGTAATGGATTCCCTCGGCGCCAGCTCGGGACGACTTTCCTTGGGAAATATTGTTGCCCGATCTGATGCTTTCGCTGCTTTCCATTCAGATTTATATTCTTTATGAAGGGTTTAGATGCGTTTGGCATGTCTACTGAGTGGAGATGAATGGAAGGCCTGGTTTAGAAGAAGAGTAAAAGAGTTTAGAGGCACGTAGTATTTAGTAAAGTAGAGGTAAGATTTTTGGCAACGTTTTCTACTCTTCTTTTTGTTGATTTTTTGGGAGTGGTCTTTAGTACAACACTGCTATTTTATAGCTGCGGGCAATGACGTTCTATGGCCGGGAAATAATTGACGCTTTTCTGCGAATTTGTAACTTTGTAACGTCGAGGTGTAATTTACCAGGAGGATAGTATGTCAAAGGTATAATGTGAATCCAATGGAACGAGAATTTCCGGGTTTCGGTCGTTTCAGTTGCAGAGTTTCAGGTGTTGTTACTTGGCTCGCTCCTGCGTTATGCAACCTGACTTTGAATGGAAGCCTCACGCAGGGAACGTTACAGTTCCAAAGTTACGTAAGTTGCATTAATTGGAGAACGCGATTGTGGGATCGGGGGTGTGACCTCGTGCCACGATTAATCTGTGATATTCGAACTCCAATGATATCTTTCAGTTCACGGTTTCAAACTACTAAAATAATCATTCACGTGACGTGTGCTGTGAAGACTTACATACAATGCAATTATCAATTGTTTCGATAGAGTAGACAGAATTAATACGTGAAAGTTTCATAGATTTCAACAAGATATACATCTGCTACGAATCTTTCGATTCAAACTTCAACGTTGCCAACGGGAACTTTCTGTTGGAAAGGATGGCTTCATTAGTACGCGACGATCGCGAACAATGGAGCACGGTTGTCGGCAGCTTCGAAACAGCAGGGACAGAGACAGGGAGGAAGAGGGAGAGAGAAAGTTCCAAAGACGGCGCAGAAAATAGAAGTAGCACGAGGCGCAACGGTGCCGTTACGAGGGAGCAATTCCAAGTTGAAATCGTCCCCTGTCACGCTCGCCGAATATTAGTCTATATAAAAACCAACTGTTGCTCTTTGCGGTGGCATGAGTAGACCCAGATCGATGCCATGGATGTCCACCCTGTCTGACCTTCCCACCCTTCAGCCCATCGACTGCTAGAGGGATTTTGCAACGAGAATCGATGTCCTGTGGAAACGAGATACATTCAATTCCAGTCAGAATATTCACAGATCACATTGTCGCGTTCTAAACAATTCTAAACAACCTATACTTACTTGCCACCACAAATAAATGATCTTCATTAGTCAGACTCCATTTACCTTAAGGTACTTAACAAGAAGATCTTAAGATATTCAATGTTGCGTGCTGTAACCAGAGGTTTCGTACCAATCGCATCTAAAAAAAAAGTAAATGACTATAACTTACATATACTTATAGATATCTTAGTTCGTGAATCTGACATGCGTATCATTGCCAACTATTTTCCAGAGTAGGAGATACATTCTCACACTTGTAGTACAATCACAGACGATACGATGTTATAATAGCATACCTACAGAAAATTTAAAAATGTTAATTAAAAAAATAAAATAGAGGAATTAAAAATATAGAAGAGAGTGCATTAATCATAATAAGAAACAAATTAAAGTGTCAATGTACTTATATAAATTTTATGCATTTTGATACTTGTAGTACAGTTAGAAAAAATGCAATAGGATACTTAAAGCAAATGAAAAATCTTAATTTTTGTATTACATAACAAAATGTTTCCCCAGTTTGCGTAACGATCGTTAAATCGCGTCTACGCCATGAATATTCCGCTGCATTTGCAACGCCTCAGACATCCCATAGTAATGCGTTATAAATAATCGCCGGCGGGCCGTGTATCGCGAGGGGATGAAGTACAAGAGGGATAATCTGCGTGATCGTATTTAAACTAGTGACTCGAGCACGCAATGCCACGTGTACCCGGATCATTTTCTTGCGTCTACGGTGCGCAGACTATCCGGATTACAGGCCAATTTCATATTAATTTCCGGCCACGGAGCGGGACGAGTACACGAGGCTTACCGCCTATCCTCGAGCCGGTATTTGTTAATGTTATCACGAGATTGTCTGCGGTTCCGACACTCACACGGCGGTTCGCACGAATTTTATTACGAAACCGTGGGGCGGAGACGGCGAGACGTCTGTATCCCTTTTCTTCTCTTTCTGATGGGTTGATGGACTGTCGGGAGCTCGCTCACGATATGGGGGTTGCTTGCTACGAAAGTGCCCTCTCCCCTGAAATTAATTTGGCGATTGAGCTCTCGGGGAATATTCATCGCAGCGAGTGAGATAGTCGAACAAGTAATTTCGCGCAGGCAATTGTGGGAAAGGCATCTGCCCAATTCAAGAACAGAAAGTGTTTCTTTCGGAGAAATCTTGATTTGCTTCAATGAAATAGTTAAGCGATTACAGTAGCGACAAAGATTCTCCGTGAAGTTCCAATGTTCTATATTCGAATCGACACGCAGCGAAATTTATCGGCAACTTCATAGGGTAGAAGCAATCGAAATTGAAGAGCGGTACGATTTGTTGCCGAGTTTTGACAGGAATTTATAGGCTGCCTTTCAGTGACCGTCGCGTAAGTAACAGTGTGTCCTGTTCAAAGGTTTGTGTGACCGTAGTTTCTACTATTTGTCACGAGTATCGATAACTGGGCATTGTCCGCGGCACGGAAGACGATCGACATTCCTTTCGAAATTCGTCGCGAAACTGCTTTTTCCTCGCTGGCGAGGGCGATTTCGAAGTAGGGATAGGGGGACAGGTCAGTTTGGCCATTTCGCGTGGACGTTTTATAACGTGAGAGATCGAGCGGCATAGAATCAATTTACGAACGGTGCAGTCCTTCATTTTTTTTTCGAATTCCATGCTACGGGGTACGGTTATCTCCGAATTCTATCCCTTCTAGGGCGGATATTTCATCGGGAACGGTGGGAAGAGGCGAACACTTCTGTCGTAAAGCTCTTTCGAATTTCGGTGCGATTCGGTTGAAATAACGAAAACCAACGCGAAATAGATTCGATTCGTAAAAATATTGCGCCCTGCTTCAGCGACTTATCGGCGAAAAGAGTTTGTCATTCTCGAGATTCCATATCGCAAAAGAAATTTCTTTGCGACATCAAGGAGGGGGTACGTTTTCAAAATTTTTCTTGTAGGTTTTATTCAAGCATGGACGTTGTAATTTTTGGAAATAATTTACGCTAATGATGCCTTTTTATAATATTTGCTGTAATTACTGTTGGTGAGAGATGTAAATTGAAAAGGAAAATAAAATAGAACCCAATCTTCTGTGGTTTGTCTTCTTGCCACGCTTCAAATTCATTCTTTGTTTAACCCTTGTCCCGAGGGATCGGCCAATTTACATTTAATCACTATTGACAATGTTCCATCAGTTATATGAGCAATGCTACGAGCTAATATCTTCCTCATCCTTCGTATTGTATCAAGAAATTCGACGCTGGGACTCGATAAGGAAGTACAAATTTATCTTTTGCTATTGAATTCGTGGAGTTTGTACAACACGAGGATCTGCTACGTGTCTAATCCATTGGGAAAGTAACGTGCCGTTATTTAATCCTCTAGATCCCACTTATAATCGCTGTCTCGATGTATATAAAGATAAAAGGAAAAACGATTGTCTATCGACTTGTATTAGGTAAATAATAAAGATCGCGAAATAAAATCCATAGTCATAACGCGTAGGGACACGTTCGCAAAGGCCACAACCATTTCGATTGCAATGCTGTGTTAAGAATAATCGCGATTTTTGTAAGCAGCTTCGCGTACTTTATTCACACTGTGTATAAGGAAAACGTATGCATTTGCCTTGCGACTCAACTACATTTATGTTATCGATTTTTTGCAGCATGATGAATGCGAACAAAAAAGGTAAATGGTGGCGAAAAATAACACCCTTTGCGGGTAACGTAATTTCAGACGTGGACAGACGTTGTTCCTTTTCCTTTCTGCTCAGATGAGCAGCTCGTGTTATTTCTACACACCTCTCCGAAAGAATCGAAGAAAATGATTACTTTGCTGGATATCTACCTTCCTCTGTTCAAGGATCGTCCAGTACTTTGTATGAAACTTTACCGATTAAGTGAAATCACTGTGGCCTACTTCAACGAATTCATCGCGACATGGTCTTTAGTGCAACACAATGAATTTCGGAATTTCATAAACTACGTCTAAATAATACCCTTTACTATAATTTAAAGAAATACAGTTCATACTTTTATTTTAAATTGTAGTGACATGAAAGTCGCCAAGCACCTTGAACCTAATAACTGCATAATTATCTGATAATTTAAGAAGTTATATTATTAAAAACACTACCTTTGTCTCGCTGTAAGCTCCACAGTAATTTCCGGCAGTATTTGAATTGAGGCATCCCTCTCTGCGACCGTCCCTCTAGATTGCACAAGTTTTATGTAGTTTCTGGGTAAAAAGCCACTCAAGCGACGTTCACACAAACGGATAAAAAGCGACGACTGTTTCACGTAATTACACTGTGCTCATTCTCGTGCGAGACCGCGGGGTATTCGAGTACACGTTCGACAGAAATTTTTAATGAATTTTTAACGAAACGGTGCCACCCACTACTGGAACGCCTCGCTGTTCAAACTATAATGCAAGGTGACATCGATCCAGGCCAGAGAATCACAGAGGAGGGGGCTTATCGCATGGAATGGGGCTTATCACGGGGGAAGGGGATTTATCATTGTCGAAAATGCAACGACAGGGCGGAGCACGCGAGACGGATGATGTTTCGCGAGACTGACGATGATTTAAATATCGCGCTACCACGGCGGGGTAGTGAAATCAACCCCCAGCGTCCCTCAGTCGTTTTTCTTTCCTCGTTTCATTGCGGAAGAATAAGATTTTCCGGCATGCCTGCCCTGTCAGTCAACCACCGCCTCTTCCGACCCTCTTTCTCGTTTAAAGGGATAT
This sequence comes from Andrena minutula, assembly GCA_929113495.1. Taxonomy (NCBI): domain Eukaryota; kingdom Metazoa; phylum Arthropoda; class Insecta; order Hymenoptera; family Andrenidae; genus Andrena; species Andrena minutula. The sequence goes on from OV815993.1 coordinate 4,478,156, forward strand.
TATCTCCGGGACACCGGCCCACCCAATACCGCATTGTGACGATGAATCATTGAAACCTTCACTCTCCGTCCCGCCAGCGAGGGTTCTTTTTAAAAAAAATTTAAAGGGCTACGTGACGTTAATTAAGGCGCGAGTAAATCAAAGTTCCTCAAGGGCCTCCGCTCGAGAGCGAAATTCAATCTATTCTGATGCGGGTGAAAAATTGCCGGGCTTTAATCAGCCGTATACACGACGCGCCCGAGCGAAAAACAGCGTTCACTAATCTGTGGTAGACTCCATGAAATATCTTACTATAAATCGATAAATAAAAATGGAGAGACCTATTCTAATCGTATAATACCTACCATTGTCTCCTTAAATTTACTATCTTTTCTTTACCTTCATTCTTTCCCTCTTCCACTGGAATTACTGCCTCACGTGTTAAACACGCAAACGAGTAATCTATCGTCGATCCTAGAATCCCCATGGGAAATCCAGAAGAGAAATCGGCACTGAATGATTTTAATAAAATATAATATCCTTGCCGCAGTTGAAGAGAAAATTCTCTTCACCCTATATTTCTTATATTCCCTATATCCCACTTTCATATCCACGAGGAAGCAGAAAAAGCACCCCATTCGAATTCCTGAGTTCGTTCCCAGGGAACCACGATCCTACACGCGAGCATTCGACTAATCGTAAGTTTCGGGGTCTCATCTCAGCGTTGTTAAGAACGTCGTTACCAGTAATCGATCCAGAGCGCAGGGCGAAAGTCGATTTCTGCCGCGCCACAGGGGCGCCAAGAGTTTTTCTCCATTAGGGTAGTACCAGGCGACCCTTTTGATTCCCAGAGGGGCCAGTGCCGTACAAAGGTCACTCATATGCAGCACGCTCATAGATCATGGTTAGTCGGACCCCTGCTTGGCCGGTGGTTAGCCATAAGACTTTACCTTAGCATCCTCAATTATCCACGGGATGGTTCGTTTCCCCAAGGAACGCTGGCAATGTCGGTTGGCCCGCGAAACTTTCCCTTCTAATTAAATCATTAATTAGACGCTGAAATTTTCCCCGCTTTTTCGGTCCCATCTCCATCGACCGCCTCGTCGATGATCATTACCGCTATTCTGCCTTGAGCCACTTGTCAGACTCCCTCGTCTACCGAGTACGAATTTATAAATAAAATTGCACTAGGACGGCTCGCGAAATAATATTTCATACGCAGCGCGTTTTGGGACGAAAGTGACCGCGTAGCAAAGCTAATTGGAATTTTATCTGCTTTGTTAAACGCCGATATATTCGTCGCTGGAAAAGCGACAATTTCGCATTTGCTCGCTGTAATTCCTTTGAGCTATACATATTTTATTGTATGTTCCTCTCGTTTGCTGTTGCGAGGCTTTTCAATAATACCGCGTAGGATTCTGCTTTTATGGAAACAGCGCTTATGATAAACGATTGTCATCTCTTATAAAGGGAGAAATCTATTTATATTGGAGATCGAACGGTTTGGAAAATATGATGCTCGCAAGCAGCAGTGGTCTTCTGATCAGTAGATAGGATATTAATAGGTCACTTCGCGAAAGCTCTCTGTCTATACAAGTGACAAAGTTTGAAATCACATTTCTGTGGAAAGCGTGTAAAAGTATGAAGAGGTAAATCAATTTAATCATAAAGTTAAATCACGATGCGAACATATAATAGCTGCGACATTGATTAAATCAAATTCGACCGAGTACAATACGCGCACCTCTCATCATTCAATTTCATACCACATTCACTCTAACATAGAAGTGAACATTTCACCAGCTGCCGAAATCTACGCACAAGCTTTCAAGCGGCTCCGCTCGTCGAAAAACTGCATTAACTCGCACCTTTGTTCATCACGGCGCACGCGATACGTCAAATACAATTCAATTAATTCAGCTGTAACAATGTGCCGGCGGAATTTTCCTGCTGCTTGACAATCAAGCATCAACGACAAGGTTTCCGATTGTATTAGATTCGAAACTGGGCCAACGCGTTCGTTATCAAAAGGATTATCGGTGAAATTATATTGCCCCGTGACCACGAGCGCAATTCCGCGTGCTTTGTCTCTTCCTCCGCAATTTGTGCATCGTTTCGTGAATTTCCATTCTTTGTTCCCGCGGTATACCGAGCCTCCTCTCTTTCCCTCTGGTGCCGCGCAGCGGACTGACTTATGGAAAACAAAACAACCGAGCAGGCCGCTCACGGGCACCCCCGCGCGGGATTAATTTGCGAAAGATACGCCATCGAGCTTCAAATCGAATGGGTGCGACCGAGGGATCCGCTTGTAACCGCGACTACTCCTCTCTGTTCCTTCGCATCTCTGTTCCCGTTTCGCCCTGCATCCATTTTTTTTCCTTTTACGGTCGCGAAAGCAACGTATGTATGTATCTGGGTTATCCAGTTCCCAGCGGGGAACACGTTTATCGATAGGATTTATTTTTCCTCCCTTTGGTTATACAGCACCTCTATATTCGCGGCGCGCGCTATGTTTCGCGGGCAAATAATGACCATCGTCGATGAGAACGTAGTTTCCACGTGCTCGTAACTTTCCCGATCGACGGTTCCCCGTTGAAACGCGGTAAGAGGGAAAAAGTGTGGGACGAACGGCCCGCAGCGAGTAGCCGCCAATAAACTCGCGATCCTTTTCTAATCCACGGAATTTACGGTGCGTTCGTTGTGGATTATTCGTTTGTAACGAAAGGGGGTTACACTCTTGTCAACTTTGGATCGCTGTGCATTTATGACTGCCACTTTTATAAAACTTAGGAAATTTATAATACACAGAGTGTTGACTCGGGATATCCATTAAAGTGCAAGTTCAAGTTCATTCAGAAAAGTCTGCAGCCAGAATTGGACACTCTAAGTAGATCTCTGCGATAAGAAAAGGAAATATAAAGTTCCGTTTAAGTTGCGGGTTAAATAGGAAAAAAGCAAATACTTCTTAGCGTCTGGGAAGGAAAGCAATCGTTTCGTGGAGCCCCGGCTACCTCGCCGCCGTGGTCAAAGGAGGCTGATATTATTTTAATTAATTTAAGGGAAAATTAATTGCTTCGCCAATTAAAACTTTCGTAATTTGACTTGAGGCTCGCCCCCCGGCTAACGTTCGATTCGGTTTCGCCGGATAAGACAGCATACGGCTCGTCGCATCCTTCTGGATCGATCCATCGATATTCGCCGCGAGTTCGTTCACCGTAGAGACGGGTAAACAGTTTATGAATAAAACAGGGATCGTTTGGCGTCTCCAAGGTTGATGCACGAACGACGAATAATGACGAACGTAACCTGACAGCTGTACACGACAGGGAGAACAATCCCAATCGTTGTTACTCTCAATGTCGGGTATTAATATTTCATTCGGCACTCTGCAAGAAATTTCCCTTCTAGAGACCGCCTTATTCTTGGAATCCTCTAGGACACCCTTTAAACGCAGCTAAAAATGGAAGTTCCATTCGAGGATGCGTACTCGAGGCAGTATAATAGAAATTCTGATCCCCTTTTAGACGAAGCCACATTAGAAGAAATTTATTCGACACTTCAGATTGGATTCCTGCTGATACTATATCATATCAGGCTGAGAATCCGTTCATACGTCAAATATGAGGAATGGGATCTAAATATATCTTTCTCTTTTTGCGCGATTAAATTGGTTGAATTTATGGTAATTTACAGGCGTAGAACTTTCATCATTCATTTGTCACTGACCGAGAGAAAATTGACTCTGGAATATGATAGTTTAGATGATCGATGAGCATATCACTTGTACTTCACACGATATTCAGCTAGGTCTGTTCGTAATTTCTATTCTCGTTTGTATTAGCATTCTGTTGAATTCATTTCGAGTTTAGATGTACACATAGTATCATACTTCCACCTAAAGAAATGTTATGTCGAATAACTACAGTACACCGTAATGGCACAACATCATGAAGTACCTACATCCTTTTTTTTAAAAAAAATTGGTGCGGAAGAGCGATGGCTACATTCGATTCGCGTGAAAAACCATGTTACGAGAAACTAGGACGGCTCCTACTTGAAAAAGAGAAGCTGGAAGGCCGTCCGTGGAACGCATGGAAGCTTAAATAGAACTTAATTAGAGAATTCGAAACGGTAGAAGCACTTTTTCCCCGGTGAAAGAGGATACGGCTCTCGCGTCGCAACAAAATGCAAGTACCGACTAACAGGACGTTGTATCGCGGTTTAATTGGAGCGGAATTAATGTTCGCCGTGGTTAAATGTAAATGAGCAGAACGTAGATGCAAGCGAGTCGTCTTTCGGTGTTTGTTTCCCGCTGCGTAATCGTTGTTCAAGCTTCGCCTTCTGAAAACGTGTCGCGCCAAACAATTATTTTTTGAATGACAATTTATTAACCTCTTTTAAGTAATCGAAACCAATCGATACTGAATGGTGGTCAGGCGTACGTACCTCTTACTCAGAATTTGACAAATGCAGTAGAAATTCTCAAATATCTCAGACACTGGGCTGCCACCGAATGTATTCATTACATGGTGTACAGTCACAGCATTAAATTCGGCGAGTACAGAAAAGTTTAATGAACGAACCAGACTAACTTCCTCCCATTAACCGCCCAGTGCGAAATCAGTAGGGAATACAATTCCGGTCATTATTTACTATCTCGGGATTTTTTTTATTATTTTATTAATAGAAACTTTCAGTAATTAAAATGATTTGTTATGTGCTAAAATTCTAAATCTTTATTTAATGTAAACAAACTTACTTCCTATCGTTAGTCTCATACATAAACTAAAATCATTTTTAACAATAAAAACAGTAGAACAATGAAAATAATAAACTCTGAATAAGTAGGTAATATCAGTAAACCATTACGAAGATTATTGGAAATGCATACAAATAGCAATGCACATGATGTACATATCTACATTGTTTCGACTTTACGTATTCAGACAAGTTGCGATTTGCAACTCGCGCAATTTTAAAATAGCGGGAGGTGAGAATATCATTGTAAAAATAAATAAAGTTTAGTTAGTTCCATGCGAGTCTAATATTATTATTTAAATAAATCATTATTATTATTGTCCTTATTAGTATGAATGACTATGTTTATTTATTCTGTTTATTTTTATATCTGCCAGGTGTTCATATAGGAATTTATATTTTTAATAAGTCCCGAAGTTCTCGGGATTAGTTACATATATCAAATCCCGGGATTTTTGAAATCCAAAAAACAGGTGGGGTATGTATCCCGGGATTGTATTCCCTAGAAATCAGTCACGTTCGATCCCTAGGCGAGACGAATCGACGCGACAAACGAAAACCACCGAACGCGAGCCGTAAGAGGGAGGGCGTTAGAAATCCATTCTGCCAGGGGATCAGAATAATCTAGGCCGAGGGATTTAAATAATAATGTAACTGGATCCAGTGTCGACGGTTTTCGCGCGTCGCAGCTTCCCGTCTCGCTACGCTGTCACCCGCTGCACCCCCTCGCCGGGACAAAGCAAATTTGCGAGATTGCGTTCCAACGAGCAGAGGGATGCGCGGGGGCGAAATGGCCGGGTAAGGGTAGACGCGGGATTAGAGCGTAGTTGTCCGTACGAGAGTGAGAAGCGGGAGGAAGTTGACGGGCAAGGAACACCCGAAGAAGACGAACGAACGAGGGGGGGGGGGGGGGGGGGGCAGAAATGGAAGAGGGGCTGGGATGATGGTAAAGAGGCAAGTTCCATTCGCGGGCCACGCGACGGATGGGCCGAAGTTTTAAATGACTTCGGTATTAAAACTTTGATGGCATTTGTCAGTTTTCCCGGAGCTTCGCGAATTGTTTCGCAACTCTTAAGCCATTTTAAAGCGCCATTATTGACTGGCCGTTTCCCAGCGGACCCACCCTATTCTCGCAGCCTGCTTCAGAACCGAAAGCCCGCTCCTCAGACTCGACGGTTTTCTTTTCGCCTGTTAAATTGATACGAGGTGCTTACGGTTGTCTGAACACCGCTGCGAGTGGTCGATCCCAACGCTCCCCGAATGATGTTTAGTAGAGACTTCGATGGCCAGGTGTTTAAGATAACGATACTCAGAACTGTTTCATCAAGTTTATGAAATTCATTTAATTATTGTTATATTATATTCCGACTTGGATATCTAGTCAATTTAAGTGTCTACGTTCCCCAGCCACTCTTTTCGTCGAGATATTTTATACTTGCCAATAGACCGGATCAAGTGAAGAGGTAGAACGCTATAAAACTCTCCATTGCAACAGTAAATAATAGAAGGAAACGCGGGAAACAATAGCGGCGATTTGAGTGGCAGCATTTAGCCATCCTCGGGCGTGCACTCGTTTTACCCAGGAGGCGTGCTCCTTTCTGGCGTCGTTGCGCACTTACACCTGCAAACGTGTCTGCCAGCGTCTGTGACATTCGAGGTGGCAATCCTCCCGAGTAGTCCCTCCGGTTCCACGAGTCAACGCGAATCCATAGGAGGAACTTCTTAGGCGGGCTTTAAACGGCAACGAGAAAGCGCATTAGCGATAATTGCCGGGCTGCGTCAACTCGCTCTATTCTATTTCGAGTGCGCCGAGCGAAAGGTGAGGTAATTGAATGGGAAGTTGAAAAAGGCAATTCCAGTTTCCCTGTTCGCGATGCAATTCGTTGTTACGGGTAAATAATTGGGAACGGGGGTACGTAATCATGAGGATTCTTCGCGATAATTGGGAAGCGACTGTCTGACCATTCCTACGGTTGTACTACTGGCGTCACTTGTAGAGGATTCTACGCGACAAAGCTCTTGCTATATTAAATGATACAGAAACTATTCTAAGCTATTTTGAAATTCCTAATGTTTTAAAAAAGAAATAACGAAATACAGCGAATCCGAAAGTCGACAAGTAGTTGTTACTGGAGCAGGAAGGAACATATTGAACACGTTCGAAGGAGAAAGAAGAGAACAACAACGAAAAAGCTGAAGAAGGGACAGTGGAAAGAAGGGAATACAAGGGGAAGGGGGGGGGGGCGAAAGGATTAATTCGAAAGATTTACAACTCGGCTCAACCATTATCGCGTTTCGTCGGGTGGATAAGAGTTTGGCCTCCGGGCTTTTAATTCCCCCGCAGACGCCGCACCTTCTTTTCTCTCGCGGTCTTTTTTCGACACTTGCCGCAGCCTTAACCCCTTAACCGCTTTAATGCGCTTGGTACGCGTCGCTTCCGCCTGGTGTGTCTGACACTTAATTAGAACCGTTGTACTTGAAAACGGCGTGCTCAAAGTGCGTTCTCCCGCGAGGGAATTACGGAACTCTGTCGGCTAACCGCGAGAAAATCCATCCCCTGTACAGTCTCCGAATATTTTGGGTCGCCATTCACCAGAGCACTGCCAAATTCCCCAGCAGCGGCTATTGAACGCAAAAGGAAACGAAAAGGAAGATCATACAATATTTGTTAAATTAAAAAATCGATTTTGAAAACGTATTCCATTTATTCCCCTGGCTCGAATCATGGCTAGAGTTATATTTAACACATAAAAGCATACACATGGTCGTTTCTACTGCACAGTAAGAATTCTAATGTGAAACAAGGTACTCAAAGAGACTTCCTCCTAGAAGACTACTCAGTAAAGGAATTGATTGGATTAAGGAGCTTTGATACTTAACATCCACGTATTTGATCACAAGTGAGACCAGAGCACGCTCCTGAATTTCGATATCACGCTTGTCCATCGCTTTTTGCTGAAATATCGTACCCAGGATTTGCACGTTTCAATCGAGCAGAATGTTCAGTGGAAAATCAAATCCTCCGATTTTACGATTGCCCGTTTTATCACGTCTTAACGCGTGTATCCAATGACACAGAATTCTCGCACGTGTTATAAAACATGAAATCCCGAGGAATGCCCCAGTGCTCCTGCAGCCCGCCGATAAAGTTATTTCGCCGAGGACATCATCGTGTAACGCGCGGCAAAGGGCAGGAGAGTAAAAAGGCTGAAATAGGAAATCACTTAAAGTTCCGTGGATCCTGAGACCGCCCAAGAACGCTGGGTGCCAATGAAATTCTCAAACCCCGCGGAGTCTAGGAGCGCGCTGCCGTTTTACGAGCCATACCCGACAAAGCTTACAGACGATTCTACGTCCACCTTCTTCTCGACCCTGAACGACTCTACTGTAGCAGCCTCCCTTTTCGACTGCCGTCGAGCGTACTTTGGTTAAAGAATCCTATTGGAAAAGTTTTTACGATTGCTTCGTTTAGGAGAGGTTCATATTGCTTCGCCAAAACTGCTTGACACAGGAAAGCTCGAGAGATGAAACGTTTCTTCTTTTCGGACAAACATAGGGGATGGGGGAGTGAGACCGGAAATCTATTTTCTTGAGGTATCTTTGCAATTTCGTTGGTTACTACTTTACTCACAATATGAACTTCCGTTATTCATATCTTGCTATATCTTATCCCCTGTAATTGTTCTATGTTGTTTTATTCAGCTCGTTACTCCTTGTGTCTCTCCCATTCGATTTTCTTTCCAGATCCTTGTACCTTCGTCTTCCTCCTCCATCTACAGCTGCAACTCGGACCTCTCCGCGCGTACGAATCCACGTACAACACCGCCAGAGTTTAGTTTGACAGGTAGTCGCCTGGGCTGACACACTGCTCACCACCAAACACAGCCAGCTACCCGGTACGGTGGTTACTGGCGCCGTCGGCGGGCGAGCTGCGGCGACTTCGCGAGCACACGCGGAATTTGAATACTCCCCATTCAAAATTACGTCACGTACGACGAAATTGCGATGATTACGGAACTTGAGAATTCCCGGAGAATTTCACCCTCGCGTTCACGTCACGCTGGACGCGCGATTTGCGATGCGTGCGCGCTCTTTTCGCGGAAAACTTCGCGCGAAATCGCGTACTGCACTCTGCCCTATATCCTAGAACCATCACCGGGACCATTCTTTGCACTTTAATTTTTATAATTCTGAACAGAAGGTCATTACAGCGAAATCGTTCGACGTTTCATCGCATTTGCCAGTCAGATTTCAGGTTTCATTATTATATATGAAATTGAAGATATTTTTGTTTCTGTGGGGAACTTTTAATCGCAACAGAAGCGCAATCTTCTATCGCACCAAGGATATCTTGAATCCTTTGTGTAGTTATTTGTGTATTTAAATACTTATTATAACTGCGATCTATTCCTTGAGAAATGCAGTGACCATCTGGGAATGTGATAATATCAAGGTTATGATAAGAAAGTAGCGAGTAAGGGATATCTCCCTCAGCTCTTTCTACGAACTATTTCCGTACGAGAAAAAGTTTGCAAGTAGAAACATCCGGTGCGCGGTTAGACACAGATAAACAACCCATGCTGTGCATTGGGGTGGCTCTTATTTACTCTTGATGAATTTGTTTTTATTATTTTCTTCGCGGCAGTCCCAGAACTGTTCCAAATAATAAAAAAAACACCCGTACTCGGTCGGATAACGGGAAAAGGTGCATCTGGACCCTTGAATATTTAAATAATTATTTAACAGCTCATGAACTTTACACAGATTATTTTTATTATTTGGAACTATTCTGGAGGGTGCCGCGAAGAAAATTCAAAAGTCCAATGGAACATAGAGGATAATTCAGAAATGTCGTTTTTGACTGTATATCATCATCTCACTTATCGAGGAATGAAGTACCATCCTCCGTAACTTACCGAGAACTTGAAGTCTCTGGCGCAGTCAGTAGGTATACTTTACTTTCCAAGGACTCTATCTCAAGAACTTGAGAGACAAGGTATCGACTATCCCCCTTGACTCAACGACCATCTTTTCAACGATCCTCTCACGATAAAAACACCCTCCGAGATTCTTTCCCTGGCACAGCAGAGAAAAGGATAAAGAATAACAGCGTTCGCGCTAACGTCGAACGATCTCGACGATTTCACGGACCGCCGCTTTCATAGATTTCGCTGGCACGTATGAGGGCGAACACAAACAACCCCGGTCATAGACGTTGCCCGATGAACCGCCCTCCTGCTCTCGCTGTCTCCCGATCTCTTTATCTATTCGTGTGTATCTGTCGCGGAGGGAGGTCAGATTGATGGTGGATATCAATTTTACGTCTAAAGTTATTGCTAGACTGTTTGCGTTCGTTCGAATATATCGAAGCATAAATCGCGGATCCCGCAGGAGGAGTTTTTATCTTACATGGGACGAAGGGACTATTGGTGTAAAGGATTTCCACGCTCGTCTATCCAGTACCGCCTGCCGCCAATCGTAATGAACCCCTTCGGCGCGATAACGCAGCCGAAACAATGTCAAATGGTTGTCCAAAGCCATTCTCTCGAATCTAAATCACGCCAGATACGACTCCTGCTCACAGCATGTTCGAAAAATGCCTCAAGGCTGTTTGTCTGCTAGGAAGATAAAAGTCTGTATCTACAAGCATCCAAGAAAACAAGAGGGAGAAGATCCCAATGTATTTTTACAAAGATGCGCTTGCAAAATCACCGAATAGATACTAATTATTTTAATTAATTCCCAGTTCCAGTGCTCGAAGCGTATTCTACAAACCGAAGAAAGCAATTTCCTTCACGCAACAGATATTTCATTCAACCACCGCACATCAAGCAGTGAATCAAGCAGAATCGCGGCCTTGAAGGCGGATCCACTTAAAGGGGAAACCCTTTCGCGATCTCGCGCCGATCCTTGAAAAATGGGGAAAGGTCTCGATTGCTGGTTTCCATTTCTCTTCGCCCAGCCGAGTATTATGTTCCTGGTTTCATTCTACCGCGCGGCCGACTATTATCGCCGATTTGTAGTCGCGGGCCTTTTACCCGGGCAAATTTATCGAAAGCTCTCCGAGCGTGTCCGTCTGGTCTTTAATACCGCCGGCAATCGATTGCTGCTCGTATCCACTTATCGGTTGCTATAACTCGAGCCAGCGGAAATCTACCGTCGGCTCGCGTTCAAAGCCGCGCCATTTAAGCCACGGTACGTGTATCACTTTCCTCGTGACTCGGATTCGAGTCGTGACGGGACTGCAAGTAGATTCTGCCGGGTAAATATCACCGAGCAATTCGTTCCGTCATCGAATGCCAGGCGACCCGTTCACGATTGCCACCGCAAGCTGAAACATCCTAATCTCGCGCGAGTATCCGTGGCTGTAGACGAGTTGTGTATACTTTATTCGCGGAGAGAACGGGAGAGAGGGAAGGAAATACAGATTCCAGTGGAATTATTACCACTCAGCCGCGAATAATTCAACCAGCTCAATTAGCGAGTCACGCGACCTACATTCGCGGATGTGCACTTTGAAACCCTGAGAACTAAAAGTAGCGACAGTCACTTCGACGGGTCGTTATTAATCAAAGCTCCGTAGAATGGTAGAATTTAATTTAACGAGACAATATTGAATTCTTTATCAATCTACTCTAAAAATTTTGAAAATGAAACGAGGATCAAAGAAAATATAGGTATCCTCGTTTTAACTGCGCGCCATGTTCAGATCGTTGTTGAGGTTTTTACCGAGGTTCGTTGCTCCGGTACGACCCGCCGCAGAAAAAATCACGTATCCAGCAAACTCCAGAATCTCGACTCGCCACCCTATCAAGCGGAACGGAGTAGTGCCTCGCTTGCAGTGCTGTGGCTTCCAGGTAAGTACTGTGCCAGCAACTTATCGTATGGACGGAGAAAACGCAGCGCAGGGACGTAGAGGGGGCCGGGATGGTATAACTTCGAACTTGGTTATGGAGTTGGTTGAATTATGTGTCACGTAGCTAGTCGCGCGCGAATGCGCCACCCCAAATAGGCTGGAGCACCCCCTTGAACGCGCCGTTCGCTGTTCAAGTGTGCGCGTCACACGCCATAGACACACGTGGATGCTGTATACAGGGTGTTTCGTCATTAGCAGGTGAAACTTGCTTCACCCGTTCTGTTTTCTGTGTTCTCTCCTATAATTCGTTTTCCTGATTTATTCTAAGCCTTGGTTATGTTATTACTTTATATTAAGCCTAGGTTGTATGTTCTGTCTTCCTTTCTTATATTAATATTTTTTTCTGTATTATTTTAAACTAGGTTAAGTTACCGTCTTAAGTTAAGTTGAAAAACAGTCCCGGACTGAACTTCGCCGTTGCTTTTGTCATTGTTTACCTTCTCTTTGTTGTCCTCTGCTTATGCTGTGCAATAAAGACGTTTAATAAATAATAATAATAAACTGACTCTTAAAGGTAATAGAAAATTCTGAATGGTTGGTGACAGGCGAAATTTGCTTCTGCCAAAGGAAATTTCTGACGTCGAAAGTAATTAAACATTGTGATCAACACGAAACTATTAATTGCAGTCGAGTCACGTATTGCCAACGTGACTATAAACTTTTATGGTTACTGTGCTTTAGTATAGTAGACGTTAAACGAGTTTTTGGGATCAATCTATTCGTGTGGTTATGCTTGTTTCAAGGAAATTTCTTAGCGCTGGGTGTATGAATTCTTTAAAATTCCCTCCACAATTTTTTCCGTTAAATAAATTATTCCTCCGTCATAAACCGCTCGAGTTTCTTGCTCTTTGCTCCGAGAAGTCGCGTAGCTAAAATTCGCGATACATATTCCGCGCGGACAAAGTCGCATTCGAAGCAGCGCGTAGCCATGTTTGGGAGGCAAAGCGGCTGGCGAAGTTGCAGGCCAACTTCTCTCCTGCGGTATTATACGACAATTGATAATGCCAAAGTTGTTAATGCATTCTCGGATCACTGCGCCATTTATGGACCGTAGGAGGAAGGACCCAGCCTCCCCTCTTTCGTCCCCCTTTCAAAACCTACCGCCCATGTCTCATCCAGCAGCCGAACAGAAATTCGAGGCGCGAGAAGTGATTAATTCGTTTCGAAAGTTCGCGAGGGCGCCGACTATCCGGATCCAGAAGTGTGTATACCTACGCGAGTTCATCTGTAATAATAATAGAGAAAGGAGAGGGTGGTTGTTAAACAATCTCGGTGTCGTTTGAAAGAACGAAACGTTACCGGCAACGAGACACCAAGCGCCTGTTGGGGCATTTGGGTAACTTCCGCGTTTAAGACCATTTCAGAATTTACACAGAAAACGTGGCGAGACAAAGCTCGTCGAAAATTGCAAGCTGTTGATTCTTTTCCAAGGAGCACGATGATTGCCGCCGCGTGGAAATTGAATAATTAAAAAGAATGAAATTGAACTGAAGCTGCCTTTGGCAAATGGAAAAATAAAGTTTCGGGTACCTACAATTGAGTTTCGATGCAGTTTTTACATGCTGGAGTAAACATTTGTTCAACGATGGCGTTATTTCCGCTATTAACTAATTGCTTTTCCGTTTTAATATTCCCCATGCGATACCTTTTAATACGCAAATACAAATTTTGATTTGTCGAGAAGCGTATATTTCTACCGTTGAATCGTGATTCTGCTAATTGAATAGAGCCTGTTACAAACACACACGCACGCGACAATTTTTCAATATATACATATATATTTTGACCTCCATGACATCGTGTTTATAGATGGGACGAGCTCGTAGCCAATTGCCATGCACTTTTATTATTAACGAAATAGACGGATCCGTGATGGATCAGCCCGCTGATATTATTGGTCACGACTCGCGCCACAGTTTTTTGCAAAAGGGAAGCCGTGACGTCGCGTTACATTTAGAAACTGTGAGACGATGGTTGTGCAGCAATTTGCTAATTAATAACAGAAAAAAATATTAACCACGTACGCAAAAATACGAGACCAATTTATCCCATCAACTAACGTGAGTTTTTAATAGCTTCACATTAACACTTTCCAGTAGCCATGCATTGAAAAGAAGTGATACCTAGCGGAGAATATGAAACTGTATCTCCTATGATAAATCTAAATAAGTTTAAATAAAAAGAATTATAGCAGCAAATTTAAAAGCTCCTATTTTACAAATTATTACCACCGTACTTCGTGACTGGCTATCACAAATGTTAAATCACAAAAGTTCCATTATTTCGACTACAGTGAAATAATAATCTGGATCGAGCCAAATTGGAAAACAAATGATCCATAAGGTAGGACAAGCGAACAGGAACTGACTCGAGAGTGATCCAGAGACTGAGAACTCAGCAAATTTCAGGGATCGAAGGATCCTCGCGTCTGAAGTAATCTGAACGACTTTGTCTTGGTCGATTTTGCGAGCTTCAATGCCCTTCAATGCCTGCCATCGCCACGTCCTAATTATTCTGGTAATTATTCGAGCCATTATCGGGCCGACAGAGGATCGATGAAAGCGGCCGCTGGATCGTTCATGAGATAAAGTTAGGGAGGATGTGCCTTACAGAGCCACCATTCGCCCTCCCTTCAACCATCACCCCATCGATAATCTTCCACGATGGTTGCAGCTCGTCGTTGGCACCACCAAAGCCGACCTCGGATTTCGGCGTGACGCTAGCTGGCCGCTCTAACGAGAATCCAATAATCCTCAATTCTCCGGGACGGTGCTCGGCAAATAGAAGTTTATTCGAAAGGCGCGATCTCGATGGACGTTGTGATCCGCGGATAAATGCATCACAAGTGCGCGCTGACTGAAGCGTGTATTAACACCCAACAACTGCTTCGATTGGGTTTACACCATTTTTTGGGGTGTAACGTTGATTGACTTGCTAAATGTTTGAATCCATTGGGACGGGGCAATTCTGTTCAATACCGTTTATAATATGTGAAATGCTAAATAGAGCGACAATTCCTTGGGCGCGATAAAGGGAACGGTTTCAAATTCATTTCACTGTAGCTTTACAGAGGGATCCTGCTAATAATTTAAGGGTAGACTGTGTCTTCTAAGTTCCCATATATATACGAAGGTTTAAAGTAACGTTTATCCCCCACTGCAGTAAGCGCAGGGACACTTCAATATCTCCGCCAATTTTACTGCCCTCGACCGTGCCGAAGTGTAGCTTTCCCCAAGCAGCGTACGAAATAGAGAAACAAGGAATATAGGGAACGTTTCCCCAGTTAACACCAGGAAACGCTTCTTTCCAGTCGTCTCGCGGAAAGCGCTGTTTGCTCCGCCGGTGGCATCGAGCGAAAAATAAAAAATGTAGAAGAAATAAAAACGGGAAAAAAATCTGCGGAAACAGCGGGTGGAATCGATAACCGCAATAAATAACCGAAGGGGGTCAGAACGGCGGGCTCGCCAGGCAAATTACAGAATTTGTGACCGAACGATAACGTAGCGGGGTTAGCAAATACGCGGCTCGGGAACTTTCTGGCGAGAATAAATCGTCGAGTCGCCGAAGTCGTATTTTTCTTGGCCCCAACGGCCGTGTCGTAATTACTTATTAGCTCGTAAGATGGTCTCTGGGCGGTGTTCTTCGCACTCCCAACACTTCCCCGTTTTCACCCTTCGATTTTTCTCCCCGCCACGACGCCGTTGCCCAATGTCGGGGATGGTGGCCGACGGATTCCAACGATTTATTCCATATTATGTAAATGGCGGCACGAGGGACGGCGAGAAAGACAGTGAAAAAAGAAAAAAGGGAAGAGAGAGGGGAAGACAGCGAAGGTAGAAAGGGTGGTCCGAGAATCAACGGACGGCTCGGTGTGGACCGGAGCCGCGGCTTCTTTCATCTTCGGATATTAATTTCACGGTGGAAGGAGAGGGAGGCGGAGTGAGGGCCGATTCGAAGAGAGAGGAGCAAGCAGGAACAGAGAGAACACCGTAATCCAATTTACCAGCGTCTCTCTCTCGCTCGAGACAGAGCTTTGTCTGGATATCCCGGCCCGATCCTCCTTCCCGTGTCCCTGTCCTCCATCGTCGGCGAGAACCACTTCTCCCCCAGGATATGCCCCGCGCGCACTCGACAACTCGAAAAGGTACGACCCGGGGTCGAGCCGCCAAGGTTTTTGTGACGTTCCTTCGCGGCGTCTCGAGTGGCGCGCCCAGACTCGCTCTTCTATTTTTGACGAATCGTTTTACGCCGTCGCGGGTCTCGATATCGCGCTGGAATCCAGGTACAACGAGTCGAGTGCGCGAGAAAGTGTGAAAGCGGGATGGAAACGCGATCGCTGTAATCTGAATCCCTTTGGTGTTAAGAGGACGAAGATTTCAATGTGACACTTGTTAGGAGGGAGTAACTTCGCGCTATTACACAGGGAATGATTACACATTTATTTTATTTAAATTAAAGCTTGCGTTCAAGTGGACTAGGCAGTCGTTTTCTGTGGAAGAAACACTTTCTTTTTAATGTATTTGTAAAAAAATGGAAGTAAATCTAGATATATCCTTTTACCCAATGTTTATTTTTATCATAGAGATTGAAAATAGGTTGGTATGAAATATGCATGTGCTTTAAAAATGGAGGTTACATCCGTAGTTTCCCACCGAACCAATAAAAACTAAAATTAAAACAGATTTATTAAATTGGTAGCCGAAAAACGGCGACTATATAAAGAAAAAATCGGTCCTATTTGTACGCTTCTAAAAATCCATGACTTTTTAATTTTTTTATGAAATCCTCGAATTTTTACAAACCATATCAAAGGTTTCGCGGGAAATGGCACATGTTTTTCACATCCTGTAATTTTTTCAAGTCAATCTGAACCGTTCAGTCCAAAAGACATCAAAGAGAAAAAAAAGATTCGAACGAAACGCTTTTAAAGTTCCTGCCAAATCAACAATTCTTTCGAATTTTAATATAAACCAATCGGCATTTTATTCAGAAAAGATATTACTTTCGGAAAATGCAATAATAAAATCTATTTTTCAACTGCCTATTTCCTTTATTATAATTATCATCATTCTTTTCAGTTTAACCTCCTCTGAAACGACATGTTCGCGCGCCGTATATTCGAATTCTTTCTTCTCGAGCCGCAGCCCCAGCATGTAGCAATCCCTTTAGCGCGCAAGGGAAATATCGTACTCGACACCGCCTCTCAAGACACCGCGCATTAGGACACGCAACTTTTCCCGTCGGTAATCGAATGAATCGTCTTGCGTGCGGGGGCGTTTTCACCGGCAACGCGGCAAATCTACTTACTCACGACGTATCTAGTCGCGCACTGGAGGAGGAAGGGCGCTGGAGGGTGTTTTTTTTCGAAGTCCAGCGAGAAGTAATGCCATCAGGAATACTTTCCTAAAGGGATCCCAGGGCATTTAAGGAGCAAAGGGGATACCGGTTGGGTCTAAGTGCATGCCAGCTAGGGTTACCACTATGGCTTGTAATATAACCCGCGCCTTCTTGTCGGATAGAGACGAAAGATCCCGTGTAAAGGGTGGGACGGAGACGACGGGGATGGAGCTCGGGTCGGTCGGGAACCGTAATGGTATTTCCAGCAAAGGGAGCGAGCCCGCCGTTCCTACCACTGTTTACCATCGGTTGAAAGTTTTCGGCGATTCCCCGCGATATCGCGCGAATACCGAACGAAAAAGGGGGGCCAGTTTTCGTGTCGAATACCCTATAGAGTGTGGTGGAATTAGAATCGATCCCAACCAGATAGGAAAAGTTTCCTTTCGTTCTCGAAGAGATTCGCGACTCGTTTTCAGCATCGGAACATCCTTATTTCGATTCATAGGTATTTTATTCTACTCGTAGTAAGTACCTTTAGACATCCGGATAGGAGGCAAGATCGATTCGACAGGACTTACAGCGACTGATACGTTCCTCGATTAACGAACACAGGTTAGGAATAATTAGATGAGCATCGGAATGCACGTACCGCGGGAAACGAATGCGCGATCCTCAAAGGGATATCTAACAACCCTTTATTTGAACGAAATTGTATCCTGCCCCAGTTGAGGCTATAATTACCACGGAATGACGCTGTTAAGCGGGAACATTTAATCCGAGAAGGGCGTAACGAAAGTCGTTAAAACGGAAATTCGCGTCCGCGAAACCGCACGAAATTCCAAGGGAACGGACGCTCGTTGTTCGATCCTGATTTCATCTCGAACTCGCGAACGTGCCGTTAGAAAACACGATGGGGTGAAAAATGTGGGCGAAGAACGAACGGAAACCGCGAGCATCAGGTTTCAAATTTCGAGCAAATATTCCTGGGTATCCAGGCGTTGGACGCCCAGTCGTGAGGATACCGGGGGGGGGGGGGGGGGGCGGGGGGGGGGGCAGAGGGGCCAGCGAGGTCGAGTAATTAAAAAGTTTGCCGAGGGGGTTGTTAAGTGTAGGTCAGAAAGAGGATCTGCCGGATAATTAAACGGTTACGAGGGAACGGTGAAACCTCATCTCGGCGTGGATTCGTTCTTCAAATGAGAGTACCTTACTTACCGAGGCCCACTTTCCCCGGTTACTTCGCCCCGTTTTCCCCCGCTTCACCATGCCAGCCACTATTGTAACGGTATTAAAACAGTATTCCTCTCTGTACACCACCTGCCAGCCTCCCTCGCATTGTCTTCCTCTTCACCCCGTGACCTTGCTTTCCCTATTGTCCGTCCTCGAGCTTCTCTTCTTCGCTTTCCTCACAGACATTCGCGCCGGTAACCGCAAGCCGCGTCATTAAAGCGAGGAGCCACGACTAGCCGGTGCGCCGGGTGTTTTGTAACTGCTTGAAAAATTCCTCTCCAAAAGGTGATAAAGGCGATAACACGCTGCTCGCGGTTCACCATAAGTTCCCTTCCCGTTGGACACCATTCCTCCCGTCCAACCGACACTCGCCCCCTTCCAGTGGAATGGCCGCGGCAGGTATCCGCTCCCAAGGAGAATGGCACAAATAACGGAAGTAAACGTCACTGGAAACGGCTCGCCACCGTTCCCGCGCTTTATAAATGGTAATTGCCTTGAACCGCGGTTCGAACGATCGAGCGATCGGCGTTAGCGAGAGCATTGCGGCGGAGAACTCTGTAGGGCATCCAGGATGGTGAAAGACAGAACATTTTTGCAGGTTTAGCAAGCCCTTTTTTAAATGATAAAGAAGGGAATTGAAAACTATATGATATTGTTTCCTGTGGATTTTCATTTCTTCCGCTATATAAGGAAAAATTTTGGCGATTATTGGTAGCGTTGTTTGTTGAAGTTATCTTCGTTTGTGAAGACGGTGCATGGGAGGATCGTATTTCAATGTGTTAAAACTCATCTGTACTGGGCAAGACAAGTTGATTAATCGCGATTTAAGAGGATATGACGAAGAGAAAATTAATTAACTCGACTTTAATTATTCCTAAATGGACGAGAAGCGTTTCTGGTTCAGAAATGGCCCAGTTAGCAGATTAATCTCTACTCTTCGCCCGTGATGAATGTTACCGAGATCTCACTTAACCCAAATGCTTCCTGAATGCACTTAGTGAATCCTTTGCGTGTATGCCTGACTGAATCCGCGCTTTGCACATACAGATAGCACATAATTAGCCAACTGAAATGCTCTTTTGGCACTTTTCGACGAATATTTCGCGTGAACGGTCCTCGTTGTCGAGGGAACGCGCTTCATATCGTTCAGGCGCTGGCACAGCCTCGATCCACGAGCTACAATCCTTCGCACTGCGACTTCTGAATAAAGGATGCAGAAAGAGGAGATGATATTTCCATAAATGCTGATCTAGGACGCGTAAGGAACGTCGTGTTTCCTTGCAGAGTCCAGGATTTTGAATTAAAATCGAGGAGACGGAAAAAGTCGTTTAAGTGGCTTCGTCGACGCTCTGACATAATAATACTTTATGTATAATTATACCTAGGTATGTATGTTGAATTAGAGGAATCGAGGACATTTGAGTGAAAGAAAATTTAAGCCGAAAATAAATAACATTTGTATCAAAAAACTTTTTAAGTTAAACGATATATAAAATGCACCAAAAACTAAAAAATAATTCTTTTCTTATACTACAATTTGGATGGTGTTTTCTCGATGTAAATAAAATCGTGGCGCGCGATATTTCATAACAGAATATGAATCAATTTAATACAGGGCCACGATTTTATTTAAAGTGAGAAAACACCATCGAAATTGTAGTGGAAGAAAAAAATTATTTTTTATTTTTTTAGTGCATTCTATAAATCGTTTAACTTAAAAGTTTTTTTATATATATTTTTATTTTCTACTTTTTGGTGCAAAGCTTTTATTTGTAGTTATATACGGATTTCAAGTCGTTTGATTTTATGGTTATACGTTATATTTATTGATGAGTGGGTAATTTTTAAACCTCTCGATTTTCCGCCAACATGTTCAGCACGAAATTATACATATTGTATTTTTATTTTCTATTTTTTTCTTTTCATTTTTATATTTTTTATCTAAACAATTGTGTTGTCATCACACCAACGCACGCCTACAAAGTTTCAGGACAATTGGACTGGTGGAAGTGTCTGAAAAATGCAAGTTGATTTACCAGATTTGAACCATTCACTGAACATACAGAGGATCAAAACTAATATAAATCGTTTAATATTTCAAAATTTCTAGCATTTCTCGCTTCATTCTGTATCAGTTCAATAACTTTTCTGATTCGAAAATGAATCTGAAATCCCCCCACAAAGCTCATCAACATTATAAGAACTGGGATGTTGTAACTCGAAAATCTAAAGACTCAAGGTTCATCGCTATTTCTCCTTTAAATGATCAATTAACATCTAATAAACATTCTCGACGGTGCATCCCTCTAACTTCAAGTAGGATAAATTAAGAGATGAGCCCCAGTGCGTAAGAAGCGCGGTAATTCACCACTAACAGGAAGCAAGCTTTCCGTACCTGGTCGAATCTCGTGCAAGCATTCTGCACTTTGTAGCTTAAAGTTCGTTCGGGTAAATTGCCTTAAACGCTATTGTGGTGCTGTCGGAGGTCAAACGACCCGCCACGGCGTTAACCTTTCCTTGGTCCAAGCCATAACCTTTATCTGATAACAAGATCAGTAAGAATTGCAGTGGATGAAACACGCCGTGTTTCACGAGCTACCAATGAAAATTTCTGCTCCACGAATTGGATAAACGTTTGCGCGACATTTGGTCGAACCTATTCTCTTGCTGGAGCATTCTTTAAATAAAAATCTCGCCAGAGGCGGAGCATCGGGTCCCTTCGGTGCCGTTATCGTCGCAAGTAAACGGTTGTTCTTTTCGCTGCAATTGCACGGTAAACGGATGCTTTCTGCTAGAGGGGCACACTGTAAATATCAGTTTACCTTGACTGAGCACCAAGAACGGGGTAGTTACGGGGAATTTACGATCCATTCTGGCGACCAAAACTGTCCTGGCGCAACATAAGCATTAATGTTTGGTGTACGATCGCTCGCTACTGGGTCACGGCTGTTTCTTCAGCTTGCACCAGCGCAGTGATTCCTTTTTTGAAACACATCCTGCGAAATACCTGCCATCCATTCCGCATTTGGCGGTATGAATGATTATTACTGAGGAAGGGAGGTAATCTGGAATGTTGCACGATTATTGAAACTCGTATTTAATTGTGATAGAAATCGAGATTAATTCAGAGTAGTGGGAGACTACTACGACGAACAGAAAATAGTAGGATTTAAATATGAAAGAAGGTTGCAATACTGTCTTAAGGGGAAACACCACTATGACGGTCGGAAAAGTAAACCATTCTTAATAACTTTTTTCAGGAGTAATTTAGAGTTTTCATATAAAATTTGTATTACCTACCTTTAGTACAATGTCTTAAGAGATTATAAAAATGTGAGTAGGGAAACATGCACTAATTTTAATATATTAATTAATCTTGTAGACTCCTCACACGCGCAGGTGTTCTTCCTTAAGGTTTTCCTGTTTCAGAATCTCGTCTCTGTAAGCAGAAAAATTCAGATACCAGTGACACACTTTTATCCTCCTCCCGATATCTTAGAACAGAAAAACTCTCGAGAAGTTGCGAAGGATCACGAGAAGTCATGTCCCCAATATCGTACGGTTAGATTTCTATTCCACTTGCATGTATATACAAAGAAAACGCGTATACTCGCATGACTCAGCCGAGGAAAATAACAGTAGAAGTATTTTCCCGCCTGAAACCGCGTTTCAGAATCCAACATAACTTTTCTTCAATTCCATCGACGGCATCTTTTTTCCCTGTGCTGCTCGCAGGAACCTGTGTACTCACCTAAATATACTTTATACCTGACAATGTGCTTCAGCACACAGTCTGCGAGCAAGAAAGGGATTCTGTTTCCATAGAAGCTTGGAAACCAAAGAACTAGGGCGACGAAGAGGGGGAAGATATTGAAAGAGGAAATGATAACAGAGAGAAAACGTACGAAGGAATTAGAAGACTACGAGAATTAACTAGAGGAAAAAGCAGAACTGTGGAAAATTTGCAAGGGAACAAGAAAGGGTATAAAAGATCCGGGAGAGGAGTAGAAAGATGAAAGGGACCGAGTCGATCCAGCGTATTGCTTGTCCTCGATTTCCTGGAGGCATTGGTAGTCCTGGAGGTGTACCCATCGGTATATAAAAGTCGGTTTACGAGCGAATCACGCGGCCGAACCGCCGCGACCTAGAATCGATGAGGGCTCGTAAAAGTGCATCGATTTCCTCCTGGGCGAGCATCGGTAAGAAGAAGGCAAATGAGGGCTCACGGTAGGAAGAAGTTTTACGTCGAGGAAGATTGATTCCAAGACGTGAGCAAGCAGTGCTCGCCGTTTGCTCCCTCGATCTAACGAAATCCGCTTCGTCTTATCTGCTAACAATTCCGCGGCTGCAAAATCTCACGGTGTATCCTTGATTCGTTGAAATTAATTAATAAACACTATCTTCCAATTGCCTAAACCAGCCTTGTCGATATGAAGTTATCAAAAGGACGATGATTGCAACTCCGAATTGCAGCACCATTTACATAATTATTCAGGCGATCAATAAAACGATATTCGAACGTACGAACATTCAATCAAGCAGTGTTCACATAATCGGGGTTCCACTGTGTTACCAGCTAATCACCATATTCACTCTCATTTCCGAAACAGCGACACATACACACATAGAGCTTGCACAAAATGCCGAACACGCCGCGAGAACGCGCTCTCATTCGTTGCCACCGCGACTCGGACAAGCCCCGAAACACGAAGCGTCAGCGAACGCATTAATCCAGAGACTCGCAGCTCCGAAATCCGCGCGGCCGTGAACGAAGCGTGTTATCCTCGGGGCGAGCGGATAGAGCACGCTGTAGTCCAAGTGTCATACAAAGTCGGACACGGTGCAACGGCGCGCACAGCGGCGCGGAAAAGCAAGGCAATTATGCTGTTGCGGCGTGAAATGCGGTTCGTTCGCCGGTATCGTCTTCGATCTTTCACGGCTACACGCGCGGCAACGATGGAGGGTCGTTTCGTCGAATAAAAGTAACGCGGAACGACCCCTTCGCTGCTTCCCCGGAATTGCACGCGTGCTCCACGGCGACGCGGCGGAAAAACACGCGCCCCGCACAGTTGGCGGCCGTAAAAAGAAAAGGCTTATGCCGGATTTTATGTCTGACCATAAGTGAAACGTGCATCCGCGGCGGAGCTCTCGTTACGTGTACATATAACGCCGCGGCAACTTTCGCTGGAGAACTCGCGACAGACCCGAGGATTTACACGTCCGCGGGAAATCACCGACACCCCACCGAGTGCCACCCGCTTGGGTGGTTCGTCGCAGGTACGTTATACCTTTAGCCTAGTTCGCGAACTAGATACTCGCTGTCGTAATCCTTTTGCTGGTTTATCGCGAAATTTTGGAATTATGCGCCCGCGTACGCGGGTGTCGCGCGCGTTTCACCGACGGACCTCGGTGACACGAGGAAATTTATGTGGCCACTGTGCCACGTGAAAGTTTACGCCAGTAGGTGCTACTGATTTTGCTGCGGTACTTTTTACGTGGACGGATAAACATTGTTTCCTCGCATCCGCGCGCTTGCAAATAGGGATGCTGAATTTTTGTGCGCTTTGCTTGGCAGAAAATGTACTTCATACTTGTGTACGAAATAATAAATACGCATGGAATGTGTTCTAATCCGAAGGCAGTATTTACTTTCACTATTGCATAGCGTTTCTGTGCTGGTCCCGAGAAAGACTGCGTCATCACTCGTATGCTTAATGCAGCAAGGGCCTCTCGCTCGTCGCTCAGAATTCCGCCCCAAACGGGGTAGGGTGCGGGCTCTCCGCGTGTCGTTCGAATGAAAATTCATGAACTAAATAACAGAATCTGGCGGGTTTCTTCGAACGTGGTCGAAAGGTATTTCGGAGAGTGCACGGTAAATATCTACGGGACCCTTTTAGTTCGGCAAACGCGTGTTAACCGGAGCGCCGTCAGATAATCGAGAGGGCTTCCGGCGACCGACTCTCCCCGCGCGCCGGGCGTGAGCGTTTTCCTCCAGCTGAAAGTCGCTTTATTTCATAATCGCCCGGTTACACGGGGAATTACCGTCGTCGTGGGGCTTGCGACGTCGAGTACTGCGAACGTGTCTTTAATCCAAGGAGACTCGCCCCGACGGGACACTGGTTGGAGCGGCGGCGGCCGGGTGGATAGAACAGGGGGACGGCGGAACGGGGATGAAAGCGAGACGGGAAGCGAAAAGACAACGCAAGCAGAGACGGCAAGGAGAGAGGCGAGTCGCAGCAAACGTAGAAGCCTTTCCTTCCTTCGACGTGCTGTCTCCGCATTAAATATGCATGCCCGACTTGACTGCGTCCTGCGGGAAATGGAGATTTTATTACTCCGGTACAACCTAATGTCTCGTGCAACTTTGAATTACACCGCTGCAGGACGGGGCTGAGCGCTTAAGCGCCTCTTAAGCGCTATTAGGTACAAAGAGAGATCTGCCTTGTGAAAGGGTGCCGTTGGATATCGGTGAAAAATGGTTCTGGGAAACGGATGACAGTGTTTCTCGTAGGATCATCTTGCTGAAGGTGTTTAACCTATTCGGTAAGTTACATCTACGCCAGAAATCTTCTGTGGTTAAACGTAACTAAGGGTGAATTGAGAACTAGCCCTCGTATTTTGCGAAATGGAATTAGTACTTAATAGGCAGTACCTACTAATCATTTAAAATAGAAACAATTAATTTTTATTCAATGTGGGGTAGTCAGTGTTTGCTGTCAATGTCTCAATTGCCTGAGCTTTGCTTGTGTCTACCTTACAAAAAGGGTTGTCCTGAGAATGAACTAACTTCAATGAACTCGCATTACTTCACTTCCAAGACCTGCCTCCATTTCCCAATCAATCTGAAATTACAAGTAACCCACTCTCCATGATAAAGAAACCTGAAACGAGAGACTTGGGAATTGAAACTCCCAAAACGTCCAACTCGAGTGGACCTTGTAGTCCAATCGGAATTCATTCACTTCGAATATTCTGATGTAGTCGTAGAGAAGGGCGAAGGGCAGCCGGGGAGCATTAATCGGAGAGCTTTCGAATGAAATTGCCGGTAGGCGAACGCGATACCCCTCATTATTCGGCCGGACACGTGGATGTGGCTGCCCGCACGTGACACTGTTTCGTGCGTGTACATCGACAATGGGGCTCAGACCAGTGCAAACAGCCTGCGTGTTATTAAGAGTCAGAGTGTATAAAACTGCCGACAATGACGTCGATAATAGCGATATGACGCGTTCATTATCCACGATCCAGCCGGATTGACCCGCTCTATCAGCCGGGCACAGTGATAAACCCGTCGATGAGATAGAGTTAATTCGGTATTGTCGAAATGCAATTTATGCGCGCGCGAACTCGACGCGAAGCGGTCTGATCCAGCCCGCCGCGGGAAAGCACGCGAAAACGCGATAGCGTTTAACGTCAGCATCGGCCGCGAGTATCACTTTCAGATCATCCGTATCGCTGATCCTTCGGTCAACGGGCCAGGAAGCTGGCTCGAATTGATTAATTTGTGAAATATTCAGGCGAAATTCGACGAAACGTGAATAGTTATGATAAGCGACATTGTTCGTAATATCTGGGTGCACGGTCTTCGATCAGGATTGGTGGCATGGCGGGGTGTAATTTAACATAAAATGTGTGTTAAATATAACGACGACGACAGTAGTGGTTTCTGTGTGAATGCAAACACTATTTTCTAGACTTTCTGAATCTAGGAACACAGTGAATACTTTTTCCCCAAGTCGGCTACAGGCTTTGTACCATTCGTCTTCGGTAAAAGCTCTAACGGGGTCTCAAGACAAAGCTGAAGATTAGGAACTCTTAAAACTCTGTGCATTTCCCTAGAGAATTCGGTATCACTTCAGTTTCAATTCGTAGTTCAGCTCCACTTCGGCTGTAGAGCAACACTTATTTAAGTTTCAAGTTATCCTCTTATATTTTGCCATCTTCGCGGGAAGATAGATAAACGTCGTCTTCGCAACCTACCTGCCGTGTTTACAAACGAAACGGATCATGGAAGGTCTCTCCATACACTGACCACCAAACGGATTTCAAGCAAAGATTGATATTTCCATGTACCTACCCCGAAATTCTCGAAAATCATAGGTTTAGTCGACGGCGGTGGAGCGTTTCGTGCAACTGCGCCGGTATCCAGGTTTACGACGTTGCATACCCAAGCACTTTACAACTTCCGCGGACATCGTCGCCTCGTACGCCCAATTTGCGCAGTAAAAGCGCGCTATTCGACTTTCGAGGAGCTGCGGATAACAGAAGAGATTCCGTTCTCGATATTCTATTATCCGACTTTAGAGTCGCGTAAAGACGAGGGGCCGCGGTCGTTCCCATCCATTCATAACGTCGCGTTAAAAAGTTCAGGATAATACCGTCGCCTAGCGCGGCAACCAAGCTTCCTCGAGTAACGTCCGCCCATTTCGAAATGGGAACGTGGAGATGTATCTGGATGGCGCGCGGGCCGTATCTGTCTCCCGTCGATGGATGACCGTTGGCGTGCGTCATTACTCATTCATCGGATGAAAAAACGATGCCGGTTCCTGGCTCGTGGATATTTCAGGCGGTTCGCGTTCCAGCCGCAAGGAAAAGGCGGGCGAACCTGCCCTCCCATGGGACGGGGTAACGCCGACCTTTGCGCGAACCCTCGCCTAGGTATCCTGTGATCCCCATAAAACTGAACTGCCGTTGCGTGCGATGGGCCATGGTTATGCTCGGAATGATAGCGAAAGGGGGCCGGCCCCCAACGCACGAATGATCCAGCGAATTTGCTCAGATACCTGGGGGACTTAATATTCAGACATGGAAAGACGACACGGAATAGAATAAATATGTTCTCCTGGACTATGAGATTTCTTTGCATCACATTTACACACGAGAACGAGTAAATATTGTTGATATCGGTATAGGAAGAAAAATCGATTTCAAAGACTGTTTCCTAGTTGTCCTTGATTCATTATCTTTAGTTTCAAATTTGATTTTTTCGTCAGCGGTACTCGTGGTGGAATAGTCATTAAATAATTCTGGATAATTGGTGAATGCGGAAGAAGATCGGGTAGATAGTGAAGTTACACGTGCAGCGCAATTAAATCAAAATAATTCGTCGATGGCGCGCCGGGCGGAACGATTGCGCGTCAAAGTGTAACTGGTCTAATGAAGAACAGAACGCTGGCGTAATTGCAGCGGAAATAGCGAGCGAACATTTCGTTCAACGGAGGAAGATGCATATCGTAGCCGCAATTCCGGGATATTTCATGGGTTCCCTGGCGTTCGTGAAAGGGAACCACGTTTTTCCCGTATCGCGGCGCAAACCATGCGACCCCTTTTTGCGCGTTTGATTCCGCCGTGTCGTGACGGCCACTTTCATGTCCTTCGTGCGAGGTATACAGTGACCGCTCATAAAAAAAGGAAAACAGTGGTGCCGAAGCCCCGTAAAATGGGGCGTAAAATATTTAACGAGAACGGTGGCCCTGCCCTTCGCGCGTATCGCGCAGATGCACGCGCCACGCGTGCATTTTTATTACGGGTATTGCAACCAGAGTGAAATCGCGTACACACAGATACCCTCTGCCTATGAGCACCAAGGAATTTTACGCAATCGCAATCGTAGCCTTCGTAAACTGCACCACTATTAATTAACACTAATTCCTCAGCGCTCGAATAAAAAAGAGATGTCAGAAAATAGCCCAAAATAAGATTGCCACAGATTGAACGCACAAATAGCAAAATCTCTTGGCCACCTCCTCGAAGTAGCATGCAAAAGGCAATTCAGCTACAAAGAGACCAGGGAATCAAGAATGACTCACCGCAACAGTTCATCGGGGAAGCAGGTCTAATCGGTGGCGTGGAGAGCCAGCCACCCCCGCTTATCTGTCCCCCAAATAAAAGCAGACGTCACGTCGAATCACCGCGGGGAACATCGTTTAACGTTGTTTACTCGTAAACACAGCGAGCAGATGTGCACACGGGCTGGAATTTTTCGAGCCGCTCGTAAGGGACGAGCGTCGCCTGGTGCGTACACGAGGGCTTTACTGCTTCATTTTTGAGTCGTTTGCAGAGGTGCACAGGCACATACCCGGGGACGCAAGGTAGGAGAGACAGAGAGGCTGGTGGCCGCGTGGCCTCGTCGTGATCGCTTTTTCCCGAGGACGAGGCAATGCAATTGCTCGAAGAGGTCTCACGTGGGAATGGTACCGTGTCGAGGATACGTCTGTTTGTAGCCGTGTCGGTTCCTCCTTGTTCGAACTCGTTTGTACGGACGAGGACGCCGTTTCGTAAACGTCTTCTCGTATAACGGCTTCTTATTGCCCCACGTACGACGCCGACACGACTTTCTGTCCCGTTTCCAGCTGTGTTCGCCCTTCGATCGCGACCAACCTCCAGCACCGCCATCCTCTGAAACCTGGCACGGTTTCGATGTACCCTCTGGCTTGCTCTTCCTTCCGCCTTCTTTTCACAGCCCTGCGTTTCAAACGATTCTCGCCGCTCCACCCGCAACTTCCTCGCTAAACTTCGCAGTACACAGCGCAGGGTTTTGTTTTCTAACCGTCTCTCTATATCTACTCTGAGTGGGTGGTTCTCATTTTTCGCTCGCACACTTTCTTGTACGTTCGATGAGATTGAATGAGTGGTATGCGTGGCCCTGGCAGGTGTCTATTTGGAGATGGGGTTTATGTGGGGAGCAATTATGAACACGTCGCGGTGCACTGATTTCTTTGAGGATCTCAGAGTTAAACTATGACAGCTACCACTAAACGGGTTTTATTGTATATCTAACCTAGATAACCTTCTTTCTTCAATCTCCTTCATTCGAGTTACGTCTCCCTTCGCCTACCTTGCATTCATGTCTCTTCCTGCATTCTCAAGCTTCTCTCAGATTTTTCGTTCCAATTTCCCTACTTTTGTCGACGAGGGTAGGCAAACGCCGCTCCCAACTTTAATATCTCGCCTCGATGGAGCCGCGAGAATTCGCGACTGACTGTCGAAGTTCTCACGGCGGCGAAATATAGGAATATACCGACGTCGGAGGATGGAGCACTCGAGAGGCTTACGATCGCGGAATAAGTCGAAGTGATTTGGAACCGATAGACCGTCGAACAACGACCTCTCGAATGCCACTCACGTGCCAAACAGTGCGTATACTTATGCACCGCCTCGCTACGTGTGAATTCGACTAAAAATGTATTATAAATTCCTCGTCGAGCGACCATAGAGCGTGGGAAATGTTTAACTCGGTGCTATGCGGCGTGCACTGCGGCGAATTCGCGAGGAACACGCTGTAACGTAGTTTCCTTAATCTCGAGGGAAAAGTATATTTTTCTTCAATCACTCGCTTGTTCAGGGAGATTTAATAAAGTAAATAGCAGTATAGAAGTGTATGACGAAGTGAAAAGTGTAAAAGAGAAAAGAATTACTGTGTACAGAAGATTACTTAACTGTTGTAAACTAAAAAATATCTATGATGGTTTAACAAATATTTATTGGTATTATATGCATAATATTCGTTGCAGACAGATTTGCAACTATACTTTAAGATATAACACAAAACGAACTTTTGCCTCGAAATGTGAAGGGAAGAAGAATCATTATGCAACAGCACAAAGCCAAGGTATTGTATGAACGAGAAAAAATGTACTAAAATGGAGAATGGCTTCCTGTGCACCTTCGCAACCAAAGGTATGTAAAATACTGGAACATGCAGAAGCATTCTTTATGAAGTGTAAATTCATCTATTCGACTGTATGAATACAAACTGCGTTACATTGTAAAGCTGACTGAGAATTAAAGGCTGCGTTTCCTGTTCGCCAACGTCCGCCCCTTTCAATTGAAATTTCTGCAAAATTTCGTTCAGCCGATCGCTTCAGCAAACAATCTTCTTTCGCGAATTTTTAAACACACGCGAACATACTTACGTAAGTATTTTATTTCAGCACGTCACGCGAGCCGTAAGGAACTATCGATTTCAACCCTCTAGCCCAGATTTATCGCCAGCCCGCTTAAATTAACCTAACCGTCACCTGATTTGTATATCGTTAATTTATAAATTACAACATCGCGTATCGCGGTTTCTGTGTCGTGCGTACACGTACGCTGGGAACTTGCACATTGCCCCAGTACACGCGCGATGTATGTACACTGTTAAAAATAAAATTACAGTATCACACATTCGCAAGGCTCACTATTAATCTTTACATTAATCAACAGCAGTCAATATCCATTAGCATAAAACGATGCATAACCAATACAAAAAATGACTAAAAAATTGGATATAGAGATCATCTAAGTAGTCGCCTATGTAGTTTCGTATCCGTACGAGAACTTAATTTACCCATTACATCATTTTGTTAAAAATAAAAAACGATACACGACGAAAATTCTCAAAAATACGAAGAAACGATAATCACGTAAGATTCAGTTCGAATATTTTATAAACTGCACTGTTAAACGTGTCACGTTGTTATCTTTACACGTGTCGGTAGACACCTGCACACATGCAACTAGTCGAGCTGGCGCAGAGTGTAGCGCGTTGCAATCGACTGGCTTCTCCGGCAGACGTTCCGGAAAAGTTGATCGGTTATCTCGCGGGACACCCCGTACGTTCGACGTTAATTTATACGCTCTTAAACGGTGCCGAGCTTTCGGGCAGACAATATCGATTGCCGCCGCGATACAATTGCTCGCAAACATAAAGCTCCGAATTTGTAGAAGCGTTTAGTGCGAAGCACATTACACTAATGAGCGGCGAATTATGTACATTGCCGCAAATGTATTGCCGTGCTTGCACATCGCAGCGCGACGCGTCGTTACGTCTGGTAACAATTTCGGACGTGCAAGTATTAATCGTGCCGCGCAAACATGCCACCGACGTATAAATTATCCGCGCTCGCGCCCTCGCGCGCGGCAACGCGATCTTATACAAGCGGAATTCGCTGTTAGACAGATGAACGTAATGTCCCGTCATTAATTCCTTCGTTTGCCCGTTTTCCCATCCCTTTTTCGCCGTTTCGCGTTCCCGCATCCGTTGCGCGATGAAAAGTGGGTTGCCATTTGGAAAATCGAAGGGGGCCCGCGACTGTACAGTGAAATGATGTATGGACGGATTGCTATTTACCACTGTGGCTGATTTTTCGAACCCGACAGTTTCAGAGTTTGCTTGAGAAAGTGGAGTTGTTGAGGTTATTGGAATTCTTGAGGTACTTTGGATCTTTGTAGCCTTCGGAGAGTTCGGAGTTCTTAGGAGTCTTAAAATTTTTGGAGTTCTTGGGATCCTTAAGATGCTCCGAGTTCTCGGGGTTCTTGACATCTTTGAAATTCTTGGGATTCTTGAAATTATTCAACTCTCAGGATTCTGATAGAACTCAACTGACTTCTGTCTTTGGTAATATGCATAGGACCACCTACGTTAGTGCTAAATATTTGCAGAGGGCTCCATAAAAATTGTTACAGTACAGCAATTCTTTAAATCTACTGTCGCATTTCACTGGACCGCGCTTCTTCCCCTGGGAAACACCATCCGACTACAAATATCCATATTTTTCGCGGAAGTCATAAAAATACATAAAATAAATTTCGCCATGGACAGCTTTACCCTACCGGCGGGGACCGTAGGACGTGTTGCGTTCAGATTTCGCCGTGTGATTAATGCTCCGTGAGCGACGATAGTGACGTTATTTGGCTTTAGTCCGCGCATGGTGCAGTGATCTTTATTTAGATACGCGGAATTACTCTATTACTCGCTCGATCGGTGACATATCTCGCTTTTCTCAGCCAGCAATCCCTCTTAATCACTTACCCCGTGCAAGAGTAAGAGATCCAAGAATTCGCGTCACGAAATTGTTGGGAAGAGCTGGCAAAGAGAAGCGTAGGAAAGGCAAGCGTTCCGCAATAGAGGGCTAGATGTCACCCTAAAAGGAGGGTGGAAGAAGAATATGGGTAGGCAGTTTTGTAAAAGGCGAGACGCGTAGTTGCGCGAAATGAGGGAAAGATAGAGGTGGGAGAGGCAGAGAGACATCGCGGTGTGCTCGGATTTTAGTTGCCAGTGTCAGCGTTTTTTAGCATACTGCCATTTCGGCGTTTCCTGTGCTGCGTGCACGTGCAAAGTCGTGTGCGTGCAAGGCCGGGGAAATTCATGGAAAATGGGCTGTACCATGATGGCACGGCGCAGACCCCGTCATAAATTTCGTCCTGGATTTTATGCACACGTAACACGTAATCGCCGCCACTATCTACTAATTCTTCTACCGTAAAAATAAGTATCCCGCGTTGACTATATCGTACGCTCATGAAACACCGGGCCGCAATTTTTTGCAAATAATTTATTCAACGCAAATGTGTCGTGTAACTTGCGTATTTAGCTTTTCTTATCTAAACGCGAGGCATTGATTACACCGATTAAAGTGCACAGGGATTCTGAGAGGAAAAATCGTCTTTCGTGGCAAAGTGTCGCTGTTGAGTTTTTCCAAGAAAGCATGATATCGGTGAAAAGTAATTACTCGTCGAGTAATTGAATCATCAACATCTCCCACGCTGATTTTTGAGACGTTCGAAAACCGTGGAGGATTCAAAAGATTCCCGCGAAATGCATCCGAATTCCGACCTTGTCCTCGTGCACCGCCCGGAGATATTACGATATATATTTCAATAAAATATTGAGACAGGCAGGCGGTGGCGGCGGCACGGCACCTGGCAATAATATATTGAATATTCCCCGACGGATTCCACGGAATATAAAAACGAGGCACACAATAACCGTTAGAACTGCCTTGAATATTAATACCACGGCGAGTGTAAAAATGCACGCACACGGACGTGAACGCACGTCGCGTAACGTGGCTGTGCACCAGGCAAGCAATGCGCAGATTTACGACGTGTGCCTCTAGCCGATCGACTTCTCGAAAAAGATAAGAAGCAAGAGAGTCGACTGACGGTGTCCCCGGTTCCACGCCATAACCGAGACTTATGGTATCCGTCGACGTTGTACTCCGAGAATATCGATGACCGTCCCTCCTTTACATCTTCCGGTTGATCAGCCACGTCTGCATAAGACGGTATTCCCTTTATCGTTCAGCTTTGTGCTTAGTCGATGATAATCTTACTCCGAGCTAGTGCATTCGATCGAAGAACGGAGCGGATAACGCTGGACGCAAGAATGAGGAACTACCACGTTAAATTTCCATCGATATCCTCAGCCTGGGATCACAATTTTAGTCCATCGTTATTTTTCAAATTAAAATGCAAGTCGGAAGTATACTAATAATTAATTATTTAGCAAAGGTAATTATGAATTTAGACAAAAGCCAGTGGGTGCTGTCCGCCTTACTTCAGCCAATAATTTAGCGATTCCTGCATCGTATGAAAAAGTTCATTCGAGGATGATATCTACACAGAAATGTAACGAGTAATCGTTGGACAAATTTCCCAATATTCCATATATTTCCACGACTAGTCAGTATCACCCAGTGATGTTGATTAAATCGACGTCCGTTCATCGGCCTCTGTATTAATTGAAAGCTGCACGATATTCGTCAAGAACGCGTACCCTTGCTGTGTACGAAGCGCATACATGATCAAAAGTAAGTGGCATTACTAATGCCGAATAATGGATGTAGCAAGAATTCCCAGAGGATGATGTACCGTGAGCGCAATCAGCCTTTACACATGGCTGATTAGCGGCTTATTAAAATTGAAAAAGAAACCGCTAATTATTACTGTTACGCGCGGTATCAACGGCTGAATCTGTTGGGCGTAAACTGGCGTACGTCACGCAGGGACCACGATAACGTAATAAAGATGGCATACTTCAGATAGAAAACGTAGTAAACTATGGAAGCACGCTCAACAGTGGACCGAAAATAACCGTATTTCTCTCGTCATTAACCGGCATAATGCAGCATATCGTACGAGCCAGCAGGCGAAACGATAGCCACGGTATTATAAACGTTTATTAGCACGAAATTATCTAGCTCAATGAGGCTGCGGGCGATTACTCGAATTTCGACTGGGTTCAACCAAAACTAACGAGGTACAACGAGGACTGACTTTACGCCTGAATAATCGATATTAAGGGGTTAACATTATCCACGGAAGCTTGATTCATTTGCGACCGCTGCACTATTTGCCGAACTGTATTATCTGCTTTCAAAGAGAATTGGAAAAAGAAGGGCCGTTCCCCCCTTTTTGAGGAATTGCAGAACAAATTAAGTGCTTCGACGAATTTGACAAAAGACAGTCTATTTAGAGGTCACTGGCCTCTTGATTATGAAAAGGATAATGGAGATAATTCACGAGTGACAAAGGACAAAGATTCTGTTGTAAATTATACAGGCATATTAAAAGTAAAAAGTATTGGTTTGTTCGACTTCGCTGAATCTAGCTTTCTGTCTCGAAATTCCTCACTTTCAAGTAGGGTGACTGATCTGAATAAAATGTAAGTTAGATTCAGGTTCAGTGATCAGAGAAACATTGCACGACAAAGGATTCCAGGCTTTGATGCAGTTTCTGCACTCTATCGACTTCTTTTCCATTGTTTTGTAGTCCCCTGAATATTCATACGAGGAGAGCGTCTTGGTGCTTTCTTATTCCATGATGGATGGGACCAGGGAAGTAGAAGGAAGCCAAAGAGACCTACTTGAATGGACGGATGGACAAAGGCGCCATCCATCACGTTTTCTAGTCAGCTGAGCATTATCTTCTCCACCCTAATTTTCATCCAATACGTAACCCTTGTTTCGAGGGAAGCTCGCATGCTAATTCACAAAGGCTGACGACGAAAAGTGATTCTACAAAGTTATTTCACGAAACACGTATACACTTGACAAATATAAGCTTCCGGCAAATGTCAAATATGTATCTTCAACTGGTCATAAAGGAAATGCAATGAAAATGTCTATTAAATCTGCAGTAGTACGAAAATTATCAGAGAAATGTGACACGGAGTAACGAGTTCTTCAACGTGTATAAATTTTCTGTTATCACGACAAAATCGTTAGCACGTGCAT
The DNA here is from genome assembly GCA_929113495.1 of Andrena minutula. Taxonomy (NCBI): domain Eukaryota; kingdom Metazoa; phylum Arthropoda; class Insecta; order Hymenoptera; family Andrenidae; genus Andrena; species Andrena minutula. The sequence goes on from OV815993.1 coordinate 4,513,373, forward strand.
TCTATTAAAATGATATTATAAGCGAATCCTTCGCCGGCAGAAATTGTCTTTCGGCGGTTCAGCGTGATAAGTGAATTTTAGGCACTGGCGAAACCTCGAGATATGTCCCATAGCAAGTTCCACGGGCCGTGGATCATTCAATTTGTACCTTGCCGCGGCGCAGAGTTTGATAATATGTAGATTAGTTCGGATGTTTCGGGGAATATATCAAGTCACACCATTCGTGAAACGCATCGAGCTCGAAACGTTTAGTCCCTCGTTATACCGCGTACGCATATCAGACAAGAAGAGTAACTTTGCCTCAATCTTTTACGGCTCTCCATTCCCCTGATATGACGCCATATCGAGGTTTCGGTTCACATATTTTCGAGTTCACGAGTAAAACTTGTCTTCTTTTTAATACATTGTTTAAAAAATGAACTGGATGGACAAATTGAATTTGTTATAAAAAAATACGCTTGATATGGATCACTGTCCATAAAAAAATAAATGTCAATTATGTTTTCTAGAACTACAATCTACGTAAACCTCGTCATAATCAACTTATAACCGTCGCGAAATGTGCCTAGTTAGTGATGTACGTCGGACTACACACTGACCATTTCTACTTACCCACTTTCCTGATTAAGAAAATACTGGACTAAAGGACCAACAGAGACAGTTGCCTCGATCCTCGAACACTACCTTGCCCTGTAATCTTCGTACGACGTATAATCCTCCATTCAGGAAAAATGTAATTAGTTTAACAGCCCTCGAAAGCACACATTTCACATTCTACAAAGCTTCAACGGTATTACCCATACCATTCTTCATTTTATACCGTATATATAAACACTCATCGTCTTTACTTATACATAGTACTTACGGAATACAGAGAAGAAGGTTCCTCATATCACAAGACCATAAAATCTCTCATTCCCCTGACAACTTCTCTCGGAACTGTAATATGTAATCTCTGCGTATTTCATTCCTCCCTTACGAATACTCTGTACTTCCAAATCCTTCGATCCTTCTCTTGCATCAACCTGTACACCCGCAAAATCGTTCGCATAATGCCGCATGGAGTTCAGAAGGAGACGAAGTAAAGCAGAAAATGCAGCGAACCTCGAGGGGCGAGCGCGGTCCGTGTTCGCGGAATCACGCACGCGATTATTCGCAACAGCAGCGGTCGGCCAATCGTGGGGCGTAGAGGGGGGTGTCCGTAAGTACGGCAATCTTGGGGTGGTAATTTTGTGCAAATAGTAATATCGTGCAGACCAACTGGCAGCCAAAGGTTGCTGTTGCTGCTGCTGCGGCGGCTGCATCGAGCTCCGCGCGCCTTTCCTTTCGGCGCAAAGTAGTGCGCGAGCTCGCGTGCCAGCCTATCGTTTCCATTACGGCCACCTTCGCCGCTATAGCCAGATAAAACCAATTATAAGCTATCCACCCTCGGCCGACATCAAGCCAAACGTTGTCAGCGACCGCGAGCCCGGCCGCCCGAGGAGACGATTTTACTTGCAAACCAGCCATTTCGCCCTCGTAAATATCAGGCCGCATCGGCGGTGGCTCGCTTACGTGGCGCGACCGATCATCCTCTCGAGAATTTGAGAAATCACTTTGGCCCCCTACTTACGACCACCCCTCGGTCTCGCCGTCCCTTCTCCTAATAACCCTGCGAGGGAATAACTACGATTTAACGTCGTATCGTGCTCTACGTATGCGGTTGAAAAATTTCGACGATGTCTAGCCCAACAGAGTATGGCAAATGGGAATAAATCGGCTAGGTTTAAAGTAGCAGTGCTGGCCAGAAATTTGTAAGATCGATAAATCTGTTGGCAGCCTGCAATCGCACGTGGTCTTCGTTTGAAAGAAGGAAGCACTTCCCGCACTCGATACACGTAAGTGGAAACGCGTTGACTGTCGTACGAAGAAACACGACAAACGAGCACGGAATCCCTGGCTCCGCGTTGCACGGGGTGCATTGATCGCAACGTGTAAACGCTTCTGGGAAAAACGAGGTGCCGTGTCGGGCGGAATTAAGTAACCGCGTATCGAGAGCTCGTATCGCGGGCGTACGAGGCTACGCATGCCGCGTGTCGTCACGAGAAAAGGCGGCATCCGGCCAGGCAGCAGAAATTACAATGCGTGCTCGACGCTCGAAAAACACGGTGGCGCCGTTCTGCGTCGCGACGAGGATGAGAACTCCACATTCCATCACGAAATTGTCCATTCTCTTTTGTCCATGGCGTTCACCTTTGGTAATTGCTGTTGCGTCATAACAGTGAATTGAAGTGCATGAAGCTTTTTAGTATTCAGAAATAATCGCTTTTCTTTACAACCCCTACTTTTAATGTGTTCCAATAGACAGCGATTTCGATCGAGTAAGATAAAGACTGCGAAACTGCTTGTAAGAAGATTAAAATTGAATTCTCCTGAAAAGGGAAGAAGCGTCCACCCCCGCAATCAACTTAATAGCAGCCACGTTTGAGACGAAGAAAATATGACACACGGTTCTTTCACTTCATTACTTTTTCACAGAATCATTTGAAGGGTGTAGGTAACTCTATCGTACGGCGATGTATTGAAGGAGATTCAATGATTGACAGCAATCGCGCGAATTACCAAACGATCTACCTCTGTGGTTGTCGGGTAGCTGTCACTTTGATTCGCGCGTTTCTACGTCGGAATTACAGTTCGAAAGGGGGCGACACAAATCGTATATGGCAATAACAGTCACCGTAGATTACACATGGACGTGGGACGGGGAGGGTGGGTGAAAGTGGCGGACATGGACAGTGTCGAATATATAGTACGATAGGTCGACACTCAGCGACCGAAGAAGGCCAACAAAACTAAAAGGGAAGTCGAAGATCGTCGGTTATATGGCCGCCATCCTCGAGGCCTCGGCTAATCCACTTGTCTTCCTGGCAAACTCGGGGGGCTAGCCTGAACTGACCTATCACGTCAGACGGGCAGCTTGCTTTCCGTCAGATTGCATTACAGGGCTAAGCTTTCATTAGCCTCGTCTGCCAAGCGACAGCTTAACCTTTCCCTGCCATTCCTGCCTTCTGTCCAGTCGTAACTGATAATTCACGCAAGCGACGCGACAGCCGGTCTCATGTACCGCTCTTCTTGTCACTAGCTTCCTGGGACAGCTTGAAAACTTTCGAAAGAACGACGCCGCGTTATTCCGCGAAAGCAAAGTTCCAGCTCGGCTGGCAAGCATTGTGTGCTCCACCTTTTGTCTTGCGGGGGATGTCTCGCGAGAGAAAGGCGAATAAACATCAACTTCTGCTGATGAATTGGATAACTTGCTACATCCTTTTTATGTTTTCAAGAGATCATTCCTTGCACTTTCTTCTAGCAACGATAGGTGCTCGTTGTATTGTTTTAGGATTAAGAAAGTTTTTTTAAATTTCTCTTTTAATATGATATTTAGAAAATAGTTCTTAATAGTAGAACGATCTTCGAATATCTGAAACATTTTCATCTCGAAAGAAATAATTAATACTATAAATCTTAACTATTATGTTCGTACTACTGGATTCTACAAAATCTTCGCTTTTTAAACATCATTCAACAATCACGGTACACGCGTAATTAAAGAAATGTAATTTGTACCATTTCTGTCAACAATTAAAAGCAAAATGGTACTGAAGAAATTATCAGAGCACGCTTACAGCCGAGCTGAATCAGATAACGTCGGCCGTAATTTTCTTAGCTGCGCCACGCTCTCGCACGCAGTTAATTTCCCAGACAAGTTATTTGCAGCATAGTTTTCAAATGTGCTTTCGCAGCAGGAATTGAAATACGCTGATTTCCCAAGCAACACCCGCGGTCATATATGCAGTTTCCACTGAATTTCAGGCCAGATTCCTGTGGCGTACGAACACAGGCACGAATGTCTGATATGCATCGTATGTATGCTTTAAGCTTCTGTTCCCTTTTCGACATCACTTAAAAATTAAAATTCTAGTAGTCCCCCCCCCCGCCTTTATCTCGTTCGTCACCGTGTAAATGCATATGAATCGTCGCATCTTCCCGTTTTTACATGGAACCTTATATCCACACTTGACATATTTCGTTATTTTTAATGAGAAGGTACTTTACGATTGTAAATTGCTTGACACACAAACGTGCATTCAGGGGATCGCGTAGGCGTAGGGTATTTCATTCAACCACCAAAATAAAATCACTCTATCATTATTCCTTTATTTTTTACTGTATAGTCGTTGTGTAGCTAACTTCAACGCTCTTTTCTCATTTAACATCGAAACAAGTAGTCACTTGTATCCGTACAAGAATGAATAAGAATGATTAAACGCTTGTTACAAAAGTTCTATGCTCTTCAAAACGATTTCGAGGTATTTCGTTGGGAATCATCTACCATTTAACATCGATTCGTTTGAAACTTCAAGTATGCTGCATGTGCAGGAAATTTCACGAAAGCATCTGCTCTGAAACGACGCAAACCAAGTAGGTACCATGGACGAAAGAAGAGTGGCTGTTGGCTTGTAAACCAGATACAGTCTCCTCGTGGGAAATGCATCTGAATGTCTGCAGGTATTCAGCTGCTCGATGTGTTCCAGAGCCCTCTGGGTAATCGGAAGAGCCGTTGTTCAATCTTTGCAACTTTGTACGCGACTTCGTGGGATCCACGCGTGGGTCTTTCATTTTCGGCGCTGTTTAAGACACCGTAATCGTGTGATCATTCCAAAGAAGATTGGTGGTATATAAATTCAAGCTTATCCACAAATATACAGTAGAAACAGTCAGGTTTTTAACGAATTCTCTAAGCGGGGCTTGAAAGTGTCGTATCATTGAAATTTTCCTGGTATTCTTCTGTATTGATTTTTCTTGTCGACAATGTAATTGGATATTCTTCTCCCGCCCCCTTTCATTTAGCAAATTAAATCACGAGAGGACATTGCTCGTATGAGCACATGTACCATACGTCGCGGTGCATTCGGTGTTAAATAATTCCAGTAAAATTACGAGTTGAGAAGCTGGGAGAAGAGAAGGGCGTCTTTGCGAACAGCCAGGCCGTAGCACGGAACCACGGGGAAGAAATATTAAACGGGGAACGAAAAAGAAATGTAGGAAATTGGGAGCGTACGATCTCTTTCGTAGTAAATCGAGATGAAAACTGGGGGAATGGAGGTATCGGCCCGAATCGAAACGGATAGAGGCGGTGCGGTCCTTTTTTCTGCCTTTTTGCAGGGTAGTTTCCCTTTTTTCCTTGCTCTTCTTTCTATCGACGATCCCGTTCTAAAGGGGCGGAATATCTTCGATAATCGACACAAAGCCGGCCGATCAGCTTCTGGTACGGTTCGTCGACGCCTGAAAGGGAAAACTGGCCCACTTTCTGAAAAGCTCTCTGGCCATTTTCCACTTTGTTCGGCCCGGTATGTACAGGGTGTAAAATTATAGGCGTTACGGGCTAATATCTCGAGAAATTAATGGTGGTATGACACGCGTTAGTCTAAATAGGAGTCACTAGTTGAAACCAGGACATCAATTTAGAAGGAACATTAGTAGACACTTCTATTTTCCCCACGCGTTAACGTTATGCAGGTCTGTAGACGCAATATTAAATTCTTATCGATATTTGAACTCGTACCCTTCCTTTTTTTCTCTATATATAAATGTACCCTCAGCGAGGGTCGATTATCATTTTATGCGTATAAGATAGTCACCGTTTTCCTCCCTAAACCCAGCGGAAACCTTTTCCGCGGGGCGCAACATTTCCTGCCAATATTGCCAGGCATGTCTCTACACTGTGCTTTTTTCAACAGGAAAGTATCGACACATCTGTCGAATAAGTATCCGGCACATCTGTTGTAACGTCTCTATCTATTGAACGATAGATTTTAAGAATCCGTTTACAATTTTCGGCTAAAATGTCTTACTAAAACGTCTTACTAAGCTGCTATCTAAGTACATCCTCTTGCAAAGTAAACAAAACGATTATCTTTCCCAAACAGAAATTCGTCAATTGCTTTGCATCTCGAGCAAATGTTCAACAAATACAATTCGTGAGAACAAAATATGATTGAACTATCAACTATTTAAAGTCGGTAATCTCCATAAGTTGGGATAAATTATTATCAGTCTAGAAGTGTATTTGTCACTTAAAGGTAGCCACTAATCACAGTCATCGAATACGCAGGGGGCATCTAGATAAAGAAAGCGAGCCTGCACAGCGGTGTCGCCACTCTTGCCGTAAATCCACGGGAGCAGCAAATGAGTTTAATTTTAGTTGTATTTCAATGAAAAGGGCAATTCTCCGGTGGCTGTGCATCCATCATGGAGAATAACGCGAGCCGGCCGGTGGGATTAGCATGGATATGACTGAATTATACAGAGACTATGCGGCAGACTGCGTGAACCATACGCCACTCTCTCATTCGTCCTCTACCCCTCCGGCGTTGTCTTTCTGACTGCGTGCGTTCGTTCCTCTCCAGAGAGCCGTCATTCCAAACTGCCTGTACGATGTTTAATACGCCAGTAATGCGGCAAGCTTTCCAGGCCGCGCAAGGAAACGGCGCGGGCTACTACTGATTGAATTTACCCGCCGCCAGTAAAACTCATCGCCCCGTTTCGCGTACCTTAATCATCGTTTCAATGTTACACGAGGTGGGACATATTTTCCCTTTCGAACTTAAAATGTTTTGTCCTTACAACGAACGAGTGCTCTCCTGTTTCGCAATATCTGCTTAAAAGAGACGACAACATTCGCTTTCAAAAGCTCTCCACTCCATATGAACGATCCTAATCGATAATGTTAGGGAGGAATAACTCCCCACTGTCAGCCTCCCCAATTCCCCTTTCAATCCACCCAATTCAGATCCCATTTCCCTCACGGTGGAAATACACATCCAGTATCATGTACATACAATATCGTCCCAGGCGCCGCGTTCCTTTAATCCTCGAGGAATCTCGTTAACTACCGAAATCTTTTTCGGCTCGTAGAAGCCGCGCCACATCGGGAACTTCTCGCCAGACATTTCTGCGTGCGGAAAGTTTGGTGGCCGGGTCAAGAGGATTCGACAGTGGTGAATGGAGAGGTTGAGGGTGGATGCTGTTGGCGGCGATGGTGGCCAAGAACGCGGCCAGGGGGAGGGGGAATCGGTGCGGTGGCAGGAAAGGTGGCCCCTGGATATGGGGTGAGGCTTATCCCTTATCGTAAAGCGAGTTTAGACGTAGACGGGGCCGAAGCCGGCTCTGTATTTCCCCGGAGCTCCGCAAAGTCCGTATAGGAAATCAAGTTAAATTTGTTGAGCCGATAAGGGCAGCGGGTAGAGGCTCGAGGGGTGGAACCGGGGGGGTTTGAAGGTGTGGGCGATAGAGGGGTGGGCCAACGACGAGGCTGGAACCAGGCTCGATAACGGGCGAAAGCTGTCTTTATGTACCACTACCCTTACGCGCGGGTGCAAGCTACTGGTCGACCTCTGTGTTAACATTTCGACCGTGTTCCCGGCAACGGGGTTACGTGTGAACCGTCCCAGGAAATCCCGATCCAGGCTGCGGAAAGCTCGATCTACGAACATCGATTGATTCCGCCCGTGAATTCCTATCCCGACTATCGCGACTAGTGCCGGCGTGGAAAGCGATCGGGACGGGAGACGGACGACTTTCCCCTTGGAAAGGCAGCCCGTAGAATTAGCTGTACGCGCGTTGACGTGCAAAGCCCGGCCACCGTGTCGATTTCAACCGTAAAATCCAGTCTGGGGACGTGTGTGTCGTGTCACGATTAGCGGCCATGGCGGCCTGGCGTGCTGGTAATTCCCGCTGATCGTCGCATTATTTATGGGGGCTTGATACCGTTCGCCAGGCCAACTGTCGATTTCCATCGGCCTTTACGCAAAGTCGCGTGGCCCGAGTTCGTTGGACCGCGGCGTGACACTGCCGTCTTTACTGTTCTGGGTCGCAGCTCCGTGCTCTGTTCTCGGTAAACACCGGTATACCTTGCAATTCCGCTCGTTAAATTCGCCGATCGCGATGCTCGCTGCTTATGGCTGGAAATTAATGTTCGCAAGTTTTACCTGCCCGCGATAAACGTTGCGCGACGATGAGTGACGGGGATTTATGAGAAACTGAATGGGTTTTACTTCGGTTAATTACTCTTCTTGTTGTTTTATGTTTATTTTAGTCGCCAGACCTTTACTTGTAATTTATACACCTTCTGATTTGATACGAGCCCTGTTACAACTATTTTAGAACGATTCCAGTCCTCCGTAGATTTCCGCGCTCCGTTTATATCGAATGACAACTTTATAAGTATGTAGATTATTCAGACCACCTTCGCCGACACCCGTATATCACTGTCAATTACTGTCGTTAATGATCGAGGTAATGGCTCGAGAATAAATTGATAATTAGATACATACGTTGTTCCGGCTGGCTATTGGCGCGCATAATTTATCACAGAAAATTAGGCTGCTAATGGAATCGCTTAGCGTTGCACTAGAACCAGAAAGGATGTACATACTGCGTAACAAGTGATTGGTTGCTTCATTACGTTTTCACGTGACGTGACATTTTTACAGTCTCGCTTATAATATAATACATTTTGAAGCATTAAACCTATGGTGTTCCCAAATTTCCTGACGTTTCCACAAACGTGGAAGAATCCACAAAAAATTGAAGCTTCAAGCTCCTCAGTTAGGACTAATCAGTCCCACAATAAAAAAATTTCGGAATCATAATACACTAGTACATTAAACTATTTATCCAATTCAGGAAGATAATATTTCACATTTAATGTTCCGCTACTAAATAGTGATTCAATCGTGTGTCGCGACCAATCGTTGCTAAAACACTTTCCCTCAATTTCAAGGAAAATTACGTTCTCAAAGTGCGCGCGGTCAAATGCGCGTGAAACCGATAATTTTCAGCCGTGAAGAATGGCCGTCACTCCGCTTCCAAAAGGAAGTTGTAAATCGACACGTACCAAGCGGATGTGGCGCGGTTGGTTCACAGGGAGGCTCGCTTCTCTGGCCACGGTTGGAAATTATCTTCGTCCGGGAATACTTGTAGCTGGTTAATTAAAAAGCGTGGTAAACGAACCACCGAGGGGCCGTTGTCATTGAAATGTTGCCAAAAATTTTATTTCCGCCGCAGGGCCGTCGCTCCCGCTTCCGTCGTGCAAACAGTGGGGACCGTTGCGCGGCCCACTTTCCTCCCTAGTTTCCGGATTTTGCATTGAAACGCAATTACATTGTCGCGCGACATATCTACATTTCAATTGCATTACACCGCGGGTTGTCCGTGTTCCTTCGAAATCGTTAAAACTTCCATTTCACACCGTAACCCTTGCAAAAGTTTTTTGAACATCCTCTAATATTCCCCAAACTCAACTTCCCAACTTCCTCTATCAAATATTCAAGTATATGAATCTAAAACAATTTCATATATCTAAAAGAGAAACCTTGGAGCAGGAGGCGTAATTCCGAAAACATCCCGCACCACGGGATACAAATACTAACCCATCCCATTAGCTCTTCTTACAACTGTAACGAAAACACACGAGAGCGCAGGAATATTTGCTAATGCTCTCGCACACAGACGCTCTGAAATTAATGGCCGCTACCGTCCGAATTTTTACCGAGTCCCCCGTGGCGGGATCGAACGAGGGGGTATCGGGGCTGCGCATAAAGGCGCAACCCTCGACCGCAATGGTCGGATACGGTCCGAAGAAAAATGTGCGAATGGACGTTGTAGCCGCGCCTAAGATCGCCGAACGGCGGCAACTGGCCAGGAAAAGGGGGTCTGCGAAGGGTGGTGGAAGCGTGGCAGAGAAACACAGAGGGTTGGTATCCCCGAAAATACGGGACCGCCCGTTCGCAGGGTATCTGGCCAACTTTAATTAGCATAATGAACTATCGTCAGCAATGCGGTTACTAATTCAGCTCCCCTCGCGGACAGAGGTCTGGAAAGAGGGGTGGGAGGTCATTTAGAGATGGGGCTAGCCCCGAGCACGCCAGGCGGTCGTCGAAACACCTGAAGAATTTCGCGAGTGTATCGCGTACGACGCGCCGCCGACGGCTGCCAGCAATTTTATTATTAATTCCTGGTATGCTAAGCATCCACGTTTATACACGTATGCACACTGTGGAAGCGCGCCACCTAACCGCGGCTCCATCACCTCCACGCAGGGATTTCAACTAATTTTTAGTTAATTAGCCGCGCACGACCCAGCGCGATCCCCTATTACGCGCACGCTGATAATTGCGCCTGAAATTCTGTTCGACGAGTCTCGTAACAGGGGACGCTTTGTACGTCCATCGCGGACGCCGACGGAGAAGTTGCGTATTAAATTTTCAGAAATGAATTGCCAGCGAGCGTGCCTGTGGAAAAAGACGGGCTGGTTGGACGACAAGGCTTGATCGGAATGGAGTAGAAATCTGAGTAGATGGAGCTCATCTCTTCCGGATCGAGAAATGTAATAAAAGAATCGGTTAAACTGATGCTTAGATAAACTCCGTCGCAACGTATTATAGTCATAAATTTTTCAAAGGATCCTATAGTCGGCACTCTATGAAAGTCTAAAATTGTCGCGACAGTGCAACATGTATCGTGAAAATTACTACACGTACCATCTTTATTCTCGAGCTCCTACATTCTCGCATATGTCCGTGTATCATCCATTATCGTAGGGGGCATCAAATATTATACACGCCTTGTTCACAGAACGGGTGTAACTGCCTGATAACCGTCAAACATTTAGGGCACGACAGATATAACATCTTGTAAACGAAACTGTGGAGCCACTGCAATAAGCGTGACTACGCCCCCACATCTACCTCGTCCGAATTCCCAAAAACAGTTTTCACTGCTTATTCGTCTAACGATCTCAATTTCTGATACGATATCGAGCGTGGCCGTATCGGGGGGTACGGTGCACCGGGTCCACTGAATTTACCAAGGCCAATTTAGCAATTAAACTACCCGAGGAGAAGAACCGAGGCTAACCAGACGAGGCCCTTTCTCAACCGTGGCCGTGATCGTTGCAACCGCCCGCTGGTTCCTACCACCACCAGCGACGCCATCGACACCGACGCGTCGCCGTTGGCAAAGCCGCCCCCAGATTTACGTGTCGTGCCGGCCAAGTCCGTGATTCTTGTATGGACGACGATGGGAGGGCGGCCGGGATTGGTAAGAAGGTTACGTTATTGCCGCGTTTCGAGCTTCACGGGCCATAGAGCAACAGATCGCGGCCGTAACTTAGAGACGGCCGGCAGTAACGCAGCTTACCTTTTGCGGGGGCGGATGGCTGACGCTGTGCGCAACAACGACGTCGGTTCACCAGGGAAGATGGAACGAGCACGGCTGTATCGAGTTTGTATCTTTCTAGTGGACTAGGTTTCACTGCCGCCGCTTGCTCTTCGTGTTCAGTTGGGGGCCGTTCTTTCGTTACGCTGCCCCTGGACCAACCGCGCCCGCTTGCATCCTTCAAGTATCCTTTTCGGCTTGAAACGGGGCTGCCTTTTTTATGGGGGATGTAAAGTTGGGAGAGTTATAGACTAGTGTTAGTAAAACTCTGAGAAATATGAAGCTTTTGCTGCTTTGGGTCAGTTTCAGTTTCTCTCGGTGGAAACGCGTGGGTCGTACTGAGGTCCATTTAGCTTCAGTTTACCTATTATTATTTTGTTGTATTGAGTGATTTGAAATTCTATTGAGTACATTTGAGTGAGCACATTTTTATGGATGCTATAGGTACTTGGATTATGTTGTTTTAACGAGATCCATATATTTTTAACGTCACCTATATACAATTATAGCAATGTATTTTCAAATTCCTATGCTTGTAGTCTAGGCTTCCATTATTTCATTATTAGCATCGCCTGCTGTAGTCGAAATTAACTATACATTACAAAAGTAGCAAATCTAATAAAGGAACTGTCAATCACTGATTTCGAACTGGAACCTTTGAATTTTCTAAGTAATAGATTTCCAATAATACGTTCAATACTAACTTATACTATTTCGGTAGTTCAATTTGAAGTGAAACATCGAACTCGTCCATGGCGTGAATTATAGACGCTTGTCCGACCGAGCATTGATCGTCACTACTTGCACGTCTTACGTGTCAAGGAGGCAAGCCTCCCTGAGAGTTCCTTTCTAGCCTTTCAACCATTAAATATTCATTGTAATTTTGGTATGATTCCCACTATATACGGTCACATTCTTAATATAATCTGTATGCCTCCAGTTAAAAGAAAATTAACTCGACCATGTGACGTTCCTCTAGAGATTAAACAATCTCCAAAAATAAAAAAAATCACGTCTATCTTAGTGTTAAAAATATTAGTAGTAACGTTTTCAAGTTTACACCTTATAATATACACCATAAAAGACACACATACATACAGACATGAAAACTGAAGTGGCAGTCGATTACGAGGTGATTCGAACCGACATGACAATTACCATTAATTAGGGAAATCTGTTCGTGAATAATTCAATGCGAAAACTGACAAATGTACATCGTCGTTATTCGACGAAAATGCGTTCAAGGTCTATCCCCGTTCGTTTCACGTATTCGGAAATCTGTGATTCGCGAGTCTGTACTTCGCAATGAAAAGCCACTTACTGACGTGGGGCTGCGATAAACGTTGACTGTTACGCGTGCAAATTCACCGACACGCTCATAACATAACACCAACCAGCCAATTAGCACGTAGAATTTTGGCTTACTTTTCCCCAAAGCCGTAAACCAATACCGCAAATTCGACCTAATGCAAATGCCACTAATTCCGCCCGGTTAAGCCAGATATCGACGTAGGTTTAACCCAGTGATCTGACCCGTATCTAATTTACAGGTAAGTCTGATGTGGCTATCAAACCACGAATCACGGGAATTTATGTGCGCCAGCTCGTCGTAGCGACCACCAACGTCGTAACACGTTGCTCGCGTACAACATCTTCAGATAACTTTCTGTAGCATTCGATAGAAATTCCAAAATGTTATGTAGGTACACAAGTTAACGCTTTTAATTTTTTGAGCAATATTCAGGTAAAACTTTACTTGTGACTTCGGTACATGATCCCAAAGGGAGGAAGCAAAACAGCAGAACACTCAACCTACTTTCCTCCAACTGTAAAAGTTACGTACAAATGATACGATTTATCTTCGAAGCAACAACTCCACGCGTAAGAAAGAATATTCCAGAGGAGAAGGGAAACGTTTGGAAAAGAATGAAACAGTTCGACGAGTAAATAAACGCCGCGTAACAGACACTTGTAAATGTAGACAGAAGCAGGAAGCTCCGCCCGTTAATGGCTGGAATTTCGAAAAGCTCGTACTTAACTTGAGTCTGCGAAGTGACGCCCGGAATACAAAATTGATCTTAGCATGACATTATCACGTTGCCTCTGCGAGGGGTATCTACTGGGGTGGTGTGTCTAACCGTCTCCTGATTCCGCTTCTGACGTTCGCACGGTCCCCGTTTGAATCCAAAATTAAGACCGCCGGCAAGAGGAAAATTAATATTACGCGCGCATATGACGGCGACTGGGTGGAAGGGAAGTTGGGGGAAAAAGCGTCGAGTTACGTTGAAAAGCATTGAAATTACGTAACCTAACCATTCATGACTGTTGATTGCCACATTTTAATGCCATATTCGCGGACTTATCATTCTTACTTCAAGAAATTGCTTTCCGCAAAGGATAAAACATTTACTCTCATCAAAGATGCATAAAAACATGGTCCAAATTTCAGATGCATCGAATTGCTAGTTTCTTAAAAAAAATTCAAAATTTTGCTGTTTTTATCCCGAAAAATAGGGTTGCTCCTTAAGCACCTTACTTTGTACCCGCCGTGAAAACGAACGGCAGACAAGTGTCATTAAAATTCCGTACCTTCTAATAATTTCCCTGCTTATTAACATTGGCCTCGCGTGCGTAGCCCCAACACCGTCGGCTCGACTCCTTTCAAGGGCGGTCCCCTGTACCTGCCGCGGAGAGGAGCTTTACGATCGCTCCATACTTTCCGCTCGTAATTCAAAACGGACGCGGGAAACGTGCGACCGTTCGTAATGGAGATTCAACGGGTACAAGCGGCGTTATGAGCGTCGCCGTTCCGCGACACGCGGCTTTGCGCCCGCTGCCGACCCTTAATTAATATTCCGCGTGCAGCGGGCCACCCATGCAGTTTCGGCGATTTTTGTGCGTTTACGCAAACCGACCGTTTATAGCCTGGTCACGATCTTGGCCGACGTCGGGCAGCTAGAGGGCTTGGAAAAATGGCGGGTCGTGAAAAGAGAACAGAGCGAAAGAATTGATAAGGAACACAGAATAATAGCGATAGAGTAATGGGGGCCACTTTCTTCGGGGTGGTGTGTAATTTTAATGGTTCTAGTGACTTTTGTAATTGGTGGGTGGCGTGCCTCTTGTTCTGATTTATTGGAGGAACGGAAAGCCGTGTTTACAGGAACGGGAGCTGACTACTGATGAATCGAAAGGGCGATGGTTGTCGGGGATTTGAAATGGGGGCGTGATGTTCTGAGAAATAATGTGGTGTAAAGAGATTTTAATGAACTTGATGTAAGATTCGAAGAAATAGTTTCTAATGAAGGTATAGTTCCTCTTGTTTCAATATGTTTTCCGTAGTGAAACGTATTTTATTGCGAAACAGTTGTTCCTTTAGAATGAGGGGGTGTCATGAATTTTGCAGGATACGACTGTTTTTGACAGGGCTTTTTGGTATTAGCATTCGGGGGACGATGGTTTCAACGTAGCGATACTGTCAAAGCAAGAGCCGCCACTCCGTGATACCAATCCGAGTTTAAATTCAGCGCGATATAAATCTATTGTAATTGAAAATTATGCCGCACGACTGAGCCACGCGGAGAACCTACCCCTATCCCCTATCAGGGATCGCTTTGTTCACGAAATAAATGAAAAAATTCCGTTGGAACAAAGGGGGTCGGTCCCCCTCCGTCTTTATTATTCGTGGCAGACATTACGTTATCAAAATTTTTTTTAAACCGGAATCACATGCCTTTCTTCTGTATATCGCATGATGGAAGCTACTAATAGTTACTGGATTATCATGCACGTTGTTAATTTGAAATTAATATTAAAAGGGAAGAGAATAAGAGACATGCTGGAGGATTGCGAATATTTTTAATATGAAAAATTTTAATCTGCAAAAAGAAGTCGTTCAGAATTTATAATACTTTTAGAAGATTATCAGAGGCAGAACTGGTTGATGAAACGATAGAATAAAGGCAATACGATTGGTACGAACCAGCTGCGAGCAACACGTGATGACGGAAGTACTTGAATTAAATCAGGGGCGGATAAAAATATGATAATTAATATTGCTCTCGCAGCTCCGATTCGCGCGATCGTCAGTGGCAATATATTAAAATAATAATCGTGCCAAGGGGGGAATAAATCGCGACGAAAGCGCTTGTAACCTACGCAATTTAATAAAATGAAATGTTCGATATGTTGAGCTGCAATTCGTGACAGACAAACGTACCTTCCAAATCAATTTAAGTATCGGAATATCAATGCAGAAAAATTTCCCGAAAGGAAAACTTAGCAACTTTGGAATGCTTACGAAAGTGCACGTCGCTTGAACCGTAGTGTCTTGCACGAAAACATGAAACGATATAAATAAATTAGAAATGTCATTGTGCCTCGAAATGCAATGTAGAGGGAATAAAGAATTTTAAGGTTATCGTAAAATGAACGACTGTATACGTTGCTCGGGAAATATCGGAGGTTATCGACGGGACGGAAAAGGAATCGAAAGTCGTCGTTATTCGGCTGTCGAGGAAGACACAAATCTTGTGTGCAGTGAGATCCAGGATCGCGTTTCCATTATTCCAGGATCTTGTGTATTACCCATAACGAATACGTCCGCGGTAATAAAGCATGAGGCACGTTATCTCTCTTCGCAATCACAGTACAGATTGTGCAATGAACCTGTTACAACCTTAACTATATTACACACTAGATAAACATTTTAAAAATATGAAATAATAATATATAAAATATTGTCATCGTGTTGGATTTCGGATCGCTCCAACGAGGAGTGCGATTACGTAAAACATTAACAACTAACATTAACAACTAAATTATAAACAACGCATTAACAACTAAATAGCATGGAACCCCACTCGCAAACTTCTTCTTGTGTACAAAAACCTGTGCGAATTTAGTAAAAATGAAATGTCCAATGGCCGTAGCACATCTCGCGGAATAGGTCTCCCTCTACCAATTCGCAACTCTGCGAACTTTCGTTTAACCAACGAGGCAATAAAACGCGAGCTGTGCGTCGGAATTTAATCCTCTTGCCGAATGAAACTCGCATTAGTCGGGACACAATTTCACGCTAATTTCCCAGCCGCGGTCGCTCGTCTCGAGGAGACGTAGCGGGAAGACGAACGCGCCGAGAAGTATCCACGCGTTTATCTTTAAGCTTACAATAAATCTTGGAGCGATAAAATCTTAGGAAAAATTAATATTTCCTGTGTGGAACGAATACCATTGACTCTCAATTATTAACTATAACACTTAATTCTATACTCTGAATGGTTTCTGAACTGGGCGGACCAGAATGCTCCAACATCCAGCACACTCCGCTCAGCAGAGAGTTCCCATTGTTCCCCCGAACGCGAACGCCACAAGCCGCTTCCGCGTGTCTTAGTCGGCGAGCACATATGCTCTCGTTACATCCGAATGGAAGTTAACAGGAATTTCCTCGGGTACCGTATGAGCCGTGGCAGCGGCACTTCCGATGGCTTGCATCAGACAACGCCTACGCGACGTCCCGTGAAACAGCGAGGGCCGAAAGACGAAGAAAAGCACAGCTTAATATACAGAAAAAGAGACAGACATAGCGAGGGCGGAGGAGAGAGTGCAACGGTGATACAAAGGAAGTAACGCGTAGAGACATGATAAAGCGAAGATAATGCAACTGGAAGGGGGACAATTGCTCGCCAAAATACAACGGAAGAGTTTGAAATGAAATATTTGTTTGGTAAGAGACAGGGCACAGGTAAGGCACAAAGAGGAGGGGAGGAGATTGGAGCAGAGGCGCGCAGAAACAAAGAAGTAAAGAACAGAAGCTTAGCAAAAGAAAATGGAACGAGTAAATGTGAGAAATGTGAGAGGGGGTCGGAGTGGGGAAGTCACGACGAATTCTGCAAACTTCGAACTGGCTTTGGCAGTTTAAAAGTTGCTCGGTGGCGTCGCAACGCTGGGAAACCTTATCGTGGCACGTACACTCGCTCCTCGGCTAACGTCTCGCAACGATATTATTTCCGGTAAATTCCAGGCCGGAAACTGCAGCTTCCAACCGAACTGACGACCGAAGAAGGCGTAAGCCTGACTGCTTGTTTGAAAAGGCTCCGATTCGTCGCCATCGAGGGGAACGAGAACGAAAGTGGAGGAAAGGCTGCTTGCGAAAGGGAAGAGCGGCGGAACAGAAGAGGCGGGCGGCGGGGGGCGGGGGATCGAAGTTTGAAAATTGGCTTCCAGTTTTCCAGGGCAACTTCAAACACAGATATCATCGGATCTCTCCATTTCTTGAACGGAATACAACATTTCCTGTTTCAGTGTTCCGCGACGGGAGCGCAGTTGCTCCTTTTTTTTCTTTGCCTCCATCCCCCCGAGGCTCTTTCATTTAGATCCGATTGATTCCTTTTAAATTTATGTGAGACGCTGCCCTGATTCCCCAGCCAGATGGATGTTCGTTTGCGAGCGCTCGGAATTAGTGCTTCGCTTGAACGTTCCTCTCTTGATTACGTCTTCTCTTGATTGAAGGTTCTCCTTTGCTGTTCGAGTACAAACTCGCTAAGAATATTAAAACGAATGCGCCACATTCGCGGAGAAGGTCAATGACAAACTGCAAACCTGTGGTACGGTGATAGTGTAGTTGAAAAAATATATAAAAAAAAATTATGTTAAACGATTTTATTAAAAATGCAAAAAAAGCTAAAGAATAGTTCTTTTTTTGTACTACAATTTCCTAGAGTACTAGATTTCCTAGTACTAGAATAGTTCCTTCTTTCCGTCGCAAATTACTCTAATTAAGATATGGAAAAAAACATTCTAACGTCTGTCTAAACTATATCTATCCTCGTGCGATACTTACAACTATCTATGCACCACGTTTAGTCCTGAAATCATGACACTCGCCATAAAGCCGACAGTTTCATCCTGTTAAGGGCACTTTTTAATTGCACAAGTTCCTCGTGTCCAGGAGGGAAAGAGTGTTCCGCCCCTGGCCCGGCACTTTCCCAGAAACAATTCATATTAATAAACAAACTTTCCTGCCGCGCTGCGCGTTTTCGCCCGGCCGCGGTAAAAATAAAACTTGATACAAACGAGGCGGGGTGTTGCCCGTTTTTAATCAACCTCTAAGATCACCCGCAGGAAATTAAAATTGTTTATAGTTGATAATTAGCCCCGGTTAGGGGAAACACCAGCGCGGCTAATAGTACCCGCCTCGGTGTTTAATCAAGCATCTTATGGCGATGCTTTAAGTAAACTTTTCGGTAACGTTGGTCGTGATCGATGCCAGGCATTAAGCTGTATCTCGTACCGGCGTGTCGTTAATATTTAAGAACATTAAGGAGTCCACTTGGGCAACTTGGAGGAATGGGAATTACCATTGCTACACGGGAAGAGAAATATAAACGAAGTTCCGCGCGCACTTGCTCGAAAGTTCACTCAGTTCCGTGATCATTTCACTGTCATAATTCAAAGGATATATATACCAGCGTGCTATTATTTAAATTTAATCTAGACATTCGCCCGAAATGTAAACCCGAAACGCTTAATCCGAATTAAAACTTGCCAACTAATTGTAAGTTTAAATTTAAAGCACCCGCCGCGGTATTCTGAGCGAAGAAATTGACAACTGTTTGCGGACACTCGGAGAATCAGGCTACGTAGTTACAGATCCACCGAGTTTCGGAAACTTTTGGCCAAACTTCCCCTGGTTTTATACCTAGTTTCACTTCAATTTTCTTCCGATGTTGCTGAGACTGCTACTTTGACCATTGGTAACTTTGCTGAACGTTAGGTTACAGGCTTTTCTTTTCCTGCAGATGATATATATGATGATAGTAAGCAGGTATATCGTAAATATTGGCTATGGAATGCGAAATAAAATTGCAGCCTTACCTACAATGGATGAAAAGGAGAGTTTCCAATAGAGCTTTCAAACTTCCTCCTCTCGCGAGTCCAATACTTCTGCTGTCCCGGATTCTTGCGAAACTTCTGAATGCCGAAGATAAAAATAATTCGCGCAACGTTCGGCTCTGCGAACTCATGGTCCATGCTTCCCTCACTGGTTAAGGTGGCGCGCTTCGTCCGCCCTCCCCCAGATATCAACTTTTCAATTAAAGTTCTGAACAGGTTTCTATTCGTTCCTCGCGATCACTAATTTTGCGGAATAATTTGATCGAGCTACTTTGCCTGCCGTTTTGATAACCTGGCAGTCTCGCGAAGGCGAACTGTGCATACGCTAGGATACTATTTAAAAATCTGCACCTGTGAGGGGCAGAATCTCGGGAATAGCGCGCAAACGCAGCCCCGGGGCGGCGTTCTTCGAAAGATCCGCGAAAAGTGAACGAAACATGCAGTTGCGGTGTCGCGTTCGCGACAAGGGCGAGCCGTGGAGTGGTATTTCAGCCTCGAAGACAGCGTAGACGTTGACGTCGCGCCAAAAGAGAAGCCGAGCGAGGATTCTGTTCGCCAGCGTCGGATTGCAGCCATCCTCTCGTCCTCGTCGGACAAACGGCGGAGGGCAAACAGAGAATGACGACGGTACGAGGACGCGTGAAAGGGAGAGGGGCAACGAGGAGGTTCGAAAAAGAATTTGCAAGGAGCGCGTCGCTCGCATTCCGGGCGCTCTGCAAACGCTCACTTCTCGCTGCACGATATCTCGCAGCTTTCGAAACGGGAGCCCTGCGACGAGAATCTGCCTATAAGTATTTCGTGGAGCAAGTATCCTGCATGACACGGGCATCGACTCCACTGGAAACTGGAGATTCCGCGTGAAATTTCGTGTACTCCAGCCTCGTTCCAAGCTTGTAACGAGAGCACTCGTGCTTTAGGCAGGTCCGACGAACTGTGATCTGTGAAGTTTGCTTTGCAGATGGATATGTATTTCTTATCTTTTATGAAATTGCTAGACTGTTCTTCAGATATTGCCGTGATAGAGCTAACTTTGTGTTAGCGTTATATTTTTAGACACTTCTTGTAGAAAAAGCAAAGAGGGGAACGATGAATTTGTAACCTTTTACGAGTTGAAAGTAGCACCGTTTTATGTTCATACAAAAGGAGGGTACTAGACACTGAGCTATCGTGCAACCGCGCAGTGCCTCTTATACTCTTTTGCAATTAAAAGCGAGTGAATTGCATCCGAGACTACAGTTTGTTTATGCAAGGAATTAAATAAATTTCAAGTAAAGTAGGAACTAAGTAATTACATAGAAAGCATGGAAATACTTGTACAGAGCTATCTCCGTTGCCAGGAGCAGAGCTCGTAAATAGAAGGAGAATAGTTGGTGTTCACAACGGCAGAATACTGGAAATCATTGTTGCGGAAAGCAAAACTACCACTTGGTAAAACTTATCGTTTTAAATTTCATCTAACAATTAATGTAACATCTGAAATGTTGGAGAAATTTGCGATTCAATTTCTATTAGAGAATCTCTTTGCTCATTATCACCTCCTACTTAGAACTGCATAATATTGCAACCGTACTATCCACATCGAGAATTTATCGTTCCACGAATCTGTTGCTCTGAACAGAGGAATACTTACTCAAACAAAGAACTCCCATAAACTCGTTTTATTTACTGAAATGGCGTTGCCACATTCCTCACTTATTTACGCATTCCAGAACGCTATTAAATTTCTCTTCATACACACGAAATGTATTTCCCGGTGGAAGAGGATGGTTCAAACTCTTCCTAAACATAAAACAATATTCACCGATCACTGGAATTATCTAGTTAGCAAAAGTGCGCCCCCAACGCGTGCCACTAGGTGCATTTTAATCTCCATTTCTTTCCGTTCGAAAGTTCCACGGTTGCCTCGGGCCACGCATTTCCAACGCGGGATTCAGTTGCGCTCGTAGGAGTTCCTCGTTGCCAGTATTTTTTGAATTTCTATTTTCGAGTAACCGAGACCTCGCGTCAGCGCGGGAGAACGCTTCGTTCCATATTCTAGCCTCCGTATTCTACCTTCCTGCTTCCGCTACTCTATATTCCATACCCTAAATAGTGTTCATTTTACGAAATACACCGTGAAACGGTGCGTCCTCTTCCGCTTTCGTTCCCCTCCCCCCGCTCTTTGTCTTTTTCGCCTGGCTACGACCTCGTTTCAAGCGGCGTTCGCCAGCTCGAGATTCCGTTTCGAGTGGTACCGAGCCAAAAAGATGCGCCATGCAAAAAGCATCGACCGTGTACGGAACAGCGGAATGCGACAAGAAACGATCTGATTACTCTCGAGGCCAGACTTGGCTCCGATATGACTGAGGAAGAGCTCTGCGACGGAAGATCTAAGGGGTGGAACACGATAAACGTGACTCTCCTGCATTTTTATTACAGCTTAGCCTGCCATTAATTGAACACTCGATCTAACAGAATATAAATTCATGAAAAAGTGCTACCTCCTTTAAATCCCACTTAAAAATAATTCCAAAGAATCTAAACATTATATCACTTCTTCATAAAAATCCACAAAGTATCCTTCCGACGCCATGTAGGTACGAAATAATTACCTGTGTCCCCGCATTAACACCTGCCACTGGCACCAACAAGCCATCCACAAATAGCGTCACAGCGTTTACCCCAACCTCCACGCATGTAATTACAATCTGAGCCCTGCGGGCCAGTAGTAAAGTAGCTTTGTGGGTCAGCCGACACTATTCGGCGTGTCTCGTAAGTAGCGGCGGAGATTGCGTGGAACCGCGAGCGTTAGCGTCGCGCAGGATGGAGGAGTGGGCGATCGTGGTCGAGCAGAGGGGAGAGTGTGCCAAGAAACGGTATCCTCCCTCAGCCGGTGGCGTGTAGGGCGGGAAAGGGTTGGTTCGACGGTGTTATTTAGACGAGGCGTTGTTCTGGCTCGCGTAGTATGTGGGTCGCTGGCGGCTTAGTGGCGCGGGTAAGCCTCATGAAACATGAGTACCCGCTGGGATGACACTGCTGGCTCCTTTATGGAGATGGAAGCTTATGCATGAATTGTAAGGATAGGATCCTTCTGTGCTCTTGGACGGGCAGCCTGTTCCTCGCGCCGCCGCGCGCTTCGTGCTCTTGAGTAACAGTTCGTCGGGTAAGGTGAGGATCTCGTCTCGAGCGCTAGGAGGGAGGGGGGCGGTAAGTAAGTCCGGGAAGGGTACCCACTTCGACGGGCGTAACCCTGACGGTAGTAAAATTTAGACTTAGGTAAGGGGCACAGCTATCATTCCACGGACGGTTTACGAACGTTCGGCGGGGAAAGTTTTAGATTCACCTCGTCACCGCGGGGCTAAACGACCGTTGTAAACTCGGTCCAAGTTTCGGCAGGGAGGGGGAGCTGAGTAACGTTTCTCACAGTACGGTGCGCAAATTTTTGCACGATGGGGGCCGGGGTAAACCGGTGACGATCGACGCGTGAACCGACGGCGAAGCTGCGGTCGTTGGGCTGCGGACAGGTTCGCGGAATGGCCTGTCGCGGAGGGCTCCGCGAATGGGACACTTTGGGGACGTCGAGTTACGGCTGGACCGTTTCTCTTTCAATTGCTTCCTCGACGGATGTTTATTAGCGATTCAAGAAGAATTGTACTTTCAAATTCCGGTCGAGAATCTGGTACTTAAGACAGTGGTTTGCGGTAATAATCGTCATAGTTTATGTGGAAAATTGAATAGACAGTATAACTATAAATAACCATAAATCTGAATCGCAAGCCTCGCGAGGGACGTTGCCTGTGCTCGGTAACGAGCCGTCCTGGAAACCCTTATCCACGGGCTTTTATATTTGCCGGCCATGCCGCGGGAAAGCAACGCGGAATATTCGATTTATGCAGAAGCCGAAGGCGAGGGGCCTCAGAGCGGAGCGGCCACCGCGTCC
The DNA here is from genome assembly GCA_929113495.1 of Andrena minutula. NCBI lineage: Eukaryota > Metazoa > Arthropoda > Insecta > Hymenoptera > Andrenidae > Andrena > Andrena minutula. Next base: position 4,536,435 of record OV815993.1, read on the forward strand.
ATCCGTGGAAGGAAGTGAATTTCGTAAATGGGGATTACGTCTGGACCCATTTAATATGCATTAAAGCGCACGGCTGGCTTAATCGCCTCCAGTTTCCCACGACGTTTCATAATTAAGCAGAAGCGGACGTGTCCTGGATCAGCGGCGATATTAAATTTAATTATCAATTCACATAAATATCCGCCGATCCGAAGAAATGAACGAAGCTCGGTCAATTTATTCGTTTCGTTTCGTGACGAGATTTTCCATTCGACGGGCACGGCTTTCGCGCCAGCAGTACCACCCCTCCCCGATGCCCCGGCATCCGGTGTCTCCGGAGTTTCAAGATTTGCGACCGCCTAGAACCGGCGTAATAACGAAGAACGCCCTGGCTGGAAAAGTAATATGTAAGAGGAAATAAGCTTTCGTCGTACGTTCCGTGATATCTGATGCGGCCATCCCGGCCCTCCGGGGGTCGTTGAAAACTTAACCCTCCGCGCTGCCCCGTGCGCCCGGGGATCTACCCTGATATTTATACGACTTTTCGCTTAATTGCCTCCCCTCGGAAAGAAGTTGCCGGCGTAATTAACGCTATCGTTCGCGGCAAATCGTCGCATCCTCTAGAGGGCATATATAATTTTTTCGTGACAGCGGCGACGAAATTCGCGTCGTCTGATTCACTTTATCTCGAGATTATCGAATTTGCAGAGTGACTCGTGGAGTTTCAAGGTAAAAAAGGGGAATCAAGAGCAACATCTGAACGGTTTGCATGGGTTTAGTTTCTTGTGACACTACTTTTCCCTGCGTTCTAATTTAAAGGGTAAACTTGCCTAAATCCTCCCCTTTAAGAACAAATGTTTATTATATGAAAAATATAATAGGGAAAATGAAACAAAATCCGTAGTAATCAACTCTTTATTAATAGAATAAACAGTTTTATAAACTCAAACAACAAAAAGTATTAAACTTGTATTCATAAAAACGATTTATTTTTAATATCAAAACAGTACAGGATTAATGCTCCTAAATCGTACCATACTTATCCTAATTTGTACTTTCAAATTTAATTACTGCAATTATCACATACATATTGAAAGGTAATTCTATCTATTCGCGCACAAAATTCGTGTACCCACATTTTGGACTGCGTGCATTGTATCATATTTTCCTGACAAATATTAATTATACAAAATCCTTAAGAATCATGGCAAAATTTTAGTGAAAAGTACCTGAAAAACTTACCTGCGAATGTGACGGTGTTAGTTTAAAAGAAACAGCGAGGATACGATCTAGGCGAAGGTACGAATTAGGCAATTTTATCCTATTAATCGGAGGAGAATGATGCTTCTGATTATTTAATCAATGAAAAATCAGATTTGAAGAATTTAAATAAACTAGATTGCTACCAGCTTCTGCATCTCATCAAGAATAACCTTGGCTTGTAGAACACTGTGTACCCACCTCTGAAAGGGAAAATACGAGATTTCTTTACGACATCCGTAACGTGCAATACAGGGGACACCAAACGGCCAATAGCGCGCTTTAAATCAATTACACGATCGAATATTAAAATGTTACGGGACCCGTATCGAATATTACGCAATCGAATATCTCGATTCTGAAGGACCATAATCTTGCCGAAGCCCTTAAAGGGGACGAAGGGGACGAAAAGGGGAGGCGCGCGGCATCGACGTAACCGTATTTCGGCTACGTAAAAATAACCCATTACAAACACGTGTCCTTGGCCGATTAGCATAATGGCCGGACTTTTTGTACTTGCAGCGAGACTCTTGCAAAAAATGTTAATACAGCGCGCTGTCGCGAGCAGATTTAGAACCCCGGGGGACCCAGATGCTGTGCATGTGCTCACGGGTGTCATTACACTTCTTCGGGCGCTACGTTCGAGAAGGCTTCCACTTCGCCCTGACAAACTCGGTTATCCTGAGAGAATCGATAAATTTATAGTGCACTTCATCCTTTATCGTCACGTTCCTTTCCAGAGGAGAAAGGCCCTCCGCGTTTAGCGTAAAAGTAGCGTCACCCCGAGCCCTCTAACTCGAATCCTGACACTTTTAATCTTCTCCCTTTGCTCGCATTTCCCGTCGCAATCCCTCCGCTTCGCGTTATTATTTCTACGATATTCCAGAATCAAGAAATGCATTTCGAAGAAGCAATCTTCGCAACTGTACCTGTCATTTCCTATTCCTTTACACGCATAGCCGGGCTCCAGATTAGATTTGACAGCGCGCTGGCCGCGTCTTCTTCTTTGCCCGTTTCCATCTCTATTATCGCGGCCAAACTTTGAACTTCACAGCCGAGACAGTTTCTACTTTCGTTCGCGTCCCGTCGAATAATTTCGTTTGTGATAAACAAAGTCCGTGAAATCAGTTTCTGAAGTTGTTCGGCGGTACCTGGGGAGATGAGCAAAAACGTCGCGCCTCCGAGCGCCTTCTACGACGAACAAAGAAGGAAGCCTCTTAACTGACACGGCGGCAGGCTAATTAAGCGCGCGTAACGTTTTGCAAGGCGATTAAACCGGCAAGAGGAATTCCCGTTCTTATCTCTCCCAGGCTCTCTCCCGGGGTTCCTTCGATCCCGCCCCATCCCCGTCGCTCCCCCGCTACCCTTGTCGAAATTATATCACGGCTCGCGGCGTATCGTTATTTGTTTATAATTAGCGCTGGGAAACGGGCGCGGAGTGGGGGTGGATTTGGCTGGGACTAGCTTTTAAAGCGCGGAACGTCGGGCCACTGGGTGTGACATCATTAACAACTTTCTGGCATTGTTTTCCGTGCTACCGACAAACTGGGCTAATTGCTTCAACTTCTGACCCGTTCCAGTTAGAACGCTGTAACTGGCTGTTTCTCCCTGAGCAGACGACGATTGTCCCGCTCCGCTTGCGACCTTTTCTCGCGCAGGCTTGCATAAAATTTACCCCCTCGCGACGACGAGCGCCACTACACACGCCCGCCCCGCCCGCTGTCGTCGTGGCTTATTAACCCGACGATAATTAGCCGTAATCGCGGGCACGTGAACCCGTCGAGTCGCGACACCACTCGTGCGAAAGGTCACTGCTTATTTCTGGAGGGAATTCGCCTGGGTCGTTGATTAATCGAAATGTAATTAGTCGAGGGACATAAGTAATCGAAGGAGGTGGATAGGTGTTTATAATTCCGGTAGGGAAATACTTTGATACGATGTTGAATATAGATTCCTTTGAATATTCAGGCTATTTTTGTGTAAATTCTTTTCAAATCTCTGTAGAATTTTGTGTTATTTTTGTCATTCTTGTCCTTGTCGCGAAAGACTTAACAAGGTTGGAAACCCGTACCAACTATAACATTTTAAAAATAAATAATAAATAAAGTCAGTCACCGAGAAATAGTAAATAATAGATCAAATCCTCCACGAACTACTTTAAACATTTAGAATCGTAGATTTCAGGAGAAGAAAGAGTTGAATACTTCCAATGATGTCGTTAAAGATGAATGCTGAATAGACGATAACACAAATTTTTAATAAAAGAAAACGGACTTTAAAAGCCACTGGAATTAGTTCAAGATGGACTTATCTCCGGAGCCTTCTTCGCCTTCTCGTTTTAGGATTATATTTCGCGTGGGAGAAGGCTTACGTGTTCTAATCTCGACAATCAAGTGGAATAGTAAAAAAAGTAACTATGGAACTCCATACTTCGAAGATTTCAAGATCCTCTGTTGATTCCTGGTTTAAGTCCGTTTAATTTGTGCCTGTTAAAGTGTGCCGTGTTAACGAGAAGCAATTACGGCCAGCGTTTCTAGGGAATGCAATTTAGAATAACGTTTAGCACACGGCCGTTTGTGGATCGCCTTGTTTACTTCGCTCGCCAGTTTGTAGATTTATTAGGGGCCGATAGCTCGAGAGAATTTCGGTGCCAGGACTGCAGGGGAAGAATCGAATCGAGCTGATCTTCACTGTCGGTGCAGCCTCCGACGAGAAAGAGAATAATGCAGGAAATCGATTCCTGCCGTGTGTATTTGTTCCAAAGGGATTGTTTACATCCTTCATTCATCCATCTCTCGCACATTAGGTATCATTTGCTTGCCAGGGGCAACAAGTATCAACAATCGTTAGCGAGCATTCTTAACCAGAGATTCGAATTAGGGCTGGGACTATTCGAATAATTTAATATTCGAATATTTTACAAGTACTCGAATGCTACGAATAAACTTCGAATATTTGAGTATTCGAATGTTATTATTCAGAATGTAGTTATTAAATATTCGAATAGTATTCGAATACTTGGATATTCTAATTATATTCGCCAAATAATTGAGCAACTGAAGTATTCGAATATTCGAATATCGAAAAATTTAACAAATAGTCCCAGCTCTAATTCGAATCAAATCGACATCCATATTTTACGAATAAAACAAAATCGCCAATAAGAACATTGACCGATCTCGTACAAAGTAGAGGAACAACCGAACGGTCCCATTTGAACGACAAACCAAAACGATTCATAAAATTACTTTTGGTTAGCACCACAAACATAGCCGTCAAGTGTCATTCGAGTTTGAATTAAAAATCAACAACGTGACACCATACCGAGTTTTGCAAATAATAGCAAATCCAGTGGCATTGGGTTGCTTGAAATCGCTAGCAGTTTTGGCTAACCCAGATTGTTTCCTCGCGTTCGAAATAAAAGGGTGATTGACCCGTAAATAAACGATAATCGATGGAATAAATAATGGATAAACTAGCCAATCGCGTATTTTCATGCACGCTATCTTCCTAATTTTTTTCAACTCTCGTTTCTTCTCCCTTGTAATTACCATTCGATAACCGATAACGCAATCGAACTATTTTACGCTGATAATAAAAAAATCGGAGAGAAAAGAATGAAAGGATGCTTCCAACAATTAGTGCCTTTTTGTTTGTTTCGAGGAACTTATTTCGAACTAATTCGGTTGCAATTTTATACGCGGGAGTTTCAAATGAATTTACAACCAGCTCTTTACTTCACGGCGGTGCAAGAAACGGGAAAGGGGAAACGGACGCAAGAAAGATCGCAAAAGTTTTATTCCGTCCCCGAAGTGGAGCAGTATCCTCGTAGTCCGGCCACAAAGGATACCGTGTTCGAGTTAATTTGGCATAGTTTACGTTACGAAACTAGAAAGAAGTGAAATTTTACAACGGGCCATCGTAAGTTACTTGTCCCGTGAAAGGAAGCCTCGGCCAGTTTTATTCAGGCCAGCGTGCAACAACTTCTCCCCGTGAACCCTTGATTAGCATGTTTAAGTTCATTCGGACGAAAATTATGCTCAGCATCGAAATGAAACAGAGCACACTCAAACACGGGAAACCGAGAACGAATTCCACGAGGGTCAAGCACTATCAGTATTTTTTCGAACGGACTAACGTATCCTTGCGTACGTTTTTATAAATGTGTGAGCATGAAGTACATCTATATATTTTTCTATTAGCTACATCCTTACTTCCAGATAATTCTTCAAATTCATATGTTTACGACTTCTTATACATTCCCCTTTCTAAATAAAAGTTAAAATCGCATGATTTCATTTGATTTGAGATTACAAATGACTTGCAACCTCAAACTATAATATAAGAAACTGAAAAAGTAGACCTAAAACAGTACCACGTTAAAACTCTCTGCATATCACAAGGAAATGAAACTGCCCCATCCCTTTTATCAAGTCAAACGTACCAATAAGCCCCCGACCATTCATCAAGATACTCCCAGAGCGAAATGATATAAAGATACCAGTTTGAAAAGTGAACTTGCCGATGGTACCAGCAGAAAATCCAATCCCATCGGTAATTAGCAAGAGTAGAGGCAAACAACCCCCGAATCGCGGAACGGAAGATCGACACCTCTGTCCAACAGGATTTGACAGCAACATCGAACGGCCGTCGCCGATGCTTTGAACGGCGTCGCTTTGGACGGGGCACCGAAGTTAGTGCAAAAAAAAAGGAGAGGCAGCAAAACGAAAAATGTATCCGCCAAAAAAACGCGTGGAACGCGCGACAAACCGTGGCTCGGCGAGAGTCTATCCGCCTGAACGGCGAGAGGACGTCGACGCCGCGGGCACCTCATTTACGCACATTTTGCATCCACTCGAGTTTCGTTTGAGCGTTGGAGATTACATGGAATATTATTTTGCCGGTGAAGTGGGTGGCACGTTGTGCACGGATGACTGAGGAGCGCCCGTTCAGCTGTGGGAGCAGCGGGGTTGGGGACGGCGGGAGTAGGTAGGGGAGGGGGTGGGTAGGGGAGGGGGTGGCTTTAACCCGCTTTGATATACGCGACGGTCGGGGGCGGGAGGGGGAGAGAGCACTTCGTTCGACGCTTCGAAGCTCGTGAAAGCTGGCGAACCTGTACAAACGCGTGCACATTTATACAGGGTGTCCCGTTTTTGTCGATTCATGTGAATACTGTCGGAACTATTAGCGGTACGAGGCAGTAAAGGAAGGTGGGAAAAAGTGGGAGCACGAGGGGATTGGAGAGAGAAGCTTGAAGTCAGAGCACAGCGGGGGAAAAGTTGCATGAGGTTTACGGGGGCGGGAGAGTAAGGGGGGCGAGAAGAATGCAGTGGTGTGAAATTAGGGGAGGAGGAGAGGATAGGAAGAAGGGAGAAGAATTGTAAAAGTATTCGCTTGGATTGATTAAATTAAAACACCTTGTAGGTATAGATTGCGTGCAGACGCAACGACAGTATGCAGCTTTCTGAGTGTACTACGCGCGAACTTTCCAGGTGCTTTCAGAGCTTGACACGTGTACTTGCCGAGTGAACTGTGCACAAGGGGGAGTTTATAGGGCTGGCATCACCTTCGTAATATCCGCTAAGACTATTTCCCCACATTTGGTTTTCTTCTTCATAACTTCTCCCTTGTTCCTCTTCGACCCAGGTTTTGTCTGTTTTCCTTTAACTTTCTTTTATTCCCACGATGACCTTCTCTTCTTTCGCATTCTCTTCCAGCTCCACCATCACACTATGTACCGCATTCTCTTTGTTCTTCTCTTCGCTTCACTTCCGCCTCACGTTCCTCTTCGTCTCTCCTTCCTCCCACCCTGACTACCAGCCACCCTCATCCCCGTTGCCACCACGGCCCCTTAAGGTCTTTCTCTTAGCCCCGTCTCGCGGATTTAATTAACTCGGTCTGAGCTTCATTGAGCTATGTTAAGTCACGTCCTTCGCGTAATCTTTGTATTATACCACTCAAAACGTATTTCTCTACAGTGCTTGCATGGCGATAAGCCCCGTGGAGCAAGGTTACCCGGGGAAAGCTACGTCTCCCGCAAAATGTCTCGCCGGTTCCCTGGGACGGAACGTCCCGCGCTGCTTTTATCCGAGGGGTTAAGTGGCACGAAACAGAAAGAATACCAGGAAGTGGGTGATGGGACACTCGCGAAGTTCGCGCGTTGTTTATACTTGGATTTCCGCCTGGAGATTTTATGCCAAGCTCGCTGCACGGCGCACTGCAACAGAACTTGTCGCAATCTCCTGGCCAAATATCAATTTCCCTCGCGAGTTTAATGTTTTAATCTCAAGTTAAAATTGCGCCGTTTCTACTGCGCGAGTTTTTCTCTCAGACTCATTAAAAGTAAATTAACTATCCCTTCGGAATATTCTGTAGTTATATAGCGCCAGTAAAAATAATGCTTGCAGAATTTTAGTAGGTACTGTAATGCTTCGATTGTCAGATTTACTTGCGAGTGAATCGAGTAATCGGATGTGGTTTGAGAGTAACAGAAAGCACAATCATCTCGTAAGGGCGCGGGATTCCATAGAGTGGAGACGATTCTGACGTTTCCTTCGTGGTTCCATGTACATATCTGAACCATATTATGGTCGCGCTCCTGAGGCTCGAGGACGCTCCGGATTTGAGGAACTTTCACTTCCACCTTTGAGAGGAAGGAAAAACTTTGAAGCACCCGCCGAGACTCGCTCACGGAGTCTATTACTGCCTCGTTGAAGCCACGTAGAATCTTACACTGCTTGCCCCGGCGAATGCAAACTACCTGTCGGCGCAGACATCCTTGCTGTCTTAATAATTTTTAAACGAGACGACCGGAATTTAAATTGGAAATTTTTACGTCCTGGATGTAATCTCGCGGGCCCCTTGGATTAGATGAAGATCTTGGACAAAAGCCGATGGTGAACTTTTCATTTAGCAAATTTCCTAAAGAACTTCAATTTGGTTCCGCTCGACAGGAGTATACTAAAGATCCTAAATGAAAATTATTACTGTTATTTTTGTTCATAATATTTGGAAGTAGGTACAGTAAAACATAATTCGAAATTTTTAATAATAATCGAGAGTCTGGAGACTTCGATCTAACCTCCAGAATTCCTCCTAATATTAGTTTAACCCTCGGCAAAATCGCGTGGCAGTAAAGAAATATTTCTTGCGAAGACTCAGCTTTCATAACTCGAGAAAAGAGCTCGAGTACCTACCCCTGGAGCCGTCACGCGATTATTATCGTTCCTCGCTTAAATCTAGCGAAACGCTGAACAAATTCCCGCTGAGAACGGAATTCATTCTCGCCGGGAACTTCGTTTAAGCTCGTCCAATTATCTCCGTGTTGCTTACATTTCGCTAAACATTATCCACCGCGTTGGAAGCGACTACGTTACAATAACGCAAAGTCCAAGGAGCTCATTTTTCACCATCCTCTCGGCTGGTCACGTTGCCGCGTCGCGCGGCTCGCTGTTTGCAAAACTAATTGAAAAATTCCTTGCCGCCTTGTCGGGAACGAAATAAAAGCGGGGCGTGTGATAAACGAGGGAAGAAGTCGGCCGTGGACAACCCGCGGAGAAAAATGCTCATCGGGCAAACCGAAGTCGGTTTGCAGCCGGGAATTAGTCGACGTTTTTCGAGTTTTGATGGACAACGGTTTGGGTAAACTGGAGGGTTGCCCGGCTACGGGACCAACTAGAAATTTCCAGCACCCTCGAATCTGTCAGGGAAAGAAAGTTAATGTTTCACCCCAGTTTCGCTTAATTTCGTAAGCGTGTCGCGTATGTTTGCTTGCGTCAGTGAATGTTGTCGATAATAAATAGGAAAATTCTTAGTTAAAGTTGATGAATCCATTGTTGGGTGTAAAAGATTGCGGTCGTTTAGCTGTTGGATAATTTCGAACGGTGTAAAAATTATTATACTACAACACTGTAATGATTTATGATAAGGATCAGAATAAAATATACTAATGCGAACTGGTAGATGAAAACAGACGTGTTGTCCACATGTACTAGTAAAAATAACGCGCTATATCATTAAAAATTTCCAAAATTACTGGGTAATATTTTCCAGTGGCATAATTCGAGTCACATGAAATAAACGTACCGATTCCGAGGATGCATGCTACGTATAAATTTACTTCGACCGTGCAACATGTGATTTCAAATGAAATCCCTTGCAATTAAATGGTACGTCTACGCAGTGCTCTCCTAAATTGGAGCAAATGATCTCTCTTGGCGTGCAGCGAAGTCGACAGTATTCCCTCTGGAATAAATAAAGCGGTGTCTAAAGAAAGAAGCCACAACGAGGGAATTGCGAAAAACGGAAATGAATGGCAAAGCAGATGGGCCTGGCTCTAAGGTAGCTAATGATTGATGAGATCTCTCCAAAGAGAGAGCGGCACAGTTGCTCGACTCGCGCTCCTCGAGTGCATACCTTTTTCGAAGGATCCCTGCGAATGTATATTTCAAGTCACGAGTATGCTCGTTATACATGTCAGTGGAATTAGAAGAAAAAACTGGCATTGGACTCGCAGAATGTTTCGTTCGGTTTAATTGAAGATACGAAAGAACTTCTTGCAATCTGCGAACTTCCAATTTCAATTTAACGCAAGAATAAACGCATGTTGAGTGCGTATACATGGTAGAACATTAAGAATAATAGTCTAACGGGTAATGGTATTTCAGTACCTCAGACATAAAATTCTTTATATATTTTATAAAAATTAATTCATTAACTGGACCCAGCTCTTTCGATCTGGTCAGTACATCTTTCTTAATTAAAGATATGAAATTCCCTTTGAGTCGTTACTATCTCTGCAACTACGCAGACATTTACAGAATCGTATAATTCTGATAAATAGAACCCTGATCTGAGTGGACGATTCGAAAGGAGCTCTGCCTTTCATCTATCCGCGTTTGGATGATTTTTATGTATTTTGTTTCATATCGAAATTAAGGCATTGCTCTCAACAGATACCCTAATGAATCACGTCACATTGGAATAAGTAAAACATGTAATCCAGTGTGTCCTTCGTGAAAAATTTAGATATACAATTAATAAATGAGTTGACTCAAGGATTTACGTAACTATACCCGAACTGAATGTTACGATGTTGTTGAAACCTGTTTCAGAATTAACCCCGAGGGACTTATGCAAAAGAAAATTACCATTTAACTCCAAGCAGAGTGCATCCCATTTCCTACTAATTACAACAAAGACACAAGTAGAATGTTCCGCGAAGTCATCTACAGGAACATCTCCGAACAAGTGCATGTAAATAATTCTCACGGAATTACCGTGAACCTGGTATTGGATTCGCAACGAACCTTCCGTTTAACAATTCCACCGAGGTAATAGGATCCCACTCGAAATCCGTTCTTTCGCGAAGCCATTATGTACACATCACGCGATTTGTGATCAGTTTACAAAGATCGTTAGGAATTTTCTGAAAGACTCCGCATCTCCCTCTTGTTATCTAGCGCTTGCTTCTAACATGCATGCAACGTCTACAAACACCATTCATTCATTTACTTTACTTGAGATTCAATTTCCTATTTTCACGTAATTCTCTTCTTCTTAAAGATTTCCTATGAATGTGAATGATTTTGTTTGCTGCCAAAGGAATTCAATGTGACACTTGAGTGACTCGGTGAAAGTTTAACAAACTATTCCGGCTTTTACCATGAAATGGAGTTCTGTTGAATATCAATACCTTTTGGGGGATCTATAAAAGCCACAGATGGAAAGTCAAAAGGAAATGAGTTTTTCAGATGAATTGACCGAATGTTGTTAATAAAAACACAGTTGGAAACTCGTTCAAAAGATGTTCTGCACTGTTCCACCGAAACCACGTCAAAGGGCTTAACGCAAAAAGGGTTTGTCGCGGTAAAGCAAAAACTTTTCAGTTTTTACTTGAAATATTGAGGATTTTTAATTTTGAAATTTTTAATTATGGAAATTCGATCAGGCAAAAGTGTACAAAGACTTTTCGTTCGAAATCGGAAACCCACGAGCAAAATTAATCAGGTTGCCCAGTTTATATTCGAAGTTGAAGTTTTACACACGCTTTACTTTCTATGAACTTTTCAGCCACGACATTCCAAATGCCCTTTCATTTCCACTAAGAGCATCGCTCTTCAATAACTCCACAGGTTTTAAATATTTCAAATGACATTTCAAAACTAACTTCATTCATTCAAAAGTAAGGATCTACTATTTGATAAAGAGGAACTAATTTCAAGATGTACTCATTCAAAATAGATTCGATCACTCCGAAAATTAAGAACCGATTTTTGTCACTCTGTACTCAAAATCCCCTCTTCAATTGACCAAACGGGAATATTGTTCTGCCACTATTGATGGACTGGCGCCTCATCTACATTTGCGAGCACGTCCATGTATAATCCTTTCCCTGCCAGGAAATTCGGAGTTAGTGACTTCGCGCGAACTTTCAGCAGCAGCGCCGAAACCAATTATCCTACTGCACTCGGCTTTGAAGCTGCGCCACGGAACACGACAGGACCTCTCGAATCACCGCGTCAATCATTCGCCAATTAATCCTCGGGAAATTATTGCTTGGCTTGATTCGCCCGCTTAATGCACCTGACAACCAGATCAAGTGTCCAAAGTGCACTTGCGCCTGACTTGGAGCGGGCCGGAGTCTGAGTCATTGAATTCGCGAAACGGGGCGGCGCCACGCGTGCCAGTTTCGCGAAATTTCCATACGCGAGCATAATGCGTCGCGATAACGAATGTATCGCGCCTGCACTTTACATCTGCTTGCCAGTATTCGTGACTCTCGATAAGTGTACGTGTACGTTTCATTTTGCCATAGTTTCGAAAGTGTTATCGTTTTACAGCAAGTTGATGGTGATGTTGAATGTTGTAAATCGCCTGCGCCTCCGTCAATCGCATTTGCTCCTTATAGAATTCGACGCAGTGATAAAAATTAAATCTGTTCTGCTTGCAGACCATTTATTTTGAGAAGCGAAACAGTAGCGTTTCTGAGATTGAAAATTGTCATTTCATGAATGGTGAATGGCTAAATACATGAACAAAACGAAGTATGTACATACTCCAGGTCTTCTCGTCGGAACGGCTCATATTCAATTCTACTTGCCTCACCAAATATTGTCCAGTTCCTATTAGCTGGCCACGCGCTGACCTATACTACTTGCACGACCACGGCGTCCTGTTTTACGGCCTGCTACCGTCTACATCGTCTAATTGAAGTCGGAATTGGACTAAGTTTTCAGCTACACACCCACACATTGACACTTAGAAGGGTAACTATCACATTTGACTATTTGACTTAACTACACAATAAGTATTCCGCGGCGGAATTTTTTTTACAACTATTTAACAGACAATTTGAAACACGCGTAAGTGTCTCGATTATAATAATTATACCAATGAAGTATAGTGGAGCGTCTTCACTTCGCCGGTTGTTTTCATGTAAATTTATTAAAAATACGCCAGCTGGAATACCGCCGCCCTGAGACATTCCCCGGCAAATTAGATTACTACCCACTCATCAATTCCCCTCTCCTTCGACCGGGTGCGTTATCTGTAGAATTAATAAAGGCTAGACGGAAGAGTAGAGAAGGCAGAGATAGAAGAGAAAGAGGGAAGCGGTCGCGGCCTGGCAGCGAGCAGGACGGCGCATGGACAAGTACCACTTTCGATTCCGTATTTACATAAAATAATCTATAGCGCGTGGTCGTGGCGAGAAATTACACCGTGCCCTCCACTAACTCCAATACCTGCACCGAACGTCCGCCTGGTTCAAGTATTTATTATAGAAAATCGATTTCCCAGCCGTGGAAACGCCACCCGCGCTAAGTGAAATCTAAACGCTGAAGAACAATGAGTGCCTGCTCGCCAGTTTCGATAGTGAAATCGTTGGAGCACGCCTCATTAGAAGCGTCAGTATTTGCAGCTACTATTTCTAGAAAGCAAAATTCTTCCATTCACTTTACACCTGATATTTAATCATAGAACCCATCCGCCACTCCACTGCGTGCCAGAATTATCTCCAAAACTGATTCAATTTCATCCTCAATTACTTTCTACAAAGATTTCCTTCCCAAGCCGTAGCGAAGAAAGAAACAAAAAAGAGCTTCCTTGACCTTCCACTTCCCCCCGAAAATCTCAAATTCATTCACCTCGAGATCTCGCGATAGTTGTTGCACCTTCGAGAATACGTGAGCCAAGGAAGGTAGTTAGAACCTCTATTTCTGTCCTTCTCTCTGCAAGCCACGTCGTTCCATCGAACAGCCAACTTTGCGGACGGGAAAGCAATTTCTTACTGCCGATCATATATCTTAAATCAGTTTTACGAGCGGTATACATGGCCCGGCGAGGGGAAACAGGTCGGTGGGCGGGGGGTAAGAATGCCAGGAGTCTGCAGTATCGGTGGGCCCGCGAAAGGGGGAGACAGGCGCGGGAGGAAAACAGTCTTGGGGGCGGAGGTCACGTCATTTCGTGTTATTAAATTTATATAGATGGCACGGACCTCTGATCCCCACGACGTAGATTTGTCAGGGCGGCTGCTGGGGAGGGGGGCGAAGGGAGAGCGAGCCGACCCCAGAGGCCTTGCGGGAATTCAATATTGCACTTTCCCGTGTCCACCCTACCGTGCTCTTCCTCAACCCTCTTGGGGAAGCGGCGCAACCGGCAAATGTTTGTGAATCTAATGCAACCGTTCTCAGATTTGATGGCGCCGAGAGAGAAAATGTGACGCCATCAAACCGGCTAACAGATGATACTTTGGTAACAGCCGGATCACGGGCCTCGGCCGCGGTGAGGGCTTGAAAAACGCGCGGAATTACTGTTAGAGATTCGAGAGAATGGGAGCGTATACTCGACCGGCGATGAATACGCTTCCATTTCAAACTGGTCCAGTTATGTATCCGCAGTGACAGCGAATGATCTTGCGGGGTATTACCTAATTACATAGTTATTGAATAATTAATCGTGTGGCTGTGGTGCGAATATGGCGTCTGTGAAGATACGACGTGAATACTTTATATTTTACGCCCTTTAGCGTGAAACTGAATGCGGTCAAGTTTATGAGGCAGTATATTCTTTCTTTTGAAAGTTAGAAAATGTGCATCCACCCGTCACACTGAGCTTCCACTGCTGCGTTCCCCTCGGGCCTCGCAGTTTGGTAAAATTTTAAATATTTTGCAAAATGTAACGGCACCGTAAAGCATGGAGCAAATAAACGCGAGGTTTACGTCATATTACTAGAGGGTAGCGTCATGGAGTATGAAACCAGAAATTTTCGAAGCTAAAATTCAAGCTACTTCGTCCACTAGCCTCTCAAGATCCCTATTACTGTTACGACTATGATATCTCATTACTATTATTCCTAAACATAACCTTCGCGTCAATACTGAAATATATAACCAGGTGATCATAAAATTTGATCGTAAAACCTCAAATTTCCGAAGCTGAAACCAAGCCACTCGTCTTTCCCAAATGGAACCATAATATCACTATATTCTTGGTGTTATTATAGCTACGATCATCCCATCACACTTATTACTAAACGTAATTTCCGCGACGGCACTTAAGAGCTTGAGTTTCCCTGGACTTACTAAAATTCTATTTCGTTCTGAAAAATAAGCGAGCTTATAGCCACGACTGAAACATTAAATTTGTTAAAGGATACTGAAAACATCGTTATCGTTACACCAATAACGGCAGCCATTTGACTCTCATTTTGCGTTAACTTTCTTTCTCTTCTACGATTGGATTTTCCATTCCGAGGACAAAGGACGAGAAAAATTCGAGTTTTCCAAGAATCCTATCGACGAAGCAGGAGGGTCTGAAACAAGAGAGTGGCTGAACGCGATTAGCGGGGAATCTGATCAGAGGATCAACGTCGTTCTCTCACGACCCAGAAGGGATATCGAAGGTTGCTATTTTTTCTCCCTTTTTTCTCCTTTTTTTTAGAGCAAACTGTCCGATATTCTGGTCGTGTGCGCAAGCCGTGTGTTTACCTCGCGGTAATGGGCAAGCGTGCGTGACTCGGTTTCTTAATTTTTCACTTTCCCTCCTCGGTGGAGCGGGCAGAGTGTCGCTGAAAGCTTTTGTCCTAGGATTTCACGAATCGGAGAAGAAGAAAGAAAATGAAAAGTATAGGCAGGATCGGAATTCTATTTGTTTAGGGAACCTCGAGGAATTCGACACGTGGACCATCTTTTCTGTCAAACAATGAAGAGTAACTTCTTTATTTCTGGCCCGTACACCGGGATTTCATGTATCAGCGTTAGAAATATAGAATTTGTTTCTCAATTCGTGACTTGGTGAAAAGATGAATGGTTCCGCAGTAAAAGAGAAATTATTAGAGTGGAATAAAATTCTTCGATATGAGTATCCGTCTCTAAAAGAATTTTTTCAAAAGCTTCATCGTGCACACGTATGATCAACTGGTGGGTTAAAATTTTAGCAAAAAAAATGCTTTGAACTTCCCACTTAAAAAGGAATATAGGTATCACGAATCCTCCGCAGAGAAATATTTCTGAAATAGTACTGCGCGTTGTTAACCCCTTATTAACGTATTTCTTCAGACGTCTCAGTATTCTCGGTTTCATCGGCATTCAAAAAATAGAGGGCGAAGCGTAGGAAAGCGCTGCGGAGAAGGAGGAAGAAAACTTGGGGAGAAGTCGAGAAATAGAAGAGATAACGATAGGAAGGAAGTGGAAACAGCATGCCAAGCAGTTGCTCAAAGCGAGCCGAGCTCTTTTATTTTTCTTTGCCCTCCTTTCTACCCCTTACTTTTAATGATGAGGCTGACCTATCCGCGCTTTCCACGATCCGTGGCGCAAATGTAACCCATGCGGCATGTGTGCCAGTTTTTTGTGGTACCGGATGAGAGCCACCTTTGCAAATGAAATGGACTGCCAGCCATTACCGATGAAACTTCGCTGGTCGTGCATTTCACACGGTCTAAAACGCGTGTATATAAAAAAGAAGCGCTCGTCTTCCATCCTGCAAATTGTCAGAGGTAACTCAAAATTTACGATCGCCCGCGGTTCCCCGTTTCACGCGTTTAATTTAATTCTCTTTTTTTTTGCGAGCCATATTACTTTGCGCGTGTATTCGACAGAACGTGCCACGGTGTTTAGTCGATGCAAATTTCGGGTCGTGTAACAGCAGAATTGTTTTCCGAAAGGGAGTTTTTGATGAAACAGACGCGTTTCTGGATGATGTTCTGTCATTTCTCGAAATGTGTTATATTTACTTAAATAAGAGAAACTTCTCCCAGAAACATTTATTTCTAGCTGCCTATAGCCGGTACTTCAATTAAATTTTTTAATATTTATTTAAACACTACAATTGTTAATAACTTACTATATAACGCGCAGTCTGCTGTTTTCGATGCATACTTACAGCAGAGGCACAAGACAAATCGGCAGAACTCACCCCACACAGTTTCGTTATCACAGAGTCAGTGTTCTTCGGAGGAAGTCTCTTGGATTCGTATAAACGCGACATCTTGACATGATCTTCCAACTTCCTCCTCCTACTCTTCTTCACTGCGAAGCAATGGAGTTCACTTTCATTCAAAGTTAAATACTCGTCGCGAAACTTGCAACCCCTCCATCCCCTGCCCGCCCCCCATACCGTCTCCTTTAATCATTGATACTAACTCACACCCACTTGGAATGTATAAATAACTAATTAGCTCCGTGACGCGGGTCGAGGGGGGGGGGGGGCAAGGCGAGGCGAATGCATAATTTAAACGTCCATTACCGTACACGCCATAGTTCTTCGCTAATACGCGCCAGGAACCGCGCGCTTTAATTTGTCCCGCGGGAACTCGAGTTCCCTCGAATCTTACTTTTGCGGGGTCGGCGTCGCTGAGTTACCATCGGCTTGGGAAAACTGCTCCAGTGAAAGGGGCTGCCGATTGCCATATCGATGTAGCGAAGACACGTGTCTGGGCATGGGCTCCATTGAAATCAACAAATCGAAAGCGTCATCAGGGATCTAAATTTGCGTTGTTTGGCTCCTCTCAATCGTGAGCCATCTTTAGAAATCTTTTCAGAATCTCTGATTTGTAGGTTCATCGACAAGAAGGAACGTAAAAGTGTTACGAGCTTCGGGAGCGAGGAGCATACTTACTGGCGGTACGTTCCTGTGCTGCCTATCAAATGCTTCCAGGTCAACAGGCTTTTCGAACCGACGTGGACGAAATTAGCCCCGAGAGCGAAGAGGGGGTTAATTAACGAGAGGCCACTGAAAGGAGAAAACACAAAAGCAAAAGGGGAAGCATCTTTTCAATAACCGGAACGTGAGCAATGTGAAAGTAGCCGCCTACTTCTCCCGCAGACCAGACTTATGGACGACGGCCAATATTATGATTCCTGGCGACTACAACCCCAGTCGACGCGTACGTATGGCAGCCATAGGCACGAACCCCACACTATCGAAAGAAAGATAGTAGGACGGGTGAAAAGGGGTCGAGTTCGAGCAGTCCGATTCTTCGGCTCGCTCACTCCCCACGTGGAACCGAGTTGACAGATTGGAAACAGCCCGAGACTTTTATGGCAGCTGTTTCCCGTGCGGCCATAAATCCTTTATCTGGATTGTTTATCGTACGGTGAGAGAGAGAATTTCTCATTTGCGTTAAAATTGTCCCTGGGTGCCGTATACAGGGTGGCCCTCGCAACAGTCGATTATTTTCTAGCTGCTTCTGAAGACGTGACGAGAACCACGTTTTACTAATGTAAAGTAATCGTTTGTTCGAAATGTACAAATTAATTGAGAATTTCATCTTCACGATGAAAAGCCAACGGTACATCTTTCTGAATTCTAATGGCATGACTATATTTTTTAGTACACTAGGTATTCTTCTGTAACTTGAAATTGAATTTCATTAAAATCGTAATTGTTTGCGTTGGAAATCTGTTCTGTCAAGCTGTGAAAAGTAGTTTTAGAATTGTGACGACAGTTAGAACGGCCACCCTGTATAAGATCCCTTCCTCTTTCTCTCCCTCCCGTGGTCCGCCGAGCGGATGGAAACGCGTGCACCCGACCGGATGCGACCGCACCTGAATGTGCCTACTTATATCGGGGAAAATGTTCAATTTTATGGGTCATTTCGCGTGGCTTTATGCCGTTCGAAGCCGTGGCGATGCGGATCCGGCGAAAAAATTCTGACGGGCATCTTGGCGGCTACGTCTGATCGCCATTCTCCCGCGAAATTGAAGGGAGTCGCAACGTTTCGGGGCTCGATCAATTAAATGAATCATCGGGCCGGCGCGGCGGAGAAATAATAAACCGAGCTCCAAATGGGAAATGTCACTCCCTCGAATAGGCAGGTGTTTCCATTCAATTTGCATTCTTCTTTGCTCTCCATTAACGGCGTACTCTGTTCGTCAAGTTGAAAATAGTTTGGAACCGACGCGCAAACGATGCGGGAAATTAGACGACAGCGATTCACTTTTAATCCTTATTAAGATTGATAGCGATGAAATGATTCTCTTCGTCACGAAGTAAGTGGCCAATGCATCGTACTCACAGGAAACTGTTTAAAGCTTCTTTTTAAGTACAAAGACTATTCTCTTTATAACTATAAAGGTGATTCTAAATCTACATGTCTAGGGGTATCTTGATCGCGTGAGGGACGTTACACGATCATTTTAATTCTGTTCTTTATGAATGTATATAGGTATGTAGGTCATGTTAAGGTTATCTTGATTCTTTTAACGGCATCGTATATCTTCAAATACGTACGTTTATTGACGAGTTCTTGGTAAGGATTACGACCAGACGGAATCGCGAGGCCACAAGTAGAAACGCCCAGTTCGTGGTCAGACACAGCGCTATCGTTTATCCTATCAAACATTACGTCTCAAATTGCACATAACTGTGTATGCTATTAGAAAATTGAGTATATTAATATTGCACGTGATGTTAGGAATTTATTATTTTAAAAATACATTCTTTTCTCAGAACTTTAAATTAGAACCTCGACTGTACAGTCTCTTTAACGTTCGAGAACTGAACTGTAGGACTAGGTATTGAAATACATACATACCAAATTTAAAAATATAAAATACCATCACTATGACGTTAAATATTTCCTGATAGAAGAAAATATATTTGTACGCACATTGTACCGCGTAAAACCAAGAAATTTCTAAAAGACTAAACTTTCATATTTCGTTTACTTGCTCGGATGTCAATCACACCTAATCTTGCATCTCGTATATAATTGAAACTAAGGAATATCTCATTGATAAGATCTGCGCATTAATAATATTAAAAAAAAATCGTCACCAGATGCTGAAACGAAAACACTCGCCTAGGCAGAGCAGTGCGAGATAACGTTCGACTTTTTGAATTCCTCGGATTTCATAAAACGACTCGATTGCGTGTCAGACGCGAATCGCGGCCGTTTCTGCGCACCTGCACAAGTGCAGTCCGTTTCGGTTCAGGCGCCGTGTATTATCCAAATTGCATTATCGTCCGGTGTTTGCACGGTTATATCGTCAGCCGGGTGTATTTGCCATGGAGCGCTTTGCCGCGCGTACCCAGTCAAATGGCTTAATTGCTTTGTCCACGCAATTACGAAATTGCTTACAATTTACAATCAGCCAGCGCGGCCGGCGCGGCACTCTTCGCCCGCGCCTGATCAACTTTATGAATGGTCGAGCTCACGCGGACGATGCTTTTTCGCTGCAACTTTCGCGCTGGTATATAAATCAGCGCGCGTACCTACCGGGCGACAAACACACGCTCACCATTGACGCCAGTTAAACGCTCGTGAACGCCAGTTCAGTTATGTTTGGTTATTGTCGTTGGGTAAATTTAGTGCGCAGGAGTGATTTACGATTATTTATCACGCAACAATGTTGTGAGGTACGACAATTGTATCGTAAAGTAGATCTTATATGATTACTGAGACTTGCAGAATTATTTGGTAAAGAAATGAAGAGTAAACTGATATCGCATCGGGTGACACGAACATGATTTGTCAACGATCGATGAATCTCTGTTTAATATTGAATTTACATGCCAATGAACAGTTACACCAACTAATATCTGTAGCTTAATAAATCGAGTTCTTTTTCTTTTGCCACAAAAAACGTAACCTCAAGTTTGCATTAAATTTTAAACACTTTCAACGTCAGTACATTTAACCCAGCAGAATGTAGGATTTTTAATAAATTATCTTATGTATATTTCATAAATTGAACGCCAAATATAGCCACTATTTCCAATATCAGTAACTACGTTTTACTCCGGATGACATTGTAAAAGTATCAGGCTCAAGAATATACTCGCTCGGATATTTAGACGTGACCATTTGATCTTTGATAAATGCTCCGACGTGTGTTTGTCCACGAATAAACCCCCTCGCCGCGATGACGCCAGCACGTCTGGCCCCTCGACGGCCCGTCCACAAATACACTCCGTTTCCACATGCCGGAAATTTTCATAAAAATCCGCCGCGGTTTTTCTTCCGCCTGGTGGTTTTAATAAATAGCCACGCTGCGTTCTGTCGCTCATTTTTTCTCGTCCGCGCGCACACACGTCCCACGTCGCTCGTATTTCACAAATATCGAATCGCTTACGGGTCGTAAAGCGTTCCCCGAAATTCTGACCCGTTTAAACCACCGACGGGCCAGGCGTTTTGGAAAATTTATCCCCGCGTTGCGCCGCTTCACGAGACGCGTATAACCCTGTCGTTGTCCCGATGACGTACTCCGAGGGTGACTTCACAACGGCTGTGCATTGCTTTTGAAAGACACTTGTGCACGTTGGAAAGAGAAAATCGGTTAGAGAGAAACACGATTTTCTTATTAACTCACTTGGTTCGTGGTTTAATCGCATGCTCTCATGGAAAATCAATTAATTGACTTATAATAGAATCATAGTATTCTGACTTCTTATGTGAAACAAGACGGTTTTCATTTACATGTTCTTCGATTTGTACTTGAGGGTGAAAACTGACTGTGTTACTAGAAGCTTTCAGTTACTCCATGCCATTCATGAAGTCTCTTCATTTTGTTTAGCTTGTAGTGCTGATGCTAACAAAATTGACAAAAATACCCATTGCATTCGTTTGTTGTATTCTTATGTTCAACATCAGACTAGTCTATTTGCTGATGGTACACTTGTAATATGATCGAATTTGGAAAGTAACGGTAGACCTGTCCGCGGACTGAAGGATTGAGATACGTCTGACCATATACGAAAGCGTTTCACTTTGCTCACTGAGATAGAAAACAGAGATGGACAAAAAAATTATTTGAAATAAAAATTTGTATACGCAATTTTGATTTCAAATAATTGTTTGCCCATCTCTGATAGAAACATTTCTTCACCTTTACTCACTACCTTTTCATTAGGATAGTGGTATTACCTGGACTGTGTATTTAATAGAATTAAAATACTCTTAGTCTTTAGCTTACTGGTATATAATAACTAATATACAAATATTTTAAATTCCCCACAATTTCAAATATACATTCTTACAACACCCTCAATTTTCTTCCCCGTCTAATGGATTTTATAACTACATACAACATTTAGAATAGAAGCCACTAGGTACATTTATCGCTGCGTAACGTTTATCGTCTCTCTGAACGTGCGAGTAGATTCACGTCCATTGGCCCAGACTGTGAACGCGTTAATTCTGTGCGACTAACTGTACAAACTGTGTTTTCGCCTTTTTTGTCCCGACGAATTCTACATAGCACGATTCATTGCACAATATGAAGCCCCGTTCTTTGAAAATTCATTTACGCCCGGCGATTCACTCTCCATCAGGTGTTAATCGACTAGAGAAAGTAAAGGTAGTGGGACCAACGAGACCGAAGCATGGTTTACAATCGATCAGCACGATGGTGGGCATCGATTTTTCAACGGCGGAAACAAATATTCCGTATAATCGAGAGGGAGAGGTAGAATAATTTAATAATGCCGCCGGCTATGCGCCCGCGCTGAATTTAGCAGGCGATCAGCCATCCTCGCTACTTTTCGTGCGAGCACCAACAATGAAATTAGAACGAATGATACCGAAACGGTTGCAATGGTTTTTTCGAAAAATCCAATAAAGTATCTATTGATCTGACACAGCGGGGCAGGGTCAAAAATGTCAAACTGTCTGGTTGTGAAGAGCCTCCTTCCATCCGCCATTTCCCCTCGTCCTGTGTCCTTTACTTCCCACCTCCCCTCGAAACAGCGGCACGGCGAAAAATTTTCGTTGTTTGTTCAACAAGTCGGTGGATCCTAAAAATACCTAACCCCCCCCCCCCCCCCCCACGTTATCGCACGCGAAAATTTTCTACCCTTGTAAATTCCAGCGTGTCGAGAATACAGCGTCGCGAGGAACGGTGAAAATTTCTCACCGGATTTCTGTTTAATTTATTTTCCGTGTTGAATTCCATGTTTCAGTGACTAGTACTCGATGTGCGACTAAATACCGACGCCTAAGAGGATCGTGGAGATGTACGAGAATTGTGAGCACAAACAGCAGAATTTTTTGATTCTCCCAAATTCCTCAAATAGTCAACAGAAGCAAGTGTACACCTAAATCCTCGCCTGTAGCAAGTTAATCTCTCCTAATGGCAGAATTAATATCCTACACCTGCGCCCGTCAAATTTTTACACGTCACATATCCCTTTCTCCCTCGAATCAGGGAAAACAAATTTTCATGGACCAACTACCAACGAAACTTCTATTTCCCTCCTCAGAAAGAAAGCAGAAGGAAGTCACTCGACCGTGAGAATCGAGATTTATATTATTAAGAATCGAGCAGCGCGTGGCCGTTGATTCATCGCGTTCCACCGAGTTAGCTCGTTCGCGATTGAACAGAAGCGTAATCCGAGAGAGCAGGGCCATTTACGTGTCGGCTCGTAAAGCATACGGCCAGCAAATGGAACAAAATAAAACGTAATCAAGAGAATTGGAGAGACGGGGAGGCAGTAGCACGCCAAGGATCGTCGTTCGAGGAAAAGCACTCGGCCAAGCACGAATGATATTCCGAACATAGGGACAAGGGGGCGGGCCGCGTGGTGGTAGCGTCGTCTAGAATCGGAACGATATGGGCTGGCGTCGTGGAATTCCTAAACGCAGACCCAATAAAAACTTTTCCAATTGACTTCCCTTGGCTTAATTCACTGGGGCCGAACGTAAGTAGCGAGGCGGGTTCGTGGACGGAAGGTTAGTCGTCGAGGATCCGGTCCACGGGAGGGAGAGAAGATAGGGGTGAAAGTATAAAGGGTGGTCGACTGGCAGCCACAGTTGCTCTTGAGGAGAGGATCAATCAAGGCTTCTTCACGGGGCGTTGTGACCTTTCAAACCGCTCGATCGCGGACTTGGCTCCACTGCTACAAATTGGTCCGTTTGCTATTTTAAGGGGGGCATTCTGTTTTTAAAATTCGAGCTAATAACGAGTGGATTTTTCAATACAAAGGTGTAGAGGTTTCGGGGATGCTATTGTCTCTTTCTCCCTTCATTTGGGGATGTGGCGAAGAATTGAAAGATTTTTTAGGTGAATCATATCAATCGTGTTTGGGCAAGTGATTCTGGAAAGCATAAATATTATCCCTCGTCGTATATACATATTGTAAATGGTTTCGATAATGATCATTTACAACGTGGAGGATTGTATGCGCGTTATTCAGAGTTCGTAGCAATTAGAGTATGTCGCTGGTGAAAGCTCTCTCGTTGATCTGGGTGAAAAGCAGTTCCACACACCTAGTCGACATATTAAACGAATCGCTTGATTGGGGCACGGCAACGTTTTTCCGTTTTACGACCGGCGAAGTTATTGAAATCGCGTTCCACTCTTCAGGCAACGGGACGCGAACAAACGACTTCCCTCGGAATGTCATCACGCGACTGAGATGGGAGGTTCAATTAAAACGAGATTCATACAACCACTTCGTTCCCTTGCAGGGGCACACGGAGTTTTAAAACGAGGGGCCATTAATACTTCGCCTTTGAAATTCAAACGATGTCGCGTCTACTTAAGTATACATTCTTTTTAATGGAAGAATAACAAAGGTAACACGTGCTCGTGTGTGCGCATGCAACGCGTCATACACAAAGAACACTTGCGATGTGTCCGACGATCATTTAAATAAAGTCGTTACACGTTTGTGAAGAGTGTACAACCATGGAATATGTGAATTTCTGAACAGCAAGGAATCGAGTTTAGGAAATGAGTCTTGATGAGGCCTAATCAGTATTTTATTCGACAATTAGTCCTTTGAATCGGCAATGTATACCGACATATCTTAATCGTAACGATACCAACGATTTCAACCTGATGTTACGTTATCACCAATAGATTTGTATATACTGATGGTCACCGCTATCGTATCCAATGCAACTGGGTCACCAATGTTTGATGACACAATTGTGCCGTCACGAATTGCGTCAATCATGTATAGTGGCACATATCTCCGAGACCTATGTTGAGAGGCCCGTTTCCACTTGAACCATCCCACATCTCTATACCGCATCTGAGGATCCAGGAACCCTTGCTTCCTCTTGAATCCCTCGAACCCGATTATTTAATATCGCAGAATTCATACCCGTTATCCATCTCCTATCGAACATCAGAAACAATCAGTTCGCAACAAGTCAATGGTGCACCAAAATATACCTACATTGAAATGGGTGGCTGCTAAATAACAGATGCTTTTCGGATGGCCCGATTTACCCGGAGCCGAAAAAAGGAAAGGCTGTACGATGGATAGAGACGAGGGTTGAACGTCAGAAAGGGTGGAACGCATGCTGTGAAGAGAAACTGGCTGGTAGAGAAGACAGCGAACGGATATCGGCGTAGTTCGGTAAAGTTTCGATAAGTCGGTCTCGGAGCGTTTACTTCCTGGCGAGCACGACTGCCTCGGATAGGATAGAAGACTGGAGGAAGTCTAGACGTTGAAAGATCAAAAGGCATCGGCGGCCTGGAAGTAACGCGGTCCTGGTGTCTGGCTTCGCAGACGGTGAGCTTCCAGAGGACCCTCCTTTTCTCTTCTTCATTCCACCCTCGCCCCACACCCTCCCCCTCTTCCTCGATCCACCTCTTTTTCTCCACTTGTTCCTGCCTTAGTTCCTATTTCAATCTCTCTGTCCCCTTTGTCGGGCCTATCTGCTTCTCGCTCGCGCAGCCCGCCTTTATGGGTTATGCAATCGTCTTTAAACGCCTTAGAATACCACTGGCTTTGATATTGGAGCCTGGGATCATCCTAGAAATTGCGGTATTTCCTGGGGACGACTGTTCACGCCTCCAAGAGCAACGCTTGCTCGATGCCAAACGAAGCGCGCGATCGGTGGCGTGAAAATACGAATAACTAATTGGCACCCCGACCCGAGGGGAAAGAATTCTCTCGGGCGGGATTGTGAAGACTGGTAAGTAATTCAGATTTAATGACTTGGATTTTAATGCAGCTTCAGCTCGCCTTCGGTAGAATTCGAGCATGGAGTGTTACAAACTTGTGTCTTGAAAAATCCACTGTCTAATCGCCTACCTTCGTTCCGGATGCTCACTCACCTGCATTTCCCCTCCTTTCTTCTACGTTTCCAGAGATTTTACCGAGGATCGAAGCACGCGATGGGAAGTTTCGTTAGATTGTTAAGTTCGAACTTGTGAAACGAAGGGGCTAAATGCGTCCTCCTCTTCGCAATAGGGCTCCCCCTAGTCACCTCTCTGTTTGAAAAGGAAACAGAACGATCGACCCTGTTCCACGGTGTTCTCAAATTAGAATTCTATTAACCCATTTCCCGATATCGTGCGTGGCGCTTCGAAAAGGAACGTTAACCACGTGAGTTTCCTCGACAGGAGTGTACCTTCGTAATGCGAAAGGATAGAAACAACTTCGATTGCTGCCCTGTATCAGTTACAAAGGAATTATTAGTCGTCTCCTTTACATAGACGCAGAGAGTATTGGCGAAATTGTATCGCATAATTAATTATCTACGAATTTGCTGCACATCGAGGATTCTCAATTTCATTAAATTTCACCTAGGTACTGTGAATTTAACCTGACATTTGCATTTCAAAGAACTTTCAATAATTATTATTGAATATTGCAGGGCGTATTAGTTACATTAAGTGAATGCGAATTTGCAGAAGCAAGACGGCTTTGTATTCCAACGAAGCGACTGCTCATTAAAAGCGCGCGAACCTATGAATGCATGATGCAACGGGCGTGACAACAGCAATGACACTCGCCAGGCGCGTTTAGACTTGGTTCGCAAGAACCACCTGACGTTAATGATGCTGCATTTACAGGACACGGAAGCGTGACGCTTTGTCTCCATTCCTGGTTAAATTTACCGTTGTCATTATCGCTATTATTATCATCACCATGGCGCCCATTTAATTTCGCGACTTCTATTTCGCCGGGGACGATTAAATAGGCGTGGGGTGGCCACCTGCCAATCTATGGCGGGCCGTATCGCCCGCCACTTTGCTGATTACACGCTTCGGAACGCGCATAAATGTCAAAATAAAATTCACGGACGTCGATTCCTACCGACAATTCTATAAAAGCTGGCAACTCGATCATCGAACTTTGCGCCCCCGTGAAAGAATCACGAGGCTAAATCGCCCGAACGATTCGAGCCTAGACACGTTTCGCTTCGTCCATGCGTTTCGAAACGATTTTTACTGGCGTTCGTTGATTTTCTTTATTCGTGGGGGTAACATTTCCACGTACCTATGTGCATTAAAAATACAAGCTTATTAATTCATCTCTCTAAAGAGAAAGGTGTGGGAAGAAAAAGTAAGGTTGCATTGTTCCAGGCAGAATGTGATACTTCTGTCAACATCGTTTTGTTACTGTCTACCAAAGTAACTACAAGTTATGGCTGCTACATGCAGAAGAGGCACGAGAGGGAGTGTAAACGTTACAACGGAAAACAGGAAGCAGGCGTTTTACGCGGGACAGGGGAGATTTCGTCGGGGTAGTTCGCAAGAACGAAAGTTCATAGTACAGGAGTTATAATTGCAAATAATGAAATATTTCCCCCAGCCTGTCCCGCCGCGAGCTCGTGGAATACTGCGAGTTAGCAGAACTTATTCTCGCCAATAAAACTTTCGCGGCTCTAATTACCAAAACAACCACGCCCGTTTTATATCTAATTTTGCAGAGGACAACTTCCTCGAATCCGTTTGACGGGAATTAAAAGCGCTGCGGGCCAAATAAACTGCTCGTCACTGAATAAGCTCGTGCACCAATTACTATGGCGTGCAAAACGGTGAGAGTAGAGTATCGTGCAGTGTGCTTCGTAAGCAAATACCACACTTACTCTGCAATTAAATTAGAAAGATAAATAGAACGAAGCTCAAGATTCACATAAAAATATGACTCTCGCTTTGTACATTAATAAATATATGAATTCCTGATAGAATCACTTCATTCCTTCGCAAGAATCTCCATTAAGAAACGAGCCCTTTTGATACGAAATAAAATTAAATTTACCACATTATGAGGCAAAGCACCAGAAGCCCTATTAATTTCCCCAATCCCTCACACCATTCCTCCCGCTTCGATGTACAGAACTCATACCGACACCTTAAACCAGCACTTTCGAAGATAAAAGCCTCCTTCCTGCCTGCTCGATCCACCAACGTTCCCACATTACCCATCGCACATCGCAAGCGAGCAGACAGCGGGATCAGGGACGTGGGAGCTTGCGTACATACGTCTCGTTGCTCGACAAAAAGACTCCTTCAATATTCGGCAAAAGGAATTACAAAAATTCAGATATTAGCTCGGTGCACGTCGATCGTAATCGTGTGCGAAGGGGGAAATCGTCGATCCGCGAGGGCGAGGGCACGGGAGGGTGGGAGCGGCGGGAGGGATGCATAGGTGAAGGCACAGAGGGCTCGGGACTCCGCCTTTGAGATCGTGCCAAAGAACATTCCATATGAAAACAAACCAAATAAACCGTGTGTTTCAGACGTTCGCGTAATAGGAAACGAAATAGGATGTCGATAGATCGATTTGTTCTTAGTTGTTCCACCCCTCCTGCCAGGCCTCCGTCTCTCCGAAACCTGGATCCCTTTTTTTCCTTCCCCTTTCGCTTCCACGAAATGTTTCAGGTTGTACCCCGTCATCGTCACCGCCCCCGTGCAACAGAGTGCAGGCATTTTCTGTTACGTTCGCGAAGGAACGAACCTACGGTGCCTCTGATGTACACGCGTCTCATTCGACTGACTGTCGAAGCAAAAACCAGGTGCACACCTTTCCAGGAAGAAATATCCAATCTTCCCCTGTCGGTCAAAGAGCGCTGCAAAAAGGGCCGAAGAATGAAGGGAGGCGTTGCGCCGCTGCAAGCCGAAACGTCTTTACAGTGACGTCAGATCAACGTTGAAAATGTTCTATCGCGGTCTGTTGCTGGAATGCGTGCGTGTTTGAAGATCAAGGGATGATTTAAGTGAAAAGACTGGCGAGATTGTCTCCGAAGTAACAGGAAACAGTGGAACAGCTCATTATATGTCAGACGGTGGATGAAAGTATGTATATGTATTCTGTAGGTGGACATTTAAAAGGTTTCAAGGAAACGTCTTCGTGTCAAAAAGAAATTTAAAGAGACTAAGATGACCGAAAAATCGTTCTAACACCACCAATTCGAGAAGCAATCATTCCCCTTCGTGGAGACCTCCCGCTCGGCTCCACGGTTACACAACTTAAAACCTTTCGAGCATTAACGACGCCCCGTTTCCCTCACAAAACACCGCCACGACATCACCCGGCCCGTCCCAGTTCTGCCACCAGAACCGAAATGAAATTGCATACCCCACTCGCGGCGCGGGTCTAAGAGTTCGCTCATGTGTCACTCCTGGACGTGCTCCTTGATACCAGCAGACGTTCTTCGGTGGGATTTACAGGCAACGGCACGTGAAGCGCGAGTACCTGCGCTACCCAAGCCGGAAAAGCCTTCGCCCAGATACGGGTTCGCGGAGAGGAGTCTGACTGCACGCGGGGCAAGGGGGCGACGATAAAACCCAGCTGCAGCAGAGGCGTATTGGGCGGGATGTTTTTAAAACTTGCTCCTCCGCTAGTCGGCACACCCACACCATTAAGAAGCAAGCTTCTGAATCTTCCCGATGGTTCTCCTTTTTTTTCTCCTCTCCGTACTTCCTTGCGAGAGGCCCGCAAAAGTCTGCCGCGCACTACGTCTTTCGGCCTCGCCCTGACAAGAATACACGTTACGCTCCAACAACTGGCTCTTCCCTTCCCACCGCCCTCCTGCCTCGCTTTCCACAAGTCTTTTCCTCTCTTTTTCCCCCTCGTGTTCGCTTTCAAGGCTTGCTCTCAATGGACCGCTCAACGTACACCGTTCCAGACGAACACTCACTCCCTCCGCCGCGGCTGCCGCCCGCCTTGTCTTCGAGATTTCGGTTCGAGGGTGGTGTTCGGATTTAAATATCTGAGAACGGCGAAGGCGGCCTTTTCGCCGCGTTTAGCCGGGCCCGTCCCTCTCCAAGGCTCGGCCGCGTGCGCCACGTCGAGCCCCTCCGACGTAGGAGCGTCGATCTCCCCGTCAGACAGGCTCCGAGCGTTCACGGTCTTACCGTTAAAAGCCCCGGCTCCTTCGCTCCTCTTTTCCGGCCGATTTCTTCTCGGTCTCTCGTTCCCCTCATTTCCGCTGGAACACCTTCGCGACCGTTTACTCGGCCGACGTTTCGCCGTGTACACGTCGGTACTCGCGGAAGACACCGTGGAGAACTCGAGACCGAAGACGGAGGGTGTTTATCGGGGATGGAGTGTAATTGGTTGTCGGTGTTGGGTTCAACTCGCTAGGAACACTCCACCGACCGTTCGTCTTCCATTTTTCTGAGAGCCTGCGGTTCTGTCGGAGCAGCAGAAAAGAAGGAGGACGTATTTGTTTTGGATATAGCGATTTGAATGAAAGGGATGAAATTATACTCGTGTCTCACTATTTCGTTTGGGATTGTCTTGGAACTTATTGCAGCTTCTGGATAAATTTATTCTGAAATAGGTATTGCTGTTTCTGTGGATAGGGAAGAAAAATGCAACAACTACGTTAATGTGGAATTTCGGTCAAGGATTTGTGCACGCACGAGCCGAGGATCGTTAGCCGATATGAATTTCAAATTCGCGGCGCAACAATATTTGCGCGAGAAATTTTCGCGGAATTCCAGCGGTGAAAATAGCCAGGTGGAATCCGAGTTATTCGGGAAAATAATATTTTCATTATTTTTAAACGAACAAAGTGCCGTTTTGTAATTTCGTTCCGACGAACGCGAGGAGGGCTGTTCCTCTTTTTATTAACGTAAATGTACGTTTTCATAAACGTTTATTAAATTGCCCCTCCATCGGCGAGGGATAGCGCAAATGCGATCCGTTAATACCGATTCGGGATAACAACGGGAAATATTTAAATTCCGCGAGCGTTCATTGAAATAAACATTGTATAAATCGTGTATATCCGCCGGCCGCGGGCGACTCGTGACTTTTCAGGCGCTGAAATTTGAAATTTATAATTTGTCGCGTCAGCATTCCGCAAGCGGCAACTGTCAACGAGAAAGAATGAAAATAGAGCAGAAAAATATCACCGTACCGTCGAAACAACAATATTTAGCTTAATTAAGGAAAATTTCAATGTATGCGAATATCACCGTGCAAACTATGCCTTGTCAATATTAACTATGAATGCCCCACATGCACGCGAATGTAAATGGACAAACTCTGCATATAAACCGTTTGAATCTTGAAAGAGCGTCATTTCTAAATTCCCCGCTGTTCAGTTTGCCCGAGAACTACGTGTCGGTTTAAAATAATTCATCTCGTTAATTTTATACGAGCCTGGACGTCTCATTATATCCCGGCCAAACATATTTTAATTACGAAAGAGCTAAATTAAACATTAATCTATTAGCGCGCACGCAACTCGTCGTTGCCTCTCCTTGCGTTACACCGTGAACGTGAATCATAATTAATTCGAGGGAAATGGAGCTGGGAAAAAATCATGATGTATTCTTTTGAAAATTCTATATAAATTCCCTCGGTTGTATCGCACCAGAGACCGTCGCGTTCGAAACCGATTTCCCGCGGAAACGCTTCTAATTAAATTCTTATTCCCAGGCAAGCTGCCCGTTCCTTCGAAACCAATCAACGCCACTTTTCCTCGATCGAAGCCCGTCAGCGATCCTATTAAAAGCGACGTCTCTCGATTCCACGATTTCCTCAGCGTTTACCAAATTATATACACACAGTCATTAGTGGGATGGGCGAGGGACTGACAATGGGGGCCCTCGGCGACGAACGCAGCAATAACAGCGATCCTGATCGGCCAGGATCCCCTGCTCTCATTTTTTGGCGGGGGCGCCTTTAATTAAGATCGTCCGACGAAATTTCCCCGGCGTATTCGGTTTCTGGGGCTCGACGGAGGCGGCCGCAATTCTCGATAAACCGTGCTGAAAGGAAACTCGTTAAACCAATCTACCGGCGATCCAGTCGATCGTTTTGCACCGTCCGATTGCGCGGTTAGAAAGGCCACGGAAAAAAGAAACGTCTGGAGGTTGAAGGGAGGAGTGAAGACGCGGAGGGGTGGAAAGAAGACGGTCAGAAAGGAGACAGAGGGAAATAGAAAAGGTGTAGACCACATGTTAGCTCTTGCTACTGGTAGAATTGATGATAGAGTCATGGGACATTGCTATTTTTGAGTGGAATGATTTGTGTTTCTGAATTGAAACGGTCACGGAGGAAATCTACAGACCCCGAGGGATTAAACTTCTGGTCTATTAATTGTCAGCCACGAAGGAGCAGTCTGACATTGCTGAAGTTTTAAATAAATGTCTGTTGGCATTCATAGAAGTTATTAGGTTATTTGTCGTTTAACACATTCATTCAGTTGTGGGAGCAATGGGGCTCATAATCGCCATTGGAACTAAGCCAACGCACGATTCAACTTTTTATTACCCTTTGCCATACTATTATTCATAATGTATTAGACACAACCTCGTAGTTCTTTCGCGTATCAAGGTCATGATCAACGTTGACAACACGGTGGACCCAACACCGCACCCTCTTCCTTTCAATATTATTACCGACATTTATTCATCAAGCATCCCAGTGTCGTCGATCCAATTAACATCTTCCGAACCCGCGTCAAAAGTATTCTCTATCGCGAGTCGGCCCATCCAGATGATGAAATCGAGAGCGAAAGGTGGAAAAACCACCCCGCCTCTACCTCCATGGCGATGGAGATCGTCTCGACATCCGCAAGGAACGCTCCAGCGGGAAGAAAAGGACACGGAAGAGAATCAACGAAGGGACAAAGGAGGTATAAACGAATAAGTAGCAAGAACGGAATCAGACGTTGGGAACAGTAAAAGGGCGAGGGGAAGTTGGCCGGAAATCGGCGAAAAGATGGAAAGAGCGGAGCGCCGGCGAGATATCAGACGCAGAAAGTGAAGGTGGCTGGCGAGACGCGAAGGAGGGTAGATAATTAGACAAGAAACACAGACACGCACACGCTGCCTTTATCCCCGTCTCTCTTTGCGCCGCTCGACTTTCTCTGTTCGGCTAGGGCCCGTATCCTCCTTAATTAAATATAAGCGCCGGCTTACCTCTGCCCCTCAAACCTTACCGCCCGAGCCAGTTGTCTCAGCCCCAGCACCATCCCCCTTCCCAGCCCCTGTACCCCCGTTCTCGCGGTACAAGGTACTCCATGCTTGCACAAATTCAGCGGAGGCGCACGAACATGGTCGCGTACACTTCTGCAAACGCGAGGGAAGCACCACAGACGCATGGCACACGTACGCGTGCGACACGCGCCGCGTCGCTTCCATCGTCACGCAATTACAGCGTGGGGGGTCGGAGCACGGTTACGGAGGTCACACGCGGGACAGAGAGCCCAGCCACCCTCTCGCCTCGATGGTAACGCGCGAGAAGACTGATGCGACGCCCGATCATACAACGGCAGAGTGGAACAAGGAAGGGCTATAATCGTTTTAAACGATCGCGCCAGGCCTGATTAAGGATCGTCGATCCTCTTAGCGGCGCCACCGATGGAACGACCCCGCGGGCTTTACGGTGTTAAGTGACATCGCCAGGGGCACTGGATGCTATTAGTTTGTTTTATTAAAAGATATTTACGGCGGGTGGGGATGGTTTCAGTTGGCAATTCTGTGACGTGGGGTTTCGCGCGGGAAAGGCGATTTGCAAATTTATTTTGCGAAAGCCGCGGTGCGATACTACGGTTACAATGATGGCAGTTTGTAGGAGCGGCTGTTTGTTCGACTGTGAAGTCGGGTAACATCGCGGAGGGCGGAGAATAGTTGTTTGGTTTATTGGGTGATGCTTTTGGTGCGAGGGGGAAGGGTTGATTTAAACGTCGTGTGTAGGAAGGATGAACGAGGATTTGGAACTTTGTTTTGTGAATTTGTGAAATTTGTTTTGTGAAATCAAAGTGGGTATTCAAAGCTGTGGAATTTTCTGATTGTGAAGGTAAATGGCACTAGTGGAGTGAATGGATTGTTAGTTTGTCGGATTAGAAAATTTGGAAAAATACGACTTTGAAATTTGATGAGTAGATTAATAAAAGAAAAAAGACAAATAGGGATGAAAAATCTGAACCTACAATATTAATATGAAGCTTCAGGGATTCATGGAATTGACTACATTACACTACAATATTTACATGCAATTATCTCTGCTGGATCCTGTATAATGAGAAAATAAAGTAAGAGTTAACGAAACTACTTCTAATTTCACACAAAGTTTGCATTACTGACTCTGAATTCTATCACACATTAATGACATCAAACTTCCCACAGCTTTCCACAAAAGTCTTCGAAATTATTGAGCTATACTACTTTTATTCAGATACATCAAACCTTTCTCTGCGTTACGCAGAGAATTAGGATTCGCAGAAGATTACAAATTACCCCCGTTTACGGTACGTAACTTGCGATTCCTAATTCCGCCTGAATTGTTGGACGGTACCGCCGTCGACTCGGTGGTAACAACTATTTTAAACTTACGAGGTCCGAATTTCTGCCGCTGACCGCGACGTCTCGCGTTGCTGACCCCCGCGTTGGTATTAAACGCATTTCCGCTGTAATAATTGCGATCGATCGGTTTGAAATTGAACCGGCCCGAGACATTTCCGTTCTTGCGATATGGACTGAACGTCGAATTGATATTGATGTTTCGTATTTTCGTGTAGAAATCGTGACTGCTGGTCGAGGCACGATTCTCACCGATTGAATTACTTATGAAGCCACCAGCATCCGTGTCGTCACTGGCTTTCCTTCGCTGTCTGTCCCAATTTAAAGTTAGTGGCCACCGCTTGTGCATCGTGAATGCATTACGAATCCCCCCATTAGAGCCTCCACGGAGGCCACCCGCTTGCCCTAATCCTGTAAAGCTGTACCTCGTTTCTTGCTGCTGATAATCCTCGGCTCGGTGACTTGCAATCTCTAAAACCAAACGACCGAATGAACGAATGTATTTCTCAAACGCGTTTAACAAACACCAACTCCACGAATTACCTGCTCTGACCAGCGGCTCGAGGAAGCTCTCGATAGACCTCTTGTTGCTGCTCAACGAATCGTAGATCCTGCGCAAGAGTTTCTGATAGGCGCTCTTGCTGTGATACTGCCCGGGTAGATCCACCGGACTGGACAACACAAGGTCAGTGAAGTTCGCGTTACTCGAGCTGTCAGCAGGTACCACGTGCACCAAGTGCTTCTGTCCGAACTGATCGGTCCCGAGGATCAACTTTGGCATCATCTGGTTCATCCTACTTATCTCGCCCTCGTTGAAGACCACAGGCGTCGAATCGTTCTGCTTGTCCACGGACGTCACTTGAGCATGCTGTCCGCTGGAATTCCTTAAACTGTCCTGCGTCACGGTGGTCTCGGTGCTGGGCGCCCTGGTTGTATCAACATTTGCTGGTGGATCGCTTCCAGAAGGCTGCGCAGGATCGGTCCCGTTGCTCCGTCCTCCAGACACGCGTCGCTCGGCCAGCGAGTTCCTCTCGACTAGCCTCCAGAAATTAGTGGACTTGCGCCCTTGCCCCGAGAAATTGTCCTCGAGGTTCCCGTAAGCGCTCCCGCTACCACTGTAGCCAGGTTTGTCGCTCAAGTACGCGTCCAGGTCGCTCTGAGTGGTCACGTAGACGTACGATCTCGGCCAGAGAGCGTTCATGTGGTAGCTGCCGTCGATCTGAGGGATTATCGTCAGCTGAAGATCGTGTCGCTGCGGCCCATGGGACGGGAGCCTCTTGATCCTCCGTAGCACCCACTTGAGGGTGGGCTGCGTGTGCCCCATGCACGCG
Organism: Andrena minutula; assembly: GCA_929113495.1. NCBI lineage: Eukaryota > Metazoa > Arthropoda > Insecta > Hymenoptera > Andrenidae > Andrena > Andrena minutula. The sequence goes on from OV815993.1 coordinate 4,571,950, forward strand.
TCGCAGTCAATACACCCCTCCTGGCACAGCAGCCAGTTGCCGTTGGGCAGATAATAAACGTCGCCACGCGACAGCACGACGCTGGCCATGTAGTTCGTGACCGTCGGGAACGGGCCACCGTAAAACGGCGCCTCCAGCAGACGTCTGTACAGGTCGTTGTTGCCCGGCGGCGGTGACGAGATCGTCTTGAACACGAACTCGCGGAGTATGTGCTCCCAATACGGTGGCAACTTAGATGATTGGCTCCCCCGCGCCATCGGGACTTGACGTTTCTGCTGTCTGTAGCTAGCCAGGCAGCCCGTGCAGATTAACAACTGCGACAAGAAAGTCGATGGTAGACACCATTCTAGGTGAGAGTTTGACAGATAAAGGCTCTATGTGTCCTGGGACAATGGATGAATTTGTTCCGTCGGGGAGTACTCAGTACACAGCTTCGTAGGGGATGGGGAAGGATCCTTGGAAACTATTAAAGCCTCGCGATAGATTTCCAGGGGAACAAAATCGAGTTTAGGGATTTACGTTTCTTTTGGTGTTTCTTAATAATTACTATATACCACTTAGTAGCTTCTATAGTCACAGAAATGAAAAAGCATGTTGCGAAGAAGGAAGTAGGGAGAGTTCCCTTCACGCTGGACAGCACCTTATCGAACAGTAGCTACCTATATCTGTGATATTTGAAACGCTAGCGAGCTGTTATTCCGCGTAAACCGTAGAGGGGATAGAGAAAGCAAAATTAGGCTTCGACACGATCCCGTCGCGTGTGCATAGCTAAGGAGATTGATGTAATATTATTTCTTTCTTCTTACTTGAGGGAAATTTTAAGTGTCCGGCATTAGGGAAACTCCCATATTAATCGTAGAATCAGATTCTACTCACCATCACCATCGAAACAAGATTCCACTGTGACGGATTCATGCTTCCCTCCGTTTAATCGCACTGACATTGACAAGGAATCCGACGAAAAAGGAATGGAAGGGAGTTGGTAGCGCGTAGAGGTCGGTCCAATACGTCCCGCACCTGACGGACGACTGAATCATGGAAAAGATGAACAACTCCTGGTATCGAACGGGCAACGGCTAGAGATCCTAGCACAGATATCAGGATACCGTCAAGAATGCTGACATTACTCACGGCTAAACATTCGGCCAGTGATCAAACAGCGTAACTCAAACACTGGCCAGATCGGTTTTATCGTAAGTAACTCTAGAACGTGGTGTGCAAGATGCGTTTGAAAAATTGTGGGAATATAGTTCCTGTGCTGGCGGTGGCAGAAATTATTTCTTAAAATTATTATTTAATGTTATTCATTAAAATGTTTTCTGCGAAGATTTCGGACATTTTAAAATCGGAAAATCATAGTTGTGTTTTTATCGAGATTATTTGCTATTTACATAAACGCGCTGCAAGACAAGTTCAAAGTTCATCTCACAAGTCTACATAAAAGGCCAGTAAGTCATTTTGAAACAGCAATAATTATGCTTAAGTGCGGGAGATATCATGGATTTAATGATTCGTGTGTTTGCACTTTTATGGTATTAAAACTTGGAAGAAAATTAGAATTTAACACTTATTTTATGAATTTCTAATTATTTCATGCAATTTCACACAATTTGTTCGAAATATTGTATAGGTACCTATGTATATCAAATATGTCTAACGCAAATAGGGATAAAGTAACAGAATATGAAAAGGAAAAGAGAAGTTGCGTGGACTTTAATGCCAGAGCTGATGGAAACTACCAGTAAACGTGAATTAGTAGTTTTCCGTATCGCTGATGTAAATACTAGCGATCGATGAGCGCGTTGACCGTATCGCGTAGACGCCACCAACTATCGACAGCGTCATGCAGTGGTCGTCTGGTAAAATATGTATCGTCACGGGATAATCTACGTTTTGATCGTGAATTTGTTTCTACTCCGCGGTAGGAACCACCTGTCACGTGCAGTCAGACAAACGGTTCTACCATGCAAAGAACGGAACGCGATGAATTATCGTTTCATTAAACATGACACGCCGGTAACGCAATACACGACATACGTTATTGAGAACGCATGCGTTTACATTAAACTCAACGATCGCTATATTTTACACTGGGAAAAGTATGCTTTCCACAATAATCGTTCCACCTTTCTTCAATTACGATGCAATGTCATTACATTGTGTGATATGATTTCCCTCTTATTATTTATAAATCAGTTGTAATACTTTACTGGCCATAAAGTGCCTATAAAAATACTTTGTAATATTTTCTGAATGTAGATTTCGAAGAAATTTCCTGTTAGCAGTGCTTAAGAATATTTCAGACCGAAATTACATTTATTACTGTTGTCATAAAGTAACGAAATTGAAAGGCAGATTTCAAATTACGTTTCAGAAAGTGAACTTAGTTACCAACGACACTTGTGGAGCCACCTTCCGGTGGCTCGTGGGTGTCAAACAGGGGTGAGAAAAGCGATTTTGGGGAGATTAAGACCTAACTGGTGGTAAAAGTAGGAGGCATGCTCTCAGATTCTACCCAGATACCACAGACGAGGTATAGGATAGACCTATCACCATATGGATGTTCGTGTCGCCACCTAAACTGTGTTACCGATCCATCACTTGAGGGCTGAATGTAGTGGCACCGACGAGGTATAGGCTATACTTCGTCGATAGTTTTACCACAGACCAGGTTCGTCGATGGTCTTAGGACCCCCAAACCGGTGACACAAAAATGTATTGTTTGATAGGTCTATCCTATATCTCATCTGTGCAGATACCTCGAACTTGCAGACAGCAAATAACCGGCTATTGATAACAAACGTTTTATCACAAGCAAAGTGCAGGTCAGACCTATGGAAATTTGAATTTCACGAGTTGAAATACCGACTTCGTGAAAAATCAATGTTTCTGTGTAGCGCTATATGTTTAAAAATATTGACTCTACAGTCTACATACATTTATCGAAGCATTACACAAATAGATACAGCATATGATAAATTATAATTCCAAACTATTGTGAAAGATAGCGCTGCAATGGAACAAAAGTAAAACGCTACATGTTCAAAATGACATGTATGAATGACGTTTCAAACTAGTAGAAATACGGAGCAGCTGTAGGCATATCGATAGAATTCTCATTTCTTTCTTTTTTTTTTAAATGCAAACTCTGAAAAATTGCTCAGTGAGACAGGATGTCGGCGAAAGCCGCGAAACCGGTGGCGCAATCCCCGACTTCGACTCCTGTGGCTAAGGACGTAGCCAGTCTGCAGGTTTCCTTGCCTCAGATGTTGGACCTCGCGTTAGGAACGCCGGAGGTAAAGAGATTTCTACAGTGGTGCGAAATAACAGACGATTTTAAGGACGTCGTTTCTCGTTCGTGTCTAGATTGGAGCGGTGAACTTGAACATCCTGCACAATTTCCTTCACATTGTGCTCCATCAGATAAATTTGCGAACGACGAAGGTCGAGTACCGTGGCGACGACGCGAACCGAATCAAAGTAGGACGGCTAATCAATATCGAGTACCTTGTAGGAGTTTTGCGCAATTATATTATCCATGAATTGGATTGATTTTAAAGCTCGTATTACGAAGGAAATTGAAATAATTGGCGTATATCAGTGCGATATCATTGCTCTACGTTTTCAGACGATGGTAACATCTTTGAAGCCAGGACCATCGCTGTATCTCCAAGAATATAGTATCACCGATGGTTCCGGCGATGTGAAGCATCGTGTTGACACTACCGACGCCATAAATGTCGACGTAGTAACGGATGGTAATGAAACATACAGTGCTAAGAATAATGTTAAGTAGCTGTAACAAAAATTTCATACGAATAAAATTATTAACTTTGTAACTTGGAGGATCTCCAAATGAACGTTCTCTATTTACCTTATGCCAAAATGGATAGTAAAATCATTGCCAAAATTGTGAGAGAGCGATAAACTGAGGAAATGTTTTTGGAAAATTATATGCAGAAGGTGTGGCCGAAGAAAGCAGCCAGACAGATGTGGGGGTGAAAAAGACAAAAGGTACGAAACAGCAAATTGGGCCTGGAGCAGAAGGTGCACAGGAAACTGTTATCTACATAGAACCGGTCATCGATGGTGTTGCTCCTACTGCATTGGGATTTAAACGCCTAGAGCAAACTGTTAGCAATATTTTGCATTTTAAATATTAACAAAAAGACATTGATTTGCTTGCCATACCCCTTTACCATTTATCATTCTTATTTGGTACGATGTCTAAAGGTTGCTTGGAATGGTTTCTCAACTAATAACATGTACATACATACAGGTGAATGAGCTTCAACAGCGTTTTCAAGCACTGACGGAGTTAACAACGAACCCAGAGCTTATCGAACGCCTCAAGGGTAAAATGACCGATCCTTTGACCGACGTTTGGCAGATTATTAATATAACGAAAAGATTGGACGCTAGTGAACAAGGTATTGATAAGGTATAGCTGCATTGTTTTGATTGTTCTTTAATCTGCGTAAAGCTGAAGTATATTTCACTTTACGTGGAGCTATTTCAAGTTTCTTATTCTTAACTCATGTGGAAACTACATTCCTGGTAGCGTCGGATATATTTGACGTACACGAAAGACCTTTATATCGAACGGTACCGATATAGCACTACGAAAATAATCCTTGCAGTTGACAACAATGGTGCAAGATGCGATCAAAGGTGGCACGGATGTCCCAGTGGAAGGCTCGTCGCAGTTCGAAGATAGGCTAACAAACTTAGAAACTGCTCTCAACAATTTGGACCAGACGGTCAAGAATTTGCAAGTGATTGCCAGCGTAGACGGAGAGGAGGAGGAGGAAATGGTTGCTTACAAGGAGACGCAACAGCCGTCACAACGAATTTCATTGACCCAGCTTCTAGGAGGGATAAATGTTGCAGAAATGCACAAAGCCGTGGAAACTTTGCAAGCGGAAGTCTCGCAAATACGTGGTGAATTGAACAATCTAAGAGGACAAACTGGCACTGGTAATTCGTCTTATACATTACATAGCTGTTATACATAATTTATTATCCTGCAAAATTTATCTTTCAATGAATTATTGGAAGCAGACGAAGCATGCACTGCGTCAATGTTTTTAAGCTTTCTGTCTTATCGAGAGAAAGTTTCTATGGACACAATTAATATGTCACTTTTTGGAACCTGCGGTGAATATGTAGCAAATATTTTGTCATGTTTTTTTATTGTTGGAATTCAGATTCATTGAGTACGCATTTATATACGCATTCATTGATATTGCATAAGAAACTTGAAAATTCGGCACAAAAATTAACGCAGAGACTCCAGCGACACAGAGATCAGCAGTGCAGCAAGAGGAGCAAACTGAGCCAGCGAAACAGGAAACACAACAAGCTAAGGTACTAGAAGACGCAAAGATGGCAGAGGAAACAGAAACCGCAACTCCTAAAGAAACAGTGGCCGCAACTCCTAAAGTTCCGACACCCGAGGATGCAACACAAGAGAAGGGAGCCGCTGTGGAAGCCGAAGGAATAGACTCAGACACGCTGACATACATCAACGAACGCCTGACAAAATTAGAGAAAGATGTAGCGTGTCTAAACGAGAAGGTAGACAGTGCACCCCCGGCTGGGACTACTGGAAGCGCCGAACTGGACGATTTAGTCTCCAAGATTCACGGAATCCAGGCTGACATGGAGAAACTGAACCAAACCGCTGATCACCTGATCGACGATCGAGAAAATCGCGAGGTTCATCTTAACGTGAGTAGCAGGCTTCTTACGAAAAATACTTAGGTAGCTGATATTTGAGTGATAGTCGGTTGATATTTGAAATAAACTTTGGATATGGACAAATTGTCTATCCCTTCCAATTTTTCTGACATCAATACTGACTCAACCGAGTGAGTATCTCTGAAATATCAGTCACAATGCACAAAAGTGTCTCACGCAAGATAAACCAGCTTCCATTCGCTTTTAACGCTACTCCTAACGAACAAAGATTCCGTTACTCCTCCACAGGCTCTGCTGGAGCAAGTGGAGCTTCTGAAGACGATAAAAGCAGACAGGGAGGATCTTGAGGATGCTCTAGCCGACAAAGCTGACGCCCAGGCAATAAACAGAAAGGTGAAACCATCTCAGGCTCTGATAGATTTAAGAATAACGACAAATGGGATAATGATTTACAGTGGAGGGTGTTTTCTTCAGGTGTCTTATGACCAATTCGACGCCGCTTGCGACGACCTTGCTCAAGGCCTGGAGGATGCAATTGGGAAATTGGGAAAACAGGAGACGATTTGGCAGCAGTCGCTGGATGAGGTGCAGAGGGAGATTGAAGGTAAAGTGGACAAGATAGAAATCACACCGTTGAAGGATTTCGTTCACACTCGGCTGAAGACGCTTCAGGAGAAGCTGAAGAACGTGGCGCAAATGAGACAGGAGTCTGAAGCGGCTGGATCGAAGAAGATGCTCAGGTGGAACTGTACTTCGATCGAGCAGAGGATTTACCTCCTAAGACTGTGTTGCTAATGTTATGCGCGATTAGGGACGTCCAGTGCATCTCTTGCGACAAGAACGTCGTGATGAAGATGGAGGATGCAAATAAGTTCAGAGTGGAACCGTTGCCCTGCAGCATGAGCATGAAGCCGTATCTGACCTACGAATTGGATCAAGTTAGGAAGCAACACAGAAGATTGCCTCACAGCAGAAATATGATTCAATTTGAGGCAGCCGTGCAGGAGGAGTCGAAGAGGCAGAAGAGCGCGAGATCAGACACACTTGTAAAGACTCCTAGGTAAGTCCGTGGGCAAAGTAGATTATATGTCTTGCGATATTTACTCAGCACTACTACTTACTGTTAGTACTTATTCAATAATGTTCCACGTTATGATAACACTGAGGACACTCATAAAAATCTTCAGAGGCAAAGTTACATCGAGAAACTTTTATTTTCACATTGTTCGATCCTGGTTCCTGAAATTCTCGTAGATTACAAATAATTTTATGCATGATTCTCTGCAATTTGGTTGCACTAGAAGGTGCTCCACGTATACAGAAAATTAATTTCCCTGTGAACACACGTTCAATTGATAGAGATCACCAGGTCAATCGTTACTGCGGCGGAAGTCACACGGTTACGACGCCTCAGCAAAGAGTAATGCGAATGGGGCACTACCTCACTCAATGGGGACCGGAAGTGGTGCAACTGACGGAAGGAATGGTGAAAGGAACGGACGGTAGGATGTACAGGAGCCGACAAATGCTTGGGAAATTCGATGTCTGTGGACCTGCGTATTGCGAAGGTTTTGCTGAAGAAGCTCCATCTTCGGTAATTTGTTTATTCCCAGTGTATTTTGTAGTCTGGGAACTAATTGAAGTAATTGTAACTCTGGAACGACCATCGCAGGCTACTCCACGACGCAAGAGTGCTGAGACGCTGAGTTCCGCTGTTTCAAGTAAGTTTAGAATACTTATTGATACAGTACAACTTCTTTTACAGTGAAAATATTAATTCCATTTATGTTACCTTATTTTACTCTGTATGTATGTAATAATTGAAAGCGAGAACCTATTTATGTGAATGGCAATTAAGGGTTTATAAATTTCGCGATAAACGGTTCAATGTTGTGTTAATCGATTTTACAGAAAAAAGAAGCATGAAGAAGTTTGCCAAAGAGGCCAGTAAAGAAGCAATAGAGAAGGTAAAAAATAGAGTATTTCAGTTGCATGTAAATTGAAATAATACTTGCTGAGACTTAAAGCAGGAACAGACTGTTATCACGTCACATGAACTCACGTCACGGGCAAAAAGTGTGCGGTGTCGTTTTACTTACTTGTTCTTTGAAAAACGACACCGCACATTTTTCGCCCATGACGTGAGTTTATGTAATAGCACGTGAGTTCACGTGGCGTGATGATTTTTACCGTAAAAACGGTGCCGTATATACGAATTCCGTGTATGTGTGAAGCGGAGCTTATAGTTCAGTGTTTACAGATCTCAGAAACAGCTGCAGTAGAAACAGAAGATCCTATGTCAGACGCGACACCGATCGACCCACTCATGGACGATGATCGTAGCGTTCCATACCGCGATGAGGAAATTGAAGAAGGCGATTAACAACCCTGTAATCGCGGAGTACAAGATTTGTGAAACTACTTTTCTCAAATTATCCTAAAGACTTGTATTTCATAAGATCAATTATAAGAAAGTACACGATGTAACGTATAGAATATTAAAAAGATCCGTGATCAAACATTACATTCGTCTTTTTCAATGTTGCCTACTCTTCATTTCTCACATTATACTACAAACATTAATTTCACACAAGGAGTAGTGAAATTTAGTTGTACCACTCCCCACTCTGACGTGGTTAATGAATTATAGTCGCTGAAAAGTCACACAATTCCATGGAATCAATTCACGAGGTTCTTGTTTTGTTAAATGTTTTATTATTAAGAGGGAGTTTCGGAGTACACAAGACTATCTAGTGAAGTCGATTTGGAACATCGGTGGTCTGTCATGCTAAAACAAAAATACTGGATCGCACCACGTGATTGCGACCGCACTAGATCGCTCCTCGATTATTGCACATCACACCGTTTGAGATCCGTTTACATAAACAGAGTGTACACAGCGCGCTCGATAATGTATGTATGTGTGTATGCATGTATGTATGTATATATCGGACTTGCTCGTATCTCGATCCACTTCCGATCTCACCGGTATATTGTTGTACCTTCTATATATTATATATAAAGTACTACGCGCTATTAGTATCTGGTAATAATATATATTTATGTATATTTATATATGTATAGTACGTATATTATTGTATACGTCCGAGCTAAATGTCTACCGTCATAGAAATTTCAAGGTACAGGAAGTATCTACAAGTTTAGAGTCTACCACATAATTTACGACTGACTTGTTTTCGTTTGGTAAATGGGGCGTTTAATCTACGTTACGCTAATCACTATAGAGATAGAGATTACCATGAATTTACCATTCTAAACGATCTTACGGGTTAAAATCAACGGTATTACACGAAACCATCACGTAAGATCTTAACGACACAATGCAATAAATAGAATGTCAAATAAATATATATTTATATATAATATGTATATATAGTATATAGATTATACCTTTTCGTAATCATTCGTTAGGAGGGGGACAATATAATGTCTTAAACATTAACATGGATATGCATTATCGATTACAGTTAATAATACTGGCAGCTTAAAGTACAACGTGTATGTTTGTGTGTGTGTGTTTTCTTGTCTGTATGCACGTGTGTATCAGCGTGTACGTGTATGTATATTACGCTCAACCTAAAACGCGGGAGAACGGTAGAGAATGCCGAACGTAACGTTGGGAACTCGCATGAAATCGACGTAATAAAATAAAAATATACGTTACGACTAGTATCACGTTCGCGTATGATCTCAATTGAAACCGGACCAACGAATAGTACGAATCCATGACAGCCAAATTAAGTGATCCTACCTCGATATACCGTGGCACTCGCTACGCGTCTCGTGGTTCCTCCAACGTTCGCCGACAGAGCACAGTTCGCCCTATAACTAATGGGAATGCTCGGTTACACGCACACTGGAACTGCAGTTCGGTACCTCGAAATAATTATTGTAACACCACGGACGTCTCTCGTGTCGCGACTGATAGCGCGTCGTTGCTGACTACCCGATAATAATATAATAGCCGCTTAATAATTACCGTTACCGTTATCGTTAATTACTATTACTATTATTAATTAGTAGTATCAATATTATTAGTATTATTATCGTTACCATAATCGTTACGTACGAGAATATTGCACACGGCGACCAACAGACACGGTTAAAGGGAACTAAGTAACAGATCACAGGTGAAACTAGGCTATCTCTGTAACAAATTCATATCACATGAAAAAATATGTATCGGTTGCCTCCACTCGCAAAAATCTCCCAAAAAATAAGAGACTGTCGGACGGATGACTCGGCTGACGAGCCATCGATGATTCGGATTGGCTGACCTCGATCGTCCATCGTTCACCAACAAGCTCTCCTTATTATCACCCCATTCTGCTCTCGATTGGTCAGCCCCAGGGACCAAAGAGCAACGTCTCCCAGTCCAATTCACCATCCTTATCATTCACATTCGATTTACCAACGTAAAGTAACTGTCGATCAACTTGGCGGTCTGAGCCTAATCGCTTATCAACGACGACGAGCAACTGAAATCCTCACTAAAATAATTACGCGAGCATTTTATCAACGAAGTTTGGCATTGCGGCCACGGCAATGCACCGCGTTCCACCTTCGACCCTCTTCGTATCCACTCATTCTCTTCATGTTCTTCCTCGCACGGAACGAAAACACACGACTTAGCTGTTCTTTGGCTTCCAGCTCTGTCGTAGAGGCCACGCTGGCCAGCTACGCGGGTATTTAAATCTAAGTACGCATTACACCAGCACGCTGCTGGATTATCAGCTTGTAAGACAGCGACTCTGATCCCATCGATAGTTTCTTACATGGAACCCGCGACGGCCACGTCCACGGGCACAAGGAACAACCATTTTCCACGAATCCATTCGTTTAAAAAACAAGGACCCGTCTCTCGGCCAACAAACACTCTTACATTCCTTCACATCCTTTGAAATCTTCACTGGAAACATTTATTTCCTCTTTTCTGTGTAGCTCGCACTTTCCCCCCCTCTATCTCCTCGAACACTTCGCTTCCTGGCAATCATACTTTTATAAAATCCACTTTACAGCTCGGTCGGGTGCAAGGAACGGAATGTTGAATCCACTTGGCGAAAATAAAGTACGCGCGCCTCGACCGAATGGCAAGATTCGCGCGATAGTTTTCTGGGGAAGACGAGACAGATCCATAAACGTTAGTGACTATGCGAAATCCTTTGCAGCTTCGCCGCTTTAGACCAACCGATAACGTTCAAGCTGGAGCTAATAAAGCTCTGCTTATCGATGTAATCGCGAAGGGATCACGCGAACGGGCAAGATTATACTCGAGGTCGCTCGTTAAGCCTACAGAAACCTTTCACTGGTTACGCTTTGTACTGTATCATCCCCGACTGCCGGCTCGTTCTCTCACGCCTTTGTCTTTCCTTCGACTGTCCTCCGGAAGATCGGAAAGCTTCTCGTAACGATCGCGTGAAATGACCAGACGAAAAATGGAAATACTATGGAAGTGCCGGTGTTAAAAGGTCTCGCACAAGCGTCGCGTCCTATTGATAATGCTCCAGCCATACAACCATTGTTCTCTGAATAAACGGGATATCAAAAAGTAGGAGCGCCTTAAACAGCGCTACGGTAGATGCGCTACAAAAGCTGGGCTATTACTGGATGCAGAAGACACATGTGCTCGGCACCGCGTATCGGAAGACGGTTCACGCTGAAGTGACGGACCATTTCCGGTATACTGTCGAACGGCTTGCTGAACTGGCCCAGGATGTACGCGTTCAGCTCCTCGTTCTTCTGGATACGCATGTGCATGAAGCCACGGGCGCTTCTGCAAATTCAGCACAGAAATGTGTTTAGTCGATTAAAGATGGACTTTGAAGTACAGTTGAAGCAATTGATCATATCTCTAGCAAGCAAATTACTTGTGCAAAATACGTTGACAATGTACGCGTTTGCATATTTGCATAGATAAAATGATATAGTAGAGGGAAACTTTTAGGAAAAAGGGAATAATGTTATGTTTAAATCGTTTTGGACAGTATAAATGTCCTTCAAGTCTTTTAAGATTTTCTGGTTTAAAGAAACAACTAGTACAAGCTTCCGTGTTTGTCATTTAAATTGATTAGCTTGAGAGCTTTGCGAAAAAGGGGAGTGAAAGAGATATTGCGACGTATCAAGGTTGCGAACTAAGGGCATAACTCACTTCAACGACAAAGAATAATCTTGTTTGGTCGATTCGCTGTTCCTCACCAAATAACTTCCCTCCCTCAGAAGTCGTAGGACAGCTTCCGCCTCGATTCTCGTGATGGAGCCGTGGTACCATCTGCAACCAAAGCACGAAACGGGAATTCAATTTGCTTGGGACACAAACAAATCACGATAACGACACTTCTAAATTTTTAACATTTCATGCACAAACATTAAATAAAATTTTGGTTACATAAAACAAACATTGCAAGGAAAACAGAAGTTGGTCTATGCATTACAGAAGTGAGAAAGCTTTTAGAATCTAACGGAGTCTAAACGTCCTGTAATCTCATATTTCGGCTAATTTTCTCAACTCCTTGAATTTTACCCACAGTGCCTGTGACTTAGAATTAGAATGTAAATGAACCCTGAATCCTCTAAACAAGGTAGTAGAGGAATATCTTCTCCGCACTGCGTGAGTCGCGACAAGGAGACATCGTGCTGTCGTGGACGAACTTGGAATGCTTGGCAAGCCAATAAATACCAAGAACGCACCCTTGTCTCTCGAGAGGGAGGTCCACGTCAACCAGGTCGGCGGATCCACGGGCGGTGTTAATCTCCAGTGGCAATCCAAGACTCAGGCCTCCTGGCTTCTTCAGCCCGAGTTGACCAACGTTCCCGATGCCGTTCGTCCCGTTGCCAGCGTCCAGATTCAGCGTCATCTTCGGACGCGCCAGACCGCCGCCTGAAATGAGTCATGCGACGGTTAGACGCCGCGATATTCCCCGGGGTAAACATCGATTATACTGGTATACGCGTAGACGCGAGGAACATCCCCCCTGTCGCACATTTTATGGCAACCCCCTCGCGTAATTGGAACAAATCGGGCCTGCGTTCCGCTAAGATTCACGGCGACAGCAATCGTATCCCTGTCGATACACGATGACAGCGTTCGAGTGACGAAGGTGCAGGCGACAATCGAGTGGAGGGAATTGCTCCAGGAACGATTTATGCAAAAGATTTTGGAATTAATGCAGCGCTATTTGTTTTCTTTGCAATTGGAGTTAATGCTTTCGATGAGATGGTACTGTGTGCTTTGGAGTAGGTGGAAGTTGATAGCTATTCTCTTTACAATTTATATAAAAGTTTGTAGAATTTTTAAGTTAGTAGTATTAATAAAATTGAAAGTAAGAGGAAGTTTGTTTATCAAGAGAGATGACAGAACACGAAGACGATTGACTTTTCGATGCTATGTAATCGTAATTGGCGGGGAATAGTACTTCCTTCAGCGAGGAGACAATCGACCGTGACTTTGAACGCGGCTTTGTCGCGGTATGATAATGGAACGTCTCGTGCTCGTCGATGGATAGCCCGAGTGCTTTCACTCGGCAGAAACAATACAATCGAAACTCCTACCACGAATTTTTCCCCCTCCAGACAGAGCACACCAGCCAGGACCGAGTCCTACCGACTCTCGAAAGTTTTCGCCCCACCGCCACTTAAGATTCGTGCGGAAATTACGAGCATTGTTTCCTTGTGCACAATGTAGCTCTAGGAGCAGTAAACAACAAGCTACGACTATTTCCCTCCTTCTGGATCAATGAAAGAGAAATCTCTACCAACAATACAAGGCATTACATTTATTAAAGCTGATAAGGCTCTAAGGGGACTCCGAAGGAAATTCTACGAGAAAGAAATTATAATTTCTTTGATAAAATTGTAAATGATAACCAGAAATTTGTGAAGCAAAGTGGAAATATAATTTTGATATTATCCTCAGATTACTTTAAATACATTTGGAATAAGAATTATAGGAATATTCCTTTCTTGATAAGAAAATTTTGAAGGAGTTTAAGTTTCAAAAAGTGCTGTAGCTATGCAAACTTCTTGAGCAGTGACGATAAGTCTGACTGGAAGGTCCAGAAAATATTATGGATACTATTTCAAGAGTAGAGACAGCGTTCTACTCACAATTCCTGTGTCATTATCAAATTCTATCCAATAACTGACAGTATGAAAGGTACTTCAAAGCATTATCCATCGCGTTTCATACAACTTACATCAACGATGAATTTTATCTTTGAAGGAGTAGGAAAGTATCTCCCTTCGTTCAGCAGTCCACCGAGAATTTATAAATTTCACTAAGTAAATACTTGGTGGCGCCCATCAAGCGTTAGCGTCAATATTATTACACCCTCGCGAAAGTTCGTGGATGATAATCGACGGAAGGGCCCGCCGTTCAAGAAAGTGCCTCTGCGGCCGCGAGGTAATTTCATTTGTTGGGCGCAATCTCTTAGCGGCCGACTTTTGGAAGGTCGCATGATCCAGGTACGACAGAATTGCTCTGACAGGTGTAACACCGTGTTAGCTTTCTTCGGGGCTAACGCGTTCAGAGCGCTTTGTGCGGCCGCCCGAAAGGATGTTCTTTATACATTATGGATGAGACCGTGTACTTTGGGATTTAAGATCGCTGACTTTCGCCGGGCCTAACGCAATAAATGTTTCAGCTGAAAACAGCGAGGACGCCTGCTTTTAATATAATTCTCTGGTATCTCTTCTAGCGACACATAATACCCCTCTGAAAAGAAGGAACGACATTTATGAAGTGAGAATTTATGAAGTTAGAGCCTCTTCTCGTTAACGGAAAACGTTTCATAATTTAAAAGTGATAAATATTGCCCGACGCCTCGAAGTGGCATGGAATTGGCAAGAACGACACTGCAGATCAGCAGAACTCGCTTCATTTGAATTTCACACCGGACTGTTTGTTCACGAACGATCGCCAAGCAGCGCTCCATTAAGAATGTCGACGATATAAATCGCTCCGGTGCGTGCAGCACCGAAGGAAACTCTCGAAAGGCCGTATCCACGCTCTTTTCCGGCTCGCCTGACTGGGCACGCGTTTCAAGCATAGTTAAACATTAACGACGAGAAGGCAACTGCCCACTACTCTCCGAGATTGCCCGTGTCTGTATTATTAAATTTAATCCAGCTGTACGGTCGACTCGATTTATCTGCCCGAATTTCACCTTTCCTCTTTCCCTCAATGACAGAGGGAGCGAAAGTTTCCTTCTGTTTCCTGCGAACTGGGGGTGCGCTCTTCTTCCTGCGAACAACATTCTACCGACGCAGGAGATTTTCCACTTGACACCCGCACGCTTATTTCCTCGTTTCCTTCGCGGGCTGTTTTAATATCCGTCTCAGACGGAGATACGTCTCAATCAATTTCTTCTGCCTCCTCTCCATCCAAGCCCAGCCGTCCCGCGGGAAATGCGAGCAGAGGAGGCGAGTGCGTTCGAGCAAAACACGCTAAGGCGACTCCAGTATGCGAATAAGTATCTACGCTGCCTGCGGTATTTGTACACGGGGAGTGTCGCGAATCTGCGGCATGGAACAACCGACTTTGGAAACTTGTTATCGTTGGGACGGGGTGTCGCGTATTTTAAGCTGGAACGGTACGAATGGGGAACCTCTTCTGTGAAATCTTTGTATATGTTCTTTGGGGTAAATGAAGAAGCAGTACCCTTTGTAGGCGCTTGTGTCTAAGCAAGTTTCCAGTTTTTGTTCAAAATCAGCGTTTTAATAGAGTAACTATGTCAAAAGGTACATTTATACGAAAATAAGATTTCCATCAACTGTTGGTGAGTGGTTTTGAAATAAGATCAGATAGGTATTGCGGTGTTAGAAATTTTTACCAGTGATCGTCTATAGGAAGCAGATTCTTTCTCCTCCTTTTCCTATCAAATATCAAAGCCCTCCAAAAAATTTTATTTCATACAATCCTTGGCAGAAGAAGAGTTCATCAGCCCTAACGTTCCCAATTCTGAAATGATACAGGTTCCATCCTTTCGTTACATCCATATTTAACAGCGTTGCCATTCATCTACACGAAAGAAACCAGCAATATTTCCATCTCGCTGTCTCGGCAGACAATTTTTCCGTGGCGAAACGGTTGTCTGGGAACGAAAGGAGGAGAAAGGAGAAGCAAGTCCCGGGCGTAGAAACTTAGGACAAGCCAGCCGTGGAAGTCTCGGGGGAAATTCCTCGTCACGAAGGAGCCAGTGGGAATCTGGACGGGCACCGATGGCGTGTATAGCGCGTGCGGGACGAGAGAGGAGAGGACTTTTAATTCCCCGCGAAAATCAGGACGTACGGCCGATCTGCCTGAAGATCGTCGACTGGAGTGCTTCTCGTGGGCGTGAAAGTCAAACAACCCGCGTCGACGATTCGTATTTATTGCGGCAACGAGACATCGAGGGTGAGGTTCGCCACGGAGATTTACGAGAACGAAGAATTTAGTGCGGCTGGGGGGATGAACGTGGTGTGTCACACTAGCCGTGGAAAGGAACGGTGTGGCGATTCCATCAAGTCTCGGTGCGCCATTAAAGCGGAAGTGGGTCTGAACGGCGGCGTCAGGGAAGTCGTCGAGTGGCGCGAAAGGGGAGATGCACCCTTCCTTCCTCGAGAAATTTCACCGATTCCATCGGTTTCGATGGATATGATGGTGTTTCTGCAGCAATTATGGGTAACGAAAGCAAATGGAGAAGGGCAGAATTGTTTAAAGTGCATGTGAAAATTGTGGGTTTTTCACTGGAGACACTTTTGTGGATTGGGAGTGGTATTTTGTATGCAGATACTTGGACGGGGCAGTGGTAACTTGGAAAACATAGGAAAGATGTAAAGTATAAAAAAGATATTAGTTTTAAGGGTGCTATAGGAACTGAGTGCATAATATGGATGTGATGGGAGAAATTAGTGTTTTCTTTTTAAATCAAACTGACATTTTTAATCAGAATTCATTTAAACACGAGGACTGTAAACGCTTGTACTCTGAATTTGAATTTTCGCACTGGGTAATCGTGGATTGTTGACTTGAATGCATTGCAAATTTAAAACATTTACTAATGAGATACTTGGAAAATAAATTTAAAGTAAAGATCAAGTTAAAGTAATACGTTCGCTGGGAATATGGAAATGTAGAGGGGGGAATGTTCGCTCATGGAAGGGAAGGAAAGAATACGAAGTTTCGCGTAGAAGTACTTCGTGAAAATATTTCATGAGTCAGTCGCGCCCTAGAAAGATCTCCCCCAATGTAAGAAATCAGAGTTCCGAGCAGACGTCGAAGAGCTTTACGCGAGAGTTGTGATCGAAAATTGCACCCGGTAGCACACTGAAAATTGTCACCCTCAAAGCGGAGACATAAGAAAGTTCTTATCTCTCTATCGTCACACGGAAGAAATCTGTTCCTCCCCTTCTAAACTGCAAACTGTTGTACTTCTTCCGAAGATCTTTCTCTTCGAAGCTCTTCCATGAATTACACAAATTCGTACAAGTTCCCTATAAATATGTAGAATGGAAACTTTGAACTATTCTTTCGTGACTATAGACTCTCTTAACCAATACCAGACTTTGCAAAATCTCAGAACGATGTGCGAGTGTTCGTACGATCGAAGTTCCATGCCTTCGATAGAATGGTAAGTTCTCTGCTAACAGAATATACCATGCTTCTATTTGCTTTGGTCATTAAGCAGCTCTCAGCAGCTCGAACTCCGAGTGAAGGAACGGCGGAACGTTTATAATGCACTGGAAACGCAGAGTGTACCATATTGGCTGAATCTCACGAGCAAATAATTTGCATACGTCACAAAGTTGCTTGCTGGAAACTGATTATTTTCATCGCGCAACATTGCAACTTAGAATACACTAACTAAAATGGACAAAAAATGTAATATTCCGTTATAATTCTACCATTCCACTACAAAGTAAATAGCTACCTTCGATCATCCCTCAATCACGAAGGCTCAGACCAGACCCAGCTGAACAATCGATGACACGTCTGTTCTGTAAGTATCATGTCCAAGAAAAATTTATTTTCCAATCCTTCAACGAAACCGGTAGAATCTCGAGACTGATAAATAACTGGAGAATCCCCTCGGATGTTGCGAGTCACGGTGAGATCGCAACTTTGCCCATCATCCGCGCCTCTTTACAATTCCGAATCTTTTCAGCGCGCGGCATTCCCGTCCCCCAACAACCGGGAAAGCTCGCGAGACGCGTCGAAATGTCCGAACAACAGATGCGGGATAGACCTTAAGATCTTCGCCAACAGATGTTGCAGTTACACAACCCCCAGCCACCATGGCCGCTCCCCCAAGTCGCGGCAGCCCTTATCGACGCGGTAACAAACACTTGGAGCCTGCTTGGAATGCTTGATACGGTTCGAACCTCATGAAATATGAACTACGAGAGGCGTGCGCGTCGATCTCATCGACGGATCGGCCGTGCAATTTGCTCGAGGATCACGGGTTTCGCAAGAGGATAAGCGTACCGATACCCAACCATCAACGATCGTTATTTACCAAAAGTGACAGTTCATCGTAAGCGTGGATCTCCACGAAACGTGCCTCCGTTTTCTGTCCCCCTTTTTTCTGTGAGTAGAGTGGTTGTTAAAGAAGTATTTAAAAATCTGACGAACAAAACGAAGGAGGCATTGAAGTGATGTTGATCATGAGGTGTATTGAGGCGCGAAAGAAAAGAAAAGCCATCGATTTATTTAGTAAATGGACCCTCCTAGTCCCTAAGGTAAAGGCCTTTTAGATAACTCAAGCTCCAGGTTCTCTTTGCTTTTCCATTCAATTACCCCACTCATTGACGAATATCCTCTGCAACACGATGCAAGATACACATCCCTTTGGGTTAAAAGTTCACCCACAAACCGAGCTCGTCAGTGTTGAACGCCATTCCGCCAGTGACGCGCGCGTCAGTTTCCATCTCCTACTGATTAATGTAAGTTATAATCGTAAACAGTTTCCGCGGAGCATCAAGTCGTCCACAGATCGTTCGACACAGTTACAAGTTGGCTTCCCGCATCTAGCCACGCGTCGAGAGGCATCTAACGAGCCCTCTGGTCGAGTCCCCGCAGACCCGTGGAACGCGCGACCTTAAAGACACGCCTTAAATTAATGGCGCAGCATGCTTGGAAAAAGCGCGATTGAAATTGCCGTCGCGGATTAATTGGACGAGCGAAGTATATGTGATAAAAAAAGAAGTAGGGAACGGAGAAATGGCGGCGTGAAATCGCGGGAAACGGAGCATCGGCGGCGGGTCGAGAAAGGGAAACTGGGTTACGAGACGACAGGTAGGTACCCCGCGGAACGAGCGTTGGGCCGCGTTTTTACGCAAGGATCCGCGCCACTTAGGGGTTTCGCCGACCGTGACAATTAGTGGGAAAACGTTACCATTCGTTAAAATCCGTCGTCGGGCGAACCGCGGGGAATTAGAGCCTTCGCTGGACCCCGTTCGCTCGTGACGGCCGCCTCTTTGGACCGCTACCAAAAAGGTTTAACGACAAGCCGAGCAAACACGCGGATCATGTCGCAATTGGTGGCAGCGAATAAATCGTACGTGACCAGTTTCCATGACCAGACGAAAATTGTGCTTTTCCTTGGACGGGAATATGTCACGAGGATTCGCTAAATTTCATTCGACTCGTCATTGGACTGTTACTCGCAATAGTTTACTGGAAGTCGCTGAATATGACGAGACACGATGGACTTGCTTCGTGACTTTCTGTTTCGTTTCAATACACTTTTATATGAGTTTGAAAACGTAGGGTATATGTATTCAATGCCACAAGAGGAGAGAAGAATTGTTATTGTCAGATAAAGAACAAAAAAGGATTTTTCTGTGTTCCGTCGTAAGGGAATTTAATTTTGCCAGCGATTACCTTCGATTAAAGAAGGAAACACATCACGAGACAATCACCTTTCTGTCTTACATAGTCCCCTGACGAGGAGCATGTTACGTGGTCACAGCTTGTAAAATTCCACGAGGCACTTTGGACGCATACCAAAATGCCACTGTCCGATAAGGGAATTGCCAGAAAACGTCGGTGAGGCATACGAGCAGAGTTCGATCAGACGTAAATTGCATTTCTTCGATAATACCATAAAATGGTAACAGATAGTCGGGCACGATAGCTATCTTCAGCTTTATTATCTAGAAGATCGTATTAGGGCGTACGAAAAATTTGTATTTACGAGTAGGACAAACATTGTGGTGTATTATGTTTCATCTATTCGTTGGCAAAGCTCTAGCAAATTGAACCGTTTAAGTAAAACGGTCTTCAATATGTTTCGAGTGCTTCAGTGGAGAAGAATGAATATTCCATAGTCGACAGATTCACCAAATAATTTAGCAAAGAATTTCTATAATAACAGAAATGAAGATACGCTGTTATCAGAAAGCAGAAAACAAGACGAACGATTATAGACAGTTTTCCACGTTTCACCAAATAATATCAACATTGAAAAATGCCATTTTCTCCGAAAGAATTTCAAACCACCGTTCTACCCATTTCCAACGAGAACTGAACAACTTCTGTAATCACGATTACCAAACGCTGACCCCGTAATGGCGCCTTGGACGTGTACCAAACGATTAACCAGCTCACATGGAGACCGTTCGTCGAAATAAAAACGACATGTGCACCGAACGTGCTTTGTCCAGAGCAGCAGATGCAGAAAAACAGTGGTCAGTCCGACACACCGAAAGCTTGCCTATCATTCCAACTTTCCACAGCTTTGCTAATCGTCCTTTCGAATTAGATCCTCGCCCGTTGCGGAATCAGTGGACGTTACGAATGGCGCGCACAGAAGCCCCACTGTCTCTGTGCAAAGAACGCGCAATTATTTTGCCTGCCTTGACACACAATACAACTGCGCACAGTCGGTGTGCCAGCGCTATAATTCCCCGGTGAAAGTGGAGGAAAGACAGACGGCTCCCTCATCTGGGGTTCCTCAGGGGCGAACGTCACCGAGACACAAAAGGAACGGCCGAAAAGCGGGAGTAATTCAAATACGAGTAGCGAGAGTCTTCCATGGCCCGTTTCACTGGCTCCAGAATTTTTTCTTCCGTGGCTAGCGAAGCGAGAGAGGGGAGATACCGAGCGGTGGGCGTTTTTCTTTCCTCTGTTCGGCCGGTTAACGACCACCGTCGGCCCCCGTGCCCGTTAAATGGCCCAGACGCGAGAGATAGATCGGTCCCGCGGAGATTGCGAATATCAATTTTGCCCGGGCGTCGATGCTAAAATCACGGATTACACCGCTCACCGGTGAGATTTACAATGCCGTAACAGTTATGTACGACTGTAATAGTTCGGAGAGCGAGACACCGTAACGCGAGCACCGCGGGAGACGTACAACCCTCTTCCTAGACGCGTATTTATCGATTCGATTAACGTTTCGCGACAGTGAAACGGGAATCTCACTGGGACGGTTGCTGGATGTTCTTTATGTGAAAAGGAGAGCTTTCGATGCTGAGAGATTGAAACGATTTAGGAGCTTTGTTAATATCAGATGCGATATGGGAAGTGGTATGGAGTCCAATCTATCATTACGGAAGTATAATAAAACTGGCAAAATACCCCTGCTTTGCTACGGAATAAATTAGACTGTCTGTTTTCATTGAATTTAATATTTAATTTTAAAAGTAAGTGTAGCGCCCTCTGGACGTGGATTTTTGAACTATTTTATAGCTTATAGCAGTGCCATTAAAACAAAGATTCTTCTGGTGTATGGATGATCGAAATCGGTTCAGTAGTTTCCGGCACGAACATTTTTATGTATAATGGTATAGATTTCTATCCAGCGTGTTTTCGTAAAAATAAGAGACCTCCCTTTTTGGAGAAACGGGTGCACGATGGAGAAGCAAATTCAGTTTACGAGTCGAAAAATGAGAAACATTGTTACACTCGGGTAGTCACGGAGTCATGGAAACATGTCAAGAAGAGGCAGGCCACGTACAAGAGGGAAAACCTCCCCTCAGACAACTTGGTATCCTAATTATTTCGCCAGCCGCATAATTCAGATGCCCCGTCTATTCAGCTATGCGAAACGGTCAGATTCGCCAGCCTTGAAGCCAGATTCCAAATACGGAAGCGGATATTAAGTTACAGGGGCTGTGGAGTTTTCGGTTTAGTTCTGGCTTCGTTCTGGTGTTCAAGAGCTGGACTTGACCTTTCGTGCCTTCGGTGTAATGAGACACGGCGTGATAAATGAAGACTACACCTCACGTAGCGTTCTACCTTATAGGGTGATTAAGTAACTTTATAGGCGTACATAATCTCCATCCCTCAAGCCATCAAGCCACTGATTTCATCGAATCTATGATGAACTAAAATTACGTTAAATTATAGAAAAAAATATTGTTTCTTATCCTATCCAAGTCTTTTAAAAATATACAAATATTTCTGAAAAATTTCTATCAACAACTTTCGATTTTAATTAATCTTTTAATCATTTAATATGAGTAAGGCAATTCCAATAAACCAGTGGGATTAATAATTAATTATTACCAAGTGGAATGCACGTTACACGAAGCGTTTGGAGGAGAGTCAGTCGCACGAAATGTCGAAACGTTCAGCTTTGTCGCGTATCACGCCCGCGATATCAAAGCACGAAACTGGAATGTTTGAAGCCGCGCTGTTGGTGCTAAAACGCAAACGGATCCGGTGTGCAATCACAACATACTGTTGCCTTGTAAACGCGGCTTCACAAACGTCGCGTCTATCCGCGCACCCTGTACACAAGACTTGCAGGATGCACGAACATCAGAGGCACCGTTAATTAAAACTAACGCTTCGGTTTATTGGCGTGTTTGAGTGCAGAGAGTGTGAGACAAAGGTATTTAATTAAACGCTTTATCATGAGGATGCTAACAATCTCCAAATCGGTGGCTTTAAAAATTGAATAGTCACAAGCAGTCAAACTTCTGGGCCAATTAGAGCAGAGGAACTAGGCTCTAGTCAGCGTCGATTCACTGATTGTGAGCTTACCTCAGCAATTAGGCTCTTAACTAGTTAATCAACCAATTCCAACTGTTAGTCAAGACACACTGGAACAATCGAGCTCCGAGGTAGGCAGGAGCAATTTAATCTTACACAATCACTCGTGGAATCAGTGCAGGCAGCTGTCGACACACAGACACTTGGAGGACGTCACTTATTACTGTTACACTTAATCCAAAGATTCTGTTGATCCTTCAAGAGCTTAGAAAGAAATCTCTTTGTAGAATATTCAAAGTCACGTGCAACCAAAAGCACATGATAGTACCTACTTATTTATAATATAGTCAACTGAAGTCCAAGTCTAGATTTCCTACGTACCATTTCCCTCGGATTTAACTACGAGCATGATGCAACTGCTGTATAGAATTTTCTCTCCCGGTTACGTCACAGGCAATTGCAAATCGCGAGGGGTTACTCAACAGCCGACGATGCAACGCGAAGATCGTTCACTGATTCACTACGGGCTATTTTTGCGCTGGGCAAAAAGCGCATCTTTGACAGCAGCCGCTTAACGAAAGGGTCGCCATTGACGTTCACAAGAGCCGAACTAGTGGGGGGATCGCAAGTAGGGCGTAATATTTCCGATATTTCCAATATGTTCCTGGTATCTTCCCGGATGACAGAGTACAGTCACTGGAATACGAAACACACGGATCGTGTATACTTGTTTGTTTATACGCGGTGTCGGGATAGATTCTGGGTAGAGGATAATGAAGTTTAAGAGCACTGTTCCGTCCTTAGACGGAATTTGTTATCTGGCGCCTTGAAAGAAGTGTTTATTTCAAGGCGCCAGTATTCTTAAACAAGACGCGACTTTTCTCAAGATCAGGCGCCAGTTTTCCTGGCGTGCAGGGGGGTTTTCAAAGGCCTTATTGTGCTAAGGCGACAAGGACCCGTAGGGCCCGATGACGGGTCAGAGGTCCTCGTAAACGCCGGCCTCCCACGTCGCTGACTTTCCCGCGACGGATTTCCCTTTCCCTAATTATTAGGGGAAGGCCTTATTTACACCCTTGGTGGGAGTTATGCCGGGTTGCACCAATCAAAGGTCAGGGTTCGATAGAAGAACTGAACTCCACCCACGCGGAGTCCACGGTGTGTCGCGTGGTCTTCTTGTAGACCAGTTGTCCAAAGACCTTTATAGGGACAAGCTCAACCAATATTCCGTAGTCAAGTATTTGTATATATCACGAATAACTGTAGTTCTTAAAATAAAAGTCAGTAGGATTAGGAGATACTGTATTACAGTTCTTTCAAACGCTCCTTATTCCGCAAAAAGTTCCCGTCGCCATTAATTTGCCGCCGGGAAGCGTCGTTCAGATCAAAGCATTTGGCGCGCACCTACGTTGTGAATAAAAACGACGTACGGTCGAAACAAGCACGGCAGGATTTTTTATCGAAAATCGTATTGACATAACTGCACACCTTTGAAAAACTTCCCACGGGAGGGCTTGACGATTGCCAAAAATCGGTTGAGAACATCCTTCAAGATGCATCTGAACTTTGCAATGTCAAAGCTTGTCGATGAAGGAAACGATGACAGTTACATGTATAAGTGTGAAACTAGCAGAAGTCTACTTCTATACGTATCAAACTTTAACCTTTCTGGACACTCCGTACACTCGCGTTTTCACTTCCGCCAGCACAGAGAGATGCACACACCTCAGAACACAGTATGTGTATGGTGCACGCGAACAAAGATATCGCGGTTCGAGCTTAAAGCTCCGTTCTATATTCGCGTCACTGGCCCCCCGTGTGCATTGTGGACACGCGCAAGCTCGGACGTTTTGTTTGGAGGCACAATGCAGAACCCCAGCTTCTTCCGGGTTAGTCGTCCGTTGCCGCCGCGGCAAAGAAAAAAATCGGGAATAAAGAGAATCCCAGAATCGAAATCCATTCTCTCGGAAAAATCCCCCTTGCTTCGTTTAATTTCCAGAGAATTCGTTTATGCATTCGCTGATCTGAGTTTGTGAGACGGCGGTGTCTTTTTTTAATGGATTCATCATTTTATTGGTTCTTTGATACATTACAAAGAGTTTAAAGGATGAATAGTTTCCCGTTATTCTGTGAAGGTGGCGGATGAAATTCCTGAAGATTACTGATTTTATCATTGGGATATCTGTCTTGTTAAAGCGACACTGTGCGATCAAAGGGACGTTAGTGTCATAGTCATGGATAAATAATACGAAACGATACTACTCTTGGACACTGTTGCCTTTCTCATTAAGTTCCCTTGTCTGTTTCCCGTACTGTTCTTCTGCCAATTTATCCGTTAATTCCCCTCGAAGTGGCTGTTCTTACGTAATCGGCGATCCGTCAGCAAACTCATCAAATTCAGTAAGGGTAAGAAACAAATATACACCGATCGATCAACCGTGGCTTAGGCCTTCCCTGGCCGAGAGGGAAGTAATTGTCGACACCTTGGCGTGGAAAAAGTACGAAGATTTTCGGGAATCTGTTCCCGATCACGTGCTAACGCGCCAGTTCCCTTCACCCTTCGCCCCTCGAAACGTAATTTACGGGTCCAAATCGACCGACATCCATCAACCTGGGAAAAAGTGACGGCTCCTCGATTTCTTCCCAGCTGACTGCGATATCATACGAATCGAGGCAAGGTCTGAGGATCTATACATACGCAAACGTGAGGGATCGAACGCCTGGCCATACATAAATGCAAGAAATTGAACGAAAATTCCAACTATTCAGACTCCAATATATGTCTATATACATCATGGTAGCATCAATACTATTACCAACATAAATATAATTCCAAATGTCTACCCTGATTGCCCATACACACTTAAACTCTGTATTGCAAGTAGAGTGACTCAACGCAGAGTCAGACGACGCGTTTCTTGCACGACATTAGCCTCAATAAATTCATTTAACTAAGTGAAGAGAAAGCATATTACCACATTAAAAGTTATTAAGCCCCAGCCAACAGAACCCGAGAGCAATAATTCAATTCGCCCGAGGATATTTAAATGCCCAGCAGTGAACGTGTTAAGCTACGCGCATCTCGTTGCAGGACATCCCGGCGCATCAATACGTTCGTGTAATCTGAGCCCACTGTACCGGCATTTGTCGCCCCCTTGATCGACGGGACGCGGTGCAGATTTCGCCCTCGGGGCAACGTGACGCGGCCGCGATGCTCTCCCGAAGCTTTCGCATTAGAGCTTTCGCAATATCGGGGCCCGAAGGGTAGACGGTGCACGTTCAAACTCCCATCAGTTCGCAGGATGGAGCCCGGGGTGGTGTAGTCGCAGAATCAAGGGATAGCGAGCTTAATCGGCCGACTAATTCCGAACGCCTCGTGACGTACTCCGTAAATCGCGGCCAGATTCAAGTATTAGGGGCAATCGGTGATCGATGACGCATACATCTTTGCCTGACGCGCGATAAATCCCCGACTCTCGAACCGTTTCTTTAGCCCAAGTCATTTAGGGGACATTAAACTTCTTTTTCTATTTTCTTCCTCGCGTAAGGCGAAGGTGCTTTTTCTGAGACAGATTGATTTCAGGATGGCCGTTTCGGCGAGGATGTCACTGAACCCGTTTTATCGGATCTTCGATCGAACAGGCGTGATTCAAGCGCGACTGCTGATAATGGATTCACGTTCATCGCGTTATTCATGCATCGCCGAGTTACGAAATGCGTTATAGTAATCTGTGTTTACGCAGTAGCCAGCTGCACAGGAGTGCCTGGTTGTGTCTGTGTAAATTTAGTTAATCCTTGATGAATTTGCCTGTGGCGATAAGGATTAGTTAGTGGTATCGTTCCCACCGGGAGAAGTTTCGAATGTCTTTGTACTTTCTTAAGAAGTCGCCTGGTTTACTGTTCGATTGAAAGTTTCTAAGCAATATTGAATTGTAGTTTTAGTTCCGTGCTGTTTCTAAAAACGAAATGATTTTGCTGGAAGTAATTGCATTGAAACGATTGAAAATAAATTCCGACGAATTGCGATCTTTTAAAATTCCTGCTGAATTCTGGCCGCACTCCAAAGAAACGCGTGAAAAATTTGTAGCCACGTTAGGAGAGGACGGAACATGTGTTGGTAACGTTAAATATTTAGTCGTTGAGAGGGGCGCAGGCGCTAAGTGAGGCTTAACGATATTAGCCGCTGTCTGGGAGGTTCATAACGATCAGCATCAAATTACGGTGTCCCCTAGCGTTGATAAGTACTCAGTTTACCTCGAGATGCCGAAAGTACGGTTTTCAGCGTTTTAATGGCTAGACGCCAGATTAAGGAAAGACGACATCGCTTTGGCAACTGTTATATTGGATAGCAAGCTTGTAGAGCCATTTATCCCACGTTTGAAATTTATATGTGTTGTCTATGCCAAAAGTGAATTCTCGAGTTCTGAACTATCACGATATTTTCTTCCCGAGGAATTGAAGGTCTTGAAACGACATGAATATCTTGAAAACTAATATGTAGATGTTCTATAAGTAGACGTACTTCGGAAGCTACGTGCTATTAATAAAAATGAAAATATATATGATACTTATGGGTCGCTTCAGTGATTTCATGGTCGCCGACCTATTTTTAGAGGATCTCATATTTTCCTTAAAGCAGATAGCTTTATGTTTACTACAGAGAACCCAATACTTCAGATCAAACCCTTTCACAGACTTCACCACCTTCAAAACTCTACAGTTTCCACTTCTAGTATAAAGTTATAAACAAACACAAATCCCTCAGACTCACCGAACAACGCAGGCGGTTCGACGTCTCGCACCGAAAGACTGGAAGAAGCCTGTGAGCCGCTGGATTCCGTGCTCTGCATGCATCTGAGCCGCCTCCTGAGCTTCGGCATGTCGAAAGGAAGATCTCTCAGATCAACGCTGGTCGCGCTACCAGATGTGGTCGCGTCCTGTTGCATGAGCAGTCGCCTCCTCCGCAGCTTCGGCATGTCGAAGGGCAGATCGGAGAGCTCGGGTTCGTTGTCGACCAGGTTGATGTTGTCCAGCTGCGGCTTCAACAAATGGAAGCCGAACGGCTTGCACTTTATCCCAGCACGAGACTCGATCGAGATCCCGCTGTCTGACCCTTGAATCTCGGCGTCCCCTGAAGAGGAAGATTGCAGGGCCAGGTTGATGAGGTTCTTGTTCTGCGGTGCCCGTCGCTTCTTGAACGATGTGTCCATGGGTGAGGTGACGGAGTTGGTGTTAGCTGTATTCGTGTTCGTGTTTGTGTTGTTTGGCGCAATGACGTTGTTCTCCGTGGTGAGGTTCTCTTCGGGCGAGGCCTTCTGCGAGTTGTTGTTACGATTGTTGTCCGAGGTCTCTGACGCGGGCTCCTGCGACGATTTATCCGAGATGGGGGAGAGTATGTGCAACTTGTTCGCGTGGTGGGTCAGGAAGCCAGTCATGGATGGCTGTTGATGATGATGGTGGTAGCAGTTGGTGCTGCCGCTGTCGGAGCTGTGAGAGCTGAGGCTCGTGCTGTGTCGGCTCTCAGAGCTACTGGTAGATCTGTTCCCTTCGCTGGTGCTGCTGCGAAGGGACTCCATGCTACCTCCGCTGCTACTGGTCGCCATGCTCTCCGTGCTCGAGTATCCGGCTCTGCGCCTGCTGGTTCGTAACTTGAACTCGAGGAGGCCTACTTCCCGACGCGGTCGCAGGATATCGCTCTCGGCCTCGTGGGGCCTGCCCTTGAACTCCATGATGGGCTTGCTCTCGCGGATCAGGCTGCGAGGTCGTTGCCGGTCCTCCCTCGGCCTGCCCTTGAACTCCAGGATCAGCTCCTTGTCGAAGCGTCGTCCCTGCGAGGACTCCACAGTGTCCTGAGCAAAGTTCTTTGGTCTGCTTTTGATCTCCAGTATGCTGCCCTCGCTGCTCTGCGGGGTGTCCTTTGCCCTCAGCGTGGACTTGACTGGAAGTCTCAGGTCCTTGAGGCGCGGATGGTCTGGCTGGGATGGTAGGTTCGGCGTGCTGCGAATATTCAGCAGCAAATGGTCTCGGTTACCGTGGAACTTGGCTGGCAACGGTGCCGTGGATGGAGGCGACGGAGTGTAACCTCTGGCGGGTAGCCTTGGCGACGCGGCTTTCTCGTCGCTGGAATTAATCTGGAGGGATTCGATGTCCTGGGACAGAGTAGAAATATTGTCTGATTGTTGCTGCTGCTGTTGCTGCTGCTGCTGCTGCTGAAGACGGCTCGGAATCGGTTTTGGGCGGAGAAGTACGACTTTGCGTCGATCTTTGCTACAGTGGGACTGACCAGCGTAAGGGGCTGGTTGCTGTTGCTGCTGCTGCTTCGACGTGTCCGTCGATGAACTCGTTCTGCTTACTGGTATTGCACTGTTGCTTCTCATCTACATCGACAAACAATATTAAATGGCGCCACCACCAAAGTGAATTACAACGTTTTCGCTACATCAGAAGTTGCTTATACGTAGGGAAGATGCAATTAGACGTAACGGCTGAATTATACGCTTTAACCGTAATTAAAGTCCAATTTGCACTCGGTACAGGGAAATACGTAATTTGTGTACCGAAATTCCGCAACGTTTCGAGCTGTATTAGACTTTAATTGCTCTTCATTAAAACCTGCGCCTGCAACCCGCTAGTCTGCTTCCGTAATATGATAAAATGAGGTATCGCGAGACTACCCTCGGGAAACAGTTGCGAAAAATGTTTACCTTAAAAAGTACCACATCAGTAATATTACTGAAACTAACAGCAATAAATGCGCATTCTATATACTTAGATAGTCTTTTATCACTGGCAGAAGCAGGCAGGCAGCGATCATTTATGAAAAATTCCATCGAAAATTCAAAGTGAAGTTTTTAATGAATCTTTGCTACTTAAAGGAACACGACCCACAAACCTGCGAGTGCAGCACTGGATGATTCGTGACCCGATCAAGGTCATCGAGGTCGTCGTCGGAGCGATTGACCTTGCAGTCGAAGGCCGTCTCGTAGAGGTGACGTTGCCTAGCCATCTCTTCCTCGTCTTCCTCCCCCTCCGCGTCCTCCTCCTCCTCTTCCTCGCCCTCGTCCTCTCCCTCCACGTCGTCCTCGTCCTCGACGAGTATCGGCTGCGGGTCTATCCTCCGTGTACGTCGTAGCTTGCGCACTTGGTGCCGCGTTAACTGCGGCTGCCGGTGATCTAGCTCATCCTCCTCCTCTTCTGGCGATGCGACGCAAGTGCAGACAGTGGTGGGCAGGTCATGGCTCAACAGCCTATGTGGAGGCATGAGGGTGTGATCCCACTCGGTGATGATGCACGACGAGAGGATCTCGTTTCTGGCTGGGACAGCATGCTCGCTCCCCGACGTGGGGCTCACTAGATCCTGGCTCTGATAATGTTGCTGCTGTAGCGGCTGCTGCTGCTGGGACGAATAGGTCCCCCCATCACCCGCCACTGAGTTCCTCTTCGGTATACCCGGCGTCCTTGATCGTTCACCTG
Source organism: Andrena minutula (assembly GCA_929113495.1). Classification (NCBI taxonomy): domain Eukaryota; kingdom Metazoa; phylum Arthropoda; class Insecta; order Hymenoptera; family Andrenidae; genus Andrena; species Andrena minutula. The sequence goes on from OV815993.1 coordinate 4,602,056, forward strand.
GCACGTCGAGGCTCACGCTCTTCCTGTACCTGTTGGGCTGGGATTTGCTTAGCTGTTCCGGCACCTTGAACAGGTCGCCGTAGTAATAGGGTGACGGATGACGGACTGGTTGGTTGGCCTCGGTGGGCGATTGATCAGTCAGATGCACCAGGGCCACGCAATCGACGACTGCACTGTCGATCACTGCCAACTCCTTGTCCCTGTCTACTGAGAGGGCACGTATCGAGGAAGACGCGTAGAGGCTGTTCTTGCGCTTTCTAATGTCCACTCGGCGACCCTCCTCGTCATCCTCGCAGGACGAGCCCGAAGCTGATGGGTCTGCAACAATCGAATACTCCTGTTACATAAACGAAATATCCTGCTTGAATCGATCAAATCATCTACCTTTTTCTTATGTATTTCAAATGTTCTCGAAGTCTTCCTTTCGTACCTCTTTAACTTACTTATCCTCGGGCTAATATGTCACGAATTCAGACGAATCCCGCTTAATCCCTTGCTCCGATAAGAAGCGTCAGTCACGGCGTTCATAAAGTACACGCAGACTAAGACAGAGAAGGTGGCGTTCGAAGCCGTGGCTGGAATATATAAAAAGATCCTACGCGGCTGGATACCACTGGCGCGCGAAAATGAAAGCGCCAAAACGACGGGAAATTTTCATAATCGTCCCGCCGTAACGACGGTGGGATCGGCTACTCAGGCGCCGAAGGACGAGAGCAAAAATGCTTATGGGGAGAACGAAATTGCCGTGAAATGGCAGCCTCCACTCCTTAAAAATCACTTCCTCGGTCCGCGCGATATTACCGTAATGGTTTCTGGCCTGCCCGGCTGACACGATCTCTCAGCGTCCCCCTTTCCCTGCCACGCTTCTTACGCGCGCTTTGACTCGTTTCAGGCGTCATCTAGCATCATCCCCTCTCGAGTTTACGATCCTGCCATGAGCATCCAAGCCTGCACCTTCGGTTAGACCGGGAGGAAGCATGAAATTACGCGTGTTAGATTCGCGATTTATAAGTGTGACACAAAAGTAACCACGGAAGATTGACGCATCGATACCGAAGTTTGATTGCTAATGACCCTTTCGAAGATATTTTTATCTACATGGTTGAAATGAAAGTGTTTAGTATATACAGTGGCTTGTCAAGATGGAAAAGAGACTCCGATGAGAACAGGAATTTCTACGTGCAGTTGTTTCCCTAGAATTCGTTTGGACTTGTACCGCGGTAGACCCTTTCGATCACAACGTAAATCCAGCCACATGTCCTTAGCAACACGAACACCCGGTACGTTAGCCAATGTAGACACGCAGTACAGAGGAAAGGAGTGGAGATAATGGGAGCATTATGCTCGGCCGGAGGGCTCTACCGAAATCCTTCCTCGCTCCTCCTTGCTGGGGCGGTAAGTGCAAGAGGCACACCATAAACCACGCCAGAAGCTGCTTCTGACAGGGACCGCCTTCCAGGATCTACCGAAAAACTTCTCCAATGGAAGCAAAAAATTATTATATCGAAATCCCGTCTGATCTCTCGTGCAGTCGTTTCCCTGAATCGCTGAGTAGCACTGATTCGATACACTGTCTTTCTTTACTAGTGAATCGGAAAGTACGAAGAGCGTGTGACCTATTGGTTTAATTACTTACTGACGTGTGCATAATTTAATTGTCAATCTATAGGAAAGCTTTGTTTAAAAAGGACATTGTTGAACGTTCGTATCGCCGATCCGCCCTGCGAACCCTGACCGTTCGATATGTACGGCCAATTGATGCATTGTTGAAATGGCGCACGCCCAAAACATCCATCATGTTTCCGTGTCAACGACGTTAACGTTCGCTTCGCATGTATCGTGCACAGGAAAAAAAAGGGTGATATCGCTGTGGGGATTTTCGACGATGCCGTCTGGAAAAGCTGCTCGAAACACCCAGAGCACCCGTTGAGAAGTGGATTTTAATATGTAAAGGAAATGGTCATGTAGCTCCTCAATTATTAGGCGGCAGCGTGCAATGACATAACAATTTGAATAAAAAAACGCAATATCGAGCCGCGGCCTGCAGATAGAACAATGTGCCTGAAACGTTATATTGAAAGGATAGACGGAGCACCGAGGGGTTAGACGGCAGCGAATGAACGAACAACAGAAAGAAAAGCCGACTAACAATAAGTCGGAGGCAACATGAATATGCATCCGCTGGTGCCCCGTTCGCTCGATTTACAGAAGATGTCGGTCGAAATCTGGAGAGAAATAAATATTTAAAAGGAAACGGTCTGCTGTCGAATATATGCGAGCTGCATCAAACGAGACGACGAACATTAAGCTTGATCTCGTAACATATTGACTAGTCACAAAACGTATTATCTCTTAGTAGCCATCTCTCTACATACTGCACAAGTTTTCGATAATTGCAAAACTGTTTCGCATACAATGAGATCAGAATAATCCCTGTTTCAGGGAAATTGATTAGACAAAGAAAACAGTTTCCATCGTCACCGTCGTATTAGCAGTAAAATTTCTTATCTAAACGGCAAAAACGCCATGGGGGGCTCGTTTGAAGTCGCCCATGACGCGATTAACATCGTCGCGCGTGTACCATTTCCAAACATCCCCCAGTCAGATCATCGGAACCCTTTCGACCACATCCAAGGGCGCGCCTTCCCCTGGCGTGGGGCCAAATTGCACCGATATTGATTACCGATCGATAATCAGATTTGCTAGGTATCCGCAAACCAGTGGACGTCGTGATGAGGGGACCGCGGGGGATGCGAATCGGGGTTGGAGACTCGCTGAATGACCGAATGAGTTATGAAGTAAACGAGTGGCCAGCGGGGGCTGTCCAGGCTGCTGATATATCGCGCGAAACCCTGTGCACGTGCGAACCGCCGACGAAAAGCTGCAGATAACGCGGCGAGTAGGCGAGCGGTCGCGTGAGTGCTTAGCGAGTGATATATTGCTTAGAGCGCGACCATCGTGCATGGAGAAGCGCGAGTGACCAAGGTGGTCGAGACAGAGGGCAGCTTATTGAGCTGGTAAGGGAGCGTGTGTATGGGGAACTATGCGTTACGTCGAAACAGTGAGTTCATAAAGGGAACGGGCAGCTCCTCATTGTTCACACGTTGGTGTTGGAGTTTGCGACGTGCAGCCTCGAATGCACCTTTGTTGCTTTGCTTGTATAGTTTGTGGATAAATGAGGTAAACATGTAGAGATTTGTGTTAAGCGGAAGATGGAGGATTTATCTGACGGAGATTTTCATGATTAATAGAATATTTCTGGTGTTTTGTGAATTAGACGTGCAAGGGTTGAGGAGCCTTATATCTTGGACTGAGACTTTTCTTCATACCGGTAATTATTTCGGCGAGATTTGTACGTACTAATTAACGCGGAACACCCTGTATGCCAAAGCTCTACGAACCCCAAGTAAGCTGAACAGGGTGGGAAGGTGAAATGGCTGATAACAGCCGAGAGAAGCCGAGCGTTCGTGAATGAGTCGACAGATAGGCGTTCGCTACTATGAATAGAATATGAATACTCGTATATGAAGCGAGCGAGTGACGAAGCGAGTGATCGAAGGGACGTGTACCGTAGAAATAGAGTGTACACGCGTACAGTTAGGGTTCGTGATGCACTCGAGGGGTATACTGTCTACCCCTAATGAATCTATTAGGGTCGTCGAGCGACGAACCCCCGGCTGGCAATCACTACAGATAACACGGCGGCGCTGTTACGCAACGCGTGCACTGCCTGACCGTGCAGACCAGCAGATAACTGTGAATGCTCGGCGAATTATTCGCGAAAAAGCAGCCTCGGAGCGACCCTGTCCGACACGTATATCGCGGCAACGTAGAATTTGCATCTGGAAGTGGCTCGACGAATCGATTAAGCTCGAGGGGATAACCACGTTAGAGATTGCAATTTCTGACGAGCTGCGAGCGGGAGTCAAGGTCACTGGAGATTAACACTTCGTACTTGCACGTAATAGGTTATCGGAATTCGCTTATCGAACCTGTAAAGCACTCGTCCGTTTAGTATACAATGGGCAATCGAGCCAATTGCCTGTGGAGAAAGATAGCGCGCGCAGGAGATTCTCGTTTTTCCACACCTCCAAAGACTTCAATTCGGAATATTATGCTTCAGTTGCGGGGATGTAACTATAATACCGAGGCAGAGCGCGGCAGCTTATCAGAATCATCACGTGCTGAATTCACTTTGCATTCATTTTCATATTGAGCCTCCTTTCCACACGAACTTGCTCTGAAATTTCAACATCCCTTGCACGCAACCGTGCCCATGTAAGAATGTTCATGATGTGCCACGATAGAAAGGCTTACCTCGTGGTGTAGTAGAGAGGCGAGCAGCTACTCGTTCGAAACGATGCGATAATCCCCGGAATAAAATGCCCGGGATTTCATCAGTCCCGTAAAAACCTCTGAACTGTCACTTATACAATCTTCCCTTCCCTAGGCCGTTCGAGGGGGTAGAGAAGCCAATGACGAGAAAAATTCCAGCCAAGGCTTTATAAAAGAACAGACCTCCGCGTCCCCGTAGCCACTTCGCTCTGCTTTTTATTAGATATTGTCCCCGTAACATAACCGTGGTGGGCTCGGTTTCTATGGAGCACATGTGGATCGTGGGATTGTATCGTCTGTAAAAGGGGAAAGGAGGGGGTCGACGAAGGGCGAAGATAGTATAAGGAGGGCCTTAAACGAAATCAGGAGCCACAGGATCATCTTGAGGCTTTTTAGGTGGCGGCTAAAGGTTACTCGGGCCTCGCGACGATGAAACCAAAGCCAATCTCGGTTATTGGTTCCGGTGTATACCAGAATTCATGGCTACATCCACGGAATTGGAAGATCTCGCGACTGAAATGTGTCAGCCGTGCCAAGGGTCGTCGAACGACGGGGTGTCTAATAGGTCTGGAGACGTAAGGCTTCCTCGATACTGCACCGTTCGTTCTTCTAATTATTCCCTCCACTCTTGCCACTGTCGTTTTCTATCTGGTATTTACAATATAAATTTGTGATTCAGAAATGAGTAATATATGGTCGAGGCGGAGGAAAGAGTTCTGAGTAGTAAAAGGAGGGTGGATTAAAGGAAACTTAATGCTTAAACGTGAAGGCAAGTTTTCTACAAAGAATACAATGTCGATAGCCGTCGAGGAAATTTGATTAAAGCTTAGCAGATCCTAATATCAGGGACATCGATCCCATCAGGCCTCCTTTGAAGATTCAAATCTCGGCCTCCTCCGGAGCACGCTCTCCTCGAGCGAAAAGTAGCTACTAACGAGTCAAGGTTGCGAAGACAAATACGAGGCTGGCACAAAGAAAAAGTGGATTAAGAAACGAGGTAAGATGTTTGCTTGGGAAGCATGTCGCCTCTCATCTCGATATTACACCAGCGAACACAGGCGCGAGTTTACGAGCGGATGTTCCATCGCGATGTGATTGAAGCATCCCCTGATTACAGAGATACATTGATCTTTGACAGTGACGCCCCTGACGCAGTCTTTCTTGATTAGTGTCTCGATCGAAGGAAATATTACATCACCATGAGGCTAAATAGAGGGACGCGCCTTCACTTACTCATGAATTTGTCAGTCAAGAGTCTGGTGCGGGCAAATGAACCTAAAGAAGATTAAACAACCTGTAAAGGTGCGCGGGAGAGAACGAAGAACCTGATTACTCGACAAATATAAATCTATAAGCATCAATGTACTAAAAATATTCTTAATTCTCAGCCTCGTATCTTAAAGTGGTTGGTAAAACATATGATTATATAAAAAGTTCCATTTTTTCCATTCCACGTCTTCCCAGATCCCCGGCTTTGATTGTTTTCTCGAGACGCTCATCTACGCGAGAGGAAAAGAAGCTGTACGCGCGACGATTCCAGACGGTGGCGAGCGGTGAATTTAAAAGGCGCAAAAAGGGGCAACGCCTTTGAGCGTTTTGAGTGGCAATTACTCGGTCTGTCCTCGAATTACTTACTCGAGTAATTTTATTCTCCCGCCGTCCGCCCCTGCGCCGTCGCCAGCCCCTCGCCAGCTTATCCTTCAGAGACTCACGCTGCCGGAAATTATCTTAAAACGCCATACCGGCTCGCTCCTCAAAAGAAGGGCATCTTACGCAGTTTTCAGTCGAGGACACATCAATACGCGGAGAAAAGGTACGGCGCCCAAAGTTCACGCGGAAAAAAGGGATATTCTGTAAGGAACAGACAAACTTCTGCCCTTTGTGCTCGCCTTTCTTGCCAGCAAGAGGAATTTAAAGAAGGAGACCGTTACACGGCGACACGTAACAGGTTTAAAGGAAACATTTCTCGCGTTCGGCCTGGCAAGTACATCAGGGCGAGTTTAACGGCTGGAAGAAGGCGAAGAAAAGAATGGCTCGTGGCGAGGAAGGATGTAAGGAATGAAAGTTACGTTTCATCTTGGACCTGGTAGTTGGACTCCTCGGTGAATATTCTCTGGATGTAGGTACCTACACTGTTCTTTGATAACTTGCGGTGTTGTCTGGATCTTTTTAAGAGGATTTGTGGGATGTAGGTGCACCATTGAAGAATGGATACGTGGCAAAAGCATGTGAATGCTTGTACGAATGTGTGAGTTGCCGCGACATGAGGGATGACGCGTGGAGAAAGAAGCTCCGGGGGCAGTCAAGAGAAAAGCGTCAAAGGGTCGACACAGAACACCAATCAGTGTAAACGCGAAAGCAGTGTAATTCTTATTAAATATATTCATCTTATTTGATCCGATAAATATCTCTGCCCCACAATCACCACCAGTGGTATTCTCACACATGGTTATATAACTCTTCCATCTTCAAAATAAAAAATCCTCATGTTTCTATCAAACCACCACAATACAGTACATTCCTCCTGGCTTCTCCACCATTTCTAACAAACATATCATCAACGCATCACATAACCACCTGTACTCCTATAAGCCACCACTTTTTTTACGAACAGAACACCACAGAGCTGGTTCCACAGCATACTCTCCCCGAAGCGTTCCCAAATGTCCAAATCCAATATCGCGTCTGTACAGCCGCGGCCAAATTGAACCCTTGATCTAATTTAACTCGGCCCCGAAACATCCCTATCGCCTCGTGCGCGTCTTCCTGCACCGACACCTGAGGATTCCACGAGAAAGAATAAGTGGAGAGGGGCGACATCCTAAACTCAATTACACCTCGTTCGCAGGATGATTTCGCCGCCGGCGAACGATGGCGGGGCGGCGTTTAGTCCGACTGTTTCTGCGAGGGAATAAAATCAATGTTTCGCCCGTTGCAAAGGGTTTTCGCGACAGGACGCAGGGAGGTGTCCGAGGAGGGTGTCGGAGCTGTCGCTGGCAGTGATAGCGGCCCGCTCGGATTATCCGCTTTCCCTGCCAGTAGACATTGCTCAATTGAAATCTACATCGGCGGTCACACGTGAGAACGATGGTTTTGCGGCCGAGGGCGTTCGCTCATCAACGGCGCGGACCTGATCAATCGTGTTCAGAGGCTCGCCAACAGTTCCAGCCTACTGTTTGTTGCTCCTGATTTTCTCTGTCTCTCGTTCATTCCCTTCTTCGTTTTTATTAATCCAACGTTCGGTTTACTTTCGTTTTCGAATTTAATCTTACGCTCGCCATGTGTACCCCCGCCATCCACGTGTTAGCCTAGCGCAAACGTGGTGGAATTTTTATCCGTAGACATTGCAGGCCTCCCTGCTGAACGTGGGATTTGATATTGACTAAGCTGGTGCGGAGGAAGTATTGTGTGGAGCTTGAAAGTTGTACATAGGTTTGTAGAGGAGCTTGTAGACCCATTGCGTGTTTTAGAAGGTTTCAAACTAAATACGGGGAATAAAGGCAAACAGCCAACAAGCGTGTACCTTACTGGCAGGTGCAACAGGAGTTCGAACGCAGTCATATCGCGAATATTAGTCATATCTCCGGTAGCATCGAGAGAAGGCAATTTTTCGGAGCAGACGATGGAACATCTTGAGACACTAGTCTCCAAATTAGTTTCACTCGAGACCCAAAAAGTTTGCACGTCGAGATATGCGATCTCCAGCAACAACTCTTCGCAGGCAGGTGGAACACCTGACACGTAGATTAGGCTAAGCGTTCGTGAAATTATCTACCAACGATATGCAAATCGCGGCATAAATGCTAATTGTAATTGGCCATGAAATGAATTCAGGGACCCTTTCGGTGGAACTGCGTAGGGACGCGACGTCCTTACCGCCAGCCTCTGGCTCTATGCCTCCTCGTTTAGCAGCGGTAAAATGGCCGCGGCCTGTTTGAAAATTTTCTTTCCACCTCGTTTGAAGGCCTCCCGAAAGCAAACGTCGTTCCGCCGTGCGATAAAACGGGGACAAAGCTCACGCCCCGCGATTAGCCAAAGTATTGCGCGACAAAGAATCCAACTCGTTCAACGAGCCACGAGGGGAGGAAGTTAACTACAAACGGTAAGGAAAAATTTCATTACGTCGTCCATCAAACGATCATTGTCTCGCCTATTTTGGGACAAAAGATCAAACAGTAATATAGCTCGCATCGTCAGGACTTTTACCAAGTTCCTATTGTCCCCTCGTTCGACGCTTGAAACTCTTTCGAAGGTCTTCGGGGGAATACTATCGCCCGCAAAAATTCATTAAAGTGCAAATCGTTCGTAGTCGTTCGTCCACGAAACGTGATTTCAAAATAATGCGCGCAATGGGCCACCGTGGAGGATATTAAATCACTGATGGGCACACAGAGCTCGATTTCACGGTACGCGAAACGAAATGATAGGGTTACGACGCTGATTTGTTCGCCAATGGGCACTGCGAATGCCAATAGTGACCACGTAGCGACGCTTCGTTAATATATTAGAATGGGACTCGATAATGGAATTGCTTTCATGCTAAATTGCAATCTTTTGTTTCACTGCGGGCCCACTGGGCGGAATATAGTGGGGGCGAAATTTCGGGGGAAACCGCAGAATGGTGAAAGTTGCAACAAAAGCGTTTCATTGGACATAGTTTCTTTTTTAATCAAAAGTTTTCTGAAACAATTGAAGTGTTCCAATTTTTAAAATCTGACCATTCTCAGAGAAAATCCATCCGAATGATGAAATAGCCTCGACAAATACCCACCACACTCTTTCAATTTTCAACCCCTGAATCCACATGTCGATCTTCCCACCTATACCAATATTTCCACGAATTTCGACGTACGCTCTCCAATCCTTCCTGTCGCTCGAACACTTGAGATCGCTGCTTCTGCATAGAGATCCGGATGATCGAGACGCCAGTCGCCAGCGGGGAAACTGCGCGTTACGGAAGACACGCGAATTTAACTCGCGGGAGATTGCGAGCGGATTAAGATCTCGCCGTGAGATCCGACACGTACTCGGCCCCGTCCAACGAGCAGAGGCGGAACCATGCCGTTGACAGTTTGTAAATGATCTAGTTTACCGCGCGGGAAACGGTGGGCGGAAGGGGTGGGTCGGCTCTCGAACGCGGAACAGAAAGGGAAATGAGAAGGGGCGGAAAAGAGGGGCACGACGAAAGACGGAAATTTGGGATACCGTGAACAGAGCGGGGAAAGGGGTGGAAGGCTCTCGGTTAACTATTCATCTTCGCGGCAATCCAACAAACTTTCCTGCGCCTCCACCCACCCCCGACCCCCAAGCTCTTCACGTTGTAATACTAAAATTGTCGCACGGTAAATCGCGCCGTCGTAAACATAACTCGCTGGCGAGCCCTTAACGTCTCCCAAACAGGGCTCTGCGAATGATACAACGGCTCATTCTATCAGGCTCAATGCCGAGACGGAATATAGTCATCTGCGAGATCGTAGGTAATAGCGTGGAAAATGAGGCGCGAGCAGCCGTGTGGGAGATTTTCGAGTACCTACACAGTGTAAAACGGTTTTGAATGCGAGTATCTTAGGGGAAGAGGAATCGAGGTGACGCGGTGTGTGCTAAATACTCGTGAAGCAGCGAACTGAGAGGATTTTGGAAATTTTATCAGTTTTGCTAAAAACTAACAAAATGAGCATTTTTAGCTGTCAATGAAACGATAATTGTGAAATTAGAATCCCCAATTTAAAACGCAACGAAATATTCTAAAAGTGCGAATCCACGATGCAATTTTACATGAGACTTTTATATCACGAAACAAAAATCTCAGCAGCAACTAAATAATGGAAATAGTCGGGGAGATGAGATTTTTTAAAATATATCAGGAAACTTGTCTCGTGAGAGTCTAATTTCATGAAATTACTAACAAAATAATTAAAAAATAATAAAATAATGAGACACGATATTTTTGTCTCGCCGTAAAATTACACCGCAAGTGTTTCTGCAATATTAAATGTCTCGTGTGGATATTTCATAGTCAGTTGTCGACACCCTCGCCAATAATCATTTTCGCTTGGTCACAATTATTTCATATGCACGGGAATAGGCAGCTGAGACAATAGATGAGCGTTTAGCCAGCGTTTGATGCGAATCAAGCAACCCCTGGTCGCTCTAGCAACCAACGAACGGACAAACGGACGGCTTGTCATTTGCATACGATGAACCCGCAGCAGCGTTAACTGCTCGGGGACGCGGAACGAGCTACAAGTCACCTGGTACCGGTAATTGAAACGAGGGTAGCTCTTCCGCGAGGGTCGGTCCAGGAGACAATCAGTATAGGAGAAAGTTCTTTCATCGCTCGAGTAATGACGAAGCTGGTACTCTCGCCCAGAAGGGACGGAGGCACTGATTAACACTACTGCGATTCCCGCCCCTGTCTATTTTACAGAATTACTTTTGCGATCTGAGTGCTCCCCAAGTAGCGTGGAATTTCAGGACTCAAAATATCAAGAAAAAAATTTAAATGTTGATGGGCTTAAAAACTTCGATATGGGTTTTGATTGTTTGAAGGATACAAATAGACGTGTTTTAGTTATTTATTGAACTGTTGTAGTAGGAAGTATTTGCCTGCAATGTTCAGTGGACTATTTGCTAACATCTCCCGTCCGAAAGTTGAAACGGTTCTGCCTAGAATGGGGCATCAGAAAGTTACGGAAAGTGGCCCTTCAAATCCCACCCCATTTCCCCGTGTCGCGGTAATTTCAAGAGCTTTCGAAAGATCGAAGTTGCAGAAAATTCATTTAAACTTTAGGCTTCATTCTCCCGCGGCCGCGTTACATAAGTAGGTACTCCCCAGCATGTTGCAACGTGACAGTATTGTCTCTGTTCTATACCTATGCGCCTTTTGTTAAATATAAATTCTCCAATGTACAGGTTACACACGGTACATAAGACGAGTTAAAGTTTCATCTGCTTCAATCATTTTTACGGTCGACGATAAAAGAAAGTATGTACCTACAGAGAAAACACAATTCCGTTTCCAAAGGAAATGTATTATGAGGAAATGAGCGTTGCTAACCCCTCGCCGCTGCGCCCACGACTTCTAGTATTAATAACAGCACAAATAGAAACCAATCAAACCCTTTCACTCACCCAGCAAGGTCCAATATTTTCTAGCAAGTAGAATCCAACCGCAGCATCTTCGATCCTCATTATAAACCAGAGCAAACGCTAAAAGGCTGGTATACAATAGAGACCCCAATGAAACGGGAATCGCAGCCTCCACACTAAGAAGAATAGAATGTAAAATCCGAACAAAATCATCCCCCAAAATGCTGGCAACTGGCCGAAGCTTAACGAGAAATCTCGTCGATGCCTGGTCCATTCCGTTCTACTTCATTAGGTTTAATCGGCCGATTTTTAATTACTTCGGACGCTCTCGAGCAGCCCTCGAAAGAGAGGGCAAGAAAAATCCCCCGTGTCAAGGGGCCTTGTCGAAACGGTTAATAAGTATGGGTGAGGACAGAGGGGCACGAAACCAGGCGGAGAACCCCTTGAAACTTTACAGACTGCGAGTGCCGCGCGAGGGCAGCCTGGATGAGCAGGGGAGGGTAACGGGGGATGGTTTAATTAAATATCACACGACATATTATGGGACGAGGTCGGCGCGCGGTGTCAGTGGCAAGTAACGTCAGCCACACACCATGGAGACCAAAAGTTCGAGGTAACAAAACCGAACGAAACGATCGCCATGATTGTGATACTGGAGCACGTGCGTCTAGCCGGAAATAGACGGAGGAAGGACCATCTGTACCCTCCACGGGGTACAGCTTTCAAGGGTGCGGGGTAAATCGCAATTAGAAGTGGTCACCAAAGGAGTCCTTCTGCGAAATCAAGTGAAGTATACACATGATGATTAAAGAGTCATTCCCTACTTTTTATGAAACCGAAGTAAGATTTACTAGTTTTCCTTTGCTTAAATTTTGAAGGGTAAAATGAAATTTGACATGACGAAGGAAATTGTGCTGGAAGTGAGTGGAGGAAGATTATAAAAGAATTTAGTTTACATTTCTTGAATGTTTTTTCGCGTGGTTTTATATTTTCGCTAATTGCGCCACAATTTGCTGGACACTCTTTTATAAATCGTCTCTTGAAAGGTTATTTCGCTTTAGTCACGCTGCTTCCTTTCTCCCACCCCTTACTTTCTCCCTAACGGCGGCGTCACTGGCAATTCAATTCATGGTGAAAGAGACGACGTCCCAATGGTACAGATACCCATGAAAATCCGCTCTTAACTTCGCAATATTTCTGTTGACCAGCCAATACTGTCAAGATACGCACGACCCCGTGTATTTTGCAGGAAGGAGGACTCGGGATCACGATTCTAATTGGGGACATTCATCCTGTTATGGACAGCATTAGGGTCATTGGTCTGCAGATACGATCAGCAGAAGCTTTCCGAAGTCGGCATTGATAGTGTACTGAAGTTTAAGAAAACTAATTTCAGCATTCCTGTGGCTTAGGACAGGCTGTAAACTCAGAGTCGTTTGCCTTGTCGGACACTACGAACTGTCCTACTACTTAGGGCGTCGCGTTGAAGAAATACATTTGTACAACTTTGATTTATTGTGTTCTTGTGGGTGAATAAAAAGAAATATGAAACTATTAAAAATCTAGTGCAATTTTCATTACTCAAACAACTAGTGAATACAACTTAGAGTACCATAAAGAAAAGGATCTTGCTTTCTTTAAAAATAAGTGTGATACGGCACCATCGACTGCCCCACAAGCTAAAAAGTACTAAAAACAAAAAAGCCACTTCACCTACGAGAACAGAAAACTTGGAGAGAACTAAAGTTCCAAAGAAACTTGGCTATACAGACCACACTGTACACACGCAACACTCTGAACCCAGGATCGACTTAAGAGTCGCCTCGCAAAATATTTGCTGATCCCGAAGCAAGACACTTTACACTTGCTTCGAAACAGCGAAAGTTCGTCTGGCCCGTCATTACGTTGCTTTCTCAGCTAACCGATCGCTCTCCACTGGTCATGCATTATTTATAACACCGCGAACGGAAGCCACCTCCGTCTAGAGCAAACATCGTTCGCCTCCATTAGAATGCCTCGCGGATCAAGGCAAGAAGTCGTATCAAAGTGAGGCCAGCCGTTCGCCATGCTGTCCTCCAAGCAGGATGCCGAAACGCTTACCCACCCTCAGAGTAAGTTTGCTCAGGTCCGTTCGTCGGGTCGATCCCCCGCCACGTTCACCGTGTGCCACGCGAATTAAAAGCCCATGAATATGGTAAGGACGCGGATTCCCCGCCGGTGTTTGCCCCGGGATCAGTGTTACTCGGCAATCTGCATGGCCAAGTGTTAAAACACTGAGAGACGCAGCGCTGGAGAACGCTGGATTCCCCGGTTCGCGTTCGGCTGCGTCCCGCACGTCGGATAACTACATGGGGTTAATTACAAACCGGAACTACGGGCATTCCGACGCGGCGATCCGGTTCACCCGGGACCCTTGTTACCGTGAAACGGGCTAACGAGTGGCCAAAGTTTACGAGGCGGCGCTGCCACGGCCCGATTGCAGATCCGGGGATCCGAAAATCTGCGGCTGGAACGCGGGGGTGGACGCATCAGCAATGTGGAATCTTTTAATTCTGAGAGACTCGAAGTGTACGTATTGAGGTTGATGTAGATGAATGGTACCTGCTGGTACTGGGACCTTGATGCTGGAGTTGCTACGAACGTTCGTTATGAATAATTGTATGCAATTTTGTAGAATATCTGTTCACGAATGGAATATTTTATTGTTGTATAATAACTCATTTGTTTCACTTATTGTAACTTTCGGGAGATACAAGTTTGAACGTTTGGAATAAAGAAGCTTAATACGTAGTGTCGTATAAAGAAATATGACGGTGGTATCTAACAAGTGTTTTACTAATTCACCTTCTCACCCCTTGAACCACATTTTGGTCAATATTCTGCGTAACAAGTTTCTATTTAATTTAAATCTATATAAAGAATTGCGATTTTAATTCATTGCTACAGTTGATATACCAGCTTGCCCAATAGGTTCACTCTACACGTGCACGCGTTTTCGTAACATTCTGTCCGACAAGAAACGTATCCCCTGCGATTCGAAAACGTTCGATTAATCCGCGACCATTCCCGACCAACCTGTGTGCACCGTTCAATTATCGAGGGGCTCTTCCGCCTCTCTTACTCTGCGTTAACTGAGTTGTTGCCTCGATAATTCGTACATCGGAGTATCAGCCGTACCGCGGAGGGGTCGCCGCATTAATTTGCGGCTTGGCGCGGGAATTTCTGTTAACTCCATAATCCGAAACTTACGGTCTCCCGATTCAAATACTACGGTCGACAAGTCAATTTCAAGTTCGCAACATTCAGATCGAAAGAACGCTTCGATTCACACGTAAATTCTCCTCACAGAGGTTTCAACACTATTTACCTAAGAATACTGCAAATTTGCATCATACTCGACAAAAAAGAGATCTTCCCTTGTTGAGATTCTCTAGCTGTCATCTTAGATTTTTTAGAAAACTACTGGTTCGTAATTTTAATAAGATTCATCATGCATATTAAATTTTACCCACAGCTGCTACTGTAAATTCCTGGTAAATATATGCAATTAACAGTGAGAAGCTTGGTAATTCCATTTTCTATATTATTGCATTAAATTTTCATTCCAAATCAACACAAAGGGGTGAGTGAAAACTGAAAACTAACTTCATCTGTAGGAATATTCGTAATATCGTACTATGAAACGGAACTGGCTACGTGATTTATACGGCTACGTCCCGTGCGGTATCAGAAATAGATTTCATCCGCGTCCAAGGTCCAAATCCGGATTGCCGTTTAGAATCCAGATTGACGTTCGAGTCTCTGCGAACCCGTGGACGAAAATTCCCATTTATCGCGTTCGCTACAGCCATACATTTGGAAAACTATGTGCCACAAGCCACGCTACATTTTCATTACTACAGTGATCATTCCAAATTAGGCGCACCAAAAATATAACAAACAGGGTCAGCCTTCTATATTAAACACCCCCTAGGCTATTTAATTTTAACATTCCGAAAAAGTGGATCTAGTAGTTCCTTTTATTAACGTGAAATGCTAAATTATCAGTGTCGCCTGCACGTGACATTCATCTGTCACGAGAAATTACTACGTCAGCAATAAATGGCACGTGATAATGAAACTGGTCAGAATTCCTGCGCGCAGAGTAACGATGGAACGCAACAAATGCCGAAATGTGTAATACATAATTCGGGCTCAAATGTCCGTTGCCATAGCAACAATGCACGCGACAGCACTCGCGGCACGAGGATCGATACTTCCGATGGAATCTTTGGCAGCATTACATTTTCGCGATCATCTGCAACCCTGATGTTTACTCAGACACCATACTATGTACGATCCACTATCATCGGCGAGAAAGGATTCAAAATAAAGGGAAAAGAAGCTGGATGAGTCGGTTGGCAGAAAGTTGGACGAAGGACGCGAGACCAATCGATAAGCAGAGGCGGAAGAGTGCGGTGGCTATCATCCAGACGCCAGGCTAAATCTCTGATTTACGAGCAACGGTTTACGTTTATTTATTATAATGCTAGGCACGGCTTGATCGCCCGATATATGTTTAATCCGAACAGTTCATTAGGTCGGTGCTTCCTGGAATTTACGAGTCGCTGCCCTCCTCTGTATTTCTGGATTTGCATGTATTTACTACGATTTATTGTTGATCAATATACCTGTATGCAGATTCTGCACCGTACTGCAGTTGCTGGTGCATTGACAGTTGAATGAAAAGTAATACGAATTTAGAGTGGTCGATTGCATAAAGAATCACACCGAAAATTTCTGCATTATTCATTTTTGTCTTTACTTAGAACAGACCTTGGGTTCGGCTTTGTGTTTAAAATTATAATGGAATTTCTAAGATACCTGAGTTCTTTCAACAATCAATGATCCCTATCTTCTCCTTATAATTCCTTATAACTTTCAAGTCCTCAATTTTAATTTATACCATCGAGATACAAAAATTCAAATTTCAATCTTTGAACAATCCTTTCAGTCAACTTCGAGACTGCACAGATTTCAATAGATACAACCTTTACGGAATCCAGGCGCGTAGCGAGGTATTCTAACAGTTGTCGAGTAAAACGAACTCGTCTCGAGTGACGGGACGAAATATGCACCACTTACCCGTATAAGGTCGGCAATAGTTGCGATTTACTTTGCTGTACAACGTCGGCAGAGACGACTCCGCTCCCGGCTCGACGTACGTCTTGTTCTTACTATCCCTGGGGTCGCTATATTGCTCCACGACCTCGACTTCCGCCTGAAAACAGAGCAGAAATTGTTTCCTTCCGTTACGATCCAACGCCAACTATATGCTGAAAGCTGCCCCGGTCCGTCGTGTATTATTTACACGAGAAACTGAGCAAACATTCCAGCCGACGTGGTTCGCCCAGAGCGACGAAAGGAAGAGCACGAGTCGAAGCAAACGCGAGTGCCTAAATGGGGCGAGAACTGGCGAGCAAACGTAATTAAACGATGGTTAAAAGCGCGTGGAACAATTTCCCGGGTTTTCTCCCAAACGGCTCGCGTGTCATAATCCACCGCGCGGTGAAAACTTTCAGTAAAGGAAGCACGTACGAGCAAAAGCTCCTAGTCAAGTGCGTGCACTCGCGTTTCCCTGTCGCAAATTCTTTTACAAGGGGGATCGTTGAAGAACACCCGCGACGAGTGGGTGAAACGTGAACTGTTAGAGCCAATAAGGGGACCTCCTCGTTGTTCCGTCGCCAGAAAAATTCTCTGCAAGGTGAAACGATCCGAAAGGGACACATAGTTTTCCAGGAGCGTGTTTTCGTAAATAACCGTAGCGCGAACACGATTGGACGGGCAGAGCCAGGGGACGAGATTCGCGAGGGTGGAAAACAAACAGGAGAACAATAGAAATTATTGACTCGGTAACAATACTAATTTGGCAGCGAGGAGGCTGCTTGGCGCTCGTGCACGCCTAACAACGTCCAGCTTCGTCCCTTCGGGGGATGCCATCAGCAAGGGTTATTGCGGGAGTTTCTTCGACTAAGCACGCGACACGTTAGTCCGACGCAATTCCCAGCCCCTGAACGCAGCCAATTGCGGTAATGCCTTGGCCAAGGCCGGCGGATAAACATTTTTAGCCCCCCCTCCCCACGGATGATCGTTATTTCCAGAGAAAACAACCCCGTCTCGCGTTTCCTCTTCCCGGTGGTTTATCCGCCGGCTGGGTCTGCAGAAGAGCTTTGAGCAATTGGAATTCCACGGCTGCGCTCGAAGGAAATATTGTCCGATACGTCGGCTAAATTTCCCTCTAATCTCCGTGCTTAATAAAGGTACTCGACGTTCCAGTAATTTAACTGGATGCCCTGGATGCTAGCAGAATACCGAGAGGACGCTTAAAACCTGCTCCACCGGCGGCGGGCAGCGTTTTGTGATAATTACAGCATTTAAGCAACGATTATGGTCGAATGAGTTACTTGAAATTACATTTTCAAATGCGTTCAACACCTCGGTTAAAATTACAGTCCGACAAAATACGAGAAGATTAAGTGCTCAGGAACGGTACAACTTCTCATTAAACGGAATAAGCGCGCGCATGGTGGGGTGTATTTCAATTGACCCGCCGCAGAAAGAAAGCTTCACTTTCCCCCAAGGAAGACTCGCGTTCGCGATTCTGCTGGCCCTCGATATTAATGATAATAACGATAATAGGAGCAATAACGATGGCCGCGGGGCCTAAACGGGGGACGACGCACGCAACGGGGGAACGGAACGGAGGAGGACGGACGCTCGACTTCTCGGAGGAGGCGTCTGATCAATGGCCACGGAAGCTCCTGCTACCACCCTCGGAGAGGCTCGGTGGGGTGGTTGTATCACGAATCGAGGAGTTGGCTGGAAGGTAAAGAAAAGGAAAGACGGATTGAAATGACGACGGACGGAGGCACAACGTCTGCCGGTACAAGACGAACGGGAAGACGACGAGGAAGACAAGTAGCCTTAAATTGAAAGAGGCCAAAATTGGAATTCTCCTGCCAAAGTTGAGCGTCGTGCCCTCCGGGGGCTGTTTCGAGCACGGAGGCGATTGCCTTCTGGCTCACGCCCCCGCCCCGTCGCCCCCGGCCGTCTCGCTGGAACAGATAAATTCGTGGATGTTTATACGGAAATTACAGGGATGAGTTTCGAGCGGAAGAATCTGCAAGGAGGAAGCGGCTCGATCGACTGTCGAAAATCCGATGACTGCGGCGACAGGCTCGACTTAGGCGAGCGCAAACATACCCGTATTGCCCGATCCCTGGATGTCGTGGACCGGCGTGTTGACTGATGCTTCGCGATGCGCGAGGGAAGAGGGTAGATCTCAGCCATAGACGCTGTATCGAGCATCTTGGCTGACAGGGCGTGTTTCGGCCACGCGATCGATGGAAACGAAATTAATGGTGGTTTGCTTTATCCAAGGATTGCAGACAGGGTTGTTTAAAAAATGGATAGGAGCATCTAGAATCGTTAAGACAAATGGTGGTGTAAAAATGTGATCGTGAAACATTTTTCGATCACCTAGTGTGTCAGGATGGAAAACTAATGAGCTGCAATAATGAAGCAGGAACAGCTGCTCTTTTCAGTTCTCCAGTAGAATTAATTGGATTTCGATAATTAAATTCGTAATTGACATTTAGTCCAAGCGATGTACCTTCGCAAGTGGTGAAAAATAGGAAAATGGAGGGTTACGGCAAAGTAATCTCCTCGACTTCCCAGAAGAATGATCGCTCGGTTATCGGACGATGAATATCGAAATTCTCTGTCGATGAATATAAAGCGGTATTTGCTCCGATCAATGCTAACAAGGTGTTCAATTATCATTTTTCACGAATATGTTCTTGCGTTAGGGAAAAATGATTGTACAGTCTGTGGTGCTGTCACGTTAAAATAGACTTAAGGATCGATGTCAGAGTTCGCCGAATCGATTCAAGATAAATAAAGGCAGAAAGTCCATCGAGTGACATAGTAATCTACTTCCCCCAATGAATTTTAAGCGACACTCTCTGGGCACACATTCGCCCACAGACAGCAAGAACAACTATATTAACGCTCAACCAGTAATCCCATTGGTTTATCGGACTTTAATCCGATTCAACGACCGCTGTGTTATTATTGGCCGCGATTATTAGCCTGCGCATAATCCCGCTACATTATGGTATTCGCGACTTTGGCTGTATTACATTCACGATTTTGCATTGCACTACAGAAATACACCAATCCCATAAACAAGACAGTGTTACTGCAACATTCTGTAAATTGCCGAGTCATCCGAATCGATTGAAGTCTACCCATCTCTTTTCTCGTATTTTTCGTACACATATAGAATCAATAAATCAATAAATGGGCAAGTCTGCACGACTACTCTTGTAATATATTTCACGAGGTGAGTCAGAAGCGAGGAATCGCTCGCAACCTTCAGAGATTTCGTGTTCCTGCATAATATCCCACTCCTGCTAAGTACACGCGAATTTCGCCACTAAGAATGCTTAGCGAAGTTTGGAAGCTTGGAATATGCTTGATACACTCTGAATACGATACGTGGAGAGGGGGTTTTGAAATGACGTCTGGAGTAGGATTGAGCAGTTTCTGTCGTAAGGAGTATCTGTTTTTAACTTGAAATAGAAGTGATATAATATGTGGTAATTAGATTAATGATAGATTTGTCGCGGTATGTGTGATCCATTTCAGGAGAGTAGTCGCTTGAAACTTTTGTGGAATATAGAAAGAGATAATCTACGAGACCTACACAAACTACTATTAAATTAATTTATTAAATGAGTATATTAAATATAGTAACAATTGTTACGATACAAATACAAATCCTTGAACCTGTAAACATTCTCTCCAAGAAAGTTTTATACGTTCTACCCAAACAAATCTTTTATAACAAACCAAATATCAATCGCAGAACGGATTCCCTGATAAAATCTCAAAGAAGCAACATTTCTCGTTTCATAGTTTACCGAAGCGTGTTTCATTCCCACCTCCCCATTACTGAATGTTCCTCGGAGGCCCACGGTGCTTAGGAAACTATAAATCCCCGTTTCACTTTCGCAGGAGCCGCGACCGCGAACTTGCAGGGCGCGAGGTGTCCTCGCACGCGCTCGTCTGCTCCAACTTTCCCGCGGCGTGGCTCTTTGTTGGAGTGATAAATGCGACCTACAGCCGTGCCCGACCTCACGCATAAAATAAAGCGCTAAAGTATTAAGTAGGGCTTACGAGCGAGAGTCATAACGATTCACCCTCTTGAATCAAGTGCTACCCGTTTCCTCTCCTCGCCGCTCTCTCTCTCTCTCTCTCTCTCGCCCCCTCCGTGAGGAGCACTTTCGTCAGGGGCCGCCTCGGTGACAACGAGGCGAAGGAAACTTTTGTTCCGCGCTCCCAGGTGTCCCACCACCCCCATGTCCCTTTCCCCCTGGCTCCCTCCCCATTTACGAGCCTCCTCGCAACTATCATACACTTTTTTTCCCAAATCTTCACTTTTCCTCGAGCAAACGAGATTAACAATTTGTCGATGACGACGAGTACGAATTACAAGTAATGCACTGGACTGCAACGCTACGCTTTTTATATAATTTTAAACGAATCGTGGGACGAAATAATTCGATTTAGCTGGATTACTACAGTAATTGATACTCTGATGCTGATGGGCACTCGGAAATTGTAGAATTTGTGTAAACAGGTGCAATCAAGGGTAGAAAAGGAATTGGTTAGCCGCTAGTCGCCAATAATGACTGAACTGATCGTGCTCTTATTTATTTCGGGTCTGCTTTCTGTATTAAGGCCTCTGCACGGACCTCCGCGTTAACAAGGCGCGATTTCACACCAGCTAAGAGTTACGTCCGGTGGCAAAGTAAACCCCGATCTCGAGACGTGACGTTGCGACCGCGTTTTCGAGGACACCAGAGAGCGTAGTCAAGGTGAACTGTATTTCAACTGCAGAAGCATTTAGGCGTTACGCTCGGGGCAATCCGCAGCACCAGAAACTGAGTGCTGGAACAATTATAAGCACCGCCGGAAGTCACCCCCGCCCCCTTGCCCCGTTTTCGCCCTGCTCGCACGTTTCCCCTCTTCCTTCCGTTCGCTCGTCGATCTCTCTCGCCCGGTGAAACACGCTCCGCCACCCCCCTCCCCCTGTGCGCCCCATCTCTGTACACCGTCCCTATACCATCATGCCCAGGGGGTATTTTGTCACCACCGTAATTATATTTCTCCCTTCAACCGATTCTTCGGCGCGCCAGCCAGGAGAAAATATCAATACTGCCGTTAACCAGCGGGACGAATCCTGAGCCAGTACTGTGGCCAACGAGGCCGAAGATAGAGGGTTAGACTAATCACGATCGGATTAAGATTAGGGGGTGTCACAGAGAGGCGCGGGGAAAGGTCACGTTGAAATTTTTATGGGAAATCTGCGAGGAAAGTTACTCGATGAAATTTTTTAGTTTAATGTAGCTTGGGAAATAAAGCTAAATTCGTATGATAATTCTTTCGTCTTATCAGTTTTCTTTTATTCGACACGATTGTAGCTTTCTATTTCTTGTAATTTATAGAATAAAAGAAGGTCCCAAAAGTAGCGTGGTTGCTGAGTGAAATGTCATTAAACAGTCATCGATACTCATAAACTTGTATGCAAAATATTCTGACACTTCCGTTGCATCTATCATGTAGACAAATTGAAAATTAAATGTTCGCAATGAATTTAAATACTGAAGGATGCTAGCACGTCTTCGTAATTCCTTCTCTGTTATCTGTTACGGTTATTCAATATCTGTGACTTTTCACTACGGTCCACTATATTCATTACAATCTCCGTTGTATGTTCGAATAGTACAAATCTCGCGTAATTTACACTTCATCGGACAAGCATCGGCGCAAGTGGTACTCACGCTTTCAACTGTAGGACTCGGTAGCGCCCACTGCACCGTAGACGTCGCAGTAGCAGCGCTCACAGGACGTCTTTTGTTCACGAAATCAACTGGTAGACTATAGTCGTCGCACAGGGAGACCTGCAAGCAGAACAACAATAGATTAGATCGTATGCCTGTATCCAATTCCATTAACGTAGTCCCAGAATTCGACAAGATAATTATCATCGATGATAAGCAAACTTAGGTACACGTGTCTCAACTTCTTAAGAACTGTATGACAGGTACGTAAAGACTACAAAATCGTTTCACCTTAAACAGTAAAAAGCTCAGACGAATCTACATGAATTATTCCCCAAAGCATCGCATCCCGCGCACACGCTTATTCGCAATTAGTTTCCCCGCGGTGAAGCGGAAACGTTGCTCGGCGAGTCATTAAAAGCCCGTGCCCGAATGAAATCGGATAATCGTTCCATCGTATTTCCACGCACATGGAATGCGCCCCACGCGCTCGCAACGGCTTCCCTCAACGAGGAAAAAAAAATTCCCAGCGTTAATCCCCCGAGCCGCGATGGGCCTGCCAAGGCACCCCAAGGTTGTGCCTCGACTCGCAGAATCTCCGAACGAGAGCGTAAAAAACAGAAATCGCTCGCATGAAGAATGGTCGAACGGCGGATAAAAGCTGGCAAAACTGAGGGAAGAGGGCCAAGGGGGTATGGGTGCGTGGGGAGGGGAGGGAGTGAGTGAGCCTGCATGGAGGCAACGACAGTGCTGAGTAGCGCCAGGGTTCCTGCCACTCGACAAATCGCAGGGTAAGCACCCCAGCCCCTCGACCCCCGGCCCCTAAGTCCCAATCGTCGACGACTGGACCGGCTCATCAGCGATATTTACTGTCTGCCTGGAGGATCGATCTATCGATGGTCGCATCTACCACCGTTCTACCGCCCTTGTCTTCCCAAGCCGACCCCCTCCCACGCACCCCCGACGACGACAGTGTACCAGCAGCCAGAGAGCAGCGGCGGCCCACCACCTACGTCTGTGCATGCATATAAATCGAGACAATCGCGGCTCCCCGGGGGCGGCTTATCGCGCTGGAGTTGAGCCGCGGAGGGGTGGTCGAAGCGAACGCCCCAGGGAGGCCAGGCCACCCAGCCTATCGAGGGGGACGGGGGTGGGTACCCGGCCAGAGAGACCCCTACATGCAAATGGTCCGCATTTATTGTAAGCAAAAGAGTGCCGTATGAATATGTGAAGTGGGAAATGAAACAAAACAAAAAGTGAGAGGGGGAGAGAGGGAGAAGGAAAAAGCGGAGCCGCCAAGCGAGGCTCGGGGGTGAGCTGGACCGAGAGAGGCGTAAGACCGGGTGGAGATTGAACGAAAACGGAAATGGCCGGGACAAGCCGATATATCCACGCGTTTTTCGCGCAACATCGCTGTATAATGGGGGGAGGGAGATGCGCACGTTGCGAACGGGAAAAGACAAGAGGAGCTTTTTAATGATCGACGCTGCGAGAGATGTGAATAACGTAGAAGGGGATGGGATAAGCGTCTGCTTGATTGAAATTTATGCTAAATGTTGGTCCGCTTTCTTTGTGCAACTTTCTATATGTGGGTGTGTACAAATTTTTATTTTGCATGAACTGTTTACGGGAGATTGCAAAAGTGTTTTCAGGTGTTTTAGGTGCTCAATTTGGGAAGTGAGGTACCTCGTGTTCTCTTATTTTAAGTACTTTAGTTTTAAAAAGAAGAATATAGGATGCATAAATAAATTAAGATCCCTAAAATTATGAGTTTCGGGGGTTCTAAATCCAACAATGCTTTCAAAAGGATGTCTGAATTTTGACGCGGTGTGAGCGGAAATCACCCAAAGGGAATGCTACTAGTCCAGAACTCTCACTAAATTACTAACCACGCGTAGAATATGGTTTAATGCAAAATCTCGCCTTCTCGTGAAATTGCAAGCAGTGAAATTACATTATATAAGCGGTATGAACTGAAACATAATAGTTACTATACACCGAAAATTAATTACGCACGGTAATGTTCCTAAATTAAAAACTTCACGAACAGCTGCAACGGTGCGATGAAATCCAGTGGTGAATATGTTCCATTTCTGTATATTTCTTAAAAAGCCAACTATTAAACTAAGGCACAGTGGTATAAACTCGAGGGAAATAATAAAATATCACTGCGTGGAGCAGAGATGAATTTTTATGTAACTGCAAACTCCGAAACGAAGGGTTGAAATGTTGCATCACATTATGATTCACTGCTCTGAGTTCAAATAAAATTCATCCAGCCCTCTGCCCGACTTTTTTAAATCACGAAACTGATGCTAAGTGGCATAGTGTTTCGCAGACTTGGCTGGCTTCGGGGTGAGCGTCCACCCCTGAAGGGAGTAGAAATACTTCCCTGTCCGCGAGGAGGTGGAGGAAGCCAAATGTGAACTAGGCCGACTGGCCATCGCACCAGGACGGCCAATGGAATCTGGAGAAACCGCCAAATAGCCTGCAGCTGAGGATAGCGTTTCACCGTTTCAAATTATAGCCGTTTGGGGAGGCAGTGTTGTAAGATACATCGTGCTATCTACCCCTATTCGCGACGAACACCGAGTTCACCCTCCCCGGTCACGTATTCTATTCTCGCGTTTTATTTCGCCGGTCTTTTCAAAACTCGAATCTAATACGTTTCGATTTTCACTCGTCCCAGTCCATGCTTCCACTATTCACGCGGATGAGTTTGAATTTTATCGAGCCCGATGATAAATCATCGCCTCTTCGATGGTTCAACCGCACTTAATAGATCCCTTTCACGCCGATCTGACGTGCACCAAAGTGATTTGCTTTCTCATAAATCTTCAGGAGCAGCACACATTTTCCAGCCATCTCGCGTCCTACTAAGGTCGGAGGGCCCATCGAGTTCTCGAGCATCGACATTTATGAAGTGGCTATGTTACTCGGTGCTTTTCCACGGAAATACATAATGGAACTAGGAACTCCTGCGTTAGAAATTATTCAAGCGCAAAGCAGCGCGAACATGGCGCTAATGTGGCACTCGAATCTACGGAGGGTTAATTCCATTGAAGATAATCACTTTGTCATCACATTTTCTCTTTATAAACTGAGCAAACTTTATTCCAGCCACTCTGTTATAAATTCAACAATTTATCGCAAATACTTGGTCCACTAAAATGAAGATGATAAAAGCTACAAAATTTACAAAACGTTTCCCATCCAGACGTACGAATAATATTCATTTGTATCGTCAAGAAATACAGTTGCCTATGGTCCTAATTCGCACTAAGCCACCCTGTATGAAGAAAAACACCCAAGGATAGGAGGAAAATCCGCGAAGTTCGCTGCAACCGTTATTCCCTCAGCGATCGGGCCAATATACGACTGCTAATTCCGTTCGCATGGACTCTCGTAAAAGAATGAAAAAAGGTGAGAGGCTCTCGCGCAGGAGGGTAAAATCCTGATCCCCCCGGAGTCCCCCGTCGAACCCTCCCTGATCTCGACGAAGGAGACGAAACGACGCGCATTCTCGTTACGGAAAGGCATTCCGCGCGGCCGAGATTAAGCGGGAATATTTAGCAAATGTTTCACATAAATCAAAGCTGCGCAATATGTTCCGAGTTCGGAGCGGAGGCTATGTAAATTCATGGTAATATCGCTGGCCGCCCCGCGGAGAGGGAGAACAGTTTCGATTCGCGGCGGAGGGGAGCGAGCAGGGGAGTTAAATGAACGGAAGTTAGACAGAGACGATTGTACGAAGGGGTACGCAATTATGAACGAATAGATGGCAAATGATCGAGGAGATGAACGAGAGATGGTCCAAGACTAGAGGATCCTATTGGCCGAAGGTGGGATTGATAAAAGAGGAAGAGGATTAATGAAAAGGAGACAGCGTTAGAAAGAGCCAGCGATAGAGAAAGAAGGCGAGGAGGGTGGACAGAGTGCGACAGAGAGAGTAAGCAAAGCCCAAAGAGGGTAGCGAGCGCGTATTTCATGAACCCCCTAAAGCAGCCCTAAGCATTGCTGCAACCGCCACAATCCCATTCATTCTCTTTATGGGCTTCCAAGTATTCGGGAGCGGGCTTGAATAAATCGGAAATTTGCCCCGGGGAAACGGGCCGCGGCCCCCTTCCCGCGATTTACCTACGACTTTCGAACTGGTCATTCGCGTTTGCCACCCTTGCCATCCTGCGACTTATCATTCTGTTCGATATCTGAGTAACGAGGTTATGAACGTGTGGTACTAAAGGCACAGAAGGTGTCGGTACATCGATTTTGGTCTACCTACAGGCAGATTCGGAATTTCTCTTAAGTCAGTAACAAGAGGAGTGTGTGTAACTTAATTCTTCTTCAAATAGGAGCGTAATTGCCAGGACAGGCGGAGCTAGTAGTATAACTCGTCGTTAGTCAGCCGCGACGACAAGGAAACTCTGCCTTCCGACCTAGTTCTAATATTTTAGACGCTGGAGCATTCCTGCGTATATTAAATTTCGGTAGCATCATAGCCAACTATGTAGTTTGATACAAAGTGCTGCTAAAATGGTCGGAATATCGAGCATAGTTGGTACATAGCATAATAACAGCGGTAACAGCGTAATATTGATATTTTAACATAAATCACGGGAAACAATCTGCCAGTTCGCGGCGAGAGTTTCATAAAATTGTGACAGAGCAGCACAATGGATAATTCCATTCCTCTGTCCAAATACGCAGAGGACATGCTGCGTGAAATGCGCGGGGCTATTTACCGAAGTGGAATATTACGCTAGGCAGAAGCCATAAAATACCCTGCTAAACGCTTTGTAATTCTCGTGTAGAGCATAATTTTTTAACATAACAGAACCAGAAGAAATGTACAGTAACTTACAATTTTATCTCGTAGAAAACTTTGACGTTCACTGAACCAGAATACTTACGCGTGTCGTTTTGTTTCATTAGAGACACTAAACGGTAATTAAACGGAAGATGTGTTACTGTTAGATAAGAGAAGAAATGCAACACAGTCGTTTTTGCAATTACCTAGCTACGATAATTTGACACTTTTCATAGAAACGAATTGTGAAAAATTTAAAAATTTCATTGCGATCAAACTGCTGGGATAGAATTATTCTTTTACGTGCATGCACTATGCAGCAACCTAATGAATAGGTTTTTATAGCACATTTGTGAGTTCAGTTGGAGATGTAGCTGAATCATGCAAACAGATCGATCACGATGACACAATTAACCCGTAACTTGGAAGGGTTGAAACTTGAAGGGTTCTGGTGCTGATGCCTGCACGGAATCCCTAAACGCTCGTTAGTAAACTGTGAATCTACCATCTCGCGGGCTAATTTGCATCTGAATCAAGATGCGTAAACTACGCTGCACAAAAGAGTCTGATCAGAATCTACAATTCCCTTCACAGGATTAGAGTCGTCTCAATAATCACCAGTGACAATTGAATCGATAGCAATGAAATTGTACTTTTAAAGCTACCTCTCTACTGCTTAAAAACATCCCCATTTGAATAATCCGTTATACGAGAAAACAGGAGAAAAAAGAGAAAGTGATATCATAACAAATTGTAGAAGAACAAAAAATTTGAAGATTACAAATTTCACGAAATTTCTCGCACCATTAGCTCGAGCCACCATAAAATAAACATCCAAGGACTCCTTCAAAAATATTTGCACAGCCTAGCGCGAAGTGATTCAACGGATAATCCGGAAAGAAAACTCGAATTGACGAACGATCTTATACCCCGGTTATCCTCTTAGAACTGTGAGTCGCTTGATACGTTGACTATGTACATATATCTCTATTACAAGTTATTTTCCACATTCTGCATGTTTTCAAACTAATCCCAGAATCAGAGATCAACTTGTCGTGTTTCTAATGTCCAAATTAAATCTCTAATTAGTGGTGCCAAAGATCAGACACTGTTCTCCTCTCACAAAATTCTTTAAGAGACCCTGGGGCGAACAAACCAAGAAATATAGACGAAAGGAGCGAAAAGCTACTACCGCTACTAATCATGATCGACGACAAGTGAAAGGTCTCGAATTCGAGATCCTGCGCAAGGATCTTCATCTTCCGCACGCAGATATATGGTCCTCAGTCGAGTAACAGGGTAAACGCGTTAAAGTTTCACAGGACGAAAGGCCGGAACTGGACACGAGAGCGATCTTACCCGAAGCTATTCAACATCGTTTTCGAAGAAGCACGCACGAGACGGACCCTCGGATTGGTTCCATCTTTTACAAAGAGTCCCTCAGCCAAACCTTCGCTCTTTCCCTCGTTTTTCTTCGTTCGTTACATTATATTAGTCGGCCCCGCGGGTAACGTTCTGGCGACGCCTGACAAGTTGAAAAATTATGTAACCCTACTGTCGAGATGACGAAGTGCGAGGTATAGAGTTCGTTCAGTGGAACGTCAGCGAGGAAGATCGAAAAGGTAGTAACAACTCGCCTGATATGAGAATTTATGGTTCTAGCAAATCGTTTCTTCGTGGTCATTCATTTCATAGAGTAGAATAAAAAAGGAAATAAAAATAATACTGTTAAATGGAACTGTACCTGATGAGATATAAAGTGTTGATCCTCTACACATTATAGCACTGACTTACCATGAATTAATATGCACGTTAGCTTTTAATCGCAAGCAGTATATTCATAAAAATGGTAATATATCCCCACTCCTCCCATGACGCAGTCCCAGATGAGAAACACGATCCTTCGAGGGACACGATAATAAAACTCCACGCTAAAATTCCAAACGAATTCTTACACAGCCCTCAAATTTATAAATCTCACGGGTGTGCAAAAGTATGCAAGGAATGTAATAAAATTCTCGTCGATCGAAATGCTTACCCGCCACGAGACTGCAGACCCCAATCACGGTCTCGAGAGAAGGAATCCAATCCATTTAATAAAGCACAACACAGCTACAAACCACCATTCCGACTCTATACTTCAAAATCTCATAAATCCCTCAAGAATCTCTTCAGCCACTGATTTAATAGTCCTAAGCACACGACCACAGTCCCAAGTTAATCGACATAGAACGAGTCAATCTATCATCGCCTAGAAACAGACACTGTCGTATGTCAAGAGGAGAAAAGGGATGGCAGGCAAGAGCAGAGCTAAGAAATTCCGTGATTTCACGATTTAGAGGACACATTCTGTCCCTTCGTCTTCATTTAAACGAATCCGCGTGTCCCTCGGCCCTGGCCCGTGTCCTTTGGTCCTTCCAATCGGACAGAAATGTGCCACCGAAGGACCACAGGCCTTTTTGTCGCATCCCCGGCCCCTTGTAGGGTCACGAAGGGTCGCGGCGGGCCTCTTCAAAGAGAGCGAAACTCGCCTCAAAGTCGGCGACCAGAGAGACTCCATCCTCCTCCCTGTGTAGAATAAGTGGAAACGGGTCCATGCAATAAGAAGATGGACTAGGGGTTGTCACAACGGTCTCTAATCGGCCCGGTATCTTTAGACTTAGCCCAGCCTTTCTTGCCTTCCTTGCCGATCTCTCCTTCGCCGCGTCTGCCCATCCACGACTCCCTTACAAAGGTTCTTTAACGAGCCCCTCTGCCCTCGCCGAGATGAAAGAGCGCTCTTGAATATTACGTTCCTATTTAATCACCCGCGATTTCACCCATTGTCAGCTGGCAAATAGGGTTTCCAGGGTGAAATATCGCGCGTACCTCCCGTCGTTTTCATTGTTTTAATAAATTCTTTCAATAAAACGCTTTCGGGGGTGAAATATCGGGAGTCGCTGCTTCAGATTTCAGAGAATGTTGTTTTCGTCATGCCGGGGTGCCTCTGTGCAACGTGATATTTCGCCGGATTCTTGCTTCATGGTAATTTTATACTCCGTTAATGAATTTTTATAATATCTGTTGGTAGAGTGCTTGGAATCTAGGAGACTTGCGATGGGGATGTTCCATGTTAAATGGATTACTTTTTGCACTTCATGTCAAGGATTTTGATGGTACTGAGATATGAAGTAGTTCGCGTGAAATTAAGAGGAGTTTTATTCATCACTTCACTTGACGATAATTTATTTAAAAGATACAGGTCCTTAACGTTTAAAATTTATGTCCAATTTCGGGAAAATTGGGTATTTAATAGTTCAACATATAACCCGTATAATTTGATATCGAACGCACCACGAGGGATCATCATCGTCTCGCTTTGCGTCAGTCCCTAAACAAGATTTCTCTCTTAATGCACGTGTCATGTATTCTTCCTGTGTTTCGCGTGTCCGTCCGTGCCCTCCCTTTCTCCTGCTTCACACCTTCGCCCTTCAGCAACAAAACTTTCGCTCGAGAAAGCCGCTCGGACCATCGTCGACCTCTACGTCTCCAAAGGGACGAAGAGCCACCCCCGTGTCGAGAGGACCTTCGCCGCGATGCTCAATTATACGGAACGTCAGGACAAGGAGCAGCCCTAAGATCTCGAAACTTCGACTCTGAGCGAGATCCCACGCGCGTCAGCCAGCAGACGCGAAGACTTTCTCGGTCATCCAACTTCAGGTGGACGAATTGCGAACGGTCGTTAAAGTTCGAATAGGAACGCGGGGCTCGTGAGGAACGCTAGACCGTCTCAGGCACCGAGTTCACCCCTTTGAAACGGCCCCCAGGTAAAAGTTTAAACGCTCCAACGAATGAAACGCGTGAATTCTCGACTATGAATGCATACGAGCGCTGTAGATTGCTCTTGGCGTCTCGCAGGGAGAGTTGGAAGGGGGGATAATTAACTTTTTCCGACGATGAAGTTAGAAAAGTGCGCGGATATGAATTTCGGAAAGCCACGTCGAAGGTGGAAGGAGAACGCGCGAAGTTACCGTTAACTGCGCCGCGAATCCGTAACAATTTTAACTGTGGAACTTTCTGATGAAACTGTGCAACTCGCTTTGCAAACATTACTATAAATTGTTTGGCCCACAATCATGGGTGTCAGCGTGAAAACGCGTGGAATGCGAAAGGAGCCTGTTTTAAAAAGGTGTTAAGAAGATATTAACTTCGCAACAGATAAAAATGAGCAAGCCATAACTAAAGTTTATTTAACCTGTGGGAAGTTATATAAGGATGATGAAATCATCTCACGGCTGATGAAGGATACTTCTACGTTAAATCTATAGCTGCAGGTTTTCGGGACTTGAGTTTCGGAATTTCAGGATGGTTGCAAGGAATGACGCGAAGTGTCCATTACCCTCGATGGCCAAGTCATCTCGCGATAATCTGTGCAGCCCGCAGCAACGGGACACTGCTGGTCGCGCGGAAGGGTTGAACCGTGCGGCTGCAACCCCCGCAGGTACCCCGTACACGTACACGTGCCCACACAGGGAACACCATCGCCCCTCGTGCGCGTAGATACGCGCAGAAACGCCGTGATTGTTCCGCCGGTTTCTCTATTGGGATAAACGTCGACCCCTCCTTATCACCCCTTATCCTATGATGGAGAGGGTCCTTGCACAGTCGCGGGAACGGAACCCCATCGCCTAAGGGGCTGCTAATTGATTTTAGAAGTTCCTGCCCCGGGCCATCCCCCGCCCCGTCTCCGCCGTTCCACCGTCGGGACAGAGTTTTCGAGAAAGACGACTACGCTTCCTACAGTCGCGCCGTAAGAGTCCTGTTCCCAAGTCGTCTTACAGGTTCCCTGAGAACCGACAGCATCCTCCTCGACCACCCCCTTGTTTCTCGTTAAACGGAGCTCAACGGGCACCCTCTCTTTATCCGAGGGAATCGAAGTTCTCTCCGTCCCGATAACGAGACGTCGCTGTTCTCCACGCGAAACATCACCTCCGTATGCCATGGATGCCCTGTGGCGCGAGTTCGTTGCAGGTCGATGGACAATTAAGGGAGGAAATTCGTCAAGGGCATCGTTATTCAACGATTACTAGCTGCATTCTAAAATATTTCCATAACAGACCCGGAGTAACGACCAGAAATAAAGTCTGAAGCCAGAAGTCACGTTTAACAGAAGTTTTAATTCTTCGGAGTGGATCGCAGAAGTAGGTTACAGGTACATTTTCAGTATGGATCGTATTCTTAACTTTTGTTCTTGGTTATCGCAAGATAAATCGTCGACGCCTGCACTGTTAGTTCTACTTTAAATAGCTACGATTAGCATTTGTGATTGGATACTTAGAGGAGTTTCAATGGGAGAAGAAAGTAGTCTCCGAGGGTGTGCTCCGTTCGGATAACGAATGTTCGCGTAACGGGTAGCTTCCACTGCAAAGTGCTCGTCAAGGGACAGTCATTGCCATACTTGTTCCGAGCCGAAGAAATCGTACGGAAGAGGGTGGGATCAGAAAGAAGACGGCGGCGAGGAGCAGCGGCTACTACAGTCTTGGTTTTAACGACGCAATCAAGCAGATCGTAGGAAAGGCACGATACTTAAAGGGCGGACACGGGCTGCTCACGGTGATAACAAGACACGGGACCTTGAGGGCATCTCGACTGGGCGGAACCACTCGGTGAACTTGCAGCAAAAAGTGGAAGGAGAGTTCGCTTGCCAGTCGTAATCACCGCCACTGCAACAATGCAACCCCCGGGGCTCGAGTTCTTTCTACCCCCATTCCCCTCACATCTCCCCCACCCCCGACACCCTGGGCTGTCGTTTCGCTGTCTTCTTCGCTGTCGCGGCGAGCAGAGAGGCTCAGCATTCATTCCCTTCCTTTCTGATAGCGTCTACATGTACCCGCGACTACCGAACAACCAAACGGACCGTGCACAATAAGCTTCCGGTTTATTAAAATCCACCCTCACGGGGCTTGCCACCCGCTCGTCACGATCAGCTGCGAGCCACCCCGAGTGCTCGCACGTACTCGAAACGCGTTGGGGTTTTAGCCAGCCCTGAATGGACGGCGTTGCTAGCCGGGATACGAGATGTATCGTGAAACAGTGGTCAGAGTTTGGGAAATTCTACGTCAGACACTGATGCCAACGGTATCTCTCTGTGCTGTACGAGTACAGAAACCAAAACGAAGAAGGGGGACATATGAAATTGGTTTTGCAGGGAACTGTCGAATTGGTGTAAAAAATTGATTGGTTTTCCAACAGGTCGATGCTCCCACGAAATTAATATTGCTCGATCGAATGGAAGCTGTCCAATTCAATTACTTTATCGCTGGCGGTGTTCCTAGGATGTATGTGACCCTTTTCTGGTTAGCCGCTATGTTTCGTGAAAGAATATAGTGTAGTTGTGCGTTGTTCAATTAAAAAGGCACAGGGAATTTAGATCGATTTTCGTCTGAAATGTGTTAGCTGAGAAAGATACGGAGAACCTTCAGAGTCCCTTCTCGAAATTATTTTATCCCACAGTTTCCATATATAACCGTCGATTCAGTCAAACGGATCGTCTTTCCTATCATCGAATATCCCAACGTCTAAAGGCAAGCGCCTGCTAAATAGCTTAATGTGTTCTGCCAACAGGCCACAGGCGTTTTCTTCCCACACTACCGTCCCACACTCTGGCCTTCGTCTCTTGATAGAGATTCCATCCGTAACGTAGTATGTATCAACGGCAACCGCGGCGTCCCACGTCTGCGAGCGAGTGGCAAGAATCTGCAGGATGGAAAGGGTGCGCTTATCTTCAAGCTTCTCGGTTAGACAAGCTCGCGACGCTAAATCGTCCATTAACGCGCACTGAACCCTTGAAAATATCCTTTGGCGGGGAAACAAGACGAGGGAGGGAAAGAGAGAAAAGACAGAGAAAAAAGGGGGGTCGCTCGGCCGCGATCCGACTACCGGCAAGATATTACGCGAGGGTGAATGGGCGAGGGGTGGAACAGCAGGGCGCAGTACCTTTGTCGCCACTTAAAAAGGGTCGTCCCCCCAAAACGTCGTGAAACGGCGTCGGCGACTTCTGCGAAGTCGTGCGAGACGCAGGTGGCCCACTCGCGTTATCGTTCGTTCGCAGTTCGTCGAACACGGGCAACCCTTCAGCTCCTCGCCCACGCGCGGAATCCGCTCTCGGCGGAAACACGAAATCGCGCCCGAGGAAGCCAAACGTCGTTAATAACTCGCGGTACATTTAATACCCCTCCGCTTTGAGTGATGCTGCGCGATGCTGGGACCCGGGGGAGGGTGTCAGCCGATTGCTAATTACCACTGGATACTTTCTTCGAGCGAGCACAGACATTTGTAGAAGGATAAGTAGGAATAAAGCCTGATATGTGATTTCTATGGATGAGCGGTACATAAAAATGAGAAGAAGGGGAGTATGTGAATTTCAATATGTGTTCTACCAGAGTTGAGAAAAACTATGAAGAATTAATGTCATTATTCTCAGGCAAATAAGATTGCTTTCCAAACACCGTGACATCCAATTCTTCCAAAGTAGGAACTTCTGTTCGCAAAACGTTTGAAGGACACGATACTACATCCTTAAAAAAAATGGATTTAATTGTAATTACTTTTTATTAAGTTATACTATAATGAAAACTTTGAAATCGATTTTCTTGAAATTGTATTTTGGCGTATGTGCCTTTTTCCCACAAAATGCCTCAATTATACATTTCAGTGCCAGGATTATTACCAGCAGAGACGCAGCTACACATTTTCCAGCGTTAGTCTCGAGGTGCCCAAGACTTATTCAACGCCATTACCGCGTTATTGTATACATTTAACTCGCCGAGGATCGCGTAATGGAACCACAGTGCAGACAATACAACGCGATTTGAGATCAAGTTCTACTGCAATTTCGCCGCGGAAGGGAAGAAGGAGGAGGGTAGAAAAAGAGAAAGAGTGGACGAAAGTCGAAAAGAGGGAGATCCACCCCCAGCGGCGGATACGTCGTAAATCCTGACGTTACATCATTAATGCGGCTGGCTCGTTAATTAATTCGCCAGTGTTGTGGCGTGGCTCGATACTGCGTGCGTGGGGTGGCTAAAGAGGCCCAACGATTTGCTTTGCGTAGCGACACGCGTGTATTTACTACGCCGATACGATCTAATTACTAGAATGACACGTCCAGAATCCCGCGCGTCGGTTTACCAAAAATCATTCGACATGCCCTGCCACTTGCAATATGTGCGCATCGAGGGGGGAGCAGAGGAAGCACGGCGATTGAATTTTCGATACGTCTCACCGATACTTTTCCGTCTGTATCGATTCCGTCGACCAACCGAGGTGGAAACTAACGCAAACCTCCGCCACAATGCGATCTGCGATATGGAATAGGCCCTCTGGACCTGCGACTATCTTCCTCCTACGATATTTTCAACCCCCTACAAGTGTGACTGATTGATACCTCACGAATTCACGAGTGTATCAATTGTAAATATAGTAAAACTGCCCTGGCTTTCGAGATAAAGGAATTCCCGCTTTGCGTACAGATAATTCACGTTTCAAACTGAGTTAGCAAAACTAAATTCATCGTACAGCAGCAGGAAATCGAATTACGACTATTTCCTATAGAGGAGTGTAAAAGCTGCTTTGTGAATGAGATCCGCTGTGAATTGGAAACGAGTAAATCAGTCCACGAATTTTGAACATTCGTCTAATCTCAGAATGAAGAAGATTCATGTAACGTGTGATTCTTTAAATGCGTATTTTTCTACACAGTTATATACCAAGCAGAAAATAATTAGTCCAAATACATGGTAAGATTATTTCTGAAGCTCACCCTTATTCGACCAGGAAATGTTGGTGAATCCGTAGGATTATGGTGATATTTTTTATCCAGCCTGCTGTACGAGGCCAATTTGGGATCGGTAAGTATGACGAATGATCGCGGCCAACGAGAAGCTCGGAGCTACGAAATTACGGTGCTTTCGTAAGGATTATTTGCAAACGAGTGGTATTTTTTAAGCCGTGGAAGGAAAGAATTCTCGGAGCAGCTGCGAGTGACGCGTTATTGCTTCCCTCGTGAAACGATCTTTCTCGTTTTCGTCGCATTCCGCGGCGCAACATCTGTCTTAAGAAACTACGAACATTATCGTCGCTGTGAAAATTGCAATAACCTATATACGCCGTCAATTTACCTCTCCGGTGGTAACGCGATACTTAATGGCTCCCAACACCATCACCCTGCTAAATACCTCTTACACCTACATGCATTTACAATTTGACTCTCACTCATTCTAGTCCAGCTTCACCTGCAGTGCGAAACCAATTCTTACATTCACATTCGCGACCATCGCGCAGTCGCGACGAAGTTTCCTTCCCAAATTGATCTCCGATGGTAACCTTAGTGGAATGCCCGCCCATTACACGGTACGTCCTAAAATTAATCAACGACTTTATATCGCGACGATACTAATGGACCCATCAAACCTCCGTTCCTCTCTTGACTCATTAACTTTCATATGCGCGCTCGTTGGGTGCAGACCGCGAACGGGTAGCAACGAGGTTGGGGAGAGAGAGGCAGAGGGTTCGACTCTCGACGAGAGTCTGCCCCGATGAAACGGAATCTCATCAAAATGGACGTGAATGCGCCTGGGCATTGATTCCAGCGCCCCCAAACTCTTCCTCCGCCACGGAGCTTGTTACCAGGGCTTTTCCAGGATCGACCGGCATCACGCGCGCATACGTGCATAATTAACGAGACGTGCCACGCGGCGCCGACGATAAATTTTGACGTACGAACCCGCAGCGACACGGATCACACGGCTAACGACGTGTCCCCCCGCGCGTCCAACTTTTCGAAACGCGGCCGCAACATGAACTGCCTAACACCGTGGCTGCGGTGAACCGCATCGGCATAGGTTTCGACGGTCTCCCTCTTTGACGGGGCGATCCGGGGCTACCAGCTTAGGCCTTTCCCTCCTGCCTTGTAATACGATCCTCGATCGAATCGTTCCCCGATCCTCTGCCTTCATTGGATTCATATAACGTACTTGGAGGTGTGAACCCAGCGAGTGTGTTCAGATCGCAACTGTTTCTTGTTTAATAAAGGTAGAGAGCGATGCAAAGTAGGCGGATGTATTTGAATTACTTGTTGGGAGGCGTAGAAGTGTCTCGTGGGAAAAGGTCTTAACGTTCTCGGTCCTCTGCAGTAGTTGAATTATTGCAGAAGGTTGTGACGACGGCTGTGAGCAGATTAAACTGTGCAAAGCCGATTTCGGTGAAAGGCAACTTCCTACTACCGCCCACGCTGCCTGTTCCAGCTGGGGCTGATGACGCGAGTTTTATGGGCGGAGGAGGATGATGGTTCGCATGAGAGGGTATTAACGGTTGTGGGATCATCATTGCAGTGTGGGAATTGCTATAGACCTGGATGGAACTAGAGAAATGATTGTGTGCAAAATTGGGTAGTTATTAGAACTTTGGGAAGAAATTGAATATGAAAGAGATTTAATAAATAAGGTAGATGTCCCTGTTAACGAGCATATCTAATTTAACAATCAGTAGGCTTTGATTTTGCATCGACTGTGGGCATATAAATTTATTCAACGAGACGGTTAAACATTAAAATTCAGAATGAACTACGATTTTTATTTACATTTTAGAAAATACAATGAGTGGAATGTAAATCAGATTTTGAAATATGTAT
The DNA here is from genome assembly GCA_929113495.1 of Andrena minutula. Classification (NCBI taxonomy): domain Eukaryota; kingdom Metazoa; phylum Arthropoda; class Insecta; order Hymenoptera; family Andrenidae; genus Andrena; species Andrena minutula. The sequence goes on from OV815993.1 coordinate 4,639,839, forward strand.
TCCTATTCACAAACTTAATATTTATACATAAAATCTTCATAAAAGAGACGGTTACCTTGCGGTCACTATTGGGAAATATAAAACACGCAAGCAGCTACAAAATAAATTACGTTTTAAGAAACTTCAAACCGATGACGTTGTACTTTACAAAGCAATTTGGCTGTGCTCCAAGAATGCTTAATAAATCTATTTATTGAGGAAACCCATTTATCACACGTAACACAGTAAATGTTAGTTTCCTTCCCTCGAGTTCGTTTGTTCAAGGTTTCAAGAAGTTTTACTCGGGCAACTTGCTTGCCTGCTTCGACTGAAGGAAAGGGACGTCTGGGACCTGAAATTTCCAGGTGAAAATGTAAATAGAGCATTGTCGAGCGCCCCCTCAGCAACCAGGGTATTGTCCACTCGGAAGAAAGTATCGTCGACTGGCTGGAAGCCGAGGAAAAGTTTAATCGTTGCGACAGAGTGCGACGTCAGAGATAAGAAGCACGAGGAGAATCCAAACTGGAGATTCTCGTAAACGCCTCATGTTTGTCTCGTATGAGAACGACTCAGGGAGGATATCTCCTCGTTGTATCGAACGTCCGACTTTCACGATATTACTTCCGTGTTTGCCCTCTCTGTTTGGGAAAGCTTCTTCCGCTTGTTCCTTAGCTTATTGAAAAATCCTGTTGTGTCTTCCACTACGTTGCAGAAGACATACAGAAGAAATGCCTTCTATAAACAACTATGCTCAACACATTTGCTATTTCCAGATAAATTATTTAAAATTCACCTTTACTATTACAAAATCCAAAGAATGTATGTACATTAAATATACCCAAATTCGAATGTCATTCAGAACTACAGTAGCCCCGAACACCAATCTCTTGTGAATTTGATTACGTAAACTACACTTGATTGACCTTCACCAAACAGGATCTGTGATGTTTGAAATATTAGAACCTTTCCCTATGGAACACTTTGAAAATGTCCCACACTGTAAAAAAGACAGAAGAATCTTCAGAAAAGAATACCAGTGGCGAACCAAAAAAATTATCCCGCGTGAAGGAATCCTAAGTTGCCCAGCGTGTTGCCAGCATCGCATCGTTCTTACTCTGTATACGTAACGAAGCAGTGAAAGATACCGATAGCCATAGAACACAGAGAGCGATTGGATTTGATCGCCAGTAGCGTCCCTGCGGGCATGTTCTGCGGGTTCGCGAGACCGTGCCCGGGATAATCGGGTCCTCGACGATAACAACGTTATCGGCGAAGCAATTTGAGTCCGCGGTATAGGGTCGACGGTAACGATTAAGCGGCACAATCGAGCGATCGCCGTGGCTGGCGGTCAGGATCCTCGAGGTAGGTACGTACCATGACCCTGCGACTCGACACGGATCGCAATACGTTCAAGAATATGCCTGTGAACACGGGCCTGCTATCTACGGACACTTAATTAATTCACTTTACACCGGACACCCCGTTTGTAATGCGGGATAGGGGCGCCTAAGAACCTCCAGGCAGTAATTGATTCAAATGCTTCAAGGGTATTACAGGGCGTAGAAGACACGGTGTGCGTTGCGCCCGATATTGCTGGGTTTACCAGGCTAGCGAAACCGCTGGTGTTAAGAATGACTTGCCCGTGACGTACGGGACGCACCTGGAACGGTCGAGCAAATGTGCTCGGAATGAGAAATATTGGCTAGAAATTACTGGGAAGATATATTACCACTGTGCCCAATTACTATTCCTAATTTCTGCGGTTCCTTTGCTTCGATTTATCGTTGAGCTTGTGGAACAGGGGAGGCAAGTCTATAGACACATGGACTGTGTAGTCGAAGTGTAGCGATTCTTGGAAAGATTCATAGTGGAGGAAGTAATCACAGACAACTTGAAGCCACGATATTAGTTATTGATATGTCCGTTTGGTGGAAACTTGGGACATTATCAATGAGTCAGAAGTCAGACCGTACTTACTAACGGTTTCGAAGGGGGTGCTATCGAGATGGGACGCATCTCATCAAAGGGGTCGTTACAAAGGGTCGAATCATGGCGTGCATCGGGCAATATCGTATGATGTATGAATTTAATTAAGTAATTATACAGAAGACGCCTCGCACATTAATCATCGTGACCGTCACTCCCCGCGTGGCTGCCACCCCTGCGCTTTATCCGGCTTTCCCCGATTTCATTGTACCAAAAAATCTCCAGACTGTGCTCTGGGCTCGCGAAAGTTTCGGGTTTCAGACTACCCACCCCTTAGAGGCGATCGTTCTAACAACGACTCTTTTTATTCTGGATCCCTTTGTACAGTGGCCGAGGGAAAAAATTGTTCTGCTGTTTCAGCACTGTAGATGTGCGTGTATATTCTTCCTTTAATGCTTGTTAATTATGAATAATAACGAAGGAAGTTTGCTTGAGTTTGTGACTGAGTTTTAATTATAATTAATATTTTGTAGATTTTGGGGTATGAGATTCTGTAGGTAGAGGTTGAATATAGAGATTCTGGAATTAAAATTAATCTTATGAATTTCTGTGTGGTAGTTCGTGTAGGAATTTCCAATTGCAGCTGTTATGAAGTGTGAAGTTACTTTCCAAGAGGTAAACTCACTGCAACGCGTCTTCCAGAGCGTTGTTTGTACTTCCACGACAATTCCGGGCGAACACAGAGAAAAGGGTGATTCTAAGGGAAAGACCGTGCTCTGTCCGAGAGAACTAATTTCATAGTTTTAAGGGCCACTGGAATTGAGCTGGTTCGGGTCATCGCTAATTGGGTGCTGTACTGGCTAGATTGCGGTCACCTTGTTAGAGACCTCGTCGACTTCTCTGTGAAAATGTATCTTCCGACTTGGAGAACGAAGCTTCCTCCTTTATACACGTGTATCGCTCCCTCGGTATGCATGTCTGTGTGTAGAAACGTATTGTGATGAGTGCGGTAACAGAGCAATATACCAACGCGATACCAGCCGACCCTTGACTTCAAGTTAAGAGTTCATTTTCCAAATTGACTTAGAATTCAATAATATCTCCAACTCGAAATCGCTTAGATTCTAATTATATATCTACTTCAAAAGTATCCTGACTTTAAATAATCATTTAAACAGAAAATTATTTAAAATTCGATACTCTAAATTCAAAATTACTTGCAATTGGGAATTACATCAAATTCGATTTTAAGTTAAGCCACACGGTACGATTGTATAATACTGAGAAAGAATGTGAGCTGCACATTTTTTTCACCCATGAAGTTCCTATTTCAGGGCTGTGTTCAAGGGTTTCACAAACATTCTTCTCCCCCCTTCCTTAATTTAAGACCGTTCGACCGGCGAAAACAAATTGGCGAGAATAGGAAAACATTTCCGGCTGATTGCTAGAAATATCTGGAAACCGCTGAAAGGGGTTGAACCACGCGAAAAAGGGGCAAGAGAAAGGGAATAACCAAGGGACTCCTGAAAACAGTGATCACGTTTTTTTAATTAAACCGAAAGTTAGACCCCCGTAGAGCAGAATCGCCCCGGACAATCGGGACGGCCGGTTTAATCACGGCGTAATAATGACGGCGGATAAATTAAACTGGACCGTAACGTTATCCGCTCGAACGGACCCTCGAAGAAAGATCGCACGCCGGAAACAAAAGGCCGACGAAACGATTCAATAAATTTCAGGGACACGAGTATTCCCCGACGACGAGATTGAGCTCGCAAAAATCTCGAAACCGTTCGGTTCAAACGGTTCACTTACCAATTTTATTCGCAGTTTCAGCGAATTCTCCGTAACTACACCGAATCTTTTATTTCTCGAAAGTATTAGTCTAAAGAAATTTATCCGTCGCACGGGATGAGCAGAGTCGCCATTAAAAAGTTAACAGTTGGAAAACACCAAGAAATAAAGTATGCTATATAGTTAAACGACCATCGTGAGGTCTCAGGCGACTATTATTCTTAGGAAAGTTCCATCCGATAGTTTCGCTACGATCATCCGGCTGTCGGGCTAGATAAACACTTATCGGCACGGAAATGACGATGAACCAACGCCATAGACGATCTTGCGGTGTGTACCGCTCGTAAATCCGTATTATCGTCCGTAAACCGGTGCAGTTTCCGTTATAACTTTCGCCTGAATGTAAACAGCTATTCGGGCGAAGGTAAACGCGCTTTATGCATTCCTCGGTAAACAGAGAGAGGGCGGGAGAGATAGGAGAGATAGAAGATCTTGCTGGAATCATTTTGCAAACGATGATTAAGGGATTAACTTAACAAGTTCCACGCGTCCTGAGTTACAACACCGCGAGTTCTCTGTGGAGAATACTGTCTTAAAGGGGGAGGAAGCATTTAATTGCTGAAATTTAATTAATCTGTACTGTAGTGTCACTCCAACAAGCAATGATGTAATTTGGATATAATTCGTATCATTGCTTCTAAGATCTCTAAGTATACACGAATATCAAAGGCAATTCCTGTTTAAGATGAGACTGTGGTTAACGATAAATAATGGTAGTACAGAGCTTGAATATTAAACCTACAAGGTCTTTCCATTTCGAAAAAGGAGACTTTAAGGATGCTAGGATTTATTTTTCAATTCATTTCAAAGAAATAAATTGAAACTGAGACTTGTTCTTTGACACAATGTTTATTAAAGTCATAAGTTTTAAAAAAAGCATGTTTGTTTCGCCAAAAATATGAATTATAGATGACGCTACAGATGGAGCATTAAAGAGACTTTGTGAAAAGGTTTCTGTTGTTTTGCAGCGTTTTTGACGACGCGAAACGAAATTCAGTGACCTGCTTGTAAATTCTTCTGTAGAATACCTCTGCTCCTACACTGGAGTTATCACTACAAAATCAAAGAAACTTTTTTAAAGCCCTTTCAATAATCTATTTGTGACGTCATATGCAATACATATTTTCAACTAAACAAAAATGTTGTTCAAGCTTACGATGTTAATAAACTTTGTGTAAAAGAACACGACTCACTTTCAATTTATTTCTTTGTAATGAATTGAAAAAGAAATGCTTCCTCTTCGACAAAAACAACTGCCTGGTACCCTTAAAAATTACCCTACACCTTCTTCATTCCGTTACTCATCTCCACACTGTCAGCTAAATTAAACGTCCACCAACGTTACATCGATATCGCTGTAAAACGCATAACACAAATGCAAAGTCACTTGCTTAACGAATTGGATGCTACTCCACGGTTGCCATTTAATAGATATCCCTGCCAATTCCTCATCACAGCGAGACCATCCGACACTACCCCCACCCCCAACAATTACCAGCGTAAATTACGTCGCTACTCGCAGCTCGATTTCACGTCGTAATTCTCAAGAAGCCACGGGCAAATGGAGATGAATGTGGCTCATAGAGTTGCATGCGTTCGTGTACATAAAGTAGCAGCCGGTAAACAGTACGAGTCACGGGTGTTTAAGCACGACCGTGCGTTTACAGACAGTGGATACACGCTCGGCAGCCATCGTCCACGCCGACGAACCCTCCGTGAGTAATGCATCGTAGATAACGAACCGAAATCCCATCAGAATCCGCGTTTACGGTTTCAATATTCCACACAGTGCGCAACAACGACGAACGAGAGCACGATCGCTCGCCTGTCCAACGAGCCAGTTTCGGGCGAAAGAGAGAAAATGTTGCGCTCGTGCGAGCTACTTCCGGCGGCGATTTGCACGGCGTGTTTGATATTCTGCTGCACAGCGTGTTCCCCGGATATTGGACAGCCGCTGGACTTGGATCAGGTAGCCGTGTACCATTTTTCGTCGCTCGATATTTAATGCAGACGGTAGAGGAACGTACAGAATTATTAAACATTAAGTGATTTGTATTAGATTTTTTATTAAAATTCAAAGCCAATGCTGCAGTTAGAAGTTACACTGCCTTCGTGCAAATTTTGATATTTAAATAAATGCTTCTATTTGACTTGTATTTTCATCGACTTCTGAGAACAAATTAATTTCAAAATAATTTGATTGATTCTTTTGTTCGCACTACGTGAACAGCTACGAGTGTATTAGTTATTTCAGTGAGATAGGCGAACCTACTAAGTAATCATTTCGAACGATGTATATCCGTCGACGTTCGCAAACAGCCGCAGGATCTCATTCCCATAATCATCTGGAAGACTCGTTGATTCGAATCGTAGCAAATGGCAACGTGGTGCGCAATATTATGCGATATCTACCAGCCTGATGCAGATTCGTCGACGCGCGTAAATTCGGAGGTGCTAGCCCAACGAATCGTGAGTTTGCACGCCTGCACTGAAAGCTGTCAATATTGGATAGTTACGCGCGATCGAGGACATTAATTTTCGAACTTGCCTGCATACGCACGATTCTAATTCGAATTTATACACGTCTGGGGCAGAGGGAAATAGATATCGCCCGATAACATAGAGTAGTATCCAATTACTGTGTTTAATAGAACAACATGAAACGTTATCGAGTGATTATAAAGCGGAAAAATCGTCAAACCCCTTGTCAGTTTTCAGGAGAGTGGTTCTTCGTGGCTGGCACACCCATAAACGCGAGTTTAAGTAGATGCGGTCGCTTCTTAGTCAGACAAGCATCTGGGAGCACGTTCAGGGCAAAATTTACGGCTCTCAGTCACAAAAACAATATTCCAATCACTTTCAACGTGGATGGAAGCGTCAGGGGAAGCAAAATCATTGGAACATGGCAACTGCAGGGATCGAAAAGGAAACTTGGTAAGTGTTCTTCCTGTCTTCTTTTGAAAATGTTAATACCCAATCCTGAACTCTTTAATTTGCTCAGATATCAAATTATGGGGTTTCAAGAAAGCAAACTTAAGAAAACCTTAGTTCTTGTAAGTTTCATTCAAGTACTTTGCACTCGAGCAAAGAAGTTTCTAAATAATGCATGCCCCATAAATACAAACCTCCGAGAACACAAGGATGAATAAAACTAATATTTCCACTGTCACGTTATCGATGTTAGTCTGTAGAAAGTAAAAAGTGTTTGATCGATCAGAGTTCACCTGAGAATCTATCACGTCGTGGTGATTGATGTTCCTTGCTCCTCTTTAAGGAAGATACAGATTCTATACAAGAACGGTTCAACGAGCCAATCACCAAGTTTACTAACTTTGAAATTTTATATTCCCAGGGCCACTCCGCCACGTTATAGTGTTCGTAAACTATAACACTGTCCTCGCCATGGTAGTTTGTTCAGAGGGTACCACGCCTCACCATCAGGGATACAAGTTCTCTATGATTTGGTCCCGTGAGAGGAGTCTGCCCTTGCCGATCTTGAACGAGCTTAAGTCGAAACTGGGGGCATACATTAATCAAGGGGAAATTCGCATGGTGGATCATGTGAGCTGTTAAACAAACCATAAACTTCCATGGTAGAGCGCACCCCTCTCATGCGACGCTAGCCTATGATTTGCGTCTATTCCATTAGCATAAAGGATAGAGTAAATTACGTTACACTTTTTATACCGCATCTTTGCGTAAAGAATAATGTATGTATGAGAGAGTAATTTTACTGCAGGAGTATTAATCACGTTAAGCTGAGAGAAGAATGTAACTTTCTACGTATAATGTAGCTGACACTATGAACGCATCTTGAAATTTGTGCATAAATGTATAATGTATAACAATGAGTAATTAACAATGGATTTCCTACAATCTTATAATTATTCAAGCTTCAACTTTACACCATACATTGAATTCCTTTTATATGCAGAACTTGGGGGTAAAATTCGAGTATTAAACGCGAGAAATATAGACAGTAGAAGAATGTAATGGAAAACACAATAGCTAGGTAATAATTTTGAAACCATAATTGTGCAGTGTATCTGTATAGACCACCCTCGTAGAATAAATCATTCAAGAAGGGTGACTCTGAACTTACTTGTTCAGCTCATGAAATATTTGAGGAACAGCCAACTGAGGCGAAACCATCAACACCTGCGGTCGAAATGGTCTCTTCAAACACTCCGCTATACCAGACCACGCAGAATTTCTTTCAAGACATGAATCACCAACGAAACTGCTATAAACCACTTCTCAAAGTAGACACAGAAATCTAAATTAAACGAGCTATCATACTACCTTGAATTAATTTGAAGGAACAACGATTAAATAAAGAATTAAATAATTCTTTTACCATGAGTGCCCGAGATTTTTGAAATATCAAAATTCTATTCTAAAAATTCCTTAATTTACGCTTAAATTCATTTTCAGTAAAGTATATATTCAAAGTAACAGTGTAGATGATTGCGACACGTGTACTCCCCTGTACACCGAAGAAAAATGTGTGCAATATCGAGTATTTAATCTGAACGGCAGGTTCACTCGCAGTAACATTGAAATATATTGTCCTGTTACGTGTACTCTGCACAGGCTGTTAATTGAGCCTGATTACAACTAACGCCACAACTACTATTCGCAGCAGCTACGAGCATCGACGCACGAACTCGACGTAAAATATGGAGTGCATGTCCGCTGGAATGCAGCGGGCAAACTTGTGGAGATAGAGTGTTCCAGAATGGTTTAAAGTTGAACCTAGACACAGCTGGAATTGATAAACTATTTTCCAGCTTTTAATCCCATCAACTTTCACGTCTACCTTTCTATTCCTCATTCATACTCTCTCTCTCTCTCTCTCTCTCTCTCTTACTCTCTCTCTGAAGGGAAATACAGATTTTCAGCACAAAGCCCCCATAAATCTGACGTATCACAATGACCGTCTCCCGTAATAAATATCGCACGCAAACACCTAATGGGGAACGCCATTTCGGCGCGGAGTTCGATGATATTGTTTATGGAGACTAGGTATGGGACCGCGATATAATGGAAATTCCGGCGTCCGGCCGACTATTTATGGGGTACCGTCATGTGGTACCCATTGCCGTGCAGGACTAACCCCTCCGGCTTGCCATGGTATATAGGCCACGTGACCATCCCACAGGGACAACTACCACACGGCCTTTCGTCTCTTTTTCTGATGTTTTATACCGCGTATTCCCCTTTTCGAGCCCCCATTCTGGTTTTACAAAATAATTACGTACCCGATGCTTTCAATTACACAATGGGCATCTTCAAAGGTGTGTACTCCCATGGTTTCGTTAATAATTAAACGTGTCAGTTTAAAATTTCTGTGTGTGGAATTGGGTAGGTACTGCCTGCGGAAGCAAACTGATTTTTCAAATCAACTGCAGAGTGATCTTCATGGAAGTACCTGAGTTTCTTGAATACAAATTTGTAATTTTAATTGTAAATGAGAACAGTCACTTTTAAAACGAGTTCCATATCACTAAAAAATTATTTCTTATCACATTGAAGTTTTCTTAAAATTTACTAGTATTTTGTATAATAAAAACGATAACATTCCACTTGAGAAAACTGTGCAAGTGATTATGACTATCTCTTGTAGCCCTCCCAATAAAAAATCCTTCTTAGAAGAAATCTTTTTTAATCCTATGTATCGCTTTATGGGGGTTACCCTGTACACACATGAGCGTCATTCATATATATATGTTGTGGCCTGCCATGTAAGGAGCGTCCTTTTAGATAAAAGGGTCTCCTTCTTCCATTGTTCGAAGAATACTTTTTCACTTTAACAAGACGACGGACGCTTTATAATTAAGTCGATTCTAAGACCTTCCTGTGAAGCATTGGATGTGACGTCATTCGACCATTCACTATGCTATTAATGGCATATCACCCCATACGGTGTAGGCTACCGCACTTCTGTACGCCACAGAGATATATGTTGTATATATATGCCACGTGACCGTTCCACGGGGACACCCATTAAACCGACCCCACGGATCATGATGTCCCATGAACATCACTTGAGGCCTACGCAGTGATGCCAGAATCGTGGGACGTGGGACAAATGCTTACCCCCACCATGACCTACCGTCGCCCCCCACTTTGCACCCATTGCACCCACATCCCACGATTCTGGCATCATTGGCCTACGGGATTGTCAGGTTCACAAAAGAGACACAGGTGCAGGCGATCAGGGGGTTTCAAGCAGCGCTACTACCCCCTTAACTCAATGAAAATACCATCAAAGCGTTCACTATTTCGATTACTCAAATAAAATTAGGTAATGTAGAACTGCTGATATGACCAAAACCAGGGTTGCAACGTACAAAAAAGATGTAAAACAGAAGCACATATCACAGCTTCCATTGCACATATTTAGTAAGGGATACTATATAGGCAACACACAGCAGTTTCACCGCGTTTCACAAGTTCCCTTACACGCGCAGCACCGCGAAACAAAAAGCAAAGGATGCCTAAGCGTGTCGAGGTCGGGTCGAATCGCGCCAAAAACATTCTCCACTTGGGCGCACTGCTGCGCAAAAACATTGTAAACAACGCAGGGAGATTTTCCTGTGCTTGACAAATCTGTTCATTCTACTGTTTCTCATATAAAACTGATACCTATTATAGGCACGAATCAGTGAGTTCTAGTAAGTTGTTCTGTTTCAGTGAGTTGTTTCTAAGTTCTGTTCTACTTTAACAAGAGCCTTCTGCAATGTGTAGGTACAGTATTGATGAAAATTCTAAAGTCATAATTATAAACTGGCTGTTAAATGTCAGAGGTAACGAGTCTAAACTTACTGCAACTTATTACACACGACGTACGAGATAAATCGAGCTCCCCTGGAGCATATCACGATATTAGATAATTAAACTTTAATCATTACTTGGTATTCTTACATGCTTGTCCTCGATATATATATAATAAAACACAGAACAGGCCACCCTTCTTTCTGTGGAGTACATCCCCTCTTTCATTTCAATTTCATTATTAGCCAATGTTCGACCACTGACTCGAATTACCAGGGAAATTTCCCTAACTGGTTGAAAATGTGTGGAAAATTGATTAGGTCAATGGAAAAAGGTTGTATTAATTCGCAAAAGAGCTTGGAATATTCTAGAGCAGTCGCGCAGAGCCACGTGAATTATTTTCTTCAATGTCGTCCCTTCTTTGACGTCCGCCGATAATCTGGCGCAAGAAAGGAGGTCCTTGAATGTAACAGATTCATACCATGTGAACAGGATTCTATGTAGCACATAGCTGTATTGTATATACTATTTACTGGCCCTCCGAAAGGCTCACTGAATCACCGGTGTTCAAATCTTGAAAGGCTTTCGCGGATTAGCACCGAATTGACGTTCCTTCTTTCGTTTCTACGAAGGGATCGTATTGCCTCGTAAAGATCGTATTTAAGCGAACAATAGACATTGTCTAATTGATTCTCCTACGTCTTTAATTACTTTTGCAGTCATTAAGTATTCTCTGAGAATATCGACCGCTTCCTCATTAAATACAATATCCTAACACCACAAAATGAAAGCCACGATAGGAATTAACGATGGAATATAAAACGCTGAGGGTACCTTAAAAACTTGTAAACTAGAAATAATAAAATATTTATCAGATAGTTCGTTACATGATCTCTGAGCTATGCAGTGTTTATGAAAACCAACCATGATTAAACTCAAGATTTACAAAGTTATCTAAATGGCTCCAATTATGTAGCAAATAAAGGATCTACGGTTAATGGCTCCGGATACTTCGTAATACCCTTAAGGCCAATTCAACAGGACTCTTTCGATAAGTCTTTAGGACTTGTACGCCGGCATCATTAATTTCGTGATTTTGGGATTCTATTTTCACGATCGAAGGGTGATATAGAAGCGTGTACAGGGGAGATAAGGGTGCGCCCGCCAATGACAGAATATCGCTTACTGTAGTCCTCCATCGCGCCCCTTGCCCGACTTCCCATGGGATTACGCCCCCCTAAGCTACATTTACATATACAGCCAGAGTGCTGCTCCAACTACCGCCTGGTAAAAGGAAAGAATTCAATAAAAGACGAGCACCCGTCCATTGTCTCAAGGTTCTAAGCCTGATAGTCCGAGATCAAGACCGAGGACGAGGGTGGAAGATGTATACATTTCATAAGGAGATGGTTCCTTAAAAATGTATGTTTGCTGATGAGGCAACGACTGATTAACTTCACAGCTAAAAGAAACACTGTGGGGACACGAATCTGTATTGCATATTTATATATCACTGATAGAAATTGCAGTCTGCGTGAGAAACGTAAAAAGAAGTATCAAAGCAGAAGCTGGAGCAGAAGTGAAATAGGAAATGGAAAGAAATAGGAGAATACCGAGACCTAGGTTGTTCATATTGGTTTCCCATAAACTACCGATTCAAACTCGTTTCATTTCCCTAGTGACAGTTTTCTAATTAAAATTTCGCCCCCATTCTTTTTCAGAGCAATACCCCAGTTATCCAGTGGGATGCTGACAGGTGAACGGACCAGAGCAAAAAGGAAACAATAAAAATCCATCGACTGGAGCCGCGGAGATGATACGCCGATACCTCGAAACCGTATTAGGGTCCTGTCAGGGACCAATTTTAGCTCGTCAAGGGAACCAGTTGATTTTAATTTGACTGTCAGTTCCTTACTGCTCGTATCGACGCGCGAACGTCTTTCTTACTGTCTCGCAGACTCGAATCATAATAAATGAAGTGGAAGAAGCGAAATGGGGAATGTAAAGACGATTTAGTTTTCACTATCCAACACGAAAGACTTAAACAAATTTTACTGGAAATATTGAAAGCTATTTCCTTTGTGTTTTTCTTTGAAGTATCTCTCTTAAGTAATATCTTTTGGTATAAACTCAGGGGTAAGAAGAATAGTAAGCTACACGCTTAAGTAAGATTAAGGGTAGCGGGTCTTAAAAGCCATCGAAGGAATAATTTAAGTGAGTGAGAGATTATTCCCATAGTATTTACATCGCTCCTCTACAGAATCTGTGGGATCATAACAAATGGCTCGAACCACCCTGATGGAAATAAAAGAACGCTGAAGGTGTTGTTGGCCGTTGTTGGAATAACAGCTCGTGGCGACTGAGAGAGAACGAGCGGCGAAGTTAAAACCATAGTGCGAGCAGAGAACGAGTAGCTGAGAGTGACAGAGGGAGGAAGGGTGAAGGGAGGGCGACGAAAGCAAGAGTGAAACAGTAACCGAGAAGACGGAGAAAGTAAGACAGAGCCAAAGGAGGGAACGCGGAATAAAAAAGGAAGGCTGGTGGGAAGAAAAATAGCGCTAAGGGGGTGTCAGGTACGTATACTAAAATACGACCACCACTGGAAACTTACCCTAAATAAATATCCCCTACTTATTCTTCCACGCGCTTTGTCCCTGACAAATAGCAGTTCGGAACACGCGTTACAACTTCACCAAAAACAATTTCGTGTCACGCATCGTGGCATTAATAATTAAGCCACCCTCTTGCGCGATCCATTCAACTTATTCTCCTCGTGTGAAGTTTTCCTCTATAAACCAACCAAGCTCATCACTATAAAAAATTCTTTTCCAACACTCCTCGTCTTACTAATGCTACAATGGAAATGGACCTTGATTCGCCAAAATCCGAAAGCAGACACTCAACGATCCATTACATACGCAAATATCACCAGATACAACTGCCATCCAATTCACAAGCATCTTATCGGATTAAATGCAGCGGACACGTAATTTAAAAACTCGCGACACCTCTCTTCTGCTCGCCCACGCACCCTGCTAGTAAGTAAAAACGCCCTCTAAGCGAGGCGTTGTTCGCTTAAGCCAAACTTATCAGTCACGGCACGCAAGCATTCGTGACCTCGCGAGCAGCCTCATGCAAATTCGCCCGCGTGCTAACGCCCGTCTGCTAAGAGGAGGGTAAGAAAAAGAGAGAAATTGCCTATCGTTCGGATAAAGCCGACCTCAGATCGGAGCCGCCTCTTTTCCCCGATGCTCGTAGCTGCTCTTCTAAGCCGCGAAATAAAACCCATCTCACGAGCTCGCTTGTTCTTCCGAGGAAAGACTCTCGAGCGGGGAAGACGCGGGAAGCCTGGTCTGAACGACCGTCTTCAGATCTCGGAGACTAACGAACTGGACAAAGTATATCGATTCGGTGCCTACTCGCTGAAACGGAATGTCATACGACGCAGGAAGCTTTCGGCTGTTTAGAAACCCCCACTCGAAACAAACGAGACCATCTTCTCGAGGATTTAGATTTACTTCTAGGATACTATTCTAAATCTTGTAACGAGCGTTTCATCGATTCGTTTGCATTGTTTCAAAGGAATTTTTGGTACTGCGTGTGTCAGACGAAATTTGTGGAAAGATGCTGATTTTTATCACATTGATCTTATTTAGAAATTCAGAGGGTAGTTTCATTATTAAACTGTGGTGGATATGTGTCTACAAGTTTCAAAAATTTTTGTTCGACAAAATATTTGTGATAGGAAATGATTAATAACTTTTTCTATTGTGTCACAGTAAGGAGTCTATCGAAATGGCCCTCGTGACGGAAGGACAAATATTTGAGCAGTAAGTGGGGTACGAGAATGAACTCGTTGCCGAAAGATCGCTGGGTAAGTCTACAAAACGTCCGGATACAAATTGAAAGCACTTTGTGCCTTCTGCTGAGCGACTGTAACGGATGCCACGTCTTTTCGAACATTCTCTTTCTAGCCAGCTGGTCAGCCTGAATTGCTCGATTTTTCAGGAAGTCTATTTACCTTCCATTCGTGACTTCGATCGACCGTACTCGACCCTCGGTGACCCCATAGGAGCCCCCAGAAGGGTGGAATTTAATAAAAATGTCCGCGATAATCGGACAACGCTGAACGCCCACGAAAGGAAGGAAAACAACTATGCTGTTTTTTTTTATATATAAAACACAATGAAAGATTCATTTACAGAGAATAATTATACGACAGCAGTTTTTGTTATGGAACAATCAAAGCTTCGAAACTCTAATTATTTGAAACAATAATGAAGCTATTCACTGCTTTAAACAATTGAAGAGTCCTCGCACAAAACACTGCAAAATATAAAATTCTACACTATAGTATTACCATTGACACGTAGACCATTTTCTGATAATTTTTTTAATTTTGGCACTTCCAGTGTTTTCTACCAGGACTCTTCAATTATATTAAAATAACAATCGAAACAAAACAATCCTGAAATTTTATCGAAATGCAACATTAATCGTTTTCGGATTTTGCGAGAAATCGCAATCCCATTAATTAAATGTTACACGCTGTACAGTCAAGCGTTAAAAATATCCCATGCGAGTGTGCAGTATTTCAACCGCGCCGGAAGAACGGGGGTTGTGCGTGTAGCGTCGTATAAAGTCACCCCCCCCCCCCTGGTTTCTTCTATCCTCGTTTCGCAGCTTGGGACACGGGCAGAGGAATGTAGACCGTAAAATGTAATGAAATTTCTCGAGCCCGGTTTAGCCGTTCACACGGTGTCTGCTACACGATAGAAGAATCAATAAAAAAAATACAAGTTTACATTACCTCTTTGCCAAAATCAAAGGCGGTCTCTATTTTGACACACATGTCCTAAAGATAACTTATTCATCGGCATCGCCAGCATACTTTAATGTAATTGAAAAAGATAATAAAAATAATAATAAATTAGTGTAAAAACTTTAGACCGAAGAAAGAATTTTGGATCAAATTCATCGAGGCCCCTAAATTCAGGCCACCAAGCAAGGAAGCAATCACTCGAAGACATTTTTAATTCGCACCGCCGCTGGCGTGCCTTTTGTTCCAGTATTTAGTTCCGGCCAGTTTGTGAGCATCCGTGGAACGGCCAACCCCTCGTGCATTCAGCCCCTAAACCACCCTTGAACCGCCCACGAGCCAGACGTCGCCTGTGTGGATGCACACTCCTGTACAGGGTGTATCAAAAATCAGTCTGCAGGGATTGAATCGTTGTTAGCGTTCTCTATGAAACACTTGCATTCCTTCGAATGAAAGAGAGAAGTTAAAAATTCTAAATGTAGAATTTTCATCACGCTCCATGTCTCGAAGCCTCGCGTGCACTGGGCCCATGAAGCTTAATTTGTAACTAACGCAGACATTATACGTACAAGCCGCAGGGAATAGGACTCTTTATCGATACCCCGAAATCGAATGATATTTTTAGAATTTTTTTCGTGTCCACGCTGTTGCATATTACCGGGCGGTAAATAATTATCAAATTCAACGAAACAGTTAAATTGCGTGACAGGCTGGTCCAAGGCACACCCTGTAGACGAGCGCTCATGGACGGGGAGGTGGAAAATGAAATCACAGAGGCACGTACGCAGGACAGTCGGATTAAAGATTAAAGGATTTAAAGGAAACGAAAAAGCTGGAAGAAAGTCTACTGTTAATGCTACTGAAGAGAATCCTCACGAACGGCTATTATCGTTGGACACGATTCGCCTCTTGCCTTCTTAATCGGGGGAGTCCAAAATAGTCAGTTAAAATGAAACGAAACGCTTGTGCGCTGTGCAAGGAAATGTAATTATAGTAATTTTTTACACCACGACTATCTTTGTTTCAAGCAGAAAGTGTAACTTTATGGTGTTATTTGATATTTGAAATATACGCCATAATAATAAACATACTTGGAACGCTGGAAATTGGAAGATAATTGATATAATCTACTTTTTAAATAAGGATTAGTGAATTTATGAAGAGCAATTTTTAAGCTTGCAATTACGCTATCACCGCTTTACTGTAACTCGAATCAAGAAAATCTTTCGCTATTCTATCCCGACGCTATTATTTGCAAACATTACGCGCACACAAGTTTAACAACCTTCTGCGGGCTCCCGAATTCTATGTGGTAGTCAGTGACAACAATTGTTTCCGTTGCAACTGAACAATTCCGATTATTTCCGTCCCCCTTGAAGGGAGGAAGGAGCCACGGACCTAGGACGCTCGCGAACGACAGTCCAGCCATTGAAGCGACGAGAAAAAAGGCCCTGCAACGGCCAAGAAGGCGGAGGAAACGGGAGAACAATCCAAAACGACGTCTCTGGAGCAGCCCTAAAGGGGTGAGAGGAAATTCCCGAGAGCATATCCCGGCAAGAGTAAAACCACGCGACGTTGGGACATAATTGGCCGTAGAATTAGCAAAGGGGTCTCGTTGTTCCCCGTCTTGCGTGCGGTGGACCACCGAAAGGACCGACTTCCACCGTCGTTCCACCCCCCGTCGATGTCCCCATCCCCCTCATGCTTCCGCCTGAGAAGCACGGAAATTTGGAAAACGAAGAGAATGGAAATGGACACGCAGCCACCAGCCAGGTCTAAATGGTTTAGCGAATTACGCCAAGGCCGAGATTGGATTTGACTTTCGTGGCTTTGCAGACGAGAGAGCACACGTAACTGGCGGTCCACGTGGCAACGGAGGGGCCGAACGAACGGGGAGGGAAAAAAGAGTTTTCGACTTTCGAGCTTAGCCAATTTGCCAAAATGTCCTCCGCCCGGGCGAAACGGATGTCGCGGGTGAGCTAGGATCACGCGACGAAGGCAACGCGAAGGAAGGACTCGTTTATATTGTACCCGGGTTGATGGGATTAGGTGATTCATTTCATCGAGTGATCCTTGGTCACTGATTTTAATTGCTTTCGAGAATATAGATACTGAATAGGGGTTTCCTTAGTATCTTTATTTTTGAAATTGATACGTGTGATCCCCTTCAATTGCAATTGCTACGATCACCATCTTGATTTTGAATGTGTTGGAATTAAGGGTACTACTTAGGCAGTCGTTTTTGTCGAAAATTAATTAATTAATTTTAAATTAATTACAAAGAAATAAATTGCAGCTGAGAGAGTCGGTCAGTAACCTTTAATACATTTAATATATATAACCTTTAATATATTTTTGGCAAAACTAGTGTCAGCTTGAATTTACTTCTTTGTAATTAATTGAAAAAGAAATGTTTCATTTTCGACAACAAACGACTGCGTACTTAGTACCTCCAAGCAACTTTTGTTTTGGCTTTAATATTGTGTTCTAATGCGTGTGTAAATATAAGAAGGAACCGAGAATTTCTTCTAACTTCTGAGATTCGGGATAAATCAGCCTGCCATCCGTAAGATGGGATCCAGGGAGAATGGTGTCGCGGCAAATATCCTTAAATTGCGTGCAAATATCTCCTGTATCGGATCTTCAGGTGGATTTTCGCACAGGGGTGGTTATCCGCAGGGGGTAGAACGAAATAGAAACGGCGAAAGTATCGGAGGGTCTCGACTACTGTAATACCTTTCGATTTCTCACGTGTAAACATTATTTTCCCCGCTGAGCTTTCTCGTTTCACCTTACAGAACGTAAAACCATATCTTCGGGCTCCGTTAATAATCGAGGCACGTTTCTCAGCCGCAATAAATATCGGAGTAGGCATGTACCGCTCAAAATAATTAGAGGATCACCTACTCGAATGAACATTTACCTCTAGGCGGGAGCTAGTCAATATTTTAACACCTTCGATATTCATTACAAATTAGTACTTAGACTTCAGAATAAATGGATTTCAGTCTATTTCTATTATCACAACTGTTTGGTTAATTCTTCTAAAATTCACAGTAATCCATAAAAATACAATTCCTAAACTTCAAAGTCACATATTCACTACTCCCATAAAAGTAACTTCGCGTAAACAATGGCATTAATTCTCAGTACAAAGCCCCCGCACCAAACAATAGGAAAACAACATTTAATCTTCCATTAAAAAAACCACAAATAAATACACAGATGCAAGTCAACCGTTGTCAAAACGAACAGACATTCATTTCGAGCTTTTAAATTCCACTGAAAACATTCAAGCCCATTCTTTCACAGAAATCCCAGGATACCTAAAAATTACTCGCGAAATACTCGCAGTGGAAACGAACCACGACGACCAAGCGAATAAATATGAAACCGCTGGATTCTTCCTATCGTTTCGACTTCCAAGTGAGTTGCTTCTCTGTCGTGCAAATGGAAACGGAAGCATAAACCCTTTCACGAATGCAACGAAATCTCGCGAAAAAAGCACGCCGTTGGCAAACCGCGTAACAATTAATACCGACCTACAGGGACCTTAATGAAATAACTTGGTAACCCCGGGTGTGTGCCGTGCTGCGGCGTATCGAGCCCCGAGAGTCGACTCTGTCATTGCCGTCTGTTTGACCAAACACAGGAATCAGCCCGGTCTGCTAAACCGCGTTCCACGATACGCTATAACGAGAGGGTGCCTCTTCCGCGCAGAGGACAGGAGGATCGCTAATGAATCCACCGCCCCTCCCGCCCCTGTCAGAGGATCAGCCTGAGCTCAGTTATTCGAGTTCCTGGGCGGCGCAAAGTAAATCTCGAATTAGTAACTCTGACAAAAATGCGGGGCCGCGGGGGAGGGGGAAGGGACACTTTATATTCCGTTTCCATGGCGCGAAAAGGATGAGAATTGTAAATTGAAACTGTTTGCCTCGGTGCACGGAGAACGGAGGGGAGGGAACGAGGAATATGAATCATGTGCGATGGCCGTGATGACGCGTGCGTGTACTTTGTACATCTGAATTCAGGGAGTGAATGTATTACGTGTAAAAGTACATAGAGGTGTGTTGCTGTGTGGAAGATTGTTCCTTTTGCAAGACAATACATAAACAGATACTCGGATCAAAGTCACACTGCGTGAGTGAGGTAATTTCGTAATAACTATTCATTCCTTCGATGAACGTTGGAATCTCTAAATAAAAAGGAAGAGACACGTAAAAGCCATAACTGTTTCTTGCAAAACCCTTTTACCCTACGACGTTATTTCAAGAACCCTCCTTTTAGTATTCATGGAAACTCCCGTGACACGTGTTCCCGTCGTTAGACTAGGTTAAGTCTCGGTCGGGTGCGAAAGGAAAAGCCATTGTTTGCTGGTGCTGTTGCTTTTTCAGCGTTTTTTTCACAGCACGAGCAAACATCGGGCGCAAAAGCGAAGCACGCCATGGACGCAAGCGTTCCCATCCTCAGGTGTCTGCGGAGGACCACGACCGATCTCCACCCTAGTACCTACGGCCGTGCACGACCACAGATTCTCGTCGGTCGTCACCCTCTCGGTGGCATCCCTCTCTATGCACCCCTCGGTGGCCCCTGCGAACGGCAATCATTTGCATATCTGCCGGTCGAACGTATGCGCGCGTTCCGCAAAGGGCGGCCAAATTCTATTATCGAACTCTGGTATGTGGATCGAACAGAGGGGGCTGACCGATCGCGAAGGAATAAGAAAAAACGGGAATACCGTGGATGATGAAAGGCGTTCGAGGTTCGTGGGACCGCCAGGCCGGAGAATTTGTCTCGGGAGACCTTTGAGTCACTCTGTCAGGGAAGTCGCGGGATGTTTTGCGTGGGGTAAAAGTGGGAGGTGTGTATGTACGGAGTCGGAGAGAACTATGAGTGGGAAGTTTGAATGACAGAATTGATGAAGAGAAATAGAAATGACTTTCGAGCGATATTATTCAAGTGTGTTTGGAATTGACTTTCTTCTGCGTGGATTAAGTTGGTTTGAAGTAAAGACGATGACATACATTTCTATAGTTGAATGGTGAAATTGATAATTGAGTAGCAGTTCAAAAATTTATTTTAGTGAAGGTGGGGACAGATAAGAAAAATATCATCGACGCGACAAGAAAATGTAACAGCTCGCAAAGAGGGATTTGGGATTCGTGCTGAATATCTGATGCCGAAGAAAGAGGCTGCTTCAAAGGGCTGGTAATTGCATTCAAATATTACCTCGACTTCTAAGTAACAAGTTAGCCGCTGTCTAATGCAATTAAAACTTTTCTCTCGCCAAGATCTCTCGACCGTTTCATTTTCCTCGGCCGTCATTTACAGCCTGTGGACCCATCAGCGGACGTAATCGGCTATGCCGCATAATTAAAAATGAATTATTAAGTGCAGCGTTACGCAAGCCGTCTTGTAACAGGTGGCACAACAGAGGGAAAATGCCGGCATTTATTCACGAAGGAATAAATGAAAAATATAATAAATCGGGGACCCTTCGCGAGATCCATTTCTTCCCAGAAAATTGTTTCCTGAAAACCGTTTGAGAGATATTAAGTTTGCCTGCCAATGGTTGAAAGTGAACCTAAATATAGCGTTGATATAATACTAAACGGAGCATTGAAATTCTAATTTTGAAAAGATTCATGCATGAAATTTCTGATTTCTCGCCTCCGTTCAAAACTTCACGCGAACTTTGCTCGTCCGTCTCGCCAGAACCACGGGTTGCTCCAACTCCGAAGCGAGCGGAACTCCTCGCCAACTGTCAAAATCCGTTCAACTTTCCACAAAAGCCCAGAAACTATGCCTGGTAACACATTCACGCACGCACGAACACACGCGAGCCCGCGATCGTCTCGGGGAAAAACTTCTTTCCAGCAACGCTGGACGAGCATGCCGAAGGTATCCTCTCTACAATATTCCGTCTGGCGAGATGTTTGGCGGAAAGGTACGCAAGAAACCCTAGAGGAAATAAAAGAGGAGTTTGTATCTCTGCTTCTCGGTGGGGAATGCAATGAAAACAATGAAATCTCGTCTTACCAAGTATCCTCACAAAACACTACCATGTTACATGTTACTTGGCATATAATATTGTAACCTTATTCATCCCCAAAGCGACTTCCGCAAGCTAGTAAACCATGCCCACTAATTTCAAAGAAAAATGCACGTAGCAGAACACATCGATCGGCGTGCATTCAGGGATTGTTGCCATCTGGCGAATTAAACGAGGCGACGGTGGAGCAAGTAATCTTGCAGTTAATCAAAAGAAGTGTCCGACAATGGTCGCGTTGTCCGGAATGGCCGAGGCCGAAGGAGGCGAGCTTATAAGCGGTTACGTCGACCGAGCGTCGTCTCCTCAGATGGTACGGAATTAAATGCATCCTCGAAATGCGGCGCAGTATTCATCCAATCCTGGGGAAAGTCTTAGGCAAGTCCTTTGTCTCTTGGCAGAAAAGGATCGGAAGGAGGATGACGCCAGACCAGACCAGCCAACCAGCCGTATAGCCGCTCCTCGGCGGGAGACGAGTGCTTACTTTCGCTCTAGGATTGCAGCCGGGGCCTAATGAGGAAATACACTTTCGCTACGACGTGACAAAAGGGCCGGTACGCATAGTGTCAGCAACGTCAGCAGCGAGTCAGGTTCATTCCTCAAATGAGAATTCCCGTCCCCCTCGGCCTCGACGCCCGCGAAAAGACCTCGGTTCGAGCACGCACACGTGAAAGGGATGCTCAGCCCCCCCTGCGTTCAGTCGATAGCGAGATCCAGAATTCGCCTGGACCAACCCCTTGGAAACAGCCACGCCGTTGGTGCGTGACCTACGACTTCCTTTCGTATGCTTCACACCGCCACGTATTATCCTTTCGTGTTTCGACTTGGATTTTGTGGATATGTACATGTCATGAGAAACTGAACATGGGAAACTGAATGTTTCTGTCTGATAAAATGTTTTCTCTTGGAAATAGTCCGGAGTTAATCCTGACTGAGGTTATTCTTCCTGTAACTTCATTATTTCTGCAAATATTTTTGCAAAGATAGTGGTATGGTGGAAGAGCTATGGAAGATTAATAGGTTTGATTGATTTGTCTGAATAAGTGGTAATCGATAGGAAATGAATTATAAGACTAGAGTACCTATGATGCAAAATCCTTTCTATCACCCTGAACCCAGAGCTAACACTACTAATCATATTAGAAGAACATTATAAAAGAGCTTCCTTATTAGCACTTCCCTGACACCACGGGCACTTGGAAGTTTGTCGCGTTCTATTTAGAACTCGATGCTATTTGCCTCGCTCGACTGAAAAGCTTCTTTTTATCATTAGTATGAAGCCTCGACTCGGACTAAGGCGAGAAACCGTAAGTAGCTTTCCTCCTTGGAAATATAAATGGCTTCTTGACTAAATGAACTTCTCGCGCAATGTGCACGGTTTCGCGTTGAAGAAAGTGTATTTCCGTGAACCTGAAGTCTTTGGGCAGTCGATGACAGGCCCCAGTAATGCGTAATCGGAAACTGCAAGCGATGCTAACACAAAAAAACGGTGTTAATATCAAAAACGTCAGCTGCCATTTATACCAGAGATCGCGATGGTTCAAACGTATCTTTTCCCATTTCTCCAGTCTCAAAGGTTCGTAGACACCGTCTGAGAAATTATAATGAGAGGAACCGCCGTTTCCCCTCTTTTTTACGTGAGCCACATAAAGGCAGGCGCCACACGGAAACCGTAGATAGGCATTACGAAATAAAGAAAAGGGGAAGGCGCGGGGAAAGATATAATGTAAATGGGAGGGTGACGCGAGCAGGGGTCTCGTAAGACGAGCTACCTTTTCCCACTTTCGTTCCCCGTTTCACTGGCAACGGCAACCTGCCGTCTCGTCTTTCGGGATTCTCAGCCGTGCTTTCTGCGTGAATGAAAGTCCTGGTCCGAAATGAATCCTCCGCGGATGTCCTTTCTTCCAAGCGACGCGGATTCCGCCTTTCTCATTCTTCTTGTTTTTTTCCCGCCATTGTACCACGCCTGACCAGACACGGAGCGACTCTACTCGCCAGGATCGACCATTATTGCCCACGTGACAGATGTATCCGCTTATTTATTAAATTTCCGCCACATTCCTGACGGCGTTTACTTCTGCAGGAGGAACAGGCAATCTCGCGAGAAGAATGGGGCGATCAATTGCTGTACGATTCTGACAAATTGTTCCTTTTAACTGACCTAAACGGGGCAATTAGTCCGTTCTCTTTCGTTTATGTTCCTTCTGAAGACTTTTGCTTTACAAAATGGACCTTTAGAATTATTTATGTGACAACGATGTACGCTACTGTATAAAAGTTTAGGTGTCCAAGGTGTGTTTTCATCTTCACACACAAGGAAATCTGTGAACATGGAATTGGATAAACCTTAATCGCTTCGGTTCGTGTCACGCGACAATACGTCCATCTATTTATTAAATCCCCTCATTCTCTCCGCCCTCAGTTTCTCGTAAGAAGCTCTCACGAAGGAGAGCGAAGCGCGTCGTTTAAGAAAAACTTAGTGGCAGCCTCATCATCTCCACGCGACGAGGATCCGGCAAGATATCCGGGCAAAGCCGCGAAGTGGACCTCGGACACGCCACGGGGCCATATAAACAATCCTCACATCCACGGAACTCTTTCCTTTCCGAGCTATGTTTCTTTACTTCGCGAGCAATTTCCTCGCTCCTTTTACACTGCCCGAGAATTGGATTACGAAAGGAAGAAAAGTTGCCTGCGGAACAAAAGGAAAGTAGGAGAATAAAGGAGGCAAGGCCGTAAAAAAGTCTCGATCCTCTGGAAACTTTACCCTGCGTGTTCTACATTCGTTCCTGTAAATAATGATATCCACAACGAGCTTCTGGATTACGTGTCCGTATTAACGATCGATGTAAAGGCGAGAAGCAATGGAACGAACCTTCTTTTACGTCGGACAGCCCCAGCTCAAGATCGTTAACGAAAAAATTGCAAGCAAGTAACGCGGGAATCGGGGCAATAGAATGGAACAGGGATATCGCATTTCAGCCTTCGAAAATTAGCCGAGAAACTCGGTATAGCGTGTAATTAAAAGATTGAAAGGATAAGTGCTTTCGTATGCTCCTTAGCTCTGTAGCTGCCACGGTTATCAGGGATAGAGAGCCGCTGACCCCTCGTGCCACTCGAATTTCGAGATTATCGATCATCCGGAAAGTTTTCGCGGCAGCTTCTTTGTCGACGGAATAATTAACCGCGCGGTGTATTAGGTAAGAGCCCGAACGAGATTGATGCGTTGAAAGGTTTCGCCCAGAATCGTTTCCATGGGAATAATTGAGGGCTCGAGAAGGGTGAGACAGAGGGGGAGGGGCAGCTACTAGGGAGATTTAAAACACTTTCTTGGGGACGAGCGTCGGTGCCGTGCACGACCAGGCCGATTCCCAGAGGTTTTACGAGATTGGATCACGTTGGTGTCACATATTCAACGACCGATATTGGGAATCTATCGATTCTTTATGAGTAAGGGGGCTGTATACGGGCCACGGATGGAATACTGAATGATTCGGTTACTTACAACTGCGAAATTAACCCTACGACTTGCTGCTTTGGTCGCTCACCTGTAACAGAAAAATATATGGTTGCGATTAATTTATAGAATTTTGATAAATTGCTGGTTGTTAGTGGTTGGAGGTGAGAATAGTTATTTGAAGAAATAAACGAATGCCTCCCCGTGATAGATATGCCTTTATTTATATAGTAACTATGCGGATGGATAGCCAAACCTGGGTATCAATATTACGAAAAGATACTTGAACCACTTTTTACGTTCAATGAACCTAGATAACCCTACTCTCTGAATCTGAAACGTTTTCCAAGAGGAAAGATTTGAAATTCCAAGCGTGGCTGTTACGTGTAATACGTTTAGTCACGTACAGCGTGAACGCAGAGACAGGCTGCTCGGCCATAAAAATTTTACGGCGATCGGAATCGATGGACCGATAGAAAGAAACCGTAGAGAATTTCAAAGTGGAATCGCCGTAGTAAAACAAGAAACCCGGCTGAAACCCTTTAGTGCCCTCTTGTAATAATAGATACACGCAGTCTACTTCACGGGCGGAATGTCGAAAACAGCTTGAGGAATAAATCGACCCCTGTGGACTCACTTGTTTAGAACCCCTTTACTATTCGGCGCGGACACCCCTTTGTTCACTGATACACAAAATTTGTCAGTGACTCTGTCGCCGGAAGTTAGCAACCGCACTGACCGGTCCTAAGGTTCGAGCAAGTAGCCCGCATATAAAAAAAATTATCACAGATCGAAAGCCACGTAAGAAGGAAATTTCAAGTTTCATATTTCACAGATATTTCGTATAACATTCTCCGCGCAAAACAGAGGTAGAGTTCGAGGGAGCCAACCGTTTAATAACCTGATCAGAAGACGAAGCATCGATCAACGACAAAAGCCCCTCCAGAAAAAAAAGATAAAAGTTATGTTTCACGTTCCACCGTGACATCGACTGACAAAATCTAGTGCGCGATTTTGTTTGCTCTCACGAGGGATTCGAGTCCTCGCTCGGGGGATGACTCATGCTCTTCCTGTCTGTTTTTAACCCGTCGTGGCGTCGGAGGCATCCGGGGCGTCGCGAGGGGCTGGAGTTTAATCTAACAACCCCTGGTTCACTTTGCATGGCCAGGGACGGGCCCGGCCTCCCAGAGTGAGCTGCCCGCAAGGGGTGCGTTACCCTGACCGCCCTCGAGTCGAAACGCCGCGATAACCTCGGACGAACTTCTGGTATGAATAACGTTTGTCATGAATTATCATTACGCGGCACGAGTCGACACGCCTTACGTCGATTCCAAAAGGGGTGGCCTTTGACATCCGTAAGATTACGAATCTGTGATAGGGGGATGGAAAGACGTATAGTCTCTGGTGCGAAGAACGAAGCAGGGGATGATAGCTACACGAGACACTTTATCCACGTTTAATCAAAGTAACAGATATTGAAACCTGTACCGCTGTTAACCCGATTTATCACGTGCCCCGAACAGCTGAAATATATTAGGGAGATCGACTGAATTTAGCGCCAATTGACGTAACCCGATTACCTGGGGCGCTCTGATTCTAAAAGGGTTAAAATTAAGAAGCAGCTCCGCGATAATCAAAGAAACAAAGGGACTGGCTGAGAGACAGACTGAAGGGCGAAGCTTAACTTCGTTTTAGGCAATTCGCTTCCGAGTAAACAGGCGAATGGAAAGAGAGTGTACACTGTGGTGGAACTTGTGTGGAATATTTAACTGATCATGATTCTGTGGTCGTACTTTGCATGTGTGTTGATTTTACAGGGTGGTGGTATAATGTAGTTCCTAATTCAGACGCGTAGTAGAATCAAATTGTAACGCACTCGATTGTACAACCGTCTTAATTATAAGCTCTACGGTTTGACAGTCGTATCACGTAAGAGATTCAATTTTAGATTCGTGTCTTGTCCTATCAAATCGAATTTCATCTAGATTCGACCTAAGTAAACTAATGTACTGAATTTTTAGAGAAATAGATTCTTAGAAGCAGATGCGCAAGCTCTTGATTTAGGACTGTTATTAAAAAAAAGGACCGCTAATCACAGCATTTCTAAACCAATAAAGTCATTTTTAAAAGCAATCACTGCAGAAGATAAAGACGCCCATGGCTTCCTCAGACTTTTCCAGAGTAAGAACTGATTATACAGAGTATCGAATTAATTGACAATACTTGCATAGCGATCGTGAGCTGTAGGGTAAATCGGGGGGCGTCGGTACAGCAGGGGAGTTGGTACAGTTGGTATATTCAGACTCTATACGTAAAAACGCGTTAAAGTGCAGACCAATTGCTTTTCTAGAAGCCAAACTTCAATTTTCAACTCGATTTTCAGCAAATATCGACCAGTTTTTTTCTGAATCAGCATAAAATTCTGAATATATTAGGTTTGTTCGGATAAAATAAATAATACTAATGTTAGTTTTACAGCTAACGACAGCTCCGGATTTACCCTATCGAATTCCCAAAGCTGATACATTGATCGAGGCATCCTGCGGCAATATTTCCACCGCCAACTTCACGTTCGCGCAAAGATCTCGGAATCATACGATCCGTATTTGTCGCGGAAGATTCTGTCCCCGACGTTTCGGCATCTGATCTCATCTCGATTTCAGTCACGCGGCTACGAGGATTTGAAGCTCGCCGAGCGTGACGTCATATCCGGAAGGTACACCGAAGAACACGAGATCTCTTGGCTAGAACACAGACACGAAGTTTCCCTACGTCTGTCTGTGGACGAGCGTGTATTTGCTTGTACGCCATCGGCCGCGAAGGTTGGAGGTTCCACCTCGAAGGTATTCGAGGACCCGCATTGATTTCGTATCGCGTTCAACTGCAGAATTTTAAAACTTGAAGGGCCTCCCACGTGCATGCGGGAATAGGAACGTACGCGGAGGAAGGAACCGAAAGTATCGTGTGTCAGGGGGAACGGAAGATCTGTAAAACGAGCTACGAACAACGTCTTATTCGGAAAGCCACCCTTGCATTCAGCATCGTATCGCATGTCGGCTTCTGCTTGTCAGAATTGGAAAGAAATTTGCTGACTACGCGATGGTTCATTTTCGTACAGCCGAAACATTGTGCTCTCAAAATGTACATTTCGATGAATCTACTATGGGTCAGTGACTAATTCGGTGTATTTAGGTATGAAATTATAAAAGATGGTGAAAACCTATAAACAGTCCACTAGGTCAAATTAATGTAAATTAAAATTGCCCATAAGCTTCGGTGGTGGCATTAACTACCTGTCAAACTATCAGAGTTCTCTCAACCGAGACCAGTCCACTTCCGCCACATTGGCGCAGCGTGGTGCCTCTCATTCAACAATTCCCACAGGTTACGATCGCAAAATTGTCCACGGAACGAGCGGTTAAGGGCCGTAACCATCAGCAGTAGCTATCCTCCACGCGTCCAGGCTACGTGTGAAGCTTTTACGAGCCTGAAAATAATTTCGTCCCCTGAATTTAGCCCCTTTGGACCCGGAGCAGGAAGCTTTTAAAGCATTTTACGACACCGTTCCGGCACGATCCTGATCTCGGGGCTTCCCTTCTCGCGAGACGGTGGCTAATTAAGATCACCGTGGAGGACGGGACCCACGGTTAGAGGGGCACCGTGCCTCCTCTATCTGCCTGCCAGTCGGTTGACTCGCGAGAATTTCATTTTCCAGATGCCGCGGCCGCAAACGCGGCGTGCAAATTATCGGGGCATGAGCTCGAGGCGCGTTACGCGCAGAGATGCGAGCGCTGCATCCTCGAGACAACGTGCAAGCTGAAAGGGTGCACCCTTTCGCCCCCTTTGAACGGTGCCCACACCCCCCTCCACGGACACGTGTAATGCCACATGGCACGCCGACGTTAACGACGCACCAGCCGGAATGGCGATCGGAGTAGACGAAACAGGGCTGGCAGATGTTGCCAGGTTCGTGGTAAATTGCACCGTTCGTGTACACACGCGGTAATTATTTCATAATTGAAACGCCCTGCAGGCGGGAGACGAACGAACATTCTTGCGCAAGTCGATGCACGTTGATGATTTCTCTTGCGGGGAGGAGAATGTCTGGGACACGCGAGAATCGTAATCAGGAGCTTTCCATTTGAATTAAATGAACATACCTAAGTGGAAGAAGCGCGCAACCGAGTATAGCCCAGCTAAGCCTGACCATTGCTCGTTACTTCTACTTGCGCATCAGTTGTTGATACATACCTACAGATGATTGGTGTAGTTGGAATAATACAACGTTGTACTTTTCGAGATTGTCTGGAGCTTGCTGCGTCGAAAGCAAATAAGCAGAAACGTGTTGCTAAAATTTTCTAGGCGAATGGTTCTACGTCAGAACGGTGAGAGAGGAATTTGCCATGCTGCTGTTTTGCCCTTCGATTTCCATGTAAAAATTGAGGAAAGGACGATGGGCGGTGTCGCACCCCACGCTCAATCTTTCGACACATTTGTAATAACTTTCTCCCTATCATGACCCCATCAGAACTTCCCGTTCAAAGAAAAAGAAATATCTCGACATCTCGTTTCTTTGTGACACGTGGGATAAGGATCGACACTTTTTACGAGAAATATTTCTACTGTTGAAATTTCGTTGCTTTGGCATTGCTATAAAACAATTTCCTACGCCACTTGGTGAACATTCTTCGTGAAGTACCTACTACAAAATATAAACGTCGGCCAACAGGTTTCAGTTTCGTAAAGAATTAATTGAATCCTTCTAAGTATAAAATTAATAATTTAAGAGTAAAGCGAGATTTTTAAACCTGTTTAGCATGGAGGAAATTGTAGAGTCAATATTTTTGTGCGCGAAAGAAGCCAAGCAGAAGGAAGCACGCTCGTTGGAAAACTTTAGACGAAATCAGGATAATATATCGCGCAAAAATCAACCAGCAATTCGACGTAAACCCGCGGAAACCGGGGGTTGGTTGGTATCTTGGTGGAAAATTTCATTATTCTCCGCTTGATGGAAAAAGTTTCCCGTCTCTCCACAACTCCGCTCGATCGATACACAGATGGAACGCTGATAAACGCGCGGATGAACCGGTGCGTGCATTAATCGCCGAGAGCGGGGACTCGTCGAGAAGGAAAGAGGACTTCGCAGACACATTTGTAAAAATAAACGAGGTCTTTGTCCTGCTGTGACCAGCCAGTCGATGGAATTTCATCAAGCTTTCGGTGCAATTATATCCCCATCGTTGGCAAATATGTATAATGCCGTTGAAATTGAATTTGCGAAACGAACCTTGATCACTAAACAATCATTCTATATTCCTGTCACGGTGTTACAGAAATTTATTTTTAATCACGCGCGTGCCTTGCATCACATTTATCGCAACAAACCTCGGTGATCGATCAAAGCATACAAATGGAAGTAAAAATTAGAAGTAATATGTGTAATTACAGAGTTACAAAGATGTATTTAAAAGTGTGGGTCGTGTTTAAAAGTTGCTTGGTACTTTACAGTACGACCTCGCGGGGAAACGATTCGGAGGACAGTCAACCAGTGTCGTAATTAACACTACAATAAACACAAAGTAGCAAGTAATTACGTTAACGAGAATAGATGACCCGCCCTCTTAACCTCCAGTTTATATGAATCCTATTTCTCCAGCAATCTTTTTCACGACCCCTTCGAACGGATAATCAGAGAGTTCGCTCGAGCAAATTTGCTCGCCGAGGCTCAACGTAAGTAAACACTTCGAGAAGCTCCGTTAAATCCTCAGAATACACTCGGGAAGGGTGAAGGAGACAGATGATTTCCTCCCAGGGGAGGACACAAGTGCTCCGGAGCTATTGACCACTGCCAGTTGCAAGGTGTCACGCAACCAAGATTCATAAGATTACCCGCGGACCCTTTCAGTTTACCCTTACGATCTCAGTGTATATTTACAATGAAACTGTGCAGGCTGTGTCACGTTTTAATACACTCGCGTCAACAAACACCGTCGAAATTATTAGGAATAACGAAATATATCTTGGGTAAAAGATACAGAGTCCTTGAAGGAACGCTCCACAGTGGATGTAACTTTTTCTCGAACACCTAAAAATTTCTGCACTCTACAATTACAATTTCGTCGCTTCTCTCGCGAGTTTTCCCCATTCAACTTTATAGCCCTGAATTCTATCCTCCCTTGTTACATCTGAAGAATGATCTGAACGGAGAATTAATTTAAATGCAAGAGGCGCTCGAGGAGATAATAGATCGAGGGTGCGAAAAGTTAGGAGCTTTTAACGCGGCCAAGGTGTTTCAGAACGATTGACCGCCAAGCAGATCCGCGTCACGTGCGCAAGATTCATGGTATCGACTGCAGACACCTTAGAATCTATTGTTTCGACTTTAGGGGGGATACACTCGAGTCGTGACCAACACATTGCTGATCCCATTACTCCGTTATCCCTTGCTTTACGATCATCGTTTACTCTTCTACTCGAGCCCACCAGAACCCCCGGACTTCAATTATGGACACTGGCCAATTGGAAAATAGCTCTCAGGGATCTGCCAGTCACTTCGCGTATGCACGAGCACCCCATGGAGAAGGAATGAAAGGAGGGTTCCAGTTGGAATGACGGAGGACGTATGTTTATGACGCTACTTCATTAGAATAGGGACAGACATGCTGCTGGCACGTCAGTTCACATTAGGAGACAATTTGTGTCATTCGTTCGCGTGCCACCTTGTTATCTAATGAATATTCTTCTAATTTATCCATAACACAACGCAGGCTTCTTGACAAGGTACTACCTACGCGATATCATATTTCACTTATACTTCAATTAAGAACATCACTTTTTTCAATACTTCATCACCATTTGAAATTTTAAAATCAAACACATTATGTAGCACAGCAGTTCCCATGAAAGTATAAATCGAAAGTAAGAGGAGAAAGCTGCTGTCACAGAAGTAACAAGTAGCTCGTGGCTGAACAACCTCGTAGTTGACGCGAAGAATCGTAAACGAGAGCAGTAAATAGCCATTGGTATTGTTTTACCAGCATATTTTCGCCACGCTTGCAAAACGTTCGAGTAGATTACCCAAGTTGTTGGATACTCGATCGATCGCCTTCAACAATGGACCGAACGCACAAAGAGGCGAAGGGAACGGCGAGGGTAGGTGCGCGGATCGACGAGGAAAAAAGCGCGCGTTTCTTCTCATCGACGAAGAAACAAATACCTGGGCGTTGCTCAAGCTTCCCGATTCATTGTGATGCCGTGCAGCCAGCGCGTTATGATAATAAGGGGGCCGAGAGGCAACGACATTAGTAAGATTGATAACGGATTGTTAAAGAAAGTGCTCGGCCACCGTGATGGATGGTCCGAGTTGGAAAAACGTCCGCTTCCTCGGGAATCGTTGCGATTTTCGTTGCGAACGCCTTTCCTCCCATTTGCCACGGAAATAGAACTTGTCGGCTCTGTTGCGCTTCCGTTTACAAATCACAATTACCGCCGCAAAGCCACAGCGTACAAGATCCACGAAGCAAACGCGTAAATCGTATAAATCAGGGGAAAAGTTTGCGAAGAAAAGTGACGCGTACAGAGATTCTTTTACTCCTTGCGGATACGTATTTATCATTTATGCCACCATTCTTCGTTCGAAACCTCATACTCCGCCGCAAACTGCTTTGCGTTTAAGCTTTCATGCTGCAAAAGCCATCGTTGACAGCTTCAATTGATACTCGTGGTTTGCTATTTTTGTAAATTACCTATCTAGGTTTTCTTTTGGCGCGTTAATGGAAATACCAAGGTATGAATGGGGAAGGAAGTGTAGTCCGAATTTGGTTCGTTTAAATGAATCGATAACGAGGAAATTAGGGAATTATTTAGATATAAATGCGTGTGACAGTGGAGTGCAATGTGTTCGAGCATCACGAGCATCCAGAACGATAAAAAGGGCTAGCGTGCGTGTCCGCGCAGCAATTACAGCGCTGAGCAATCAAGGGTCATTAAATTAACGCCACCCCAGTCTGATCCGTGTGTGAATGCACCTTAATTACAGAAACACGAGCAACAATTCGCCAGACCTACGGCTGGGCTTTCTGGACTCGTACAATGAGAGGTTAATTCGTCGCGAAATCATTTGCACGCCGGAGCAAGTGAAACGATACCTCACAGATATTGAGGAAAAATGGTGTGTAACGTGGCACTCTGTTGAGTTTCGTGTTACTACCTTTTAAGCGATGAGGTAAGATCAGTTTCAGCTTCATTGGAGCTTACTGCCAGACCCTATTATCGTTTTACATCGTTATTTCAGAAATATTTAAGGGTTGTCGTCCATCTACTTTACGATAGAATGCAGTTCTAAAAGTACTGAGTCCCTTCTTTCCAGAGATGATAACACTGGTCACGCCTTACTGCCTCAGGCTTCGTGTAACTTCTTGAAACTCATTTTGCAACGTGATCTTAGTTAATAACTTAAATTAAATCGTTGGTCCAAACTACAGCCAAAACCTTCTAAGAATATTCAGCTGAACGACTTCCGGTCCATCCTGTATTTCAGTAAAATAATCGATACCTACGTCGAAATAAGGAAAGACATGCAAAAGACGGCGAAGCGAAAGAGGACAATGCATCTGTGTCCGCCTAATCGAGAAAACAACGGCTCACCTATAGAGCCGTTATTTGAAAGGCTCGAAAATGAAGGCCTGATGAGTATCGAAAAAGGAGGCTTGTGCAAACTCAGCAGACAGCGTAAAAAATACACACAGACGTATATCGTTCCTGGGTTTCCGTAGAGGCTAATGAAAAAACAAGCAGTTCCTGACGCGCGCGCGTCGATAATGCAAAAGCATATCCAGAGGTTCGCAGTGGCGCGAGCAAACATGGGAAACGACGAGTAAAAATGGTCAAGTATTAATCGCGAGCGCAATCAATGTCGGTGATCGCTTTAATCTTCCTACAATTTCCCCGATGCGGCCTGGGTATCGCGTGCTCGCGCTGGATATTTCTGATACTCGATTTATGCGCTTACATTCGTTCACCCATAACTAGTAATGGTATTCAGGATTTTTAATACTCGAGTAATTAAATAACCAAACACTCAGCCAGAGATACCGAGGTGCATGAAAAAAAGAGAAGTATTGGTACCTGAAATTCAATGAAAAAGAGAAAGCTCTCAGAGAAACTAAATAGTTTTTCCATTACCAAGGTACTTTCATTCGTGTTCCAGATATTCAGAGGGGTGCACAATGAGGAATATTATTTTCTAGTTCACATTTCAAGGGCTCCATACCCAGGCCTAGTTGTTGCTACACCTCTGTGCCGCAGAAGCAACCAATGATTCTGGAAGTTCGTGATTGACAGATGGACAGTGATGGGCGCGAACCGTCAAGGAGGCGGGTGTACTAATGCAAATGTGGCGCGTAATTAAAACCTCGAGCGGCCTATGCACGGCGCACGAATGACGTTCCGACAGGCGTCATCGGATCGCCATTGTCCCGCGGGAGTAGACAGGAGGCTGAGTAGAAACAGACCAGAGATAATCGAGGTCGAAATCAGCATCTGGCGATTGTTTTAATCCGCCTTTGTCGCCCTTGTTCTGCGTTACTGAAACGTCGAAACTTTCGGCAAGAGTCTTGATCAGTTGACGGCGAACGTTGACGTAACGAGGAACCAGGCATAGTACACGTCAAAAGTAAAATATTCACGACTGGAAATTGTGATGAATGGATTTCACCCTGCTCCACGTTTCTACGTGCCATTCCACGCGTGAATCATCGTGAAATTATGCAAAGTTTAACCAAGAGCCATTCCGTGGCGGTGGGTTGAAAAATATCCCAGAGATTTCGAGCTGACACGCCGCGGATAGGTAATCAGAGTTACTTCCACGCGGTGGAATGGAGATAAAAGTAGGTCAATTAAAGTTAAAGATCGAGGGCTTCAAATAGTGGAGCTCTTTTTTCGATTGTCTCTGGCCCACGTAACTGCGAGATTATGCAGAGTGGGATTTTCTAGGAGCAGCGAGACTGGGTTTACCTTGTATTACCTATTCTTTCGTTCACCTATTTCACCAGAATTTCCCAGTTCCAGTTATTTCACAGGGTCGAGAGGCTTTCGAACGTTCGGGCAGATAAGTCGCGAGTAAAGCGCACGGGAGTGTTAATACTCCGATAGGAGAAGCGCGTTTGAATGATGAAAATATGTGTGCGATATCTCTTGAATGACTGAGCGTGTGTCAGAGGCGACAGAATGCATTACAGGATTCCAACGTCTTTAACGTGCATCCGACGTACGCTGCACGTGCCACGTTGCGATCTATATTCATCAAGCGTCATCGGTGTAATGCTAGTTTACATTAATTACAGTTACGATCTATGTCTGACCGAGGCCATTAGCTGTATCTTCACGCTTCCCGTAAATTCCTTCGTTGCTTGAATGATTAATTCGCTCTACCTAAATGGAATAAAGAGAGATGTCCATTCAGTATCCGCTCCAAAAGACCAGCGACCACATTTCCGGAGCCAAAAAGTTGGTAATGTAAAGAAGAACAGATAAAAATCTCTATCTATCAAGTTCGTACCCACAATATTCTCAAACACGTTCTGTAAAATTGACTAGCTCTTGGGACCTAGTTTAGCAGCCATAACTGTTCATCTTTCATTCACCATAAGTTCGAGAAAATTACCATCGAAAACCAGTTGTAATAAATATACGACCGAAATTCAATTTGTGCGTTACTCTGACGCAAACTACCCCACTTTTCAAGTACTCCCACGCATTCCCATGCCAACGAGTGCAAGCAAATGCGCCCACCCCCTTGGAACGCTCTCTTTTCGTTCCAATCGTCTACTTGCCAACGCGAGTGTGGCACGTAATCAAACAGCTGGGATGCGAACGTCAGATGGCGAGAGGTAACATATTGACAGCCGTCATCGCGCGATCATTACGCTGTGCCGTGAAACCAAAGCCAGCCGCCGTCATCAAACGTGGGCGAGCAGGAAACGCGAGGGTGGTGCTAGGAACCGCGTGGAATCGATGGAAAGCTGCTGGGTGCTGGCACGCTTGCTCGAGGCAACGCGGGCGACAGGCTTCGATTACTTTCTTCCGCGACACATGCAGCTCTTCGCGCTTTTTGAACTAGGGGGGCGTCACTTGGTGCTCGAGACAGAGGGAGACGAAACTGAATCGCTCCGAGTTATCGAGGAAATAATTCTGGGATTGCTGAAGATGGTAATAGGCGGGGTTCGAGTCGAAACTGCGGAGGATTCGATGAAAGGAGATCGAAGAGGGATTCGAATTTACTGGAATAGAGAAGCTTGCAGCAGAGACGCGATTTCACTAGAATTGAAATGCAAATGAGACGCGATGGGAACTTTTAAAATGAATATTTGAGTTTGCTGGATAAGTGTGGCACGATTAAGAGATCAGCTAAAATTATGGTGGTTTGGGAGGAGATATCTCAGCTTGGATGAGCGCTCTTTTTTGTGAAAGAGGTGCATACAATCTAGGAGTCGATGAGCCTCCATAAAGCCTAGGATATTATACGTTAATCGTTAACCACTTTTGTGGATAGTGACTTCAAACATTAAGTTCCTAAGTGGTCTGATGGATTTCGCTAGAATTTAAGCGGTTCCCAAATAGCGCGCTGGCCTTAAATAAAGAAATGCAAATGATAAGCATAAAAAATCGAATCCTGTTTCTACAGTTCATAACTGTAAATGTTAGATTTTTTACTGAAAAGGATTCCGAATGAACAGGATTTTCCACCAATTATATGTGAACCTGTTTTTCCATAAAAACACCTGAAACCTAGCATCTAACATAAGAGGAACAATTGATATTCATAAATTACATTTTAAACTCGCAATAGAATTTTATTCATACCTCAAATTTAAAAATATAAAACTTGCAATCATATCGCGAGAGTTTCTATAATTTCCTTTCCAGCGATATCCCTCGTCGCGCTAAGTAAATTCTCAGTCGAAAATTCGCAAGGTTAGGGTGGTTAGCGGTGTCACGGTTTCTCGAGCGTTAAGAGGAACCGCCACCAGCAGCAGCACCGCCACGCCAAGGCCGCATGAATTGGCAAAACGTCACCGAAAGCTCGGATCGCTTTTCGTTCGCATCAAGCATTCTTGACGCGAGCGCTGCCGAGTGGCCGCTGGAAGGAGGAACGAAGGAACCCGCAGCCGGGGACAGAACGAGAAAGTTTTCCTAAAGTCCCTGATCCGTGAAAAGCAGCGATTAAGCGATTTATAAGTGCAGCATGCTGCGTGCCGTGCTCACCTTCCTCCGTGCCTTTTTGCTACCCCGACGGCAGAGCCCTTTTACTCAACAGTGTGGTATCTCACCGCCACCTACGGCGTTCGTCGCGTTTATTCCCGCGAGGAGACCCCCAACCATCGCACATTACCTCTGCCGCCCCTTGGTGAACGTAATACGGTTCGTAAAACTGATTTCAAAAAGTGAAACAGCCAAAGAACGAAGCCCCACAGATGGAAATAGTAGTTGATATCAACTTTGGTAACTAAATAACTTTGAAAATGTGAAGGAAATTTAATGAGATTGAATGTAAAGGAATCTTTAAGTAGATGACTCCTGTAACGAGTCGGGCTACTATTCAGACTACTTCTTCAAATTACCCAAACATTCCTTGATTCCCGCATTCCCTCAAGATTCCCTGGAGACTGAATAAGATTGAATTTCTATTCCAACAAGACGTAATAAATCAAACTCCAGAACCCACGCACACCTAACAACGTCAGGGACGAAGTTTTAAATACCACGGGCAAGGGAACGTTAATGTCAGCCAGAGGGACAGAGAGGGCGAAGCCAATGAAACCTTATACCGGCAAAAACACCGGCATTGTGGGTGTAAAATTACTTTAATTAAAAGTTCCCGCGGCGCGGAAGCGTCCGCGATAAAAATCCGCGGAATAGGAAGCGCGCCGGCTCGAAACTTTTCGAAGCGTAGATCGCCGAGATAAATTGCAACGGTGCCATCAATTTCACGGCCACTATCCTCCGCGCCATCGGGATAAAAGTGTTTGCTATGCGTTTTCGCGTATCGAATCGTGCCGGGTGAGCACACGCGTGGCGCGAAACCAGTGGCCGCGAAAGGATATCAGGTGAACAACAGAAGGTGCAGGCACGCGAAATGAAAGGGAAAGGGAGACAGGCGGGGAGGAACGTAACCGTGAAAAGACGAGTGAAAGCGTAGACACGGGCGAAAGAACAAAAGGGACGGACTAAAATTACAATTTCACGGAGCAAACACAGTCGGGTGGACGACCGCGTTCGCGTTTACGTTTCATTAGGAAAAACGAGGAGACAGAGAGCGGGACAGCGCGGCGGAAACGTCAGGTACACGTTTACGGGCGCGTAAATCGCCGCGTTCTCGAGAAGCGACCAAGCGCAGACGTCGCGGGACGCGTTCCTCGCTAATTATAGGGCGACGCGGTGGCAAAGAAACGGCCGAAAACTTGATTACGAGCGGAGGGAAGAAAAACCTTCCCTGCAGGGTGAATATTCATACTTTCGCGCCGGCGTCGTTGATATTAACCGGCGGCGAAGTCGATGAGCAAGGACGGGGATTTAAGGAAATTCGTAAGAACGTCATTATTAGGATTTGCATGGAAAAATGGACTCGAGACTTCGTGTCGAGGAATTAATGTTTCGCTTAAAGGACCTTTAGAGAGTGGAGAAGGTTTAATAGAATGGATGGTAAAAGACGGTCATGGTGGTCGTGGTCGAGTGTTGCGTTGGCGTGACAAGATAAATGGTAATCAAAATGGAAAATAAATGGCAAGCGTCGAACGGACTCAGTATCATCGAATGATCGATTCAAACAGTTTCCCAATGAAAAAGGACCGAATTACACGGTACGTTAAGGACGTCCTGGCGGAACATCAATCTGGATCAGGGGCACCCCTCTAAGACCTCGATCTAACACCCCAGTAGCAATTTTATGCAACTGCATCCAGGAGACACTATGACTCATTCCAATCTACGTGGAAATCAATAGACCGTTCTGTGCCAGCATTTCTGGGTATGAAAACAGCGACAGACTTGAACGAGAAGATAAATTTATTAAATTATAATTTCGTTGGAACAGAGTTGTAAATAAGTTAGCAAATATTTTGAGAGAGAGAGTGGAAAGGATACAGAGTTGACGCGAGATGCTATGACTACGTAACGTGGGGGTGTCTGACCATACGCTGACCACGACTACTGCAGAAACTGGTCCAACTCCGATTATTATATTTAAAACACATGATAAAATCAGTCAAGCCCCCTTGCACGAATCTTTAATATTTGCATGGTCATAAATCATTGCACCAGCATTTATAGAAAATTGATTGAGTTTTTTTGGATACATCGTTCTCCGCTTGTAACCTGTGACTGATGCAGTGTTAAATATTCTTTCGCGCACGATAACATTTGGATATGTTTTAAATACAATATTCAAACTTTCTATGCTGCATCATAAATAGATCCCACAAACTCTGTAAAATGTTACTAAACCATACCGCTCATTTTAAAACAACTTCATCGCTCCCGAAGAGGAGTCGGACGGTGATTCCCCATCACTCGCCAATCCAAAGTAACCACATCAAAAGAACGAGCGCTACAAGCGCAATTCCATCAGCGGCAACTCCGTCGGATCGATACATTAAAAGCATTCAAACTCGCCCTTACCGCGCCGAACAATTAGTTAATCAAATGCACAAGCGAAAATTCCGTAAACTCCGCCATCGCCGAAGCTTCCCATCCACTTCAATCATGGCAACGTTGATTCGACTATCGACAGCGGGCCGAATCTTATCAAAACGCAGGTCTCAGCAGCTCATCGATCACACTTCTCGCTATCGTCTGAAGAAGCTCGCCTCTTCTCTGTTCCACGCGGAGCCTGTATCAGCGCGGAGCGAGAAGAGGCGCGCAACAATCTATCGAGAAGACGCTGGAACGTTTCCAAGTCGGACTTCTCCGTGCCGCTCGTAACCGGAGGTTTGACGAATCTTCGAAGTTTCCGCAGTGCGGAGTGGCGGGCGGGGTAGTGAGGGAAACGGATTCCCAGCGGGGGCACCGAGACGATGATGCCGATAACCGGCCGACGAAGAAAAACGTACTCGCGGCGCCCCGTTGTTTGCGTTTGCTGATTGCCCTGACACGTCTTCGCTCTCCTTTCCGCCTCTTTTTGTCGCGCCAGCGGAATCCTGATAGGATCAACCGATCACGACACAAGGATAACGCTCAACGCGAGCACTCCCCTCGCCTAACACCCGCGAGTTCCTTTGCTACTCTCGTTTAGTCCCACTAATGCCGCAATTAGTCCCCCAATCGTGTGTACCTTCCACCTATCCAGATCGCACTACGCTTTTTACTGGACTTTCATTACTTCTACTAAGAGAGTAATTGCCAAGCTATTTTGGCCGTCAACTGGATCGAATGTCTGTTACGTAACTGAAACGGTGGAGTCGATGTGACTTTGATCGACAGGGGAGGCTGAGCGTAAAGCTTCTTTAACTAAACACGTGACCATGGTTACGTGGTATTGCCGAAGTGGGTAAAAGGAAATCAATAGAAAATAGATTCTTATTTCATGGTAAATTCAAGTTCTGCGTACTATAGTTAAAATTCACATCAGGTTGGAATCAATGGGACTCAAAGTTTTAAGTAGATGACTGATGTGTGTAGTCAGACACGACGTGATGGACCAATCATGTGGGTCACTTGTGCTCTGTGCTATCTGTGGAGGATTAAGCAAATTGATCGGAATGATTAGAAGATCCTACACTTAAATGACTATAGTGATGCTTAATACATGTTTCGCCCCCGTTCTACGCGCAGCAGTCCCTCCTACTCTCTCATTTAGCCCCCCCTGGCGGCGTAATTATTTCCCCAAGCGTGTGTATCCACGCAACGAGACGAGCACGATTACAGATAAATTACGCGCGGCATTGGGAAGCTGCCGATTTAACGAACACTGGATACCGATAACCAAACTACTCTGCATGCGTCGGGTTATTATAGGAGTTACGGGTGTCAGTCTTGCCGCGGAAGAGACAGGCGAAATCGAATTCCTGTCTAGACGGACAGTGTACTTCTTCACTGTGGCATTATAATTGTTATACGTGCTCCGATTAATTTGACAAAGCTATTTTTTGGAGTTAGGAGTTAGGAGTAGTAAGACAATGCTACTGCTATTTAGACTGAAGAAGATATACAGCTAGATTTCTATGCTTATGCTGCGTGTAGGGTAATGACACAGCCAATTTACTAATGACACCGGATAGTAATTAGGACAAGTCCCATATCAATTGCAAGTGCATCCCCGAATGCCATGCCTACTTCTCTTTAATTTAGAAGCCACCTGTGAATGCTGCTAAAACAAGCACGAGGGTAATCATAATTAATCAGCTTCTGCAGGCACTATAATGATATTTTAATAATCTGCCCACAGCATCGTGACCGCCGCCGCCTTTGAACAATGTGTTTACGTTCTCCTATCAGGAAGTTTCAAAAGCTCGACCGCTCAAAAGTTTCACGGCAAACGAAATTAAAGGGAAAAGGGCGGAGGCTGGGGTCGGAGGGGGCGAGCAGCGTGCAAAGGGAAAGCGCGTAAAAGCTGAGGATGGAGAGGCGGGAGCACAGAAACTGGTATTCTTGAAATGCAAAGGGCCCACTGCTGTCGAGGGTGAGCCTCTCCCCCATCGAAAATATTCGTCTGATATTTGCTACATAACTTTTTTCATATGATCGCCTCGCGGGGCTAATATTTCATTCTCGACAATAGGGAGTCTGTGTAATGAATCTTCTAACCCATCGCGGGATTGCTTGGTTACAAGATTTGATGTGCGAACAGTAGATAACAACTTTCCTTATCATTTGGCTTTCCATTAACTCAACCACCTTTACAAAGCATACTTAATGAACATCATTGAGCTCTTTCTTCATTCATTACTCAGAAAATGTTTAAAAAGCACTATAGTAGTATCGTCCAAAGAGATAGCAACAAAAGATGAGTACTATCTTCCAAATGTTTTGCTTCTTTTTTAGCAGCCTCATCTAGGAACTAAAGCACGTAAAGCGCGTTAGGAGGGTGGTTTTTTTAAACCATATCCTATGCCTGTCTCGTAAGTTGCAGTCACCGTCGAAGCAGTTCGAACTGACACTGCCGAAACACAGGGGACTCATTCGAACGGGGCTCCTTGATCCTCTCAGCGGGTATATTCCAGCGACGTTACGTATATATTTTCCTGCGTTTTTTTCGCAGCACTTTCCACCCCAAAGGGCCGCGTAATGCCATAAACATGCCCCGCTCTAAGCGACGGCCAGTAAACCTATGCTATTCCCACAGCACGTTGGGTTCTGTCCTACCGCCAAAACACAACGATTACGAGCAGACCATATATTATTCAGCGCACACACTACCGCCGCTTCACTTTCAAACAGGTAAACTCGTCGATTGCGGCTCTTTACATGCACCATAAAATGGGTAAATTTCGAGGCATTTTAGGATTAAGCATTCAGTGTTGCCAACAGAGTTTCTTTCACCAGTTCGACAGGAGAAATGAAAGGTGAAAGAAGAATGAAATCTAAATTCGTCGAATAGAAATAGTGGCTTGTAGAAAGACAAAACACGGTATGACCAAGTAGTACGCTCACTTTAATGTAAGATCTTCATCTACTGGAAAAAAAAATAGTTCTAAATATAGTAAGAGCTTTTGCGTAACCTGCAGATAAACCTCGATGCAGTTAAATAACAGACTATCGTGACAATTCTATTATACTTTAATATTTTATCAATCCAAAGTCTTATCAGTTTTGCACCAGTAGCACGAAATATTGTGTATGTAAATAACGTGCAGAATTTTATGAATATTGTATTTTTGTGGCAGCTTTGACATTTTTACGAGTTGTACGAATTATGTATA
This sequence comes from Andrena minutula, assembly GCA_929113495.1. Classification (NCBI taxonomy): domain Eukaryota; kingdom Metazoa; phylum Arthropoda; class Insecta; order Hymenoptera; family Andrenidae; genus Andrena; species Andrena minutula. The sequence goes on from OV815993.1 coordinate 4,682,615, forward strand.
TCTTTTTTTTGTTTGCAATGCGCTCTCTACGCAAAGATTCAAAGTTTCACAGATAGCATTGAAAATCGAAAGTGGAGCAGTGGTAATGAATCCGCCCATCCTCGTCGCGCGCGAATGCAAACGAACGACATGAAATATTTTTCGAACGATACATTTTAATTGGAATAACTTCTGTGTCGTAAACCTCGACGGACCGGCATCGATTGGTGGTATTAGTTTCGATGGCGTTCTGCATCGATGACCCGACCGTCGAGACACGGAGTGTCTATTATTCACGGCAAACATTCTCACTGCATTCGTTAATTATTGAACCCGCAAAGATTAAAGGAAACTGACATTTTATAAAAACGAGACACTTTTTTCACCTGATCGAAAACAATTCAATGACATTTAACTATGATATTTGTAGAAAAATAATGAAGAAGCTACGTTTAAATAGGTCAAACGATTAAATGGTATAAGAATGCAAGATTTTAAGTATCTACGTAAGTTTCAGTAAACTTTCACGATAATGCTTATAAGTTGAAGTGTATAATAATTTTATTAACCAAGCCAGATTCTTAGCAGAACATTCTTAACTCGTGTGAAGAAATGAAACTTGTACTTCAAAATCCCTCGTAAAAACGTTTTAAACGGTCCAGTATCGTAAAAAGTACACTTCTATTTAGAAAAGCTGTTACGGGAGAACAATTTCGCTCGCTTTGTACTAAACCCAACGTTTACACTTTCAACGGTAAATAGTTGATCACCTCGTCGGCAAAGGATATAAAATTTTACGTTCACGGTATGAAAAATAATGTGTCAATGGCTCTTGCAGAATAATTTTATGAACAATTTCGAAACACTGGTCTTCGGAACTGTGTTTACGCCGATGGCCCTTTCGTCGAGGCTCTCGTTTAAACGACGATAGTCTCGAAAGCAAAGTACAGTGAGGAGGTAGAGGAGAAAGCTGGTTCCATTAGAAACGTTATTAATCTCATAAAACCTAACGGTATGCTATCCAATCTTACTGCTCCATGCAGCTCCTTGATCCTCAAAACAGACGAAATGGAAAGAATCGTCATTCTACGGACATAATTTAAGGAAACGTTCGCGATATCATTCCACTGGGCCGTTTAAGAAAATGAAACCGCGGTGCATTCTCTGACTTATTAAACAAATTCCTATCAAAGCATGAAAAACTCTACTCTCCTTGCAACCACCTGTTCACAAATTATATCCTACGAGCTCGAAACAAAATTAATTCCAAAGTTCGAATGTTTAATTTATCAATGGCAGCTTTACCGGTTCCGCGAACTTCTGCAATCGACGAGTAAAAGAATATGAAAAACACGCCTCGTCTGGATTTTACGAGGTATAAAAGTAGCCTGGATTTAGAGAGCAGAGCTGGAGATCATAAATGAAAGGACAAAGCTTAGTAACAGAGGGGAAAAGAGTTATCAAATGCGAGCAAATGAAGTTGCTGGAATGTTAACGAGGGCAAACAAAGATAGATGAAAATGAACAGGTAAACGAATACAAAGGCCGTAGGTAAGAAATGTCTTACGCACAGTCGAGCAAAGGCCAAGTAGCTTTATATTACAATATTATTTTCTTTACATCTCTATAGAGAACCAATACTTTGTACCACAATTTCCAGAATACGTTCATGCAGATGCATTTTTGTCGAACCACTACGCTTCCTAATTACTTACTGAATCCCCACACAATTTCTATCACGAAAACTTTCGTATTTTCAATAAACGCAGCAATGTTATATGAGTTTCAGCTGGAGGTCGAACTTTGCCCCAGCTCCTCGACTCTATTACAGATGCAGAAAGTTTCCCCTGCACACAATCGTCTCGTACGATTCCGAGATACATATGTGCCATCGAGGAGCCTGTTCACCCGATCGCCGAGTATGTACATGGAAACAGAGGCATAACCGCGACATCGCCGTTGAGAGGCAGCGTATAATGCAGTTGAGTGTACGGCTTTAGGGTCGCTGATACGGAAGAGAACAGCGATCCTCGATGGACAAGAATCGAAGAACGAGATCGTTGTCCTAGTTATTTGCGAGCTCGTGTCGCGTTTGCACGTGGGAGATGAAACGATGTGCTCGACGTTTTTGCCTGGCGTGAATTCACGCACGTTTCGATTTTTAGCGGTCGATGAAGTGAGAGTGAGATCTCAAGGGAAAGTGGGGAAACCGGTGCGTTCGTTAACGAGAGACACAAGTGTCCTCGTGAGATTTTAGGCCGCGTTAATGAGAGGAAATTGTGATAAATAGACACGATGACACTCCAATCGGAAGGAACGGATTTTTCCGTCGCGAACACGTCTGTCGACGCTGATGGCATTCGGTATCATTAAACTGTCTTCGCGGTGGAGATGAATATCTTTTTCGTTTAAGTGTAATAACCATCGCAAGCATATAGTGCATAAGGTGTATAAGAATTCAGATATCTGTTTTGTGAATGAAAGGATGAAAGAAATGAAATTAAATGGTAAAAGTTTCGGTACAAGTAAACAAACATAAAATCGTGGAAATGAAAGAATTAATTAAGAGGAATTTGCGGAGGTGTTTATCAAACAAAAAATGTAACAGGAGATTGCAAATATCTTCTAGACGAATGTTGATTGAAAATCCCATACATCTTCGCTATAAATTAAACCACACAGGATTAATAATCTAATCTGAAATTCTCTCGTGCACTATTAAAGCTAACTATTAAATTTGGAGCTAATCAGCTGTCACTCTGAAATACCATCGTAACGTTTTCCAACCCCCTGCACTATACCCTGACATATAATACCCAAAGATAATCCAAGCATCCACGAATCTAGTGGCCAAAGCAGCATACTCCATGAAGTAAAAAAAAAACATACACCTACAACCAAGAAAGAATTTATCTCACAATTATTTACCATCCCACCAGTAACCATAGCATTCAAATCACGTGCACCACTATCGTTGCAATAATGGAAGAAAAGCCTAAAAGTGTTCCGGAAACCCGACACGGAAGGAACCGGTATCGCGACAGGACAAACAGACATACAAGCCAACAGGCCACGTGTTCCAGCGTCGGTGGCGACTGCGATCGAGATGGATCGAGATCACGCAGAATCACAACCGTTTCATTGACTCCCTTCTACGTCATTCCCTATCCTCTCTCTCCCACGCTTGGCGATCAAAACACGTCCCGCGACGGCCGACCTGCGTACCAACCACCCCCTACGTGACACTTGCCTGCAGACCCGCTGCCTATGTTAACACAGAGACAATAATACCAGGCGAACGCGACCTAACCTCCGAAGGAAGCTGACCGACGACGAGATCGAAATGACTACCCGGGCCGAGAAACCTGCCGATGACAGCGGGGGACGTGGACGTGTGTTTACACTGACAGGCTCGCGCGCACAGGGGACGTGCGTGCGTGAGGGAGGCGAAACGTCTCGCGGGGTCGTTAGCTCTGGTGCGCGACGGAGCACGGTGGACGATGACGATGTGTCTTGAGAGAAATGGACTCACCTTTCGCGCGCAGGACGGTACCGGATGGCAGGTGCGGGGCTGGCGCCGGGCAGACGGTCAACACTTTAGCCTGGGCCTCGGCTGGTAGGCTGCGATAAGGGGGCACAAGCTGTACGAATCTCCGAAGACGCGGCTACGCCGCTCGAGTGATCGGTGTGGACTGCAGAAAAGCCCGCAGATGATATCAGAGACTTTGGGGTGACTGCATGACATCATCGCCGGCCAATCGCGACTGTGCCGGCTCTGCGCACGCGCCTCACCCCTAGCCGCCGGGCCACCCGCGATATATCGCAATCGATTGCTCAACTTCGCGCCCCCAGCTACCGACACGCCGTCTGCCGACGGCGACGCGCGACGCAGTTCGAAGTGACGCGGGAACCCGTCTACCTCCACAATGGAAACGAACGCGTAGACTTTATTCATACTTTGTGGCGTGGTCCTATTGAACGTGTCACAGGGCTGCGGGTAATTTTTCGGACGTTGTAGAGTGCATTGCACGAGTGGATTCTGTGGGTAGTTGAAGAGAAATTTACGGAGGAGTGCATTGATAGGGGTGGGGCTCTGTTGTTTTTAAATAGAAAGTATAAATTTTAGGAGTAACGGTATTTTTTTAAGGTATTAATATTCCTTTTAGACGTGATGATAAGTAAAGCATATATGATTAGAAGATAAAAGGCATTGTTTTCTTAACTAACTTACTTACATTTTGCATTATTCATTCGCATTGCAATTTTCGCTTCCTTCGTCTCTTGTTCCAAGTGGACCTGCCAGGAATACCCTCGCGATTTATACCCTCGTATCTTTTACCTGCTTTTTAATGCCGTGCTGTTTTACTATTTTGGTAGTTTCTATTCAAACTAGATTCAAGCCGCCATGCGTAACGGTACCTCGCAATTCTTGCACTGGCTGCAGCGGCGGGCATCGTGTTAGTGCAACCCGTTACACGCCGATAGCGCGAAATGCCGAGCTTCGAATCAGAAAATGTCACCGTGCACGAGATTGGATAGGTTGTCGTTCCACTAGGTGGACGAAGTTAATTGCCGCGAATAGCAATTTCTCGTGATGCACGCGTTTGACGTAACCCGCCTTTCGCGTTGGTCGTTACTCCGTGGAGACTGATGCCACGAATATCCCTCGTTGGGTAAACACGGTGAATAAGAAGGAAGCGACGCGCGTTTTAGGAGAAAACGATTTTCCGTCTGCGCTAATGATAGCTTCAGAAATCGTCGTGACAAATTTTAGCCCCTTAAACGGGCACTGACTTCTCGCTGGTCGTTAGCAGGATGCCACATGAATTTCGACGTACATATGTACATACAGTTTATTAGAAAACCACCAGCGTATTATCCCTATTTTATGAAAATTCCCTAGTCAAAGATTACGCGCACTTTCAGGGATTCTTTGAAGATCTGACAGTAAAATTGCCTATTTAGATTCAAACGTCTGTATTCGCTTAATTCAACAACCCTTGCAGAAAATCTATCCAAGACTGAACCCCTAATACTTGTAGTGCACGTTTCAATATTTCTCTGCTATAAACAGTACAAATAAAACGTTTTGATGCGTATTCCTACCCTCCACGCTTAAAGGGGTGGTACGGGCGTCTTTGAATTTATGAAGAGATAAAACTTCCGCGTACCGTGCTATTGAGAAAGTATCACGGCACACGCGTGAATATTCTTTTCCTTGGCGAAAAAGGGCAAAGAACGAGGTGCGAGGGGCACGGCGTTCGTCTTCGTGGCGATCCACGGGGTCAACAGTTTCGTCCCTTCCAAATTACCGCGGCTCGACCTGGAAAGACGGAAACTTTCCCGGAGAATTACCGCCTTTCCACGGTTCCTTTCTCCGCATTCTATGCCCCGTAGTTCAGAAGCACTCGACACGCTTTTTCAACGGCAATTTCACCTTGCCGTTACAAAGGAGCCTTTTGTAGTCGGGTGCATGATAATGTTGTCTCCCATGCAAACGTCTCGCTGCGCCTGTGTCCCGTGCATGTGCACGAATCCCGTTCACGCGCGGGCGTGATCGTCACAAATATTTGACGAAGGTTCGAAGGGACAGGGCGAAAGACGAAACCGCGTTACGCACGGCATCTGCGGGAATAATTTTACATATTTTCGCCGCCACGGGCGAGAAAAGAGGCTTACGCGATGTCTCGCAGGGTAGCAGATCAGAAGAAACACAAGGAATCGGGTGTCTGAATATTTCCATCGTCTGGTGAAGAACTTATCGAGCAATCATGAATAAGAGGAATGAGGCGGGAAGTCTCGAAGGAAAGTCTCGCGATTATTTCTACGGTTACTCGATGGTTCGCTATGATCACGCATATCAAATTAACCGTGAATATCTATTAATAATAATCTACACTGACGCATCGAGTATTCAACCACCAGCGCTGTTGCACTCACCCAACGTTGCCTTTCAAGTAAGTCCAGACCTACGGTTCGATCGAAAATTCTGCTCGAAGCGAAAACGATGATGGTTCCAGAGCGGAAGGGGAGTATCAACAGGGCTCCGTGGATATTTCTTCCGATACGCCACAAAGGGGGACACCGTGTACCGTTCCGGAGTTCGTTCCTTCGATCTCGACAATCCCCCTCGCCGTGGAACAAAATCCTATACAATCCCGATATTTCCTGGATCGGTTTGCCTTTCGCGACTTTGTCTTTGAAAGCGAACGACAAATCCCCCTGGTCGCCCCTCCGCCCCGCTCTTTCGCGTATTTATGAAACAGCAAAGCGTGCATGCACGCGTACACATGTCCTCGAAGTTTGTTCCCTACGAAGCGTTCGCGGTGAAACGTGGTATGAGGAATGGTCGAATTATGCGACATATTGCGGGGCCCATGCTCCCTCGAGCGCCCACATGCTCGCGCACCGGAAAAGCTCTTTCCATCGACGACTGGGGGAGGAAGGGAGGTATTGTTTCGACTATGAGCGACGTACGCGAGCTTCTTTCCCTGCAACAAACGGGGAGAAGACTCGCGTTGTCGGAAATTAGCGTAATTATACGGTTCGATGTGTCTATATAGGTACACCTGAGAAACAGTCGAGGAAGATAGAAGTCATTTATTTAGTCATAGAAGTAGAAAGGGTGGATGGATTATTTTGAATTTCATTTGATCCAGTATAATTGCAAGTAATCATTCATAGAACCGAGAGGGTTAATTCAGGACACGCTATTCACGAGTACAATTCTTTGCGATGTATGTTTTAGTGGATATCGTGAGTGGTATTGTACTGTCACAGGTAATAATTTACAGAAATCCTGGATCAAAAGTTGCAATTCACAATGGGAGCCTTATTCCAGTCGCTCGACAATCGAACAAAGCGGGACAGTTCAGCTGGATTGAAAGCAAACGCGATAACTGATTACTTCTTTACAATAAAACCAGTCGGAAGGAGAAGATCGATTACGCTAGGTAAGGAGAACCCGAGAATACGTACGAATCAATCACCGAGCTAGTTGGCGGATTAAGCTTCACAATGCTCCTCTATCACCTGTATCGATCAGCAGGGAGTTACGTTGCAAACGAAATTCCTATTTCGAATAACCAGTGTCGGATAACTGAGATTACGTGCCAACGAATAGCAGCCACTTCTTTTGCCACCACACCCTCGCCCATGAGAAATGAGAGATAAAGGTGTGCGCAAGATAGAAAAGTAGTTTAAAATATGCAGTGTTACAGAACAGACTCGTGTAGACGGAGCTACCTCCGTCGCGTACAAATTTTGATTTCAATAACGATTTATCCAATATGCTTACGAAGCAGAATGAAGCTTAATCTGGTATCTGCGATCTTCAAAGATGGTCACGTTCGATGTTATCTTGCCGTCCATGATCGCGAGCTGTGCAGTTCCATATCCCCGTTAAAGGTGAACATTTTGAGTACTCCCAAGTTTATCGATTGAAACAGAAAGCAAAGCTCGTTACTTCCACATGCCAGTTTTATATTACTACTGTACTTATAAATGGTACTCAATACAGAGTAAAATTAACTTACTCCATCTTCACACTCAGAACTATCTTAAAAGATTTATACAAAATTGTTGAATGTACTACTGCACAGAACGGCACAGAAACCTTTAATCAAAATAATCAAAATCTCCCTCGATCCGTCAAGACTTCCTGTTTTAATCCTCATCCCAAAATGTCTCCAACATTTATTGTGCGTCCGCTGCAAAGTCACGTATATTTCGAATATAAGCATTTACATACGCCCTCGTGAGTAGCAAGCTCTATCGTCTACAATCTACATCCATCCAGCAAGGGAATTTTACCTTCGCCAAGTACGAAATTTCTTGAGAAAATATTAGAACACGGTAAAGGAAACGTCGGTCGCGAATACATTGACATATTTCCCGACAATTCGACTATCGAGCCGGAATCACGAGCTTATTTCGTTAGTTCCTCTCCGTGGCTTCGTACCTACGCGTCGTCGACGTTGTCTTCCCTCTGTCGGTCTAACCTTTCGTGTCGAATTCAATGGCAAGGAAGAAGCATCTCATTAAGCTGTTTTCGCGAGAAGCTCCTCCAACGGCAGCCCTGGCATTCCTTTCATTGACCTATTAACACGCGAGAGACAATGAGTCTCGAAAATAAGGCGCGGCGAATTATTGAGGCTAGGTGTGCCGCGCGCAGGAAAAGGGGGTCGATTTTTAGCCCGTGGCTAAACGATTTAGATAAAGCTTGTGAAATATCGAGAACATAATAGCCCTGTTCGTTTTTCACTCTCTGACAACGACGATACGTCACGATCGCAAGACGTATCGGAAGACGCTTGATGCCATCAAACAAAGAGGAGATAGTGGTGGGTACTAAAATTCCCGTGATCTACCTACAAATTGTCTGACATTTCTGGCAATACTACTGTGTCGGTAGAATATCGCGAATGGTCAGTAAATTCGACTTCTTAGCAATTAAGCTTCTCCGAGGCTATTCACTTTAACCCCAATCAACATAGGTATAGGTAAAATATTACAGTGGTTTAAAAGTGGCACTCTTCAAAGAAAGAATTCAAAATTGTAGTTATAAGTACACCTATCATTTCTTTTTCCAAGTAATCAAAGAGTAGTCGATGAAAGAGGAGAAGACTTCCAGTTGAATTAGAAACATTCACAGACCACCCTAAAGCTAACGACGAAGCAAAGAAATGTTCAATTTCACCTTCACCAAATACTGCCTTGGTTCAGCCTGTCTGCACTGGTAATCCGATGAAAGTGGCGTAATAAAACTTCGACGCGAAACAACCGCGAAGCAGACAGCCAGGGCCAGACGATGACCGTGGTCCAGCAAACGTTGAATATTAAATTCAATTTGTTTAGTCGTAGACGTCCCAGCAACGCCGCGAAGCGACGCGTGTTTCCATCTCGCGGATTTACATAAGTGACTTATGGTCAGTGGGTATTACCCCCGATGGCGAGGGTGCCAAGCTCGGATATCTTTGATGTGACGTTCGGGTAGGGATTCAAACGGGGTTACCTTTACCTCACCGACACTCATTTCACCGACAATCATTTCACCGACTTCAAAGCGCTTTTAGGCGCTAATGAAAGGGTTAAGGCGATACTCTAGTGTACCTGACAGTTTCTCAACGTCATCTTCGAGAATTTATTTAACAAAAACTATGATGTTATACTGCCTGGCGTTTTGCCTGCATATTAAAGTATGTTTGAAGTAATACTCAGAATTCTTTTGAATTTTTTTATCCCATAGGTATGTACATATAGATAGATAGATATAGTCCGTGGCGCTAGCTTCTTCGAAAAAATTCTTTTCCGATGGGCGATGGTGTGAGGACTATTATAGTCATCCAGAATGGAGAAACTAAGGTTTATTTTCTTTTTTGTGGTTGTCGCTAAGGTTGGAATAAAACACTAACAAAATTATACACCATGATCGTCCATGAATAATCGTAAAGTAAGACAACTGTAACCAGTGGCGGATTTAAGAAAAAAGGCCCAGGTGGCAAACATTGAGGGGCCCATTTTTTTCGGGAAAGTGAAGAGGTAGTTTACTAAAAGGGTGTAAATGTACAGAAAACTATAGAAAAAAGTCCTTGGATAAAATCATAATTTATTTTTTAGAACAGGGCGCGTGCTGGGTTGCTTTCATAGCCGTCTGGAATTAGCGGTCAAAGTTCAAGACTGCATAGATTACCATATTATTTTTTTAAAATTACTCTGCAACCTTGGAGCGTTGGTTTTCGATATTGATCCTTCACTCTCGATTTCTTTACAAGATGAAGCTGATGACTGTGACCGCCTTCTTGAGAAAGATCTTCTAAGCGACTGTGCAGATGAAAACTAAACTTGCTAAGTGGATCATTCTTGCATCAGAGATTAGTTATACCCGCATTCGCTTTGCTACACGTATGACACGATGCCATAGTAACACTTTTGCACAAATCTAGTGACTAAAAACTTTAACGATAAATTCGCTGATCTTGCACAAGCGTTTTCAAATAACACACGAAACCGTAAGTTAAATATGAAAACCCATTTAAAGGGTTAAATATAAATCAGCTGTAGTTGTGCTTTAAAGTACAATAGCTGAAAGGGAAAGGTTTCAGTTACAAGAGAAGTAACACCCGACAGTGCGTGACGCTGCGAAACTGCGGTCCACGGGTCGTTGAAATATTGGAAGCAACAGGGGACCAAGAAACGCAACCGTGAAACATAATCCCAGATTTCATGCGAAGATTATCAGTAGTGGCCATGGGAGGGATCAAAATGGAAGCTGCGTAACAACCCCCCGTAGTTGAAGGGTGGCACGCCAGACAGTAACAATTTTTCACTCATAATTAACTGTCACTGGCCAACGGTCAAGTAATCAAACTGGAAACAGAAATCCATCACACGTTACAACCTTCGACGCATACCGCAACTGCTCTACGTCACCAACGTGAAATTGGCGACGCTGAGAGATAACAATAACCTGCTCATGAAGTATCGTAAACAATCATATCATAAAAAAGATACCTGAATCCCTGGATACTTAGGAAATCTCCATACATGAGTAAATTACTCATACCAACAAAAATACAATTGCATCTACATAGATATATATTAATAATTCACAAATCATGGACAATCAAAATCTCCGTACGGAATTCATACAACTCGCCCAGCGCCCTCAGTCACCCTTAATTAATTCCTCCACGAAACAGCGAGGCGCGAAGAGGTGGTAAGAAAAAAATTGCATAGACTTTGCAATTTTTCCTGTTCGTGGGGGAACACGACACCGTAATAAATGCGTCGGTTACCTTTTCGCGAACGCGGTGCGCATAGTAACGAGGTCGGCGACGATCCCCATCCGCCGATTTCATTTTCCGCGGCGAATCGTCTGCTCTGCTCGCGCGAGCCGATGATTTCTGTCTCGCGGCGGGCGCGGGAATGCTTCCCTATCAGCAACGAGCAAGCTTTATCAGATAAAGTCGCGCTATCGGTCTTGGGCAAATAAGGGAACCGCTGACAGTTCGGCAATGACACACACCGCCCGTAGTTACGACGGCGTACGTGCCGCGACAGTTATATTTTTTCTCTCCCTTCGCTCCGCGCGCCCGTAATTTCAGTTCCGCCCCCGCGCGTTGCAAGGACGAGAACAACGAGTCGGGTGAGTAAATTCAGCACGATCGATTGTAATACGTTCGCTCGCGTGCACCTCTGTAGATGTGAGCGTCAGATGAAGAGGAATAATGTAAATGTCGGGAGCCAGGCGTAAGTTTTTCGGCGAAGGAAAACGGACATTCATTTCCGATTCAGTGAGGGGAAAGCTGGGTAGATTGCTCGCGAAATAGGGTTGCATGGACTGACAGTGGCTGCGTGTTGATATTCGTGTCGTCCGTGGTGTAATTTAGTGTAAAGTCTAAATTTTGTATGAACGTACACCGCTGGAACTGTGTCTGATATCTGATGAGCGAATTTGCGTAGAGATTGTCTGATTCACCAGCTTTGATAACCGACCAACTGATTAAATACTATTCTTATCTGCCGCGAGCGCGACATCTATCTGTCATTGTTACTAATACCTTTAATGCCGACCTTTATCGCCATACTTATATTCGAATAATTCCTAATTTATATCAGAAAGTGTTCAACCTTGAAGCAGGTAATATTATTATCAATTGCTACAAAAGTCCCCCAAACGTTGACGAGAACTGTATACTGTATTAATATAATACGTAATTATCGTTCTTAGATCATGGACACCCTCTACCCGAATCTGTACGAGAGATTCAAAAGCGAGGGCCTCTGCCCCGTTTGCCTGATGGAAATGGAGCTGGCGCCCAGATACACCTGCATCAATGGACACACGATATGTTACCGTTGCAAACCTTATTATTACGGCTGTCCTACGTGTCATTCGGAGTTGGAGATGGAGATGCCTGCCTCAAACGCCGGTCCATCTTACTCACCACCACACACTCATTTCTTACCCCATCCCCTGCCACAGAATATCCATGTGCACGAGCCGTGCGCACCGCCGATGGATGACTTTCTCCACCACGAGAGGCACTGGCTTCCACCTACGGCCACTGAAGGCCAGCAACTGAGATCCTGCTCGTACGCTCATCTAGGATGTTGCGTGAACGTACCAGAATACTTGGCAGACATACACGAATCTCGGTAAGCAGGATCAAATTACTGGCTGGTCAGCTTTATCGCGTTAGAAATTTCAGAGGCTGTCTGGCATGATCCGTGATCTCTTGAAACTTGATTTCAACGCTCTGCTGGCTTCAAGTAGTTCAATGAAGAGAATCTGGGGAATCTTCAGGGATTCGAATAAAGAATGCGTTCCCAAATGAATTCCTCCGTCGATTCGTCTTTCAGATGCCAATTTCGGCCTCACCTGGAGGAGGAGCAGCTTCCCACGGACCTGGCGCACCGACACGACGACTTGACCGAGTGCAAGCACCGTATCGTGGGCTGCAAGGTACGCGCGCCCACCTGGAGGATCTCGATCCACGAGGATCACTGCAACTATAAGGAACGGTTCGAAGAACTAGGCGATTTCAACGAGATGTTAGATGGGGTAACGATCACGGACGACGAGTACGGCGACCCAGAGGAGTTGGTCGAGTGCAAATACAGGAAATACGGCTGCAAGGTCAACATGCCGCGAAGGCGGAAGCTGATGCACCAACAGAAATGCAATTACGGGAAATACGACGAGGGGGACTGTCAATCGAGCTCGTCGGAAGGCGACTACGATCCTGACGAACATGTCCCGTGCAGGTGGAGCGAATACGGCTGTAAGGTAAAACCGAAACGTAGTCGAGTAGAGAGGCACGAAGAAAAGTGCAATTACAAAATGGAAGAATGCGCCTACAAAGACAATGGGTGCGACGCCCTCTTCCACCCATCTAGAAAGTACGCTCACCAGAGATCGTGCTCGTTCGCCGATTAGTTTTCGCTGAATTAAATGCGTTGGTAGCGAAACGAATTACTGCGTAGAATAGCTCATTGATACTATAGGTGGATTTTGGAATTTAAATTTTAGGGAGAATGTTATTAAATGGTAGAAATGCATCTGTCACTTTAATCTTGGGATTCTAAATATTTAGTAGGGCAATATCTTAAAAAATTAGTGTACGAGAAGTTTGCAGTGTGACATTCATAATGCTTAGGAAAGTGTTTATGTGTGTATCAAAGTAATAATTCGTACAAAATAAATGGAATATGTTTCGCTGGATGATATGGAGTAGTGTTTGAAGAATAGTTAATAAAATTCTGAGGAAAGAAGGGTCCGTTAGTTTAGCTAAAGTATTCTACTGGCACATAAACGCTCTGCCACCTCTTTTACTCCTCATAATCGAAGCTTTATTTATTCGAGACGTTTCGTAATACGCGACGACGAAGCGTTCTTAATCTTCCTGGCGCATAACGGGAAGACGTACAAGCTACCTTGGTACTTCGAAATATCGATTCAGGCACACATTGCTCGAAAAGGCAATGCTCGCACATCGAATGCCGCAATATTAATTACGTTACCATTAATTAAGTTACCATAGGGGAAGGTTGTCTGATCCGTGGCAGTAGCCCTTCTAACGGCGTACAAAATTATCTCTGAAAGTGATGTTACATTGGAAACATTAATCAACATACTTCCATTCAAATAAACCCAAGTCGAATCAAAATAGAAATTTTCCAGGGAAATTAATTCCATTCATTTAAAAATCTATTCTGCTTAAATTTTTGTCACTTTTTCGTCCTCTCCACAGTCGAAGATTCACCCCATCAAAGGACAAGCCTACTGCCTAAATCAATAACAACCCCCAGGCGGCATATCCAATAACTGCAACCAAAATAAAGGATGCCGAATTCACGTAGCCACCCGATACAACAACAGCTTAAAACACAAAATTAAAACGCGCGAAGAAATCGATGAAATGCAGACAATAAAACAGTAATCGCACCCGAAGGGAAACGGATTCCGCGACTCGCGGGTTAACAGGTGGGCTCGTTTTAAACGGAAATATCGACGCATCTCGCCAACGAAGGAATGTAATCCAACGATCTAATTAATTCCCGCCAGGCTCCCGCCGCGAATTAGACAAACGGCTCGGTACGCCTCGGACGGGAATAAAGCGCGCTTCCACGCCTGTCGCGCGCTGCATTCGTAAGGAAGTTTAGAAACCCCATTAACCGCGATTTCCAAGAACTCCGGGGGATTATACCAGCGGGGATTATTCTCTTACCAGTAGGCAGGGAACACTTCCTAAAACGCGCTTACCCATCTCAGTCTCTCCCCCGTGCGCCGCCTCTCACGTTGTATCGCAGGCGAGACGGCGAAACTTACACTGCCATTCGGGGGATGATCCGTGCCACGATCGCCCGGAATGATGGGAATGACGGCGTGGCTGGGATATCGAACACCTGCAAGCTAATGGTGCAGCCTCCCCAGCCGCCAATCATCGCGCAGTTTCGTGGCATCGCAACGCCACACTGGGCATTTATAGCGGCCATTTATAAGGGCGGCGAGAAAAAGCTTGGCAGGGCGAGCTGTCTTAAACGTGACTGCGTTCACGCTCTCGTCGAGAGACGGTTGGATCCTCTGAGGTCTTTTACTCGAACGATAAATCCTGTTGGACGCGTTTCTGTCCGTGTTCCTTTAGATTTCCAGAGACCACGCTAGTCGTTGTACTGCCAGCATGCTGATGAATCTCTGAACGAGGTTTTTGCACCTTTTGGTGGGGAATAGGATGACGATGGTGTGTTCTTCGGGATTGAGGTGGCCGGAGAAAGATCAGATGAAGAGGGATATGAAAAGTAAATCGAAGTGGAGTGATTGATGTGGATGGTTATGGTAGAAATGTGCGGTGGAAATGAGAGATGCAGCTATAGCTATTGGCGAAACGAAAAGGAAATTAATTCATTTTGAGATTACTAATTTTTGTACTATTAGCGTAAAAAGGTCATTTAGGAGTTAGATCGCTTAAGTGGTCTGCTAATTATTCTCAACGCCGTATTTACGTTTACAAATATAAAGGAAACCTCTGTGCGGCTATGCTTGTGGAATATCGCGAACAAAACGAAAAGTACCAGTTCAGGGGAAAAAAGATTCGACGGAACATGAAAATCTCAAAAGATTCCGGGGTCTCGGAGATACACCTTTCTAGATACCTACTACATAAATATCGAACGAACCGGAAAACGGATAAACTCTTGTCCGCTCACGGTCCAGGGAAGCCGTCGCGGAGTCTGCCAGAACTTTAACGGTCAAGGGTGACCCAGCCGCTGGACAAAAGGGAATAGAGGCTGTTTTACATAGTAAAGACCAAGGAGGCCTACCAACGCCACCCAACTGGATTCTTAAAGAGGATATTCGCTCCCGAAATACGAAGACGCAAAGCCGCGGAGAACGAGTGAAGCGTTCCACTTTCATTTCCTCTCATATTACTTTAATAACTCCCTGCTGACGCAAGATCCAGTCAGGCATTGCAAATTTTTATGCACTTTTTCCAAGTTCCCTAGAAAAAAGTGGGACGCTTCGGTAATAACTGTCGAATCGAAGCTCGAATGGGAAAATTGATTTGTGAGAACGCTTTGTAAAATGTACACTCCCTTTTCCGCGACTTGAACCACAATTCCAGTTCTCGATTAGCCAACTTATCGAGAACTGGAATTTCTGTCTTCAGAGCGAGCAGAAATTTCAGATTCCATCTACGCGATGAATATTAATAAAAGACGAGGCACGAGGGTAATTAAGAATCGACCTTGACGTATTTCCTCGAGGCCAAAATTTTCATCTAAAGCGACATTACGTCGCCGGTATAAATAAATCAAAGTTGGTCGATGAAAGGCAAGGAAATCAGTAGCTGTATTCAACAGTCTATGCTAAGGTAGACGCGAGTTAGTCGCGGTGGTACGGGTGAAAAAGGGTGGCGAAAGGGGTGCGAGTAAATTGCACCCCTGGGGAACAGGTCTGACGAGTGGCACGAAGGGCCACGGCAAGCCAGAAGTCAGGCAACTTTAATTAAGACACAGGTGTCTCCTGCCTATAGATACAGAGCTTCTCAAGGAAGAACACACGACACTGCAATTTCTTCATCACTGCCGGCAAAATGTCTAAAAAGGCAAGTTAAGAGTATATAGTGCTGGTAGACAGAGAATTTAAAAATGGTACTTTTATGTAAGTATATAATATACATATATGTTTTATAATACTTTTGCCATAGTTTACCTTTGAAACAGTGATTGACACCATTTTTTAACCAATGATTATGTGTATATTTTTAATCTTACTTTCATTTTATCGACGAAATACTAATACTAAAATTCCGGTAAATCTAATCGTAACTTGGTGGTTGAAGAATTATTCTCGCAAGGTCAAGTTCGATGTCTGATACCAAAAGGATGCATCCCCCAACTCCGAAAATGCTAACGATTTCAGGTCTGAAGTGAATTTAATGGCAGACGGGAATTCCTTGCCGGAAATCCAGATACAATATCTCAGCCACAATGCCGACTGGTTTCCTAACCCGAGAATCGCCTTAATGCATGTATTCATACAGTAAGCTCGCGTTTTGAATCAGAAGCATAGGTAGAATAGGTGCTACGAGGATTTTGACACTGTACGCCACCTCTTTGACAAAGCAACTCCGTCTCGTCGGATATCTTGCGGTTCTTTCATTCGAACGTCGTCCAAATAACTAAATCCTCGCTGGCAAACCATGACACCCAACAGTGTCTTTGTTATATCTTTCATAAAGACTGTTTGGGGACTCCTCTCCGCCAGCAAGCGTCAAATATTTGAAAGTCGTATTACCTTGTTACACAAGGAACCTCAAATTACACGCTGCTCCAAAAAGTCTGAATTCCTAAAAATTAAACTCCAGTGAAAGTCAATTAGTTTCCCCCGGCACTTTATGCATATTGATGCTAGGGTACAGAATCGCTAATAAATGAACGTCGAGAACCCTCTCTGCTACGAGGATTTATCTCCGAGAAGACTGTTCCAAGGAGAAGGTATTGTATACCATTAACAATTAGAGCAATTGAGACTCTGAGAAATCGACCTAGGAAATTGAGAGATTCCCTTATAGGTTTAGAAAAGCTCAGCCCTTCCAAGAGTTCGAATTTACGAGGCGGTTCGGCAATAAAGAGGCACTCGTTGCCCTCGCGTGCCTAATTTGCGCCGCAGCAATCGGTATTAATAACTCGATTACATTTCGATCCCTTCAACTAACCGCCTGTTGCGTACTACCCAGCCACGAAGGACATTAACGTTATCTATGTTCTGCAACTAACCGTCGATCATCGACCGTGGATCATAGAAAGGCCCACGAGACCGTCTATAAACTATCAGAACCGAGCTCATGTGGTGGCCACGGGTTCTGGACCATAATTTTCTCACATAAATACATCTCGCCTAGGTAAAACCGAGTATCTCGGGTCAGTCCAAGGTCTGCTACACGCGAACCCCATAATTCACCGGGGCGTTACTCTCGCTGCTCAGGAGGGAAAACAGTCGTATCTCAATTTTGTCAGGACATAACTATCAACGTGCCGGTAACGAGAAAATCCAGGATGGCGGTGATTCCGAGAACGGGGGAACAGCACGATGATTGGATACCATCGGAACCTCGGATCCCGTGGCACGTGCGCGATTATATACCAACCATCGATGGATCGCGACTACAATTGAGCCTGCTTGAAATCGAGACGTAGAGCCTGTTACACACGAGCGTGGCCACGATATTCTTGAAGAATAGCAGCTAGAGCAGGAGAAATTGTGATAATCGAAATATAATGGGTGATTGAGAGTGTGTCGATTGTTGAAGGGGAGACTCTGAACACTGAAAGAAGTAGAAAATGGGAAAGTAGGTATATGAAAAGTATAGAAGCTGATATTTTTACTAGTTATTCTTCTTAAAAGATATGGAGGACAGTGATTCTTACGTGACAACTAATTTACCTAAAGCCTTTTTACAGACAAATGTAAATCAACTTCTCAAATTTTGCGATAATAAAAACGTTTTATGTACCAGTGAGAAGTATAGCACAGTCATTCTACCCCTAAGATGTTTGAATTTATTGCTAATTAACTGCAGTGGTATTCGCTACAAGTTCGTCTGCAACCCCTGCCTTTAAATACGTTTATTTGGTACAAAACAATCCCCTTGGTTCTGAACCCGATGTTTCAACCTTTTCTCGGCTATTACATTAACAACGCCGATACTTGTTTCCGCGCACGTACCTGACAAACGACTTCCGCGCCGAAAGTTTATCAAGAGGGAAAGTCCCCTGGCACGAGATTAAAATTTTTAATATAACTCTTTGAGTGGAGAAGACGCTCTGTTGTCGATAGAAACGCAACGCGAGAGGAAGAGCATCCGAGGGAGACGAAGCACGCGGGAAGGAGCGAATTTAATGAAACGCGAGAAAGCCGGAATAAAAGTGTATTTGTAATGCAAATACGTCGACGGAGCAGTCTCCGAGGGCCGAAAAATGAAAAGACCGAAACAGACTGGGAACGAAATCGACCGTCCCATCACTCTCGGTTAATCCGATTTCAGATTCTTCGACGTCTCCAAATCACGCCCCCGTCGCCTCCCGTGGCCTGCAATCTTGCCTAAAAAATCCTGATTCCTTTCTTTTAATTACCTCGGGGACTCGACCGATCGTCAAACCGAGAGCACGACTGGAATCTTTTATTAAACGAACTCTGAATCCGCTGGGGTAGCAGCGTTCAAGCTATACCCTAGCTTATTCTGTATTGTTCGAGCTTTATTGGGGGCTATATGAGAATGAAAATGATTAAGATGTTGAGTGAAAATTGAAACTCGCAGCGTTGTTAACTGAAGAGTCCTTGTAGGTACATAGAAAACAAATACTGTAAGTGCCAAAATTAGAAAAAAAATTGGCACTTGCAGTGTTTTCTACAAGCACTTTTCAACTATAAAGTCCCTATTTTTATTGGGCAATCTGAAGGTGGTGTGTTTAAAATAAAAGTAAGGAAGAAAATGATAAATACTTTATTTATTTGTGTTCATTCTACGAACTTCCAACAAGCATAATAGTAGGTTTAATTTCAGTCTTCTATCTGCCCCAACTTCGAGTATTGCAATAACACTTATCCCAAATTATACAAAACAGCAATTTCTTTTTAAAGCCCAATCTCACGAACAGCCAGTGTAATACGGTATTGGATCCCGATAAACATCTTTTCCCCGGCGAATAATATTCCCCCCTCGCGTCGTCTTAAGCGTGCAAAACCCATCAGACAAATATTATTGGAGCTTCCTTCGCGAAGATGTTCACGCAGGGAAAGGGACGAAAGAGTACACGGCGAGTGTCGAGAATCGAAGGAATCATTATTTACCGAGAGCTGGCTATTGTCCTCTTCGACGGATGCATTGTCGAATTAAGGGCTTTTGTGACAGCGAATGGCTGAGGCGCACAATGCGTTCGACTCTCTTTCACTCCTTCCACTGCTTCCCCTCTTTCCCTCCCGGTGGATCGTACACACTTTCCCTCTTTCCCTATGCTCCGTACACTTGGCCCTACCCTCCGCGCGAATCGCTTTGACAGTTGCCTCCCAAATGAAAGCACTTTTCCGCCGAATAGACAAAATAAATCGAGGCCCCTCACCCCCCACCTATACAATGTCGATGATTTCGTAACAATGCGTGTCTGCCCGGCGTCGACCTACGCACGAATAAATACGCAACCCCGTCGCGAAAAATCCCTATTGCCACGGGGATCAAGCTCCGCGTCCATTCCGCCCCTTTATCGACCATCACCCGAATGTAATCACAATTCCCTTCGATCATCGGATATCACGGCTCCGCCTGATTCTCCCCAATTAATCTTATTGATTCTACACCGAAAGTATAAATTGGATATCATAGATCTCGTACTCGTAATCTGATCCGATTGAAAACCAAAACTATCAAGGAAGCTTTTATTTATTTCATTGTTTCCTTATCCTCCTTTGACAAATCAGACCAAAATATTTATCAATTTATGGAAGCTAGAAACATTATGACTCTTGAAATTTCCCTAAAAGAATAGTTAAAAAAGGATTGCGATACAAACTCGTTAGGTGAGACGAATAAATACCAAAAATTCCGTGCACGGTCCCTGGAAATCGAGAGGAAAAGCGACGCCGTCGAAAGGCCAGGGGCGCTTGTTCTTCCGGTGATTTATCGATGATAATTAAAGAGCCGAACGTCACCACCGGCTGTGTGTCGATGACCAATGGCCACTGCGTGAGGCTCGTATTAATAGTACCTTTTAATAGCCACCCAGGGGCCTCGATTCAGCGGCCATTTCCGGCGTTAAATAAATACGTCGTCCACCATGTACACGCGTAACCAGGCCCGTGATTTTATGCAAATTACCCATCGACACCAATATGCGCGGTAATTGGCCGCGCCAGTAAAAAGAAAATTAAACGGGGCATTAATCATGACATTCGTACGTTCCGATTAATACCCTCGATTCCGATTTAGTCGAATACGAACGTGCCGCATGTTTACTCCCAGCCACCAATTACCTTGCGCTAAAAACGTTTAATAGGTGGAACAATCAGTCGTGGATGTAAAGGAATAAAAAAAGCGTTGCCTATTACCGTTTTCGCGTACTCGTTATTGTGCTTCTCGCAGAACGACTCTCAGAACACTCGAAATACACTTTTAGGGTAAACGCACGAGTACCTGGAAGCCCTTCTAGACGTGTTTCAGGGGAGTATCGAGAGACGTTACGCGGAAAGCGCTAAGGACGGTGCAGAAAAGGACGGGGCGCCTTTTTAATGGCACACACAGGTGTCGGAATCCCTGTGGAAAATGAGCTATCCATAATGCCTCGTCTTTCGACGTTATACGCGTGCCACCAAAGTATCGCGTACTCCACTTTCGCGATAAGAGGCCTGGGCTTCGCCGTTGAATATTCCCTTTCGCTGCGACGCCCCGTAAAAAGCGTAATTACGGAGCAGGACATTATCGCCGATAATCGCCAGCGGAAAGTCTTTCTATTCTATCCTTGGCACAGTTACTAGCACCCTTCTATGTTCTACTTACGTTTGCATTCACTAGAAAATGTATCCCTTTCGGAGATAAGATTGTAAAGTTTACACCGTGATACACTAAGATTTTCACCAGGATATTAGGGAAAAATTCTGCTGAAATACAAACCTCTTGCCTTGTAGAGTCTAATTTTAGACACTGACTGTTGCACCGAGCTGAAAGCTCCGAGTATTATAGAATACGAGTTTTCTCAGGTTCCGGGACCCGGGCGCCAAGTCGCGTGTCTCCTCTCTTGAATTTTTGTTTCATAAAAGCGAATTTGCAAGCTTCGTCTTAGCAGCTTTATTTTTTGTTATCGTCACACGATGTCGTACGTATGCAACGTGGCTACTTGCTAGTTGGAAGGTGTCCGGAGGACCGATGCCTTTTCTTCGCGACGCATTAGTTGCAGGGACTTTGACGAACCAATTAAATAAATGGTGGTGAATTGTACACCCGACGGCAGGGCGGCGTCGAGGCGCCTCCATCCACGACGCCTCGGCGTTTCTTCCATTAAGGACCGCCCCCCATCTTGCAAAGCAACATCGGGGCCACTCTCAGCCCTTGCTCGTCCTCTTTCGACGCCTCGTCGCCGTCGTTGTCATCGGCGGCGTTACTGGAATTACATTGAATCCACAAAGGGTTGAGAGAAGACTTTCATCAATGCATACGACGCCCCCATTGTTCCACCCGTAAGATTGATCTCCCTGGCTTCCTCAATCTACCCCATAGAGTCACGGGGCGAAACACGTCTTTGAAATTCCGCGCCCTTCTTATCACTGCCAAGATATACATCTGGTGCTGGTTGAAACATTTACCCTCTGCGGAGAAATATTTGCCAATCTGTCCATAGAATATTGTGTTTAAATCGTACGTCGCAATTAGTGTTGTTCCCACAACGGGGGAAAATTTTTAGTATCCCTTCAAAATCGAAGAGGATCGAAGAGTCGAAATCGGCAGGGCAACACCGCGAACCCCAACGTTTCCCTCGGAAAGGGTGAACAGAGCTGTGAATATTCCCTTGTGTAAAAATATGTTCCCTCTGAGATCGTTTCCTCTTTTTGATCGAGTGGCCTCGGCTAGTATGCCACGGCTACGGAGCCATAGATGCTGGGTTGAATTGTAATAATGCACCTGCATCGCCAAGCAACGTTATACACACACCCTTCTCTTGCCAGATGGATTTAGGTGCGCTATCTCTCGAGGAGGCCGCAGAGAAACGTATGAAAGCTCGGATGCGAAATACGAAGCGAAAGTACACGGACGGGGGCGCGGAGCAAAGGAAACAGGCGGTTCCTATTTAGTGCTTCCACGTCGGCTATGTCAACGTTATTATACCGCAGATTCCCAAGGGAGCGGCGGCGCTCTCGGGGCCGCGGCGCGAGAGGGAGTGTGACCACGACGAATACATCGCAAAAGTGGTTTTTTAAAATATGGATAAAGTGTAACGCTTGCGGAACGGGGAACAGCGGGGGAGGTGGGAGGTTAGGCACGCTTTGAACAGGCCTGTAAATTATAACGACGCCTTGCAAAACCACGAAGAAGGACGCTCCAAATTTAACAGCTTATTTCCAAAGTGTCTTCCGACTGACAACTACGAAGCAGAGAGATTCGTGATGTTTGTTCAATCGGCCGGGCAATGACATGAGTAATCGGAGATAACTGCTACCTATGAGACAGTATTTAAGTTTCTTGTTTCGCTAGTTTTTAACGTGGTGTAAGGGTTCTTGAGAGAAAAGCAAAGATTGAATAAAATTAGTTGGAGGGAAGATTAAATGGTTTCAGATGGCTCGACTTTGGATTTTCTTATGTAAAAATATGAATGTGTAATGTTACGCATATGTGAAACGTATCTGTGGTAACTAATGCTCGCATTTTCCGGCAGCTGAAAACCCTTCAATAATGTATCACGGAGTACGTATAGGCGGCTAGAAACGCGCGCGCGAGCTCCTTTAATAAGTGATGAGGCGTAACGATATCAAAACATAGAGACAGGAAAACCTCTGCCTCCAGAGACCCATTCTTCTTGCCCTTGCAATCGCGGATGAAGGAGGAAGCCTTCCAGGTAGGATATTCGGGATAACCGTGGCAATAACCGTTTCGACCCTCGACACAGAGTGAGATTGAAGCTTCTTTTATTCCTGAACGCACACGAGCCTCCGCGTGGGCCTGCTCAAGGTGATGAGTTTAATGAAATTTCTCTACTAGTGTTATTCATGAGCTATTCAGCAGTATAATAAAACCTAATTCACATTAGACCACTGTAATCCACTTTGCATCGGTGCAACAATGAATAAAATATGTTTGATAGGACGCCTGACTATGGCCGTACCTGTACCACTTACAAGGGGACATCGCAAATGTATCACGAGTCTCCGCAATAACTCGAACACGGGTCAAATATTTTCCATTTCTTCAACTACCAACCAAGTATCGCTAACGATTCTAAAATCGGTGCGTACCACTTGGCGTGGTCCCTTTTTAAGGACACGCAGGACTGGCACTCCGTTTTAATAAGCCACGTAACTGTAAGAGCGTATTATCGTAAATTCAGCTCCAACGATCACCATAAAGAGGTGGCTACATTATCGGGAACCAAATACGCCGGCCTATCAATCCCCCCAGCCGCGACAGGAAACGTTTACGGATGAATACAAAAGCAGTGGAGCGTGCTCGTTAAAAATCAGCAAACTTCGGTCGTGAAAACACGCTTAACGATTCCAACGAATACGTAAAGTCCATTGATGGCGACCCTCCGTAAGACGTGGCTGCTCCCTTCGCGTCGAGGAGCGGGCATTACCCCCATAGGCTCGCGTTTTTACGACAGCAAGACGAAATACCTACAAAGTACAGTCGACAGCTACGTTCACTGACTCGCCGGGTTGCTCGCCTTTGTAAGAAACCCACTGGCCTGGCGCTAGCGAGTGGAAAAGGAAACAAGAAACGATGGAATTTTTCCTGGAACTCTGGAGAAAATAAATAACATCCCTAGGAAGGGTGGTCGAGGGGCTAAGAGGAACTGTTGACTGGAAATATATCAAACCGTTCGTTTGGATGCTCGTCTCTGCCTGTCAGAGTGTGTTTTATGTGGTCCGCCGGATCACAGAAACAATAATTCAGAAAGATTTAGCGCTCGACATGATTTCTCTTCGTGTATACTTCTCGATGGGATATTCGAGCTTGTTTACAGTCCTCCTGAGGACTGGCAGCTTCATGATGCTTTAGGGTATTTTTATAACAAACGGGGAATACGTAGCTGGCATACCTACTGGCATACCTGGCATACGTAGCTGGCATATATTTAATAATAACAAGGGATGTTCGGTTGCCCGAACACTCCGATGTTTCCGAAACTGTGCAGGTTTCTTGAGGACCTCGATAGAAGTATCAGGCAATTTTTCGTTTGTGCCTGCTTTCGGTTCTTCAGGGTGAAAACGTCCCTCGAAGGTTTATCAAATTTCCTGCATTCCAAATTCGAAACGATAAAAAACGCACAAACAATGAAACGAATTTCTCATCATCTGGCAGATCGATTCGTTAGTGTCGAATCGGCGTGCTGGCGCGCTAAAAGAAGGCGCGTTAAGCGGCAGGAGGACGCGGAGAAAGTTCGCAGCGCGGAAATTGGATTCAGAGCGGCCGCAAAGGGACGCGACGGACGGGCGAGCTCGGGCCAGCAGAACGATTCGATATTCGAGCGAGAACGGTTAAATTGAGTCTAGCCGGTCCTGGACTTGGAGTGGTACTTGCCAAGGGTGCCCCCTCGCCCCTAACTGCGCGCGGATCGCCGAGTCAAGTTGCTGTGCAATTCTATCGAGGGGCCTACAGAAGCTAATTGGCCGGTCAGCCCTTCGCCAGGGCTGCTGCCAGTTAGGTCCCGGGCATTGCGACAATGCAATTTACGTATACGCTGCGGTCCATTCACCGGCGAAACCTCAATTCCGTTCAGGAAACGAAGAAGGATCCCTTTCAAGGGGACGCCAGCCCCGTGGATCTGCTGGCTTACCGATTATCGTGCACCACGGGGATACGTGGCTGCCACGCGAAAAAAGAACTTGCATAGGGAGAGTCGGGATCGAGAGGATTGGTGAGTTCCGTCGAGAAGTTCTCATGAAAATTCAACTTAAATAGAAGGGGAGTGAAAGGCGAAACGCGTAACGATAATCACGTGAAAACTGTGAGACGTAAAGGATCACGAGGATTCTGAGTTTCGAAGAACCATTGAAGAGAGTATGATACCTCGGGTGAACGCTTGATCGAAAGAGTTGTGATAGAGGGTTGTCTACAGATGACCTAGTCATTAGGGGAATATAGTGAAGTTTTTATATCACGTTTTAGGGGAAGTATAAGTTTATACTTAATGAGAAATGGTAATTGCGTGTGGGGGCATGTATTGAGGAGGAAGTTGTGGAGTGAATGGGAGAATTTTGAAACTTTATTAAGATGGATGCTGTTGTGTAGCTTTATATTAAAAGGTTGGCCTTTGAAATTATTTCCAAGGTATGTAAATTTTCAAACGAACCTTGTCGCAAACAAGTGTTTGCATGGTAAATCTTTTGAAGAAACCCTTGGGTAAAGACGGAAAAACCAGGGAGCTCTGATACAGTTTTCCCCAGCGTCCTCTGCGGAAAAGCTTCGCGAATTAAGCTTGCTCCGCGGATACAGAAACCACTGGATATCTACATTAAAAAAATAAGTTGTTCTGGACTATATTTTGTATAAACATCCAGTTTTTTGTATTCTCTAAGCTTGCACTATCGACTCGATTATATACTTTGCGAATTTGAGGGGCAAGATATTGATCGAATGCTCGACTCACTTACGGCTGATACAAGCACGAGCTTTCCACTGTCCACAAGTAGATAAAGAAGAGTTTCAGCCGATAATGCAGTTGAAAGCTCGAGAGCTTGCGCAGAATTATCAACAGTAGAGGTAACGCTGGCAAGAGTCCTATGTGTTTATCCGAATGCAAGGCAATATCGACTACTGTACGGCATACAAAAATAAAGAAGAAGGTTTTGAATGGAAAATACTGCAATTGAAAAGTCACAAAGGCACGTTTCGTAGTGCAAAATAGCTGTAATTGATAGAAATATGCGACTAGCCTCCAGTCTTGTAATAAAAACTTGCAACAGAAGAATGGAAATGAAAGCTTAACTCAAAATTCTTAAACAGGATAAAGGATTTTATATTCAAGCAAAGAATGAAAGCCATGGTTATTATCCTGTTATGGAGGCAACGAAAAGAATAAAATTTCTCGTTTAATACGCTATTGGAAGGTATTCGTGGAAGCCCAATAATATTCACTTCCTGTGAACGTAAATAAATTGATTCTTTAGCGATTCGGATAAAATGGGTCACCAGGAAGTTTTCAATAAGACATGTTGTATTTTGTGATAGAACTTTTAAGATTAAATTATTAAATTGATTAAATTTAAGAATAAAAATGAAAAATACGTAAAATGTATATGCGAGGGGATTTTTATTTGACTTTGTTCAGTTTTTTTCATAACTGTCTGCGCCGAATATAACAGATATTAATAAAAATTAAAATACGTGTGTGCTCGGGTAAAATGCGAGTACGGTAAAAAAGAGGTATTAATTAAACCGTCCTCAGACCCGTTCCTGCATTTTCCGTCCTATTATTTCCCATCGGTGGTCAATTCCAATTATTAGATTAGAAAATATTTATCATCACGTCGAATATTGTGCTTGGAAAAAGGGGGGAATACCGATTCATCGCTTCTCAGCGACAGCTATCGAATTTCTCATTAATTGCACGGTGTAACGCGAATAGGGGAAGCAACAAAATATAAAAATCGTTGAACAGAACCGTCGAGAGCTTGACGTGTTCCGCGCGAAAGATTGCGAAAAGCTTGATACACCATATTATCGGAAAAAATTCTTATATCGCGAATATTCGCTCGACCCTCTTTGATCGTCGTCTCTTTTAGCAACGAACGTGTCTCTGTAGAAATTTATAAAAAAAATTCGAAGCTGTTTTGCACTTCTCCGTGACGACCATATCACAATCCCCGATTCAATACACTAATTCCAGACAATTGACAAAGTGAGAAAAATATATATAAATCATACTTCCGCCTTCGGCCTTACCTCTGATACCTTACTTCTTTTTACTTCTATTCAATTCTTTTTAACAAGTAGAATTCATCAAATTTAATCACCTTCCATTACTTCCGTTCATCTCTGTGCATTTGACTTCGATGGTTCTTTCGTGCAGCGCGAAACAAGCATAACAACGTCGATGGAAATCGTAAAACCTGCGGAAGTCAATCGCCATGGAAAAGATAAGTGGTTTTAACGATTCTCAATCTCCGGATTGGATTGCGTTGCGTCTCCAGGCGGGAAGGAAACGATCCAATGGTGAATTTCCGGCGGTTCGTTTCCGTCTTTCCTCACGTTTAGTCATGGAACACACTACCTATTGCGTCCTGGTTACTGTACATTGTAATATTGGATTTCGCGGGCCGTCATTATGAGCATTTGGAAATGTTGGAACTATTACAATAATACTCTCCGGTGCCATCGTTTAACCAGATTTCAACTCGTTTTTGCAACGTGCAGTCTACAAGCGGTGTACTGTTCAAAACTGGCAAGATACATTACTTGGGTTTTTGAATAAGCTCTTGCTGATCCTGACAAAGCTCCACCTGAGATATTTAATTTGAAGGATTGATTTGGTTCTATTTATTGACAAATTCAAATTACTCGATCGAATAAATGGCGGTAGTCACGAAACGCAGACTCATTTTTCTTCTGCGATGCATTTTCGAAGAGCTATGTAATGGAAGAATTTGAACAGAGATATTTGCAATAAATGAACAGAAATATTATTTATCCTAAAGCCTTTACTGCTCCCGTGTATAGGTAAACTGTCATGGTCCGTAGTTTTTGTAGAATCCAGATATATTTTTTCCTTACGACGGTTTTATTACCAAGCACATGTACGCATGTATATTCCAATTTCCCTTGTACAATAGACCGTAATCAAAATCATGCACATAAGAAGTGAAGCAACAACTCGGTTGTCATTGAGCACACTTAGATATAACTCGTGTCCCAGATTTAAATCGATTTAGAAGATAAGAAACTCGATTGCCTTTCGAAATTTGTAAAACCAATTATCAGAACAATATTTACTCCACGTGTGATGATCAAATGTAGGTTTACAATGCTCGACAAGATAAATACTCCAAAGCTAAATATAAATACGAGAGTGAAACAATTCTTTTCATTTAATGCAAAAAAAGAATTGCAAATTTCAAGCAATTGAATAACGTACAATGTGAAAATACGTGAAA
Organism: Andrena minutula; assembly: GCA_929113495.1. Taxonomy (NCBI): domain Eukaryota; kingdom Metazoa; phylum Arthropoda; class Insecta; order Hymenoptera; family Andrenidae; genus Andrena; species Andrena minutula. Next base: position 4,710,954 of record OV815993.1, read on the forward strand.
TCGAAATTGCTCCTCCAGCTGTCAATAAATTAAATAACATAACTCCACGCGATGATATTTATTAAAATATCGCGGAGGACATGGGAACACGCGAAGTAACACGATAATGGAATTAAACAATATTGACGCGAGCCAGCGATTTTAATTTACACTTACACCTATCCTATCAACAAATTGGTGTCGGTGTTCGATGCTTGCCTCGAGTACTGTCCTCCCAATAATCATAACATGCTAAAGATTATTGATTTTCCATAACGTCCGCCCGCCGGAAACGCGCGTAACACATTACTTCAATCGGGAATATGCTAATGAATTTCTGCCTTCGCTGTGCAAACACTGTCGCCGAACTATACACAGAGATACATCAATTTACACACAATGGTGTTAATATCGAGTAACTATATTGGAGTATAATATACCACAGAAGCGGAGAGAAGCTAACACGGAAATGAATACACGGCACCAGCTAGTAGTACGAAATAAAATTTCTCCCACTGGAAACGTCAGCTAGCAGCGCGTATTTTAATCCAATATTCCCTGCACACGAAACTCGAAAGGTAGACGAACGAAAAAATCCTGTCGAGGGTCATCGTTTACCCGCGATTTTACCGTGGAGACGATACAATGGCGTATAAAGGGGAACGAGACGCGAATTCGAGCGACGTCGATTAAAGGAAATCCTGACTCAAGCACCGTGCGCCCTTCAGCCGTCAGAAGTCAAGCACATCAAAAGAATAATCCGTCTCCGAACAGTGGGATCGATCGGGCGCGTCTCTATCAAACGAAAATCATCCGCCGATGATCCACTTTTAATTATCGTTAGCCACGTCTGGCGACACGTCTCGATTGGATATTGTAACTTTTCTCGCAGTTTCGGCGTTGATTAACCGCGACGGACGGCGAGCCAATGGGGCACGGGAAGAATCCACGAATTCAGACCTGCCATCGTGACGGTGGATTTATCGATTCGCGATAAAGCGAAGAACGCTTCGAGGAATAACAGCGGGCACGACAGAGCTACGTGATTAGTTGGCCGTGTAGCCTAGGCTAGGCTTCCGATCAGTTTCGTGGCACGAACGAGAGAATCCATCGCGTAGACATATTGGATTGAACGGAGAATGTCAAGCTCGTTCCCTATAGGCACGTAATCCACGCTAGTGTGTTTGGATTGCCGCGATGTGTCGAAGTGAAAAATTCAATCAGGTCTGGGGATTCACTCTATTCGAAGCATTTAAAGAATCGGAAATATCTGCTTTCAAAATATCTCAGAAGCTCCTAGACTGTAACTTCCCAGTAGCATAACCGTTCAGCAAAATAAAATGTTTCCACGCGCAAATACCGAGGAACACGGAGTTTCACGTTTCGAATAAATACATAATTCTCCACCAACGACGATACCTCGTGATAGAATATTCCATCGAAACATCGCAGAGAACTACCAGATCTAAGAAAGGAGTCAGTTTCGACTTTAGCAGCGAGTCAGCGTTAATTGAAAAAATTAAATTTCCCGAGCCAATTAGCTGCTTATTGTATTACATTCCAGCTCGGCGGAACTGAGGAAAAGCGAGTAATTTAAACAGTACTCGCCCAGCTGCAGTTGTCGCTCAAATCTTTGAGCATGCGTGCTTGCGTACGTGCCTGCACATTTTTCTTCGACGGCGTAGTTTGCCACATATTGTGGCATGCTGAGAGAATCGTTTCAGTATTAAAGGATGAACAATCCGTAAATATTTCCCCTTCCCTGCTCTCGCATGATGAAGCGTCTCCTTTCATACCAGCGAGCCTGCTCGCGAAAATTCAATCATGCAGAACGCCTGTCAAGACCTCGTTACTTCTTTCATTATTGAAACGAGTTTCCTCGTTTTTCATCAATGCCCCGAGAATTCTGAGAAGGTACGCGGACGCTGATCCGCGGAACACGATTTCGCTGATTTACGAACTACCAGGCCAGCGAGAGAGATTCGAAACTTCTGGCCTGCAAACTCCGACCAACGTTTTTACTCACTCATCGGTGGTCAGAGACTCGATTTTCTTGTCCACGTGTAGGCGGCCGTGTTCAAAACATGGCGCGCGGACCGAAATTCGAGAAAACGCGAAACGAAACCGTCGGGCTACGAGTGTTTCGTATTGGGCTCCGTTTTCGAGATAATCGATTTTGAAGAGTGCACTGGGCACGCACGCGCTCGGTTGACGGACTTCAAAGATCTTCACTTTGTGGACTGTTCCATTGTACATTGAAGTGCTGAAACTAATTCTCTCGAAAACGGAAGCCCGCGGGAAAGAATTTTATTCCGCAACTTCCATTTACTTCTTCCAGGGGAATCGGCAAGTTTCGGGCTGTACAGAGCAGTTTGGAATACTCTATAGAAACGAAATTTTAAGTGAAGGAAAGATGAAGAAAGTTATGAATATGCAAGTATATAAGTTTGGAGAATCCACTTAACTAACGATGAATAGAGCTGTACCTGGTATCAGAGATGTAGATAAAGTTGCGCAATTTTATTATAATTGAAATGTTTGTCCATTGTCTCGTGCACGGCGTTTATGTTTCTTGTATAGTAAAAACGAATTACCGCGAGCGTGAAATTAGCGTGAAAATTTCATTCCGGAGGTATGAAATTCTAAAAGCAGATCATACGCTACGTCACGAGAATATGCTCTGTTATGATATGCACGTACCTTCCATGGGAATGCGATTTAAAGCGAGGAAACCGAAATGTGTTTCTTCAGGCCCGCAGACTTGGGCGCGTTTTCCCGTCGTACGCGAGCGTAAAAATAGCTGCGGCAGGGCGTGAAATTATCTCGATTTCACATATTCATCGAGCGTGACATGTATCTGCATCGAGCTTTCACTAATGAAAAATTGTGACTCTACACCAGAAATAGGCAAAAAATTATTTGAAATAAAAAATTATGTACGAAATTTTTATTTCAAATAATTTTTGCCCATCTCTGCTCGATACATACCTAAAATACCAATAAATAATTCTATTTTTCATTCCCGACGTTATCTTTATCATTACCCGATAACGCAACACTTGTTTACAATCGACCGCTCAGTCATCGTACGGAAACATTTCACCAAACTCAAATAAAAATTCGAACATCAGTCAACCTCTCGATTCCCATCTATCAGATATCGAAGACAAAAATCGTTCACTTTAAAGTTCAACCTCCTACAGAACGATAACCGAATCGTTACAGAAATGCTCGCAAACCCATTTTCGCTTCCACCGCGAGGCAAGCGTCCGCGGGCGATGCGGCTGCGAGGGGCGAACGTTCGTTACCGCCCATCCCCGATGCAAATTCAAAAAATCATATTTGCGATAATGAAAGTGTGACACGAGCAATCCCCGTGGCGCCTCGCTTTTCGGCCGAGCTGTTTCGCAAATAACGTGTAGAACCGTGGCATCGAGACACGCCGAGTCAAAGTGTTAAAAGACCAACGAAGAGGCCGAATCAGCAATTCGAAACACTCCACCCTACTATTCCGATACAAAGTACCGCGGCTCTGTCGTCGCGCAATCTCGTTGCACAGTTTACTGAAAACACAGGCCACCCGCTGACGATACGGCAGACAACAGAGAGAGCTCTCCTCGCCCGGAGCACGCTCTCCGGGCATTTTATTTCCGCCGCTCCCGCAGCGACGAAGATTTCGCGAGCGAAACAGGCGAGCCCGTTAGAGAGCATCACGATTTACTGGTTACACATAGTGTCTTTAATTCAATTGACCATTAACCGAATTTCGCTAGCGTTTACATCGATCGTTTATACACCCGGCGATAGTGAACGAAGGTTCGTGAGGAGCCTCCCTCTTTCATTCAATTTGAAGAGTGTTTTGGTAGCAGTACGGCGTGATTTCTCTTCGCTTCAATTTTCTGCTGTAAATCAGACCTCCCTGAGAAGAACGAACGTTCAATGCTGTTTTCTTTGAAAGCGAAGGCTCATTCGCGGAAGGTTTATTCTACGTTTCGTCTGATTTCTCGTAAAAAGATCACCTCCTTTACAGATATATTGCTAGTAACAAATCACCCAATAAAATACACGCGTACCATCCGACTTCTTCGAGTCTACCATTTCTATTCGACATATTCTTCGCTCGCCTTTGTCCCCGACCATTCTTCCGTCGAAGACGCTACAGAGGTGTAATTCCGCGCGGAACTCGGGAACAATTACAAGCGTCCAATCTTAATACCCCTTAATTATCAGCCACGGCTTGTTTCCGTCTCTCGCGAGGAAGCACGAAGCGCACCGGAAAACGCGAAAGCCCGCGGAATGTTGCCCGTGTACGCTGAGCAAGAAGAAAGCGTGTCTCTGGCATAATTCGCTTGTACACTTCCGTCAAGAGCGCTCATTCTTCCCGAGCAACCGTCGAGAGTTGACTCTGTCTGGCTTATCCTACAACCGGGGTATTAATGAATGTGTCGCTGTACGAGGGCGTGGAAAGGAGTCGCGCCTTTCAAGCGCCGCGACAACAGCTTCGTTTAAGGAACGGCACGCGCAAGAAACCGGGATCCGACCATTGCCAGCGAGATGCGCGAACTAAAGAAACGTTATCGGTGTCGCGGACGATACGCTTGCCCCTGCCGAAGCAGAAATCTTGTTCGAGGGTGTCGAGATAGCATCTTATTGACGCGATATCCAGCCACGTGAATGCCACTTTTGGCGATCGTTGGGGGTACGCGCGCCTTAAGAGGGAGTTTAGATTCGCGGTGGATAATTTTTCTGCGCTTTCCCAGCTTCGAAAACGTTCCTACGCAAGGGCGCGATTTCACGGTAATATTCAGGGCTGCCTGGGATCATTGATAGGGTCAGGACACGGGGTCGTCGATCGCAGGTGAATCCTGTGCCAGCGGTTCTCAACGCGGGTCCTTGCCGCGCTGGAATCGATCGGGCCTTTTACCAACACGAATAAACATCGCTCCCACACGGCTGTCTGTCAGGAATTCGCGATAATAGGAGACAGGCTCCCCTGGAGCGACCTATCGCGGTCATTTCGGTGACCTCAAGACGATTTCTAAATGATAAGCGTTCTCTTAGAAGTCTGTCTTTTAATGTTCCTTTAAATTTGAGCGTTTTGAAGATTTTGTGGCACTTGAATCTCCGAGATTTTGTTTGTCTATCGAGTGAATTTTCTTCTAGGATAGGATAATATTCTGTTAATAGAACACTGGGTGTTGATTGATTGGCTAAATTCCTATCGGCTCGGCCATCTAATTGCAAAAGTGATTGGTTAATGGAAAGAGAAGCTTGGTAATCTCGATTCTGTACCTACTAACATTATATACAATATCTGACATCCTGTATTCTCGTTAAATTTGGATGCACGCCATCGTGTAAAAGGGAGCTATTACGGTTAAGGGATGAAATATAAAATTCTGCCCTTGTAAGCGAAGTAATAATATAACAGAAATTACCCGTTGGAAAAAGAAAAGCAGGGAATTAAGAGGTATGAGAAAACAGAGCCCACGATCACAGTAGCTGATTCAATTTTCCAATCGACATTCGGATGAAAACGTGAGACGAAAGGCTAGAGGGTAGAGCCTGAAAAGTGCTTTGCAGATAACGAAGAAGCAGAGGAGAAAGTTTATATGGCCGAACAGCAGACAGGATCGACTAACATTTTTCCACCGCTCATTTCAGACTTCATTTATTCGCGCGTCAAGTTTGTACAGTTCCTTGTAACGATATGGAAATCGCGGAAATTCGTTTTCTCGCCTTCTGAAGCTCTTTCGCTACGTCCGTCTCGGTTCGCGAAGCGGAACACGCGAGGCGAAGTTTTAAACCTTGAATGCTCAAGCTTTCTAGCGCGCGTCGTTATCACCGGTAACGAGGGCAGAGAAGAAATCGCGTTATCGAGGACCGACTATAAATCCGTTGACCCTGTACGAGGAGGTGGAACGTCTCATTTAGCTGAGCAATAAGAAGAACGCGATAAGGGAGATCCATTCGCGTGGAATGTGCAGCTTGAATGACTTGGTGAACTGGCGTCAATCGAAGAGCAAAGGGATGGAGATAATTGATCGGAAGCTCGGTGACCTTCTCGATTCATTTACTGTTAAGCACTCTGCAAAGGTTCAAAATCGTAGAAGGAGAATCGATGTATTCGAATTCCAGCGATTTGTTTTTAAAGCGCGCGGGACGTCGGCATATCACTCGCGACTGGTTTAAGCGAGAAATCCCGAGTGCAGCTGCTGCGCACTTTATCTATCAATCCTTCGAAACTGAAGCATCAAATGGAAAAAACGAGATGGGGAATCGATAAGCTGGGCGACTGTGTATCTAAACATCCAGTTTTCACGCGAGGTATCAGCCTGTCAAGACAGCGTGATGAAGGAACATTGAAACACTACGGGCTCGTGCCTCGGTTGTAGACAAATGGAATCGTTCTGTTGCCAAAGCTATCTCTTCTCCCTCCGCTGCGCTGCCCGCCGTTGCAACCCGGTGAAATGTTTTGCTTTAAGGCTGCAGCGTTTTTTCGCGTTCACAAATGCAAACCCACCTCTGAATTTACTGTCTCTCGTTTGCAAGAGGCGCGCGTATAGAAGAATGCATGCAAACAGGAATGCTATTCGAAGATAATTAATCGTTGCGACATGAATTTCTCCAGATTGCGCATACTTGAGAAATAGTCCGACTCAAGTTTTTTTATAATACGAATCCTCGTGTTAAAAATTCTAGTTTACACCTTCAGTTTTACGTTGAAAAGAACTCTTCTTTTATCCTGCCGCGAATCAAGCATCGGTCTGATATCAGAGTCCGTGCAAAGTCAGATTAAATACACTCTACCGTCTTGGGTGATGTTTCGCGCACGTCGTGGCAGGTGGCTTCTTTAAAACTTGAAACTTGAAACTTGCAAGTAAACAAGACCAGCTACCCCAAGACGACCAATTTCATCCCTTTTTGACGGTTCACTGCGCAGCCCCATATCGCCTTGGGCGCCATAAATCGTTCAATCGTTATCGAAGCCCGCAGTCCTCGACATTGCTTGCTCGATTTCGATCCACTGAGCTCCACGCAATTTTACACCGCTTCACGGCTTTATCCGCCAGCTTTGTTCCGTTTTTATTGCCGCTTTCATGAGAACTTTGACATTTCCGAGTTCCACCTGGGCGAATGTTCCCGACCGAGAGCTTTGTTTTCTTTCGGTAACACCAGCAGGGCAATATACGTCGATGTCGTTTGATATTTCAGTGATACCTCTACTATCCGAAGTAGTAGAAGCACGTAACTGTTCAGACAGGTGAATTCCCGACGATAGAACAGAGTGACGTTTGTTTGGTAGGTATTCACATTTTAGATGAAATAACACCGATACAAATGTGAAGAACAAATAAGTCGTGTGTCGTTGTAATTTAATTTTAATCTTACTTTGATTCAACGTTGCACAATTAATTATTCCGCTTATAGAAATACATAAATCTCTATCATAGATCGTTTCTACAAAAACTTCACCCCCTGAATGTAATTGCTTTATTACGTCGACCTCTCACTTTCTCTCTCACGATCAAAGGACGTAAATAATCGGCGATATATAATGATTCCCCGCCGGAGCACGTAATCGATTAAACTAAGCTAAAGCTGTCGTACACGCGCAAGTAATTTATTTCCTTCCTTCATTTCTTCATCCCTTCTTTTTTTTTAACGACTACAGGCCTCGAGTAAAAATGGAGGAAAAAGGTGGTGCTACGTGCTCGGGTGCAAAAACCCGGAACTCGTAAAGAACACCTGAAGCTAACTCCTACGTAGCAAGTACCCCGATACCCTCGATTGTGCTAATAACACCTGTAATAAATTTATCGAGAAGGAACGAAATATGGTCTATGAATCGCGGAGATATTTCGCTACCAGCTGAATATTCAGAGGAACGTTGCATGCACTAAAGTTTCTCCAGGTAAACATCAAACTTGCTGCTGAATGTTGATACACTGATTCCCCTTTGGCGAACTTAATGATAAGCACACTCTTGTATCGGTGGAAAAAAAAACACTGGTTACACCGTGATTTTATTTTTACACCTATTAGACAATTTAACGCGGCCCCAGCAAGATAAACTGGCAAGAAGGACGTTGTCCATCTGATAACGGTACATTTGCCCAATGAAATCTTCCCCGTGTTGCGTTGTCCTCTCGTTTGGCGCTGTGCCCACTGATAACGTTTTCGCAATTACAAAACAAACTTGTCGCGTTTCCCGTGCCCTTTGGAACATTTTCACTTTACCACGAGGCTATCGAGTCAACGAAGTTTTACGTAAATCAAGCTCGTGCGAAGGAAGCATCATTTTCGCAATTACTTGTTCAATCTTGATATAAATATCGAGGACTCTGCGGTATATTCTTCTTCGATATATCACATAGGAGTTGATCCAAGTTTAACTCATTGTTGGACAATTGTCACTGAAGATACGTGTCCCCTCTTTAGGCGTCACTCATCAAAGTCATTATAATTTTAATTAACCATTTTAATTATCGTATCTAATCTGGAGAAAACGGAAAGCTCGTTACAGATATTAGCCAACTTATCTAATCTCTGAAAAATTACTATCAGATTATATATACATATAAATAGGGCGAGTCGCGAGAATTTCTGCGGATATATTTTCACACGTTTCTATTGACAACGTCTCGATAAGATGGCGGTATTAATTGCTTTCATACTTTCGAGTATTCTTGTTCTAGCAAACGGTACGTAACCCTATTGCAAAGTGTCACGTGTAATTGTTTGCAATTGATATTCATTTGAAACGATAAGAACTTCTTTATTGTACGTTTAAATGTGTTAGACGATCGTGGTGTTGGTGAATAATTTTTGTCATTGATGTTATCACAGCTGGACTCGTGCCAAGGATTATAGATGGGACAGTGGCGAAGCCAGGTGAAATTCCTTATCAAGTAGGTTCGAAACATTTTCACATTCACTCGTGCTATCTGTTGATGGAGAACGACACTTGTTAAATTATCGCAACTATTCTTAGGTCGCTCTGGTAGATTTAAAATCGGAGAGACATTTTTGTGGTGGATCGATCCTTAACGAAGACTATGTCATAACTGCTGCCCATTGCGCGCAAGGGCAAGTGAAATAAATGAGATCTTGCTTTATTATCGCCTTATTTTGTTTAATATTAAATGATTTACAAAGAAAGATTTAGTAAACTGAGGGAAGAAGACAGCTTTTAATTTGAGCATAATATCTTTTGCAGGAAATCACCAACGTCATTTAAGGTCATTGCTGGCACAGTGGATTTATCAAAGCCGGCGTCAGAACATTCTGTCAAGAAGATTTATATTCATGAAAAATACAATAGCTCAGACACGTGGATAAACGACATAGCTCTGATCAAGGTACAGAAAATTTTTACTCTAAACGCCAATTTAGTTTCTTATTTCCTCCGTTAAAAAAAAACATTTCAGAAGAAGCACAAAGCTCGTTAGATAGTTGCAACTAATTTAGCTACGAGTTTCTTATTTTTCATACATTTTAAAATCATTCTGGTATTTTAAAGTGGAATTCGAAACTGAGAAACAAATATTCTCTGCTTAGATAATATCATTCCACGCGAAATATTATTAGACCCTGATCATTTGCGACAAACACCAAAGTAAACGAAAAGGAATCAAGGCTACTTGAAATTTCAAAAGCGTGATACGAAACTTTTAAACAGCTAATTTCAGCCACTCGATGCGCGGCTTCAAATATTCCTCACTTAAGATGCATTTTCCGCGACAGTTTCTTTCGTAAGATCAAAGACGCAGGGATCGCTCGAATCACCAACTTCTAACGACTTTCTACACCAACTAACGGCGTAACATTTTCCACAGGTGGAAACGCCTTTCGTAAAATCAGCTCTGATATCTTTCGTTCCCATGCCGGCTCCAGGAGAACTCGTTAAAACTAATGACTCGGCCATAGTCTCTGGATTTGGTAGACTTGCGGTAAATATTACGCCAAACCAACTGCACTAGGCAGCAGTAAACTAAAACAGTTGATTAACATTGAATCTGTACACTATCTATATATTAACCAACTTGCTCTAAAATTCCTATCAACGAGACTGGATCGAATGTTGCAGTACGACGGCAACAGAACGGACCTTCTCCACTGGGTGGACATCAGAATCGCAAGCCAAGACTACTGCAGAAGTGTGTACAAGGGGACGGAACATATCTACGACACGCATCTGTGTGCATACGATTCCACCGCTGTGAGAGGGCATTGCAAGGTAAGCCCTTCCATTCTAATTGCCTATTTCGTCATCCATTTTCCAACGACATATCAGACACAGGATTTCCAAATGAAAGCGGAATCATTTTTATAGGGTGACTCTGGTGGTCCTTTAATGGTGAAGGGAAAACTGGCTGGACTTGTATCGTGGTCGAGAAAATGCGCCAACACCGTGTATCCATCTGTGTACACGCGCGTCAGTTCGTATATCGATTGGATTAAGAAGCATGCACTGTAATCAATTTGTAGGTAATTGAACGGTACGTTGCATCGTGGTCATCGATCGACTCGGTTCACCCTAATCACTTGTGCATTAAGAGCAGAGAAAAATTCTAATCCTGTATATTTGTGAAATATAGTATTCGAATAGTAGGCGAGTTGTTTCATCGTGGAATAGAAATTATTATAGCTCCCAGCAGAAAGGTTTATGACTCGGATTAGTCTATCTATAAGCTATCGGTAAAAGGATACTGTGCGCGATTGGAGTTATAGACAAATCGAACTAGTCGATTGTGTTTCGATTGAAAATCGAAATGCGACCTGGCGCAAAGCTTCGAAGCGATGCGATGAAGCCATTCAACTGGAAATCTGTACGCGAAGACATTCGGGCGAATATTCCTGCACTATCGAGAGATTATCGAATGTAATGGATGCATTCACAGACGCTGCTCTAACAGACTTGACCGATACGAAATGAATTCTTAAAGGAAGGTATAGAAGGAGGAAAAAAAGGTAATTATATGTGTGTATTTGTACAGTGAGTAGAAATAACAGTTGAATTACACGAAGATGGATTGGAAAACCTCTGGCCATAAATTTAAAATAGAACCTGCATAAAGAGGAATCAAGGTAAGAAGGAAGGGATGCAGAAATGTAGAACGAGCTGGTATTTTTTAACGAGAATTTCGTTGGTTATATTCCAAAAGGGAATATTTCTGTGAATGAAAAGTGCAATCTCATTAATCTAATGGATAGAAAATAGAGGCACAAGAAAGGATAATACAGAAAAATTGAGAATGGAGAAAAAGACACGAGTTACAGGGAATAAAGTTGATGGAAGCCTTTCTGAATGTAAAGAACATACCAAGTTTACCCAATACCACTATGCCTGCTAAACGATGCCGTACTAATAAACCGAAGTGAAGGGCTGACTTTGTTACGTATGAATAGGGTTAACGCGCTGCCATAAGTTTGCAAAAAGGAACCGCTCGTTCGTGAGAACGCGTAAAAAGATTATGGCGCGGCTCGCATATTCCCGCAGTTTACGATAGTTCAGAGAGTGCAATAAAATCGCGAACCATCCCTTTAGTTCGCGTGTTACGAAGCTTCGCTTGTAAGTGTCTAAATCAAGCGCACGCCTCGGTAGATCGATGACGCCACTTGCACTGGCGGAATTCGAAATTCAAATCGTGCGACCATAAACTGCTCGAAGACGCTCGTTATTAGACGTGGACGTGGCGTGGGCTCGAGAAACGAGAATCTACGGGCCGTATCGATAAATTCACGAATGTGTTGCGTCGAAAATGAAAAGGGCCTCGCAATCGAGCCCGGAAGAGTTTTACGGTAGATAACGTTAGGATGGGTGGGGCGTGGAGTATTCTCATTTTACGATGTCATTAAAACGCTCTAAAGGGAAGGGAAAATTGCCCTCCCTCGCAGGAACTCGTTTATAACAAAGCGAATTGAATGGATCCTCGGTGGGAAAAATGAATTACACTAGATGAATAACGAAAAGGGGGTAGAGGAGAGGTGCGACGCTCAGTGGTGGCATTCGTAACACGAATACGAAAGAGTTGTCCGGGAGCTGTGCACCACCGAGACGTTTAAGAAATAAGAATTCCAGGAATGTGTGATCCAGGGCGACCGGACTTGTACGTGTGTGGAGGGTGAATGCATTCTTAAGGGCGGTCAGGTCAGTGCATTGTGAGGGTCGAGTGTAAGTGAATACAGCCCGGCCGAACGAACGCCGAAAGAATTTCTAGTCGATCGCAGAAAGTATTCGAAATGTGGAAAGGGCAGCTACTGCTGGACTGTGTGTAACATTAATCACTGTCATTTTTTTACGTAGAAATGAAGGCGCCATGAACAGGAGGCAAGGAGGCCAATTTAGTATGCTGGATTGAACTGAATGATGTGGTAACTCGTTTCTTAATTTCAAATCACAAGGGGGGATTCCATAATTGGAAATGCGATAAGTTATGGAACCTGTTGGGTAGATGGAATGAATGAAATGGAAACGAAAAGCAGTTTTATTTTTTGAGGATAAATGTTACCTTCTTTGAAAGAATTCAGGTAATGAAGAAAATCGCCTGTTATTAGGAAAAGGTACTCTCTATGTATTTCCACAGTTTCATCAATTTCTAAATTTCCCAGCTCAGGGTAAGAAATTTGTATATATAGAAGACAATTCATCAGACTTGTAATTCCATTCACTTCTTCTCGTTTTATTAATCTGATGACTCAAGAATAGAATATACAGAAATCTGTGGTTAATGAAAGTCGAATGAGTGAAAAGACACGACGAGAACATCCGTTCTAACACAAACAAGCTACAAACTTCTTCGATATACTAATTGAGGAAGTTTATCCACAAAATAGCCACTTCAGATATCGTTTATTTGCTAAGAGAAAAAAGGGGGTCGAAAGAAAAGAGACAAGAAGACTGTGGAGTGCAACAGGCAACTGGCTGCAACTACTTCCAACGTTTTTCCCTCACAAATTCGAGCAATTCATTTGAAACGTAGCGCGTTGGTAACACTGAGATAAGCAATTTCGTGATTTCATCCGAGTTAACTTTCGACTGTAGACTCCCCCTGACACGACAATGCTCCCTAGAGAGCGATGCGTAATTGTTAACTCGTAGCACGCACGAGAGACTTACTTACTTCCCTCTGTATTTATAAACTCTCGATTTAATTGTAACTACATTAGCCGCAAGAAACTTCCCTCCACCTGTTTCTTCCACCACCGGGGAACGTTCAACCAACGCAAAAGAGCACAATAACTTTCACTTTATTTTCAGCTTAATATAACACACAATTTTGCCCCTAATAAAGAAATATTCTTTCTAATGATACGCTGAATTGATATTCAATTTGTATTAATCCTGAACAAACAGCTGTATGCAAGCATCAACAATTTTTACTCATGACTGATTTTTACGTTTAAATGAGGAGAAGTATAATACTATAGGAATAATTAATAATTCTGTGATAGAAATATTAAAAACTAAAATAATAACTGTGAAAAGAGATGGAAAAGATAAAATTTATAATTGTCAAACATATCCCTTTCATTGCTCCCTGCTCCTACGTGTGTTATACAAAAGAAAATTACAAGTACAAGAATACAAAAGACACACTCGTAAGGGAAAAACTCTGTAAAAAGATCGAATATGACTTTCTAAAATAAATCAAACATGGTGAATTAGTGTCAAGTACTTTACAAAAACCTCTTACTATTCAAAGGATTAAATAAACGATTGGTACGGCCAGAGATTAGAAGCCTTTTCACACCAACACTTCTGTATTCACACGAACACAATTCTTCGCGACTAGCATTTTAGGTACGTTCACTTGGCAAAAGTAACGATGAAAAAAATCTTTTTCCTCCAGCCACAAAGTGAAACGTGTGAATAAATTCTAATAGCAAACTTAATTTCACTTTGTGCAATAAATACTGTAACATCGCAGTTTGCACAGAAAATACAGAAACTGTGACTCGAACCAAACATTCAGAATCAAATGTACCTTTAATCATCAATCGAGCAGAAGCTTTTGATCTGAGATTGCGTCTCGCATGCAATGGAAATATCACGCACCTCTTCACAGCGACATTCCCAAAGCTTTCCAGACTTCCAATACATGAAAGTATATAAAGTTCCAAAGGACTGCGAGCTCAACACAGTGTGGAGGTTCTCTATTGACTTATAAAAACTATTCCCAAGTGTGTACTTATCAAAGAATTTTTCATTTTCCACACAATGTGGAACGACGAATATGGTAGGTTATTTTCGTCGTAGAACTTTCCTCATTAGGAATACGTAGCTTAACGTTTCTCGCTGAACATGTCTGGCCGTTGATAGTAATTCAAATGATATGTTATGGTAGTGTCGGGGGAGTAATTTTAAGTGCAAAGGCACAAGTTTCCTTCGTTAATGGATTTCTAGTATTTACGACGAGCAAGAATTGACCTGTTTCGCGAAAAATCTTTGCACCGTCGTCAGCATCCGTGAGAGCTTAGAAGTTGTTGGACCTACGCCAACATCAGGGCCGATGCACTTTCGCATCTGTCCCAGCATATCGATCGGTTGGTCATCCCATCAGTGAACCCTCCAAGGTGATGCTAATGGTCTATTGCTTGCAAGCATTTTATCGAACTTTCACCTTTCAATTACTTGGCAAACTAACCGCTATTTTCGTTCCAATTTTCCTCTTTAATGTGTCTAAAGTTTGATAGAAAATAAGGAACCAAATGCCACGTGAAATTGTTACAGAAAGTATGACGCAATTTCGAGCAACGTGTGTAGGTATGTACAGAAAATAATTTTCTGCTTCTAAAAGTTGTGAACTGAGGAATTTTTCTAACTTATTTAGTGAGTTGTTAAAAATCCAAGTGCAGTGCAAAACAGTCAGGAAGAGCTATAGATTTTCAAGAGAATCGTGTCTTATATTTCCACAATTCTTGCTCTCATATCTCAAAATGAAGAATAACTCTGAATTTGTTGGAGTAATGCAGGTTACACGTTATTACTCGAATAAAAACCAACAAAATTATCAGAATCCCCAATGTTTTTTTCCATGCTCCACATTTTTCACCGTGGATCAACCGCCATGTTTCTCTCGTGTCCTACAACACTACAACTACCTATCACGTTTTGAAATAGTTCACAGGGACCTGCAGGCTGCAAAACTTTACCGAGCCCGGGGGCACTCTCTCTGGACTTGGGAAAGCTTCGTACAGCGCATACAAAAGTGGCGAAGGATGTTTTGTGTCCCGTATATCCTGTGTCTCGCCCAAACTTGCCACTGAAGAATTTTCTAACAAGGCAAGGATATC
This sequence comes from Andrena minutula, assembly GCA_929113495.1. Taxonomy (NCBI): domain Eukaryota; kingdom Metazoa; phylum Arthropoda; class Insecta; order Hymenoptera; family Andrenidae; genus Andrena; species Andrena minutula. Next base: position 4,726,233 of record OV815993.1, read on the forward strand.
GGGAAAGTTCGGGGCCGTTCCATGCTTTTTATATTCGTTAGGTCAACCGAACGAGCGTTAAAGCCATAATGGAAAGTTAAAACCGAGGGGTGGCGTGCGCGGGATGGCCTCTGAATTCCAGCCATCGGAATAGAATTGACGGCAAATGATTCACGAAAGCGCAGAAAAGGAACAGGACCGTTCGTCGGCGATTGGTTGGTTGGCTCGCGCCGTAAGAGAAACGGTTGCCTACGCCATTATCAGCACGTATGAGGGCCTCAAAGTACCTGGATCACCGCCAATTCCACCACAAATGCACTCCGCGGACTGTCCTTTGCGATTTGTCATCCTATCACTCGAATCCAATTCAATCCATTAGGCACGGGTGTTGCAGAAATTGCCTTACGCGTGCGAGACCCCTTTCGTTTCTCTTATCCAAATGCTATTTAGGAAAGTAACACCAGCAGTACAAAAATGGCTGACAGAGGCAAAGCAAACGAGAACTAAGAGCCCGAAATTTTATACAGCAAACACAACGCAAATTTCAGACGTCACGGTAAACGGGATAGAAATCTATTTCGCAATCCTGCAGGAACCATAAAATGTTTATGAAACTTCAGACTGCACTGTGCAAGGCATATTGCTACGTAAGCTTCCAGGAAGTCATAAGCCCTCGAGTACATTTCCCTGCTATCTGGATATCTTTGATAAAACCAACACTATCTTCGAAATACCCTGTCATCGTTACCTGTAGTCCAAAGACAGGATGGCTTTTAAAATTCAGATACTGTAAAATAATTTTTGCGGAAAGATTTGGAAGTGCGGTTATTACTACATACTGATGCAGATTTATGAGTATCACTAAATATACCCGTAGGCAGGGACCTGGAGTGAAATGTTTTTTCGTTTCGTTTCGGTTCAGCTCCGATAATCATATTTCCAATTCGGTTAATATCGTTCCTGCTGAAAAATATTGCGTTTCCATCAGAACGAAAAACAAATTTTGTTCCGAACCGGTTATTTCATTTATAAAAAAAAACTCGTGTAAACTTATTTTACAAATTTGATTGCCTTTGGTATTTGTATTATAAAATATTATACGTTATAGTTATGTATTATAGAATATTATATATTATGTCTTATGAAAAAAAATTAGAGTTTTAATGCTTTCGGTTGCAAGCCGTGTCCACGAGGGCAAGACTCCCACGCCTCTCCCAGCACCGCAGTCAGCCCTATCAGAGGTCTGAACCGACACGAAACAGGATTAAAATAAGAGGCGCGCTCTTTTTAAATTTTTTTACCTGAACTGTACGGAACGTTACTAGTCGGAATTTTTATATCGGTTATATCATTTTCACTCCTGCAACAGGGTTAAGATTTTCGTTTCGTTTCTGTTTCCGTTTCGGAAAAATATTTCGTTCTTTTCGTTTCTATTCCGTTCCGGGTCCCTGCTTGTAGATGTAACGAATGTCATAGTTTGAGGGTCTGAATCGTGAGAATTGTTGACTGGACAGTCTATAAGTTGTTCGACTGTCACTGTACAATTGCGCAGCTACATTTACATTAATACTTGCTCCGCATTTTTGGCACGCACTGCAACGATTAATCGCACGAACAAACGTAAGCGTAACGCGCAATACGTTGCGCCACGCGCACGTTACACGTTCGGGGATGAATAAATATTTCCACGCGAATGTGCACGAAGCACTGGGAGCCATTAGTATATTTCACTTTAAAGTGACAGTTTAGAGTATCTGGCTGCATATCGCCGCGTTACCATGAAATTTTTACATGCAACGTTTAATACAAATTGCCTCCTCTAATGGATCCTCGCTTGTGCTAGGACGCGCTTAACGAACCCAGTACCGTCTCGTGCTTTTGACTCGTTGTAAAAGAGAAAAAATTAAGTCCTACGATTTTCCGCGCCTCATAAAATATTCAGTTCGTGCATTCCGCTGGTCTATGGTTAACCTCTGCTTTACTTGACAAACAGTTTAACGAACAAGCTGTTTCGTCGCAGTTGTGAAGCAGTGCCTGAAATAAATTAAAAATCTCCTCTGCACCGTGTACTGTGGAAAGCAACATCAATTTTTAAAATAAATCCCTCTTTTACAGCGTTAAGTGCATTAACCACAACAAAATTCCAGCGACATATTTACATTCATTTCCATTTCCGCGAAATTCGATTCGACCCGCTCGTCGGAAGCCACGCGCTACAGAAGAATTGAGTGCGCACCATCGCGAGTAGTCCTTTGGTTTTACCTTTGTTGTTTGACGAACCAGTCCAAATCCATCGTTATACAGACACCCGTCACGCTTTGCACATCAGTTAACCACTGTCGAACGTACATTCGTGACAGCTCTTTCGACAAGGCTCCAATACTCTCGTCTACGTATTTATCATTCAATGTGTCAGGAGATTGAACCTGTAATGGCGTTGCCACTTCAGATTCGTTTCATCGGTTTGCAGATCCTGCTGACACGGAATACACATGGAATACACAAGGTTTCCCGTGACACAAATGCGCGTGGGATGCACTTTTCAATCATTTTTAGTCTTAAAGTAACGCGGGATATCTGATATGGTACCTGGGAAAAGTAAAAATCACAATTTTATTGTAACTTGTACAATATTTCCATTTGCTTTTGCACTACAAAAAAGACTGTTAATGGTAATATTCGTATCAATAATAAAGTGGAATGAGATCCTTGAGCGGGTTATGTAAATTATATAAATTATAATAAAAAATGAAAAATTTATGTTTGAATTTTATAATCTTGGTGATTTATTACAAATATTTCAATTAATTAAATTATCGGAGGGTGAAACATCGGTGACAGCGTCGGCGAAATCATCGCGCAAGCGAAGCAGCTCAGCGCATAGTCAGACTCTGTGAGAAATTCCGAATCTCCCCAGGAATAAACACAGATCCGATATTGGCCGAGCATGGGAAGCGTGGAGGGATAAACTTTACAAGAGAGTGGAATAACTTGGTGTAATCTTGAAAATTATATTTTACAATGGGATCCTACGAAAGCAAATAACGCGATAGAGGCTGGGTAAACGCGAATAAAGGGTGGAAGAGTGACAACTACTTGTTCTACAGGCACAAAAGCTTATTTACGCGATGCAAATCAAGCAACTGGACTGTAACTTTGACGAAAGTAAATTTCATTTATAAAAGTTTTGTCAAAGAGAAGCGGAGCGATCGTTATTCACACCCGCTGAACTTTCCCAACGGGGCAAGTTGCGCGTACAAATAGAAAAAGACATGGAACATTTACAACGTTTGTTGAGGCCGGCATCGTTTGCATCATCTACAACAACGATCGAAGCGAAACAACGCCGCATAGTTAAATACTACTTTGCGCGCGGTAATCGTTTCACCAGAGAAGGCAACTCGATGGTAGTTTACAATTCTGATTAACGTACGGCGTTTATTTCGCTCCTCCCGCGTCTCTGCTTCGAATCTGAATAATCGATGAAGCATTTCAGATCCGTTACAGATGTCCCTTGCGACGAACGACCAGCGAGCGCGAAGATTATAAAAATACACACTGAAATCGAATAAAATTTGTGCGCTCCGCCGCTGAGTGAAATAATTCATGAAACCCAGACTCCCCTATTACCACTATTAATACGGTAATATTAATACCTGCGAATTACGTGTCAGAACTAGAACCTTTAGGCACGAATCCGTCGGGAGCAATTCATTCTTGAAAACATACCTACACGTGCTTCGGAAAAAGAATCTTTTGTTGCATTACAATACAATCTAGCCAAGTCTTGTGACGTTCGCAGAGGGAAAGGGGGAAAAGACACAGAGGATCCTACATCCAAGGTGAATTATTGATCCATAAAGAACTTAAGACGTATATCCACGTCAAGAGGTCGTAAATCGTGGTCTCGACCTTAATAACGGGAGAAGATTACTTTCGATATCTTGGCAGAGTCCATATATGGACGTGCCCGCTCTGGTCACCTATAAAAGAGTTTCGGTGGATTCGAGGTTGTTCCCGATAGCGCCGCTAAATTTTTCCACCTTACAACGAATCGTTATTTCGCGTGTCCGAGTGCAAGCGAGACACCTCGCCGCGGATTCGGCGCCGCACGTGGCGCAGGTACGATTGTCGCTTTTCCCACCGTGATCCGAGGCAAACGTTGAACTTGAAGGTAAACGAACACTTAATGGGATCAATTTAAATGCAATTACGGCCCCGGCGACGTTAGATTTAGGAAGGATAATGCCTGACGGTGGAAAAAGGATAGGAGGTCAGGTGGCGGTGTAAGGATCAATACGCCATCCTCTCGAGGGCTTCACGTGTTGCTCCCGTTTCCGGTGCCACCCGGCGAACCAGAGGCTATCGACGAGCCGTTTCTGCGATCATAGGTGATCATCGATCGACGGGATCATTACGGTAAGGACACTGGTGGGTATTTATAACGTTAATGATGATGGGGGTATTTATACGGTAACAACAAGTGGATACTTGCAAGTAGATGGAGTAGATGGTAAAAGTTTGTAGCTTACAAACTGACCACGGATAATAGACAGATGCTATTTTCAAGCAAACTTTTATGAGCACAGGTTTAGCGGAAAATAAGTTGGGAAAATAGTCTGTCACTTATATAGAGAGCGTGTTGATAGTATTTATGCAAGATGGTAGGTTGGACAGAGGTCTGGTTTAAATATGATTGTATTTTAAATATGACTCATTTTTAATCAGTCCACGTGAATATTATCGAAATTACGTATCAAGATTCCTTCTATACTGGTGGATGTCTAATTGTGCCAAGTCGAGGGATCTCAATGGAAACTCGATACGACCGGCTAGTCAAAGTAAATCGGAGAACCTGTCATTTAACACGTAGAGTTAAAACTGCATCGTTTGTATTTACAAATGCTCTCAAAGTAATGAGGATAACAAGACGCCCCCCCTCCCCCGCCCTTGGTGCGCAGACTGGTAATAGACGTATATAACTTCCGTTTCCTACGATTGAGCAGCGAGTAAAGTAATTGGAATAATGGCTGTCCTCATTTAACACGGTACACGTTCCACTCCTTTCCGAACTGTATCGCATTATAACACAGCCGAGGAATTCACAGGCCCTACCCAGAAGAAACCACGTCCCCTTGAAACGACACTCCTCCTCGTCCTGGTTTCCATGAAAATCCAAGCTTTCTGCCAAGGGAAGAAAACTGCACTCACGAATAATTCACACGAACACTCCACTTGAGAGTCCTCGTTTTCCTCGGACAACCTTTGAATCGTTCATTCCGTCTGCGCTTTTGTAGAAATCGATATTTTAAGAGCAGATACTTCGAACGACTCAAAGGTCGCGATGAAAAGGTGGGAGAAAAAGGAAACGTTGGGTGGAGGAATGGATTAATAACGAGCAACGCAATTATACGTTTAACGTGATACTGGATATCGAACAAAGGAGAGTAAAATATGAATGCAGCATTGTACGGAATTGCCGAAAATCCACGGATAAATTCGAAATCAAATCAAGGGATGAGAATTTAATATTGATACTTGATCACATGCTAAATCTGGCCTTATTCTGAAAATATAGATCACACCGATAGAGTGCGAAAATACGCAATACTCTACTTATCAAAGTGCAACTCTTTATCGGCAAACTTACACAGTCATTGATCTATTGTAACCGTCTGCTGCGCACAGCGGTATATCTGAGAGATAATGTTAATCTACATCCTGCATCAAAATTTATTTTAAGCACTTGTGAAATCTGTGCTCTTTAGATATATAAAATACAGGGAAAGAGATACACAAATGTCTTATCAAAGTGGTCAATCAATGTATCATAAACTACGTGCCAATGAGACTTTATGTCGCCATTTATAAACTACGTTTGAGAAACATCGATGATTTATAATTGCGATATAATTTATAATAAACGTATTAAAATCTGATTTCCAATTTCCATCATCTTCTACTTGGTCGTCTCAGCCAAACACGAGGATAATAATTAGAATTGACAATCTAGTATCAACATGTTTTAAGATTGTATAAAGATTGTGTGGGAAGAATGCCAAAAGTATACTATACTTGAAAATGGAAAGAAAGAAAATAAAGTATAATTCTTATTGTCAAACACGATGAATAATCGTTTGGTATTACAAGTAGCACACGTCCAGACAATTATATCAGAAATCAGCACTGATTTGGGAATGCTCAGATAATGTTCGAAATAAAATCCTACTTCTTTACTCTCTGCTATCAGAAATGAAATTATTTTAAAACATACGCACGCGTCAACGGGCGAAAGAGTTTTTGAGAATGTCACATTTTAAAAATTTCAACCATGTTTTATTATATTACAATAAAATATAGTAGAAAATGTTTTTTCAGCAATATATAAAAATAATAAATTATTGGATATAGGTAGTGTTCCTTCTCGAGAATTTCTCCAGAAATTTTATAATTTCTTATTTCTCATTTCTCGCGAAATTACAGTGTTTCTCGAGAATCTTCAGTGTAGGAAAATTATTATAAATCCCGTTTTTTTCAGAAATGAATTTTCAGTCTGTTCAAATTGTGTGTTAATTATGAACATATAAACACAGGGTACAATCAGTGATAAATGTTAGCAATATATACGAAGAATTGCGCGATTGTTTAGAAACTTTTTTCTTCGTATTGCCGATGCTCTATAATCTATATACAATTAAACCAAGATCTACTCAAAATGAAAGAAATTTTTCTACAACCGCAGATTTTGTCACAAAAAAAAGTGGGTTGGCTGATGCGACATTAGACGCATTGTGCTTTTGAAAAAATTATTTTAAATAAAAAAAGTAATGTTTCGCCTTGCTCGCATTTTATATTAAATAGATTAATTTCTCAATTATATTTAATATCTGTTTTTTTCATTTACACAATTTTGGTCTAAGTTGGACACGAATAAGAATTTAGATAAATATTTTCAATTTTATTCCAAAAACATAATTTTTGCAATATTTTTTTAATTTCTTGAGAATTCTCGAGAATTCTCGAGAATTATAATCTGATTTCTCATTTCTCGAGATGCGAAAAATATCGAGAAATCAGGAACACTAGGTATAGGTAAGATTATAATTCGAGCTTTCTAATAATTGTAGCGGTTAACGATAAATCATTTCTTCGTACAATCGCAATCACTTTTCCAAACAGTCCTCTCTTATCGTGTCAGTACTTACGCAACAAGTACCTATCAAATGAGATTAAAAACTCACGGAACGGGAAATCCAAAGCGGTACTTAACGATAATACAGTATAAACAAATCGAATGCGTTTCAAAATCTCTTCCTCGTAGAAACTAGCGACACAAATAAACAATGAAATGTAACGTTTAATGCCACACTCCACCATTAATGCACAAGTACCTAATACCTACCATACTTCTGAACATAAAATGGGGCACTGGGAACAACAACGGACTAACACACACTTTTTTCGAAATTGAGTTATTAGTAATAATGTATTTCAATAGGCTCTAAAAATCATATAAACTAGGGAAAAAAAATTTCCAATGTGGGTTAATCCGTTGGTGCTGCCTCAAATATGACTCCACCTCGAGTCTTTTAGAGAAATTGTATTTTAAAAAACCAATTCAGTTTTAATAGTTTACTATGGAATTCACAAAAATCGTACTCGAATGAAAGAAAAGCACAGATTATTGGAAATCGGTCAACCGCGTCCATGCGCACTAAACTGTTACGAATTTCGAAAGACCACTCAAAAAGATTTAAGTTACAGTATCAAAATAACCTCTATTCCGTCCCAAATATTTTCTTTCCGTGTAGACACTGCTAATATGGAATCACAAGTCTACGCCACTCGAGCTATCAACGAATGACGGAAGTGTTATCAAAATAATTAATCACGACGATATAGCTCAATCACGAAGACTGACGGCAACGTGTTGATATGACACGGATTGGAGATCTATCTAATCTCGAGAGATGGAAAGATCATGATCGGACCCTGTTGCAATTTTGAAAGACGGTCCCGGGGGTATATAAAATATGTTCCGGACATGAGATTTCAACGCAGTCTGTAACGACGGTGTACACGGAAACATGCTGCTAGCAACGTTGTCCATTTTCGCTCTCTTGGCCCTCTCCGATGGTGAGTAACTATGCCAATTTTCATTTGATCGCTTCAACGAAGCGATCCATTCTAACGCGACCATAACAATAATTCACCGGGCGAAGATTAATTACTTACAGTAAATTCGTCACTGATTTTTTTTTAATAACGGAATGATTATATTTTAACACAGAATTATGCTCTAGTTTTTCAACTACTCTATTAAGCTACCAAGTACCAACTACTCTATTAAGCTACATATACCTTTTGAGAATAGAGGCTTTTCGCGGTATTACTAATTCTTTTAGAGTATTTCCGTTACCTTTTGTGTTCGTTTAAACGATTTCCACCATGGGGGATGTATTATTACTAAAGTGACCATGTGTAAAAGTATAAATATGATACATCAACTGAAACGCTCGAGATATAAAAGAATCCCATCCCGACTTTTGCTATTAAAAATTTACCGTCCGCTGGCACTATGCGCCATTAAATTCAGCTAATAAGCGGGTCAATCGGGTGCATAATCAGCACCAACTCGTCCACAATTACCGCGCACTAATTATTGTGTACTGTTACCGTTTGCACAGCTGGGCTACTACCCAGGTACGATCCGAGGATCGTGAACGGAGAGGACGTGAAGGATGGAGAAATTCCGTATCAGGTGAGTTATTTTAATAACAGAAGAATGACCCTAGCCGGCAGGCAAATTCTAATCGGGAGCAAACTGATACAAGAAATTTCTGGGAAAGTATGCAATCATACTCCACGAGTACATTATGGCCTCCCGGGAGACCTTTGCTCCCAGTTGCCTCCATAGAATCCCTCGCTTCTTGAATTTCATTGAATCACCAACATGCCTCTCCGTGTTCCCAGGTATCCTTGCAAAACAGAGGCAGCTCGTTCCACTTTTGCGGTGGATCGGCTCTCAATGAACACTACGTTATTACCGCCTCTCACTGTGTCTCTGGGTAAATATTCGAGGAATGACCATCGACACCCTTCCAACGATCTTGCAAAAACCTAATAAAAAATAATATTAATTTTCCCGCAGCAAAAAAGCAAAGGACATCAAAGTCGTCGCAGGTACGGTGGACCTCACGCAGCCTGCCTCTCAGCACGATGTCCAGACCATCATCATGCACGAAAAGTATAACGCAGCCGACTCTTGGAAGAACGACATCGCGTTGCTCAAGGTAATCGCGTAGAAATTTACCAACATTCAGGGAATCGTAGTGGAGAAAGGTTTTTTGCATGAGCCTATTGGTGTTACAGGTAGAGAAACCATTCGTGAAATCGCAGCAGATTGCCTTCGTGCAACTCCCATCGCCCAGTGACACTGTTCAGGCCAACCAGCTGGCAACAGTCTCTGGATGGGGCAGACTTTGGGTAAATACAAAGCTAGTTTCTACTGCTGCTTCGCTTTTTTGTGTTAAATACACGTATTCATGTTCAAGTACTTTTCATACAAGAGTTTCTTGCTTGCACCAAGAATCGTTCGCGTTCCTTTGTTAATTTACCATGCTGCGTGCAATTGTAGCAAGGCGGGCCAACAACCGTTCACCTGCAACGCGTCAACATTTTGATCGCTGACCAAGAATACTGCCGACTGATTTACGGCAAGCAGCACTACAACATCTACGACTCTCACGTTTGCGCTTATGACCCGACCGTTGAGAAGGGATCGTGCCACGTAAGTTGCAAATTTTGAGATTACGGTTCGCTGTGTGGTCCTCTGGTCTTGCATGTTCGCGTGTGCAAACTGGTTGAATGGCAACATGCGCGTGATAGGGACGTAGGGTTGAGGCAAAATCAACTGGTCACCAAATTAGATTCTTTTTTTCCCGAGTGACATTTCTACTGTAAATGAGATGTGACTTGGCAAGATTATGAATTGAGCATAAACACTACTTGGTTCTTGAATTGTTGAATTTTGGGAAGAAGCGTGCAAGAAAACTGCACCTGCTCATAAACTTTTAGTCGTTTAAATGCAAGGGCGAGAAGTTAAGAGCGCAATCAAGTTGGCCAGATGAAGCTTAAGCACAACCGAGGGGACCAGACAACTTTGTTCGGGCAATAATGTGTAATGAAGTATTTATCTGCGACTTCACTGGTATTATCCTTCAACAATGGGACCTTCTACTATTGCAGGGAGACTCTGGTGGCCCCTTGACCGTCAATGGAAAGCTCACCGGTCTGGTATCTTGGGCCATGGGTTGCGCCCTCACAGACTACCCCACTGTCTACACTCGAGTATCGTCTCATCTCGACTGGATAAAGACGCACGCGGTGTGAATCGAACAAATGAACCATGAATCGTAAATAATAAATAAGAAGAGACAAGAGTACAAGACTTGACGAAATTTGTAATACGGACGACATAATTTTAATACTTTGTACCGAAACTAACGTTTGTACTTGTAAAGTAAAAATTGTATTTTATATATTTATTGTGTGACGTAATAAACCGTTTATAACGCTACAACTTGTATTATTCTACAACTTCTACAATTTCTATTATTTCCTAAACGTCGCCTCTTTGTCTCCTCGTTGAAGAATGCTTCTCTTTGTGTTGTAAATATTAAAATTCCGCTTACAGACAAAGTTAATTTAACAGATCGGTATAAGATAGTAAGAGGTAAAAATCAATGTTCAATTAATGCGTTTTAATAACAGATTGACAGAAGGCGGAATGATAAGCAAGATAGAAGTGATTCAGAAAACGTTACATTTTATTATATTTCCCTAATAAACGAAAGGGAATTGTGTTGGTTTGAAATAGGCAAAAAATGAAAAAGAATATGTTTATCTTATCGATCTCCTACTTTGAAACTGAACGTAGAATCATCTGCTTTTATGTTACAATTTTATCAGAGTGTACGAGAAAGAAAATACATATCTGAAATGGACCCTGCTTCTATAAGAAATAAATGAATAAATGATAAACGTCGCCTGATATTCTGCAAATCAATAAAATTGTAATCTTCGCTTACGCTTTCTCCAGTATTCAATTTTTATTTATATGCTATTCAGCTAAAGCAAACAAGCATTATTGGCGACAGATATATCAACGTGGCTTATCGGAAAAAATCAGTTTACTCAAATAATGTAGACTTGTATGCGTATCAGAGGAAAATTAATCGTGGATCGTGACCGAGATAAAACGAATCTACTAGTTGCTGTAATTTTTTAAAAACCATAATCTATTGCTATATAACGTCCCGCGTTACTTACTAATTACATATCCTGTTAATACTGCTACCTGGACACTTCAATACGCAAACCATGGCATTGGCGTGGCTCTCGCTTTTCGCCATTTTGGCAGCCTCTAATGGTATGTGATAGTAAAACATTCTAAATCTGCTAAATAATAAACAAACGCTATTAACGAATTCTCTAAAAAGAAAGAACCAACCAAAAATTTTAATTTAACAATCGAAATCTAATTCCATTAATAATTTATCATGCACGAGGAAAACCGCGCGTTATACCCCCGAACATAATCGAAACTCGAATTACAATTGTGATTAATTTCAAGCTTCGGTTACATTAATCAGAATATCGTTATCATTGTCACATATGCAGCCGCTGTGCCATACAATTTGGACCCCAGAATCGTAAATGGCGAGGACGCGAAACCAGGTGAAATTCCATTTCAGGTAAATTGAAATTATTTTTTGACCGTATAAAATAGCGAGGACAAAATGAAATCGTTGGGGGCTTGCGTTTATGTACGCATTTTGATGAATAGAACTAAACCTTCGGAGTTTCTGGTGAAAGATACAAGTATCGTGGAACAATAACTTATTGGAAATTGTCACTTCCAACTTTTTTCCAGGTATCGATTCAATTGAAAGGCTCGAATTTTCATTTCTGCGGCGGATCGGTGCTTAATGCAAACTACGTCCTCACGGCATCCCACTGTGTGACTCAGTGAGTTTCATTCCTTCCCGTCAAGGGGAATCCCCGATTATTGTCGCGTAACGCGAGCAATCTTATAAAATTCATGATACTGTTAACAGACGAAGCCCCAGCACGATAGAAGTGGTAGCTGGGACTGTGGACTTGACCACACGGTCGTCGGTTCACCAAGTTGACAAAATTATTATGCACGAACAGTACAACCCCACTAGTTCGTGGAAAAATGATATAGCTCTGCTCAAGGTAAGTTTGTACCATACCTATTAAAATTTTCAAAACAGTAACCAATAACCCAGAAAGGAGACGTAAAGTGAGGGACATTTATATAATGGAATAGCAATGACGATTTACAATCGTAAATAGGATAATTCTTCCTGCAAATATAAATCAACATTACACAACTTCCCTCGAACGAGGCGCAGCTTTTGAGAATGTCAATTTTAAAAGTTCGTCGACTACGCGATGCAATGTTCTAAACCATCACATAAATATCTCGAATTTCGCAGGTGAAAACGCCATTCGTGGTAAGCAAACAGATAGCCTTCGTTCCTCTACCAAAAGCAAACGAAGTGATCGGAGCGAAATCACTGGCTGTAGTATCAGGATGGGGCGACCTCCAAGTAAGTTTTAATTTACGTTGAACCAACTTATATTTAATCTAGAATAACGCGATACTCATACACCAATCGTACCATTGGACCTGTTGCAGACGGGTGAACCAGCGCCGATGAAACTGAAAAAGGCACGCATCCAGATAGCTGACCAGACCTACTGCAAGAATGTTTACGATCGCCTGCCCATGCTCATATTTGATTCGCAGATCTGTGCCTACGATCCTGCGACTGAGAGAGGAGCATGCACCGTAAGTCACATACATTTGCTGTATTTTGCTGTCGTATTAACAAAATCTCGTTTTACTAGGGCGACTCTGGTGGCCCCCTTACTGTAAATGGAAAAATCGTTGGAATAGTATCTTGGTCGAGTGGATGTGCACTCACCACGTACCCCACTGTATATACCCGAGTCACCTCCTACTTGGACTGGATTAAACAAAATGCAGTTTAAATCATGGCAATTTACACAAAAGTAGAACTTACAGCGTGTCGAATTAATTGTGGGGATTCTATTTAATTTATGAAGATTCTCCAATCACTGCATTTCTGTGTGCATTTCAGAGGATTAATTCGATATGTCTATACAATAGCTAATTACAAACTGTCAGTGTAATTGTATTTGGTACTTTTTGTGGGATATGGTAATTAAGGAATAAATGATTATTTTAATCGATACTTTGGCTTTCAATATTCATACACTCCTAATGGAATATTTTAAATGCGATGGAAATGATTGTATATGGCTAATTAGAGACTTTCGCTTAATAATCCGCTTCCATTGTATGAATACGCGATTCTATTTCAATTAAACGAAAGAAACAAATGCCTGATTCAATTTATTCCAGCAACTGAACTCTCGCGAATGTTTAAAGTGCGTACTTTGCGGGCACAACTCTGTACGTTTCCGCATAAAGCAGCGTGTATTGTCACAAACATACATTACCATTCGATTCGGGCGTACGGACCAGTTTCGCATAAAATTTGAATGCATCATTCTTTCGTGGTATTTTCAGTGCGCTGTGAAAAACGAAACTTCATGGTGAAAAGAACGACACGCAACGTTCCTGTAAAAAAATATTTTTTCATCGGCGCACATTGAACAAAGGTAGAATTTAAATTCACGCTACAGCTGGCGACAACGAATACATCTCGATGTGACCGTCTGTGAATACGGGAAACTGTGATTTTTATCGAATTTTTTTTCTCGTAACCTATCAAAATTCCAATATTATCAAACAGTGAACCAATAACCTGAATTTATTGAATTCTTTTCGCCATTGCTTCACAATGAATGATTACGATCAATCAGCGACAAGTTTCCAAGCACAACTTTTCGTGAATTAATTTTAATACACAAAGGGGCTCCTTAATTGCGGCACGACTACAAATCGTAGAAACGCGGTTTACATAGAAAAACACGGTAACTTGATTCCAGTTTGAAACAAACACTTGAACGTGGAAATTCAGGAATGACTACTGTTTGAGACCTGAATGAATATTACACGAGTTGTAAGAGTGCTAGAGTCTCGGAGGGATACACGGTAGAATTATAAATTGACGATGCCGATAGAGACCGGATGATAAATATTTCAGCTCTGATTGAATACTGATTTCTACTTGGATTCTGTGTTGGCGAAACTAAATCAATTCTGATTGTATAATACCTATATGTAGAGTTAAGCTACTCTGATACCTCAAAATTGACACTTCAATTAATTACCTCTTTATAAATCATGCAGTGCTATACATTCAACAAACAAAGACTTGGAAAATTTAAGAGAGCTTCAAGGCGACCATAGTGCTCAACATGTAAAATAAATGAGGCTATTGAAAAAATTCGGGTGCCTCCTCTGGTCGAGTGGTTCGAGCACTGTTGGCAGCATCAAGTCGTAATTAATCTTACCGTCGGTCAATGATAATTAATGGCACGATGTATTTGTTATATTTCCACGTCGCACACCGACGTGTACACAGCTGCAGCCATAGAATCGAAAATGTTGGCAGAATTGGCAGTTGAGCCAGCCCCGATTGTATTTTGATTTCGCTTTTGTGTTTACGCGAGAACGCTGAAATCCAATAGAGCCATAATTCACCAGCTCGCAATGCGTTCACGATTATTCCTGCGAACGTGTACGTGTCACAAGGAGCCAGGCATCCACGTCTCTGTGCCTCTCTATCGCCAGTGTCATGAAACGCGATATAATCGCGGGACCGCGGCAAAGTAGACAGAGTTGTTAACCCCGGACGTAGCGGACACGCGAAACTGTACGGTTAACATCGTTTTCACTTACGAGACTGTCCAAATGTTTGAGCACGCGTGATGATGAACGGAAACCTTGTAGATCCTAGCAATATGTTCCAGGTAAGATTAAACGAAACGTGACTCCAGTTATTGCAAATATGTATCTGGTTTCACTATGGATAATCACTTGTCTGGTTTCCATTCGAGTATTTTTTTATATTACGTGTTCCATGTATTCTATAGATGGTGTTTGGAGAATTTTCCTAACAACGCAGTATTCTACGCCTTTGTGCGATGTGAAATGGAAATATAATGGGGTAACTCTTTACGCCGGACAAATGGAACGAGTGATCAATTAATCTTATCCACGATGCAGAAATAACAGAAATGTTATTACACAGAACAGTCGGATTCGGATATAAGATTTATAATTACTGCTCAAAGCGTTCTCGTTTACACTCTGGAAAACCATAGCCGATGCACAGTTTTTTCATTTTTGCGACGGTAACAAGATTGTAACAAGATTGTAACGTTTGTTAATAAATAATGTTACGAGGTCTGGTCGCCATCGTGCCAGCGATGTATAACGCGGAACTGCTTGAGGCCACTTCAAGTAATGACCTCTTCAGAAAAGGGAAAAGCCCCCTGAAGAAGCAAATCCTCTCGTTCTCTCCTTTTTGGCTCGCCCCAAAGTTTCATTTCGATGCCAGCGATCAACAGATATTTCAATGAAGCCATGTTCCATTTCATACCAAATGTCCAGCATTAATCTTCACAGAGCGTTACTATACTATTATATTATTCAAGTGCAACGACTTAAAGTAGATACTTTTGAAAACGTTGATAGAAACCTGACGAGTACAACAAAGTAATTAATTTAAATTAAACTCGAGGATTTAATGATTCAAGGTACATAGTCTAATAAACGTTATCGTTAACAATATTTCAAAATGAACAAAAGCCATATTGAACAGGGGATATGACGAATCCTCTCTATTAATTGAAGTGAATGAACAAATACATTGAATTGCGAAGTAACTTTCTCGACAGAATATTGACACCCTTGCACATCGAATTCCTGGTAAGAACCAGACCGACGCGTAAAGCGTGAATTATACTTTGAATTCAGTTCCCGACGTTCAGTCGAATTTCACGAGAAAAGTGGTAAAGCGGACGAAATATCGGGTCAGTCGGCGGAGCAAAATCAATAACACCATGACGTTCGCATGTTGCTCTCGTTTCCGATTGACACTCGAACGCGATTAGCGGATACGTTTCCATCGTGCTCGAAGCGAAGTTAAACAACATTTTCCATGTAACCGTGACTGGGTGCGGGATAGTTAAAGCCGCAAAGTTTCTTCAATGAAACCTTACATGCCTCGATGAAAAGTTTATAGAACAAGGATTCCTACCTTCGAAGAATAAGTTGGATTAAGCGAGCAAGGAAGTTTAATTTTCTGCGAAATCCTTTCCTTTCGCAATATCCCCTAGCCATTTAATAACTCTTAATAAACTGAAGATGAGTTCGACAATGAGAACAAGCTTGCTAGTGCCTCGTCTCTAATATTATCGCGTTACTTTGATGGTAAATTAAAAGCAAAATTGCGTGGAAATTCTTCTTTCTTGGACACTTGCGCAAGGATTATTCACTTTCAGTCGAGCAGCGAAATTCTCGTTTATGGGACCAAGCAAATAACTAAAAATTCGTTTGTGTAACGAGGCAAGCTTTCGAGACACGTATGGCTGTTGAAAGAATTTACAGTAAACAAAGCTGAATGTGACTGCGCAAGAAAGTATTCCCGCGAGGAATTGTATCACGAATAACGTCGACTTCGCTATGCACTCCACATTGGCAGAGGTCTGTGAATGTGCACGTTTCGAGAGAACAGTAGAAATTAGAAAACAATAGAATGAAGGACGTGAAAGCAAACCCTTTCGTTTCTCGCGAAAAAAGCGTTTTTCATAATCGAAAGAGCATGGCACAGATGGCACAAAAAGCTTGAACATTACGGTACAAAGGCAAAGGTTGTAGTTTACGGTAGTGTAGGTGGTCAACAGACTATTTAGACTTACGAGAGCAAGCACACTACGCAACAATAAGCGAAATATAAAGTAGCTTGTACTGCTGTATGAAGATAAAAAATAAAGCTGTTCTCTGCACGAGGCAGTATCAACGAAAACAGGGAATAAAGTTCTGGTCGAAAAGCTTAAAGGATACGCAGACAGTCTCGTAATGCAATTTGGAAACAGAATTTACGACAAGCTCATGCTTTCTATCTCAAGCGAAGGGATCACAATGACGGGAGTGTTCAAAAGGGAGCTGCAAGATTTAGCCACTAGATTAAACGAGGTATGCGACATCTGAAGACCAACGCGATCACTCCGCAAATAAAGCAGTCGACCTTTCTGCGACACAGGGACGTAAAGAAGATAAAAACACTGGTGTAATAACCGCCGCAGAGTATTTGTAAAAGGATGCTGGAGTAGAATATCGGAAAGCGTGCAGGCACAGTAATTTCTATTCTTTATAGACAAATGTTGATTTCTACTTAATGTCTTACAAAGGGTCGGAGTCGATGAAGAACAAAACGATGACTACTCGGAGGGTGAGCCACCCGTTCAGAGCATGGGGAACGTCTGCCCGCGGATGCTGAAAATTCCACCGTCACAATGCGCAACCGCCCGTATTTACATTGCTAATGAAATTTCATTTCAGCCTCCTGTTCCTCGAAGTGGCAATGCGGAAGGCTCTTCTGACCCCGGCGCCATTTTCGTTTTGTTCCAACGTCGGTCGACCACTTACTTAACACGTAAAAAGTTGCCCGGCTCTGAGAAAAAGGAAGGAACACGACGATAATTGCCAGAAACTGGGCCACCGTCGTGGAATCGATTTCCCGCGGAACGCAGGACCATTTCCGCGACTTTTGCCCTACGCCCTAACCGAATTTCGGCATTTCCCAGCAATTGAGCTTTCATTAATTTAAGAGCTCGCTCCTGGAAGATTAAACGTTGCTGAATACTAGGTGATCGCGGGCGGTCTGCTGTTTCAGAATCAAAAGTTTCGCGGAAAGGTAACTGCGAGTCGAGTGGTCGAATATGATTAAACGCGTGGAAACAGTGATCCACGGAAATCGATATTTATTAGAAATTTGTAATATTAAATTGTTTCCATTTTTCCGTTGAGCAAAGTGTTGAGATGCTAGGATCGAAAATTGTTGTCCTTTGCAATCGATATAATTAATTGACAAGCTTCTTTCAGTGAGTATATTTAATAACAGAAATATGTCGAGCCACGAAATAATCAGTAAAATAGCATTAGTTTTAAACGATTACATTCTTACGTGTCCAGCAATGGGTTCATTCACCCCATGTCCTTTTCTAGTTAATTACTCGCCTCATTAGACTTCGTCTCTCAACGCAGAACATAATTCATGTATGCGGCTGGTTCGTTACCGTAGCATTGCATTGTACGAAAATTCATTAAATTCTTCCCTGCACGCAGTAATTAATTAAGATAGGGCGTCCGTGTCGTTAGTTGAACCGACAGACAGCAAGCCAGACGTGTTCTAGCTTGATCCAGTTACGACGTTGCAGCGAAATTACCGCGCGCCAGTTTGCAAAATAAATTGGATCGGCATTCGTTGGACGCGATGCACCTTATCAACCTTATCTCATTGGGCAGCGTGCAACGTTCGATTCTGTTGCGAATCGAGTCAAGTATTCACGCGTGGTACCGCAATGCATAATTAAAAGAAATTTTCTGTTTTCTTTGACATAACGTCATTGGCTACTGAAATGTATTTTACGTTTGACATATTCGCAAAATATTTGGAAATATGTCACTGGTGAATAATAGCAAAGATACAAGAAAATTAATTCCTTTGGCAATGGAGGATAATTCATTGTTTTGTTAACATGACTGGGAACTGAGATGAATAAACTATATTTCAAGAAACGTGTGCAGAAACTTTCCCAAAATTGTTAAAAATCCGAATTTCCGTGGGGCAACGAGTGTTAATGCGTGGCCCTTGCACGGCTTAATTGACGGGAAAGCTCGGTGTCAAGTTTCAAGAGGAAAGTTTCAACACAAAGGCAGGACAGCTCCAATTGGGCCTTTCCCGAAAGACGAAAGAATACAATTACATTACAAGACACGGAGGAGAAAAAGAAAATAAAATCCACTGTTTGCCCCTTCGAAACAGTGGAACGAGGACATTCACCTTTAGGCTTAGTCTTTGTACTATCCAGTGCAATCAGTATAAAATTCTCAATATTCGGTTGAATGGTACATCTCCTCGACGTAAAGGAGTTCGTTACCCATAATTGTGTAAAATTGCATCCCTTAAATCAAAGGGATAAACGCGCGTGAATAATAAAAGTGAACGCCTTTATCGCGAGGATCAACTGTGGATGAAACCCCCATTATTCGTGGCGATTTAATATACGATAATTACACTAAGCCACGGGATTCATTCCAATCTCCGCGCGGTGGGAAACGAATTCAAACGATGTTATGGCGTTATGCTAGCGGTCGGACGAATAAGAGGGGCATTCTCTTCACCGCAGCCCATATACCACATCCACACTAATGTGGCCAAGAATAATTAAGTTTCCTAAACGAGCAAGCGCGTAGACCACAATTCGGTGCGGCCGATTTCTCGGGGTTTCGCTCGTTCCTTTTCAGCCAACAACACGCGCGGCTCCATTACGATGCCACGCTGAAAGGACTCGTTCACTCGTGAAACTGAACTTTTCCGAGGAATAAAGCCACGGTGGTTTACGCTACCTATGTACTTTCTTTCAACGAATCTATTCTATTGGGTGAAATTTGTAATTTGAATGTCAGCGGACGCGCTGTAAATGGTTTAATAGGATACCACTCGACGTAGTGCGGGATTACGCGGTTCTTCCAAAAATTATTTACTTTGGGGAATGCCCTGACTTGTAGCACAGATATATTTTTATACAGATATCACTGATCGATTATTGATAGCGTTCCACGCATAGCCCACCTATTCTCCTAATACACCCAAGTGCAGAGGCAAATAAATCTCGTGGAATATCTAATGCACTTAATGCCAGCGGCTCGTAACAAGCGCAGGGAGAATTATTCTTTTTGTCGGAGATGCTGCGCTTTCTTTATTACATTATGTATTCCACCTGCTGGACTATGCATCAAATTCGCTTAAACGATCGGAGGTATTTAATTTCATTTATGCATTAGAATGATTAATAACGCGGTATTAAAAAGCCTGCTAGAAAATTCCGCGCTGGGAGATTCCTAGCATCCAAATTTCCAATACTTCTCTTGCGGTTATCAAGTTTTCAGCTGCAGAATTTTAATACGCGAGGTAATAAGAGCTGACTCTGCGCGGGGGATCCCTGCGATATGATGAAGTATCTCAAAAACTTCGTGTAGGCATTCTATATACATAAAGTGAAAAGGCCCGTCAAAAGAGCACTCAGCAATAGAAGGAGCACGGATAATTAGCACCGTGAGTTGTCACCGTATCCTCTCGTTAAACCTTCTTCACTCTCGAGTATCTATCCAGAAGGAGTAAACATTTCATTGTGAGTGTATTAATGCATACAATCATCTGTACACGTACACTGAAATTGGCTGAAAGGCGACCTGGTGATATTATATACAGGTACGCCATCCTCGCACAGTCCGAGTCAAATGCAAATGCCCCGTAAAGAAACAAGTGTCCTCGGCATGCTCTGTGAGGCAATCACTCGATGAGTTCAAACATCCCTACCCTTTGCACGGAGATCACAAGGAAATATACGATACGATGTTTCTCCAACCCTTAAACGACACAAAACTTTCCAAACGAATAATAAATTCTTTATATAGTCCTATTTACCTGTCTCTGACTTTGAAAACAGATTAGCCAACTTCTACTCTAGTTTAACCGTTTTCTAGACTCCTGTTGGAATAATTGTAGAGGCACCCTCTACCAAAACACGAGTAGGTGACAACGTTTAATCCGATAAACGACTGTCAGCTTTAGGAATAATCGTTACAAAGTCCGCTTTGAAAGCGCAATATACATCCGTGAAATGGAAACTATTGGAATCGAAGGGCATATAATGCATAAAGAAACAAAAAGAAAGAAGCTCTCCAATAATCGTTCGACCCGTCTGTTGCCTTTTCCACCCACCATCATCCGCTATCGTAAACGCCAATCCCATTTACTGTGCATGCTATGTTTCATGGCTGTTAAGCAATTTTTCAAACATCGATACCTTCATCCGTGGGAGAAAGAGTTTGCATATTTTCGTATATTAAACAAGACACTCTGTATATACTTTGGCCAAATGAAGCGCACCATGTATAATATATTTTACAGAAACGATTTTTTACTCATCGCTGGCAACTGATGCTGCACGAGTTGCAACACCCGCAGTAAAAATATCTTTATAGTTGAGAACTCCTGAACTGGATCAATATTAGAAGAACGAACGCTAAAGAATAAGTGTACCATTGAATGAATACAGATGGCAATGCAAAACCGCGAAAGTATCCTAGCTCGCAAAGTAGGCAATATGATCGGCTCCGTTTAGATTTGAATTTATGGGTATATTATGAAGGTGAGATATGAACAAAATATTAAGAAGAACAGTCTCTGAAACGATCGTGAAACACTCTTACAGAATTTGATACAAACAGTACCTCGATTGAGTGCTCTGTTTAGTGGTTACACCTAACGTCTGACTATACTCGATTATACTACTGAAATACCATCTGCGTACGGTCAGAGCTGTGGCTAGCAAACAGCCTTCCTAATTACCACCCCTATGCTGATAAAACGAATATATTAAACCAACTTCGATTTTTATAGTTTTATGACATAATATTTATGACTTGATTTAAAGTTAGTTAAGAAACAGTTTACATAATAATTTTTCAATTCACACTACTATTCATCTATTTCCATCGTCCCAAACAGAATATTTTAATCCTTTCAATATTCTTTGCCATTTCATAAGGGAAAAAGATAGCATGAAGATCCCCCCCCCCCCCTTGCCTAGCACTGCGTAACCTACATTCGTAGCTCGCTGGAAATTTTCATCGCCATATCACTAGCGCGTGAAATCCATTTAAGAAAGTTGCGCGACGGATGGATATCACAAAAGCGGCATGCTTCGACTGTTCCGTATTCACGAACTTAGTGTAACTCCATCTTGCTTCAATTTAAATTCTCTTTCCAGGACGAATCCCTGGAAGCGCCTCATCTGCCATAGCATCGCAGGTGCAATCTTCGTCGTGCACGCTTGGAGACGCGTTTTCAGTGATACAGGAAACCGAATTGGTTTCTTTAATATGTAATACTTTTATTCAGTCTAGACTCTAGGCTATGCCAATTTAACCAGACACGAAGGCATCGTGTTTAGAAAAGAACGTAATACAGATTTCGTATTAATATTCCTCTTTGCAACATAGGAGGCAATAACTTGGAGAAGATGCCACATAAACTTCTACACGTGTGGTTCGCTAGTAATTTTAATTACGTATGAGCTTCCTTCCTTCGCTTTACCCTCCGTAATCTGAACAAATTGCTGCGATACGCGGGTAAAAAACGATATACGCCAGTGGCAGTGAAGCGCGTGCACGCCGCAAGGATGCACTCGTCTACACGCTGAGTGGAATACCATACTCGACTCTGCTCCTCTGAAAGAGCTCAAACTTAAAGCCGTTCCCAAAGTAGAACTCGTTGTCGCTTTACTGCCTTCTGTAGAGCCCTCACGCACGTGAAATGGCCCCAGTCTTTATTTAATAAAGCTATTTTGCTCGGCAAAGATCCGCGCGACGTCTGACCAGTAGCGGTAGATACGTCAAAGCAAATGTCACTTAATTTTTAATCGTGCAATTACATTTAAACTGTGGAAGTACAGTTTCAAACGGTTAGATCGAGAATACAAATGTCGTTCTGTTTTATGAACAAAGCTGTGTGTGCGTGGTGCAGCGAGCAGTTTATAATTAGGAACGTTTAAAACACTGAAACGAAAGACTACCCCTATTACGGGCACTGCATATACAGAGGAACGCGTTTACCGGTACAAGAATGAAGCTAACAAATAATTAGCACGAATCAACGCAGCCTCCTCTCGTTAAAAACACTCCAAACGGTAGCAACCGTTTAAAAGTAACAGCAGTCCCATTGCATGCGTGTTCGAGCGCATCCTAAGAAAGTACGAAAGTTCCGCGGAATGGTGCAGATGTTGCGACGATAGAAATAAAGGCAGTCCTTTCGTGAAATGCGTACTGTTACATCTCTACCCTGTACCCGATCGTTATTGGAAACTCGAAACATTTGTTCCAATATTTATTTCATTGTAAATGAGATACTTTTTCATTATAACGAAGCATCATTACGTGGAATAACTCTAGAAACGAGTATTCTTGATCAAGAAGAAGAAGGAACTATTCTGCAATTAAAATACTTATATAATTAATGATGTGCTCGATGCGACCTAAATGAAGAAAAACGTGAAAACGTGATTCCACTATCATTAATCCACTAAATAATAAAGTGATTAATTATGTACTTTAAATGCTCGAAAGAAAATGGGTCGAATTTTGTTCCTATTCCACTAAGTAGTTTAGATGATTTATATGGAAGCGTTGGTTCCCTGTTAGCTCTTCCACATCGCAGACCGACGAAAGTTCCGCCAGGAGCAATAAGGGTGATACGACGGTAGGGGGTAAGAAACTTTTTCGAGAGCTAAGTGAGATGTTTGGAGACGTATTTGGTAAACGCGTGCGTACATCATAGCAGCTAAGTGGCACCCACGAGTGTGAACGTTTGTACGTGTGAAGGGGATAGGAGTTCTTAAGGGTGGTTAGAGTATAACGAGAGTCACTTTTAGAGGGTCAGCGAGTTCAGAGTTTTTAAAAGAGTTCAGCGTATTTGGAGCAAGGATTGGTAGAGTTACGTCGTTGCATTTGTACATGTTCCACGTATAAACATTTAAAATAATCATCCAATAAAGCCTCTACTGTTTTCGATAATTATCAACTATCAATGTGTTTTTGAAAAATATTATACCGTTTTCAATTCAAGATCGAAGTGAGAATATCTATTCGATGCATACACTGCATTCCATGCATAAGAATTTCACTGCACAATTCTTTGTATTCCTCCCAAACGTGTGACACATTTTTCACAAATACCTTTTCATATCCGTTACAATAGTAGTCCTTTCCATTTAAAAGGAACCATACTTGAATCTATTACTTCTTACGTTTGCAAAACACATTTAGATATTGCCTATAAAGAACCACAAGGGACAAGAAATAAAACAAAGAGCCCTACTATTAAAATTTCCCTTCTGCCAAATATCAACATCCTTGCCTCTCAATTTCTCATATCAGACACACCCTCCGTCCACTGAATACAACGTCAAACGATACTCGCAGAATACTACAAATGCTTATGAGCAGTGGTACAAGATTCACGCAAACGTAGCGCCACTTGAACATCTCAACGCTACAAATCCCTAAATACCATCAAACGCCTTCACAGAGGCGTGAAAAGATGGCCTCCTATAAAGATGTAGACGCATGGAAGTGCACTCACCTGTTTCCGCAGCGGGGTGGCACACTCGTCCTTGGTCCTCTCGAACCGCTCGAACTTGAAGCTGTTGCTCCTATAAAGCTCGTTGTCGCTTTGCTGCCTCCTGCAGAGCCGCCTCGTGAGGGCCCGAGGCCTGCAGGGCGCGCACTCCGTGGCCAGGCCCCAGTGCAGGTGCAGCATCGCGAGTTCCGCGGTGCATCTGGCCATCGCGCAACCAGCTCGCCTCACACGACACTTGACGCGCTTTATCCGTCCCTCGTGCTGAGGCTTGTGGCTGCACGGCTGGGAGCTGCTACCGCTGCAGTCGCAGGTGCGACGAGACCTGCGTTGCTTGACGGTGTGCGAGCACGGTTTCGCCTCCTCGCCGCACTCGCAGTCGCACGTCCCCTCGCCACCCACTGTGTGGGTGCAGTCCACCCTCTCGGTGCAGTCGCACGATTGCTGTTGTTGGTTCGGCTGACTTGACGGTGGGAAAGTGGGTGAGGAAGACTGCATCTGCACTCGACGACGCGTACCACTGCTGGGGGCCGTGTGGCGACAAGGTCGTTCTAGACACTCGCATCTGCAGGCATCGATTTGGGAGAAATGTTATGATATCAGAGGAACGAGGGTTTTAGAAACGTGCGAGTACTTATTTTGAGTGGGGGCAGGGGGGAGGAAGAGTTCGATTTCGGCGAACCGTTGAGGTTCGTTGGTATTTCAAAATGCAGACATGTGAATGTAAGAAATTATTAACGTCTAATAATCATCGCGTGTTTAATATTAAAATAGTTTACTGGTGGTATATTTGCAACAATATTTCAGATATATATAACGTTCGACGTGCCGACCGCGTGCCTGACCATATACTGGGCGTTTCTACTTGCCTCTCTTGTTTGATGAAGAAAGTTCACAAATTGACGAGAAAAGTTGACGAAGTATATCAGGAAAGAATTTTTTCTCGTTCTCTACCCACTGTTCTTTAATTATTTTAGTTGTCAAATCATAGTTATACACCATCTGTTTATCATCATAACTACTTAGGTTTGATTAAATGTGGATCATCAGCATCGTGATCCCTAGAATGCGAAATTGATGTTATCTGTTTAAGACGTCCACGATGAAGCTACACACACAGATACAGTAATATGGTCGAGTTCCTTTAGGATCAACGGGGTCTAATTTGTCTTATCCAACTTTAGCCGAATCCTACTGAGCTCTGACCACTCCGCCAGTGTTGAGATCATATTGTATCCCGATCTATTATATCCCGCTGAATCTCGTTGGATCCCAATGCTTTCTGTCGAGGCCAGGAGTTCTCAAGTTGCTCCCATCTTGGTCTGGATAAATCCTACCAAATACTATCGAGCCACCCCGTGATCAGAAATGTGTCGTATTCATCAGATTCTATTCACGTCTATTGTTGGCTAGCTAGATTTGGCCGAGTCATATGGCTCTGTCGTGTTGTATAATAATATATCTTAATTTTATTACAGAAAAATGGAGATAAAATATCTAAAAAGCCCAGAATAAACCGTAATATACACTTCTAACGAAATCATTACAAGGAAATATGAACCTCATTTAATTGTTAATTAAAAGTAATTGAATTAAAAATCATAATAGGTTCGTACCACGTACCTTCATCACGACATACACTCAATTTCCACGGAAAATATTAAATTTTACAACACTGTATCAGATTCCACTGTAATGACGGCCATAATTTTCCAAAACACTTTATTAGCATACCGAAATATCAGGGAAGGTAAAAGCATCGGTTCTATGAAAGATTGCTATGCACATCAAATTATTTCTCTGCTCTGCCACGTGATTTAATAGCGGACCTTTAAATAAGGATGGAATTTGAACTATAAGAGAAAAATGTAGACTGCAATAAGTCATATTCTCATTCTCACGACGCGCATTCAATCATCCATAACGTTGAAAACATTATCGATAAAGTGCCACGTAAAACGAGGGAAAAAACCTGGCTTCTAGCTAGAAATTTCTCGTTACATCCAGCGGACAACGTAATAAACCTTCAAACGCGAAACAATAAAACGTAATATGTATTTACTGTCGCCTGACTATAAGCAAAATTGTTCTCCACGATATAAAAAGTTCAGATAATTATAAAATTATGCATGAAAGGATAAAACAGTGGCGGAGCACAATTTTCCTTTGGTGCATTCAGACTTTCTAAATGGCACGCTGTAAATTGGTGTCGAGTATCTGCTGCTAGAAATTACTTTTCCAACGAACACAAGTTAAATTAATACTTGCTACCAGAAAAGTCATTAAGAGATCCCGCAGCTCCGAAGAACTGTGGCGCAGTACGGGCAAAAATTAATTTTAGAAACTTCTGACGTAGACCTCTGCGATGCTTAATCCTAAAATCGAACGGGATATGTCACACGAACGTGCTCCAGTTAAGCAAAAAATACCCATTTCCCGATAGATGTTCTTCTACAAGAAACTGAACATGCGAGACGAAGTTGATTGGTTTTATACGTACAAAACAAATTACATTCCGGTACTTAAACATACACAACCCATTAAATATCACAATACAGTCAATATTTATGCGGAAGTATTTAGCGAAACTTCGAAATGGAGTATCCTGGTGCAGGAAATTTATATGTACGAACGTAAATTGCAGAGAGAATTTTTCTCTATATTTATTAAACGATACATCTAAATAATATTGCTGCTCGAACTTGTTACGAATAATGTATATCGCATTTTCAAGTGTCATTGTAAATATTGAATTTCAATTTATATCAGGTCAGCACACACTGTTAGCTATTGTTGACCAAGCATGTCTATTATACTGTTTCAAAATTCGAATCTATGGAAAGCGATTTAGTACACGAAAGTCTGTCAATCTTCATTACTACATCTTAATAAAGAATGGTTTGCCATTTGAATCGTTGACGTGCAAAATCTATCAAGGACTGAAATAAATTCCGAAGATGAATAAGAGGAATGCAATTAAGAGCTAAATTAATAGAGACGTTAAATAATTCGTAATAGTTACATGTATATCGATAAAGATATAAACTTATAAATATAATAAAGAAAACGATAAAGAAAACTTGGAAATATAACTTTGTTATAAGAATTCACGTCACCCTTTAATACCAATTCAATCTAAAATTTAAAAAGACAAAAGCTCTTGATAACTCATCACTAAATACTACTAATTTTCAGACAGTATACAATGGCGTGCAAAAATATTCGGCCACCCTTTACAACAGTATAGGTAACTTCTTTAAAATTCGTCCAACCGATTTCAGTTTTTTTTGGAGAAGCAAGAATAGAAAATTGTAATTGGTCGGAATAGCGAAAACAATAGTAAATGTCATTGTCCCAGATTTCGGCCGAAAACTGCCAAAATGTGTGATTCTCACCAACTTTAACTGTTTCTATTGATATTTGATTTTGATGAAAAATTCGGCACATATACAACTTACTTATGCACAGACAAAAAAGTTGAAAAAAGCAACATTTACTATTTTTTTCGTCATTCCGGCCAATTGCAATTTTTTTCAAAACGACGAAACACGTCACTTAGCAAACTAATCCTCCTGGCTTCTAAAAAAAACTCAAGCCGTTTGTACCAATTTTAAACGAGTTATTCTGTTTTAAAGGGTACCCGAATACTTTTTCACGCCACTGTACCCTTATATGACCAGTAATGAGACCATTTACCTGGTCTCATACATTCACCTAAATAATTCAACACTTCGCCCTCAAATCCCTTATTATGGCTAACTACGCAAGCTACACCTCCCACCTTAATGGATTTCAAACGAAAATTTACGCGCCCATATTCAAACGCAGCGTCGTCTGACCTGCCTCTGACGATTCCACTTCGCTACTTGCGCGCCCCACGCATTTCCCGAATAAGCTACCTGTAGAATACGAGCGAACCTCGATTCCATTCCCCTGTCCATCAGCGAGCCTGTTCCTCAGTCAATAAACCCGCTACTTATCCGCGACAATGAAATCACGCGAAAGTGTTTCGACCGCTCGAACCCTCCCTCGCGCGGCATGCAACAAATCCCCCTCCTGCGTCTTCCCGTCGTCAAGTACACACGCGTTGCCGCGTATGGACGAGGATGACAGGTGACAAAGCTGTGCTCATGACCTCGCAAGCACGATCAGCGCATCGTTACGTTGACCTTCGTTCCTGCCGCCCCTTCGAAGCGAAATGGTTCGCAGCGTGTGCGTGCGTTAGGCTCTCCCGCGGAGCAGCGACGAAAAGAGCAGCGCGCGAGCGGGCGGAGACGTCGGGACGGGGATGGAAACGGAGCGAGCAGCGAGCGAGTCCGTCCACTTACCTTCGAACTCTTCTGACAGCAGACGAGCGCGATACGTGGGGGCAGGGCTGCGATTCGAGCGGGCAGTCGCAGTTGCCAACCGCGGGCCGAGCGCGACGAACCCTAATCAGCACCGGATGCACGGGGCACGGCTGCACCTGACAACCGCACACGATCGTTTGCGGACCACCGCGGGACTTGCGGCCGCCGCCGCCGCGTTTCGCGCGTTGATCCACGTGCAGCTGACACGGCTGCACAGGGCAGCCACATCGAGCTGTGCCACCACGACGCCCGGCACTTTGTACGCGTCTCCACACCCGCTCCATTCAACGACCGGCGTGCGACTAGCGGATGTACGCCCCACACCACTCGACGCTCTCGACTCCCCTCGGCAATCCTCGGCCAACTTCGGCTCACACCGTCACCCCCCAGTTTCCTCGGGACACCGACACGGTCGGACGGGTTCGCGGGGTATTCTCGAAATACCCCAACTGTATAACCACTTCCGCCGCGAGTTTGTGTTGTGCATACCTTCAACCCCTTTCACGGAACGTGGAACACGTGGGGGGATGCTGCGCGTGGTATGTACGGCTTTCTTTTTCGCCAATTATGTATTACAGTAGCCTCGCGTTGAAGTTGCATCTGACTGGTCGTAACTGATTTCTCGTGCATCCACGTGTGGCAATCGGCTTTCGGCGATCAGCATCTCGATTCCTTTCGTAAAAGTGCTTCGTCTTCTCTTTTTATGCATTGGAAGTAGCTTTACGTGTTCCGTATATCCTCGGGGTTAGCGGAAGTGTCGTTGACACATGGATAGCGTCGTTGCAAGACCGTAGGTTATAGAGGAGGGAAATTATAGGCGAGTTTGAATTGTTTCGTACGCCTTCGGCTAACTTCGGTACACTTCGGCTTTGTGTCTATTTTCTTACGCGATGGTTATGTATCAAATTGAATCTTTCGCGAAATTATTACGTCTCTTTTCCGAACGTGTAAACGTCACTCTGTATACAGAAGGTATTTTTGATAAATAACGGTCCACCAACTTTATTCACTGCGCAATTTTTATAATAGCATGTATGAAATTGAGGTTTATGTTGAGTATTTGAAGCGTCAACTGTGCAGGCTTACTTTCAAAATATTTCGACTGAACTTATATCCGAATGCAGTAATGCCAACCTTTGCAAAATTAATGTTACTTCGAAACTTACATATGGCATTGCTTTATCGAGCACTTGTAATTAATAATATAAAGGCACAGGGTATTAAATGAGAACAGAATTCACGGGTATAGGTAAAATTAAAAATTTATATTTACATCATTTACAAGCTGTACATCCGAGTAAATATAAATTAATCATACATTATCATACATCTTTCTTTCGTTCGCTGTTACAAATACTTCCAAATATTACACAAACTTACTAGCTTGAAATATCAATTGGATCGTGTAGTACTTAGCAAAGAAGCGGCAAATATTTGCTGCAAGATCCGAGGTATATCCTTGAGGTCCATACAAACGAATGCTCGTCCCGAGGGCATCTTCTTGATCAATCTTGAAATTACATGTACACATTCTTACTCCTCTCGTCTTCAGAAACACTACCTTAAAAACATTTACCAAATCATACTTACCTAGTGGCTTGATCGCCCAGAGACCCAATGAATATGGCAAAAGCGTTTACGTCTGAGTTCGACGTGAGAATGTTGGCGAATCGCTCGGGAGGAATACCGTAGCGTTCCAAATTCGCGTCAGACAGTACGACGACGATAGACTCGTCAGAATCTTCTCTTGCAAGGCTGGTGATCGCATGCCGGGTCGCCTGCAGGGTATTATCGCCGGACATGCAATATTGCGAATGCGCGTGCATCGTCTGAAAGAAATCGCTGCCATCAGAACGGCGGGTCTCGCGTTTAATCGAGGCAGTTCCTTAGCCCTCGTTACCTTTATTACTTCCAATCTTCGCTTGTTATCCGTCGGTGGTTGAGTATGGTTGACGAAAGGAATATGACAATCGTCGCCAGAATGACCAACGATATCGTACTGAAACTTTCCCTCGTAACCGCTGAACGCTTCCATTACCATAACGCAGGCCTCCATCTCCCGATCGAGGCGTCCATCGTATCCATTAAACCTGTACATGCTACCTGATACGTCCACCACCAATTTCAAACGCTTCGGTTTCATGGGTGGCGTACCGAGCTCCGGTTCTTTCTCTGTTCTCCTTCGGTAAATAGTTCTCTCCCCTGTTAAACCTTCGATTAGTTTCGTGTCGTCCAACTCGCCGGATGTTTGATGTCTGCACCACTGGCGCTCGTTACTTTTAGCCTGTAGACTGCCTGGTAAAGTAATGGAAACGTTTGCATATTTATTGGCAATTCTGTAGAGATATAGTTTTGTGCGTTACTCGGAGGAATTAGAGCGGAATTACAGGAAATTAATAACTTAAAATAAGAATATTTCAGCATTGGGTAGTCCACCTTGTAACAGTATAAAAATATAGAGTAGAAGATGATCGAGCATTCACCTATTATGGTCCTCAACGCTTGAACCTGCTTCTGAACAGCGTTACTGAACTGAGAATACACTTTATTATCATACTCGCTCATCCTAATATCCTTTAAACGTTGCTGAAACGCTTTGAGACCCATTTCCCTCGCCGCCTTCTTTATGTGTTCCGGTACAGCATTCTTTTCCTCGTCGCTGAGTTGGTGCACCGTATGGCCAGCGTCCAAACGATACGGTCCACCCTTTCCACCGAGACCTGCCGTATCCCTTCCTGAAATTTCCATTACACAGTTCACCAGTTGAAGGAAGTCTGTAATTTAAGCACTATGCGTCGTACCTCCGGTTCCTCCTGCCCATGTGTTGCCTCCAACATGCGGCTCGTTCTTCTCATCGATCTTTCCATGTTTCGGATCGCTGACGTCCAAGCCAGAGTACCTCTCCTTCGTGATCTGTAGTCTATCGTTGTCACTTCCCACCATCCTTCGCCAATCACCCAAAGACCTCTCGATGTTCACCACAGATGTCTCCCAGAGGCGAACACACCCGCCCGCGTCTACGGTCACCAGATCTTCATTCGATTTTGGAGAAGCATATAGGGGATAATTGTTTGAGTATAACCATTGAACCACGGGTGATACATTGACTGGTCTAAAAAGTCCCCCCAGAAACGTAAACAGAGACTCCTTAGAAAGCATCGGTGTTAGAGAGCTTGGAAAGTATTAAAGTCTACTCGTATCTACGTGCTGATGCTTCAGATGTATCTACTCACTCTGGTACGGGTATATAACGCAACTTGTGGCTGACAGTGTCAACAATTTCTAAATAACCAGTCACTCCCGGTTGTCTTCCAATCGTGGGAAGAATACCATCGGGCAATTCTTCAGGTACAACTGTTCTGATAATTTGCCCACTTTCCGTCGTAATGGGAGACGTGAAGCTTCTGCTTGGCTGTCGCCTTGGCCAATAGTGAACTTCGTTGAAGCTATCTAAATCAGGAAATCCGACGGCGATACTGGCATAGGTGTTATCGGTGACCAACAGTCTGTTTGGGGAATCTATATTTTGTCCCAACGCCGCGCTAAGCACGCTACTGGGCAAGTCATTGTTACTGCAGCTCAGAAACGAGCCGACTTTTAAATGGTTCCCATTAGGTTCATCCACTTCTCGTAAAACGTTCGGACACGGCGACGAGTCGGAAGATTTCGTGAGAATATACTTGTTCCTTGATCTACCTTGGATCAACCACTTATTTTCGGACGGGATCAAGACCGATTCAACGTCGAACGGTAAATTAATCATGTAGGCACACATAGAACCCAGATCGATCACTTCTATTTTATTGGAATTGAATGTGTGGAAAACGATTTGATTATGGGACAAGATTAAATCGCCCTTCATCTTCCATTGAAGAACCTTAGGTCTAAATGCGTTTGATATTTTGTCCGAAGCTATGTCGAGAAAGGACGACAACTGTATTTGCCGAGCAGACTTGTTATTTAAATTGACCAGTAGCAGAATGTTACTCTGAAAATACATATTCTCGCATAACAATCACGACTGGGGAAGAAACATTAATTACATATGAGAACTACTTACAGTTTCTTCATGCACTAAAACATTTCCATCCTTATCAGTCGCCATCGTGTATAAGGGTTTGTTGCCCATCTCAGGGCTTATTAATCCGTGTATCACAGTTTCTTGAATTTTATCCGATTCCTGGCTCATGCTATAGATCTTCAAGGGATTCGTCGTAAGAATATGAATTTTATCATCCATGCCATCGCCTCTGGCGCCTTTAAGGACCGACAAAGCAGCAACCACGCCGGTTTCGTTAATTGGTATAGTCCAGTAGCTTTGTAATTCAGTGAATAAAGCTGATCTAGCTTCGACACGGTCTAGAGGCAGAAGATTTTGCTTCAAGCTTATAGGCGACTTTAACTTAACGTATCTTTCTTGAACAGGCAACACTTGTTGCTTATTCGAAACATTCCATGTAACGGAAATCTTTTTGCCCGGTAAAGATATTCTGCAATGGAAATGGAAAAGAAGTGACGCTTAAAAAAGAAGAACACGCATAAAAAATTAGCTGTAAATTTTATTTATACGAAACGAAAGTTGCTTTAACAGAGGCTCTTTACATTAAATCGCTTACTCTTTCGCCAACGCGATATCCGCGGGACTGGTTCCAATAGGAATCCCGTGCTTGTGCAGAAGGGAGACTAAAGTGTCGAAGACCTCTTGACTGTATCGATCGAAATCGAACACGTTCCGCACTACGGTAGCTAACGATTCCTGAGGGAATTTCTGGGGACACAGGGAGGTACGTTTATGAAGATATAAAACACAAGATCGCAAAGGAAA
Organism: Andrena minutula; assembly: GCA_929113495.1. Lineage (NCBI taxonomy): Eukaryota > Metazoa > Arthropoda > Insecta > Hymenoptera > Andrenidae > Andrena > Andrena minutula. Next base: position 4,759,838 of record OV815993.1, read on the forward strand.
TCTACAACTCACCTCTAAATGCTTCACGATGTTAACGACCTCCCGAGTGGAATACGGGTACGAGACCAAGCCTTGATCAGCCATGCTCCTCAGCTCTCCGAAAGCTTTCACCAGCTTGAATATCACTTTCTCGTCCACGTTCGGACCATACTGTTTCAGCAATTGAATCTCGTTCTCGACACTCGGATTGTCGACGGCGTGCGTGCTGAACAGATCGCCCAAAGCCCCAAAGAAGTCGTTTCCCAAGAAAGGGAAGCCTGGCCTGTTAGCCAGCACCATCATTCTAAAATCTGGGTGAAGCGGTATCGCGTTTGGGTTCTGCGCGGCAGAGCTTGTGAAAGGACCGATGCGTCTGCCATCAGACAGTATCATCTCTCCAGATTCGATTAAAGTCTGGAAAGAAGGTTGGTCGAATCACGTTTATCGTCCGATGTAATTAGAACTACGTAGCTCTGAATACCTTTAAAATGCAAGTGACATGAGTGGGCGCTTTGTCTGCTTCGTCGACGACAAGCACGTGGCCCAATTTAACAGCTTGCACCAGCGGCGAGTCTTCGTACACCACTTTCCCATCCCTCACCATCGGCTGAAGGGTCAAAGTTTGAACAGTGGTATCTCTGTGAAGCTGTATATACTCGCGTGGCTTGTTCAAAAGTTGCAGCAACCTGTCGACAATTTTGTTCTTGCCTACTCCCTGATTCCCGACCAGCAGGAGATGCTGCCCCAGAGTAAAGTCCTGCAATAGACGCTCCAAGAGGGCGACATGCTGGGGCACGTCGTAAAACAAGATATCGGGCACCTTCGTGGGAGCTGTCGTGCGGTATCGATCGACGACCGTGCTTCCGATTCGCACACTATCCCCCGTGACTTCGCACTTGATGTCCTTGTTCGGGGCGGTGCTGGTGGGAACAATGCCCATTCGTTTGCAACAATCCTCGAGTGCCTGTTTCGCCAGGGCTGGTAAGAAACGGGCCAGGCATGCACGTTGCACCGCGACGTAGGCGTCGTCCGTTTCATATTTGTGCATCCTCTCTGCTATCCTCAGAAGCTGCCTCGTGCTCAAAGACCCGGCCAGAGACTGTAAAGTCGGATCGTTGGAGGATCGCAGTACGTGCGCCAGTTCTAAAATCCTCGACAACGCCTCCGAAGGCTCCCCGTACTAAAACACAGCGTAACAGGCGCTTAGAATGCAAACGAAACGGCCCTTTGAAGGTTCGAAAGGAAAGTTCGACGATAAGGGCAGACACCTTTGATCGGATGATATGGAGCTCCTCCGATTTCGCCAGCGGCCTCATCTCGTGGAACAGGAATAAGCTGAGCAGCTCCGAATTTAACCACTGCCCCGAGGGATTATTAATTATCGGCGACTCTGCTAAAGCTATGATCCTGAACGACGGATGGATACGTAGCACACCCGAGCTCGTCATATCCTCGTCCGATTTATCGTGTTGCTTCTTTATCTCGTCGTAACGATCAGCCCTGATCAGCCTCTTGCCATCGTGCAACTGTAACTCCCGATCGTGGACCAATCTATAAAGGAATAGTAGGTGCGGTTTGAATTTAATTCTAAGATTTCGTTGGATTTTCAGCGGGCAATGTACCGATGCAATATAGCCAAGGTACTGTGGTGGATCCTATTAATTCCGTCCAATACAGCCAATTTCCCATTCAAAGCCGCATCGACTAGCGGTGAATCCCTCCAAACGGTATCGCCGTTGGACAACGTGGTTCGCTGCTGTATCAAATCTCTGGAAGTCATGTCCTATGGGAACATTTCAACTGTTCTAAACGTATTACGGCAAACAGAGACTGTGCAAATTAGTCTTCTTCGCAAAACCAGCAGGAAAGCAAATTAAAGGTAACACTTGCCTGATAAAGCATCACGGGTTCTATCTGGTATCCCGTTAAATCAGCTAACGTCTGTACAGTTGTTGATTTCCCACAACCCTTTGGACCAATTAAACACAGGTCCGAGACCAAGTGCGTCTCCAGCATGCTCGTCAATAAATTATTCTGATAATTCGTTTCTATGTACGTATTTGGTTTTGCACTTTCATTTATTTGTTTGGTACCGCAAGGAACCTAACAATAAAACACACAAAATAGGATAATCGGCATTTCTTCAACCCTTTCATCTTCAGATATTCCCACTTACGTCCAACGTCGTCTTAACACCATTATGCTCTATCGTGACGTTCAACGAATCATTTCTTCTCTCGTTCACTTTTACCCGTCGCGTGACTTTTTCGTCATTCGTTGCCGTATCGAGAATATTGAAAGTTTTAAGCACACCCTCAACCGCGGTCCGGCCCTCTTTCCCCAAGAACAGTTTATACGGATAGAATCTGTAAAATATATCGAATACCGGCAGGTGTGGGCATTTATCCTGCGGTAAGGCTGAAATTAACAGAAAATTCGACAGACAGGTCGATGCTCGAGATAACCGGATATTTACCATTATAATAGCAGCTGAGGACAGATTATCCAAGGGGAAATCCGGAAGACCTAAGGATATAGCCTCTTGCGTAACCAAAGCGTGCGCGCATGATAATAGCTGCGATAATTTGCCGCTGTCGACGTTCGGGGCTAACTTCCTCGAAGTTTGCAACTGATCCTATAATCGTAACAATTTCCGAAAAATACATTTTTCCGTCGAAATTTCGATGTAACAAGCTTCTAATATGAGCGACATGGAACGTTTCTTTAACCCTTTAGTGCCCGCAATTAGATTTACTTTTATCGGTAAAAATGGTCTGAATTTATATATTTTTATAAACAAAAAATGTTTTTTTATTTTTTTTCAGTAGTTAAAATGCATAAAATGAATACAAGGTTTAGGTAGGTCCAGCTTTCTTCAGTGAATAAAACTACGCTAAAAATGTGCTACTTAAACTATTGCAAACAGCGAATTTATGGCATTGTTAGTGCTTTGACGTCAAACACGTCGAATACACGATTTCGAGCAGGTCCTTTAAGTTTCGAGTTAATAACTCACACTGGTCGCTTTCCTTCAACGAGCAAAGTTATGATTGCATTACCCCCGTAAGGTATCCGCATTGTTTCCGTTTGCCCGAAAACCGCATAATCGTGAACAACAGAATACGGAATGTTACACCCACGATCTGTTTCAAACAGTCCGCACCGAGTGATTAGCGCCAAGAGAGCTTTCCAACGTGCGCCAACCACCCGAGAATAACTACTACTCGGCACGGAATCCTCGAGATAGCTTAGAGATTTCCATCGAAAAGTTTCAATTGAGCTACATTCTCGGACCTATCAACGCGGTAATCGCGGTTCCAGTGAAAATACGATTCCCTTAACGATCTCCGAAACACTTCCGCAAAAATAGAGGAGTTCCAGTGGAATCAATTCGATTCGATTCGATTCGACCACATTCTATGCCCGCCACCCCACTATACGTCCTTCGCGAATGAAAAGAACTTGTGGCTGTAGACGAATGTAATTTTAATGCTCCTGCTATTTAGCGGGACGTAGACACGTACTTACATAGTACTAGTGTCCACGGGAAGAGTTTCTTTTAAAGCACAGAGCCTACAGAAATGTTTTGAAAATCTTCCAAAATCCTACGGAATTCTCTGAATTCAAATCGAAATCTCGTGTGGAAGTGCCCCTAATTTGCACCTAGTTTGAAAAGTTTGAATAAATCGGAAAAAAGATAAAATAAAATATTAAAATTTCCTTGTGAATTATAGCGCAGATTGAAATGAATAGTCGTACAAAGTTATAAAACTATAAAACTTGACTGCAAAACTCTGCAAGACACCAATTTCATTTCGCGTTTAATGTCACCCCTAATTAGTTTCTCAAAGCAGATATAATTTAAGCAGACTACTGCAATGTTGATTGACTGCAAAGTTTCTTGTAGAAATCGCGCATCAAGATAAGGATCAACACTATGTTCCCTATGCACAGCGATAAATATCGCCAAGCGACAAACTTTTACGAACTTTTTAAAACACGTCGCCGAACAATTGCGACATTAAGGCTTCGTTTAATAGTGGAAGCACGCGATTCACGAATTCCGATAAATTATCGAAGTTCAATGTACCTGAGATCACGAAGCGAACTGTATCGTGCGAAAAAAGTTGCTAAATTACATTGAAACTTCTTGATATTTAATATTTAACACTCCCACTATTCGATCTCTTATATAATATAAATTGCATATGTAATTCTTATTTACGTGTACAATCTTTTTTACACGTCTGCAATATGACTTTTATTCCAAAATTGTGTAGAGCCTGCCAATGGCAGCGCGTGACACGAAATTCCACGAAATAATGTTGGAGCTTTCGTTCCGTCACGGGAAACCGTTCTAAAGCAGTTTAAAGCTTAAATGCCTTTAAACTGCTAATTATATTTGACTTTTGTAAGTGACCATTCCTGGGGTTTATTTCGTTCCTTCAATTTAAAAATACCCTCGACACTGAACGCGTAAAACTGTTCGTCGCGACGTCTCGCGCCGGCACCGTTCGCCGTTATTTCTTTCACGCGGCGAATAATGGGTATCGAATTGGCTCTCGATAAAATGGGATTTATTACGTCTTGAGTGTGAGTGGAAAAATAGCGTGCGCAAATGAAGCCAGTCCATACACATACTACCGAAGTGTTAGCGTGAAAATAGAGATACGTGCTGCCAAAGTAAATTGAAGCAGCTCCGTGTGAGCGCAAAATAAAATACTTCAGCCTAACAAAACCAATGGAAATGCACGATTGAAATATGTAAAAAAATCTTATAACTTGAGAATTCAATTCTCCCTGTTGGATGAGTAATTACCTTTATATAACGTTAACGTTAGGAGCATGTATATTAATTTTTCTATGACTAGAAACGCGCTCAATCGAGGATCCAAATATTCGACTAAAATCCGAATCCTATAGACATCTTGTTGCAGAAAATAATTTTCATCAGCATCTCGCATTACTAATACTTAATTACAGAACAACTACGATGTTACATGCAACCAATACAGTTGAAGACTCTTAGTCGTTAATCAATGATTCTTGCGAAGACGCGTGGTTCTCCTTGGAAATCAGATTCGGCATCACTATGTGCAGCTGAATGCGTCCAGGGGGAGACCATAATGACGATACTTTCTCATGTCTCTTAACTTCGTTCCTCGACACGTGTTCGTCTGATTTTGAAGGAGCCCTTGCGTCACACCCGGGCATTTCATCCTTTTCTCGAAATCCTTCTCTCGTAGTCCTTATCTTAGGCAGACTCCTTTGCGACACCTTGCTTTCATCCCTTCCAAAGCGTTCAGGATAACGATCCTTGTGCAGTTTATAATTAGACGTGATTACTCGATCCTTTTCCACAAAAGGTTCACGCTTGGAACGCGATAGCCTTTTTTTAGCGGGGCTCCACTTCCGTTCCCCTTCGCGCGGCGACGTTTCCGCAAAGTCCTCCTCGAAATCGTAACTTTGCGCTTTCCCAGATAAGTCCAACCACTGAAGAACCCTTTCGAACAATGGATTCCAGAATGTGTCGATTGTCCCCTCTACCTGTTTGCATTCGATTGGATTCCAACCAGAATTAGGCACCGCTTCTAGGGTCCTGTTCCCAGGAACATCGTCCTTGCCAATCGGTTGATCGATAAAGATGTCTGCGACTTGTTCCTCCGTTTCGTCACAATGGTTCCTTTTATCTTCTCTGCTATCATCCGATGAAGAATCTACCTTGGCGGTGTTGGATGCGCTGGTTGACATTCTAGGGCAAGGGGGTGCAGAAAGCTTGCGATACATCCGCGAGGATGTCGTATTCTTTGAGAGATTGCTGCCCGCGACCACGTGCAGGTTCGCGAAGCAACTGTTCAAACGATCCAGCCTTGGCTCAGGCTGTTGATATCCCGTCGAGTAATTTTTATCCTTCGATACTCGGGAACGTCGACACGATTTGGAATTTATCAGAGGGTCGTCGGGTGATAAAATCGCGTGTCGAATACCGTCTACCCATACAGTGCGAACAGATATCGGTCTTTCTGAGGAGGACCATATAGCTGGCATTGCTCGATCCAGTGAAGAGTCTAACTTAACGCATAAATGTGTATTAATGTGTGCGACTGAAAATCTCGATTATTCTTAAGGAATGCAATATGCGCCCAGATACACCCGCTATCAAATTACTTTTGGTGTTAATTTTTTGAACGATCTTCTTTGCCTCTCATGTTTGCGTTAACGCGCGCGCTGGAAGATGTAGCCTGATTATTCGTATTTCCTTTGCAGATTCAGCAACACGGCGCGTCAGGCCTCCCGTTCGACCGAATTCCGACGTATCGACTCTCGACTGAACTAAAGGACAAACAGTCTTCTGCCGGTGCTTGGGACACGCGATCCAAACCACGATGACTGTGACCATAGCGCAGCGACGAGCAGTTTATATAGGAAGGAAACGAGCACCGGAAGGGGTGGCTAGATGGAGGGGTTGGTGCGACCTCCGCACCCCATGTCTAATGGTACGCCGCGACGTTTCCATAAATCAGGTAAAACTTTAGCAAATTACACGCGCCAGTATCTCCGTCGAGCCACCCACGTAATTATGATGCATTGTCACACGAGACTCTGCAAGTCTCCACAGCTAATAGAGTCTGTTCAGCAAATACGATACCACCAAAAAATTATATCACATTCTAGGCATGATAAGTATTTCATAACACATGTAGGTCCGTCGAAAAGTAAATGACTACATAAATTAATCTTGAATAAGGCACACTCTAAATTGCGTAATATATCGTGGGTATCATAATAAACTTGTGTGACTTTAAAATTAAAAACCCATGAACGCTAATCAGCCTATGGGTAAAGTGACCTAGAATTCTGAACTCATTTGCGATAACGTATAACAGTATCCAAGTATAGTTCATAAAGTATTATTTTTAAACATGAAACGAACATATTACTTATAATATAAATAGTGCCGTAAGAACGTATTACTACAAATAGTTAAAATTTTTCAATATATTTTGAATTTATCGTTAAAAGTCCAGAGTTTATTTATTATTACATATACTAATTAAATACTACGTAAATAATTTAGTACAGCTCTAGGAAGAACTAAAATAAATGTAATAAATATTTCAAGCTAACTTTACTAAATTTATTATATAAATACACTTACTTCGAAACTGGGTGGTGGGATATGCCTAGCTTGAAACCTAGATCTGAGTGGAGGATCGAGTGGGTGACCTGGGTAACGTGGTGCTGGCAAACCCAATGCAATAACTCTGAAGTCCTCGCTAACCCTAACAAGCCGCCACGCATCTAATTCTGCTTGACTATGTACCTAAAAGAAATAATAAATAAATTTAAGAAATCTCTAGTCAACCAGTCGACTGGTAATATTAGAATATCAAGTATGTATCTATACCTCGAGTAGCTTATCGTAACGCGCAGCTGGTATGAGAAATCTACCATCTTCTAAATGCATCTCACGATTCTCCAACAGATTATTCAACACTGGAAGCACATTTCGTTCGGCTTTCTCAACACCCTCGATAATGAGAACTCTTCCATTCACCGCAGCCCTCACTGCACTTTGATCGTGATAATAGGCAGTTCCTCTTTTAATTTCTCTTCTTTGTTTTAAATCAGCTTCAGTTGTGTCTCGTGAAAGTGCAATAAATTCTAATTCACGTCCTGTGAGTTCCAGAAAGGCGAGAGCCAATTCTCTCCGCCTTGTTCCTGGTGCACCCATTAAAAAGATGTCTTGAGCGAGAATATCCTTTTGGAGCATCCATTTCAAATGTCTCAGCCCCTCTTGGGTAGATGTTTTTAATACTATTCGAATGACAATCAATCATTATGCTTTTAAAAGCGAAAGGAATTATATGTATCACATTGAAAGAAGCTTATCTGACTTACAATACTTTCTTGGTACATAATCAGGAGTTTTTGGTGGCTTCATTCGTTTCGAAACATCACCAATGGTAACAACTACATCATCTGTAATGAGAATATGGTAATCGAGAAGCAATAACATCGGAATGTTATAAAATAATTAATTAACTCTCGTCGGACTTACCTGACTTACAGCGTATAAACAACGAAAGGTTAGGGTAAAAGACTTTTGACTTTTCTAAAACCTTAGAAACAGTTGACATTCGACGAAGATTACAAGAAACGAACGACATTGTCTACTTTAATTTTGTTGGCAAAATATAAATTATAGAAACGTAAAACTTTCTATAAAAAGAAGATATATCTAAACGTTAAATACTTTTATGGGATAGTAATTGTAGTAAATGTTGTCATTTGAGTTTCATGGTATTATGTCATTAGTATTATTATTATAAATATTTAAAGCCAATAAGAAATAACCTAAATTTTAGTACAGTGCCAAATTGAGGTTAAATACATTCTTCGAACTACGGCGAAAAGAATTAAGTTAGAGAAATAGAGAAACTTTTAAACGTAAACGAAAGTTATTTTACTGTAATAAAAATAATTAAGAATACTTTTCGCATCTGTATTTGCACTTAGTGACACACATTGTAATTGGCACATATTTATTGTTAATTTGTTTAGAAGATAAAATCTACCTTTACCTTAATTCAATTTTAATGAATAAACAATACTTCAAGTACAATATACCAGCAAATATTAACAGAACTCAAATTATTTTCATAGTACATAGTTTCATCATTTCTAGTACTCTAGACAATTCAAAGGTCACTTGTAGAGCGTTTCCAATGAGTAAAAAATTATCATTCATAGATTATGACAAAATTCTTTTATTATGACACTGAAAATTATTACAATTTTAAACGCTATGTTAACATCAACATACATATCATTGCCTCCAAAAGGTTTTACTGGCAGCTTCATAAACATTATATTCAAAAAAATAAAACAATTTTTCTGCAGCTTATCCCTTCCAGAATTTTTTTAAAATACTAATCAACTTTGTACCTGATAATAAAGATTTGCCAGCAATTAAATTCAAAATAAAGGTACGTTTATATCACATAACGTATTATTAGACTGAAATATTAAACTTTAATTTCTTAATAAATCGCTTTTATAAGAATTACACTATAGCTAATGAGCAGCACATTACTGTTTTGCTTAACTAGGTACATACTCCACGTGCTTGCGACTTACTCTTTCATTTAAATGCAATAATTCTGTATAGTAAATTATAACATTAAGCAGTTTATCCACAGTGTACAATGTAAATAAATTACTTAAGATTATTATCGATACAGTACATCGCAGTGTTTTAAAAGGTACACAAATCTACTTTGATTCCTACATGTTCATTCTATACTATTTAGGCAGAAAATTGGAAATGTGGAGTCACCTTAGAAAAGAGCAATACAATAAACTAGATCTCATGATAAGCAATGGAGTGACACATTTGGTTATCTTTAACTTGCCATTACTTACAATCACTGTATACCATACTTAATTTGTACGTGTGAATGTTTCCGTAAAGTCTTAAAATGAAAATGTTACACGCTTGATACTAGTTTTAAAATGGTCGGAATTATTCGGCTGGTACACAATAATTAAGAAATATCTATAAGAAATACGTAGCGCGATTTAACATATCTTTATCTCTTAAATTTCTCGAGCAAGGAGATAATTTATTGACTTCGAAGCTTTCGTTAATACTGAGTAAACATTTGAATGCAACTATAAATATCTCACAGTCAGCGACAATTCGTCTCTTTCAGCTTGCCTATTTCAAACGTAATCTATTCCACTTTCACAAAATATAAGTACAGGAATACCATTGCGGTTCTGCAATGAATTACATATAGGAACCAAGAAAATGAAATACTTCTTATTAATTGTAGATAACGAAATATCCTTCTTCTATCCGAATTTAAAAATTCCTCTAAAAGAAAACAGAGAAGAAAATTTATATTAATATATGGATGGTTAAAGAAAATAATACACGTACCACTGCGAATAAATAAACGCTAATAAATTTACCTCTACAAAGTCGTCAGTTCTTCTAGCATTGGCAGGATAGTAATCGACAATTAATGGACGTGGCCGTTGACCAATTCCAGACGGTTGTTGCAATCCACATGCTTGCTCTTCATTTGTAATTACGTTCACTAGGGTATTCACAACCTTCTCGTCTAACTGTGACATAGCTTTGTTTGGCGTTTTCATGCGTCTTAAGAATAAAGCATTCCATTTTTGTCTTAAATGTAAAAAGAACCTGGCGGTATCGGGATCGAGTTTGAATACCACCCAATCATCGAGTTTAAAAATCGTTCCGTCATTATGTTCATCAACTTCAGAATCCGACTCACTTTCTGGTATAGCTATAAATCAATAACAATTATATGGAGTATTTAGAATATCGAGATATTGGAACAGCATTGAAATTAGTACTCACATTCAGCTTCGTAAATTATATCCACGGACAATCTTGCTGGCCCGCAGAACAATGCCACTGTTAATGGATTAACTAAAGTAACCATTTTAACGTGGCAAAACCGTCCCGTACGATTCATTTCTTCGTAAAGTAACCAATCGCAGGGTAAAGTTTCTACATTAGCTGCGTGCGTTTGTGCAGATGTCGTTCTCGGCGATTTTGGATAATCTCTTAACGTTGACGATGGATGGAAGAATACCTTCACTTCTTTCCTGCGGTGATGATTAATAAGTACATGTGTAACAAAGAATGGTATCACACAATACAGAGATTTCTTGATAGTAATTAAACAAGATGACGTACTGCGTCCTTAACTGCATGTGCTCTCTGTCTACCCTCATTAAATTTGGATACGATCCAGCGGTCAAAGCTGCTTTCACTACTGCCCAATTTTCAGAATTAGCATTTAAATCTCTGATATCTCCTGGCCACCTTGCCCTAACAAATCCGGACGCACGAAGTTGACCAAGAAGCTGAGTCCGCATTCCGACTACCATCTCCATTACAGCAGCAGAAATGAAATTTTGCTCGCAGAACGCACGTTCTTTACCACTTGCGCGTGCATTCTGCCATCCCTGAAAAGCACGCAACACAGCCATATGATCGGAGTACGTGTTAGTCGCGAATCTTTTACGAGCTACGGTTACGGCTCTTTTCTCTGACGGTTGCATAGGCAAGACAAAAGGGTCTCTGAAATTAAACGTTCGAAATTAGTTTCATTTGGACGATAGCATTGTTAGAATGATAAAATTTCACTCACTTGTACGATAAACTGCACACGATAGTTAAGACGGGATCTAAGCATTTCAGAACGACAGCGTATAGCAACATCTTTCCAAGTCGCGGTTCAATCGGTAAGTCAAGTAGATGACTTCCCAATTCAGTGAGATCTTCCCACGGGTCTAGGGCGTCGATAGTTTTCAGCAACTGAACCGCGTTTCTTGTTACTACATTCGAGGGCGGCTCCAATGCCCTGTCTAAAAACTCGGCAATGGGCGTATTTCCCGCGGCTAAATGTTTTGTGAACAAGCATAATTCTTGCAGCGGCGATCTCAGAATTTCTGGGGTCTGATACGGCTGCATACTGTTGTATCGAATTGAGGAGAATAAGCGATAACAAATGCCATTTCTACACCTTCCTGCTCTACCCTGGCGTTGTTTTGCACAAGCTTGAGAAATCCAATTCGATTTAAGCGTGCATACCCCTGATATAGCGTCAAACGATTTTTCTTTAACTTTCCCCGAGTCGATGACGTAGACAACGTCGTCGATTGTAATACTCGTTTCAGCTATGTTTGTTGAGAGAATAATTTTTCGAGTCCCCTGAGGGCTAGGTTTAAATACTTTCTTTTGATCGGACGTTTGCATGTTCGAATGCAGAAGGTATAAACTGTACCGTAAACCCCGATTCATTTCTTTCTCCTCGCTATTTATTTTTTCTCTCATAGTCACAATATCATCGTATCCTGGCAAGAATATTAAAACAGAGCCGGGAGGCATTTTCAAATGTATATATAAAATTAATTGTAAAAGAAGATCGTAATTAACATTGTCGTCATTAAATGTATGATGATATGCATCCAATTGAAGTTTGTCTTCTTCCGAAAGTGAAGCATCTTTACCATGCGTTAGTGCATCGTCTTGCAATGTACAATCGTAAGTTTTCATATACGCCTCTATCAACTCTGCACATTCCGTCTGATTCATATTTCTTGCCCAATCTAATGCCGTCCATTCATTGGCTGCTCGTAAATTCAAATTTGCGCCCAGATTTAAAAGTTGCTCCGTAGTATTTATACATCCTCTACCTGCAGCCACCATAAGTGGAGTTACAGATGTTGTGGAATGTTGGTAATCTACAGAAACATTTTCGGACAGTATGAAGTACAGGAGCTGTGCAAAATTGTCTTCACCGCCTAGCAACCACGTATCAGAAATACTTTTATCCATTTCTTCTATTAACCATGGCTCTAACTTCACTTTCTCTGGAATAGGCTCGCTTTGCTGCGCTAAAATTGGCGCAGGCAATCGACATCTATCATTCACAGTATGCGAGCCCGATTGCTGGGGCTTATATTGAGTCCAACCTTCTAAAACTTTACGCTGATCTTTCTTATTCGCCAATTCTTTACGCTTCGACACCATTTCTTTGGTCATGTAACCAGTTATTTTTAAAATATCTTCAAGATAATATACATCCACGTCGAACACTCTACTTAAAACATTAATCACTGCACATTTGCTGAAATATTTTACAAAAATGTTCACGTCCAATGTAGCGCTCATAAGCACAAGCTTTAGAGATCGATGCTTCAACAAGGCCTCTTTCAGTGCTATCAGGAGAAAGTCACAAAATCTATCACGTTCGTGAACTTCATCTACAATAACATGCGTCACGGTGCTTAGAGCAGAATCCCCCGCCATAAGGGTTCTCAGCAACACACCATTCGTGCAGTACGTTAAAAGAGTTTTCGGAGCAACTCTACTCTCGAGTCTTATTTGATAGCCATATGTCTGACCAATTTTTTCATCCCTTTCAAACGCTACTCTTTCGGCCACCGAAACAGCCGACAGTCTTCTTGGTTGGGTGCAAATAATTCTGCACGGTTGATACCATTGTTGACAGTGCTCGAGAATAAACTGAGGGACTTGGGTAGTTTTACCGCTGCCCGTTTCACCCCCTATTATAACCACTTGATTAGCGTCTAAAGCATTAAGAATCTCTTCTTTAACACTAAAAATAGGGAGAGATTTACGAAAATTTAATACATCGAAATTGGTCTTCAGTTGTGGTACTTGTGGCACGCTATTATTTAATCGACCCATTGCTTTAGTATTTGTATTCACTGAAACTAAAAATAATAAATTATGCGGGTACATTCAAAATTCAATAAGATCTGTATTCAAGGAATATATATTAACATCTTGTGAACTGTAATCTGCAACTAAAAAATATGTGTATGTATTTCTTTGTTGAATGAAAATCCCCATATTTCTATGCATTAAGTATTAATTAATACGATTTAATTAGGCGATTTATTAATAAGGCCCAGTCCAACAGTTGCACAAAACAATCCACAAGATAGTGATATAAATTTTAATACCATCTGTACTAAGAGGTCTTTCTCGTTCGATTGGTGGTAGTAAATCTTGACATTCTTTATGATTCAATGGAAAATTTTGTAGCAAGTTATAAATACTCTGTCTCGAAGCTTTCTGTAATTTTAGTACGGCGTCAGCTTGAACTATGGTCGATCTCTCTCTCTTATATACTGTTAGAAAACGATTTTTACCTTTGCTATTGGGGAAAAAAGTATGTTACAACGATTAGAATGAAATGAAAGCATATATTTCTTCTCGACTTACCCTCTACTTTTGGATTTCAATCCTAATTCGTGTGCGAGTTCATGAATATAGCTACGCTCTTCCGCGGTATACGAAGATGGAAACTCCAATTCCTTCTGGTCTGTAGTTTCCAAGAACTTCTTTAGAGTTAAATTCACCGCAATTCTAGTGTCCTCTCCGATGAGAGCACGTTTCTTATGGCGATTCCGTCGTGACATTATGAATGATTATTTCTAAAATGCAATATACATATCAATAAAACCCAACTGTTCCAACTTCTTCCAACTACCGAACTACAAAATATAAATTTCAAATTTAACAATGAAAACATTTATCCACATTTCTAATATCTATACAAAGCAGTAAACCATGTGTACTTGAGACCTGCAATGACCTTGATAAATCTGATGCATGCCCTTTGAAAATTCAGAATTCTAAAAGTACGCAAGGCAAAAAACACACTTTATTAAAGAATATATTTTACATAGAATATCGAACGTACAATCATTCGAATAACTTAAATTGTGGAGTGACATAACGATTTGAGAATACAGGCTTTGGTAAACACAAATATTTAAACTCACATGATTCAGATGACCTTCTCAAAATACATGAATCTTTTTACGAACTTATACCGTACGGTAATAAATATCGATGCACTGATAGCGGCAGGTGTTGGGGCATCCGTGAAATTTTCTGCTTCTTAATTTTAATCAAAACGCAACACACCTGAAAAAACGATCCATGATAAACACGGACGAAAAATATTTACGCCGCTTTCAATCGTTAACTCCCCCTACTCTGCTTGAACGAGTATAGTTGCGCTAAATTTCTATCGGTACGAGTCGAGTCCTGTTACACCTGCTGTCGTAAAACGAAATCACGATATTACGAATGCGATGAAACGGTCAAAAATGTTGTGCGAGGTTAGCGACAGAGGGCGCTCTCGTCGTTTTCACGAGAGATCCGCAAAACAGTGAAAGCAGGCACACGGCCAAATGCTGTTCCAGTAAACAATATGGCCGGTTTAGTTCGGTGCGCGGGTTATGTCGTTCGTATCTTCTCTTCTAAGTGTTTATTGTGTTGCAGCCAGAATTAATCGTTATCGGTAAGTGTACATCCCTCGAACAGTAGGAAACATTGTACAGAAAAGTCGAATATGTATGATTTGCGGTAAGGGACTTTGCGCACGGTGATTGACGATTACGAGTTGTGCCTTTCCGTCAATTACCGTCTGACCGCGTTCGATCTTATCTCGGTGAAATCTTGACAGAGATTTTTGGCTCGTGCCTCGCCAATTTCTTTTGCAATCCCACGTATCGTGCAGAATCCAGAGCTTAAGGGAACGTCACGCGTCGATTAGAATATCGTGCGTAGAGATTTCAGTGTTGAATTCGAGCGGCGGTCTCGATCGTGTGCTCCGCCGTGCGTAGGGGACTGTGTTAGGATTTTCTTTCACCTTCGCTTAGGGAATGTGTAATACAAATTGGTCCCGCGTCATTCGTGAGCTTGGCCAAGCTTCCAGTTTTCGATTGGCACTCTTCCTACATCTTCGTACCGTTGAAGATTAAAGTTCGTGGGAGAACGTAACCGAAGCAACAGGTTTTTTGCGGGGAAACTGCCGATGACCTGACCGTTCCAATGCTCGCCAGTGCGGTCATGATCTCGCGCGTAATTGTTGCGTACGCGTCTCGTTGGCTTGTTCACGCGAAACAGGGAAACCAGACACGGGCATTTCGTTGGGAAATTTAATTGTCCCCTGCAAACGGTCGGTCGCTAATGCACGTCGGATACTCAACGAATAATAAGGTAGAGAACATTATGTTTTCCATGATAGCGGCGTGCAGTCATCGGAGTAACGTTTTTATTTGTGCGTGATTAGTTGAATTCGTATAGGTTAATTCAAATCGTTCATAACCTTTCCGACACGTTTGCCCTGCAGTTCCGAAGCGTGACAGTGATCGAAAATATAAATTAACTTCGCTTTTTTCTGATTGCGTGAATTCTGGACGATTTTATTGCAAGAGATTTGAAGAACGCTGAAATATTTCTAAAAATACAGAAATTTAAATATATAACGCCGAGTTGGCGGAGGAAAAAATACCATTGTCGTGCCGCTAGGAGTATTGTGCATAAAGTTTTGAGAAATTTAGCCGGAGGCGAGACAAATTTGAAAATTAATGTATGAAGTGAATTCCACTTATTCAAATCGATCTGGCTGCTCAAGTACCTACATTATAATCGCACGCTAATAGAAGATCAGGATAAGCAAACATATCGAAAGATGTAAATAGAATGATCTCAATGACCCTCTGATGTCAACAACGAAAATGTCCTGTGTATATTTATAATAACATTCGCAATTGGCGTCTAAATTTAAATAATTAAATAATCTGGCAGAAGGTGTAAATAAATTCCTAATGTGGAGTACAAATTTATTCCCACGAGGTTTCGTTTCTGAGAAAATCGATTTCG
Organism: Andrena minutula; assembly: GCA_929113495.1. Lineage (NCBI taxonomy): Eukaryota > Metazoa > Arthropoda > Insecta > Hymenoptera > Andrenidae > Andrena > Andrena minutula. The sequence continues at coordinate 4,776,069 of OV815993.1, forward strand.
AAAACCGGTTGGCTAGGTACACGTGCACTTACCATGTACGAGTTAGCGGAATATACTAATAAATCAGGCAGTATTGCAGATGAAATCGACTCTTTGTCCAAGATAAATCGAGATCGTAGCACAGCATCTCTTTGAACGTGGTTTGTTTTCGAGAAAATTAAATTTGGAAATCCGTCGAGTACACGTACACCGGACTGAGCATCGGCACGATATTCAAAATAATTATCGAACCAATTTCTCCTAGTAAGAGTACCATATGCCCTATCTCTCCCACTTGTACCATCATTTCTCCAAATGTTGATAAAATATAAATTCACGTGCTCTGTCTGCATGTCTGCAGTATCGGGCTACACATCGACTGTCGTGCGTTCGCGAATTACGTAAGTTGTCAAAACATTTCGATTCTCTTGTCAAATATACAGGGTGTTTCAGAATCATAAGTTAAATTACATACGAACAGTTGAGTAATAGGAGATATAAAGAAAAGGAAGTCTTCATAGAGATAGGTCAGTAAAGTAACCGTTCTTAAGATGTTCAATGTTCTTTCAGTGTTCATTAATAGTTCGTTTTCCTCTAATCTTCGTAACGCAACCCAGTCAAGCTCATGCTGTCGTTTACATTATCACAGCCAAAATAAATATTCCTTATGCTTCCTTTTGAATAAGCCTAACACAGCCATTTTATGTTAACGCCAGGCCTGAGGAAAAGATCGCCATCTAACGACCTTCGAGAGTTACACGAATGTCAGATCAAACGAACCGATAAATCGCGAACGAACCAATTGGTTTGCACGCACGTTTAATTGGCCACCTATGCAGTGTTTCGCGACGTGTCCGTTGCGCCCCATTGCAATATCCAATTGCTTCACGTTCCATTCGTGAATGTGGTAGCTCAGCTCGATGATCGCTCCTGATTCGGCGACGATGCTGTTCTGCAACGATCGATTGATAGGAGTCGAGAACAAATATATCTCTACCTTTTTCACTTAAATCAGAAATTTGCCATTTTTGCGCGCAGAGAGTGCAACGTTGCCGCGCTGCCAGCTGTTACGGGAGTAGAATACCCTCATGAGTATTCACGAATTCAATTTTTGATGAATAAATGGAAAAACTACTGCGAAATGTAAAGAACTGTCTCGGTTACCTAAAGCTCCTTTCGCAAGTCACGAGTAACCGCGCATCGCACGTGCCCGTAAACACAGACCACGTAGGTATTTCTTTCTTCGAATGCACTTAATGTTATTTAACATTCTAGCAGCGTCATACGTAAACGTGCGCCCACACAGTCACAGATGAATAATGTAATCCCTTGGAATTGAAATCCACGTTTCAAGAAAATATCAAATTTTAATTCAATTTTTCTATTCACCTGCGATGCAACTTTATAGAAAAAAGATGTTATACAGTGTGAACGGCTGTGAACGTGATCCAGCTCTCCTAGTCGTACGTTCAAAAAATACAATTTAATTGACATTCGAAATTCGAGCATTCTCTACCACTTCGGAAACTCACAAACCTGATCCTTTCTCCGGCCAAGTCCGTGTCGAACAACCTTGTACTCAGGAACGTCACGTGCGTTTTCACTTGCTCGAATGTATGCTGATGTTATGTAAATCTCGCGTTCCTCGTCGCTTCGGAATACTTACAGTTATGTATTACGTGTAGTTTTCCCTGTCAGTGAAAAATTCGGCTACTTTTTACATCGAATCCTATCTTTGTTATCAGCAATGTTGCTGGCGATCCTATTTGATCCTCGTCGTGACCGATAAAGAGACGCGTGAGGAGGTAGCCGTTAATATTTGATTTAGATTGTGGGTCTTAATGGTAGAAACATTCATTTTTAGCCGCCTTAATATAAATCGAACATTCACCTGATTTTGCACCGTGAGAATTTTCCTCGCTTCGAAAATTTTTTATCAACTTACCATTTCGTGTTGGATGATTAGTATCATTGTATGTATCTTTTTTGTGGGTGGGTGAGCCTACTATAATTAATGAAAAATTCATGGGTAATCGTCGCGTGATTGTCGCACGACACATTAATATCATTTATGCATACTCAATTATCAGCGTTTCTTTCATTTATCGCGTAGAAATGGTAAAACATTGTGTTAACGATCGCATGGTAACCTCAGGTCACACACATCGATCCTCCCACGCGGCGGTTGTAAATAATGGACATATTCACGTGACTTATTCACTAGAGTATAGTCGTAAAGCCGCCGCAGTCGATTTACACGGTCTGTCAGCAATTTCTACAGGCGAAATCGGCTGTTTTTTTTCAGTTCGGTTCCGCCCGACGTTGTCCGCACAGCCCTGCTCGTTTGCCATGCGCCCCATTACCAATGACCGCTGCATAAATAGTACCCTCAGATCGTGACAGACAGTCATTTCGACACGATTCTATCGGCAAATGGTGACTTTATGAAAGAACAAAGGTTACATGCACGAATGTTATCGGTCCTGCGGCGCTTTCGCGAGAAATATTCTTTAAAAGTTTCTTATAACTTCCAATCCCCAGTTGACTTTGTATTCTCACCGGATACAGTGTCCGTTCGCGAATCCACGAGCAAGAGGTCAAGCGCGAGGTTGAATGCGAATAGGTACAGCAATTATATAATAATATGCGCTGTAAAATATTTAAATCACTGCCACGTGCGCAGATCTGTGATCGAAATTGTTCGAGTGAAATCGTTTTAGGCTAATTGCGTTAAAATTTCGCGTGCGACCCGTCCAGACGCTAAATAGTACGTAGGTGGACATCACAGTTTTTACACGTGATCAGCGATAACAAAGATTACGCCCTCGCGACATAAGGGGAGCTTAAGTAATTAACTCGTAATCTTGACAATGAATCGAAGTCCACTACACTGACCCCACCCAATGAAACCAGAACTGTGCCTTATTTCCCTATATGCTTATCAAAAACCAGATTAAACATCCGTCTGCGAAGGGCGTGAAATACGAAATCATTCGCAACGGGAACGCAGATAAGCCCTCTGCTTATCTGTATAGTCAAGCTAATTGCGTACGTGATTCACTATTACCACTACATTGGAAGTTGAATTTTTTTCACATATAATATATTATAGAAAAAGCGGGCAATGACCACAATCCCACGTGTGAAAAGTAGACAATCCTAATTGAAATTCTAGCGATAGCATTTAAAGATCCTTCTGCTACATTTAGGTGGGTACATATATGGAAAACTTTTCCCCGTCGTGACACTGTATAATCACAAATTCGTCACATGGGGTGCACTCCACCCTAGCGTCATTTCTGTGTTAACATTTTCGTATTTTAGAATCTTTTAACTTTTGAGTGATAATTATGCATTCGTAATTTAGTATTATTTTTCTAGAAATTTAAATTTTGATATGACGAAATTTGTAGTTGAAAAAAATAGTTGTGGAAAAAGCGATTTTTTGGTTAAAATTCGCCTAATTTTTAAATTTTAATATCGAGGACTAAACATTCATAGAAATATTGGCAAAGAAAAAAAATTGCCCGGAATTCGATATACTCCGTGTGACCACAAAAGATTAAAAAACTTCATCTTTTATGTAAACCGTTTTTCAATATATCGGAATTTCTTATTATCCTTAATAAACCAATGCAATGGATACTCCAGTATATGCAAATCTTTATCAATCGTTGAAGGCCGCTGTCGTGCAATCGTTAAATCATTTTTTCACACGCTTTACATCGGCGATCGTTGTACATATCAGACATGATCCACAGTTGTTGTATATTGGTGTAGTAAATGTATGACGTGGGTTTATTCAGTTTCTTATGATTAGCTGGGCAAGTGGCCTTGACCATCGTCAAAAGGCCAGCCGAGGAAGAGTACGTTATATCCCTCATCGTAGTTCAAGTCGGTAAATTTTTCATTCGGCTACCGGTTCCTAATGGCATCAACCATTGGTCTTCGCTGCTCACCTTGAAATACCTTGTACGTAATCTAATGACCGTATATCATTGTTACTCCGGCTCCCCGATCGCCGTCTTTACATTGTCCGCGAACTCGTTACGCGAGGAGCAATCGTGCAACTTCACGTTTCGAAATCCTCTCGTTCTTCCCAACGAGTCCCATTTCAACTTGAACCTGTAAGAAGTGTTTGCTTCATTGGACGAAGCATTCGATTATTATATGTATCTAGTTTCTTCATTTTAAGTGACCACTTATCTATGCACGACACTGTACATATATCGCACGTTGAACGCCAAATGGGTAATGGCAATTCGCGATGTTTATCGGGAGTGAAATTTTTGTGAAAGAGATGTCTTATTGTTCCATTCAGCTGTGGAGTGAAGTAACAGGGGAAATGATGTAACTACGAGTTGAATTTTTTCGTAAGAATATAAGTATATTCTTGACATACATAGGTATACCTACTTAACATTGAAATAAAGTGCGATGAAAGTACATACATATGAAGAAATTTTTCAAGTAAAAATAAAATAATAATAATAAAAATAAAATAAGTATAATAAAACCGGTTTTTAAATTTAAAATTCACAAATTTATTAAGAGAACTAAAATGTTTTTAAACACGGTTTGTAAAAACCAACAGACCCAACGTTTTTGCTTATTCTACCGTAATAACGATCGCTAAATCGCAGAAGCGGAAGATAATTGAGCTTATTATGTATAATATTATCCCTGGAACTTGTCGGTGACCATTTGCCTTGACCGTGAGAATGTAAGGGCAAACCCAGAATGGCACGTTTCATATTGTTCTAATAGCCGATGCAGTTTTAAAATGGGGGTTCTGAAACCAGGAGCCACCAATCCTAAAACATTAACGTTCCTCGCGTATCGGGATCGGAACTTTACACGTGCGATGAAATGGTTTCGCATAAAGCAAGGTTGAATATAATAACAGGGCATTGAGTTGTATGAACCAAACGAACCGCTTAGAAGGATGTTCGTGATGCAAAACCTAGAAAGTATCTGAAATTTGAATTCGTTTCTGAAACTATTTGAATTATCAATCACCACAAGAGCAAATTCGAAATTTTCATCGCTCTAAGTTCACACGATTAGAGACACATCTGCGCGCCGCAAAGTGGAGTTTCCAGAATAATCAAAACATCTGTCTCTTGTGTCTGGAATGCTATTAATAATTTGTATCCATTCGGAGAATCACAGTTTGAGTATCTCATACCAGTACATCACTTCGAAGTCGATTTAACGAGAAAGAAATTAATGTCGACAGCTTGTATCGCTGATGTTTATTGATGGCTTTATCGTTAGATGTGTCTTTCAAAGACAATATGCGATAGCGGATATTTTCGTCAGTTAATCTGCCGCTATCAGGAACCGACATGTTAGAAAGAGTTCGAGGTAGAACGATATCGTTCATCTGTTAGTTTCTTCCCAAGGTTGGATGCTCTTGATTCGATACAATTGCCCATTTTATTAGACGCGCTACTTGTGATTGGTAGCTAAATGAAATGTTACAGTCATCAGCATATAAATCTGGAAGACAAGGGGCAAGAATTGATTCGCAGGCGCGATCTGACACTCTTAATTCTTGATTCTTGTCAGCTGCATGTCGCGAAATCGTTAGTCATCCGACCTTCTTGTTACCCTTTGAAACGTGGCAACGAGCAGGCTACGTTTTTGTATGGGAAATAAAAAGCGTAAAGGTTACCAATATTAGACATATAGATCTACTTGCCTATTTATCAAAAGTATAAAAGATAGTTACCAAATGAATGATGTGAAAATTTAATTTCAAATTCTATGTTCCTACATATACTTTTCACACTTCCTAAATAAATAAATAAAAACTCATTGGTCATCCATGGAAGATGTATTCTCCCAAACCACTCAACATTTCCACAATTTTTTTAATATCATCTCCCCAACATGTGCATAATTATTATCTCGAATGCCGTTAAGCATGTCGTAAGTTATCGAGGACCCATCTGGCGCGACAGTCACTCTCCAATCGTTGCAAAACTCATTTATGAATATTTTTAATTCAAGAAAAAACAAAGTCTCATAAACCGAGAAGGAGAAAGCAGAATATAGAAAAAAGCCGTTGAAAAATTCAGAAATTCACACGCGAACATTGCAGGAGCATTAACAGCGTTTCCTTTCTTCATACAAACAAGATTTGTACCCATTCGCGTTGCAAGTAGAGTCATGTGTCGCAATCGGCCAGAGTACGATCTACAACGTGAATAATCGATAAGCCCCCCTCGGCATAACTAGAAGACTCATCTACGATTTGAAACGACTGGCCTATGAAAAGTGTTAACGTTGATTTGGTGGCGGGATAATGAAGGAAGAGTGAAAGAAAGAGCAGCGGAGAGGAGGAAGGATAAAAGCAAAGAGCGGTCTGACGCAAATGTCGGGATCCCACGTCATCCAGTTGAATCACGAAGGAAGAACCAGACACTGTTATTCTTCTAGGGTATTTTTACGCTTTCACGTCCAGGAAAATGTACACCTACCGGGAATCTATCAGGTTTACTTCCTCCTTTTCCATTAACCGACCACCGCCCTGGCGAGCATCGAGGAAAACCGGCGTATAAACGGTTCCGCTCGACGGGCTGACAGGCGTATTCATTTAAATTGCACAACGCGTCCCATCGATAAACACTCTGTTTATGATAATGAGAACCAATGGCAGAATCCATTCGAAACGAGCGGGCCCGATCGCCGCTCCTCCGTGGGCGGAACGCTCGCACCGGGTGCACCCGCACTCGTCGCTCGTAGTTTGTTTGCAGAAATCCAACTGACGTTATTAGCCACCGTGGAATTAATTAATCAGCCTGGCCGAGCCTTACGATAACCGCTCACGAATACAGATAACGGATTGCGTAATCGCGTGGCCGGCCGTTTCACTCCGCGACACTCTATCGCCAACTTATCCCGTTACTTTTCAGTGCTCGTGCACTCGCGTTCATCGCAATCAGCTAGATCGTACGGCTGCTTACGCTGAAAATCATCCATCTTTTTCCCACGTATTCGGCCCTCGCGGGGCGCGCTATATATGAATGAAAACATGCTCGCAGCCGACGTAGGAATGTTGGATAGGTACTTGATATGCATGGGCCTCGTGCGAGCATTGCTACTGAGGATAGATCGTGGAATAGGTTTTCTCTTTCGCCAATTTTCGAGCAGAAATGAGCGGAAGTTTGAGGAGCGATTTTTAGTTTCAGAGTGTGATATGATTTTGGCACTAATACTGGCACTGTTGCGGCAAACCGCCACGTAATCTAAATTCAAATGGCAATGTCGTAAAAGCTGCAAGCTCAGTAAGATTATAATTCTCATTTTCGCAGCAAACCGCTGATGTTATATGAACGTTCGGTTTTAATTCTTCGAAAAGGAATCATTCTTATATACTGCTATGTATTAGGTAATTTTGTATTACTTTGATCCTGTACTCTCGTTCCGTATGAAAATTTTTTCATACGCGTTGTTTAAATCCTCGCTTCTCCAACGAATATGTTCTCGTACACGCCTAACACAATCTTGCTCACGATAATTCTAATTATAAAACTGCTCGAAACAAACAATTAAGCCGCTTCGAAACACGATATATTGTTCCGTCTATACGTCGGTTGATACTTAATCATTATCAGCGTAATACTTCAAATATTTGTTTACGTCGTACTGTAAACGCAGCAGCGTATTGTTCCATGGCACAGCTTGGCGCTCATTCGCACGAGGTCAGTTATTAATTCGAACAGGAATCGCGCGACTGAGAAAAAAAAATCGCGATTGCGTGTCTCTTTGGCGATGTATAAGATGTTTCATAACACGTGGGCATAATTTCAGGGACAAATTGGACACACAATACAAACTAAGGAATTTTAAGAAATATTAAAACCTGCTTCAAAAAGGGAAAATGCACCAAAAATGAAAAAATAACTGTTTTCTTTATTTAAGATAAATAAGGTGGTATCGGCGCACTGTTTTCCTTATTTAATCTACGACTCTGGACTCACGTTCGTAATAATAATAATATAGTCGGTTAATGAATCAGATTTTCTTATTTTTGGTGTAACTTCAAAACTACTTAACCGATTTTGATAATTCTTTTTTCACGACCTAAGTGGATTGAAGCTAAACTAAATGGGATATATTTCACGAAAATCGGTCCAGTAGTTACGAAGAAATTCGCAAACGAACATAATACACACTAATTTACATACACACAAATACATCGAATTGAAATCCTCTTTCTTTGAAGTCGGTTAAAAATAATGAAAATGTTTGTATAGAACTCGTGAAAATCTTAGACTTAGACAAAAGTGGAATCAGCTGCTAGTCACGTAGTTATTAATTCAATTTGTAACGATAATTACTACAACAGGAAAACACCTGTGACTGAGGAACAAAGTGGCACAGGACAAGTGTTTATCCAAGCTTTCCCTCTTACTTCTGTGTGCTCTATTCGCCTCTAAAATTATACTCGAGAGTACATGAAACAGCCTGTATACTTTAGTAGAACAGATAGAAGTACTAAAACTCGGTATTACACCTTTATTAATTTCCCATTCGGCGAGCACGTTTAAACAAGCGAAATTCGATAAGTCGAAACGACTGCCGCTGCACGGTTCCGCCGTGCAGATAGCATTTCAAGCAAACCAACGTAGCATTAGACTTTTTAATTCCGGAATAATACGCTTATCGGGCTATCTATGCTCGGCGTTTACATTTTAGTAGTCATTAAAATTTATTGGCTGCTTGTCATCACATTTACATTCCATTGTAACATTAACGTCGCGGCGCATTAAGGGAATATCGTCAATTTGTTATTAAACATTCAGTCAACTAACGTTTATCAGTACGCAACAATTACGCTCAATTTATAATCGACGGAAACTTGTTAGTAATTCTACAGTTCATTCACCCATAACTCACTTTCTCCGATTTCCGTTTTACTGTAATGTTTCAGAAGAGTATTTACGTTCCTTCTATAATATTTTTAATGAAAATTCTGCATTCGTTGTATAAGTCAGTGATCACGATGACGACTCGATAGCCGCGTTGATGTATCGGCGAACGTCTCGTTCCGCATGCACGTACCTTCCTCGTATGCATCGTCATTGTGATTATACTTATAAACCCGCTAGCAACGGCCTCGACGCGAGGATTCTTATCGTTCTATTCTCCTTTCAGAAACTTATCTTATCGGGTAGGCGTCGCGCATTCGACGATTCCCTTCGTAAATATCGCGAGGAATGTCTGGCTGAAGAGAAATATGCTCTATCATTCAGATATCAAATTGGATGGCTGTGCCTCCGCGGCTGAAATCATCGAGCATTCGGCGGATCGTTACGTAAGTGTATTCCTAAATACGTGGTATAGGATACTGTTTTCTTTAGCTCTGTCTCAATGCAAACAGTGATTAGACGTTCGATGTACACGCTCATTATGAAACGAGGATTTTTGACAACCAGATATGATCCTTGCCTTTCGAGGCAGAAGAATGCCGTGTGCCTTAATTACGGAGTACTCGAAATATACTGCGTCTACTGGAAGCCTAGTAATTTTTACGTTTTGAGTAAAATGAACGTAGTCTCTGTATTATTACGCGCAAACAATGGGCCGCCTTAATGAAAAGCAATTAGGCTATTTTGATTTCAAAACGATCTAGGATAGCATAGTGGTAAAATAATGATGAACGTTCAATGTTTTTCTCTTGGAAATTATCCAATCATATTGTTCCGCTCTTAATCATTTCGAATAACATTTCAATCTGGAAATTGTTAAATCTTGACAAATCTTGAGAGTCTTGATCTGTCTTGAATCTTTTCTTTCCCGTTCGATGTACAAGTTGGTAGCACGTATATTATAGGTACTCTTACAACTGTAATTTTTATCTCATATATTCGTTCACTTCGCTGTTGTCAACTTGTCACAGATTGAACGAGAAATAGAGATTCTTTGATAGAACTGTGAAGCAATACAACGTATTATTTTAAGTGCTGTTCCCAATAATGTTATTTCGAAATTGATGAATCTAGTGGGAATTATATTCTTATTTTTTGGTTGTTCTATTATTGCTAATTTTCACACGATTTCCCACAGTTATGACGGATGTGTATCCGCGTTACGGGTAAACCTCGTAATCTCCTTCAACTTCCTATTGAGTCATCATTGGTTATTCTTATCGATATTTCGGTGTATCCTGTAATCTTTTCCCAACGGATTTCAATGCGCTACATTGCAATTTCTATGTACGCGAAGAACGCGGATATTGCAAATATTTAACTTGCAGAAATATCGATTTCGCAAACACGGCGTCGTCAGCTTTTCCATTGAGAATCATAAATTCGTTGATGATACTGTGATTTGTAGCCTTGTGGTCAGGTAAGCGTCGCTGACGAAAAAATATGGAATTTTACAGGAGACTGGGGGATTCTACTCGAAGCAGTGGAACAGAAGCGCGAGGCATTCTTTGATTTCGCGCAGTAGTGAACGTCGATTTAAATCAGACGGGCGCGCGCTCGTTTCGCGGTTTATGCGATCCCGATTAATCCTTTACGCCCCAGCTTGTCAAAATACCTGCTGCTGTCTAGTAATCATGGCGCCTGATATCGAGTAAAAATTTTTATTTGCCTCTGACGCGCGCGTTGAATAAGAAACTTAAATAAGCTCCAATTAAGATATCGAAAAGCGCCTACGTCAGTCCTACTTTTAATGCCTTGCGTTGCATAAATCTTCGCCGGTACTCGTTTTCATTATCCACTATCTTATATTTACTAAGATATTAGTGGCACGATTAATTACTTACTAGTGAGAACGTTGAGGTGTGTTGGGAATAGTTTTACTTACTAGTGACAACGTTGAGGTGTGCTGGGAATAGTTGACGATAGGGAATCGCATCCCCTGCAAGAAGAGATTCCTCGAACACTGACCAGCGAATTTTTGTGGCTGTCTTATCGCTGCGTTTGGTAATCTTTTACGGGTGCAGGTCTAATAAAGAACCTCAAGATTAGGTCACGCTTAGATCGAATAAACACAGACCAAGCTAAATGGAACAGTATCTATGATTGCTTGCCGCGCCCCTTTCTATCTCCGGCCCTACCCTTTTGGTCACCATAGGGGGTTGCCCCGGTTACAACCGATGCCCGTCGCGTCTTCGACGTTGTCACTCAACCCTTCTTGCAATCTTCTATCGAACTGGACTCAACTGCGCACTAGCCCCTCTATTATTTACCCCTTCTACTACTTTTATCTGTCGTTGTTATCTAGTTTGTCAGCTCTATCGTTAAAACTGTCATCGATAGTTTCAGCGGCATTAAAATTAAAGAAATCAAGTATTTAAATATCTTCTTCTTAGGAGAGTGAAAGTGCTCTTCTAACGATGTACATACATATGTAAATGGTTTCTTTTGCATTTATCCCCCGAGTCTCGATCATCGCCAAATAATTTCCACATTGCCCCCTTGGCAATCAAACCCAACCTCGTCTACGGTTATTGAATCTACTCCAGCTACTTCTAAACGCCAAGCATCTTGATACCATAAGATCCACCGAAATCATCAGGAAGTTGCACTCCTCGGGATACAATGTCCGTTCCAATAAGGCGGTCGTATTGCCCAATAACGTGCACGGTTCAGTTATTGCATCCCAATTTCCCAGTCGAAAGAATTCGATCGGGGTTAATAGGTGCTTGCAGGCGGACAACTAGGACCGCGTACTGAATTCACGATTCAACAGCTCGCCAGTCCTCGATCTACGACCTTTGAAACGTTATCCAACCAATCATCGTCGATCTCCGTGCAGCTGCACCTGGTATAGCCGATCGAAGCCATGGAAAATCTGACCAACAATTAGTCGTGATCGAGTGAACGACACTGGGGAATTGGTTACCTCGGGGCTATGTATTAGCTCGCGAATTTAATGCAAAAGCTGCCTTGTGAATCGCGCCCGTGCGGATACGTGCTCGTGTACGTCTCGTTTTGCCGCGAATGCCACGAAAAGATGACGATTGCGTTATCTAAGCGTCGCAGTGGTCACAGAGAGATAGTGTCGTTTCGCAAGGCCACGATGTATGTATATATGTATTATGAATGTCTAAAGGGGTAGAGACAGGCCTCCATTATGCGCTCGCACAATGGATACATATCTAGGCCTGCACCGGTTTTATTAACCGTTTGACAGCCCCAGCTGTCTGTTATCGTGCAAAAGTGACGTAAACAGAAACAGCAACCCGTCAGCTGTTGATGCCTCAACTGCCAAGATTCTCGTTTCTCTCGTATTTGACGAGGGTAGAACCTGGAGAAAAATAAAACCTCGTGGGTATAGGGGCTGTTTAGGAAATGTGGAATTTACTTCTGAGGATTGATTTTGTGGGCTAAATATACCCAATAAAAATAGTTTTTATGTCAAATCACCTTTTATTATTTTACTTAAGTTACAAATAATTTATGGGTAAGTAACCTACATGTTACAAGATTCAAATGTTATCCTTTTCTTTTAACGGCGAAGATGGTGTGCATCAGAATTTTTTGTGAATCGCTGTAGGATAGACTGGTTGCTCTCCTATAGGTGTTTCAGTTAGGTGCAGTATTGACTCTGAAAAAAATATCAAATGTCAAACACAAAATGGTACCCTAACTTTTTGTTACACAAACATATCGATAACACTTTTCTCTCTACGATTGATAACTGATTCATGAATGAAACCATTCTTCTGGCGACTATCGTGTTTCAAGTAGAAGGGGCCACGGACTTCGCGCCTTTTTGCCGGCCACGTTGTTTTGCGACGGAGTACCAAAACGGTTTCTCTAACACGTTGCTGGCATGGAAATTGCACACCGCGTGTATTTTCGTCTAGCGATTCAATGAGATAATTTCATGCTGACGGATAGACAAAATGGAATCGTGTGGTCTTACGATGATGTATTACTGGGTTTGCCGTGTCCACGCCTGACGTAAGCTCGAGAAACGTATAGTCAGGAGTGAGGGCCACGTCAACGATAGCACGTTTCGTCCAAGTTTTCATTAGTTCGCTCGTCACGCGATCTACAATGGTCTCCTTACACCGTTGCTTCGTATTATTCATAAATATTACTTAATATTGGCCACGACCACAGTGGTTCCGGTTCATACTGCGATTTAATCGACAACGTGAAACGGGCAGGGACGTTCTGAGGGAAATGTTGGTGTATACTCGGAAGTAGTCAATAGACTAGTAGGTCTAGCTTCATTCATCGAGACGTGTTGCACGTCAACTGTCGATACAAGGTTAATTAACAGTGGTCTACTTGATTATTAGTGTCGTGGGATACAGGAAACGTTGGAAGGCGGTGGAATGGTTGGCGATGATTAGATGTATCACGGGGTTTACGGTTCAAAATGATTAGCAAATCATTTAAATAGTGGGTAATTAGGTAATCTATCGATCAAATTTTTTCAAAATTTCTTTTATTAACGATTTTATTCAGCGCACTCTTATTCGCTTGTTTGGTTCAAATCTTGTAACTCAATTTTAAGCCATTTCCACCAATCCAGTTGATTTGAAACTTTGCAGATATAAGTTATGATGATAATACAGAATTTAAAAAAAAAAACACCCTCGAGACGATGAAAAACTTGCAGCCTCTACAATTTCAACTCATAACCACAAATATAATCGACTTCAAATCAGCCGATTTCCAGGAATACACAATTTATCGAGAAATATATCAGTCACGTACAAATAATTCAATTTTTGAAGTTTCTTTTAGTTGCAAAACTCAAAGACTAAAAAGTAAATAATAAAAGAATATATACAAAAATGTAAGTTAAATTATTTTATTTAATTTGGTCAGAAATGCACTAAAAAGGAAAAAATAATTCTTTTCTTGCACTTGTGATATCCCAATTTAAATAAAATCTTGGACAGAATGTTTCCTAACAGGATATGAACCAATTTAATACAGAATCAAGTGTCGAAATGAGGAATAAAAAATGATGAAGTATCGTGCTCCACGATTTTTTTTTTAGTGACATATCACCATCGTAATTGTACGACACGAAAATAATTATTTCTTAGTTTTTAGTGCATTCTGAATCACATTAAATAAAATCGTTTCACTTAAAATTTTATTTTCATTTTTTTTATTATACACTTTTTCATGACTTATGTTCGACTACTTTGTCCAAAATCCGAATTTGTCTCATTCCTTTGCAACCACATAACTCTTACCTTCAATTAAATAACTGTATCGTTTAATAAGGAGGTATCCAGTTCATAAAAACTCAGATACTACGTACAACTTTGGTCTTTTGTAAGAGTATTATCTTGACAAAGAGGAGGGTACCATATACATATCAGGAATAAAGGAAAGACTGTAATGTATATAACACTGCTATTCTGTTCAGGTCTATTCTGCCTTCAATACCCCACGCTTACTTACAGATGCAGAAACGCAAAACGCGAAAGAGTCTTTTACGCAGAAAGGTAGAGTCGTGGAACGTCGAGAAATAAAAGAATAAAATCAAAAGGAAACACGTTCGGGACAAACCGACGAATATATCGAGAAGCAAAAGGGGTCTCCGTTTAACTGTTGTAACTCAGAGTAAACATACGTTTCATCATTTTTTAAAGGAATTCCTTGGCGAGCTAATTTACGACAATTAAATCTTTTGTAAGAACATACATGCTGGATGGATAACCAACATTAGTGTCACTCAGCTCATTCGTGGATAAATCGTGTCTGTTTACTGCGATAGTGTCATTAACACATCTTATTTCCTGGGCTAACCGAAACGTTGTGAAATGCTAGGTGGCCGTAAAACGCGTCCAGAGAAATCTAACCGAGAGAATGTCGAACGTCACCGTGACACGACTCGTCATAGTTTTTCATCTAGATATTCGTTGTTGTAATGAAAATGTTTCGCGTCGGTTGAGGAGTTTCACGGCATGACATTTCGTATTTCCTCTGTCCACTCGATCCACGGCACGTGCCTATTATTATACCTTCACCGAAAAGAAACTTCAGGCCGGCAATATTTATCGATGTAACACTGACATATCATAACAATTTAGGCCAAAAGCGCACGAAAATGTCGTAACGTGGCATTTGCAAAATGTCAGTGACGCCATTAACATCCCTGTGTAGGAATCGTACCGTGAGCATCACGAACCGTTGTCACCTGAAAACAGCGTTTGTCGTTATACGTGTGCTGATTTTTAATTCATTTATTTATAGCACCACTACCAGAATAACAATTCTTGTCTATCGAGTATCGTTGAAAAGTACATCGCACCGGTTAGTTAGTAATCATTTCTTTATCGTCTGAAGGGATTGTTTAAAAATGATCGACCAACCTTTTTTTTAATGCTAATTTCAAATTTTCGTACGCAACAAGCGTGCAATTATAGGAGGCGGATTTTCGCAACCCAATCTACGTAACATAACGTGCATCATGTTCACGAATAATACAATTTCTTTGCGGAAGCACATCCTCATTAGTTCGCCGACTGTGCTCTGGACTGAAAGTAGCTACCATTACGCTTTTGGAGTCCCATGGAGAGCATAATCAAAATACTACTGTTCTACGGATATTGCGATCGTGCTCGACTGTTTGGCCCGTTTGAATCCAATCACAATTAAACAATGACGTCAATTGATGTGCCCATTAGGGTTTTCTTCTCTTCGTGAATACAATAATTATGAAAGCCTACAAACAGGTTATGAATTGAATATAACACATAATGTTTCTTAGATCTTCCAATCTTTTCCTTAAACTGATTAAGATGAAGCACAATAAATTTTACAATATTCCTGAATTCTTCACTCCTCAAGAAATTAATCAGCTCTTCCTGATTCCTATAAGATTTATTTAGTTCTATAACTGAGGACCTTGCACCAAGAGTACAGCTCCATATTTCCCAACTTCGAGTAAATTAGAAAAAACTATAAAATTATTGCTCTGATTTCACACTAAAAGAAGACACAATACGTAGTAGTTATTGAGTTGATAAGTTTTTATTTGCGGCGAAAGAGTATTCTATAATAAAAATATTAATAGTAATATTAGATTTTTTTACGTATATTACACGTCATAACTCAAACACTGTCGATTCTGTATTTCCCTTATTTATTTTATCGAGGAGCTCAGGCGAACGGAGAAGAAGCGATATGCAAAATACATGATATGGTGAAAAATAAATGTGGGGAAAAATTTTCTTGATCACATAAATTTGTTCTAATTAAAAGTGTTGCGTGCTGTACGAACGTTCGGTGTGTGTTGCTGGCGGCAATACTTCTCGCCCCCACTCCGATTTCTCGGCCGTCGAAGCTTTTCCTCGATTGGGAGGCGCGCACCGATGGAGAAATGCCACCTCGCGGTTTTGCCCGTCAGTCGTGCATGGCGTAAGCTTCCGATCGGACGGCCTTTCTGATCCGTGCCCACGCTGAAACGGTTCCCCACGTTCGCCGAGCACACGAGGATCACACGCGCTCCGACAGTCCGCGCGATCTAGCCACGATATCCCGTGCTCCATCGATCACGCGCCAACCCGCGAACGACCAATGTCTATTTTACCAAGTGCCTATTCTTTCTACGGTAACACCATCGAATAACCACGAGAATTCAAATATTCCGTCGCGTACAAAGTGTCTGTAAAGTTCCTGGAATCTCAAAAGCGAACGCTGGCGGACGTTGAAATAGAAATACCGTGCAGAGATCGTGTCAGTCTCTATGTGGATTCACGAGTGACCCGTGAGTTACAGTTTGTGGCTTTGAGACTCAGTTTTTAAATACCGAACGGTCGTTGACCTCCGAAGTTGCGTAGATCGCAAGACCGATTCCTCGCGGAAGGATCGGTGCGGCGAGGATCTAGATCACGGCGAGGAGGAAGGTGTCGAAAGTCGTCCAAGGAACCGAGAGCATGATTTCGAAGGTGGTCGTTTCGAAAGCCGTGATTTCGTGTGCTCTCCACACCTTGAATCTCGCTTAAGCGAAGGTGGTCGATCGCTCCGAAGGATTTCTCGCGGCCTTGACCCACTGAGATCAAACTCGCTGTCACGATTACCAAGTACTCCGAATGGAAGCCCCTTAGGTACCTTTGGTCAATGAACAAAGATCGTTTTCTTTATCTGAACGGGCAGTGAACAGTGGACGAGTTAATGCGCTTTTCGAGTGTCGCTTATATATAATCTTTCGGTTAGCGCGATGTTGTTGCGATCGTCGAAGGCGATCTTGGTGATTCTCGGCGAGTAAGATCTGGCCCTCGAAAAGGGCCGGGGTGTGTATGTTTTTTGGTGACGAGACGTGGAAACATCCGATGAAACTTCTACTATGCGAAGAGATGACTCCTGGTGGTGCTCAAGGTATCTACCTTCAACTTCCTTCACACGTGTAGTTGTCACTTTCTGTGACAATACCTGATCTTTTCTCACGTGTATTACTTTCTACCTTCTCATACGTCATTTTACACCTTCCTGTGAGCATGCGTCAGCCGTTTCGTTCATCAGATAGTAGTTCCTCCAGTATCGTTGCTCCTTTGTGTCATCTTGCCATTCAACAACTAGTACCGTTGCTCGTGACTCATTGATTGTGCGTACGATCATCTCCACGACTTAGGATATTTCCATGGGTATCGGGGCGAGGGTGAATCGAGTTGTGAATGAATTACTATTTTCCGGGGGACGTGGAGACCTGTCACGGTATGTCAGACTAGAGTCAAGGTTGATCTTGTCGAGTAGCATAGGAGTTAAGACTTTTCTTTCGATCGTTTAATACAAACAGAGAAAGCTTTGGAGTTAGTAACCCTTTTTTGTTGGAACACACTGTATATTTTGCCAGCACAAATCCAAATGGCCCCTTTCAACCTCACTCGAGTGATAAAATGATTTAATCGTTAAGTCGTTAGTCCTATTACGTTCTGCATAGTTCTTCTTTTAATTAAATTGCGGTCCCTCCACTGCCACACCTCTGTCGACTCCCCTCGCCATTAAGCAGATTTTTACCAGGTACACGCGGCAGATTGCGTGTGATCATCTCTACGCGTCGTTACGATCAATATCTGAAACACCAGAAGCACTGAAAAGAGTTCATTGTAACAAGCGATCGATGATAGAAACGTTAACGTCGCACTCGCTCCGTTGCTTGTTTCCAGGTGATATCTGCGCGATTATATGATCGTGTCATTCATTTCCATTCTCGTCGAATGGTTATTGTATCAATTCCTCGAGTAATGTATAGAACGGTTTATTATCGGGGAGGCGAATAGAAAAGGAGTGCTCTTATTTAGTACAATAAATCTTAAGTGGTCAACGAAATTCTCGTAAATCGGATTAACAGATCTATCCAACCCCTAAACACGTAACTCCTTTCTTTCTAATTACAAATGATTTTTATGTTAGATTAGTATAAGCCCACTTTGCCAATCACTCGAGTATGAAGCTACGACGTGTAATTTTTGTTAAACCTTAATAAAATGAAAATCGTTAAAAATGGCATGTCTACTGCATACACGGAACAATGTCCTGATACAATGTTCTGTCTACAATATTTTTACTAATACTACTTGCAAACAGAAACGCCTCAGATCTATCCGTAATAACATTTGCATCCAGTTAACAGGAGCTCCTAAAGCAACCGAGGCACCTTTACAATAACTCTATTCAGCAATTGTTGCCATATTCTTTCACAAAGAACCATCCATCGCCCAATCGTACCACCAAGTAACAGGCCATTTCGAACATCCACTGTCATCTAATATCGTTGTCTAGCGAAGTTAGAGATAGAGAAGAAAGTACAATTCGCCAACGCGTTAAAAGTTTCTAGGAGCACCTTGACCTCTCTGGTTGCGAATCGACGAAAGGTTAATTAAATAGCGATTAGGCTCGTCGTCAGGAACGTTGCACGAATGCGATAGACTCGGGTAAAAGTAAACAGTGACCCGATACAGGGCTGGGCAGTTGCCCAATCGTGATATCACGTGTGCATGCATCATGCGCGCCAGTTGTTTTCTAAATGAACTTCCGTCATTGGCAGGGAACACTTTCGCGTCGGATCAGATGAAAATGTTAGGTGTATAGCCGACATACACTCGCGCTTCCCTTGTACAACCACCTGTCCGGGGAAGTGTCTTATCGGATCAATGATTGCATCGAACACCGTATGATTCTACCGTAGCAGTGGGATTATCGAACCTACTATTTCCTATTATTTTCATAATCGTGTATCACGAGGCAGCGTTTGATGAAAGTGGCTCGAAACGATTGGAGTATCAGCATGCCGCACAGTTTGTGAGAATGGATGACACATTTCTGTGATTAAGTCGCCGTTGAAATATTATTCTTTCCGATCTCTCTGTTGGTTTTGTTTCACTGATGTTAGTTTTTTTATACAAAAATTATCGTTTATATATATTACTTAGTGGAATGTATACGTGAACAGGGCTGAAATGTTTATGTCAGGATGTTTATATCGATAGCGTTACCAACCAATGAGTCCCTGTGCTTGACGAATCTCTACACGAGAATTCATTTTGCCGAATCGTTTCAAAGCATAAAGACGTTGCCTTCGGAGTGTCTTAAACAAATTAAGAATTAAAAGTACAAATGTGTTTTGAGTATCCATGGCCTAGTTTCCAGTACTGGGATATAGGTAGCTCTTTTCCACGCGAAGATATAAGAAATGTGTTTGAAGGGAATATTGCACTGTTTATTGCTCTATCTTCCAGAAGACATATCTTTGTATTTTTATATGCCATATAGACGGTGTAATAAAGACATTATTCTTATTATTACTATTGCATGCCTCGAAAAGCCGATTATAATACCTTGCAAAGCAATAGTCATTGCAGCTCTACCTGATCCTCTAATTATTTTCAGCGTTGTACTATAAACGCCGGAGCTCTGACCACGTCGTAAAGCAGACTTTTATTAGCCGACAATTTTAGAATGGTTATTCATATATCATACAGACGGACGTGATTCACCAGGTTTAACGCGCGCAATCGAGAAGCGTCCCCTGAAATCCTGTTTCTCTGTTGACCATCGGTGCTTTCCCCTCCGCACTCGTTAAACTCGGTTCTTCCATTATCTCCGGCCCGTTTTTCCTGGACGTCACCTTTCTTCGAGGCTGCGGAACGGTCGGGAGAGGGGTATAAAAATCCCCAGGAGTGGCTCCTCCTTATTGTCCACTTTTTCTTCCTTGCAAGAAAGTGCCTACACGATCCTCGGGGATCCGGCGTAAACGAAAGCTCGCACTGGATGCGCGCTGGTGAGCTTGAAGATTGACCTCCTTCGTCTTCCAACTACGAATTATTTCTGGGTCAATAGTTGCACAATCGGGCAATATTAACTCGGGATCATGGTCGTTTCAGTTATATTAGCCGTTTGTAACGGCTGCCGGCCAACCCATGGAAAGAAAACGTGGAGGCAGACGAGGGCGTTACGCAATGTTTGCTCTTTCACGATGCGTTCCGTTCGTTGTAAATCTGTTCACGGCCCCCACCCCCGGATTCACGTTATACTGGCTTCTTTGCAGTTTGTACGCGATCACGTAGAAATCAGTGAAATTAGGCGCGGATCACATGCGCGGCGTCGAATCTTTGCGCGAGCAAACAGGTGTTGTGTACACTCCGATGGTCCAACCTAGATCCTCTCCTCTGCGATTGTGCTTCTGCCATTCTCTCGGCGATTATGGTGCCTTGCTTTCAGATTGAGCAATCTGAATTGGTTACGGGCGCTGGATCATTTGGTTACTCACTTTGGGAATGTAAGAGGATCTGTCCACTGAGGTGGTCGATACGATTGTTTCAAAATTTCAGGATAGATAGGAATATTATTTACCGAAGAAAGATCGGATGTTGGATTATCGGATTGATTTATGGGCTTTAAGAAGATGAGCCTTGATAACTATGTCTAATATCTTTACACTAAACTTTATATTATCCGACTCTCGCGTCTCTTTTTAGAGATTCATTTACTTAATTCATTTATTGTCACTTTTCTACTGGGCCATCCTGTATACCTACTTCATTTCAATCTACAAGCAATTGCTATATCATATAATAACACAGAGTGAATTGCATCGAGCATTTAATACGGTATCACAGCTTTACATGAATCAGTCTACACATAATTTATACCGCAGACCTTTGGACAATGTCTTCTTCCCTCATAAAAGTCATCCAGTTTAATACCGCATTCCACACAGTTCATTTATCGAATAAAGCTGAAAGCAAATTTCCATATAATTGAAAATGCTGAGACCGAGCTGCGTATTCTTTGCGGAGTGACCAAGGCCTGCGCTATCATAAAACTAGTCCTAATTCCAGGCCCCCTGAAAGGGTATGACCCTAGACTGGAGTCGTGAATAGAGTCGTTTGTGCGGTGTGTCGCCGCCTCTGTCCGCGGGTGGGAAGAAGGTGAATTCGTCAGGGCGTGGAAAACGTGTTCAGGAACACAAGACGGATGGGAATTATATGGTCACCTTTTGAAACGATAAACGATGACTGGCGTTTGCCAACTAATACCCCGTGCGTCTCTTTATCTCGACTGCTTTACAGCCGGCGATGTTTGGCGTTGTGATATATGCAAGGTTCGCGATACACGTTTGCTCCTTATCGTCGTCAAACATTTGCCGCGGCGATGAGAGGTGTACAGAAATAATTCCCCGGGCATCTTTTCACCAACGATTTTACCGTCAATGGTTAGCAGAGACGTAATAAGGTTTGTATATACAAGTTTCTGCCAACGACGAGGTGAAAAAAATTATGGAACCTTAGTGGATTCCGTGCTCCACTTATTTATGAGTTCGCGTGAATTCCAGACTAAGATAACATATCAGAAAACAGATATTTATACCGCAGCCTATCATTTGTACCTTTTCCCCGAATTCCCGAAATCGTCGTATCCTGGCGGAAGCTTGTGCTTTGTAAATGTGGTTTGTATTTGTGGTTACAGTATTACAGTGCTAGTTCGTTTGTACGCGATCGATAATTAGCCAGTTTGCGTGGAGGCAATCAGTGTTCCTTATTACCATTAGGTTACCACACTCGCATGCAAACCAGTAAACTTGGAAGCAAGTTCTGTTTTCATTCATACAATCGTTCCTTCTCGGTCCTTTTAATCGCCAATGGATTAATAACACACTGGAGCTGTTGATAAACCGAGAATTGCCTGACGACAATTAATGCAATTTAAATGATGATCGTTAAGATTTCACTGCTGTGATGAAAGAGGAAAACAGAAATTGCGTTAATAATTTATTACCTCCTTTTTGCTCTCGCCAACAGCTAAACGACTCCGTTTTTGCTGCTCAAATATTAATGAACTGGGTCGCCTTGAGTGTCATTTTATGTGGATCAGAAATTAACTTGCTCCGCCTCGGACAGCAATCGTGCGCAATTCCAGTCTTTCGATCGTTATAAACAATCCGGTTGATTCTCCTCCTGCTAGCTTGGCATTTATCGATAATCACATTATTACGCGTGCATGCGATATGTTGGTGTTTTTTGGAATATAACTCGACGAAATCTCGACTGTCCCCACGTTGAAACGGTATCCAGTACTCATCCCTCGAAATATATTATATCGCGTGTAATCTTAACTGTTTGATTAGTGGAAGAAAGAGTGACAGTATCGATCCGTCATCGCGTTTTCTTGCCTGACCGCTGCTAATAATACGCCGCTACCTTAGGCTCTACACCGCTATTATTCTTTGCAAAAAGCTCACGAGTTTAAAGGTGAAAGAAATAACAGCAGTGTAATGCATATGGAATGTCGCTCTTTTCGATCAGACTTCAGGGGCACGTAAGTTGCTCGAAACTCAGTAGGTTTAATCGTAACTGCTGCCAGCGATTTCTTACAGCAATCCATCAGCTTTTTAATTCCACTTTGAAAAGGAGCATGAGTTCTGTTTTTCGATGAAAATTAGGAAGACTGTTTATTATATCAATTTCGTGTTTTAATTTCGTTGAAAACAAACTTACCTCATATTATACCTACTTCACGCAATTAAGGAATTTCAAATACCTCCCGAAGTATTGATTTTTCGAACACCCTGCATCGACATTTTTATGCGGAGAAACCTTAGAAGAGTCGGCGCTTTTGAAGTGCATAATTTAGATACACGATGCACCAAGCGTGCAGCTGCCAAACCCCTTAGAACAACCGATACCGCGCGTGGAAAATGTTATATGGTCACGCTAAAATCTGCCGCGAGGCTCGCAATGCCTCAAGTTGCAGATTTCATTCCGCACACGGCACTCCGCGGCGTTAACTCAATTAGCATCGCAGGGAGGATAAAGCACACGTTAAAGTCTCATTCATGTCGATAGCTGAAACCTTCGAACGTCATCGCGAACACAAATTCACGAAATCCTCTCTTATGCCGCTGACAAATTAATCAACGATTTACCACGAGCAAAATTCCCATCGATTGCGTGAGCTATATATATAGATCGAAAAGATCGCCCATACGAGGAAGGAAGTAAATATTTTTGCAGCGTGATGCAGATAGCAATTCAGTTCATTCACGCCCGCTGTTGCAGATTATCTCACAATCTTGCATATTCAAATCTTACTCCGAAGAATCGCTGAAGAGAGTCTCTAAGAACCAGACAATTTAGAAAACTACCAGCACTTTCGGTAATAAACTTTTCTAAACAGCTCCAAGTTCATTCGCACAAGTTGCGATCGTAAAAATCCGCAATTCCAGAGTATTCTAGCCGTGTGGAACCGTTTACTCCGCGACGCGCGACCGTTCAAAGTGCTAAGCACCGCTCACGTGAAATGACGCGAATATCTTCGCGTGAAAAATCACGCGATTCGGTGTTTGCGTCGGTCGCGCGATTAGAGGTGTATTTCTGCTATCTGAATCAGCGAGTGCCGAAAATAAAAAAAATTCAAAAGTGCATCTGTTACGCGCGTGTTCGGATCTTTCCCCGCGCTAATACTCTGGCGGGCGTTGTGCGGGATTTTGGAAGTGGCCGCGACAAAAGCCGCAGTCAAAGATCGATTAACACCGTTCTCGCGGGACCTCGATAGGGTTGCTAGCCTGTTAGGGCTGTTCCTGCCGTACCGTTTAACGGGGTCATGAATACAGGCGGGAATGAAAAATGCCCGTCAATAGCGCGGCCAGTGTTGTTAGCGGGACGTTCCTCCTTTGTTAATCGCGACAGGTGTGATTCGTCAACGTTATATTCTCCGGGTGGTTCATGACAATGTGAAGCTTTAATGTCCAAATTACCCGAACTCTGTACTCAAAGTACCCAACGCTTCTTACGCCGGTCATTTCTGACCCATTGTCCCGTGAAACTGGAATTTATATCAATGTTTCTGAAACTCTCTCAGGCCACCGCTTGGTTCCAGAAAATTATACCAACCGGACCCTGCCCTGTACAGGATGTCCCATTTTTATCTTTCCACACAGCTATCTCCTAATGTTTGGGATCGCAACACCGCAATGCAACATTGCGTGTTATGATAGTTACGACTATTCGGAGCATTCTAAAGTTCCAGTGCGTCGAATATTATTTGTGCCGGTGATTATGAAAGTGATGTAACTAAAAAAACTAAAGAATTGAGATTCCACTTATTTCTTGTTAGCTTGATTTATATTTCAATATTATAAAATAATTGTTGCAAAATAGCCGCCACGTAAGCAATGACATGGTAGTGTCACGTTCATAATGAACCGCGACAGTTCAGGGGATTTAAAATGTCAACTCCTTGGACCATGAACAGATCTGCAAGAATGTTTTTACGATCGACATATTGAGCAGAAGTACTTGAAGTCCGATCATAATATTCTCGTGTAATGTTTAAAAGCGTAAAATCTGTTGGTATCCCATCTCAAGTCACTGGACTGTATCCCACTTTGAAGTAAAACAAATGAACGAAAACATTGTTTGTGAAATTTTTATAGGTAAATTGTTAACACGTTACAAGGGTAAGAAAGTTTTTTTATCAATGATGTTAGATTGTCTTCCTTATTCGTGGACACGTCAGGCCTGTGAAAACTTTTGCTTGTCTCAAGGATACTTGCATAAACAATAAGACTTGCGGACAATGTGACATTGCTTCGATTGGCCGGCTAAGCTTGTCTGCCCGTATAGATAAGTGGATATAATTGTGTCTATTTGTCCTTCGCACGCGCTATCAGACTCCTTTAAACGGTAGATTTTGTATTCCATATGGCCATGCATTACAGCAATTGATGAATGTGCCAGGCGCTTTTCGTTCGATAAACTGTGGGTTCCATTAAGCGCAAACATACGGAAGTTTCGAAGTACTCTACAATTACCGGTGATGGAATAGAATGTAAATTACCGCACGAAACGGTAATGCTTTTTTCTGATAAGAAACTGGCATAATGCACTGGAACAACTATTTCCACCTGCTATATAATATAGGCGCGAAATGGAACACCATTTTCAGATCGATTTGTTCAAACACAATCAAAGTCCAATATCACGTGTTAATGGCAAGGGAAACACGCGACTCACGTTGCGGTTGTCGTGGCAATATTCTGTACTTTCCCTCCAAAACAGGCTCATTTTCAAAAACATTGCGCCTTCAACTTCATAGCTTTATCCACTCTATCGTCGACCACTGGCGTCGCACTTTTCACCCCTTTCTCAACACATTCCTTAATAAATCTCTTTTTCTTTACAGTAGTACACTCAAGTATTTATAGCCACCATTATACAGTCATCATTGCTTGCCCTTTCAGCATCCATCCCCTGTCGAACACAGGAGATTGACCACGTCTCGTACTAATCGCAGACCTCCCTGTTGTCTGTTTCAGCGTGTGCTCGCAAGGATCAGCGCGGGAGGGGGTAGGTGAAAGTTGGCGACGAACAGGAGAGGTGTTCTCGGACACCGAAAGCTGGGGCACCCTGACGAGGAGGTCCTGGAGGAGGAGGTGGCTCGCAGGAGAGAGGAAAGAAAGGAGGTGACCATCCACCCCACATGGACGCCACCCCCAAAGGACCCCCCGTACCCCCCACACCGGATATCCTGCCATCATTATTTAGCCGCGGAATATCCGACCTGAACGTAAGGGCGTCGTTCCGTGGCCAGCACCGTCGCCGTCGAATATCGAGGCATCCGTCGCTTGATGCTCGTCGCAAGACGGAAGCGGCCGCCCACGCGTCATCGTCATCCTTCACGTGCCTCAATTTCTCTCGTCTTTTTCGCCGCAAATTGAAACAATTGCCGATTCTCTATCTCCGCCGCGTGGCCAGCAGCCAACCTGTCCGGGCACGTAGCTTGACCACCGTGACTCTGAACGGGCCACCGACCGCCCAGGAAAGAAGTCGTTCCTGGTGTTCATCGGCAAGAACTACCGTTGGAACGGCGACCTACAGGACCAAACGCGATCCAGCGAGGATCCCGACGATATCATCATTACTCTCGTCATCCGGAGTCAGGAGACCGTTTTTTACTCCAGTTTTTACACCACGGCCGCCGAGCCGTACGTTTGATGCATTTTCTACGACACCGGTCGCCAGCGAGGAGCGAGGTAGCCGTCGTGCCGAGGAAGAGGTACTACCTCTAACAGGCGTCCTCAGCTTTCGGGCGAAACATATCCACAGACTCCGTCCAGAAACGCCTAAATCAAATCAGCAGCCTAACAGACGACCACGCAAACAATGTCGCGCAGCGCTGCCACGCGTCCTATGCAAGGTGAGTGCTTCGGTAAATTAATTATTATGCATCCACTAAAGGGAGAGCTCGAGTAACCTGATATGCGTCGCTGACGCATTTTACGTTCGATCAATGATTCTTATTCTAAACGGCATTTAAATACGTGCAAGCGAGCCTGGCGTTTAATCGGGAAACAAGGAATGCAGCGAAATGGCTCTACTGTACAAATTGCTACCTGCAGCTAGACAAGATACCCAGACGTGCGTTCATGGCCGTTTGAAGTACATCGAACTATAATTAGCACTTTCATAGCCGGACCTTTAAGCGTGAATCCACTCTCATGTCCAGAGAGGCGAGAAGTTCCTCGCAGCAATAAACTTACTGCTTTCTTTTCCGAGGAATTTACATCGTCGCGCGCACGATTATGGAATACCTTACACTGGGTCGGGATAAGTTCTTGGTACAACCGAAAGGGCTGGGAGGGCTGGAATATAACAATTATTCTACTTTTGGAATTGAATGGAACTTAGTTAGCTATGTGCACCAAAATTTTTAGACATGGATGGTGATATATATATATGAGTTCAGATAATATTGAGATCGTCCTGACCTGTATGGGGTTCAGGAAAAATTGTCAGTTGACGCTTTCCTGACCCATACGTAAAATCAGTGGACGCGCGATTTAAATTATCCTGAACCGTGTATGGGTCAGGCGGGTTAGAACTCGCGCCACCCCTGACCCGCACACAGGTCAAGAAACGGAATAGCGCGTTAAATTCACCGCGGATCAAGTTCGATACTCGAATCGCCTCGCGCTCGCAGAAACACCGCAACGGAAATTTCAAGCTCCGCGTTCAACTCCCCTGCCCTGATCGATTTCTCTCTCGCGCTAGGTGATCGCTAACATAGCAACCCTCTTTACCCCCAAACGGTGGGTGGTTTCCCGGGGAGCGATCCACGGCGGCGGTCGTCGCGATGAGATTTCCGCGGCACCGCCGGCGGCGCGCCGCGACGACTCGTGGCGCCGCGCGGGGACGACGCCTCGAAGTTTCTCGACGATCGTCTAGCAATAGCTCGTACGACGACTCGGCTCTTCGTCGTGCTGTTCGAAGCGTGAATCACGCCGTCGTGGAACGGAACGTCGACGGCTGCGAGGGCCACCCCTCGTGCAGTGCGTGAGACATACGTGTGCGATACATAACGGTGTCCGCGACGCGTGATATTTCGCTGCTGGCCTCCCGTGACCAGCGAGATATCCCCCCCTCCCCATTCGGTGGGAGAAGCACGTCGGTTCCGCGTACGTCGAGGTGTTGTCAGAGGGAATGGTTATGGTGAGACGACAGTGCTGACAGTGCCTGGAAACGCTGGGGAATGCCGGTTACGATGTTTCACGATCGTGGAAACGACGGATGGTGGCCGCCCAACCTGCGCCGGCTGATCAGTTTCCCGTGGAAATCGTAAAAGGACCGGAAGCGGCAGTGTGTCGTGTCGTCTCTCCTTTTGTCTATCCCGTCCCTCCCCCGCCCTCCCCAGCACCTTTCTCTTTCTCTCTCTTGCCCGCACTATCCCATTGCCTGTCATCGACGACATTGTGTGCGGCACTCTCGGTCGGGTTTCTGGTCCGCGGGCTGGTTCGGGTTCCCCTCGCCACGGACGGAGCATCTTCATCGAACGATCGATCGCCGTCGAAGCGTTTCGAATGCTTTTTACCGTGCGCCCAACCAGCGTACGGTTTCTGGTCTTCGTCGAACCTCGCGTTACAAACGGCCTCGATATGCTCTCGCATCGACGACGATCGTTATAACGACGTTGCCCTCGCCGACGCGGGCGCTTCGACCGTCTCTCTGTACCCTTGCATCGACTACGAAAACAACGAGGTAACCTGATTCTGCTCGAACGCGGAACGAAGGCGGCACACCGCTCTGCCGCAGAGGCGATATGTGACCGCGTACGCGTACGCCCGGAGGGGAAATTAGGGGAACGTTGTTTTTTCTCTCGCGGCTTTTAGGGCCTGACCGTTTATACCACGGAGTCAGCCAGACGGCGAGCAATCGATACGATCAAACGTTATATGTCGATGACATTTCGTTATCGGAGGCGATGCCGGTAATCGGTCAAAAGGATCAATGATACGAGAACGTGTGATAAATACAGAGTCTCGTACACACGTTGTCGAGATGTCACTCCGTGGACACCGAACTGCATCATCGTTTGTCTACCTGTTATTACAGCAAGCTCAGTCACGGGGGATGGTTGCTTGCACATTGTTGTTATATAAAATTTGTTACTTTTTTGCACACGTAACTGTCGATGGATTGCTTTCTGGGAAATAATGTTTGCTCGAATCTTTATCTATTCATTGTGTACAATCGCGTATTTAGAACGCGGCCAGTCTCGTCGTGAAAGTAAATTCATCTGAAAGGTGGCTTTCCACCTACTTTAGCATCTTATCGATGGTGTAGTAGAAGAGAATTAGATTGGGTGTATCGAACATTCACGACCGTTGGAGCACCTTTGACGCTCCAGAGACGTCGCCCATTTAGCAATTTCCTAAGCAAATGTAAGCCTGGTCGTAAAAGACTTGCTCATGGCTGGTGTCGGATGCTGCTAAACGGTATTTTTAATTTCCCTTTCATCGTCAAAGGGTATTTCTCTTAGATATCTAGCGTTCGATAAATATTTTGAAAACATTTTATCGACAGATGAATTATCGTTTACTTTCAACTAATGGAGGTGTTTATGAGCCTGACAACAATGGACACGTAAATATTTAATCAACTAGTGGCGCTTCGTTAAAAATTTCTGACGTAATCGCTGTCGGCGCACGTTACCTAGCTTAATATTAATTTCACTCTTCGTGGAACACCCGTTAGGCATTCTCCTAATTATTTGATAATCGCTTTTTCCTCGGCGGATTTCCAGAAATTACGTTGTTAGACGCTCAGCCTTGGGAAACTGACATAGTTATTGCTCTGGAAATATCGAAGTGGAACACTGAGCGTTCGAGGCGTCATAGGAAATAAATATTTCGCGCGGTGTTATTAATTGATCTTGCGCACCCCAGTTTACATAAACCAATAGGTGCAAGATAATAAATAAAGCAGCGCAACGTGGCGCCGTACGATTTACACCGCGATGGACGATGTCTATGATCTATAAAAGATATCACAAAAAAAAACAGAATTTTTCGAATTTTTTTTAACCTTGTAAACGACTCTGTTTTGTAAATTCGTAATGAAACCGAAAGAATACGTATCCGAGCGTTTGTGTTAACGCTTATTAGTTGCAAAGATATTTAACGTTAACAATTTGACAACTGTAAACACACTTTAATCGCTCGGATTGCGGCCCGCGAATGTTTGAATTTCCTTATCTGCTTTTTTCCTCTGTTCCACATTCAACATTAATAGCAACTTATTAATCCCTCAATATAGATTTAGTACACAGCGAATGAGATATGTAAAATGTTTCCACGTTTGCGTGATGTTTGGATAGCAGAAGATTATGGCGCAGCGCAAAAAACCCGCGCTTGGTCCTCGCAAAATCAAGATGAATATTTCCGTAAATACTGTGCACTGACGCAAACGCCCCCTGCATTCCCTTCTTTTATTTTCAACTCAACAAACTGGAAAAAAATTGGCTGAAGTCGTGATCGTCATTGCGACGTCGCTGTGAAATAATTTCAAGGGACTCTTACAGGAAAATCTCTCTACGTCTTCTTGCCGTTTCTTGTTTAAAGACGCACCGTTACACACCATGCGCCTGGAATCCCTTAAAATTTCTCACTTACCAGCAAAGGAAACGTGCGCTAGCAACTCCTCGCGTTTGTTATTTGCAACCCGTCTTGCTTCTCTGTTGTCCGCCTCTTTGTTACTTTCCAAACAAGACGCAACTTTTACTTGTTCCCATTCATATTAAAGTTGGACGTTTCTTTCTCGCGAAGAAGGTGGTTTTAATGTGACCACAAGATTAAGGTGGTTTAATTAATTTAAACGCTGCTATCACCGATCGTGACCCCTCAATCTAAGTGACAATTTCCCTTATCGTAAAAAAAATGAATCGATTGTCGGAATTTCCATTCGCAATAGTCACAATGATGCAATTAAAGGGGGATTTCTCATTAGTACTGATAACTCGACTGACTGGATTAGTGCCAAGCGTAGGATTTAAGACAGCTGCTAAGGTAAACGCAAAAAGCTCGCGAATGGTATTTGCTGTCTCTTAGAGGCCTGAGCTTTAACACAGTTATCTTCCTTACAGCTTGGAACGTGAATTATATAACAATTGTATATACTGGAAACAGTCTTATGTTCACCGGGGACTCTCGATCGAGCCGGCGAATCAGACACGTTATTGATTCTTCTTTATACGATGACCGCAACAGTAAATTCAATTTTTTTGTTATACCAGCGGAAAATGTAGGGGTCGAGAGATTGGATCGTTATCCGGGTCGGCCTTTTTCATTTTCTTTATGTAATAGGTTTACGCCAGACGCGATTTCTTGTTTCTCGCGGGCAAATGTATAATCTACCCCGAGAATTTTCTCGAACGGTTTATTTCGCGGTGGAAGATCAGCGTGAAATATGAAATCCAGGCTCGTTGATTATCATTGAAACCGCCAGGTCTATTTCCAGGCAGATTTCTAGCAAACCCTGATGAAGTAGGTCTCGGGGAGTCTCGCCGTAAGTCCTTTAACGTTAACGTCAACTTAAGTCTGAAATCATTCCCTATTCCTGCAGAGTTATCAGAGAACCTTTCTCGACATTCGACGAAGTGGAAAGTATGTTACCGGCGCGGATATTTTATCACAAGTATCGCGTCAGTTTTTAAATTAAAAACAGGAGACTTTATTCTACGCGGTGATAATAATAGACCGGCGTTTTAAAAATGTTCGCTAGCCTGTAGTCACCGTGCGACAAGTGAGAGAAGAAAAAAAAATGTGCGGATAGTTCGACCCGCCCTGGTACACGCGTGAATAGGGGGGAAAAAGGGACGATAAAAGTTTCTGAACCGATCAGTTTTACCTTAACGAGAAAAGAACCCCGTTGCGCGAGTCTTCATCGCATCGGCGAGTAAGATCGTGATGGATTACGCCGCAGAATGGCCCGACGATTAGTGGTATTCTCGCGAGCATCTTTCAAAATCCAGGGCCCGTCGCCTGGGCAATCAACATTGGTTTACACGAAGTTATCATTTGATATACACCCGTACCAAGAAATCTTACGATTGATCCAGTCGAACTTCCGCGACGACCGCGCTCTCCGAGCCGGGAGCGCGCGCGGTTACCCCCGATTTCTAGTTCGTTGAAAGTCCGTCGCGTAAAAATAGTTTCCTGGTGCATACATAGAATGGATTTCGCGATGCAGCCGCCGCTATTGCCGCAGAAGCGATTTCCACGTAAACGCGGACACGATTGCCCGATTGAAAGCCACTGTCTGTTACGTAAGAGCCATTATCGTAGCTCGCGGCTTAGGAGATCGGCTGGCTGCGGCGGCAGACCAGGTCTCGCTCGTCTCCGGCTATGGATTCCCTGGAAATCTCGGCCTCGGTATAGATCGGAGAGGGACCGGCTAATATTTTCAGGCGCACACAGCCACACGGCTGGGTATTTTCGTTCGTAGACGCCCAAAGCGGCTTGGTCAAACGCTGACATCATTCGTGCATGCGGAATCAAGGACGCCGAAGAAATCGCTCGCGCAGGATTTCACACCCGTGCCCTCCTCCGTCAACGGCTGCCATTGTGGCATTGTTAGCCTCTGGATCTTCCTTACTCCACCCCCAACCCCCCCGCATTTTTCCGCCTCTGAATTCTTATCCGCCGAACGGAAATGCGCGCGCGCGTTTCATTATTTGCCGTGCAGCGGAACGCCGCACCTTTCATGTCGTCAGAATGATTCTGCTATCTAAGTAGACGTACACGTAGAAACCAGTTTCCTCCATGGAAATCCATTTCCCGAGGTACGCCTCGATCGTTCTTATTTCTCGCGCCACTAGGTAATGGGTTTCCTTTACGGGTAATGATGTTTGTTATTGCTTCTCGTCGATCTTGAGGCACCCGTTGGAGATGTAATTCCCTGATTAATTTGGATTCTCACTTGCTGGAGAATAACAACTGAATTTTGGAAATTGTGGACGCTTGTGTAGCGCACGAACTTTTTAGAGTTCTGACGCGGCGACAGGTATGCGCGGTAACGTTCAAAGCAACCGCTTTGAACCTAAGAATATATGCAGAAGTTTAGAGTGACGTGGAATTTCGCGTCTCTTTGATAATTAACGAGGGCTTCTACGGTTAAATTATCTATCTTGATGGCTGAACATATTGCAAGGAAATATTGAAGTGGGCTGCCACGATTAACGAGGATTTGTGAAACGGCCCGATAATAAATGAAGCATATCGATCCGTTGTAAATGAACGATGTCACCGCGCGTAGTGCAACAAGTACAAAATTTATATGCAATCGGACACGAGCATCGCCTCCGTATATTCGCAAAGCCCGCACCCGTATTCATTTCACTGTTACGCAGCTGTTTAATTCACAATCCGGCGTGAAAGTTAATCAGCTACTTGCCAAATAATTAATCGCTTTACGCAAGAACGTTTTAACCCGCGTTAAGTGCGAACATTAAGCTTCCTCCCAAAGTATGAAAAAACAAACAAGCGATTGTTCTCGTCTGAGCTCGCCGAGGCTTTCTCTCGCGTGACTGAATAAAAGTGAAAAAAAAAACGCGGGGCTCTTATTTTTATCCCGAATGAAAGTAAAATCGGCCACAGGGGTCAATGTAGGAATAACGCGTGTTTTCGAAGGCGAGAATAAAACGGTATTTTTTCACCGACATCTCGCAAAAGCAACGCGACAGTCCGTCGGCCAAAACGTATTTCCTAATTTCCAGCATCTCCGGGGGCGGATATGTAGAAGTAACCGGACGTCGGCGCGCGGAAAAGTAGATTTACGTGAACGCGACGATTTCTTTGCAGAAACCCCCTTGAAGCAGCCTCGATCGTCGCTTCGACCAGTTGGCAGCTTTTTAAAAACCACGCCTCCCCACGGTGCCCCCCTTCAACGATTTGAAATGCTCCGAGATTTCGTTTCGGGAGCGTCGTCCCGGTATCGCCGCGTGGCACGGTTACGATACCCGAATCTGTTGGCCGTCGCTTCGATAGAAGGACTCGGAATCGTGGGATCGCACCGCGGCTCCATGAGCGTCAGTTTTACGAGACGCGGATGACTGCCTGGCTGATTCGCCGACGGTTGAATGCAATTCGTGGAGACACGCGGAACTAGGACGATCCAGGCGTTTGACGTTGCCCCCGCTGCAAGTTGCTCGGTGGACACTGAGATTTACGTGGGCGGAGGTAGTGGGTACATGGTATCGTTGAAAGGAAAATGCCGGTTGAGGGACGCAGTCGGTCCAGGATTAGTGGGAACACGGTGGTAGAGAAGCATCGTCGTCCAACGAAGACAGAGATAACGGGCTAATGCCGTCCTGCACCTGCAATGATTCGCGAGGACGAAGAAGAGGAGGGATCCAGGTGGAAATATGTAAGAGGCGAGGCAGAGATCGTCTCGTCGGCACGGGCAAAGTGCCACGAGGAAGAAGAGGTTGGCCTTATAGAAGGTTTATAGTTTGCGTAGGATAGACGATGAGCGTCGAGGTTGACACGCTGGAACTCGAGGTCTTCGAGGTGAGTCCTCCAATCCTCTCGAGGACACGACGAACGGAAGTCGCGCGACGGCTTGGGCAAGGTGCAGCGAGATACTTCCGGAAGTCTCAAAACTGTTTAGTACGGGGGCGGCTTTAATGCCATTGGGAACACAGTGAAAATCACTACTGGCTCTTATGACGTTATATGATATCGAGAATGTATTAATCTACGAGCTTCCAACGGGGTGTTTCGCACAACCTATAGCTCGTATTACTAACTACAGGGTGCTGCGTAGTTCGCGACAGGATCGATTGCACAGGATGCTTCCTTGTGATGCAATAACTAGAGAGAAGAAAATTGATGTTTTAGATCTGATTCGCAGCAGGGGAAGTAGCCCAAAGTGACCAGTTGATTGTCGCGCCTTAGCCAAAATTAGTCGTGTATGGCCTTCAGTTTCTCGGAAAAGGAATTGTGCAGAAAGAAATTTCGTCAACGTGCTTCTGACTTATTCTATTTACAAGGAACAAATTGTCTGATTGGTCACGTCACGGATCATGCTCCACCCTGTACCTAAACATAACATTTCTGAAACTCGAGTATGATGTTCATCTATCGAAGAATTTAATATCACTTTTAAGAGCAGTTGGAACGTATTCCCCGGAGCGCTGAAAGCTTACACGTTTTTCAATATCTTCATTGGATTTCCGTTCGCTGGCTCTCGTGTGCCGTTTGACGATCAATGCACCTCTCGCGTGGTCCTCTGTGCGCATTAAGGTATCGAATCAAATTAAAAACATTAGGTACGATCGAATACCCGCTGTTTACGCCTTGGATAGCAACTATTTGCAACGTATTTAATTCCTCCTTTATACGGGACTTTTACACTCAGAGATACAAACCTTTTTACATATGTACGCCTGGTTCCGTTGGGATCATATTCCGTGGTGTGTTGTAAACTCGATAGGAGTCTTTGAAGTGTAAACGTTAGACGGTATCTTCGTGCGGTTTTCTCTACAGAAGCAAGTGTTTACGTGCCTCGCTATCAAACATCCATAAATTTCCGTCGCATTAACTGTATTTACGTACCCGCCACGGGTGGCGGGCATACATTCGCCTGGTTCTACATGCTCGAATGAAAACTATCGAATAAAAAATACTCGCGACGCGTACGCGTGTAACGGTACACAAAGGGATTTTTGTAAAAGACGAAATGCCTGACGGTGCGCGGCAGTAGGATTTGTAAAGTCCCCTGCGTTTTTGCGATTTCATTGACGCAAATAAGAATCATATTTGCTGCCCGACTGAACAAAATCCTTTTGACTCTTTAGAGACTCTCGGTGCATTGGTATAAAATTCGATATCAGAGTGTATAAGGTGGCAGTTTATCTGCGAAGATCAAAAAGTGTTGTTGGGCATGCAGGGTGTTGGTAAATTCATCGCGCTTATTTCCACGTGGTTAGTACTGATCAGAGTAAACAGAAATGTTGGTAAACGGGATGTTTCTGTTATCGTTCCTCTATATTCATTTGATTCATTTCCCTATCCACGCTGAGTCTTTTTATTTTATTGATCTCGTTTCATTACTATTTGTTTATTCTTTATTATCGTTTACCTGCAACATTGCTACTTCTCCTCCGCAATGGCTAATTACAATATATAAACATGAGTTTTCGCTCTGTTGATTGCAGGCACCCTTTCAGCCCTCGCTGTAAACTCGTTGACTCTCAAACGCTGTATAATGACAGACTCTTGTTACACTCTGGTGGCTCTTCAAATAATCACCTCACCTCTCTCCTGCCACTTCACATACGTACAGTTAGTAATTGTGACGCTCGCACGATTTTTCCAGATGTATGTAGTTTCGAACATCGAAGTCAAACTTTATTCTGAAAAAGCTATCCCGCTTTTACAGTAGTGGCATATATATTCCGGTTTTCTTCCTCGGCTAATACATTAGGCAGAGAATACGAATAATTATGGAAACAACGGTCGTGTTTATTTAACGCGATTTCGGTAAACGAACTAAGAAATATGCGCCAGTGCAGCTATTTGCGTCAGACATATATAGAGCACCGTTCAAGGTAATCGTTGGAATCCGATTAATGAAGATACAAATTGCTGTGCTGGTGGAATCCTTACGTGGCATTGGGTGTTTTCAGAATTCGTAAAGAGCTGGAGTTAGATAAATAAACAATGCATCTGTTGCTACGTAACTTGATTTGTGAATATTTAAAGCAAATATAGAACAGCACAATGGAGCTTGGGTAATCTGAATTTTCAATTATTGAGATTTTGGATTATCGAAACTCCACCGTAACAATATGTTAACGCTTAAATTCTGTGTACACCGTTTGTACCTTTTTTGAAAGTGTGTTGCAGAACCACTGAGTAGCTCAGCTGGTAGGGTGTCAGTTTAGTAATCCTCAGGTCCCGAGTTCGAATCCCCGTACAGCAGGTTTTCATATTGTAATTTGATTTTCTCGGATTTTTACGCAAATTTAAATCTGGTTGCACGTGAATATTTACTGTCGCGTGTAGCCTGAACCAATTTGCAAGAATAAAACAATTTGGGTTTAATGAGCCACTCTTTGCAGACGATTGAAGAGTGGTCAAGCATTAGTCCAAACAATTTTTTTTTTTGAACGAATCGCCCAGGGCTTTGAATTGTCAATGAAATATTTTCTATTTGTTATTTTTATAACAATTTAATATTTAATGTTTCTTACCATAAATACTCACTGAGAAAATTAGCTACAACTATTTACTACGAGAAGGATACTTAATAGTTCGTAGTCTATGTGGTGGATTTGGGCTTGGAATAAGAATAAACAGAATTCTGTTTGTTGTTGTCGTTTTAATAGAACAGTGGATAAGCCCAGAAATCGTATATTTATGGATAAATATGTACAGGGCGTGTCCTGGGCGTTTCCTTCGAGTTTATTAAGGACGAGTCCTTGTTTCACATCTAAGGGCCCACTAAGGGACCTTCATAAGACATGTGTATTATAACTGCAGACTATCCTGAAAATGTCAAGGGGATATCCCGTTTATTAATCCACAGCGGGTGGCATATCATTTTTACATCCTTTGGTGCCTGCATAAAAGTTAATTCGTTCTGTCGTCCACGATACACCACGATTAACATTAATTACCTCCACAAAGGGAATCACTGGGAAAGTCTGCTTTAACTGCGAATTTTCACCGAACAATTTCGCGCCCGGCCAGTTTAGTATAAATAGCTTGAAATCTGTACACATAAATTGCATAAATTAAGAACTAATCGTAATTCAGCTAATTGCACGCATCGTCTAAATTATCTACACCATATGCCTGATTTCGTTCGTTTTCGATGAATACGTGAGCACCCGATCCCACGAAATGATTAAAAACCAGCAATGCACAGGACACGGTCTGTCACTGAAAATCCTTCGTGATTTCCAAGAAAATAGGTTTCGAAAGCCTGTCGGGTGCACGCGCACCTGACCGCGAACTGCGGAATCCAGCAGCAAATATGGCATCACTGCAGATGAAACGAATCACTCCACAAAAACAACTTCAAAATTCTGAAATAACTTTTTCCCCGACTGCTCTTCGCTTCCGAGAAAATCAATTTCCACTGGATCGAGTGCACGTGCACCTGACCACCAGCCAGCTCCATCTTCGTTGATGCTTTGCGAAGTCTGCGTTGTCCTTACGCTCAGACAGAAACAATACAGATAGCGTATCTTTGCATTAATATTTATAGCTATTTTATCTGCGCTATGCACTTCATAAGGAAGAATAGAAAAAGCGTGGTGGGTGACTTTAAATGCGAGCCACTGTGTTAGGAAGGCGAGAGTGATACTTACGCCACGCGTGTGCAATTCTCGATAAACGGTGTTAAACGTACATGCTAGCGAACCTACCCGACACAATAAAGATCCGTTATAGACATTCGACTTTACGGTCATCTGCGTATCGTAGCTTTATTGGAGACGCCGGAAAAGTCAGCCGGCTGGGTTCGCACAGTGTCCGTGACACATATTCGCCACGCGAGCCAGCCATTCTACCATCCGTACTTTTCAACCAGTTTCCACGCGTACACTTTCTGGAGCATCGATGGTATTTAATCATTTTTTCTATAGTCGCTCGCGTTCACGGGACCTATAACGTGCCATCGCCGCGATATATAGAATGTAGAAAGCAATCGATAGTTTCATACACGTAGAACAGACACACTCCGCAATCAGTGGCCCGCTCGATTCGAAACGCGATGTACAATCTCCTCGTGTATGTGTTTTTATTCGAAAACGAGCGAACTCTTCTACTATTCAGATAGTCACTCAATTGTGTTACTTCGAGGATCGATTTTTTTACACATCTTCATCAACGCACGCGGCTTCTATGTGCTCTGCTCTGCGATTGAGTTTAATGCGCATCGGTGGTCTTCCACACCAGAGGTTCGAATTGCGATTTATGTAACCCTTTATCTTTAAGGTAGCGTTATATGAAGCTCGCAGTGAAGAGACACTATTTAGAGAATGATAGATATCCGTCGCCAATTTTCTTTTGCTAGGACAGGTCTATCAGAGATCTTCTTCAACAAATCCCCACCAACGCAGGTGCACAGCTTCATCGGTGAAAGCTATGACCTTTCCCGACATCCTGCACACAGCTTCGCGTAGAATAGTACCATTCATATGTTCTAAACATACCCAATCAAATAACAGCTACATCCTCCGCACCGTCTTCTTCAGCGTTCCTCTGATCTTATCTGAAACACATCTCAACACCCTGCAAGCTAAATGAAACCGAAAGGCGCTTCCAAAAATATACTCGGAAAATACACTTCCCGTGGCGTCGATGAAGGCTAGGTCGTTAGGAAGATTGTCGAAAAGAAAACGGTTGCGCAGGAGGCCACGTAAAGGGGCGCGTTGCTCGTGCCAAACGGCGTGTCCTCGACCAATCGTTAGTACCTCTCCACCGCGACGATTTGTAACGCGTTTTGCTGTCCCGTGACCTGGCGAAAACTAAAAAGGCGAAGGACTGCGACGAGGCTGACAGAGTCTCCCCGACGGCGTGCACGACGACGAAATCGGGCGCCGAGGGCAGCAAGAAGGGATCGACCACCGTGACGACGTCGGTGTGCAACGACGAGGAGACCGCCGGCACGCGGAAGAAGAAGAAGAAACGGCGGAAAGTACGGAACAAGCAGCAGCTGCAGCTGCAGCCGATACCGTTGGAGCCGCCGCCGTCGGGCGACGGTCGGCGGGCGCACACGGTGGTGAACCTGCCGTCCTCCTCCGACGAGGTCGAGGCGGTCGGCGAATGCTCGAAAAGGGACTCGTCCAGCAGCCTGGGTGGCGCCAGCAGGCACAACACCCTCCGCGAATCGTTGCTCACGGTGCTGGGCAAACTGGTGATCTGGAAGGGCACCAGGTACCGTTCCGCAACTGCTGCGTCCTGCTCGTCCTCGGCGCCACCCAACTCACCGCCCGCCACCGAGTGCATAGGCCGCAGCACGTCCTTCTTCTCCAGCGGTGAGTCCCCTCGCGATTCTTTCCTTTACGGTCCGGGAGCCTTCGACGACGCAAGGTCAGCCCAATTAGGGGTGGTGTTTGTCGCAGAGTCCAAGAAAGAATCGACGCTCGACTAATTGCTCCAGCCCCGGCAACTTTTTCTCCGTTTACTCTCCTTGGTTCGTGCGCGATGTGTACAGGACGCTCGGGGTGGGGCAACAGGGGCAGGTGCGATCGTTCTTGGCACTCTTATTATCGAAGTTGATTCTTTCTTCGCCTCGAGTCGGTCATCCGGTGCAGTTTCAGTAAGCTGTGCGAAGAATTGGACGCCTAAGATCACTGAATTAATTACGCGAGGCGCAGGCTCGTTATTGCTTTGAAAGTATCTACTTTGAACGTTTTCGCACGGTCCTCGGTTAGTCGGCCTTTGAAGCCTTGACGAAGACGGCTGGGACACAGCACTTACTTTGCAAAAAGAAAATGAGTATCGTTGTGGAATCTTCGATAGTTATGTGACGCTATAAAAGCATCGAGGAAGTCATTGTTTGTGATGCATTGGGAGGATGATTGTTGCTTGCGTAATGGTCGATCGTGTCGGAAATTTGCGTCACCGTTGTAATCGGATTGTGCCATCTGGCAATCACAGGGTTGCACGTTTGCAAATTTTAACGTCCATTTAGATTTAGATGAAGCGGTTACGATACTGCATTAGCGTCGGTGAAACATTGAGGCGCATTAGTCAGCCAAGTTAAGTTGTCCATGTGTAATCTTGTAATCCGTTTTATTTACAAAATCCACCCTTCGTTATGGTGAGGTAGGTAGGGTGGGGCTGAAACACCCGTTTTTCATGTAAACCTATGTAAAATTCAGTAATAATAATCTAAACATATATGGCATTATTTTGTATAAACTACAACTATTAAGCTTTACTTTTATAGAGTTGTTGGTTGATACTGTTATTTTTTGTTGAGGTATATCACGAAATGTGTATCAATTCAAAATGGACTTTTTGCCCCATGCCCGTTGTTTTTTCTAAACAAAAGAATAAAAGTACAGGACACATAGTCAGCTTGAACAAAAAATTGCACGTTAATCTTGACTCAACATAAAGATATAAATCTCTTTTAAGCACTTTGGCCTTATTTCTTAAACTCAAATTATTTTAATATAAAAAAAAACAACAGGAAAACAGATAATTTATGACTTTATTAAATGGTTTGCTCCAACAAAGACAACCACTCTTTTTAGCATTTTAACTGTGGTTTACTTCGAAAAACACGACACAAACGACGTACTTTTTTTCGCTTCTTGATATACATAATGACAAAGCCGTCATATGACACGCACGAAAGCCCAAAAATGACTGACGACTCTGCGGTCCTCCCCATTACCCTTACCATCAACATAGTTATGCCGAAATATTCAATCGATTGTTTACGAATAGAGATTTTACATTCGGGACTTTTGGCCCCACTCTACCCAAACCGAGTTGTCCCTAATCAGTACATACGTAATAGTTTCACTCTTGTTTCGCACTGGACGTTTCGTTCGTCCGATTTTAATTGAGCGTGTACACGCGATGCCAAAGGATTGCGTTGTAAAACGATGCAAGTTCACGTCTTGAGGTGAACTCGCGAGGACGAGCTGCAATTCTACAATTAATTGGTTGGTTGAAATTACGTTGGACTCTCATTTTACGGATCACGGCCTCGGCTTTGATATTTTTTATCTTAGAAGTGTAATTCTCTACGGGGATGAAAATTTTGATTAGTTTGTATAGGCAAAAGAAGGTTCACCACGTTGTATTGAATTTGTACTAATAATCAGTTGTTATTAAATAATTCTCCGTTCATTATCAACTCGTAATAATGGACTCACTCTATTATTCAGTTTACAGAGAGGCTGCTCAGCATATAGTAGCGTCGGATAATTTTTCCATTACATTATATCACATAACATCGAGTATTATCAATTCGTCGGACGAAAAGGGAGAAGCACAAATAAATGGCTGTAAAACGTCGCAGGACCTAATTATAATTGAGAGTACTGTGTAATGAGAATCATTGATTACGTGCATTTCATGTTTCAATCTGATTATTATCACGATGCGACACTACCCTGTTTTTTTCTTTCTGTTCCAGAAACGGAGAGGCGAATTCGCGCAAATAATCGCGAGTTCAACTCGCAGTTTAATTACGCGGTAAGGTTGAAATGCATTTTCATAATCTTTGTTTCGTGCGTTAATTAAAAGCGAACGAAATATTCTCGATAACGATGGGAACACGCCTGATAATTGGTCTGATTCGTTTTTCTTTCTATTTCAGAACAACTACATCAAGACGTCCAAGTATAGAGTTGTGACGTTCCTACCGTTAAATTTATTCGAGCAATTTCAGCGGCTCGCTAACTTTTACTTCCTATGCCTGCTGGTGCTTCAGATAATCCCCGCTATCTCCTCCTTGACCCCCATCACTACAGCCATACCCCTGATAGGTGTGCTCATGCTCACTGCCATCAAAGATGCTTACGACGATTTTGTAAGTCCACAGAAAATTACGCAACACCCTTAGCGCAAAAGGTGTCCTGTGATTCTGCATTGTATTCTGAATGGGTCACACCCCTGCCCAGCTATGTTACGAATTACAGGACGCCCTATTATGTCAAGCGCGTGGTGTATTCTTCCTTCAAACTACCTTCCGCCGTGCAGCACTATTTATCGTCGTAATTAAATGGATTTCAGCAACGGCACAGCAGCGACTCGCAGGTGAACAATCGGAAATCTCAAACACTGCGGGGTACTAGCCTCCGCGAGGAGAAATGGTCGCAGGTCCAAGTGGGCGACGTAATCAGAATGGAAAACGATCAATTCGTTGCTGCCGACGTCCTTCTTTTATCAACTAGTGAGCCAAACGGTCTTTGTTACATTGAAACCGCGGAATTAGATGGGTTAGTACATCTTCGTGCAGCTTCTATTACGTTTTAATTGCCGCAGATCTTCGAGCAATTGAAGAGTCAGACGACTTAAGTTTACCTTAGTAAGTAATCGAGCGTGGGAAGTGATGGACTAATAATAAGATTGCCTTGTTCCAGGGAGACGAATTTGAAGTGTCGGCAGTGCTTAGCCGAGACTGCCGAGATGACGGACAACCACGAGATGATCGGTCAGTTCGACGGAGAGATTGTTTGCGAAACTCCTAATAATTTGCTAAATAAATTCGATGGTACCCTTACGTGGAGGGGACGGAAGTAAGTAAACGGTTTCCCTCTAGCTTCTGTCGCTTTTCCATGGCCCACCACGAATAACTCATGGCGGTAGCCACGTTTCATGGCCCCTAATGTCGTCGCATGGTTTGCAGGTACGCATTAGACAACGACAAAGTAATATTACGAGGCTGCGTGCTCAGGAACACGCAGTGGTGCTACGGTGTGGTCATCTTTGCAGGCAAGGATACCAAATTAATGCAAAACTCAGGGAAGACGAAATTTAAGAGGACCTCTATAGATAGGCTGTTGAATCTTCTCATAATCGGGATAGTGTTCTTTTTACTTTCCATGTGTTTGTTCTGTATGATCGGTTGTGGTATTTGGGAGAGCCTGGTGGGCCGTTATTTCCAAGTGTATCTACCATGGGACTCGCTGGTGCCTACCGAGCCCATGAGCGGTGCCACAGTGATCGCTCTGCTTGTGTTCTTTTCTTACGCGATCGTGTTGAATACGGTGGTGCCAATCAGTTTGTACGTGAGTGTCGAAGTTATCAGGTTCGTTCAGTCGTTCCTGATTAATTGGGACGAGGAGATGTACCACGC
Organism: Andrena minutula; assembly: GCA_929113495.1. Classification (NCBI taxonomy): domain Eukaryota; kingdom Metazoa; phylum Arthropoda; class Insecta; order Hymenoptera; family Andrenidae; genus Andrena; species Andrena minutula. The sequence continues at coordinate 4,819,594 of OV815993.1, forward strand.
ACCTACGAACACACACGCTAAGGCAAGGACTACTACGTTAAACGAAGAGTTGGGACAGATAGAATATATATTTTCCGATAAGACCGGAACGCTCACGCAGAATATTATGACTTTTAACAAGTGTTCTGTGGCGGGGAAAAGTTACGGGGACGTTATCGACGAAGTTACCGGGGAAGTCGTCGATTTGAGCGAGGTGAGTCTGTTCATCCCTCTATCCGTAGCCAGACTCGATGCTGACCGATGGGGTACGTTGCCACTATAGATCGTTTGCTGTAATATAACGTCCGTTATTCCTCTTTTTTTTACACTTTTTAGCTTTTAATGTCTTGTAAGCGTAAAAACTTGTTTTTAAGTCCAAGTCTCGGTTATTACTGCAACGAAATTTATTGCGGTCACAATCTGCACTACATCGATACTATTTGATTTCTTCTATCATGTACACGAGTTACGTAAGGGGATACAGACAGTTTCGATTCATCCCGATAGCCAAGTTTTATGTCTTGTAAAGGAGTTATTATCACGTAAAAGTGTATTCTCTGTTTCACTTTTATGTCACGAACATTAACGTTGAATAGAATTAAATCGTTAGTATTCGATACATCGATGTCATTCATTCCACTCTTGTTATCAAGAAAGAATATGCTGTTCTCTGTTAATTTCATTTACTCGAGGTCGCTAGTTTTATGATTGTTTCTTGATAGCAAAATAAAGACTATAGAATCATTTCACAGTTTGGCCATATTTTGCATAAGTTTTCATGTACATCACTTAGCATGTGTGTGCTGCATGTAGACGGACAAAGCTGCCCGAACACCTACGATGCGATGGAAAAATGGACAGGAATTTGTTCAAGTTTATACACCATTAAGTGGTCCGAACGTACGTCTGCTGGAACAGGTGGACAGGATAGCCAATATAATTCCAGGACGGGGCATCAATGGCAGTCCGATGATTCCACACAAACTTTCAGTACGCATGTTAATAATTAACACACACTTCTTCCACAAACGAAGAGACTTTTACGCATTGCTCTGCTTGCATCTTCATTGGTCCTGTCCTGCATGCTTCGCTATCATAAGTGGTTAGATCGTTACACTCCGCACGGGGTACATATGACGAACATTCGCAATGTTCGATGCGTTAATTCTGCATGCACCGACCATACTTTTGCTTCACAACCTCTTTCTCACGTCCCCCACTATGTTAAATGGACTCAAGCATTTCCAAACTGCTTAGATGCAAGAAATTAATTTTCACAATGCTTTAAGGAATTATAAAATTATAACGTCTCAATGCCTGCTGACTTGCAACAAATCTATTTATATGGAAGCAAAGGTATTTACTTTGAATTCTTTACTAGTACTTTCATTTCCACATACTGTCTTCTCTTGTGTGTCATTAACATTACTATCAACCGGGAGCAAGGGATCGGCCTCTAAATTAATACACCCTGTCTACGTTTACAGTCAATGCCGCCATTGGATTTCTCGTTCAACAAGGATTACGAGCCAGAATTCAAGTTCTACGACGGTGCGCTCCTCGAAGCTGTGAAACGGAACAATGAAGACGTTCATAGTTTCTTTCGGTTGCTGGCACTTTGTCACACCGTTATGCCGGAGGAAAAGAATGGGAAACTAGAATACCAAGCACAGTCGCCGGACGAAGCTGCCCTCGTGTCCGCCGCCAGGAACTTCGGTTTCGTATTCAAAGAGAGATCCCCAAACAGCATAACGATCGAGGTAATGGGGAACCGCGAGATATACGAGCTGCTTTGCATCCTGGACTTCAATAACGTTAGGAAAAGAATGTCCGTGATCCTGAGGAAGGACGGCCATCTCAGGCTTTATTGTAAAGGGGCGGACAATGTTATTTACGATCGTGTGAAAAAAGGCAGCGAGGAGATTATGGCGAAAACATTGGATCACCTTAATAAATTCGCGGGCGAGGGTCTGAGAACATTGTGCCTTTCGGTCAGAGATCTGGACGAGCAGTTTTTCAATGATTGGAAACAACGCCACCAAGAAGCTGCGCTCAGCCAGGAGAACAGGGACGACAAATTGGATGCTATTTACGAAGAAATAGAGAAGGATATGACTCTATTGGGCGCGACTGCCATCGAAGATAAGTTACAGGACGGTGTACCCCAAACTATCGCTAATTTAGCTCTTGCTGGTATCAAGATCTGGGTATTAACTGGTGATAAACAAGGTAAAAACACGTGTAATTATTTGGAAGCTGTGCAGAGTAGCGGGCATGTTTATGTATACGCGGATGGGCATAATAGTATAGAGGATATTTATATATTACTTTATTCCTGTACAGAAACTGCTATCAATATTGGCTACTCCTGCCAGTTGTTGACAGACGATCTTACAGATGTCTTTATCGTGGATGCCACTACTTACGATGGTGTGGAGAATCAGTTAACGCGGTATTTGGAAACTATCAAAACGACCTCCAACCAGCCACACCGGCCAACACTCTCCGTTGTCACATTCAGGTGGGACAAGGAAAGGTCAGGCACATGAAAGAGACGGAGTACAACCATTAACCTTTTCCATACCTATTTCTGACTAATTGACGCATTCATTTTAAAAGTTTCTCGTTCATACTGAATGTGGCATCATGTTCTGTGTAACGCTTTCTTTGTCTGGCTATGCCTAAGAATTTATAAAACACTTCAGATCCAATTCTATTTTCAAAATTCGAAATATTGCAATGTACTACCTTATCGAAGCTGTTCCCACGAACCATGCAGTTTTCAATGGTATTTTTATTCAGAATCGTCGAGTAATTTAAATACACTTTGGCATGCATTTTCACGAGGTTGTACAGGTATCGATGATAAATATCGTATTTCTACATCACTGTATCCCAATTTGTTATGCATATGATAACACCAGTTTTCTCAGACTTAAATTGAACGATGTTTCTTCTCGGAATATTCAAGTCTACAGTGAATTATATATTTGCATGCAGATTTGAAAATATTCACACATATGGAAATGCTAAAGTTTCATACGATATCTTTCCATTCCTTCCCCTTCATTTATTATTCGGACGTTTAAGATCGTTTACCTCATGCCTGTCGATAATTCTGTTTATAATGTAGACATTCCAATATAGTAGTTTAGCTACTAGTCTTTTGTTTCGAACATTACAGTTTTCTTGATTTTGTACTTTTTCCGTATTCTATGATCTTTATTAAAATTAATTAGTCCAAACGAATAATGATAATTACCATGTGCTTGATACTCACTCCTTCTCTTTCTGTATGCTTAAAATTAATCTTAATGACGATAATAATGACGACACGAAGATTATAGTGCTTATGTTACGTCATTATATCAGTAGCCTATGATATACAGAGCACTGTGTGTATTGTTTACGATTAATGCGCATCATTTTTATATATATCCAATGAAACGATTCAAGTCTCCCCTTTTTATTATGCAAGCAATTAAATACCGTATTTTGTCATTCGTTACGTTGGATAAGAATCTTGTATATTCAACTTGTTGTGTAAATTTGAAAGAAATGACACGTTTGACTCCAAGAAATCGAAGCATTTGTAAAGTAATTTGCTAGTAAATCATCTGAACATTGTATTTTCTATATGCAGCAGTGATACAGAATACAATCCCAGCAGAGATGAACAAGATGAACATGAAATGGAACAAGCAACTGGATTCGCGGTAGTTATTAACGGACATTCTTTAGTTCATGCATTACATCCTCAACTTGAGCAACTTTTTCTCGATGTATCAAGCCAATGTAAGTGATCCCTAACAAGTTGCTTGCTCTTCTCCTTTACTTTACTTGACAGTGTAGCACTGTGACCTCGTATGTGACAAAATTGCAGGTAAAGCTGTGATATGTTGTCGCGTGACACCCTTACAGAAAGCAATGGTTGTCGAATTAATTAAGAAAAATAAGAACGCAGTGACTTTGGCAATCGGCGATGGAGCTAATGATGTCTCGATGATAAAGACAGCTCACATCGGTGTCGGCATCAGCGGTCAGGAAGGACTGCAAGCTGTGTTAGCGTCCGATTATTCGATAGGACAGTTTAGGTTTTTGGAAAGACTGCTCCTTGTTCATGGTAGATGGTCGTACTATAGAATGAGCAAGTTTCTTAGGTATTTTTTTTACAAGAATTTTGCGTTTACGCTATGCCACATCTGGTTTGCCTTTTTCTGCGGATTCAGCGCACAGGTACGATTATCATCTTATTAACCACAGCATTGATTTCTAACGTCTCTACGCCCTAGTCGTATAATATTACAAAGTGATGAGTTTTAAGGCGAATGTGATTTACAAATTTCCTTTGTAGAGCAGCTAGTTCCAAAGTTGAGTACTGGAATATGAACTTAACATAAATTTCTGATTTCCCAGCAATTCGATTAGATTCTTGTAGAAGAGGAGCCTTCTATCGTATTCTAATAAATGTTTATTCTTCTGCAGACTGTATTCGATCCTATGTACATTTCTGTCTACAATCTCTTTTATACGTCGTTGCCCGTAATGGCAGTTGGTATATTCGATCAAGATGTTAACGATAAGAATAGTTTATTATACCCAAAACTTTACGCACCTGGATTGCAGAATTTACTTTTTAATAAAAAGGAATTCTGCTGGAGTGCCATACATGGTTTCTTCGCTAGTTGCGTATTATTCTTAGTTCCGTACGGTAAGCTTCGACAATATTGTATATTCATTCTGTCTCGAGATACGTACGCAAAGCATTGAAAAATGATATTTTATAGGAACGTATAAGGATGGTGTATCGCCAAAGGGCTATGTACTTTCTGATCATATGCTGCTGGGAAGTGTTGTAGCCACCATATTAGTCATAGTGGTGACTGTTCAAATAGCCCTTGACACATCATATTGGACGATCGTTAATCATATTATGGTTTGGGGCTCGCTTGTTTGGTATTTCATTTTAGATTATTTCTATAATTTCGTCATAGGTGGTAGTTACGTTGGCAGTCTTACTATGGTATGTATATCTCGTGAAATAATATTCCCAGTGTAACTTGATGCGACATTAAACTTCTTCTACGTACAATTTTAGGCGATGTCCGAGGCAACGTTCTGGTTTACGGCGGTCATCTCGTGTATCATATTGGTAATACCCGTACTGTCGTGGAGATTCTTCTTCATAGATGTTAGGCCAACTTTATCCGACAGAGTCAGGCTTAAGCAGAGACTGGCACAACTACGTTCGCGCCAAAGTCAAGACATACTTCGTACGCCTTCTACGAGACGTACGCGACGATCCCTACGTTCCGGATACGCTTTCGCGCATCAGGAAGGCTTCGGAAGGCTGATCACGTCCGGGAAGATTATGCGCAAGCTACCGAATGGTGGAGATTTTAAGTTTTCAATGCCATTCACGAACAATACCAACAAACAAGTTAGTGTTGCCACCACGTCACCAAAGGACAATGCATCAAAAAACTCGCACACACTGGATACCATTGATCTATAATCTGGACATTTATTATTGTAAGTCTTTCCACTATCTATCAAATTTCGGACGTATAGTTTGCTAAGCTATAGTAGCAGCATTATTCGACAGAATTACGAAAAACCGTCGCAAACGAACTTTTCTGTTAATCACAAGCGGACTATCCAAATACGATCAAATATCAAGTTTTGCGCTCTTCACGATCTAGTTCCATCGCGCATGGCACAGAAAAATATTGGTACCGTCTGCATCGCGGTATATAAGAATGTTTAACAGCTTGTTGGTTTCCCCATTCTGTATTTGTTGCTTACAAAATTTTAAGTAATCGAATTTCATAAGACAATAAAGTATTGATGGTTTGCGTGAAAAATTCTACACATTGGTAATCACTAAAGAGTATTATTTCTTTTCTGTTTTTTTTTTTCACCAAAAATTATTGTTAGTTAACGATCACTTTAATAAGATGTATTTTTTTACAAGATCAATCGTTGTTCTAGACTCTTACCGGAATATTTGTTACTCCAACAAGGACTATGTTCCGATTGGTTTTTGAGTTCATATAAATTTTATAATACTTGCTCAATTGCAGAACTTAAAATCAGCCCTTTTTAAGTAACTGCTTATATTTCGTTTTGTATAAAAAAGAGTATTCAGTTGATGAAATATATAGTGTATAAATTATTCTAATTTGCTCTTATCTAATAAGAGTCTAGAATCAAGAAGATCTCATGTTCTAATGACTCATTCAATTATCAATAATCACCTCCGACGACACTCTCAAATAGTGTACACAAATAAAAATGCACAGGTTGATTTATGATTATACATTTTTACTTCGCCTACGTATTAATTCAAGGCTAGCAAAACAAAAGCTTTGTTATCTAGTTACCAATTGTAACTAATCTTTGGGTCATTTATTGAAATTAATTGGTTGCTGAAATAATAAGCAAGTTTACAAAACGTTATAGCTTTCTGTCGAACTTGTAATTCTATTAAATATAGCTGTCATTCTTAGTATTATCGTTATTGTGAATCGTTAATATTATTACATAAGGAGGACCTTATGAACAGTTTTGTTGGGTAGGTACTCCTGTTTCGTTTTCTCCAGTTCTCAAAAGAAGTGGAGTTGCTCTTGGAGTTGTCAGGCTGCCTGAATTGTAGGCGATTGCCATTTCGAATATTTAGACTCGAGGAATAATTCGATTGGCACCAAGCTATAACGCAATAACGAGGCAGAATATGATTTGTATGATCATGACACTACCTGTGTACATATGTGTAGAGGTGTCAAGAATCGTGTAACATCCCTCCTTGTATCATATACTGTCCTAATATGAACACGGTTGCTGTAAAAAAAACATGTTTACACGGTATACATATACTTGTATAAATAAGATTTATAGTTACGATAATAATTGCCTTTATAAAATATGAATACAAGAAACAATTAAAATTACTGTATCATAGCATGGACTGTAAATATTTTAAAGAGATATATATACATATATATAGTGTATACAGTATATATAGTATATATATGTATGTATATATTATATTATATTAAATGTTAAGTATACATTTTTTAAAAGAAAGTAATATATAGGTAGAACAATTTAAAAAGATGCGAAAAATGATAGCTATATTATATTGTACTACTGCGGATAATGTTTGCCTTGGACTGACTACTGAATATATATATGTATATATATATATGAATATTATGTATGAACACACAAAATATATATATACATATACATATGTATATATACACATACACACAAATACACACAATATAATAAAGTGAAGAACAGTAGTAACGATGAAATATGTATTTCTACTTTTAATATTACAATGAATTCTAGGGAGGCATAGTCTGTATTTGGAAAGTGTGTTCCGCAAAGAACTTTTTTTATTTAAACAGAGACATAGGAATTTATTGCTTTCGAACATTGTGCCTAATCAAGAAGCTACACAGAGTGTTTCACGTTGCGACAGCATTTTGTTCGTTTATGTTTATACGATCTCGTACGTTGACTCGAATTATTTAATTACTATCGTCAATTGACCCAAATCACGAAATTACTATCGTTCGTCTGTGAACATTTCTTTCCTCGTTTCTTTCCAATAGAAACATTTACGTACACTCTGTTTCTATCGTAATCTGTACCGATCCAAAGTCATTAATGCAGAGAGAAATATTCGAACAATGAGACTGCTGCGTTTTTATCTTCTCCTTTTTGAAATACATATTACATATATCTAACGCAGGAATATCGATAAAACGGAAATGGTAGCGATTTCTATGATTTCGATGAATTCTTCGGGATACTTTCGGTTCGATTTTTCGTTGAGGATAAAACTTGTCCGTTTCCAAAGCGAGACTTATCAATCGAGAATTGAGACATTAACTGAATTTTTGTATAATAAAAGTTGGACTTTCAATAGCGTTACGAATGGACTGAAGAATAATTTTACAAATATTTACAAAACGAAACTGTGGAGTCATCCCCGCATATTGGAAACGAAATATACCATACTGAACTGTTCATATTCGAGAATCCGTGAACATATTCTTCTTTGCGCTGGAGAGAAAGATCATAGTTACCTAGAAAATGCACCGCCTATATTTTTCGTGTAAACTCGTTTATATATACATTTATTTTGTAACACTTCTTGCTAAGTAGTATTCGGAGATGTGATATTATTATTACGAACAGTTATATCATAATGTATGTATTACTTATTTTTAAATCCCTAAATGGTATGTAGTTTCATTCTCATTTGCAAATGGATATTTGTTCTGGAAACGGGGTACCATGATTTTTAAATAATATGAAGTGACATTATCCACGAAGCGTTAACATTACGTTGCGAAAAGATTCTCGCACGGTGCATTTGAAATTGCAATATTTTGCCAAATGCTTCTAACAACACTCGTTGTTTTTAATTTTCCAAGATTTTCTCGGGACATTTAAAGAATCCATCGGTCTCCAAGAGAATGTACTAATATTGTTTAAAGATCTTGGTAAATATTGACTTAATGTAAAAAAAAACATAAGAAATTAAGGAGGATAAGCATTATAAGGTAGTCATAACACGTTGTTGTTTGCATAAGTTGTTACATATGTTACTTTAAATACTGAATCAAATGTCTAGAAAGAAAATGCGAGAGCAAATTGTCTGCTGCATGTGCTCTATAGACTGCGCATCAATTACCGCTTAAAAAAAAAGAAATATTTGCTTAGGACATAGTATAATTTAAAGGACAAAACGATTGTTCTGCATAGGTGCGTACAATGGTCAAATCTTCATTGCATTTCATGTCCAGTAAAATAATCCTTTAAAGCTGTTTCAAATGCGTGTTCTTCATGGGATGCTAATATAAGACAATAATATCTCAACAATTAAAAAGTACTAGAGATAGTACGTGTGCTTGATGGCGTCGTTGTTTTGTTTTTAAATTCTCATTTAAAATATATTATACCGATTATGTATGACTTTCGTTTCTTTAATATTTCTATCCGTGTTTAAAGGAAAAGAATTGTTTCGTTTCTATAATACTATGTCCTACGTACTGTTTATAATGTATCCTACTTTTACGTATCGCTCGATGATGCATCCTATCGAAAATCTGAGCCCTACTGGATTAATAAAGTTTTACGAGCATGTTACACGTGTAGGGCCATGCAGAAGGGCATAATAAAAAATGCTAATGTTATCGAATACAAATGTTCCTTGCAATGTGCACGCAGGATAAGAGGATAGTGTGTACAAACGCAAAAACCCATTAAATCTATCGCATTATTGTATTACATTTAAAGCGGTGGTGACTTTAAATGGATTATGTTGTTGAGCAACGTATTAATCGATCATTTGAAATCATTTGTTATTTTGCTATTTCTACAGTTGTCACGCTCAAATATGTTCGGTTACGTATTGACACAATGTCACAAATGATAGAAGCAAAGTTCTCGTCTGTATATCCGACGAACACGTCGATATAGAGAAGGCGATTTACTTTTTTGTAAATCGTTATAGATAATGATTTCTGGTTTTATACTACACTCTGTGTAATATCGATTTTTGTAAATCTAAACATTGCTTTACGTATAATTGTATGGTGTACAGTAAAATCTCTACTTCTTAAGTGTATTATTTTTTATGTGTAAATAACTTGCAGAAAAGGACAGATTTATGTTGTAAACAAAAAGAACATAGTAAAGTATTAGTACCATAGAAATGATTTTAAATCAAATACTGTACAATCTGTTTTTCATTTTGTCTCTTCTCTTCTTTTTTTCGTAGAATTTCCTTTGAATATGATTATGAAAATATTATACACTTCTTGTTCATTTCCTCCCAAAATTTTATTCACATTTGTACATTATCAGTTAAGTTAGAAATGATAATGGTAATGATTGTGCTTTCTCATTAATTTCACCTCTGGCAAGCATTAGTATAGACTTTTAGGAAAGATCATTGTTGATTAACGTATTAAAAAAAAGGTGTCGCGTAGTTATTACTTATTATAGTTCAGTCTGAATAAGAGGGACCACAGTACAATATGTTAGAATGAACTTATCATTTATACATTCTAAGATGCTTTAGGAGATTACTTACGTTTCGAGGAAATTATTATTTAATTTTAAGCATTTACACAGTCGTTCCAACTTCTTCGTATTAAAATAGAAACGTCATCAGATTGATACTCCAATCGGTCGTAACACCAGGATTTTAATTTTATCATTTAACATCTATGCGAACGAAATTTATTGTGCGTGTAATGTGGTAATCTTCTAATACATCTGACCTTAAAATTGTCACGGTTTAGTTACGTAGAGCCCCACCCTCACCCCCGCTTCGCACCTGTATGCCCAGATTAATCAAAATTATACGAACGGAATAGTAAACGTCGCTTCAGTATTTAAAATGCACATGTCGCCTTAAGTTGTGCTTTTAATGTAACTATGTGTACAGTGTAACAAATTTTGTTACAGCTTCGTGTAATATAGTACGAGATCTACTCTATTCTTATAACTTATTCTAAAAGCAAACCACATTTGCGCCGAGATCAAGTGGTAGCCAACTCCTGCTGATATGTGCATTCTATATAATTTTGTATCTACTAAATTGTGTATTTACGTTTTCGTTACCCATCAGTATTGATTAGGTTTATGCGTATGTGTAATAGAATTCCATGTATATTAAAAGCCATGCACGGATATTAGAAACTGATTGAGAAGGTACAATCAGTCGCGAGCAGTACTCGTAAAATACCGTTTGTCGGCCTGTTACAGAGACGAACGACACGAAATCATCGCGAGATTAAGAAGAAATAACGAGGCGATATATTCTTTTGATTTAGAAAGATGGATGTGTCGGGGGAAAAAAAAAAGTCGTTTGTAATCTATAGCTTTTCCACAAAGAGAAAAGAAAGTGTCCTCGGAGCATCTTCGAAAAGAGGCGAGGGATATTTGGTAACGTTTGTACTTATTATGGAAATCGAATGATTTAATTGCTGCTGCAAAAGAGAAACTCTGCGAGATGCGATTACAGTTTTAATAATTTGTTATCGGCGAGTCGCCTCTCTTACGCTATCGTAATCCAATATCTGGCAAGTTACGAAATTGTTCACGTATCAAACGTTTCTTACTAGTTTTTAAGTTAATAAAAGTACTGCAGCATAATGTTGTATTTTTCAGAAACGTATTATTCTTTCAACCTCTTCCATTCCCGTTCGGTCTCGAGTTTTGATAGCCACTATAAATTAAAAAGGCTTTTAGGAAACGTAACATGTGCGATACACGAGAACTGTATGTACGTATACATCACTATGTCAAATTTTGATTATTTATATAACAGTCTTATAAGAAAAATACATTATTAATTTGTACACGGTCGCGCTATTTTGCTGCAAATGGATATATCTCATGATCTGAAATCACTTGCATACTATGCATTTGTATAAATTAAATCGTACTACATATTTCTGTGCCTTTCTCGATTGTATGTTACATTATTTGGAAATCTATCGCGGGAGTAATAAGAAAAATAGCAATGACATATTGCTTTCTCTAATGATTCATTTTCTAATTACGATTATAGTTAAAACTGTAATCTTTTCGCCAGCGAAGCGCCATCCATCGATTCCAACAGCTTTCTTTTCAGATTGGGCTTTTCCTCCGGTTGACGTTTCACGGACGTCGGAAGGGGTAATCTGGGTCCAGGGGTCGGGGCTGGCTTGTTGCTGAAATATGGCATCTGAAGAGCCTGATCGCACGTGCACCTCTCCAAAGGGTTCACGTTCAGGAAACTAGCAATTAAGTCTAACAGATCATCGCCGGCGGCAGTGAATATATGTTTCAATGGAGTCCCAGGAAACGGTTTGAACTGAATGAAATCTGGAAGCTCTGTCATTCCTGGCCAAGTCTCTTCCGTGGGTGTGCCTAACGTCTGAAAATCGTGCTTATAAATCAAGCGATATTTGCATTTTTACTAACAATTCCTTACTACTTATACTCGACCGAAAGTAATACCTGAAATATTCTGGTAAGCTGATCCAGATCGGACTCCCCAGGTAAAAATGGTACTCGCAATAAAAGTTCTGCTAATATACAACCGACCGCCCACATGTCTATCCCAGTTCCATAGAGCCTCGCTCCGTACAATAATTCAGGCGCTCTGTACCATCTCGTCACCACCTGATGCGTGTTTATTCTATTTGGCGAACCGAAGAATTTGGCCAAACCGAAATCGCCTATCTTCAAGACACCTTCGGCGTTAACCAGTAAATTATTTGGTTTCAAATCCCTGTGAAGTATCCAATTGTAGTGGAGATAATCTAAACCCTGCAAAGTTTGAACCATGTACGCTTTAATGTTCGCAGACGTCAAAACTATATTGCTGTCCTTTATTATGACTTCTAAGTCAGTATCCATGAAGTCGAACACTAGAGACACATTTGACTTGTGGCCAAAAACATCTGGAATGAAAATATTACAAAATAAGTATCGTATGGAAGAACAACCTTAATTCTTGCAGAATACATATAAAACTGTGTACCTAGCAAACCAATCACATTGTCGTGTTTCAGTTCCTGTAACAATTTGATTTCCCGCAGTGCTGTTCGATTTATTCCATCTCTAGCTTCTACACGACTTCCTACTTTAATCTAAAATCATAGCAATCGAATGACATTTGATTTTAGGTACCACTGTTTCGCGGCTGAAAGGAGAATATATGCGCGAACCTTTTTTACAGCGACAATCTTCGACGTTTCGACATCTTTGGCTTTGTAAACAGTGGCGAACTGAAATGAAGTGAATGAGTATATCGGTAAAATTAAACTGCGTTGCTGATCATTGACTAACCTGTCCTTCTCCTAGAAAATCAATTTTCTCGTATCTTCGCAATTTCTCCGTCATTTTGTCTAAGTGGAATGCTTTTACCTTCTTGTTAAACCAGTCGATGCTTTTAGAGGATATTGTATATGATTGTGTAAGCGTGTTTTATGGGAATCATGAGATAAGCTACGTTTGAATAAATCCAAAACAATGCGTGAATCATGAAGGCTGAGAATGTGTCGCTGGCAGTCGCTGCATTCGACAGGCTACGCCGGTCCACACGTGCTACAACACGTGTCAAAATTGTGGGTAAATCAGTGATGCTAGAATCGTGGGACGTGGGCAATTGTTTACCCCCGCCATGATCTACCGTCGTTCCCCACTTTGTTCTTATCGCACTGCGCACAGGCTTATCCCTACTCCTGTCTGTTGAGTGCGTGCCTGTTCGGCTCTTTTCACCCCATCCTCATTTCTGAAACCCGAGCGTATGGGTCGCAATCAAGAGGTCGGGTGTTCAAATCCCAATACGGCGGTTTTACTTTTTTTTAAAATTATTCTCTAATTTCACGTTCTAACTTCTCAGTAAAATAGAAACTTGAAAATTTTCAATTCTTGAGCATTTTCAAAATTTGATTTGTCTGTTAATGATGCAATTTGTGTTAGTGAAAACCGCTGTAGCTGGCTGACGTGCGAATAATCTTCTGCCGTTTTAGATATACATAAACAGAAATAAGCACATAGTGGAAATCATAATTATAATTATAAGTGTACGGGGAAAAATATAAATATGACTATAAACTTATCTTTTTCGATGAAAAAAATGCAACTTGATTTATATTTGTAGTCTTCTTAGCAATTTGTATCATATTCAGTTTCAATTCTACCCGCTAGTAGAATTGCGTTCGAGTTCCACTCTAAATTGATAACGTTGCGTGTGACACGGAAATGCCTAGGGGGCTCGCGAGCCCAGCTGAGCGTTGGACACAAAGTTACATTGGATGATAGGTCTGTTTTATTTTTTAAAAATTTTTTATTTCTGGCCTTATAATAAATATTATTATACGCGAAGTTTTGGATACTAATTCCTACGCAATGACAGTAGAAGACGTATATTACGTTCGGCGTTAGACTTATGGTCGTTAAACAAAACCTAAGATTTGGATTACGATAATAAGTGTTCGTACAAATAAATATTCCTCAAGACGATATAGAATTTCATCGAATGAATAAACGAGTCATTTATATACGTTCAATGAGCTATTTACTTCACGTTGTATAATCTTTTACATCACAAAGGGAAGCACTACTACAAGCACATTCATAAAATTAAGAACATTTCGCAGCGCATAATTTGCGTATATTGTTTCATTTAACCAGTCTAAGTATTCATCCACGCGAGCATACACTCCAGGAGAATTAGGACGAGCACATCCAATTCCCCACGACACTATTCCGACTTGTGTACCGTTGCACAATAATGGCCCACCACTGTCACCCTGAAACGTCATTAAGTTTGTTCCTTCCAACGCCTTCTCTTCCTAAGGCTAACGTTAAAGCACAAAATTGAAGTTAAAGGTGAGGGAATACGAACTTGGCAGGCATCTCGACCGCCCTCTGGTACACCTGCACATATATGTACATCCGGTTGCACTCCTTCTACTGGACATTTATCCGAAGGAATTAATGGAATGTGAACGTGACGAAGATAGGTGCCACTTCCTCTCTAAATGGAGAACTATACTGTATTAAAACGTAATTGGAACCATCGATTTTAAAGTCAAGATTAATTATTTTGCTGTGTCTTTGTCTGATTATGATTTAATATAGTAGATTGTATAGCACTAGATAAGGTTTATCGGTTTTTAAAAACCGGTTTTTATTTATAAATTTGTAAAATCCGAAAACCAGTTTTTAATTAAAAAAAAAAACGGTTTTATATACTAGAATTAATATGCAGAATTGTACTGGCCTCTGGACATTTTCTAATAAAATACAGTCAACTGAAAAGCAACTCTATCAACCAAAACTTTTCTGTTCCCCTTTAACTATTTCCTTTTATCGTATTGTACGTTAGAAAAAAAGCAACGTAGGAAATATTTTGAGAGGTGGCTCTAGATTGCGATATGAAGGAAACGTATCGCGCGAACGTAATCGTATCATATTTCTCAGCTTATAGCGCAACGAATGAACACTTAAAGGATCAAGCTATATAGTTCGTCGATATTGCACTCGCAACCATCCCCGTTCTTTCTCTATTAACTCATTCTGCAAAGTAAAACTTTATTCACCGAGTCGTTACACCGTTGCAAAAATCAACCCACGCGCACTTACGCGTAGCGAGCATAGTCTATAAAAAAATTCAGCTGTCTGAAATCTTATCGTACATCTCAACGATCTCAGATATTGATCCTTCCCAGCTACGAAGCCCCCAAGCGGCAAGTGACATTCCAAGTTGCTTTCTCAACGAGTCACTTTCCCGATACCTCTAAGGGTTTAACAATATACCGCGCGCACCCGATACATAATTTTAACGCCTAATGCCAGCCAGAAGCTGCAATATACACGGTCTACATTCGCGCAACGCTACATATCGCCATGCATTTTTTATGCAATCCGTATCATCACTGACATGAAAGCCTGTGTTTCTCTTTCGCCGACCGTTGGAATAACCATTTGCGAGCAAACAGATGACATTAATTACGTACATTGGATCCAGGAATGTGCCGTCCCCAGCCAACCACGGTGCAGAGGTCGGTGTACCGTTGAAAAATGTTCGCCTCGTACGCTGCAGGAAGGGTGGCGTATTTCACGTGCGAGTCAATGTAAAAAGGATTCTGTAGCTGAAGGGAAGAAGCGTGTTCGAATGAGGGATCGATAGCACAAATGCCCGCCGGTCTTTCGCCTCCACGTTTCACCTTTTTTATTTGTATTTTCCACATAGAGTTTATATATATATTTATATATATATATATATACACATAATAATCACCCTGAACAATCCAATATCGTTACGCAGGCTCGTGAATCTAAAGTTCGAGTGCGGTAATATCCTGTCTATCAATTCCATCTGCATGGAACTCCAGCTCGGATAGTACACGTAAGTGGCACCGGCGATCGCGTAGTATCGACGAGGATTATCTGCCACCCAATTGCCACCGGCCAACGGTCTAAGCAACGACAGACAACTCGATCAGTTTTACCTTTCTCTGTATTCACGATTCACGCGCGTGTCACGCGCTCGAGTAGCTTCCGTCTAAAACATGAGAGCAGTACGTAAGACCACGGGCGGCCCGCTGGATTCTTTGTTTCCGAGAGCGCAGAGAAACTGATAGCGAAAACGATCGCACGTCTCGAGGTCGATGCGAACAACCGATAGAAACATACAGCCTCCGCCTTCTTATTCTTTTTTTTCTCCTGCTTTTCCGTTTTATTACAATGCGTGATAAGAAAAATACCGCGACAGTGCCAGCGTGTAATTAAAGAGAAAAGTAAGGGAAGCGTCGAAGGAGAGTGCTCGAGGTATCAGACAGCTTCCGAGCACTTCGGTACGGAAACAGTGGCAAAGTATTAAAGGATCGCGAGACATTAATGCGCGCCTCGAAGCAGACGCGGGCAACTAATGCAAAGACAGCGATGCGCGTTCACGTTTCTGTTACAGTTTCCACGCCGCTAACCCTTTCACTGCTAATGGTGTTCCTTTGTACGCTGCTACGTATGCCGACTCGCCACGCGATGTGTAACGGGGATGCAAATTTTCTCCCACCGTCTACTACCCTTGGGAAACGTTGGAACGATTAATCGTGCTCCTCTTCTTTCGTACGCGCGACAAGTGGTATCTAGTCGTCACTTTGTCGCGTTCTGTATCGAACGGCTATACTCAACTACAACATCGTTTTCTACGTTTGCTCAACACAGACGTTCTATTCTAGATTGCACACGATCAGCAATCTACGCGCCGACGACTTCGTTAATTAGTCGGCTCGGGATCGGGAGCCCAATCGCGCGCGCTTGCTCTCTAGGTAAAGTCGACTTCGCTAGGTGTATAGTAGATCGCAAATATCGCGGAGCACACACTCGTCATGGTCGAAGACCTCAAAGCAGCATACGTGTGTCTATGATAGCAATGAAAGCGCTACGAGCGAAGGCTGCTCTGTAACCGTAAAATGGTAGCGTAGTGAATTTATGGTTCAACGTTCGTATTAATATTTCTCTCTGCAAAATCGTTATTAGAGCGAGCAGCGAATGAAAGGAAGCCTTGACGTTACACTGTCATTTAATTGTGTTTTATGATACCGCGTGATGTGGAAAGGGATTACGTTCGACAGAGTATCTAGAAAGTTCCTCCTCCTGATTGGAAACGATCAAATTATTGACGCGAACACCTTAATGCGGCACCTGACGCGTTACGTATAGCCTAGCATTGGAACATCTGACACCGAGCTATTCTCGGCTAAGAGAGGATATAATTAAAAGTAATTCGCATCGTTGGGTAATCACAATCCCCGTGCTTCCTTTCTTCGCTCTCACTCCGGACTGAATGGAACAGCACAAAGTATTCGCTAAGCTCCTTCCAAATTTGTATCTCTCACTCCCCGAGGCGAGAACTCAGGCCAAGCTTGTCAAGCCGCCGATGAATCCCCTCTCCCCACGAGTCCTCAAAATCATTATCTCCCAGAAACCCGGAACACGATCCGACGGGCGAACGCGCCGCAACTACAGGTACCATTTTAAGGTGACGAGCGGGAAACTCTAAATATCGCAGTCTTGAAACGCACCTGACCATGCAGTGAGCGGCTGACAAAATGAATCTCGGCGCTACGTAAGTACCTCCGCAGTTATGACTATAGTGTCGCAATTGGATCGAGACCTACGAGAAATTGACATTGAAAATTCGGTTTCGTCGTCCGCGAACCTTCTATACCTTACAGATAAAGTGGATACATTTAGTACATACGATGATCACTCTCAGTATTTTGAGATTGAACCCCGCTCCCCTCGCCCTGGAAGCACGCCGCTGCACGCGGCCTGCTTAGGTATACAAAACGCTGTCGCACAGGCAGAATGTTAAAAGCATTCGCCGTAGTGCCTGGCGGTTCGCGCGACTGGCTCGATCAATTCCTTCCATAGGACACATTACACCGCGTTCCCCTATTCTCTACCGAGTACTACTAAAGTTAATTGCCGCGAGCAATCGCCGTCGTGCGCGGCGTTTAGGAAAGGTATCGTGAATTGACATAGTGCCGCCTCCTCCGCCCCTCAAACATAATCAGAGTGATCCGCGTATCCGTAGATAATAGCGTGTAGGAAACGTCACGGGCGCATTTCGCTTACTAGAAACGGATAGTTCTTTATGTCGGTGATCGTTCCGCCGACTATCTTCATGGTTACCCCTCCCGTCGCCCGCGCCCTCTCGTCGCCGCTGGATGGAACGGGATCCCCGTCAATAGCCAGGACCAGCTGTTGAAAGGGACTCGTCAGCGCGACTAACAACAACAACAGCATCTTGACCCTTCCCGCCGGGAGGAAACGCCGCCGGCGTGAATCTCGCCCGTATTTTTCCGCCGCTCGGCCGTCCTTTGTTTTCCGCTTCGTGTATCGCTGGCGCGATACTAGGTCGAGCTCCGACGCGTTCGTCAGCGTCCCCATTGTGCACCTGGCTATTATCGCGAGCCTCTCGAGAGCACGGGCGATCGAGGAGCAGCCGGGAGGATCGAGAAGATTAACTCCTCGCGTCTAATCCAACGCTTGCGATATGCCACAACGATATGTTGGGTGTATCCGATCGAGTAGCAAATTCCTTTGGATCTTTTGTCACGTTTACTTCGTTGTTTCGCCAAGCGACTTGAATATTGTCCAGTCAGGGCTACGTGCCGAGGTGGCTTTTGTCAAATTAGCGGGGATGGTTCCGGGATTTGAATTATTTCAGGCGGTTTAAAAATGTTTCTGTATGTGGTCTCTTGAAATACACATCGTAATCAGAATGTGTAACAGAAATAACGTGGTAGCCCCTGAATATCTACGGGTCTGCACGATTCTATCTGCTCGTAGAAATTAGAACGGTGAATTGAAATTGATTGCTACAACGCGCCAAGTGGATTGACAAACATTCAACGGCTATGGTTCGATCCGTTGCGAGCTTTTTGAAAAATAGGATACAAAGCTATCAGGACACGTATACGTTCTTTGAGTCCAAAGGAAGCTGTTATTCGATTTAACAACCCTTCCGTTACATCTTTCAATATACACAACATACTTTAATAGAACCGTCGATAACTCGACTAAATTAAAATACACGGAACACGCGCTTTAGGATCGTGCACACGCAGGACGGCCCGAAAGGTCTCTCGGGCTCACAATTTTATTGATCGACGTGCAGGGCTGTGTAGGCAAGGAAATTCTATAATTACACGTTGTTGTTTTTCTCTGCTCGCAGGATATGTCTCGCAGCCTTTCCGGCCACGACAAAACAACTCGCCTCGTTGGTCACGCAGCGAAGCTCGCGATTTTATCTCTTTGTGCCTTTTCTCTCTTCTTTACGTTAAAAATAGTGTTTGTTGTTGCGGGAGAAGCGATGAAGCTGCACGGCAGACAATTCGGGGCGACCTACGCGCGCGCGTGTAACAAACTTTATATCACATCCGTCAACGTACCTACATATTTTTAACGCAAACACACTCTTAGACGATCCCGCCGTATTCAGGAAGATACTTGGAAAGTAAGAATTTCAGGGAATGCCGGGCTAATGGAATATGAACGCTCGATGGTCTCGCCACTCGCGTGAAGTATAGTGTTACGTGTGACAACGAATATTAGTGCGAAATAAACAACGAGGCTTACGTGGTAATGAGTTATGTTATCCCGCGAGTAACAAGGTACAACAGTCTTAATTTGTGATTTGTCGATACGATGTCAGCTTTGGACTATACTTTGCATACGCTATTAAATATATGTATATATGTTTGTATATATGTATATAAATATTCGACAATAGATATATGAAATTCGAAATTAAACAATTTGTGCACACGTACGAAGCTCTCAATAACTTATCCGTAATATTTATACGTGTGTATGAAATATACATGTACCGTAATCTTCGTTATTATTAGGATAAACTTAACGGTAAGTACTTCGATTGTATTTTCACCTGTACGAGCTAGACATGTGACAATGGTAAAATGATCGATCACAATGCTTGTCTTCGGGTGTGGATGTAAATGGGAAATGGAGGGCTAGAAAGTAACGATACAGTAATTACTCGGTACACTGGAATTCGCCGCAGCTTTAAAGAAAATTAGACGGCACGTCTCGGACCGTTCGCTTCCATCCGTGCGGAACTGCGTTTCTTAATCGTAAGCATGAAATTCGATCTACGAATTGACATTTATTACAGTTTCTTTAGCGTACAAGGGGAGGTTGCGAGAAATTTTGGAGAAGGAATCGAGTGGGAAAGTGATGTTGCTGGTATTGGAGCGTGGGATTGTGGGTCGCTTGTCAGCGATCGTATATTTTAACTGCAGAGTGCTATGATCATTAAGGAAAGAGAAGTAACGATGTAACGAAAAGAAGTTCTTTAAAAGACTTCCACTCCAATTTGCCGTATCGTACTACTTGGCCATCGAGCATCGACTAATTCGAAGCTAAAGCATTGAAATTTTTGTATAGTTGAAGAGACTTTTACCTACATATGAATTAAATTTTCCAATTAAACTATGTCTCTTATTTGTTTCCCCAAAGTCTAGAGTAAAGCAGTAGAAACCGAGAAATGAAAACGATCTATTATCATACAAATTTTACTATCTAAAATCCGAAATTCAATTCAGTCTCATTCACAAAACCCTCCCCAAAGTCGCGGCCTCCCCTCATCAATATAACACACTAATAAACGAATAAACCTATCCAACGAATCATCGAGATCGTATCCCGCGTGCAACAATCACGTATAACACGATATGTAATCTCCTAAAGTGGATGAAAGAGTAATTCATACGTCCTTAGAAATACGATAAGTCCTTATCACCGACCGATTACGAACATAATTACTCTATTCAACAACGGTAATGTCGTCGAAGGGTCTCGACGAAGGCGACCGTAGACGATCAGCTCGAAACGAACCGCGATTTTTATGTAGACGCGAAGAAGATATGCAGTCGAGAAGAAAATGCGCCCGTGTGACTTTAGGAGAACGAAAGAAAGAAAAGAAGAAAGAACAGTAAAATGTCACTGTATTTCACCGGCGATTGTTATTCTTTTTTTTCCCTGCTATTTTTCATTTTTCTTTCACGCCGGTTCTAGTCGTGTTCCATACGCGGATCGGCCCAGAACGAACATCCTCCACCCAGCGCCACGGTGACCAATATATTCCGCGAAATAGAGTAACGATCGATACAAGCGACAATCGAAAATAGTTTGCACGAAGAAGCCGCGTCTATGAGTTATAAAATTTTTTCCTTCTGCAAGACAATAAAATCGCTGCCCCCGTGTTATTTCGGTATAATCAAGGAAGACATTGTGATTGTTCGTTCTTTAATATATATATATATATAGATCCCCCCTCCCCAACTTCACCATCCCCCGCCGCTTGTTTCTTTTCGTTACGTATATTACATATTCTTTCATTTCTCTTCCCTCTTCTTCTTCCTCAAACTTCCCTTTAATTATCCTAAAGCAATTGACTTTTATTAAGGAATGATTTGGTGCATCGCGCATAGTATGCACAATAACGTAGGTAGCGCCCACCCCAGCGGGACATTCAATGCTGAGGACACGGCGATCGGTGCGGGTATAATTTGCACTGCAACAGCCGATAGTTTCCTTTTATTAAAAACCTGGGAAAAGCTTTGTTGAATACGAAAACGCGGGGTCGATATGCTACTTCGATACGTCGGAAATAAAGGGCAGCCGGGATTACGGGGTGGAAAGTTTATGGACCGCGATTGTTGCAGAGAGATTGTCTGTTCGTAAAAATCATATTTAACGAAGCTGTATGCGTAGAAGATTAATGTGGGCGTGGATCACGCGATTTCCCGGCTCCTAACTGGGGAAGCTTTTTTTCCCCCCGAGTAGTGCAATTAGTTCTTGAAACGAGTTAACTGGAACATCTATTTTTGGGGGCGCAGCTTTTGTTCATTGAAGTATGGTATGCTGGGGTTAGAAACTTGGGTTCTTTAGGCTCTACAGCTTCTTCTACGGGGTGCGTACCTTGCATTCGATATTAAAGGAGAAATTTTATAAAGAGGTCGATAGTTACCCGAAACCGTTTCCTTCCTGACGTCAGCGTACCGCTCGTGCATAGGATAGTCAGGGATGGTGGAGTAACAGCTGATTTCCAAATATCCGCTCTCCCCTGCATGTAATGCCGACACCTCTATCGTTAATTTCGCAGTGGCGGACATCAGTTGGCCCTTGTGACGCGTGTGGGGATAGTGGTTTACCAGAGTAATGTCCACCTAATGAAACATACGAGAAACTCAAGGCGCTGAATAAAGATTCGATCACCTTCGTTGCGTTGAATTGTTTTCGAGGAGGGAGCAACGCAAGGATGTAGTTAAAGTTGTTCAGAATTCGAAACTGCACTGTTGGATGCATGAAGGGCCTCTGTGCCAAAACTCAGTTTCGAGAAAAGTGTTTATAAACATTATGAAGTTTGATATTTTTTGTACATAGTGAAGTTGTTTTAAAGCTTTCTGTAATATTTAAAATTTTGATATATCCCTTTTATAGCTGCATTACTACAATCGGAATTATGTTCTTGCATAAAATGGAGAAATATAGAAAAAAAGGTTGTTCTTTAACGTTACTTTTTATTATTTGTTTAATATTTAAAAATATAGAATATTGGAAAAATATAGTCATAAAAATCATCATAGATCGTGTCATGTTCAGGTTGATTAGATACGAGTTAGGGTCAGTTAGTCAACATCGATTCACAAAATTTACTATAGCCCTGTCAGTTTTAAAGATACAGCAATGAAATTTAGAGAGCATGTGTAGAATAGAATCTAATTATTAATTACAAGAACGGTCTCAGTGTCCTGAAGCTGTTTCTGCTTCCAACAGTACAACTATGAAAACAGTGGCCAGCATTGCAGCCTAGGAGTCAGTGTCAGTATATGGTCAGACGTTGGATATAACTGCAATGCCGGTCATGAATTTCGCTTGGAAGCTGAAGCTATTATTCTAACAATTTTGATTTGTACGAACACGAGGCTGTGAAATCCTCTGTTTCTAATTACAACTTGTACATAACTTTTGGTAATTACCTCCTTCCCGTTTATGAACCATGTCAAGTGAGGAACTGGATGCGCAGCCGATGACGTGCAATTCGCCTCTAAACTGTCACCGACCACGTACATGCTTTTCTTGAACGTGATTTTCGGGTTTTCGGTCTGCGGTACTGTGTAATTTCATAACGCTAATTAGAACAGAATTGTACGGTCTGGGAAGCAGATAAGAGAAGTTCAGTATATATTTCTTAACCTGATTATAGTGTACCCAGTTTCATATTCTTCGATCGGGGAAGGGAAAGCAAAGTTCGTTTCTATAACTACTCTCCCTTCTACGAATTGCCCTTGCAAATGTATTCTTTCCGTGCTAGCAGGTACGCGTAACGCGGATATTGTACGCGACCCTTGCAATTTATGCTAAACGCACAGTCGCATAACGTTTCACGCCTGAACGGCGCATTATAATTGCAAAGACGTCGCGTTTTATCGCCATTTTATTTCAACGGTATAGAAGATTGCATAATTAATCGATCGGCGAACAAAGGAGCAGGAGACAGGTTTTAATACTCCCGTAACCCAGAAATCGATTAAAACGAATGCGAACTCATTTCTCTTGAATTTGAATTGGAAACGTGCTCAGAAGAGTGGAGTTTAATACGACCAGTCGAATATTTTCCACGAAACGGGACAAAAGTGTATGTATATACAAGTATAGGTACTACTTCTCAACATCTATAAAGGTTTTTCCCGTCTTATATGTTTTCGAATTAAGATTCTAATGACAGCGAGACAGCACATCACTTTTCATGACAGCAAAAGGAATAAGAAATCAATACAGAATTCGAAGTAGTGATTTGCACGGAAATTTTCCGCGATTCGCCGGTAAACCGGTAAACCGGTTTATCGCGGAAAAACGGTTTACCGGTAAATCGCGGAAAAACGGTTTACCGGTAAATCGCGGAAAATTTCCTCAAATATTTATCGGTAATTCGACACTTTTTTACCGGTAATTCGGTAAATTTCATATATATACCAATACAGCGCGTATATGCGTTTTATATTTACTTGCGCTGCGCAAGTAAAAGATGCAAGTTACGGTTGCTCGGCCACCGGCGAGTGGTGGGAGATCGAAACAGGTGACAGCGACAAGCTGGGCTGTCCACGACCAAATCATTGATTCATTTTATACGAACTAAAGTCTTCAACAAAGATTAGCATTGGCGGATCCAGAGGGGGGCGATGGGGCGATCGCCCCATCAAAGAATACTAGAATACTAAAATATATATAAATATATATAGTTATTTACTTTCACACGTTCCGCGCCCCCCCCCCCCCCCCTCAACAAAGAAAGGCTCCTGGATCCGCCACTGAAGATTAGGTCGCGAGTAGGCGACGAATGTTGAAATAAGTTATGTTTTTTGCGTGCGTATTTATTAATAAGTGTTGATAAATAAAAAATATTATAAATGAAGAATAGTTTTATTTGCATTTATTTTTTATAATGATTGATTAGACTTTTTTGTAATACTTTTGCTTCTTTTTTCAATACCTTAAAAAATACCGGTAAATTACCTGTAAACCGGTTTTGATTGAAAATTCTACCGAATTACCGGTAATTGAAAACCCCGCAAATGAAATCCCTCGGCACTTAAAGGGTCTACTTAGTGTGATAGCTGAAAAAAATTAATTTTTCGAGAATTAAAAAAAGAAACTAGTATTACACCTATCATTTTGCACGTGTGTAACTTTATTCTATCACTCAATTACTGATATCAGGTCTAACACATTGTTCTCTTCGCGTTGCTCCTATTCCGCTACAAATGGATATTTGTACACACAAATTATTCTTTATAGTCTTAAAAGGTGATAGAATAAAGCTACAAACGTGCAAAATAATACGCCCAATACTTGTTTCCTTTTCTAATTCCCGAAATTTAAGTTTTCTTTCAGCCGTCGCACTACGAAGATAATTACAGAAATCGAAACGAAAACAAGTTAAACGGAACGTCTCGCCACCGACAAAAATGACACGCGATACAGATTTTTAGGAGATATTTTCGCTTACCTATAACTTTCATTGCGACGCTTTCGGAAGCCGCTGTAAAAATGGGGGTGGTCGTCGACACCTGACAGGAATACGAGCCGGCCGCCTCGAAACGAACGTCCTTTAATTTGATTGTCGTGCCATTCTCGAAGTACTGTAAACAGGCGGTGTATTGTTCTAGAGCACGAGCGTGTTAGCGGCGATTACCTAAGACCCTTTAAATAACACGCGACTGTTTCCACGTACTCGTTCCAAACGCTTCAAGCGTTTCGCCCGCCTCCCCCCATTGTTATTGCCTATTGCGTGCGGGCTCGAACGGGATATATCGATCCCAGAAAAATGGATCAAACGACCGGGCTGATCGCGTAGGTGCCTGGGGAGGAGAGGGAGATGGGGCGAGATAGAGAGACGGAGGAGAAAGGGCGGTATTCCCAAAGATAGACGTATCCGGTGGCGCGATATAGGATGTGTCACGAACCGCAGGCGGTGTCATTGGTTTTTATTAAAGTTGCATGTTTCGATACACGTGTCCGTGTTACACTGGCCAGCCTGGCCGAGCCTGCCCCGATATTGTATCCTGATATAATGCGCAGCCTTCACGGGCTACGTTAATACTGTACACAGTTTCAATTTCCTCCGGGTAAACCGGCCCCGACGTCGTTCCAGTGGTACGTTTTAAAACGGTTCCGCCACAGAACTGCTGCTCGCTTGTTCTCTTTAAATAGAAACACCCGATGTCCCGATGCAGGATATGAATCGTGCCTACGCGGAATTGTAATCCAAAGGAAACTTTGTTTTGTAGCGTCTCCTCTGCAGTTTGCTGAGAGCTGCTTGATACGAGATAACTCTCTTTTTCAGGGGAGTATTGGACACGAGAATAAAGGGAGAGAATATGAAGAGACCATACGAATTCTCGAACGTTGAATATTATTCAAAATTCAGATAATTAAATCTCAGATAATTATATCTCCCGAGTGATATTTATTGGATATTTTCGCTTTAGCCGCAGTCCTTTTTCTTGCATACTGCAGAGTTTCACGTGGTGATACCGCGCTCACATTTCGTTTTAATATCCATCAGATGCATTGCCCCAGTTTGCTATTATATTGAAATGCAGTGGTTAAATATTATACGAGTAAAAAGAAAGGTGATTCTATGATGGACGTTTGTAAGAGTAAGTGGAGTATGTCGATCGCTGGGCAGACAAGTGAAGTGAAACAGAAAGGAATGAAAGTGGCAGCAATAGTAGATTGAATTTGGCGATAATTCGTTTACTGTTTAAAAAGGAAAAGACCGGAAAGCAAACCGATCGTGTATTAAACGATTGTATTAGCCATGAAACAACTATCGAATGAATATCTTTTCCCTGATAAAGTGGGATAATTTTATTTGCTCGTGGGTCGATCCTTTTATCGTTACAACCCTTCGCGTTGTCCACCACGGAAATGTAACGTCTGCTGGCCGATATTATCGTAGGCGGACATGTGCGTCAGATGGAGCACGGTAAACAGAACACACGCGTTCACTATACCATGAAGAGGATGAGTTACTTTTTCTGGGTTACTCTTGACGTTTCGGGTACAATGCTGCCTCGTAACGGAAAGTAAATCGTGCAATGCACGAACTCCCTGTTGCAACGGTGGTAGAGTTGAAAGAATGGCAACTGCATTGTACGCTTAACGTAATTCCCTCCCCCTTTCTTTTATTTTTATCACTACCATTGCATTTCCTATTGTTCAACCACCATTATATTCATTACTCCCCTCTACCCCCTCGATTATTAGTTTCTATTATTTATCCACTAGGATGTTAGGAAATAATTATGCCACAAGGTCCGCCCAGAATTTAAAAACCACGCGATTATACTATATTATAGAATGTAAATAATTACAGTGATGATTTCCTCGGAGATATCCGTTACGACAGAAAATTTATGAATATGTCGAAATGAATAATAAACATTTTCCAGCCATTTGCCAGTAACAGTGACACGTTGACTTTTTAATATACTGCCACGACATTCGTATCATTGCAATCACGTTCGGGTATAATTAAATTTGGTGTCAGCCCAGTTTCATAAAGATCGACACGCGCGCGAAAGCTCGTTCATCTTTCTTTCGACAGGAGCAGTTTATACGCGTATCGGAAAGCATCAGATTCTACAACGTTTCATTTGCATACGCGCGAACACGCCGTTATTAAATTCTTATTACATCTCGTCTAATGTTTACGGCATGAATATTCAACGCGATACGCTTGCGGATGCCGATACCAGTTATTTACAAAGAATTAATCCGCGTGAAAACGATAACAGGCAACTAAACTGTTTCACGATCGCTGGCGCGAGCTTGGATTTTGTTCGCGGAACGCTGCCGACCAGTTAACCAAAAAATGAATGAATAATATCAAGAACCAAGGCACTAAAATAGGTTCGAGTCGGAAGCTAGAGTCATTTACGAAAAAGACAGTCAAACTAGCTCGGAATGTGCAACTGGAGTTGCCACAACAAGTAGTATAAAGCGTAATGAATCCGTGCGTGGTCGGGCGAGTAGAATTCAACTGCGCCCGGACAGAGGCTAATAAAAAGATTAGCTATGCAGCTAAAATAAACGCAAACGTAACTTCTATTTTAATTTGCCTGGCATCTGATGCTGCATGAAAAATGAGGATTACGTTTCAAATCTCGTATATAAATCCTTTGTATGGCTAATGAAACAGAAATATAGCTGTGAGTTTTTCTTTGTATTTTAAGCGTTTATTGCTTTATCACTCTAGCCCAAAATGTGAATATTTGTGAGGTTTCTATCGTGAAAAGTTTTTGAAATGAATTTAAAAGCTGTCGCGTTGATAACGTTTAGGCCTAAAACTGACAATGAGTTTGGAACTTGTAATTCGAAATTTATATTTTAGCAAACAGTAAACAGTCATTTGCAAAGCTGCAATAGCTTGTGGCAATTTCATAAGTTAAAGTTGACGGCGTTTCTGCAAAGTCATTGATCGTTACATTGAAGTGATTACTTGCATATACACCTCGCTGATATTACAAACATTGGTTTGTTAAGCTTCAAGTAAACATTGATTTTACTCGCATAATGCACGCGAACGAGAATGAATAACCGCCATTGGCGAATTGAAACGTACGAAATTACGATGTTGCGAGTTCTAAAGTAATTCAGACCAGCTGAAATACTTATCAACGAATGTAGATATCCGGTCTGCATTTGAAATTATCGCTGGCTCTTATCGAGGATATCATTAAATAGAATTAACCTTGTAAAGCGGGCGCTTTGACCGTTTAAAACGTTTTACCTATCTAAACCGAGTGCGCTTTTGTTGTTGCGATAGCGTGTCAAAAGCAAGAGCGACTGAAAATTAAACGATTAATCAGCCGGTATTACTCAAACAGATCGAACTTTAAATGGGTTACACTGCGAGCCGACGGGATCGTTTAATTAGATGCTCTGGAAACGTGATTCGTTTATGAAACATTGATTTAGAAACCGGACTGGGACTTTTACAATTTTTCCACCTTATCAAATTCAGCAGCCCAGACAAGTTTCGATGAATTATTTTCTGAACTCGATTACACTCGATTCAACGGGGCACCGCGGAACTATGACACATATTAATATTTTAGTTAGAATTCGTGGCTGGCCTTACAACTACAGAAAAATTTTAATAAAATATTGCTGGACTTTTAGTCGACAGCACCGCGACTTTTAATATTACGTCGACATTCGTATCAAAGCTTTGTGTCGCCCAGAAAGGATATTCTTTGCCACGGAAAGAACAAAACTAAAATCGATTGTACTGTGACAATATAGAACGGCATAATGGTCGTGCGTGTGTACGCGATGAAATATCTCGACAGAAACGAACACCCGCATTACACATTTCAACACGTCGGGAAAGCTTTCCGTACAATGCACGGATGCAGGGGAAAAAAGCGTGTAACACGAGCGCGTAACTATCTGCCAGGGTATCGCAGAATCGTTGAGTGCATCAGATCGATAAGTACCATATTCGTATGCACGTATGTAGTAATAACGCTGCAGTTTATGAGCACCTTAGCGGGAGCAGTCACACTTGCTCGATATGATCAGATTGTAAAATAAGATCAGAATATATGTCACACAACTTATCTTGTCACTTATCTTGATTAATTATTTTCGGATAATCTGATCTGGATGCTGGCCATTGTAAAATTAGCATGATAGATATTAAATTATCATAAGATTTATTTGAAACAGAAAAAGGTCATTTGTCAGTAATGGATAGAGGCGACAAATGTGACTGCAAAATTGCTTAAGGGGTGCATAATTGAAATGCACCGAGATAGTACGTTAATTACGTCAAGCTCACCTCCATGTTTGCTCCGTCTACCCGCCATTCGACGAACGGCGGTTTCCTATCCTTTATGTACTGTAATATCTTCTTGTCGTCTTTCATGAATTCGAACTTATGCAGTAAAGTATCTAGGACACTATGGTTACAATGCAGAGTAGCTGTGCTGCCGTATGTTACGTAGTGTGGTGCTATCAATTGCACACGCACCTCGGAAGTTGCATCTGGAAGTCAATACAGCAACGACAACACATTAAATACGTTATATTTCCATATGAATGCTCGGCGATCGTAGTTTAACAATTTTTGGCTCATCGCGCGTATTTGCGCAATGGAGTTCATTGAACATTTTAACGCATTAATGGCTTTCATATACGCTTATGAATTAATTAACTCAGATTTTAGTCATACCGCTGTGCAGATATTTTTTCCTCCGATTTTAGGCGAATTTCCCTTCTGTGTAAACGGAATCAAAATAAAATACGGTGAGGTGAGAAATCCCTGCACAGTATAAAAACTAAATCGCTGGGTTTAAAATATAAATGAGAGATCAAAACCGCGTTGTAACGTTTTCAAAAAATAACATAAGGATGATCTGTCCAGTGAATTGATCGGTCACACGATACTGTAGAAGCGAAAACAATCATTAATTCGTGTCCCAAATGTGTAACACATATCCGGTGTCTCGTTATATTGAATCGAAAAAGAGGCATTATGTTGGCAGCAATATGAATAGCTACTTTGTTTCGAAATATGAAACCTGATCCGCTACGAGTACGTAACAAAATACATTGCGATTCGTGCAACTTCGGCGACTATAACATTGTTAATTAATTTATGCGCGTAGCAAACTTGAAACCCCGCCGGCCGGCGTCACGACAGTTTAAACATTATCATATACATCCCTAGAACTCCCTTTGTTGGTTTTAATTCGGGCATGCATTAAATCATATAATTAAAATGCAGTATGAAAATGCGGACAGATTAAATTATGACCATACAAATTTATATGATAATAAATTGTACAAAAATTTACATAACTGCATGAAATTTCATTCGTCCGTTAATTTAATTGCTACTATATATGTAGCACCATTGAATATTTAGTGTCAGGGTGATTTAATGTATTGTAAGGAACATCTACTAACTCTATGACGTGTTTGGCGATCAACATTCCCGTGTGATTTATGAAAATAAATAAAAAAAGGAAAACTTTTGAGCTTTCATTGAAGAAAGAATTCGGGACTGTATGCAAGCAAACTGGTCGAAGAAACTTACTGCAGTACAGTAGTGCGTAACTTAACTAGGACCAACAAGTAGAATATAGCCGTGCATGGTCAGGCAGGCATAATACACTGTTCCGAGCAACTAGAATAAGACACTTCCTAGACAGATAAGCAGAAGGGGACTGAAATGAGGTGCAAATAATAAGCGAAGCTAAAATGGAGGCGGACTAAATTTACATTTTGGTTACTGCGACACCTATTACCTCGAAAAAAAGGAGAGTTTTATTGCATATGTCGTATTTGCATGTGTGAAAATGAAGATACCGGGACAAAACGTTTTATACATTTCGGACAATTATAACTATATTACTACTTTAGCTTCAAAATAATTTTTTTTTCAATCCTACTTCACTGCAAAAACATTAAAAACTTGATCTCAAAATTCGATTTTTAATTTGAAAGCTTCGTGAAAATTATCGTGTTGTATTCTGATTTATATCAGTGTTATTAACTAAACATTCGCGACTAATTTAAATTTAGTTATTACAGACTGAATGTCCACGTAGTTGAATATGTGGAAGGAAGCATCAATTAGTTCGACCATTTCGAGGCCGGAATGTAGGTCGTCTAGGACGATCAAGATTCTCGCGTTAATCTTTTGATGTTAATCGAATGGCATAGTGCATACGGTCTAATCGGATTGCATACAGTCCCGACGATGGGAACGGCTTGTGTTAAACGACACCGTCAAAAGTACGGCAGAGCTAATGAAACTGTACGCAAGAATGGAGAGGTTTCGGTTGACTATAACTACTTGTGGCAGTACCCTGTTGCTGGGAGGTGTTACTGTATCGATCACTGAAAGCGCGTGTTACTAACACGCGCGCACACGTAGTATTCGAGACGTTCAAGACGTTCCAAAAGCACCATATTTAAGGATAACCGAATCGTAGAGCCGATACCCTGTATGGACTATTAGGTGTAATTCATTCGCGTCAGAACGTCCCGCATAAAATTTCACGCTCGCGAACCTTACGAAAGCCGAACAGAAAACATGAACTAAGGAAATGGTAAAAGTGTTTCGCATTATCGCTTTAGGTCTTCCGTGTATTGTCTGGGAAAAATGTTTGTGCCGGTAAAGGATTTTTGAGAGAATGCAGTAGGTATAAGTTTGGACTATGCTACGATAGTATTAGAGTGTCAACTAAACGGCAACGACTCGTAAAAGTGTGTTAGTTAATGTTTGCGAAGGTTAACGAACTTTAGTGCATTATGATCACTACAATGCCACACAATTAACACACATCACTATAATTAAAAGGTAAAACAGATAAGGGGCATATGAATAAAGTTTAAATTAAACTTTATGTATAATAACTGAAAATTTGTTTAAAAAAACATTCACCTCGAGTATGTGTAAATAAAATGTAACACGCATAGAACGACCAAATGGTACGTTTTAAAAAAACCGCGAAAGCTAATTGCCTGCACAAATCATCTAATCCGTAACAGTCTGCAGATAAACAGCAAGATTTTCAATGAAAATTTGTGAAACGCCATTGCTAATCGCGTTCCAAATTACTTTCATACTTATTTAGAAATAAAAGTTCGAGAAACAATTCGTACAAGTGTCATCACACGACACCATACATTTCACTGAAAACCGCCTTCGTCCTAATGCAGTGAATGAACGACGGGCGATGGCTTTCATTCAAATTATGGAACACAGAATTTTGCACGAAGCACTTTTGAAAAGGGATCGCGACAAGAACGATGCCACGAATCGAGATGGAAGGGATTTTAGGCGATTGTAACTCGTCTGTGTTTCACAACTGGTGACACGGACAATAAGTTGGAAAAACAATCGGTTATTGCTACTGCCTGAGTACAGAATGAACTGGCCGGGTGGGTGTTTACGTATCGCGTGCGACTTACATGAAAATAATTGGAAAATATATACGAATACGACTTTTCCCCAGTGTGCTGGTTTACGCGGCATTGTCGCGAGGATTTCTTCGTGTCGTTTCTACGTAACCGTTACCCGCCTCTACGTTATTTAATACGAAAAAAACGTGCTTCTATTTTGTACAGTGGTGTGCCTTTAAACTACTCAACTTCGTGCCGAGTCGGCGCTACAACTGACCAAGCTTGTCGATCGTTCGACCAACTCCCATAGAATATGAAACATAGAGTGGAGGCTCCACTGTCTTACAGTTTATCGAGCGATCTTCAAAATCGGATTTGCTGGCGGGTCTAGCATGAAACAAGCAAGACGGGTCGGTAAACCGAGAGTACATCGAATTCATATCTTTGCGATAACCGGGCCAACCAAATATCATCATTTCAAAGAAGTTAGCGTAGTATTTCATGTAATTCCATCGATGCAATCTTTTACATAAATTTATATTTATATAATTGGAGATTTAAATAAAATTAATCTATATACTATATTATAGAAATTGTTGAATATTTACATTAAAAAACGGAAGCATAGAATGCATTTATAATAAAGTAGATAATATTCGCAACATATTATCATAACATTCACATGCTGGAAATTAAAGTTCCTTATCGATACACGTGAATTAATAACAGTTAAAAATTGTTATTAAATACAAATGTACTTTGGCTGCTGAAATCATTTAACATGATTTGCAAGTGTTCTACATCAGCGACAAGTGTGTAAAAAGCTGTTCTTTTCACACAACTGCGGTTGATACAGTATTAGTGTACATCAGTGTACATACATAAATATACTGCGTGCATTTTTTGCATCGTATGTCAACGAAAATACGTATAGAACGATGTACGTATGAATTATATAGTTGACGAAATTGAAGCAAAAAGAGGTATGGACGGACACGACGAGGATGATTTAGAAGATTTAAATTCAACTATTTGTACACTTCCACCAAATGTGCAACATGTAATCGAACAGGTTAGGATCATACTGAAACTGTCAAACTATTTACAGCTGTCATCCATACTTCGCAAACAATTAAAAGTCTCTTATCAGCTTCGATGTATTTTTCGTTAGTGTTTATACGTATTTCAATAATAAAATAAAATTCCATACATAACAATTTATTCAAGATCATTTCAACATTTAAACAATTAAATCACGTATTCACATAAATCTTTTAATTCATAGGTTTTACCTAGCACAGATCCACTGGATCAGTCAAACTTTAACGTAGTGGACTACATAAATTCACTGTTCCCGACAGAGCAGTCTTTGTCGAACATAGACGATGTAGTAAATAAAATGGAATTAAAAATACGCACCATAGACAAAGAGATTCGATCTGTGGTGCGTGGTCAAACAAATGTGGGGCAGGATGGAAGAGCGGCGTTAGAGGATGCGCAGAAAGTAATAAAACAATTGTTTGTGCACATCAAAGACATAAAAGACAAAGCGGAGCAGTCCGAAGAAGTAGTTAAAGAAATAACAGGGGATATTAAACAATTGGATTTTGCAAAAAGGAATCTCACTGCCTCGATAACAGCATTGAACCACTTGCATATGCTTGTGGAAGGCGTAGATACTTTAAAGTAGCGTGTCTTGATTTATACTATTGGAAGTATATGTACCGTCATTCAAGAAATGAAACATTTTAATTTCTTTTTAGGGCGCTGACGCAAAAGAAACAGTACGGCGAAATTATTTTACCGTTGCAAGCAGTAATGGAAGTAATGCAACACTTTAACAGTTACATGGATATACCTCAAGTGAAACAGTTGTCCGACGAAGTATGTAATGTCTTAGTTGTTCGATAAGGGGATCAATGCATGTTCTTTTCTTTAATATTTTCACTTAAAGGTGCGTCAGATACATGTCGAATTGGCCCAACAAATTACAGCAGACTTTAAGCAAGCGTTTTCTGGCCAGAATCCAAAGTATTTCAATCAACTTACAGAAGGCTGTTTAGTACTGTCTGTGTTAGATCCTAAAGTCAAGTAAGCATATATATATATTCTCTTCTATTTTCATTGATATTAAAATGACTAACGACTCATCTTCTTTGCAAGGAAAGATCTGCTCGCCTGGTTCGTAGGTGTCCAATTGCAAGAATACGCACATTTGTTCGATGAAAATCAAGATTTCGCATGGTTGGATAAAATAGACCGACGTTATGCTTGGATAAAGAAGCACTTGCTTGATTTTGAATCAAAATTCGGAACAATCTTTCCACAAGATTGGGAGATCTCAGAACGAATTGCTGTACAATTTTGTAACGTCACGAGAGAAGATCTTACGAAATTAATGCATAAAAGACGCTCCGAAATAGATGTGAAACTGTTGCTGTACGCAATTCAAAGAACTAGTAATTTCGAATCGTTGCTGACTAAAAGATTCAGTGGTATTACTTTAGAAAATTTAGACACAGCGCATAAGAAAAATGTTGCTAACACGGACACCACTGATAAAGCCCCAGGAAATCCATTTGAAGAAAATGAACAGGTAACAGATTGTTTCTTCGCGCGTTGCATGATAGTTTTATAATCAGTATGTAAAATATTACGCTGTGTACCAGGTACAGCACGAGAAACCAAAACCATCGCCATTTGTCAATCTTATAGGAAGATGTTTTGAACCATACTTAAATATTTATATAGAAAGTTTAGATCGCAATTTGGCAGATCTAATGGACAAATTCGTATTAGATTCCAAAACGCAACCACCTGGTGCTAAAGACTTCGATGGCATCGAGGGCCCTAGTAGCGTTTTATCGTCTTGCGCAGATTTGTTTGTATTTTATAAAAAGTGCATGTTACAATGCACGCAACTTAGTACGGGCTCGATTATGCTGTGCCTAGCTGAAACGTTTCAAAAATATTTGCGAGAGTATGCTCTCAAAATATTACAAAATAATTTACCTAAGTAAGTAAAATATCTGAAATTTTCCTACTACAAGTGGCTTCTTAAATTACAGTTTTGATTCCTAGTAAATTTAACCCTATTACAGAATTGGAGGTAGTGTAGGAATTGCTACGAGTATGAGTAGCATCACGCGTGATTTCCGCGACCTCTCTACTTCAGGTTTTATACAGAATTTTCAAAGTTTTCTGAAAGAAGGCGAAAGCACTAGATTTAGCAAGGAAGAACAATCCCGTATATGCTGGTAAAGGTTTGCTAATTAACCGCAGATTTTCTTAACATGCCGTTTCAAAGGAATGAATTATCTGAAAACATATTTTCAGCATACTAACAACTGCCGAATATTGTTTGGAAACAACACAGCAGTTAGAAGAAAAACTTCGAGAGAAGACGGATAAATGCTATGTCGAAAAAATTAACTTGTCCCAAGAACAAGACATTTTTCACAAGTATGTATCCTATAGTAAACTTTCGATAAATTTCGCTTAAACAATAATATTTGTTGATAATAATTGAATTTACTCTTTTCAGTGTTATATCGAATTGTATACAACTGCTTGTTCAAGATCTCGAATCAGCGTGTGAATCTGCATTAACTGCGATGACAAAAGTATTTGGCATATTTAATATTTATTCTCTCTCGTTATATAGGGCGTTCTAAAATTATCCTATAAACCGAAACATGCAAAATTTTACAATCTCATTATCAATTTGTTTTAACATGAGAAACTTATCCAACCTATTCCACAATTTTAGAGCACCCTGTATAATGTAAAGTGTACTTAGCTATAATAATATACGATTGGTTATTCTAGGTTCAGTGGAGTGCCATAGAAGTTGTTGGCGATCAAAGTAATTATGTCAACACTATTGTGGTACACCTCCGACAAACGATACCTACTATTAGAGACAGATTGTCCTCGTGTAGAAAATACTTTACCCAACTTTGTGTGAAATTTGCAAGGTAATGTACATTTGTTTTGCATAGTAATAGAAAGATATGTTAACAAAATATTTGTTTGTTTTACAGCTCTTTCATAGTGAAATTGGTACAGCAATTGTACAAATGCAAACCTTTAAATACTGTAGGTGCTGAACAATTATTATTAGACGTACACATGTTGAAAACTGCTCTCTTAGATCTTCCATCAACGGGTTATCAAGTTCAGAGAAAAGCACCAGCAACATACACCAAGGTAACTTGTTTTATTGTGCATATAATTATACCCGCGTTAACTCGACTTTTCTATTGTGAATAGGTGGTAGTGAAAGGCATGGCAAGCGCTGAAATGATACTCAAAATTGTGATGTCGCCAATTGAATCTCCAAAAGATTTTGTAAAGCAATGTAGAATGCGTTTGCCAGATTTACAGGCGCCAGAATTCCAAAAGATTCTGGATATGAAGGTAAAGTCTATATTTTTCGTTGCAAAAGTTTATAACTTTCGGCAGATCTACCAAGACTAAATAATTTACAGGGTTTGAAAAAGACTGAACAAGTTTTACTGTTAGAGCAATTCAAACAACCTGAAAACACAGATGCCTCGCACGATATTCGTAGTCATATTGTTCAAGATAGTCCAGAACACGAAGCTGGACGAATAAAACGATTGGAGAAATTGATCAAGAAAAGAATATGAACGTATTTCATAGTAAAACTTATATTGTAATGTACATACTCAATTGAAATATATCTATACAAAACTTAAATATTAGAATTATGTACTCTCATTACCCACTTAAAATCTTTCCATGGTTAAACTTGCCCATTGCTATTACCTTCCGTAAAGAATATGCAGATTCCTGTGTAATCAGTGAGAGGTGGTGTGCTTCATGTATTTAGAACGCCGAATGTTCGATTTTTATACTTTATTGTTGTACATTGTAAACGGTACCCAATTAACAGGATGATGTTAACCCTGTTTCTGCGCAAGTTCTTTTGCTTTAGCTTTCTCTAACTTAGCTATCCTGGCAGCAGATTTACTGCCCAGGAGACCGCCACCCCAATGACGGCGGATTTCATCGTATCTATCATTGAAGTTCGTCTTAATAGCTTCAACAAGCTTTGAGAAGTTGGCTCTGTCACCGGAATCCACCTAAAGTAACAGTTACATGTTATAGAAAAATAGTTAAGAACTTGAGGAAATAGAAGTACGAGTTAAAATGTATCAGTTACATGTTTTATGATTATATCATGAATATTATCATTGGATTGGCTCATAAAGTTCATCATTAATTATTTTCGACTTAGAAAAACGAGTAGAAAACGGTTCTGAAAATGTACAAATTATTAATATTCTTACCTGAGTGAGGGCAACTGCGCTGCAAGTCTTACGCCTGACGAGGCGTCCCAAACGTGCTTTACCTTTTACAATACAGTAAGGTATACCCATTTTACGACAAAGTGCTGGCAGGAAAAGAACAATCTGCAAATAAGCATAGATAATTAATAATAAATTCGAACAGACTAATGTGATGAGATTATTCATATGTTTTACTCAGGAAC
Source organism: Andrena minutula (assembly GCA_929113495.1). NCBI lineage: Eukaryota > Metazoa > Arthropoda > Insecta > Hymenoptera > Andrenidae > Andrena > Andrena minutula. The sequence goes on from OV815993.1 coordinate 4,857,635, forward strand.
ATTTCACATCCTTTGTATAAATTGATTGTATCAAATTTATAATCAGACGAAGAAATTCAAATACATCATTGTTACAAATAAACTAAGTATCTTTACTTAATATTCTGATAAACTAGAGTATACATAAAAAATAGAATATACCTCTATCGGATCCACATCGTGCGCAATCACCACAAGTTTGGGCTTCTTCTGTTCGACGAGCACAGTCACTCTGTTTGTCCCACAACGCAATACATTGGGTGCCGCTGTAACTGGAGCTTTCTGTTTCGCAATTTTCTGTTCAGCCTTTGCCTTCAACCTCATTTTCTTCATCGCCGCAGACTCAGGCCTGTATTTCTCCAACATTTTAAACAATTGCGTTGCTGTAATAAATCGAAAGAATTGATTGCAGTCCGTAATTTTATCAGGCAAATTTCTGTGACTCTTATTCGATTGAAACGATGGATATGTAATATACCTGTTTGTTTGTCCAATGCTTGTGTGAACTGATTAATTGGTGGTGGTACTTTCAGTCTCTTTTGTAGTACAGCTCTTTGACGCTGGATGCGGATGTATTTGGGCCATTTTACGAAGCGACTCAGGTCACGGGCAGGTTGGATATCCTGGCCTAAATAGCAGAGTTTCTTTTAATAATGTAGCATGTAAATACCATATAATAATTTAATCGAATACTTCAAAGATCACTCTACTTACCAATTCCGAAGTTACGAACACGCTTCTCAAACAAGGGGTTGGTGCGTTTCTTCGGTTCAACCTTTTTGACTGCCAGCGGGGCAGCTGCCACCTTCTTCCCTACCTTCTTCTTGGGCTGTATTCATAAGAGAAATTTTGCATTTAATACGTTTTCTATAAAGGCAGAAATTCATGCCTTAATGTGAAAACATAATGGAAGTTGAGGTTGTGTGGTTTATTATACTGAATAAAATATTCTTGGTTTAATAGCTACGGAGGACTCATGTTTCAATGCTCGGATCAATAAGTTCATTTGTAATTGCTTAAAATGTTGATGAACGAATAAATATGTATGCTACACGAGGGAGCATTTTAATCTTCCAAGATGCATCCAAAACATGCCGAATTCTAACCGTTACAATTCATAGGAATAAGCTGTGTTTTTAGAAATATTATTTGTATTCGGCAGTTTAGTAGCTTTACCTTCTTTTGGACCATTGTTTTAATTGGAAATTCAACGGATCCTTTATATCGCAATGGATATAAAAGTTAATACTTCGCCCAACACGACGCGAAGTACGGTTGCCGAGAACGTAAAGGAAGATTCGTCGAGCAGCGCCACCACAAGCGACAACAGCGCCACTTGACAACTAACGTCTTGATGTAATAACCTCTAGAGAAGAAACGCAACGAATATTTCTTCACTTTGAAGCCATCAAGCGGAGCATTCTTTAACAATAATTTTCAAATAGTCATTTCGATTTTCGATGCGATCAATTCAAAATCCCAATATTCTATTTCGGTTTCGATTATAAGCACGTAGATACTCAGAATATAAAAAAACATCTTGTTGAATAGATTTAATATAAATTTAAAGTCGAACGTTGTTAATAGACAAGAAAATACACTAGCGATTTACTGCTATTTAGAATTTTATTTTCCTTACTAAAGGAGGTTTGTGGATTATGAATGGACATCTGGGGGTCATCTGCGTTACCAATTTTTTTAAATGCGCATGCGCGAATACAGCCCTGAACAGAATGTGGTAACAGGAGGGACCGCGCGTGCGACCTAGCCGCCTCCAGTTTATTTTCTGACGAGGGACGCGAGGTCTCGGGCTGCGTCAGTGTTCGTGACGCTTCGACGATTCGTCTGCGATACGGTGCGATACATTCTTGTCATGAATGGTGTTCTCTGGTGCTCGAAGAACCGTCGTTCGTTTGTGTGCTCCTCTCGGTACGCGTGAACTGCGTGGCTGGCGGTCCTCGACTTATCGTGACATTTCCTTCCGTCCATCCGTCGATTTCTGAGAAGCGTCACATTTTCTATCACAGCGTACATTTAGAAGCATTAGCTACAGGTAACAGTAGCAGGTCAAGGATGCCTCTATTACATTATTTCAAATGCTCGTTGCATGAGAAATCTGGTTACTCTGAGTTATCGAAGGTATCGATAGTTGATTGGAACGATCGGTGCTTGTACTGCACTTTTTAGCCGTCATCCGGGGTTTCACTAACGATTACTGAGAAAAAATTAATGAATAAATCTCCTCCGTTGTTTGCATCCGATTGCAATTACGTCGAAGCCTAGAGAGAGTAAAATTTGTAGTTGAAAAATTCGCTGTGTTAATAATTCTAGTCGCATATGCACGAGAATTTGAGCAAGTACGAAATAGTTTAATCTAATGATTCTAATGGATATGATACAGTAACGCGCTTAAAATTGTTCTAGTCCATCGCGTGGTACTCAATTCTTTGTGATAAAGCGATAGTAAACTGTGCATGTTTTTTATATTAATTCAATAATAAGTAAATCCAAATGTGAACAGAACTATGATTTTTACTATAATAGTATACCCTAAATTATACTTTTACTTACAATAAAAGAGAGGTGTACAGTGCTCCGTTTGGTGAGCAACGATTGTTTGCACAGTGATTAATAGTATCTCGGGTAGTTCTTAATTTAGAAGAGCACGAAACACGTGGGACGTTGTGCAGATAATGACCGGTAATAAATTACCAGTGACACTTATCTTGATTGTAATTCCCTGTATAGGAAGCAATAATAGTTTAGCTAAAAGTATTCAAGATTGCAATAATCGCGTCAGTATCATTTCACAAGAGGTTGCGAAATACTTTGGAATTGTTGCTCGAAAATGAAAACAAATATTCTACTTAATACAGACGGAAAGTACCGTTATTACTCGATAACGAACCATGACGTTATTCGCTAGGTAGAGGATCATTCAAAAATGACGATCCGGAAAATTTGCGGCATCGGTGCCGGATACGTGGGCGGCCCTACCTGCAGCGTTATTGCACTCAAGTGTCCCGAGATTCAAGTGACCGTGGTCGACAAAAGCAAAGAGAGGATCGCCCAATGGAATTCCGACAAATTGCCCATTTACGAGCCTGGTCTGGACGAGGTGGTGCGAAAATGTCGCGGCAAGAATTTGTTCTTTTCCACCGATCTGGAGACCGCGATCAAGGAGGCGGATTTGATATTCATCTCCGTGAACACGCCGACGAAAACGTTCGGTAACGGTAAAGGAAGGGCGGCAGATTTGAAATACGTCGAGAGCGCTGCCAGATTGATCGCGAACATCGCGAGCGGAGATAAGATCGTTGTCGAAAAGAGCACAGTGCCAGTTAGGGCGGCCGAAAGTATCATGAACATTTTGCGTGCCAATCACAAGCCAGGAGTTTCGTACCAGGTAATGTTATTTATATAAGAAAGAAAATTTATGAACGGTTCAATTGTGTCGAAGAACATTCAACTACTTCAGTTTATATGGACAGTCTTCCTCGAATTATAAAAATGCTTTTTTCCCCGAATTATCGGGAAAGACCTACCCACCCCACGGGTTTGCTTCCTCGTTTCGAGCGAGGGCCTGCCGTCACGGGTAGGCCGCCCGTTAACTCCCGAGAACAATAAAACTATTGGACCAGGTAAAATACCCAGTACAGAAAAATAAAATGTTCATGTTTTTGATAAATGTTCATGAGAGTATTACCAATGGATTTTTAAGAATTCTCAATGAAAATAAGTTCAAACGCGAAGCAATTCGGCCCATTTTTAGTGAACGTCACTTCGATCTCTAAATGTTGTAATTCACACACTGGAAAGTGACTTCTTGCCGTTACACACTACCTATGTAATATTGCTCGGTTTACGTTGTTCAGTCTCCTTGTCAGACGGTTCGGGCGAGAGCCCTGACAAGGTTCAGTTTATTAGCTGATAATTATTTCCCCTGCCACGGTTTATGGAGAATTCCCCGGTCTCGAATCTTTCTCGATAATCCGAGGAAGACTGTACTATGTAGGGTGTCCAGGAATTAAATAACAGCATAGGGCGTAGTAAGAATGAAAACTACCGCTGTTCCGAATGTTGATATTTTTACCTTTGGATATCTTAATGCGCGATAAAGCGCGTTCTAATAACATTCAGTACTGTTGTTTTTAGACTCTAACGTCCATTAGTCCTTGTACAGGAATATATTTCGTTGCTATGGTATTTAAATATTTTAATTTAACGGCTACAAGAATATTCGACGGTGATTACTCAATAGTTTGCCGAAAGCAATATAGCCCGTTCCACTTGCTCGTGCTTGCCGTTAGACGATGATTCAAGCACGGTCAGCAATTACCTGAGCTAATACCTGTTCAGTTAATGCCGATCGTTTAAAGCGTTCCTCTGCGCTGTTGCTCATCGTTTGCGTTCACGACCTCTTTCTTTCTCGTCTAGCCAGCTTTTTTAAAATTTATTGCGCATCGCTTAATATCATCGACGGCAACGGTACGATGGCAGCGTAACAAGAATAACGGCCACTTTTTTAGATTCTTTCAAACCCGGAATTCCTAGCGGAGGGGACCGCTATTGAGGACTTGGTACATGCCGATCGTGTTCTAATCGGAGGCGAGGACTCTCCCGAAGGGCAAGCCGCTATCGAGGAATTGTGCAAGGTGTACGAGCATTGGATACCAAGGAACAATATTTTAACCACCAACACTTGGAGTTCAGAGCTCTCGAAACTGGTGAGAAAGTGGATTTAACGATGAAGTGTATTTAGCGATTAATAAGCCTGTATGATAATTCGCTATTTGCGAAATACGTAGCCCGTTTCTGTCACGTTCCGCATTTTAAATACGCTCCGCAACGGATGTGCAGTTAATTAGTTCATTCTTCCGTGTCCTTATCTTTGCACGGGTGTTTGCTGAATTTTAAGATAGTGAGAACAAACTGTTGCATGACTAATTAATTTCGATTTTAGGCTGCCAATGCGTTTTTGGCGCAGCGTATATCGAGCATAAATTCTCTGTCGGCGGTGTGCGAAGCCACTGGCGCAGACGTGTCCGAGGTGGCTAGGGCGGTTGGCCTTGACTCTCGAATAGGATCGAAGTTCCTTCACGCGTCCGTTGGGTTCGGCGGCTCATGCTTCCAGAAAGACATTCTCAATTTGGTGTACATTTGCGAATGCTTGAATTTACCTGAAGTAGCGGCCTACTGGCAGCAGGTCATAGACATGAACGAGTACCAGAAGTCGAGGTTCTCGGCTAAAGTGATAGAGTCCCTGTTCAACACCGTTACGGACAAAAGGATTTCTATGCTGGGCTTCGCCTTCAAGAAAAACACCGGCGACACGCGTGAGTCACCGGCCATTCACGTTGCCAAGACTCTACTTGACGAGGGCGCTATGCTTCATATATACGATCCTAAGGTGATTCTCTCCAATGGAAAAGTATCGATACTTGATCATCTTCGAAGTTTAAAATGGGACCGCGCATAGTCTCATAAGAATTTAAGTAATCTTGACAAAGTCCTGATACAGTTAATTAAAGATAATGCATTGGAATTTAATAGTTTTTAAATAAGTAACTTGTTTTAAATATTGCCCCCAAACTTTAGAAATAATCGTATTGGTGAAGTAATAATAATCACAATGTATACTTTTTAATGTTCGATTCATTACCAGGAAAATCGTATTTTTCATACAGGTTGAAGAGAGCCAAATTATCGAAGATTTGACGCATCCGAGTGTGACGAACGATCCCGAATATGTAAAAACTAGAATCAGTATTTACAAAGACGCCTATAGCGCCACACAAAATACACACGCTATTGTGTTGTGTACGGAATGGGATGAATTTATAGTAAGTGGTAATTATGAATGAGTGTTTTGAGAAACGTTTTCACAATTAATCATCATTTTTTCTCGTTATTTCAGGAACTGGACTACAAACAAATTTACTTCAATATGATGAAACCAGCATACATCTTCGATGGTCGGAAAATATTAGACCATGACAGGTTACAGAAAATTGGTTTTATTGTTCAGACTATTGGTAAGAGGATTGCGAGAACTGCTATTTCAAGAGCATGGGGAAGCCAAACTCAGATCTAGCAAAAGTGACGAGGCTGATTATGAAAATTCAGATCCTTCAGTTTGATAATTTCGTTTAATTATCACAAAACTACCTTACCTTTAAAATCTCGTAAATTTTGATTCCCGAAGTATTGGATACTCGTTTGATCTTGTGTTCTTTCTATAAGAAATTTCATTTCCTGTTTTACTAGTTTCTTGAATGTGGTAAATTATTTCCTAATAATTTCAACTTCATTCGTATGGATATTTGGATTTACAAGGTTTTAAACGTAAAACGTTGACACTATTATTGACATATTACGTACGAGTTGCAAGGCGTCCTGGGGGGATAAGTACGCATGCGAAGTGCGATTAGTATTCATAGATTTTTGCAATAACGAACAATGTAAGTTACGTGAAATATTTGTACAACTATTTTTACGTAATTTGATAATATGCTGTGAAAGCATCTGCACTTGTTTTAATTACAGTGACAGAAATTGTAATATATCTGCACGTTTTCGTTGAAAGAAGTTGCAAGTTCTATTGCAAATTAACGATCAAAGGCATTTACATGATCAGGCGAGATAATACTAAAAAAACGAACAAAGTATTATATAATTTTTTGTGTGCAATATTGTGTATTTGCCAAACATTTGACAAGCATAAATTTCTTAGTATATAGTACATTCCTGCAAAATGTACTTGCATATAAACGTTTGCATTTTATTAAGGAACTGGGTTAATAGTACCTTTATGTATTACACCCATCATAATTGTAGTTAAGTATTACAAGATATTTTCATAATCCCTTTTTGCATTTTTGAAAGAACTTCCTCCTATAGTTTCGAATTCCACTGTGTGTGTGTGGATGCTGCCAGATATACATATTTTACATGTTTTAATAATTGTTTCCCAGTGGTTCCATGATTTAGAAACATGTGACGAAATAAGTACAGAAACGATTCTTTATTTCATACCGGGAAACATTTGAATCTTAATAGTATTTTAAATATTGTTTTCGTAGGGATAATATTAAGAATGAATGGAAAAAGCGCAAGAACAATAAAATTGTGTTATATTTGGTATATTCAGGAAAAGTATACCATTTAAAAACATAATCTTAACTAATAATATGATATATATTTACTTTCCTCGTTATACACGCCTAAAATTTATAAATAAATGTTGATAACAAATTTTCTAAAATGCCCAGCTTTATTTCCAGTCCATTGTGCGTTTGAACAAATTAATGTAGATATACTTCTACGCTCCCTAAACGTTCCAGTTTCAAAAATTCAAAAGTTTAAACAAGAGTGGGGAGGAGGGTAGTTTATTAATAAGACTTTTGACTCGTCGAGGTCAGTGCCGGACTATGCAGTTAGAGGTCCATAGGGTAAGCGTGATTTAAAGCCCCACAATATATTTAATCTAATGTCTTTTGAAAGCGTTAAATCGAAATGCATTCATTCAAGAATATGGAAGAACACATACATTGAAACTTCGCTGGTTCGTGTAAGAAAAATATACTTATCCTTTGAATTATTTAGAGTTTTGAGAGCGCCTTTCTTGCTCCACTCAGATGCGTGCGTACAGGTTGCGATTGTAATTACATACGGCCCTGGCAAAGAAGAGAGATGGCGCCGCGAAAGGCACAACTGGCAGCAGCAGCGACGGCAGTGACGGCAGTAGTGGCAGTAGTAGCATCGGCACGAGTCGTTCCGCGTTCGCCGTGAAAACTCGTGACTGATCCGCGTGACAGTGCTACTCGGTGGTTAGTATTCGGGAGCGAATGGAAAACGTGACAATGTCGAACCATCGTGGCCGCGTGACACACGCGGGATCGAACAGTTCGCTCAAGTGCCAGTGAATCGTGTGCTTCGTTCGTCGTTATTTTTTTTCCTTGTCTCGCGCGCCGCTCCTCTCTCTTTCTGTTGGCCGAGAGGGATAATAGGCCGGGCCTATCAGCGCAGTAGGAAAATGGCGGCTCGCCTTGCGCGGCGTAGACGACGAGGAGCAACGAGGCTCGTCGTGTGAAACGCGGACGAGGCAACAAAAAAGGAAGCAAAAAAAAGTAGCGAAGAGGAAGAGAGAGGAAGGTGAAGAGAAGCAACCCCCCTACTTGTCAAAGTGTACGGTACGTCGGTTCTGGTTCGATCGCGCGGTCCAGCGTGGTGAGAAAACAGAGAGGTACACTCGCCGGGACGTGTACGCATCATTATTTTGCCGCGTCGAGTTTGCGATATGAGAGCGGGACGCGAGGGGAGCCGGAAAAGCAACACGAGAGACGACGAGTAACGAAACCACTGTGCGCGTTCCGTTTGTGCACGCGTGCCCGTGCGCTCGTATGAGAGCGAGCGACGAGCAACGGTGACAAGTGTTCCGTCGACGGGGAAAACTTGGCCTTATCCCCGCGTCGACAAGAAGATGATATTACGGGCATTGAAGCACCGCCGTGCGTACGTCGATCGCGATCCTCGTGCCGCCGTTTGCTGTCGTCGCCATTGAGCTACGGCCGCTTTCGCGAAAAGCATTCTTTTTCGCGAGAGGAGAGAGAGGCCGTGCACAACGACGACGACGACGAAGAAAAGTTGAGGGAAGAAGATGAGAGGCGCGTGCGGCGGCGGCATAGCGAGCTTTCTCGCTCTGGCGCTCCTCTGTTTATTCCACACGTCATGCCTTGTGGACGGTACGTAATGCTTTTTACTGTTCATGCATAGCGCGACTGTGTGTATGTGTATATGTACGTGCCTTCTTTCTCTGTCTCTCTTTCACTACCTCTCTCTTTCCCTCTACCTCTGTATGTCTGCCACTCTCATTCTCATGACCCTCTCGTTCGTCTCTCTCTTTCCAGCCGTGTGTCGGTCCGTCTTACCTGTCATTCTTTCTGCCTTCTGTTCAGCCGTCAGTTGGTTCTGTTCCCGCTCTTTCTCCCTTTCTTTCGCTTTTGCAAACCGCGTAACGTTGCGTAAGCAGCGCGGCACTGCGTGCAGAAGGGCCGATTAATCTTGTAGCCGTGGTTCGTCGAGTATGCGGAAGGGTACGTTTAATCGGCGCAAACCGTATGGGACTCTGACATAGCGATGGGCTCCAAGACGCTTCGAATCATTTCGAGCATATGTGTGGTTGTCACATTTTAAATAGTACAAAGTGGGACAGTTACAGAAGTGAGAAATCACGAACCTTACGTTCTATTTTATTGACAATAATGCACTTGTTTATATAGTAACATTAACATCTTTCAAACTATCCTTATGTATAATTCTTAATTATACGTTATTCAGTACTTATGAGAAAATTAATGGTACGAACAAAGTGTCTGATAGCATTGGCGATAAATAATGCAGCAATAGAAATTCTCATGTACTTAAAATTGCAAATGCTGTTAGAGATAGAAATATGGTTTCCGTGTACCGCTATAATTACTTTTGCGCGATCGCAAATATCGCGCTTATTTTTATAGCGAAGTACAAGATAAGCGTTATCTGGCGACTTTGAAATCCAATCATTTTCAACTGATACGCAATCTATCGCGTAAATACGTTGCATATGTATATGCAATGGGTGCCCTCAACAAAGCACCTTACACGATATCACTTATTATACAGATAATATACTCTCGCCGATAGTTAATTAAGACACGTCGTCTCATTCCTTTTTTGTTACTTTAGGAGCACCATTGACATTACTTTGATACGGGTTGAGAAGCATCTGCCGCGACTTGAATAATATATCACTGGAAAATGTTTAGCCAAAGATCTAAGCACATAGTGAATACTTTTAAACAATCTTGGTGATTCACACAACCCTTCCATTACTATTGGAGATTTCCAAAACACAAGTTGCAGTTACTCGAGGGCACGATACTCGAAAATCACCTCGTTACCGAGCACCTTCGAATATCCGTGCACCGTTATATTGCGCGTTCGCGCTATCGATATCGCCCTCGAAACTTATCAGCAGTTCTGGGGCAAGCGGAGGCGCTGCGATAAACAATGACTTTCATCTTCTCGGCTCCGGCGCGAAAATTTTCCCGCGACCGCGAGTTTCCCTTCGCGGGACATTACCTTCAGGCTTTATCGTGGCGAGATGCGCCGACGTTCGCGCAGCAACGATCCCTTTGGTGTAATTGGTTCGTAAATGTAAATCTCGTCCAGGTTTACGTTCGAAGGACGAGACGAAAGACCCAGTAGATCGAATCTGCGACGCTCATTCCACCGGGGCACATTGTTATTCCACGGATTCTTCGGACTATTAGCGTTCACGGAGTGCAGATAAAACGGTCGTAGGTCGGGAAAAAGGCTCGCTGGCACCGCGGCAACGACCGTAAACGACTCTGTACATCAGCGCCGAGCGGCCCGTGCTTTCCTCGGATAGACGATCTACCAAAGTTTCGTTGGAATTAGTCGGCCGTGGTTGATCTGATATCTGAAGCGCCTCGTTGCTGGGCAAACTGGTCCGCTCGGTTTTGAGAAAGATACTGCCTCGGACATTCGTCTAAACGGGAAATGTAATCGGGTAGTTGGACGATATTTGTAAAGAGGTCAGCTAGGCTTCGAATGTTTGAAAATTCATGGTTATGGAAAAACTGGAAAAGTGCAGCTTTCCCCGTGCAACGATTTTCTCTTTTCGTATTGAGTGAAATTTCTTAGGATCACCTTAAAGTCTCAAGTTAATATTACTTTAAGTTAGTTAAGATTACTTTACTTTTGTAATGTTTGTTTTCTTGTCCCTATTTTAGTTTATATTTCGATGTTAAGCTTGTCACCACTGCAGCCTCGCCTTTACTCTTTTTCACCTCTTGTAATTATTCAGCTTTCTTCTGTTAGAATAATAAAGACGATTAATAATAAAAAAATACTCGTGCAATCTTCTAATCAATAATTTTTTGTTAGCAACCACGAGCTTCCTCATCTTAAGATATAGTGGATGCTGAACTTCTTCCTATATTGACACATGTCTTTTCCTTTTACTTAAGCCACAACGGAAACACGTGTGTACTTAATCTTGGCTTAGCGGTATCACAGGATTTGCTCGAGGGATAAGAAATTCGTTGCCGTTTTTCAAATGAAAGTAGTTCTTCGATGCCTTTTCTGCTTCTTCATCTACGCATGTTGGTGTATTAGGAAAAGAAAAATTTAAATGGAGAACATTCTCTGCAATTAGCTGATCGAATTAATCGTGTAGAAAGAAGGTTGCTTGTTATTGGTCCACGCATCTGCGGCATATTACGTTCTGCCAGAACGAGAACCGATTGCGGGAATCTACGGTAACACGTGATAGCTTTTTACAACATAATTGTGTATTTATGGGCGCAAAAAATCGATGAATCAATAATTTATATCGGCCATTCTTCACCACGATTAACGTAACGAATAGATCAAACGAGCAGAGTGCCCTTAAATTTGCAGCGTAGATATTAATCAAAATCAAGGATCTACTCCTTTTCTTTTAGAATAGACTTTTCATGCTTTAGGATAACGAAGAAAGGTTGGAATATTCCCCCCCCCCCCCCTCTTTTATTTTCTATAAAAGTTTCTATAAAGTTATGTAGAGCATTAATGAATATTATGAGAATTTCACAATGATTAGAAAGTTGAATAACCGCAGCATTCATCTTCACACCACAACTTTTAAACAGATAGCAAGTAGTTTTCACTTGCCAATCAATTTGGATTTCTTTTTAAAGAGAAACGGTTAAACGTCAGATACAAAATTACTGCAATGCATTTATTGGGCTATCGATTTTTTTTAAATATTTATTCTGTACATTCAAATATGTAGAAATATGTAGAATTAGATATGTAGAATTCTTTTGAAGAATTCATTACTTAAAGCATTGTATATAGAGATTAATCCAATATTCGTTATCGATACAAGTCGCAATCCTCGGCTGCGCAAGAAAAATGAACATTTCCACCGACAAGCGATAAGAAAATCAAGCTGGAGACCCCTCGTTATTGATTTCCATAAAACGTCGCTATTTATCGCGCTCCGCTTTACGACGGACGCGCGACGATGGTTTTAATTACTTTACACGATGACAACATGCCTTTAAAGCATCGAACGATCGTGCCTAGGGAGAAAAAAGGATAGGTAAAAACCGTGTCGGTTGATCCGCACGTACGTCATCCGAATTGATGGTGTTGCCTATCTCTCTCTCTCCTTTTAGTTTTCTACTTCGGTGTGCCGCTCAATAACGTGCGTCAAAGGTGCTCGGATCCTCGTGCACGCTCTCTGCACATATTCGCGCACGTAGCCGGCTCATGAATACAGAATTCCAGATCAGTCCAGTCCTCTGACTGTTGAATCGTGAATTAGGCCTAAATACAAATCGCGCGACGGCTGTGCTCAGTGATGGGCACAAGTCGCATCGAACCACTCCGAACGAGTAACGTGAGTTCCCACTCGTCTCGAATATTATTCAGCATTAGACCTCCTTGAAGTTCTTCATTGTTTATAGGGAGTTTCAGGAACGCTTGATAGAGACTAACGTTTAAAATAAATCTAATCTCTGTATCATAGAATTGTTTGAAAATCTTCGAGCCGGAGATTCGAGCATTCGTCGCTTGTTATGCGACCAATCACGAGTCTCCGGTATCAGAATAAATTACACGGGTCGCGTTTCACCGTCATCGCTCGTCAAATAGTTCCTCGAAAGGCTCGCTCTTCAGGGAGGGCGATTGATAGAGAATATCGTCAAGGATCGATGACTCTTGATTTTACTTTTTGATTTACATCTTCCTCATGTATCTTATAAGATTCTTATATGATAATATGTATCTACTTTGCATTACCCGAATGCATATTTATCAGCTGCAGCTTTTTCCATATCATTAAGAATAATGTTATTTTCTTTTCTATTGCGTGCTTCGTCTCTTTGTTTTTGCTATCCACTTTGTATTGTTAATTATGCTTCATTCATGTATTTCATTTACGCTCATACACTCGAACGATTTCTTGCACACTTAACAGTAACTCCTACTTCACTACCTCTGTACTTGCAATTAGTTCTAACTGTTCCCCTTATTCGTACCCTACAATCCTCCATTGTCTCCCATTTGGCGTTCTGTGCCACCTAGAATTTTCCTCGCCTCGAACGCTCCCACGATTTCGGAGCTGCCTGTACAATCGTTCGATGCTGGATGAAATAACGGGGAACGACGTTGAACGACGTTAAGCAAGAACGTTTGTTGGACGTTTAATATCGCGACGTACGAGGGAAGTCTCGTTTCGTTGCCCGTTTGCTGTTCAACTCGATTATAGTTACCGCTGAATGCTCGCGCGCCCGTAGCTCTGCTCCACAAAAGCTGTTTCCAAGGAAAGTTTACTGTCAGCGCAGTAACTTTTATCTGCAGCTGCTCCACGTCGGACAATAGCGTAAAACGGTGTCACCTTCATCCGTGGGAACTCGCAGTTCTACGCGAGCGATGCGATGTGATTTATTCATTTATTCAGGAGCAACTAGGATTAAGCCGATGATGCAGTGGTTTAGACAGTGTCTGTGGTTAATGAAATAATTGGTGGTGTCTCATAGCGTGGGAGAATGAATTTGATCGGAAGGAGGAATGTGGGACACAGAAATCTGGATACTGGAAGTGATTCTTTGGTATATTGTGGGTATATTTTAGTAATGGAATGCAAGAGCGGCATGCAAAGCATTTTGAATGATTTTGTTTGCTTAAAAATGGGAGAACAGTATATTGACTTAATATATATAAACAGGATCGGCTACGGAGGGGGTGCAGAGGGTGCAAGGCAAAAAGGAAAAATAAATAAATTTTTTTATTTGATTAAAATTAAGGAAAGAAAAAGAAATTAGGACATAATTTATAATATAATAATAGAAAATTATTAATGATATGATATATTACTAATGATATTATTTTCTTTATTAATGTTATTATTATCCCTTTTTTTCGTGATTTCCTTCTGTGAAATGATATGCCTTTTTACCGTTGAGGAAATGTTTGAGGCCCCAAAATATTTCTTGCACCCGGGCCCTTTTTTAGAAAGGGCAGGCCCTGTATGCAAAGAATAGTAATCTAATTACTCTTTGGTTTCATAATATTATGTCCATCCAAAGTGGCATGTTTTCAAGATCAAGATTCCATCTCATACTAAATGAACCTCATCACAAGAAACGTTTATCCAGAATATTAACTTATTACAAATATACTTCAACTTGTATCTACCGAGATGGAACACAATCATTGACTAAACGTTTCAGAATGCATTCCTCTATTTTCGAATCGAAGGCTCCATCGTATTCCGGATGAGCCGACGCACAGGAAGGGCCCACGGTAGGTTCCGTGGGCGCGCAAAAAACACTTTATGGGGCTTAGCATGCGGTGAATCCCATGCAGGTATTTCCTTGGGTTTCGGGGCCCTACGGGCAGTCCGCGCGGCGATGCAGCATGTTCAGTCCTCGGCGGAGAGAAAGAGGGAGCAGTCGTTGTGGGCGTGCGCTAATGACGTGAATTAAACTCGTTTCGTCAAGTCGTACCACGGCCCGAAACCGCGTATCCTGGCCGCCGACGGATGAGAAGTATTACGCTCGGAATTCTTCTGTGAATCGGCCTTCCTGCGTGCTCGCTCGCGTTATTTCAGCCCCTCTGCCGGTGCACGAGATCATCGGGACCGCGTTGGACTTTCGATCCGCATGTTATCGCGGTCGAGTCCGTCCAAAATGCTATCTCCTGTTGCGTTATGTTATGCGCGCATTCCTGGCAAATTTATTATGTAAGACCTGCTTGATAACGGCGAGCTAATCGCTGAACAAATTGACATCGGTTCGGACCATGGATTTCTTAACATGCTAAACGGCTGTTCAGATTTTTTTTTTAGTATTGGCACTTTCTCTTACAATTGTTCTGCGAGGAATGTTCATTCCTCTTGAATATAAGTTCACCTTTTGCCTTTCAACGTTCGGAGTTCCATTTTTATTCCGATTCAACCTACTTCGCGAGACGCTTCGATTTACAGGCGAAAACAGGTCACTCCTGACATAAATGGAATTGTTACCGTTTTATATTTAAATTGTAAGCGAAGGAGGGTTGGGTTAAATCGCGAAATGGCCGTTTTAAAACAATGGTAGGAAGAGTAGGCCAGAAATATGGCGAACCTTTTTATCTGCGCGGGCTAAAAATTTATAAATAATATTTATAGAATTGCTGGCGTGCCGGGCAGCTTTTAATAGGGAAAAAATTAGTAGAAAATTAATCATTGTAGAATTTCATCGAGACAAGTTTAAAAATTAACATAAAATTTCATAAGAATTAACCACAGTTGGGCATTAACTAAATAAATTATTTAAATAATTGATTAATTAAATACAGTAAATTTTTTTATTCGGCACATAAAGAATGATTTTTGCCTATCTCTGAAATTAACTCATAACTTGACATTCACATTGTCGTGTAGTAAAAGTTGGCCAAAAATATTTTCGTAGGTGTCTCTAACCATATAATAATTGTTTTAGATTAATATACAGATATTAATGATAGCACCTGTAAATCGTCACCCCTGGAGTACCTAAGCTACCGAAATCGTGGAATACCTTGTTGTCTAGTACGCTTCTTATCACAATAGATACAATACATTACAATCTATCACAATAGATTACGAACGCGTTTCGTTGTACCGAATTACGATCCATGTTTACTCGCCGTCCATTAATTTTTCTGTACTTTATGTTGCAGGATTGTTGAAGTGTCATTGCGATATTTGCACGGAAACCAACCACACGTGCGAAACCGACGGCTATTGTTTTGCCAGCACCAGCTTGGAGAACGATGCCATCACATACGCTAGAAGGTAACGTCCGTGCATGCGTCATTTTGCTGTGAGATAGTAGTTTCACTGACCAAAAATTCTTTTCATCGCCGATCTACCGCATTACGATTGTAATCTTCGAACGTTTGATCGATCGTCTACGCAGCGTAGAAATCAATGCTCTACACCGCGTCTATTTCCCGTAGATACCTAGCTATTACAACAACCATGAAATATTAGATACGCGTGATATATTACGACCATCGCAGGAAGAAGAATTTATATGTCCATAGTTAAACGTGCCTCGATTAACTACTTCGTAATAAATGATACAATAAATTTTGTAACGACGTTGAATCACCGCGTTGCAGAATGGTCAACGAATAGCAATAAATATCGGTTTTAATAGGCACGGTCATGAAGATAAAGCAACTTTTATTTAACGCGATCGCGTTATCACGCACAAATATCGTGCAATGACGCGAGTAATACATTCTAGCTTCCAGAATCTCGTAGGAGTGATATTTCGATCCAACTTCCGTCTTTATCGATTGTTAGAGCTGAGAATTAATAATAGGTAGAGCAACGAAGACCTGTGATTAGAGTTGGCCACCGAGTGACTGGAAAGAATTCAATTAGTTCGCAAAATTGAGAGTGGCATTAAAAATATTTTAACAGTGCAGATACAAAAGGAGCACAGTCCATTTCGTTCAATAAATTGATATTTTTAAGATATTCAAAGTGCATCCTCGAACAGGTCAAAGTTTGCCCGTCAACTCATACAATTCAATTAGATATTTTCAAGAGATTAAGCTTGTTTCACTGGAATACTTCGTATACTCGGAAAGCTCTGATTCTCGCCGCTTCGATCGCGTTCACCGCGAAAGGAAGTTCAACAGTCCCGTTCCGTAATCGATCGATTCCCCTCGTTGTAGTTTCCAGGAACGTTTAGCCGTTTTTTTCCCAGTTTGGCCCTTCGAGGCATGATTAGCGCCTGTTTCGGGAGTTTCGACGGAAACGAATGATTGTTGTCGGGGCCGGTGGTCGCGTTGGTAACGATTCGCCAGGCCATTTTCAGATTCCTCGGCACTGTTACGAAACGAAACAGGCATCGAGAAAACTTCGCTAGAACTCGAGCACCACCCTCGATCCCCATTGTACAATCACTAGCCTTCCCTGCTCCTCTCTTTTCTATTTTCGATAAACGCGTGGGGGTAGCCACAAAATATCGCCGAGGAATAATTAATTCAGTCGGAGAAGTTTCATGCCAGCTCAGGGCAGAATCTCTCTTCTCCACTTATTTTCTCTCAACACTTCGGCTGGTTGAGAGACTTTTGTATTGTATCCTCTCGCCAGTGGACATCGTTAATTAATTCCGTTCTCGTCGAGGGGTCGATAAGAAAGGCGGTGAAAACTGTGAAAAATTAATAGTCGGTGACGTAAATTGAGAAGCGCGGTGTGATATGCGGTTTCGAAATCGAACGAAATCGACCGAGGCGATATGCGTCAGCCCGAGGTCGCAGACGTGCGGACTGGGCCTAAATGTTTAATGCGCCAGACGGATAATTCGGATAATTCAGCCGGAGATCGTATCGAAAATAGCACGGCCGAGATTATTTGATTGGTCGAGACGCGAAAGCGGGCATGAGACAATTTCCTGCTATCGAGTGATTACAAAGTGACGCGGTTAACCCGCCAGTCGCATTAAATTTTCCTTCCCCACTCTGCTTCTGTTTCGTAACTCGAATCGGTAGTAATTCGTTTTCTTTCACTTCATTCAATCTCGCCATTTGGATAATTCCCTGCAGCACTCTTCAGAGATCTGGCGAAATATCAGTTTCGTTCGTTTTACTCTGAAAACTGTCAAGTGAGGAATATTTGAAAGAGCAATGGAGTTCTTATTAACGTTCATATCCTTAAGGAACTAGAGACTACTTCCAGCAGCCATTTATCGAGTACCTAAATCTCATAGCCCCGCGCGTCGCGGCGATAGTCGAAGCAATAGTTGAATTTGATCGCGTGCAAACGATCATATTAGTTTCTCGGTGGATGACCGACCATTGGTCGTTAGCATCGAATTTAAACATGGCATTGTGATGTTGCGAAAGGTGCTTCCACCGAGACCGTTGGCTACCGCCGGAAGATCCCCAGTTCTGCAAGAGCAAGCCGAGTTTCTATCGGTCCAGGATCTGCTGCGATAAAGACTTCTGCAACCTGAATTTATATCCGGCCTTACAGTCCACCGACCCGCCTGAATTATCCTCAGCAGGTATTCGTCCTCCGGTTGGGCCAGCGAGGCGGTCCCCGCAAGACCTTCCACTTGCGTGTTTCGTTTTCTAATCTGCCCCGCTCCCTTGTCCCACCTTCGTTTCATCCTTCCCGTTTCGACGTGCTGCGCGAGAGTGACTTCCAGAGAGATCGTAACACACTGCTCGGGGCGGACGCGCGAGTCGCGACGCGGGGTTGTAACGCGAACAAGCACCCTAATCCGCGGGGGTAGCTCGGGCGGAAGGAAGGCATGCGCAGAATTCCCCGCGGTGCGAGTTTTATGAATCGATGCGGGCGAAATTGCAAAATGATTCGCGTAATGTTCGTTTTGGGTGTGGTTTACCGGGCCGGCGAGGATGTGCCGTGCCATTTCGCTCGTGAACGAGAACGAGCCGGGACCAGGAGGGATTGGAAATAACAAATTGCCAGGGCCTACAGGCTCCTCAACGTAACTCTACATTGTTGGGAAATTCTGCACGCGATTTAATGATTGTTTTATGGGGTATTTCAAGAAATTCGAGTAGGTTATAATAATTCTTCGGCATAAAGTGTGTGATCGGGACTTTCTCTTCTGACGTTTTCCAAATTCGAGAATAAAGTATGCTAGTATCTCGTTGCTGTCACGGAACGGAGGCAAAGGGAATCGTGCTGAAGGGTTCTTGGAAATGAAGGGGTCTTGAAAACAAAGAAAAGCGAACAGAACAGCCGGAGCTCGGACGACTTTCACTGCGATTTAAGGCTTTAAGGCTTAATCGATTCTGATTTTTCTGATTAGTCACGAGCACGGGATTCTTTGGGTCGGGGATTTCATAAACTCGTTTATTTTTGCCACGATCAAGGGGATATTTCCACTCGTTCGCTAATCGGCATACGCACGCCTACACTCGCCACAAAACTACACACGATGGCGCCAAGGCGAGCGCACACATCTCTCTCTCTCTCACTCTCTCTTTACGGCTAACCGCGAAAACAAGCGTAATAACGAACTTCCTAACGAGGTCATTAACTGCATTCCTTGCGGTAGTCGAGTATCGTAGGTGTTCGTGTTTGTTGTTTCTTTTCCCTCTGGCTGTTCGCCTCTTCTAATTTCCAGGAGGCGTGCGCCACTCGGCCACACGTTCGATTCGATTCGGTCAGCCGAGCCGCATGGGGTCTGCGCCCGATTAAAAGTTCGGCCTGCAAAAATATCCTCTTCCTCTCGAGCCACTCGAATATCCTACCTCGTGCTTTATGTTAGCTAACACGTTCCACTGCCGCCGATTTAAATACCCTCAAGTACACACGCGAGCAGATAGAATTCTCTGTATTCAGATCAGAGGTTTCTGATTTAAAATTAGATCATGCATAGTGAATTTAGCGCGACAAGGCGGATAAACATGTAGGTAGATCGATTTACGCGATTCTCGATGATTCAACGCGCAAGTTACTGAATCGATCAAAGTTGATTTTGGCAGTGAACGTGTTAGCTTTTATCGGCCGAGCAGCACGAAGAAGCGCGACAAGTCTGATAATTTTGCAAGAATCCCAGGCCTAGGGATCTCACGAAATTCTAGGCGTCTATGCTTAGCTTCGACATTGCGCTCGAACGACCGTAAAGTGTAAACTTTTCGCGCGCGAAATTCCGGGACGCTTGGAAGCACTTGCGAAATTGTTTCGAATAGCGCGAGAAGGAATTGGGCACGATGTTTGGACAATGGCGCGAGTGTTTTCTGAAGCTTACGATTACACGGCAGCGAAATTTGTACTCTGAGATAGGTGAGAACGCGCGAAGGTGCAGCTGAAATAAACCGCACGTAACGAAGTGTTGCACGCATCCGGAGCAAACGTAACGTTGTTCGAGGATGGGTCTGTTCCTCCTGTGGCCTTGGGTGTTCTTACGTTTTCCTTCGACACTTATTTCTTCCCCTCTTTCTTATTATCAAACAGTCAAATTATTCCAGCAATTTGATTCAATTGCAGCAAAGCATCTGCAATACGTGATTTCTTTTTCGGTAAAAGTCCCACGAATTTATCAAAATTATTAATTATTAATTGGAAAGCTTTATTTGTTAATTGAGCTTGTCATGTTGGGGACCATGACGCGTGTTTACAAACATGGATGCGCCGAAAGGGCCCAGTACGATTAAAATATATAAACTGAATTCTTTTAAGAACTGAGAGCCCACCACGAACGCCTACGTCCAACGGAGGAACGGGGAAAAAGTGTTCTCGTTTGCCGAACGGGGTAATTAACCGATTGCTGTTGATCATTATCCCACTTCGTATCGCCCACACGCGTAAATGTACTTACGCACGCGAGCCGGAGATCGATTATAAAAATGTGGCCAATTATTGGCCGTTATTCCTTTTCTTTAATTCTTCTTTTTTCTTTCGCGTTTCCATGCTCCTCCAAATCATTGCACATTTAGCGGGGTTATCAACCATCGATCGGAAGCAGATCCTCTGGGGCTCAATGAGCATGCACATAGTGCACCGTCGAAATTATACAGTTTTGTATCCAGAAACGCCGTTTTCTCACGTTGCGAAGCCTCGTTTTTGTCGTGGAGCTTTTGGAGCAGTGTTTTACACGGTTTACAGTAACCCAGAACGAACAGAGGCGATCGGCAGAGATTTAGCGTGGCGTTTCATCGATGTTTCGCGAGTACGTGATCGCGATCACGATGGCGAGTGCGTTCAAATTACCTTTCGCCGTGGATCACCTTGACGAGAGTCCCGCGATGAATCGCGATCTCCTTACACTTGCATATCGTCTGAACTCCCTCTCCACTCCCCTCCACCCAGGTTTTTATTTTTTTTTAGTGAAAATTGGATTTCGTACCCCACAACATCGATCGCCCCCCGTTTGAACCACCTAAAACTAACATCTCACTGCATCCGCAACGATGATCGTGTGCTCCTAACTACACTTGTTTTTCCCTGCTCCCCTCTGTTTTTGGTTTTCAGTTTTTGTTTTTTTTAGTTTCACTTTGATGTGACAATTGGTTTGTTACATTGTGCCTGCTTTAATTCAGCCGGACGCTTCGCTCGAGGGCTGAGAGCAAGCCGTCTCTTCGGCGAACACCTCTTCGTCCTTTTCGAAACCGATTAACGGACGAGTAAATCAGGGGCAGATGGATGAAGCTCGATGCCGAAGGCATCCCGCACTTTTTAACGCAACGTCTGTTTTTTGTTTTTATTCATCGTCTTAAGTTTGTCGATTTTCCCCTCTGCGCGAGAGACGTAAAGGGATCTCAGGGACCGACGATCTGCTACCACTGGCTACCCCCACTGTCAGGTATCGCAAACGAGTGTTGAGTTGCACGGTGTTGAAGATTTTTTTACCTCCTCCCATCTATTGTTTTTCTCTCTCCTTGTTTTTTTTTTAATTTTAACAGCTCTTCACCGTTTTGAGTCTCTTGGTTTTTATCACTTAATTTTTATTTTTTGCGTTTGTTGGAGTTTGTTCAGCGATCCCATCCGCGCCATAATCGTGGCTGCGTTTCTATTTGCCGATTTCCGCGGTATCGCCCACTCGCGAGCAGGTTTATATAGGTGCATATTTGACATGTCAAGCCAGCTACGTATTATGCATTCTTTACTTCGTAAGCACGCTTGTTTATGCGCTCCGCGACAGCTGCTCGCCGTGTTATTACGAAAAATGAGGACTGTTTTGGTAGGGCGATGATGGTCTACCGATAAAATAATGTGCGTCACTGTTTTTCCGAATATTGCATGAAATCTGATCAGTTCCACTGTGGAACTATTTAATATTTGAAACGTAAGCAGGACGCAATGCATATTTACACCTGTCCGCACCTTTTAGTGACGTCCGCGCGTGAAATTACGTATGTCGACGTCGAGGGGTGAATCAGTACAAATTAAAACGGTCATAAATTTTATGCGGTGGCTTTAGGACACAGCAGAGCCTCGATTATATGAACAATTGATTATTTTGATAGTGCCGGGAAATGGAAGTAATCTTAGGAACTATCTCGAAACGTACTACTTAGCTTAGTAGCAGAAACAAGAAGCGCAGTAATAGATCACTTATGAAGTAGATTATATTTCTGAAAATAATAATTCCATAGATTTTAAAACGTCATCAGTTAAAAGAACAGCAATCTGCTTAAACGGAAATTATTAATGCTTCATGTACATAACTGGTTTATGAATGTAATATTATCTAATATATGCTCGCTCTTCGTGTTAACGAATTACTAGGAGCTATAAATCCATGTTTCTGTCTAAAAAGGGGGATTTACCGCGCAATCCGGAGTAATTCATTTTTTGTCAAAACACTTACGCTCATAGTTTATTTGATGCTACATGTATAATTCATATTCGTATCAACGAAGATCTACGTATTTCCACTTGCACGGGAAAACCTACCGGAAACAGGAGGCATTTTACACGCGAGAAGGCGTTAATTCTTATGGTGTTGAAATTCAAGCCCACCAATTACTTCGAATAATCGTGGTTTCTGCTGTGTCTTAATCGTGCAGGATCGCATATTTTTCGGTGCGCATTTGAACAGCAATAGCAATTAACGAGAAGGTGTTACTTTATCCGCGGAACGAGACCGATAAGCACGTTAAGCTCTCCGGAATGTACCTACAATGCGCTGTCCTCCTCCGCACGTCGATAGCCGATTCTGGGGAACTCCGTGCGTCCCCATTCGCGGTCCAAAGCACGATTATCCCCCGACGTTGCCGTTGGTTTGTCTGTCACATTGTATTTTATATCTGAAACTGGTGCAAACTCGGCTTGAAGGTGCGTGAATAAACAGCTGTCGTCGTCGCAGCCCGAACCGCTCATCTTCTGCATGACGAGCGACTCGCGAAACACGACCTTTGTCATCGAGTGCTGCAAAGAGGATTTTTGCAATCGGGATCTGAAACCCCAGCTGCACCCTAGCAACAAAGAAGGTACAGTCCATCGACCTGGAAGTAGCGAAAACTCTGCAGGTGGCTCAGGCTTTTGCTGCAGCACACTCTATCTGTCTCTACACATCTCTTTAACCTCTGCCTATCTCTTTCATTATCTTTTTTTACTCCTTTCTGTGTCTCTATATATTTCAGTATCTCTGCCCTGTAGACACTGATCTTCATTAGAACGAACAAGAAACACCACTCTCTGTAATACGGCCGGTAGAACATTGCCGGGAGAGCATCTTACGTTAATTGAAGTAGCAATTAAATTTTCATGCTGTTGACTCTACGCCACGGTTTTTCCGCCGATGCTTCCTTTTGATGATAATTATCCCGTCGTTACTGATTCAATCCGACGCGAAACTTCTTTATTTTCCGCCAACACTCAGCCTTCCCGCGTGTAGCACACATAGCAAACACACACGCCCCCCGTGCCGTTCGCAATCTCCTCGCTGCTGGCGAGCGCTCTGCGTGCTCGCGCGAGCAGGAAAAGGAGAAAAGGAGAAGAGAGGAAAATGAAGATCGTTAACGACGTAAAACGTAAAGCCTCCCCCGTACACTTTGTTGCATATTTATTATGTCGATGCTCCACGCTGATCGCAAAACGTTCTCTTCTTATTTCCCTCTCTATGCGGTTTTGTGCATTGTGCCGCGGCCTTTCCAGTAATGTATCGCTGTGCCTCTCTACCCTCGCACACTACCTGCTCACACGCTCGTGGCTGTCGTCTCTCTCTCTTTCTGTCGCGCATCAAATCTGTCCGTCTCTGTGTCTACGCACACGCAACGCACACGTACACACGCTGTATATACGTATATTTTATGGAATGTTGCACGGTGCACATCGACGTGCATACAAATCGATATACTTCCGAGAGCAGAGAAAGCCCACCGGTGGCCCCGCGATGCTGCATCGGCGCGCGTGCACGCGATGCATTAAATGCGCGCTCCCTCGCTCTCACCACGCTGTCCTATCCACGTTTCTCTCGTTTCGCCGTCCGCGCTCCCCGTTGCTCGATAGTACACGGTATACCGGGCCGTGTCACTTCAACTTCCGGTTCGCGTTACCGCGCCTGATCCACAACGCGGCTACCACGAGCATTTTCGTTGCCGTTCCGGGAAAATTGGATCCATTCACAGGACGGTGGCATACGGCTTGAGCGACAGAAGTTCTCGGAGGGTTTTGAGGCTCGCTTAGATATTAGACTCCACGCGGCGTTGTGCATAGAAATACACTATCGTACTGGGTGTGCTTGTCTTCTCAATGTAGGTAATATTTAATCTGTTTGATAGTGGTTTGTACATCCGTTACACTCTGTATACTGTATACTGATCGATAGTGTATTTCTGTTTACTATTTTACTACCAGTTTTTAATTAAATCACAGCATAGCCTCGTTACACGCCACGATTTCATTTCAACTTCAAGTCAATGCGTCAGTTTTGAATTTAAATATACTTTTGAATGATCGATAGAGATTGAGATTGACTAAGATCGATGTCCGGTGTTTTTCTGTTCAATAATTAAAAATCCAAAGGAGTTTTCACCCCCCCCCCTTTTTTATAATGGAAAACAGTGAAGCTGTTTGCCACCTATAGAGATTCTAGTTACTTCGAGGTACTCTACTCCTGTATTTTTTTTTTTCTGCTTACAAGTACTCGGGGACCGGAAGTCCTCCCCAGTGAACTTGGAAAGCACCGGTAGCATGTTGCCGTATCTTTCCTCTCTGCACTCTCTAACGAAAGTAGACACACAGTAGCGACATTGGTAAACAGATCCTTGCGAAAAGGGCAGCTTTTGTATATATTTTCTTTCAATTTCTCGTAGAAAGGAAGTTTTAGATACGCTCCGTTAGCCTTTCAGCCTCTCCTCCTCCTTTCTAATCCTTTTGTACATAAATCTGGTAGATTACACATATTAACCTCTCCTTTTAGTTGCCGATGGTTTTAGTACTATTCGAAGGATCGGTGCAAGATTGAAAAAGAAAAAAAGCAGCTTAAATATTTTGCACCTGGACTTTTCACTCGAGCCTCTGTATCGCATTAAAAGTTAATATCAAATAATGTAATGTTAATAATTTAGGAATAGTATCCAAGAATCTTGCACCCACGCTTCATATCGACCACCGCAGCTATTGTTATTCTCATTTCTGCACGTCCATCCGATTTAATCTCTCTGGTTCCTTTGTTGCCGTGAATTCTTCCTCGTTTAAGAAGACTCGTGAAAGCAAAGGAGAGCAATCAGCTCGGTGTATAACCGAGTTAATTGTTATCCTCGATTTAGCGGAGAATTTTCCTTAACGACCTGCCCGCCACAGCTTATGGAACCCTGTATATACTCGTACAATTATTCCTCTGGGACTAAAAGCCTTATTTTCAGTAGTTGATACAACCCATATCCTAACCGCACCAACATCTATGTAATACTTTTAAACAACCTGTAAATATTGTGCGCTTAATGGTATCTTGTTGCACGGTTGTTTATGAGATCGACGACTATCAGACTATCTCAACGATGATCCTACAATTTTATAAGCTCCGAGCATGAAAGCTTGGCTGTCGACCCGTCAGCAATCGTCATCGGATCGAACTATTTCGCTGGTAGCGTCACGCGTCGCTCCGAAGCGAAAACCGCGGTCCCAATGGTTTCGATCTCCCGTGGCCGAGATTCCCAGTCGCCTCTGCGGCTGAAAAACAAAGCAATTTAATACAATAACCCGTCCCCGAAGGGCTGCAGATAACGACATTATAATACGGCCCCGCGAGCGGCAAATTACCCAGATGGGAGAAAAAGGCCGCCGAAACTCGGGCCCCATCGCGACAGAGTTATTAATGATTAATTCGCCGGCTTATCCCGCCGCGCGGCTGTTATTCCGCCGCCGGTGCCTCCGTGAATTTATAACCTGGTAATAAGAGTAATTTATCACGGCTCGCGACAAAGTGAAAAAACGACGGGAAAGAAAGGAACACAGCGGACCAGCTGCGAGGGCCGTAATTTATTTACAATACACGAGAGGCCGGCACGATGACGGGGGCTGATGCTCGATTAAACCGTAATCGATAGCGAGGGAACGGCGAACGAATCCCGCGTCGACAAGATACCGTTAAAGCACCCGCGAGCGTTTTCCACGGATTTCTGTGGTCGGTCGCCGCGAGTCAGCTGGAAGGGGAACGAAGGGCCCCGCGGGGACCGCAGGCCCGTGGAACTCCCATAGACGCCAGCCCCACGTATGGTGGTAGGTACTCGTCATTGCGAATTGTTCTCAGGTGTTACAATAAGGAGAGCTTCTTCCCGGCGCCCAATTACTCGGTCTGGTGCAGTCCGAATAACACGCAACGCGGTCAACGCGACGTGGAATACGTGGTCGCCTGCTGCGACCACGCCGACTACTGCAATCGCGACCTAAGGCCCCCTTTCCCCCCTCGCGAGTCCAGAGGTGGGCCCTACTCTCGAGCCGCCGATTACCTCGGACGAGGTACAGCTTCCGCCCTCGGTCCGTTTCCTTCCAAGGTCGACCCGGTTCGCTGGGGAACGTGGCGAGATTTCGAGAAACCGGAGGCTCAAGCCTGGAATTCACTCGAGAGTAATGTCACCTCGATACGATGTCGATGGACACTTCGCGGTGGCCTAACGGTTCGCTAACGGACCACGGTTTATCGCGGGGACACTTGTGTAACCGCTTATTAGTCCCATCTGATATCATCTCGACGAGCGTCGTTGGTTTACGTGTCAGAATTGGGAATGGCTTTCGGGTCAATTCTCCATTGCTGCGGGTCAATCTTTTTGGTCAGAAGGACGCTCTAAACCGTGCTTCGTTGTGAACTGAACACTGCGATTGTGGATTCCGTTTCAATTTGATATGATTCGATGTACAAGTTTAACGCATTCTCCGTGGTTTACGTTTGAAAACGAGTGGGTAGTATTTAATGTTGGGATGGTAACAGATTTTTAGTTATCTCTGGTGTTACGAAAAAGGAAAATGTTCTTTTCCGAGGGTAAATGATAGGATAAGTTTCAAGATTATTCAAATTTGGTACGTGGGAATCGTAGATTCTTTGCTTGAACTGGGGCGATGTGACTTTAATAAGAAGCTCACTTCAACCGCGATGTCGTAGATTCTATCATGAAATCATTTAAATTAATTGAAATTCAGCAGACGCTCGGTAAGCGATTTCAGAGAATGCAGAATAGATACCCCTCGATCCGATCGTGGCGTTTGGTTTGCTAAACGTATGTATCGAGATACATACGTCGAACACGATGCGTTAAGCTTCATTAGAATACTGTTTATCGATGGTGCAGCGATCTATCGCGCTTTTCTGAGTCGAACGCCGGTGGCGAGTGAAATAAATTGCAAAATTCTAGAGCGCTGAGCCAAGTCTGATAGGTATCGATGGAAAATGTGTTTCAGCATCGCGTTAATTATTTACCAAGTTTGTTAGACAGAATTTCGCATTAAATATAACGAAGATCGGTCGTATTAGGTACATATTCGTAATTTAGTGCAAAGGGAAAGGAAAGGAATTGAGTTCTTGTAGTATAAACGAAGGGAACCAATAAAAGTTTAAAAACTAAACTACAGAAACTAATTTATACCGTAGACAGCACGCAATGTAGGAATTATTTAATTCAATATTACACACACCTTCAACGAAACACGCGGTATCCAAATGGCGCTGCACCTTTTTAATAATCGAATCCTCGAAATTGTAAACGGAAACCTGCTTTCGACATCGAAGCGAGGAAAAATCGAAACGAACCAATTCGAATTAACCGACTTGTGCGCACATTCGTGGATGGGAATCCACGTACGCGAAAATTCCACGAAGGGGGAAAAATGAACGAAATACTTCGCGTCTCCCCGTTCTTGTTTAAATTTTACTAATTGGCTGCAGAAGGATTATATAAAAACGTAATCTCCGTGTTACGTAAAGTACAGAAATGTTCGTAACGACGACCTTGGAAAGACTCGCGCGATAAGAGTAAGAGAAAAGAAGAAACCGAAGGAAAAAGAAATCGGAATCGGGCTTTTAATCATCGATTTTCGATGCTTTTTGTGAATCGTCTGGGCTAGATCATCTGTCACACATGTTTATCTATATTCTCTCCTTTGTGCACATGTGGTCTTTGTTCCATCGTGCGTGTCTAGCTTGTACCGAGCTGACATAATACGGCAGTATGACGTGATTCGTTAGCCCCGATCCGTTGTCACGTATCACGGCGCATCTAGCAGCTGAAATTCGATATTTTGCCCTGCTATTGTACGAGGTTGCTGTTCCATTGCATAACCCGATGATACATTCTGTTTACGTCGCGATAACTCCGTCTTTCGCAAATCTGCCGCCCGATTCATCTGGATTTAGCGGGTGTCTCTTTAATTCATTAGCTGCCCGGTCCACGGCCCCCCATACTCGACCTGCTCGACATTCATAAAGATCGATTCTGTATTCGTTGACGACTATGATTTGAAACTGACGATTTTTATACCTACAGTTTCATTGTTACCATCAGTAACGACTCGATGTAAGTATCCCGAGAAACTTCGGACGACCTGAAATCGATCTGCGTTACGAAATGTAATATTCATTTTTCTTGCAAAAGCAACATTTCAGTTTGCCACGTAAAGAGGCACATTCCATCGTTTCTGATGAATATTAAACGTTTTGGATTATATT
Organism: Andrena minutula; assembly: GCA_929113495.1. Classification (NCBI taxonomy): domain Eukaryota; kingdom Metazoa; phylum Arthropoda; class Insecta; order Hymenoptera; family Andrenidae; genus Andrena; species Andrena minutula. The sequence continues at coordinate 4,886,290 of OV815993.1, forward strand.
GCGGAAACTAGTGTCACGTTTCGGCGGGTGGTCAGTTTAAATTGTTAAAGTACATTTTGCATCGAAGATTTCAATTTTTGAAAATATTTTTTTAATAAATAATAACTCCATCTAATCTCCGAAAAGGAACACATGAAAAATTTAGTCTACATAACTGAAGCACGGTATTTTAATGTTTAATAAATTATCGACCTAGTACTAAATAAAAATATGCTACTTTTCGTGGCAAACCGCTCAAGCGTGCTAGTTTTCGCAGCGGAAACCGAAACATGACATTTTTCGTGACAACGAAGACAAACGTGCTGTTTTTCGTAAGAAAATTGGAACGTGCTACTTTTCGTAGCGCACGTCGAAATTATCGGAGCCCCTACGGTACCAGACACGACTGCTATCGCGTCCCGCGATCGTGTCTCTCGAATTAATTCGTCTCGTTAATCTTCATTAACATTGTACGTAATATTTTATACCCACGTCTGGCGGTGGCGCATTTATATTACATAAAAAAAAGGAACGGAATGTTATCTCCGTCTGCAATCGCCAGCTTTCAGAATCGTATGACTCCGTTTACAGAAAATTATAACGACTCGTTGCAGTGGAGTGTGCGAGTCTCTGCGCTCGCTGGCGGATCGATCGGATGATCGACGAAGACACCCCTCCGGAATATAAATTCACCAGGGATGTTCGCAGGGGCAAGCCTCTTAATCCCTCCTTCAAGATTGATCCATGCTCTGTCTAATTGCAATGGCCCCAGGATAATGGCCACGATCGAAACAGCGTAGCTCACTCGGGCACCAAGCCTACCGTGGATAGAGATTACAATTTCGAGGGAACGTAACGCGATCGAGGGCAGATTATCGAATCGTTTTATCGTCACGAGGCGTGGCCACCCGCGAATCGCGACGACAAACATGTTTCCCCGCGAAGGATGCTCGAATTAACCGTAGCTGCGATACCCCTTCGAATTCATCCGATGTATGGAACAACGGCTTCTTAAAAGCTTGAAGGCAACTTTACGATACCACAATCGGGCTAGGGGATTGTGTATCATCTGCATCTGTTTACAAAAGACGAACGAGAGCGAGCGACGATAATACACGCATTGTAAGCCGCTCACGGATAAGATAATGCCGAATTTATACTGTTGCACTCGGTAATCGCATTCTACTCCGACGCAACTCGGAAACTCGATGAACTGTCCAGATGCTTGTCGTTCGCTTCGCGTTCCGCGGATCCGTGGCCGTTCGCGCAGCTGAATTTAATCGAAGGAACAGTGAAGTTTCGACTCCGTAAAGGGAGCGAAGAAAATGCTGCCATACATACACAAGGATAATGAAAACAGTCCATAGTTTATTCAGTGTATCTCTCACTCTGCAACGCGTATCTCCGGCGGAAAAGAGTTCTACCATTCCCGCGGACGTATAGGGACAAGACGAGCTCCGAATTCCAACGAACACGATAAGGAAACAGCCAGTGGCTGAATTTCGCGTTCGCTCGTTTTCCTACGCGAGTACAGCGAATTTCGATTGGCGAAACGAGAACGATTCCGTTTACATCCGGGATATTTACGCTCGTGATACTTTCCAGACAGATTAGAAAGTATGCCCGTCGCGATTGGGGAGAGGAATCGCGAATGCCTATGTCGCTCGGAGCGAATCTCGTTGAATTCGCTGCTTATCGCAGCGGCGCCCCCAAGAAATCGGCTGAAATTCATTCCGTTTATCAATAGGCAAATAGATCATTGGCCGGTTGCGCGTATCGGAAGCCGGAGGCTCGTGTGTGCGCGGAACAATCGCTCACGCGATTGATACGACGCGGCGAAACGCGAGATCGTAGATTAGCAACGAAATTGGAGCAGTACTATGTCAATGGCCCCTCCGCCGAACGCGTTAAAAAGTTCGACTTAAGCGACGATAACGCAATCTGGGAACGGCTTTTTTGCTGGTCGCTTCCTTGTAACTCTGTTGGGGTTAGTCTAAATACGAACGCGCTTCATTCTAGCGCATTGATTTATGGCATTACCAGGTTTCTTTACGCGATAGTGATGACGGATGACGAGGGTCGCAATGGGATGGGAATGCGCGCCTGTAATACCGAATGCGAGATAATTTGAATTTTTGAATGCGTAATGTTACCATTTTGGGGATGAAACGCAAATTTCTCGAACCTAAGAAAACATCCTCCGTTTCGAAATTGTTTAAAATATTCAGGATATACCACGTCAATGGCGTATGGATAGTTACTAAATTACTTGAAGCGTTACATCAACGGTGAAATAAAATATTGGAGTCCTTATCGCGGCGCGTGAAATTTGAAGAATGATTGACGTAAACGGAACGTCTTTCCGTTCCAACGCGATACGAGGAATGCTCGTCACTGGGTACGCGCTCTTATTACGAAAACGACGTTATAAAAACAGCGTATCAACGTAACTGGAGAATCGCCGTGTTTTAACTTGATTGTACAGTTGCTGAGTCGAATACGAAGCTTCCCACCGCTTAAAACGAGAAACTCCGCCGAATTCTTATCGTTTGCGTCCTATCATCGCTAAAAATAATCGCGGCATCTGGTTCTATGAATATTAATACATGAAATACAAATATTGCGAATTCTTTCACCACGCACACACGAGCCAATCTCTTCAATTGCCTGAAAAGGCGATCCGTTAATTCGAGTACGTATGCTTTTCGAACGGCCGCATTAGTCTGCGTTTTTCAAGTTTCGCTCGACAAAAATGGGGCGATTGATTATGAAATCAGAATGATCTGGCCTTATAAAGTGAACAAGCAAGCAATGATGCCTCGTTGTTGGCGAACATTCGATGGACGAGCACAATAGACGCGCGTAAAATGGACGAGCAGAATGCGAGCCGAAGTAACGGCAGGCGCAAATAAAATGGACGACAGCTCGATGTTGTACGGAGTAACGAGGCGTATTCGCACGGTATTGACGGAGGGATGATGGAACGTATCGAAAGCGGTATCCCATCGATTATACGGGCTCCGCTAAATCCGAGGGGAGAGCTAGTTATTGATGCGCGCTTTCACTGCAACGATTTGTTTCGATACGCCCTTTAATAACGTCGCTGACGAGCTCTCCTATCCAATATTCTCGCCATCAAAATGGACCGTTTAAGGCCCTGATCGATTGAAAATATTCGAGTGATGGAGTAGAAAGGCGGTTTCGGGATTTCGTTGAATTTCTTGTTTTAAGAGAGAGAACAGCGGCTTCGTATCACTAGCAGGACACCTAATGAGTTAATTAACCTGAAAAATAGAGGCGTTGACTCCTTCGTTTCCGAAAGAGGTCCTCTTCGAGCTGCCAGCACAGTTCAGTGATGGTATTCACCATCCGTGACTGCTTCGAGATTAACAATAAACTTTAGCTTGGGCTGTTCGAAGCGTGGAAGTAGTGTACAAGTCAAGATTGAATAATTCCAGAGTTCTATCGAACATTCTGTATTAAACTTAGAATAAAATGGCTAAGGTCGCAGAGGCCTCGAAAGTATGAAGCGAGTTAACTGCCTTTCGATGAATTTAAAGACTCGCAAATGCGGTGAATTTCTATTCGACAAGCAGAATGGCGATCCGCTCGATATCGGGCGAGCATTCTGGAGCAAAGCCTTACTCGCCGATATTTCGGCACGACTCGTCTCACCATTGCGAAGCATAAGAGTGGTTGAAATTGGTGTGCGGCGTTAGACTGTCTGCTAGCGAAATTGCAAGGGTCGTTCTAAGCTCGGTAACTGCATGACGGCGCGCACGTCCGATGGTACACGTACCGGGACCTTGTGTACTAACATTCGGCCATTAAGGTATACGTTCCACCCGGTTGCTCGCAATTTTTACTGCGCTTTTCATGGGCGCGCGATCGCATTCGCCTGTGGCTCGTCCGTCATCATGGAACGCCTCGTGGGCAATCAATCCGCTGGCTTGTCCGTGAATCGCTGAATGGATGGTTCCTCGTCATCGATTCGATCCCGCGAACACTTGTTCCCCGTCGCGGCGCAGCCCAGCCGCTCGCTCCCACAGTCTTTCCAAACTTCTCCAATTTTATTGCGGGCTTGGGAAACAAAGGGGTTCGTCCCTCGACTCGGAACCACTCGCCTGCCCCTTGCTCCCCGTGGCCGAGCGTTCCTCCAATTTTTAACACCGTGTTCGCTAACGTTCTGTGTGGTGTTGTCGAGGAATAACCAATTAACAGCACCCGCGTGTGTCGAAGGAGCTGGTCGCCGCCGAACAGGACGAAAAAACGGCACAGGTAAGTCGAGCACTGTACGAACGTCCGATGTCGTTCTTCATGTTCACGGGCTGCATCGTTGGGTCGTACCAAGCGCTACCTGAACAGGTAAAAGAAGATCGTCTGTAACGATCTACAGCTCCCATGGAGTAGGTGGATCATCGAGATGCTGTTGTACGTCCACACTCCGGCGCTTTCTTCGTATCGGGTTCTTGTTTGTCCTTTCTTTAACGCAAGTTGGTCCGGCAATGTACGAAAAGCTTCGACCATCGGGTACCGAGTACATGAGTCGGAAGAAAATGCCTCCTGCACTGTCCCACTCACACCTTCTCATATCTAATCGCAAGTTGCACGCTTGTTTGTTGTATCGCACTGTCGCGCCTTGCATGCTCTCGGTGTGTTTCTTATCGGGCCAGTTACGCGAGGGTGTTTCTGCACGTTGCATCTCTGTTTTGTCAGCTTCGCGCATTCTGCCCCTTGGTGTTCCTTCCGAGATTGGCTTTGCTGCTTTCACGCGTTGCTCGGGGAAACGCGTTACCTTCCATTTCGAGGATTTATAGAAGCATCGAGATCTCGAGTAGTACGCCACTAGTGGCGTTAGTTTGTCGACTGTTTTCTAAAACTTATCCTGGAGCATAAGTTCAAGTCGACTTCGCGGAACGAACATCGACCCTCTCTCTGCGCCGACGTTTACACACCACTCTGCTTAGATTAAAGGCTTGGCGGTTACTTGCGCACTGTGACGCTTCGTGGAGTTAGATTTCGTGCAGCGAAAGGGTTGAGAAAGTTCAGAAACGTTGGAGATGTGTGGCGGATGGAGGTGCTCGCGTTTCCCCGGGCAGTGTCACGCACGAGACGCTGGCGAACGAGCAGACCTTAATCGGAGATCTGTTGCCAAAAGTGCCGTCGGGTGGCGATGACGCGACGTGGGTCACTTGGAAAATGGCCTTGACGATAGCGATGCCAATATGCGCGATCTGCGTGGTTGTGATGGTCGTTTATCACATATACATGACCAGAAGGAGGCCCAGAACACCGTTCCAGGACGACTCGCTGGAGGCCCCTGATCGACCCATTCTGGGCGGTGTTACCATCAGGGACATGCTGGAGATGACGACCAGCGGTAGCGGCTCCGGTAGGTCAAATTAGAATTTTATATCCACCGAATAATCCATGATTCGTCATTTTAATAATACGGTAGAACATAAATTATCTAGAATTGTCTAGATCGACATTAAAACCCTTAGATTTAGGAATCTAATGGTGTCGTAAGTGGTTAACATGGCACTTACAGGTTTATGCGCGTAGGTATAAGGCAGATAAATTTAGGGACATTTACATGGCAGTAGTCAGTGAACTATTCTGTGCACTGTTGGTCCCCTGACTCAATTATTAGAAGATGTAATAAAGGACTCTTATATCCAAAGTATGGAAATGATACTATCCGCATAATGGGACATGATATAGTATTTCCAATTTATCAGACCAATTTATCTGGATAATTGGCGTTCTACCGTATCTCAAATAGATTGAAGTTGTGCCCCGCACCCGCTCCTCTCCCTTCGTTCCTTCATTGCTTCTCGTTTCTGCGTCCTTCCCCGGCGGTCCTTTGGGTACGAGTAGCTATTGTTGGTCGAGTAAATAAAGGCATAAGTGTCCTTGAGTGCAATTAGAGATTACGGGAGACTATCCTCTCGAATCAGGGAATAAACAACAAATACAGAATACTGCGGTAGGTTGTATAGCCCAGTGTAGCAGCGTGCGCACGATCGTTTACTACACTCGTACCAAAAGGATCAAGGATTTTTTACGTAAAATGCTTGTTGTTATTACAAACTTGTTATTTCTCGCGTACAGTGCTGCGAAACGGAGCAGATTAAGTAGACCGAAGATGCGGTGAAAAATTTGCGACGTTCCGTTTATTTTTGTTGCTAGAAACTAATTAGTCTAATTAGAGACATCTCAAGTATAACTTCCGGCCGTTCGGCTATATTTACCAAACAAGTGTGAACGATTTCAATCAATATTTTTGACAGACCATCCCACGAATGTTTCCAGATATTTATTTCCTAAAATTATACCTATTCTTGTACGTCTGGAAGACTTATTTTGAAACTTAACCAGTCTATTCTAGCTTGGTTCACGTAATGGAGTATCTATTTAATTAGAAACAGTGACGTTATATTCAGATTATCTTTCCTTTGAATTTTTAGCTTCTTTCTAAATGGGCTCGTACCGCAAATAAATAAATAAATAAATAAAAAGTGGTTCACAACGGCTTAACTGTTCTTCACCTTCCCAGAAGTTAAAGAATAATCTATCTGTATTTTAGAATTCATGATACCTCGTAACATTTCGTTTAAAATACTCTGGGCTTTCAGTTCTCCTTAAAGAAACGTTAGGTGTCCCCTAGAATCTCACTTTTCCGTTATGTCTGTGTTGATTAAACTGATTCACGCGCTCGCGACTAGCATCGCGCGCCACAAGTTACTTCTCCAATCGCACTGAAATTCATGTTCTTCAATGCTCATCCTCTCCCAAGTAGGCCTGCCGCTTCTTGTACAGCGGAGCATAGCCCGCCAGATTCAGCTCGTGGAGACGATCGGAAAGGGTCGTTTCGGCGAGGTCTGGCGTGGCCGTTGGAGGGGTGAGAATGTAGCCGTGAAGATCTTCAGCTCGCGGGAGGAGCGGTCTTGGTTCAGGGAGGCTGAAATTTACCAGACGGTGATGCTGAGGCACGACAATATCCTCGGGTTCATCGCTGCTGATAACAAAGGTACGTGCCAACGTGTACCTTTACGCCGAATTCAACTTGAAGGCGAAACTCACCCTAACAGGCTCTCTTGTAGCTTCAACCCCTTTCGTAGTAAATTGAAGCTTGCCTATTTATGTCGTCTAAAGGACAACCACTGTTTATACATATTCATGGGAAGTGTCGCTAGTTTCTAACGTTGATGCACAGGCTAGTCTAGAATGTGGTGGCACTTCCAACAACGACCTTCGAGTTATTCAACGCAAAAGTATAATTGCATACGTTTTTTTCTTGGTACACAGATAACGGGACGTGGACCCAGCTGTGGCTGATCACAGACTATCACGAGAAGGGCTCCCTGTTCGATTATCTGAACAGATCGACCGTGGACACGAACGGTATGATCAGGATGGCCCGGTCAATTGCCACCGGGCTGGCGCATCTTCACATGGAGATCGTTGGTACGCAGGGGAAGCCGGCCATCGCCCACAGGGATCTCAAGTCGAAGAATATCCTGGTGAAGACCAATGGCACATGCGCCATCGGCGATCTTGGATTGGCCGTCAGGCATGACGTGATTACGGACACTGTCGATATTCAGTTGAATAATCGAGTTGGCACCAAGCGGTACATGGCACCCGAGGTAAGCTCCAAGTAAGGCGGTGATTTATTATAACTCTGGGACGTATCGAAGATGCCTGCGGCGCTATTAACGCGCTCGATTATATTATTGGCGAGGGAGTGCGAGCCGCGGGGATCACGGTCCAAAGCTCGGTTCAGGGAATACTCCTCGGCGAAGAGGAATGACTACTGAGAATCGTTGCTTCTGCTTTCAGGTACTCGAGGAGATGATAAACATGAACCACTTTGATTCCTTCAAGAGGGCTGACGTGTACGCTCTCGGGCTGATCCTCTGGGAGATCGCCAGGCGATGCAACGTCGGCGGGATACACGAGGAGTATCAGTTACCGTTCTACGACTTGGTGCCTTCTGATCCGACGATCGAGGAGATGCGTAAAGTTGTGTGCACCGACAGGCAAAGACCGTCGATACCGAACCGGTGGCAGTCGATCGAGGTAAGTGTGAGGAATGACCTACCTCGGGGAGAGGGATGCTTGTCCAAGTGATTCCATGGTGAGAGTGATAGAGGGACAGATGGATTATAGACCCCACAGACGTAACGATTTATCGTACGATTAATTGTGCAGCTGTTTTGCACGTGACTGTTTGAACGATAGTCGTGAAACGTGTGGGCTTGGACAACTTGTGACTTGCTTCGTCGTAAAAGCTGTCGTTGTTTGACCAAAAAGAGTCACTTGAATAATAAAATTAAAAATATTTTTCTACGCAGAAATAGTTAACCCCAGCTCCCAAATCTATTTTGACTGCTGAAACAGCTTCCATTATCAAATCTTTTATTTAATCGACACCTTTCTATTCGATTGTTACAGGCCCTGCAGGTGATGTCGAAGGTGATGAAAGAGTGTTGGTACCACAACGCGGCAGCTAGACTAACCGCGCTTAGGATTAAAAAGTCCCTCGCGAATTACGGCGCGATGGAGGATCTAAAGTAAAGGGGAAACGTTTCTCGGCGACGGTTGCTAGCCGATCGTCGGGACTGGCGGACAGAGGATGGAAGTGCTCGAAAAAAAAAACACACGTGGACACTCGTCATACCGTAACACTTTTATCGCAATAAAACTTTAAGGGCCGCGTTACTACGCGCGCGAGAGTTAGACAAAATAGAGAGAGAGAGAGCGAGAGAGTATGTATGTGTGTGTGAGTAAAGGGACACTGGTCGAAAATGAGGATTCTGTAGAGGAAGGCAGAGAGCCTAACGAAAGACTGGTCGAGAGAATCGAGACGACGTTCCTTTAATATCGCGTTGACTTCGTCGGGTCGTTCCCTAATTTCGAGTATATCAGCTGTACGTGCTAGAAGGAATTAATCGTACGTGTGGCGAGGGGGTTGTGGTAGCCAGGGGAGCTCGATGGAAGTTTCATTCGGGACTGAGAGGAACATGGACAGGGTCGGCGGAGATGATCCAGATGGAAGTATCGGGCCGCTGCATCGTCGATTGATGGGTCGAGCGGACATGCTGTCATCGGGGTAAGAAAGTAATGCAATTCGCGTACACGTGCAACTTGTTCGGTTAATCGAATACGATAACGCCTGGTCACGCGTCACGCTACCGGTGTATATTTATTAATAGTAACGTTAAGGTAACGAAGTATATAAATTTATTATATAGCGTCGTTTATTGAGTAATATTAAATAAATAATAATACATTTGTACATTAATATATATAAATATATATAAACACACACCTACACACACACAACACACGCAAGTATAATTATATACATTCGTTACCAGGCCAACGGATTCGATTAACCGAACCCTAATTTATTCGTTAAATGGTTACGGGAAGGATTACATACTTCCACCGGGGAGACACCAATATTCATTTCCACGCTCGATCGAATTAGTCGACTTTTCTGTGGAGTTCACTCTGCCACGTGATTCTGCTTTCGTACGTTGAAATGCTTACGAGAAGCTGCCTCCGTGTCGCGATAACTATAATATAATTTTCCTTTTCGTTTCCTTCCTGTTGTTTTTTTTTACGGCGTAGATTCGTTACTTTACCGGTGCGTGGAGAGACTGAATTATTTTTTTGACGGATGGCGGAGTATGTACCATACACCACCGTGTTACAAGAGAAATGCATACCTTTGGTTTCTCGTTTATCGCGATTTCAGGGTCGATCCGGATCGATCTGGTAAATATACAGGGTAGATAGAAGAGCTGAATGATCACGGTCGTCGAGTACGATAGACCAGACAGCGAAGACGTAGGTGATTCTGTTTGACAAAGAACCAAGATTTCACGCTAAACGAACAATTCTCCTAAAACGTTGCTTTTCGACCCGAGGCGCAGTCTAAGTTTCCACACTCAAGGTTTTTACACAACGAACTATTCCCGCGACTTCCGGTTTCGTTTATCAGCCGCGTCTATGATATATCGTTAGCCTTAGTGGACATGCCCAGGCGTTTTGCTCAAGACGAAATATTTTTGCGTGTTTTTAATGTGACGCGCGAAGTTGAAGGCGAGGTGCGTCAGGATAACGTAAGCGGGACATTCGGAGCGTGTTTCCTTTGTAACACAGGAAGGCTGAAATTGAAGGGTGCTAAGCTCAAGAGTGAATCTACAGTTTTGCGCGTGTGTGTGAAAGAGAGAAAGAGAGTGAGAGTGGAATAGTGAGAAGCTGAGAAACCAGAAAGAGAGAAAGGAAGAGAAAGTGCGTGTGCGCAGAAGTTAGGTTGAAATGTGACTGAAAGAAAGCGAGACAGAGTAAAAAGAAGAGCGAGAGAGAGAGAGAGAGAGAGAGAGAAAGAGATGATAAATGAATTGATAAAAAGAAAAAACATTGGAGAAAAAACTATATTTTCGGGAATTTTTTCACGGATGAAAGGGAAAACGAGAAAAGAGATTCGATGATGGAACGATAATGATGAGCTTCGATTCATGAATGCGCGATTTTCATCGAGCATTCCCCACCTTTCCCCCTTTCCCCCCCGCGTGACTGATGTTTAATACGTTTTCTTTAAATTTTCAAGCGATTTCGAGGGGATTCGCGGCGAATGCTCGCGGGGAAAGCGCATTCCCCGTTGCGTTTACGGTTTCGCGTGACGAAAAGCAATCATAGCGATGGAGTTGCGTGCGTTTTACGTGTCGTGAAGTGTGGAGAATGCAAGGACCCGTATGGTATGTCTCTCTGCGAAGCTTGATCGTTTTTGGCGGCTTCTGTTCCGGCCCCAACGGCGGTCCGTCGTAGGTTGGTAACATTACACGATAAGCGGACAGCTTGCTCGGCGAAGCGTGGACGTGTGTCGCGTGAAGACGGAGGTGGATGCCTGTGGACGATATAGGCGAGCATGAACGGAAGAACAAAAGGGACAAACGAAGAAACAAACGGACCGTGTGTAACAGAGAAAGCAGGAAGAAGAGAAGAGAGAGAATCTTTGTCATCCAATAGTCAACGTAAAAGTCTGCGAACTTACAATTATTACTATATAAAGGAACCGAGGGTCCTTCGAACACATAATTGTATTTTTATATTGTTTTTTACCAACCGACGTCCCGCCAGGACGCTCTACTGATTTTTCACTTCCGTTTTCTAAACGCTCGTACCGTTCGAAACCCAGCTGCGCGTGTCATCTGGTTTTTTAACAGGTCGGTCGGTGTAGCTTATGATATCGGCGGTCCTCTTGGAATCGCGCCGAATCACTGAAACGTAGAATCGTGATTATCCTAGCGTGTCTGATCCCTTCCCCTCGGCGATCATCGTGAGATACCGCGCGATTCGTTTGTTCAACGCCACCGACCAGAGACGTTCCGCGCTCGCGTTCCGCTATATCGCAGACTCTGCAATTCACCAAAAGACTGAGCGATCTAATTGTTCGACTAGTAGGTAACGGTTAAATAATTGAAAACTAAATGAATAGTTGCCCGCGCGCACCGTCTCGCGTGCACGGTCTGCGGGTGTTTTTTTAACGAATATATCAACGTTCCGCTGGAAGACTGTCCGGCGTTCTTCTCGTACATTCCTATTACCATGTAGGTTAATTTATGATACGTAAATACGATATACATAGTTACTGCGTCGATGCGGCTCCACGGTTATCTTCGTGGCGACCCTTTGGATGCTGCGGGTGTTTATAAACAAGCAGTCAGTAGAGTTTAGCAATGGAACGGATTAATTAGTAGTTAGACGCCCGCCGTGGAACTCCATCGGCGATCGTGTCCCGCAGGTGTTTCCATATAACTAGTACAATTTTGTGCCAATAACAGATCGAATGTTAACTAAAGCGAGAGACCAGTAATGATAATATACAGAGTATTCTCACAAGCATACATACACGTACATACTCACACATCTGCGCGTTCGTCCGGGAAAAAATATCTTTCACGCGCGCCCGTAGGCTTAAACAGTTAACGACTTTTAGCGAAGCGTTGCAAATGATGCGAGTAGAGGCTGGCACCTGAAAATTTCAACTCGAAGTCCTGCCTCGACGATCGAAACTTTCAAGTGCTCGCCTAAGTACCTATCGATCAAGAAGCCAAGCCTCTATCATGGGTAAGAGGATCGTGTTCACTCTATAAGAGATTCTCAAGGATCATAGCGGATTCTTCATCCATTTTGTGCAATTCAGATGATAAGATATTTTTTCCACACGTGAGTGACATATCTACCGCCCTCACATTTCCAAGCGGCAACGCGCGCGTTACTATGATCTCTGGTGTCGGTGGCGATCAGCCGAGGTCGAAGGGCATCGTCGCCACCTGGGTTTCGAATTACCGAACAGTCTGACTCATATCTGACAAATGCCGAACTGCCAAATAATATATTTCATCCCTCTATAGCTCTTCTTTGCTCCCTTACCGTGTAAGCCCCACTTGTACAAAAGAAATGAGAGAAAGATGTAACAATAAAAACAAACAAAAAATAAGCGCGAGCCGTGTGAAACGTCGCGTGTATAGAGAGCGAGAAACTTGTACCTTCGAGACGGTGCTTACGCATCGTCTGCTTTTAGTTTAAAAATACCGCGGTCGATTTTTCTGTTGTGTAACCAGTGTTACGATTACCGGTGAGGAGAGAAAGATTTGTGAATGTAGCTGTGGGAATGTCGGATCGTTGTATCGTTTAAACGCGAGATCGACACGTTGATCCTCGCATCGATTTCTTCGTAAATCATTTCAATGATTTACTTGTTTCGAAAAGCAGCCAGAGGAAATTGTGAATTATTTGAAATTTAAATAGTTTGTACGGTTTAGTCGTATGCTCTTGAATATAATTTTTCTGTGTTCTAGAAATCGGTGTGCCGATCAACGCGTTAAGGACACATTTTAGAATGTTAACTGTAATTTTTAAGAGTTTACTATGCTGCCGTCGAAACGATACAACCGTTCAACCCGCGACATTTACAGCACGTTGCGTAAAAATATTATACATTAATCAGCAATCGCTAAATATTAGATTCGCAAAATCGTTTTTTTTTTGTTTTAGTCAGATTTGTTTGGAGGAATTTGGCGTGTTCCTTGTGGACGTAGATTTATTATCGCCTTATCATCTATTATCACACGATCTTAGTGTTCCTTTCGCATCATTACTTTCTCCCGAGCAGTTTAATCATCACTGAAGAGATTCGAACAATCCTTTGAGATTTTTTTTTAACACTTTATGAGCACAACATTCAAGACGATTACGTAGAATTTTATTCTGAGACTCGTCGGCAGAGACTGTCGAAACGTGTTGTACGATTCTCTCGCGCTTCGTCAATTTTATATCCTTTTGCTTTTGTTTCGTGTGTGTGCGTGAATTTTAGCCCTTCATACTTTTATAAGGGAGTCGAACCATTTTCTTTTCCAAGCAGAAGCAACGGAAACACGCGAGACTCGAGCCGATCGTGAACGGAACCATGTTTTCTTTCCTTAGACGTGGTGTTGTCTTTTTAAATCGAGTACCTACAATTATTACCGCTAACGATAATATTATTTTATCATCGTCGTAGCTACGATCCTTCTGTTTCCCATTTTTCTTTCCCAATGTATTATACCCTGTACATAACGGTGTAAATGTTTATCGACGATTTACATACGATAGGATGAGCACTTGTAATTTTCGTAACGACGGATGGGTGGATTGGTGGATGGTGGTGTATTTTTTTTAGTTACATGTAACGTATGTTTGTAACAGGCACGTTGCGTCCCTGCCTTTTTTTTTATTCAAATAATTGCCCCACCATTGTTTATGATCGTGTTATAAAATTGCATAACAGAATCACAGCCGTAGATTTTAAACGATATTCAATTCTATTACAAACCTTTTACAAAACTTTCCAGATTCTTTTGTCTGTATAATGATTAAAGATCGATAAAGCTTGGCTTGTGTTCTCTTGGAATTGATAGACAAATTAGTCAGCTTCACATACTGCCAAATTATTAATTTTTTACGTCAATCACCAGACCGAAACTCTTTTCGTTTTTCTTGAAGGTGGTTGGAACTGTATCCACACCAACGACCCCGTTTATCGTACTCCATGCATTGCACATCGATTAGTGAAATTTCCGTTTAGTAAAATGAAAGGACTAGCGATTTCATCGGTCTTAGGAAATAAACGCAGCTATTCGTTTAGTCGACCATTGATTGTCCACTGTCACCTTACGAAGCGTGCCTGACGGTGTGGGTGAATCTTAATACTGTTAATAGATATACGTACCTAATGTTATTAATTATTAATTAACATTTGATTTGTAATTATCGGGGCCACGGAATCCGCGAGGCTCGTCGCGCGACAGTCCTGCCCGAGGGCAATCTTTTCACAGCCTAACGCGATATCTTTTTTACAATCTCTCGAGAAACAGAGCCTTTTTTAAGAATGATCATGTTAGGTCATTTACAAGACTGTTTACAAAAGTCGTCGCCATGGCTCTCGCGTGGCACGAGCCTCTTGCATTCCGTGTCCGAACGGACCCTACTAATAAACGCCATAGAGGTCCGAGAAGTAATTGGCTCGAATAAATTAAATTTACTTTAACAGTCGTCTGTGTTATTGCCGCACCATTCCAATTTTTTTTCACGAATGACCCGATGAGTTTGTGTTTTTAAAACTTTTGTATAAAAATGTACAGTCTAATTCTAGATACAAAGTTGTTAATTCTGGTCTTTTATCTCTGAAACTATTAACTGAATTTTAGACAGCATTAATCGTAACAAATTTAATTTTTTAATTCTTAAATTCATCACTAATTTTCAACATTCATTTTAATATTGAATGCCGCTCTGTGGTTTTCTTTGCAATTTAAAAGTTCTAATGGAATCCTCCGATTTGATAGAAAGTCAGAACTGTTAATGTAGCTCTGAATTTTAATCGATCATAACTAAAGAAATTTCTTTACATAAAATATGTTATAAGAATTTGAATATTCCTTGTGTCTTACCGTTAAAACAGCAGCTGGAATTCAGGAGGATCCACGTTCGTCCAGGTAATGGGTTTCACCAGTTTCGTACGTACGTGTTTCAGTTTATTTATTAAATTAATGTTGACACAGGTTATTGTGTATGTCGTACAGTGAGAGTTGTGTGTATGGGCAATAGTACCTATCTATATATATATTATAATAATAGAAGTAGAATTAAAGTTAATCCATTTAAATACAGGTGCGTCACGCGCGATCAAAAGAGTCGTAAGGAGCAGCTACGTCTCGCGTCTCTCATTTCATTATTTATTTCCCTCTCCTTACGTTGTGGCGATACTTACATAAACAGATACAAGGAAGTTATAACGAATTGCTGTTGATTTCTGCGTATATATATATAGGCGTATATTTTTATTCTCATTTTCATTTTGCCGACGATGTTGCGCGTTAGGATGATTCTTACTCGATGCGTTCCATTTTTAGTTTTCACGTTGCTTTGCCTTTGCTTGCTTTCTAATTGGTTTGCGACGGGTACCGCGTCTCGTTGGCCAAGTAATTCGAATTTACGACGGGTCGTGCTGGGCGCTGTCACCAGTACGATTCAATGACAAGTTGACACAGTTTTCTCTTATTCTCCTTGTACCGATGTTCACGGTGCGGCCCGTTGGAAACTCTTCTCGACACTATCGATTTGCGATGATGTATTTAGGCTCTTCCTTCTTGCTCGTCGTTCGCTCGTTACACCTGCAAACGTGGTTGTTAGTCACGCGAGCGTCATGGGTCACCAAGATAGTTAATGTCCCTTCGATTTTGATCGGGAAATAAGTTTACCAATAGTTGTCCACTTATATCTCGCTTTGCAATATATATCGGTACGTACGTTTCTAAAGACGACGAGGTGGCGTTCGAAGTGGCAAAGGGTGGGGTGTCGATGGTGATGTTTTACATCTCACTCCTCGTCTCCTGGACGAGGTACACCTGGGAACCGGGCACGGTGGAGGTGGTGACGAAGCTGCGGTGTTTCGCGCGGATCAGAGTCAAGTTGCTCTCGGCGGTGTCAGCGCGGTCCTCCGCGGCCTCCAGCTCCCTTTGGAATCGGCGGACCCTTGTCACGCTCTGCTGGGACATGCCTTCCTGCTCCTGCAGCTGCCTCTTGTAGATGCACACCTTCTGGCTCGCCTTGTCCAGGGATTCCTGCAGCAGCGCGATATTCTTCGAGTCCTCCTCCACCTGGATCATCACCTCTTTGATGTTGCGCTCCTTCTTGCGAAGGATCTTAACAGTCTCGGAGTGTCGGCGCTTCTCCTCGTCCAATTCCAACTCCAAATCGCGGATCTGCGCAAAGATTAGGCGTTACTTCAGAAGATAGAACGGTTTACCTATTGTTTAATTTGATTCGAAGTGAGTGAAACTGTATGTACTTACCCTAGCCTCGAGTTTGCTGATGATGCGCTTGCCTCCCACGATGGCGTTCGCCTCGACTTCCTCCAGTCTGACGGACAAGTTCTTCACCTCGATTTCCAGAGACTTCTTGATAGCCTCGATCTTCACGATGCGCTCCTGCTCCTCGTGGAGGATCTCCACGGTGTGCTTCAGCTCGTTCTGCACTCGTTGGTATCTCTCGTCGCTCACTCTCAGCTCCTTGGTCACCTCCTCGTAGTCACCAGCCAGGGTAGTCAGCTCCTGCTCGATCTTCGCCTTCGACGAGGCGAGGTTCACGTTGATGGTGGTCAGCTCGTTGATGCGGCTAACAGATTCCTCGTACGCCTGCTCGACGGTTCTCTTCGCACGGAGGGCCTAGTAACACACACCGCTCACGTGGATTTGGCAGTTTCTCAAACGAACACGGGCATCAACTCGAGGTATATCGAGTTTCCGCAAAGAATACGGAAGAACGCGGACACGTTTCGACACTCACAGATTCGTAGTTGCCGCGTATTTCCTCGAGCTCGGCTGTCAGAGATTGGAGGCGTCGTTGACTGATGCCCAGCTGGTCCAGGGTCACCTGCAGTTGGCGTTGGACCTCGTCGTAGTGAGCTTGAAGCTCCTGAAAATAATGCGCTGCAGTTTACGATAACTGTTGCCAAACGGCTGTCATTTAACAACGTATACGCGTTTCATCTTACGGTCAAGGTAAGAGATTGCTTCTTGATCGTCTTCTGCAAATCGATATTGTTCTTGTTGGCAACGTCCAGTGACAGCTCCAGCTCGGTGATGTGGATCTGCAGCTTCTTCTTCACGCGCTGAACCTCGGTCTTCAGCTTCGTCTCCGCCTCGACCACGCGAGCATTCAGCTGCTCGATCTCGATACTGGTCTGCTTGCTAATTTGTTTCGTTTCGTGTAAATATAACGCCGCCGAAAGCAATCGTTTCGTCGGAGGGTTTAACGATATTCTCGTTTTCGGGCGATGAAAGCAGGATCTTGGGGATGGATTTAGGATTGACAGCGGATAAAGGGTATCGTGGCTTCTGCCACTGTGAGGCAGGTCAACGATTATTATCAAGCAAAAGCTTCAGGAAAAAACACAGTATACCTTCAAGATTTTAACACTGTGAGAATTTCTGGGATTTTTATTTTATTAGTAACAAGTTTGATAGCAGGAAGCAATTATGTTTCGATAATCGGGGCTCGATTATCATCCCCTAGAATATTTCTTTTAACTGAATAGCATAGCAGTGACGCAAACAACACATAGATTTGGATTCTTTTCCCTAAAATTCATAAATTAGTAACACAGGAAGGTATGTCAGGTAAAAAAAGAAACTGCAAAAACTTCGCCTGCCGTTTGAACGACGTTCAACTGGCAGACGCTCCCCCGTTCTCCACAAAATCCAGGGAGTACGAATTCATAGCTACTCTATCCAAAATGTCGATAAAAATTCTCGCGAACGAAAAGCTCTAGCAAACCCAATGCCACGAGTACTGGGTCTGCGTTCCCCCGAATCAAACGAGTCTGATTGAATGTCGAACGTCTCTCATTTATTGTCGCCTTCATCGCATCCGTGTCACATAGCTCTTACCCACAGCAACTACAACAGAATCGCTACGCGAATTTACGTCGTTTCGTTCCCTATCCCAGGCAGCCGTACAAGCGGGTCGGTCTGGCCTGGTGTCGATACCTCTTGTCCAGGAAATAGCTGCTGGACTTCTGCTCGTAACCGCGCAGGTCCTTGCTGAGGCGGTTCAACGGCGCGGCCAGTGTGTCCTCGTCGAGCAGGTGCCTGGTCCTCTCCTCGGCCAGTCTCAGGTGTTCCTTGCCGTCCCGCAGGACGCATATGTTCTCCCTCTGAGTCATCCTGATATCCGCCAGTTCCTGGCTCTTGCTCAGATTTTTCAGAGCATCCGCCGTCAGCTGGAACGCGATCATCCTAGCCGATTTACCGCGCAGGCTCCTGGCGTCGTCCAGGGCGCTCCGCGCGTCGGATATGTTCTGTATGTCCTTGAGGGACTGGAGTTTGATGTCCGCCATTTCTCGTTGGATCTGTCTAGCCTCGCACCTGACACGCGCGCTGTCCACCAGCAATGGCGATGCTCTGAGCCTGATCTCCGCCAAACTCCGCGGGAACACCTCTCTGGTCACGTGCGTGGCCTGCGCTGCCTTCGACAAGCTGAAGTCTGACCGATTCGCTATCTTTGGGCGAAACACCAAATCGTGGGTCAGTAATCGGCGATTCGACGCAGCGGCGGACTACGCGGCGAAATAGAGAGCCTTGCCTGCGCCCGTGATTATCGCGAACCTCGCGGCTGTTCCCGAGCTCGGACTAAACTTAGCCTAAAGTTAGCCGCGGCGGTCCAGAATTCGAAAGCAGCACTCGATCGACTCTCTCTAGCGACCCGCGAACGACTGCCAATCCGAGCTTGCCCGCTGCACCTAGGCCAGGCAGCCGGACGCGCGCGAGATGGATTTTTCATATGTACGCGCGTGCGATTTGGCAGACGCCGTTCCTCGATCGGTTCCTCGGCGAATCGGTCCAAATAATCGGCCTGCCAACGCGACACTCGCTTCCGCGACATTCCCTATTGTGCCCCGCTCGTGCGATTCCTAATTGTCAGCGTGACAGGTGGCCGGGTGTTATTAATAACGATATAGGGGCAGGAATCGTGCGATTTCTGCTCGCTCGGCGAATTTAGAGCGGAGACTTTGCACGCTTGGCAGTCGCATGCTGGGCAGGCGGTCTTAAATTAATCGGCGGTGACAGTGGGACGGTACCAGGCGGCGCGAAAGCCATTCGAACGGTTGGAAATACGAGGTCTGTCAAAAGGGAAATAACTTCTATTTTCATGCATCGAATACCGCGGGGGAATCAATCACCGTTGTTATTGAATTTAATTCAACTATTTGAGGGGGACTGGTAATTTAATGCTTGGATACTTCGGAGTAATAATAATTGAAGGTAACATGCATGCCACTGAAGGTTTAAATATTCCCAGCTTCGATTATAGAAATTAAATCTACTCTCCTTCTATCGCGAGAAAAATGAATCCAGTATTTATCAACTTCCATTTCAAATTGCCTTTTACTTTAATAGATCTCAAAAAAAAAAAAAAAAGGATGAAATAAATCTCTCTTCGATATCAATGCGATCGATATTTTACGAGCAATCGCTTCACGCACGAGTGGCCCAACAATGAGTAAAAATCAAATGGACTTAAAAGCATTGGCGCTTACTCAACACCTTCCCCGAGACCCATGGCTGGCCGCGATGAAACGATCCAACTTCGTCAACTCCCGAGCGAGGAAAGCTCTGATCAAAAGACTTGACGAGGGCACGCCCGGCATTCGACTTGGAGCGAGGTCCACTCGAAGAGGGGCACAGCCTCTTCCGTGGCACCAGATTTAGAAACCGAAAAGGTCAGGCAGTCGTCAAGTCGCACGGCGCCTAGAAAATGGACCGACCGCGTTTCCTGAACGCGTTTCGCGCGATTTATCCCGGGCCCGGCTCTTGCCCTCCGCCCGCTCGTACCTTGAAGTGGGACAGGTGATCCCTGGCCTGATCCTCCGCGTCCAGCGCGCGCGCGATAAGCTCGCGCCTCGTGTACGCTTCCACGGGCTTGTCCTGCCACAGGAGTCTGCCATCGGACCAGGGCAGTTCCGGTAACTCCTGCAGCCTGTCAACTCGGAAGTACCTTGGCTCCGACGTGGATCTACCCTGTCTGTCTATATAGTCGAGCATAGGCTGGTAGAAGTTGATCCCGTATTGGTAGTTCGTGTCGTAGATGTAGGTGGGCCAGTGCTTCCACTTTGGCTCCGAGGGGACGTACATTGGTGGCATGTAATATGCCATTTTTCCACCACTCTTTCTTGGATCTAATATTCCGTTCCTTCTCCTCAAATCGTTCTTAAGCTTACACGTGGGAGATAACCGGCACCGTTTCTTTCCTTCTTTTATCGAAGACCAACCTTCTTTTGTTTATGCCCTTCGAGAAGGGTCGAGGTTACCTCGGGTATATAGATCACGTGTATCGTTCCCTTCAATTTAGCCGGTCGAAATCTTTACTTCGAGGGACTGGCGGTTTTTGGTAAGAGTGTTTCTGTGGGTTTGTTTTAATTTGCCATCCAAGCTTTTTACCTTGAATAAAAAGCAGGCTGTATTTCTCGCTAAGTACGCGGGACTGTTAATGCTCGGGGTATTTATGTGGTTAGGAGCAGGGCTTTGCTGTTGCGGAGGGTGGTTTGCTGTTTCTACTCACTCGACTTTCATAGCCGGATGATCGGAGATGGCAGTTGCAATGAAACGGTCGAGAAAAATTGGGCCGTGGTATCTTTTGTAGGTTTTTCTTACGATTGCCACATTGGGAACGGCCAATCAGCACCTGACGGTAATAATTGGATCGCTGTTGATCGCTTTTACAGCGATGCTTATTAATAGCCGCGTTGCGTACTGTTCGCGTATCAGCGTTACGCTTTATTAACCGCGCGAAACGGTCAGCTCGTGTACACATCTTGAAAATTCAATTCAAGGGTTTCAATTGCTATTATTTATGTTCCGTAATGCACTATTCTTAGTGCTCTTCAGGAAGGAAGCTTCGTCCGTGATCCAATCAAACGGATGCAACTTTTCTGATGTAACACATATTGTTTAAATCTCACGAATTAAGTAAAACCACGAAAGTCAAGTACGCATTCTGTACGTATTCCATAATGACTCCTCAAATAATATATGGATGCATAAAAGTAGTATGTATATAGATAGAGAATCGAAGTAGAACAAGGCGTTACTAGCGCGACAGTAGCGCAGCGAGGTCTGACCTGCCGTAGGTTCAAACCCCTTTGAGATTCAGCTAATATGTACACTCGTCTCTTCAATCTTCTTACATGATTTCAAATATTGTACCAACTAATACTGTATCTTTTTGCATCAATATTATCAGTATCCTTTCCTGCATGATGTCAGAAAATCTTCCTCAAATCCATCATTATCTTGTAGCAATATATCTTCTTTCCCTGAAGTTATCACACAAACTACTTTTCACAATCAGGTGATTGTCACGTTGTTTCCTCTTCGTCAGGTCTCGGGACTCATATTGCTCTTCCACTATTAATTTCTAAAATTTCCCAACCTTCGTTAAGCTGTCCCAAAAAAAGGGCACAATGAAAATAATATTCCTCTGTTCCTAACATTAATCACAATATCGTCTCGCTGATTCTTCTTCGTGAATTTATTTTCTGTAATATCCATTCGCAATGATGTAATGGATATATCGAGCGATCGATGTTGCGTACCATCGACGTTGCAGAGACAGAGGGCCAAGAAAAAAGTCATCGTGCCCGATCGTCACTGGATGATGACTCGGTCTTGGCAGTCTGCGAGTTTTGAGTATATGTGGCGCATATAAATAAATAATTAGACCGCGACAGGATATTCCCTTGAACGTCTGACCGGTCGGAAAACACCTATGGGTGATTAATCGATCGCATCGATCGACGACAAAATTAACCGCGCTTTATTAATAGCCCGTCCTCCCGCGCGGTGGTTGTACCGGGAATAAAGTCGATTGCATCACGGATCCAACTAGCCGAGTAGCTAAAAATTCGTACTCTTTCAGCGACACTTTCTTTCATCGGAGTAGCCTGGTAACTCAGGCTTTCTTCGACGCTTACGCAATACGAGCGCGCGTTAAAGAGCAATCAACTGTTGTGACACAGACGGTACAAACTTAGAAGGTTAAGAAGAATGTAAACTTTGGAGAAAAGAATGCAACGCTCTAGACTGCCTGTACTATAAATTATCACTGTCTTCTTGCACAGTCGTGTTGATATGAAATTTTGTTAGTAAGGAGATTAACAGATACAAGAAAGTGTATCAAGACTGTAACTGCGTAAAATCTGGTTGTTTTGTATTGTATGGAGTGTATAAAGGAGATGTGAAAGCAGTAACTCAGGTACTCACCGAATGATTTCAATCTCTTCGTCTTTCTCGGTCAAACGACGCTCGTAGTCGTGGCGAAGCTGGGTTAATTCAGCGGACAGTCTCTGCGAGCGTTGCTCTTCGATCTTGCGACCCTGTAAACAATACATATCTATAGAAACCATTCTGCATTCCATAATTGTTTTTCAAATTTCCAAATTAACTGCTACTTACTGCTTCAGCCTCCTTGTAGGCGGCAGCGAGCTCTTCGCGCTCGTTCTCCAGACGACGAAGTTCGAGTTCCAGCTCGTGAAGTCTGCGGTTCATGTCGGCTAGCTGGTTCTTGGCGTCATTGAGGTCGTCTGGAACAATCGAGAAATTTTCAATCCTTCATATATCGTTCCAAATCACTTTACAAAGAAATAGTTCCAATGTGTATGTGTTTCAAGATTTTACTGACGCTATTTTGGAGTTTGATGGAACTGAAGGTTCTTTGGTTTAGAGGTACCAAATACTCTCTCCTGTTTCAGTGCAACTGAGATTCATTAATTGACTACAAGCTTCGTCTAAGCATACCTCCCAGTTTCTTGTTCTCACGAGCCAGTTGGTCCTTCAGCTCTCGAGTTTTGTCAAGTTCGGCATTGGTGCGCTGGAGTTCTTGCTGCTTGTTGCGGAGATCGCGTTGGCTTTGTTCGTACATCGCAATGCTCTCTTCCAGTCGTGCCTTTAGTTCAATATTGATCTTCTCCAAATGTTCCACGCGTTTCTGGAGTTCGCGAGCTGTTCCATTGGCCTTGAAACAATCACCAAATCGTACATAAATCTCATAGAAAAATCTGATTTCCACAGGCATTGCGCGATTTATGAAGCCTTACCAATCCGATAATATTTTCCACGGTTGCCAAACAAATTATCGAGTCATTAATCATAATTTACGTAATCTACTTAACAATTGCAAACAAATACACCAAAGACTCAGAAATTTGACGGGCCACAAAGAAATTAAAGGAGCAATGGAATCATACCTTCTCTAAGTCGATGATCAAAACTTCCACTTCAGATTGCAGACGAGATTTCTGTTTCTCAAGGTTGTTGATCTTGACGAGCAGGGTTTCAATCTGCTCTTCCTGTTCTTGGATACGCGCGCCGTACTTGCGACGCAGCTCCTCTACCTGAATAGTTCCATAATATCATAGTGACATTTCAGAGAAATATCAAAGACTATTTTATATCATGCGTCGATTAAATAACTGTTCCGCCACGATAGTTACCTCTTCGGCGCGAGCATTAGCCTCGGTCTCGTACTTCGATCTCCAAATTTGTACTTCGCCATTGGCCTTGACCAATTGGCGTTCAATGTCCAGACGCGCTTCGGATTCTTCTTCCAGTTGGATACGAACGGACTCCAATTCCGTCTCGACCTGTCGATATTCAGTTGCGCGTTAAACCTCGCTTTTTGCGAATCAAAAAGTCTTTCAATAGATAAATTATTATGTTGACATTAATATATACAATGTTCCCATGTTTATGTTAAAGATATAATACAATAGTACTATTATAGCCCTGAATATAGGTACTACTGTTTACTAATTGAACGAGAGATCAATGTCTCGCGATATTTGCGCGTAACTTTTGTAAGTAGTGGAAGTACCTGATGTAAGGAGGCCTCGACCAATGAACGACGACGTTCTTCATCCTCGAGACGACGGCGAGCATCCTCGAGCTGACCAACGACCTGGGTCCTCAGGTAAATAACGTTCTCGATGTTCACCTGCAAGAGATTATAGTAAATTCGATGGTGAATCAAGTAAATGTGAATTAACAAACGATTGCGAAGCGAAAGAGATTACGTGCCTTCAAGTCCTGCACTTCCTTCGTCAGTTCGATGTTCTCTTGGGAGATCCTGGTTTTGTGGCTGGTGACGTCGATGATGGTACGGTTCAATTCTTCGATTTTTACATTAAGCTCAGCCACGTGTATTTCGAGCTTCTCTACGGTCTTTATTGACATCACCTTCTCTTTAGTGACATTGTCGAGCTGAGCGAGGAGCTCGTAAACCTCTTGTTGGAACTTTGATTTTTCCTTGTCAGCTCTGAAAATTACGAGGACCATACGTTAAACAAGCCACTTTTCAGTCAAACGTTATTTCTAAACACATTATTCATATCTTGACTCTACGTTCTCCTTAGTCTATGAACGAAGAATTTTTAACGACTACTGTGTTTTGGTGCCTACCTACTGTCTACTCGAATCAACAGATCGATTCAGTAATACAAGTTCTGAGAAAGTAGCATCACTACGAGCATGTGAAAAAGTAGTTCAAGCCCTAACAAGATACCTACTATAATTTATTCGACAATTTCGCCCTCAATTATTCACCCTCTATCTCATCCCTCCTTACACCCCCAAACACATACAAAAAAGCATCCCTCTCCTGAACCATCAAATATCGCAAAGTATTCCTTCCCGACACCTCCGCCCCAATACTTCCACACAGCGTATACACACCAGAATTGCTGATCGTGTAAAAAGAAACCCACGATCTCATTCAAGAACCCAAATCGAGCATCGCCCATCCATCCTTCCAGAAGAGAAACACTCTCGAAACTCTACCCAGTTTCTCTGTCCCCCGCGTAGACAACAGCTGTAACCCGACCCAGTTTCTAAAGATCACCCTGCGGCGCGCGTCGCCTCGGGCATCCTCCTCTCGATCATCTGGTGTCAAGTGGCCCGCCGCGATTCGTCTCGATCAGCGTCGAAGCCGGCTGGTTTCGTGCGGCGTGCCATTCGACTCGATCAACGTCGGCCAGCACCGAGCGTCGGTTGGAAGTTGCCATTGTTCCTCCCTCGTGGACGGGCGGCACGGAACCCGCGCGCACGCCAGAACGGGGGAGAAGGGGCGGGGGGACCGGGGAGTACCCGCGATAATCGGCGCGCTGTCCACCTACACGTAACAGAGGGTGTAAGGTGTCGGCCGATTCCGAGGATAGTGGGGATCCGGTCTGGTCGCCTGTACTAATATGGCGCGGCAACACGGGGTTGAGGATTGCCGCGCGACTCGCACGGTTAAAAATAGTCATAAGCCGAGTGGTGGCCGCGCGAGCAAAACGACAGACGCGGGGGGAGAGACACCGGCAGAATAAAAAGGAGAGACTGAAAGAGAGACGGAGAAAGAGGGGCGGCGGGGAGGGAGGACGGCGGAACGGTCGCGGTGGGCGAGGGGGAGGGGGTGGGAAGTGGGGGTGGCGGCCGGTGACAAAGGTAAAGAAATTTGGAGCGCGGTAAGTTGCGAGAGTTTCGGAAGCACGTCGATGGATGCCACAAAGGGGATAGCGAGAGGGAGGATTGGAAAAAGGGATATGGTGGACGGTGGAGGGAGACGGTGGGATGGCCGGAGAAAATAGAATTGTAGAGTTGAGAGGGGGGAGGTGTGGAGACGAAGTTGTTTAGATGATACCACGGAATTGAAGGTGAGGAGATTGGGAGGAGAGGGAGAGGGAGATTGGAAGTGTACAAGGTGCTCGTGGAACGTTTGGCTGGCCTTTACTGGCGTATTCTACTTACACTGGCCCTTAACGTTAAGAGGTTTGCATTCAGTTGACTGTTTGGGTTCTGTTATCGCCTCTGCGCGGTGTTGAGTAATGTTTCACGCGTTTCATAGCCTATTAGAGCTTGAATGTTCGTGATTTCGAGGGAATGCATTTGAGAGGTCGAGCATTTGTCTGCCGCCGGGTTTAATGGAATAAATACACGGAGGAGCTTTGGTGAAACATTCGACAAGCAATTTGTATATGTAAATGTATCGTGAGAAAGAAGAAAAATTGTCGGAGCGGACGGCAAGCATTGATAAACGAAGCCGAGCAGTGCAAACGAGGGAATTATTATAGAAACTAAGGTACAGTCTCGGTAACTCTGAAAGTTGTGAAGAGTGGAATAAAGGTAAACAGATGATGATGAGCTGCTGGACAAAGGAAAAGGAGAAAGATTGTATACGCTTGGAAGAAAGCTAGGAAACAGCAGGGAACAAGGGGGCAGAGGAAACTAGTGGATAACGAGAAAACAGTAGAAACAGCAGAGCAAAGAATGCGAGGGGAATAACTCTTGGGTCGAGGCAGGGCCATTTTAAAAGCATTTAAAACATCCTTTTTGCAGCAACAGGTGTACACTTTTTCCATCGGAGTGAAAACTCTCGAAGATCTCGAGTCTTATACTTCCTCTTCGAACATAAATTAGAAGAAACAAAAGGACGAACATTATTTTTCACTTTCCTCGAGACTGTCACGGAAGTATTGCCTGGAATGCACCTTTCATTTATTATTCCCTCGTACGTAGACACCTTAATGGCCTCCGGGGCGTTCTATTTTGCTAGTTGAAATATTAAGAGGCAATTAGCTGTTACTTCGTCGGGGCACCGTTGACGTATAAACGTCGCGGCTGCGCTCGCTGGAAAGTACACTTAGAACGGAATCTCCCGTGGATCCAATTTCGGTCCGAATTCCTGATCAAGCTGTTAAATTATGGGCAAAGGAGACCTCTAAAATTTAATGAGACCAACAACATTATTAGATCCCTCCGTGTTATCTTCGTTTTATATTTAGACAAGAAAATTGCACGGTAGAGGGAGACGATGGCTCGAGACAGGAAACAGGGGAACTTAATTGCGCTGGAAATGACTGAAAGCTCCCTCTGTGATAGACAGGATTATTCCGTTTCTTCATCCTGTTTTCATTTCGTGGAAACAGATTACGCAACGAGTGGAAGGTAGAAAAGTCGACGAGACAAAGTTGCCGAACCAGCGTGGGAGAAACAATTACCCTGAAAGTTGCCCTAAAAATATCCCCAGGATCGCAGGCAACCGAGAAAGCCATTTCGCTTCGTCGTTTTACCTTCGTCCCCGAGTTTAGACGCGGATTACGCAACCGGCGGTCAAGCGACAAAGTTGCAAAGTCGAGGTTCGAGAAAGAGAAGAGACGGAGGAGGATCGCTCTTGGATAATAGGCCTCGTCTCGATGACAGCTCGGTGAATTTTCGTGGCAGAGGCGTCCTTGTAACACGGTGCCGGGCGTCGGGGCGCCGGGACGTCGAAAAGGACGCCGGTTATGTTTAGCAGAAGCCGAGGGAACGAGTCTACGCGTATTTCAGGTGCGAGTAAGTTGGTTGTTTGGCCGCCGGCCAGTATCGTCGAGCATAATTCCCGCAATTCTCGAATACGCTTTCGTTCCTCGCGATGCCCGCTATAATTAACGATGCGACGCGCCGTGATTCACCCTCGTTCATCCACCATTTTTCCTTCTTCCCCGTACGTCCCTCTCTATCCGGCGCCCCATCTCTGTCCGCGCAGCACGGCGAACGAAACTCGATTCGCGCCTCCACGCACCTTCGAACTTCCGGCGGACTGTTTATTGACGCTCGCGCGCTTTGACCTCAAAGAGGAGGATCCGTGAGCCGGCGGCCGCCGCGATTTTATTTTCACAGGTGTATATAATTAATCTCCGTTTATTGGTGTTCCGATTCCGTCGGCTCGCCCGTTCGCCGCGCCGAGATCTCGTGCGCGATTCGAAGCGTGTTTGGGTTGAGATTAAACAGACTCCTGTCGCGCTTCGCTCTGCTACTGGGGTTTAATATCGTTTGAAGAGCACTGGGAGATTGAACGCGATAGGGGGGACGTTTTTGAAGCGCTGGTATCAAAAGCAAGTTGTTTAGTGGCACATAAGAGGCTGACGAATTCGTAGCTCGAATGATAAGATGGTTGGACGTATGTTGTAATTGACGCTGTGGTGTATTATTGTCGAACCCTTCGAGGGAGAAATAGTCTTACGGTAGTGTTAGGAATATACAACGCAAAGTAATTAGGAAGTCCCTTTTTTTAAGAATGTCAATGAATAAATGAACTTTTGGAGAACGTAGATTAGAAAGAATTTCAATATACCGATGAAGAATTTCAGAAGAACCTGCTCCATAGGACACATTAGAAGTGTCTTTGCCAAACATTCGTTGGTTTAGGCTCGAAAAGATTGAAACAGAAGCTGGATGATCATGTATTGACTATTCCACTGACCTAGCACGTGCTTTCGATAGTTGGTCGATCTGATCCTGGAAATCTACCACGACCTCCTGGTGTTTCTTGCGCAGAAGATGCGCGGTCTCCTCGCTCTCGAGATGAACATCTTCGAGTAGTTTGCGCAGCTTGGCCAGTTCCGTGTCCCTCTTCTTGTTAATCTCAAACTGCAGAGTTTCGTTTCAGGGAGGTGATTCGTTTTGCATTGACGTTATTAGAAGGAACGTGTACGATTAAATATCCACACTTTGAAAGAGTCTGTGGTATATTGAAACTCACTTGAGATTCGGCGCCACCCTCAGCCTCTTCGAGACGTTCGGACAGCTGAATGACTTGCACGCTCAGGTCAGCGCGCTCGCGTTCAATCTGCAAAAGCAAATTATAGTACATTGGTCACGACAAAGTTTATTTTGGTCAAGATTTTTGGTATCAGTGTCCTCGTGATTTCGTGCGTTAATCTGAAGTCTCATTATCGGATTTAATAATTTTGTAACTTGTGCAGTCCCAAGTTTTTCGATACGTAGAATCAGAGATATCTTCCCTTCTTGAATGTGCAGTATTTAAAATTGACTTTGACAATTATTCATGATCTTTTAGACCTCAGAATTCTAATTCTTCCATCTTCCTATTTCTCGATTCAGAAACCAGTAAAAACTTCATTCCTATTTTTTTTTAACTTCAAACTAATTCTGCGCGATTTTAACTCTGCGAGACAAAACCGTCCCTCTGATCACAGTACTCTTCTGTGATTGCTGCTGTTCAGGACCTGTCACGTGAACCACTCCCTGATAGCAATGAACAAGTGGCCATTAGAATAAACGATTCAAAGAGCACGCAATAATACCAGGTATCACTTGGTTTCGAGGGGCTGCTAATTCGTTGTAGTGCAACTGAAGAGGACTGTCGGGGACGTTGATGCGTGTCGAGTGTAATCGAGATGCACGGCATTGTTTTGGAAAGAGGCCTCGAGGAACGACGCGAAGAGCTCTCGGTGCAAGCTTGACGTCAGGTTTCTTCGGACCGCGAATAGAACGATCTAATTCCGGACGGACTGGCTCTATATCGGGAGCTTTATTCATATTACAAACGAGGCGTTTATTGAGAAAAGAGAGACGCGCGACATCGCCATAACTGTCCCTACTCCGGAAACCACCGCTTCGTTCTCCATCCCTCATTGTGTCCACCGACCATGTCAAACAAAACACTCCCCCTTCACCACCCTCTCAATCAATACACAAATCTCGAACAATGGAAAAGTGAACACCACCACGAGAATCTATGGAAACAAAAAGTTTTGCAATAATGGAGTGTTTGTAAATTTTAAGAAGAATTCATTTCAATAGGGAGTTGCAAAGAATTCCTGAGAGAATGTAAATGGAGGAATTCGTGATGTTATATAACAAGAGACTTCTTCTTTCATAATAAGGATTATAAGAGACAATTTATCGGGCAATACGATTTAATGCGATCGTAATTTCTGACTTTTTTGCGATTCCAAAGGACTGGGAACGTAGCTGGCACACGTTCAAGTCACGTATCGCAGCGCGCGTTACGTATGAATTTGATTTCCGCGGAGCTCCGTCGAACACTGAAACTGGAGAAGATCTCCTTAAATTTAACGCGTCGTTTGAACGAGATTCCCCCATCACTTGGATACGTGGTCAAGCATCTCGGTGGCTCAGAAAGCTCGTGAATCTAAGGACGTCGTTCCTCAAACCTTTGCAATTATTACTCTGCGAAACAGCAAGCGAAACCAGAAGTATTTACATGAATTCTTAATGGTCCATGCTCTTTGAGAAAATTCTAAATTTCGTGAAATATTGTCCTCCCATTTTTTCTGTTTCTATACGATGCGTTACATGTACGGTGAACACGAAAGAGGAATGCGGGTTCGTTCGCTGAAGAGGCGCGCATCCCCAAAAATAGACGCGAGTCGAGAGCTGGACATTTCGACCTACTGCTCCCCACTATGGTGGAGCAGGCAGGTCTCGCTTTTTTTGTATCAGTTTCAAAATTCACAATACCCACATTACATAAAGCCTCGAAATTGACGTTTATCACTCGGCACCTCGGTATTTTTATCCCTCCGGCTCTAACGCAGGCTCGAGTCTCCTCGTTCCTACACCCCGCTCTTAGTTCCTTAGGAAATTACGCAGCTCGTGGTTCAGCGAGTAGGAATTTAAAACTGTCCCTGCTTTTTCAACCGTACTCAACGGAATCTATCTTCTCCATGCTGGAAATCACTGATGATAGAAGAGTAAAGTACTCTTATCGAACCAGGCTATAGTTAATGTTGCTGTCGATATCGACTCGTTTGAATGAAAGACACGAGGACCATCAGAAAAGCATCGAAGAGACTCACCCTCTGACGCAGCTCTCTCTCAGACTCCAGGTCATCCTGCAGCAGGCGGATTTTGTCCTGAAACGAGAGGCAAGAAAGGATTAGAGCGTATCACGGGGCTCGTTACGGAGGGTCGGTGCTTTACGTAATCGGCCGACGAAAATACCCAACGGCAGACGCTCTCGGTATTTCAGAAAGACGGACGACCTCTGAACGGGTTCGTCCCCGAGGGAACGGGAGGGTCGTTTCTAACGGGTCGAAGGGAACGCGCACTCGTCTGATCGCGTTCCTTAACGGGTGACGGTGAACGTTCCTCCTCGAATTGGTAAAAAGGAAAGATCTTACTTGAGTGGAGAGACGAGCGCGCGTTTCCTCGTTCGTCGCGCTCCATCGAGCTGTATCGGAGGGTCGAAGACGATATCGATCAGGCTGCTCGCCTCGATCGGACGTTTGGCGAACGCCTCGAAGATGTCACTCCGATGTGTCCCGGCACGATCGTCGTTTAGGACCGATATTCACGACTATTTTCGTACACGAGCAATCCGATAGCCACGGAACCGTCTGCGACACTTTCGTTCCTCATCAGGGTTGGCACTAATATCCCTTATGGTCACTGAACTTTCTCGCGTCTCACTGTCCCCACCGCGAAATCGGTCACTGTTCTGCGCTCCCCGTTTTCACCAGCGATCGTCCACTATGCTTCTCACGTTTTCTACGTTCCTCCGCTCTTCTCCCTAGTTTCTTCTCAACTCTCGGAGTGGCCTTGGTTGTCCTCGGTCCTTCGGTACCCTCCTCCACATCGCATCATCAGATTCTCTTCCTTCGATATCTTGAAATTTTCCCAGCGGACCACTTACATTATCTTCGTGGAGTATCTTAGGATTCATAGGACGTCCTGAGCTGCCTCCATTTCAACACTCAACTCCTCACGAAATTCTTTTTAATACCACTATATTCCCTTCGTATGGCTCATCTACTTTTACCTGATCCCGCGTCCCCTCTCTTTTACTATGGACCGTTACGATTACGAAAAAAAGGATACGGTGGAAATGGAAGTGGGGCTAAAGTGTTATATACCTACGTTACTCGCGTCATGTCTGTGGGAGAGCCAGGCGATCGCGATTCCCGGGAAAACGATGCGGAATGATAAAAAAGAAAAGGAGATATTATGTTGGACCTTCGAAAACCTACCTCCAGTCTGGAGAGAGCGCTCAGGTCGGCGCTGTATTCGATGCTGACATCAGCAGTACCACCACCGGTGGAGCGGTACGTGTATTTAGAAGCTTTAGCGATCGCTGAAGACATCCTGTCTGCTTAGGTTCAACTCGCTTTCGCTCGATGATCCCTCGTTCCTCGCGGCCGAGATTCGTTTCTCCTCGGGCTGTTCGCTAATCTTCCGGTTTTCGCCTCGATACACTGGCTGGTGCTAAGTACAGTCGTCTTGATTTAAATCGTCGTAGTCAGCTACCACTTCCTCCGCCTTCTTCTTGTTCTTCTTCTTCTTCTTCCTTCTTCTTCTTCGGGGTTTCGGAGCCGACCAGCGCCCTACTCGTAGTGCGCGACCCGTCGTCGTTCGTATGGCGCGCCGGCGGCTTCATGGCTTCGTCAAAATGACGGTTACGCGCGTGCGCGCTAGATCGTCGGCCCCCACCAGGAACACGCGGCCGCGACGACTCGTCATCGTCGTTGTTCCTCGTCCTCGTCGCCCAACGAGGGGAACCACCAGCCGACGACCACCGTCGTTCCTTAGACGCCCACGTTTCCCAAACGCACCTGCCAACCGAACTTCCCTCGCCATCAGAACGGGATAAAAATTCCATGTCTAATTGCATAGGGTGCCATTTATGATGATCCACAAATGAAGTTTCAGCGAAGAATACACACTTTCGGATGACTGAATTTTGTTTAACATCTACCCTTAGATCTCTATCATTAAATAGCTTTAAAACAGGTGAAAGTAATCACTTCAGGGTACACTGGTTTTTATAGCTGGATGCTCGCACTGTAAGACGATAGGTATATGAAGTCTATTCATTACTGTCTGTGTTTAAAATAGTATTTGATGTTAATCCTTTGATTTACAGATCGACGTTGTTCCCACCCACACGTCCCACGAAAAGAGAATATTCGCAAATTTTTGTCCCTCAGTCTTCTGCAGATAACATATTTTTAAAACAGAAAGAGTATCAGGTTCAAAGAGCAGATTGGATATACACTTTTGCTGTGTTATTTTGGTCATCTTATGGCCAAGAAATTCTACTGTTCTGTACTGTTCTGTAGGAAGTTGTTGTAGCTAAAATGTGCACGTCATTTCGTTGTAGGTTTCATTTTTAGGAAGATTGTAATTTGCAGTTTACATGCACGGAGGGTGAATGTTCATCGCGCGAAGGATTGAAAACAACGCCCACGGAGGGTGTGGAACTCAACAGGTGCACGATCCACGATCAAAAATCTGATCACGCTCGAGATCGCCCCGACCCGCACTCGACAATTAGAATCAGAATTAGCCCCGACGTCCCACGCCTTTCGGCGCGGAATTATTCGCCTAACATTCAAGCGTGCAACTGCGTCGCTCATCGTACCGATTTAGATATACCGTACTTGAAAAGCTACAGGGTCATCACTTCGCATAGATTGGCCATCGATGAGAGAAGTCGTTGACTCATTCGTGTCGATAGCGGCGCTGACTCGAGCGTTGAAAAAGCATAACGATTATTCAACATCATCGATCAGTGTCGTATCGAAGTCAAAATCGTTTTAGAATCGCCGTATCATCTCGCCACTATTTTTCACGCGTACACTCACCGCGCCAGTAGCACGATCTATAATTATATTTCTGCCTAAAAGGTACACATTCGTTGGCACGAGGTCGATTTTTTTTATTCCTCTATAAATAAGAACAGCGTAATGGCCGTGTTCAATTGGAAAGAGGTTGACCGATCTCTCGAGACTTCGCATAAAAAATTACTGTCTATTGGTCAGATTCGTGGAATTCGCTTCGAATTCTCGCCGATCTCGCAGCTGCGACGAAGTGTCCGGGGGCTTTTCGGTATTTACGCTGTGCAACGTTGTTGACGGTGCGCTGACGGGCGACGAGAATGCCGGGCGCGTTTCCATCGGCCGGCCCTGGGCATTTCTCGGACACCATTGTTCGGAATATTGTACTGAATAAGTCAAAGTATCATCTGTTCATTAGACGAGTTGTTAACGCCATTTACATTAGCGTCTACGTCATTGTTGTTCGTACGTGTTTCTTCGTTTACCTACGACTAGGGTTTGATTTATTTTCAGTAGCGGTTTTGTTAAGGTGTTCGTGCGAGAGAAGAGGGACTGGTAATTCATCGAATCAAGGAATAACTATAAAGTTTAATTAGAAGCATTTTCGATAGGCGAACTGAATGCATTAATAATGAAATATTTCTATCACTACAGGATTCGATTAATTACTGTTATCAGAAATGAATTTTGACTGGGATTTATTCTATTACTAACGAGTAACATGTGATCGCTGTCAATATGTTCGTTAAGGACTCCACGCGAATATACATGAAAATGTTTCCATTTGCCTCGCGAGCCGCGTCCGTGCCAGTTCCGCCATACTCGTGCGTTTACTCTCACTACTAGCCGCGTCTGAAACAGGAGCTTCCCATTCTACTAGCATACCATCCCACTCCCAGCGCCGTGAATTCCTCCCGTATTTATATCCTGTAATCCATTTTTATTTACTGAAAACAGCCAGACATCTGAAAATGTCCCCGCGCCGCTGTCCCTCGCACACAACATTCGATCTTCGCCGTGTAAATTATCGCGGCCCCTTTCCGCCTGTGCACGGGCATACCGCGGAGGCACGCGAAAGCGCGGGGACCGTTTTCCACTAGAACCTGCAGTTTTCACGAAATTCCCTCGACCACCCACCCCGCCCCACTCCCGTCGAGTGTCTATAAAAGGTCGCCGGGCGATGGTGGGCAAAGATGCTCGGTCGGCCTAGCCCGGAGCTCCGCAAGTAATTTGAGATTGGCCCCTTCTCTTCGGCGTCCTCTTCATCACCTTGCTCCCACCCCTGCCGGCAGGCGCGTGGCTCCCTCTGGTGGAGAATTCCAGGCATCGGAAAGCACATCGGAAGACCTCAGACCAGAATAACTGACTCTTTCTCTCTTTTCCTCGGTGTCGACTGTTCGCCGCCACCCCTCCGCCCTCTCGGAGAGTTTCGAGCCCAGCAGGGTATACACCTATGTGGACTCGTGCAGAAACTTCCTCCTATCCGCGTTTCCAATTCGCGCCGGCACGTTTCGCCGGATATTTGGCTACGACCCGAGACATCCTACCAACTGGGCCGCGCAGTGTGTACCCTGTTTACGGGAAAGGGAGTAGGGAATCTGGAAGCAAGGCAGGACGAGGATACGCGGGGTAGTTGGAGGGAACGCTCTTAGAGGAGGACACAAGTTTTCCGTAGAGTAGGCAATCCCCTCGGAGATTGTTTCTTGCAATCGTTCCTCCCCACTGCTTTCTGCAGTTGTAGTGTCGCACGTCGAGTGCACGAGACTTCTGCATAATATCTACAATATGTTGTATCTTCTTATTGAAAGCAGATTATGATCTCCAATAGTAGAAAGTCGTAGTTTATACGATTAAGGGGGAATCCTATTTTATGGGCTAAAAATAATCAAATTTAGGATTTATTTTTTAACAAACTAGCATTTTGATTCGTTCGAAATTTGGACCATGTTTTTATGCATTCTTGAAGAAGTTGCAGTTTTTTCTTATTCATTTTTAATAATAAATATAGGAGTTATGCATCACGCCGCGCGAAAATCGTCATCCGCTGGTGTGCATGATATTTACCTTCCAGGTAATCTGAAACAGAAAAATGAAACGGCGTTTTACTTTGTACATATGTAGCTTCAATTTGAACCAGAATACTGCTAAATTCTATACTACTTTTGTTACATAAGAAAATTGGCGCAAAATTGGATTGTATAAATTAAAAGTTCAGACCTTTCCGTTTGAAAACTTTCCATACTGTTCAATATTTTTTTTTGTTTTGGTGGTTCATCAATTTTAAGCTACATATGTATAAAATAAAACGCCGTTTCATTTTTCTGTTTGAGATTACCTGATAGATAAATACCATGCACACCAACGGGCGATTTATGTTTAAAAATGAATAAGAAAAACCTGCAGCTTCTCCACAGATGCATCAAAACATCTTCCAAATTTCAAATGAATCGAATCGCTGGTTTCTTAAAAAAATCCCAAATTTTACTATGCTTTTAGCCCAAAAGAATAAGATTCCCCCTTAAGATACAAACTGTCCGGTCTGACCAATTAAACGTTTACTAGTGGATGTGACTTCCGATTGCTTTGCTTCGAATGTCGAGTCAATGCACTTTGATAACTTTATCTCTCTGAACATGCAGTTTAGTATCCTCGAAGGAACTTTGAGAAAATTATTCGGAGAACCGGAACGTCTTTAGATCGTATCGGAGGGAAATGTATGTCAGGTCGAATGGAGTCATTAACATTTTTCTTGGCCAGGATTTGGAAAGTCCATCGAGATTAATTTGTTTTTGCCTCCGTTGCGCTGCAGTTATGTAACGCTGCAATAACGATCACGCAGCGCCGTGGTCTCCAACCGCTAACTGGCATCAGGATCGCGGAAAGGTATCGGCACAACGAACAAAGGGATCCCGCGTTTCTGTAAAAAGACCCTCAATGATCATCCAGTCGCTGGGTAAGCATACTGCCCCAATTCTCTAAATATATCCCCCTTCTGACTCTCTCATTCGGCTTGAATTCTCACCGGCTACGACGTATCGAAAGATCTTGACTTCTCGATCATGAGTTTAATGTTTGTAAACAGAGCCGCTCTATCGGTCACCCTGGCCAAACTTGACCCTACGCGTCTGATAACGCGCTATCGATGATCTTGTGTATAGGAGTCCCCGATTTTTGGCACCTCCGCTTCTGGCGCCATATTTAATACTATTCGGCGACCGTGTATTTCGAGAAAAGTTACACAGGGCGACGGGAAAGCCTTGCCACCACGTGATTCCGTATTAATAGATCATTGAAACGTGATCATAGGTTTTCAAGGGTTTAAAGAACTTTGGCGAACAACCGTACTATAGAAGGACTTCTCCCACGTCGTGTATACATCTTCGGAATTGTTATTTAAAGGCAGTCGCTTGTAGGATGGCTGCAGGGACAAAGTGTATAAATTCTGCTCTTCATTATTAACAGGTCTACAGGAAGAATATTCAAGAGAAATCGGTATATTTGCAATTAGCTTCGGTTATACCCATTGCTGCTCTATAATTACGCCAGTCGATCGAGTTCAGGAAGAGGGCAACAGGTGGGTTCTAGAATGGTCCCCAGAAAATCTGTTACTAATGACCGGACAGCTGGATCCGCGGCTGAGTTTTCGAACCGGCGCAACGGTCGATTTATTTAAGGAAAGGATCGATTCTGAGCGTTTTGAAGGCGTCGTTACCACGGGTTATAGGGTATCGACGTGCGGAATTCAGGCCAGCTGCGATCATTAACTTGCACCGTTTCGAGCACAATACCATCTCCGAGAATACTCTTACCGACCATAAACAATGGGATCTGGCCTGATTCTAACGATGTAAATCGGGATCGCGTTAGGCGGTAACACGGGATTCGTAATCCCGCTGCGCTGCCCGCTACACGGGCACCGAGTGCCAAGCGAGAATTTTCTAAACTTCCACAAAGTCGCGGGATATGAAACGCGGAACGTTAGCCAATATCGCTTCGTTCAATTTACCGCCGTGCTATTTTCTGATCGGTTATTTTAAACGGTCTGAATTCTACACGGGAGGAAGCTCCGACACTCGGGGGAAGCGAAAACGGTTCGATTACATTTTTCGAACCAGAGGTTCCCCTCGATTCTCCCATCGGGCCTCGGAGTATCGGGGGAACATGTTGAACGACGGTTAAGCGGGCGTCATAGGAAGCGATTGCAGAGGATGGCGCAGAGAGCAAGGAATGCCAACTTTGGCAGCGATTGCCCCTTGGCTCCGAACGATGACAATAGAGAGTCAGATCTGAAAATATGGGCCGACTAATGGTTTATCGATAGGCACGCGACCGCGGTGTCCGCCCTCGAGGGGCACGGTGACTCAGCGTCCGAAATCGTCGCGAAAAACTTTGGCCAAAGGTTTTCGGCGTTACCGCGAGAAACTCAAGATGACTAACTCGCTCTATTCCTGTCCGGAACAGTATACACTTGTATCCAATGGGAAAGTGGGCTAAAACGTATGAAATATCAATCCCACCTCGGTCACCCGTTAAACTCTCCATGTCGCTTTCTGATTTTCCATCTACTCATAGGTACGTTCACTAGCCACGTTCTTAAGTTTCAATGTATCATACGGATTTTAATTTTTCACACAATGCCCCACTAATCTTCTATTTTTCTTAATTCATACTTCAGATATATCTCGCTCACTTTTATGAATTCAATCCTGTGAAATAATTCTTCGGAAGTAATCCTTGGTACTCCACTTTCTTATACTTATAAGTGGCTTTGAAATCTTCCAACATACAATTGATCGATTATTATCAACCGAATGGAAGAATCGTGCAATAAAAATTCACCATCTTTTCAATCGAATATTTTCTTTTCCCGAGTGAAGGTGTCAGAAGTGTCGCGACCACAGAGAACCGTCATTCTTAGGCGCGTTCAATTTGAAATCGGTACTGATCGCCGACGAGCCGACTCGCGTGGAGTCGCTGGTAAGCTCCGCGTGCTGCTCGCCGATATTTTTATTGCCTGTACGCCGTGTATTTATACCGTCGGCGCTTCTATATCGGGAACGAAAATATTTCTAGGTGGATCCGCGGAGACTGAACCGATGCAGCGGTTGCAGGACGGCCGCTCGCCTTCCGCGATTTCGACGGCCAGATTGAGATTAATCGGTGACACCGGCCGGACGGCCACGGTTCATTTTCACTGCCACCGGGAGATCTGACACGATTTGTCAGAGTCGTTGCTCGATTCCGGCTTTAAATTCGACGGTTTCGTCGGGGATTATGGGTGGACGTAGACGGATCGCCGATACCAGAGAAGCCTTAACATGTAGCGACACGTTGCTACAAAGTTGAATTGATGAGCGCTTTCAGATCAAAGCCGGAGGCAGAAAATAGAGTAGCGACGAGAATTCGCAAAAGGAAACATAAATAATTGTCTGCTCCCGTGCGTGCGCTTTCACGTTGGGTTTTTCGTTTTCCCCGGCAGCTTTCACTGCCTTTCTCGTGGCGCCATCGACGCAGGGAGCTTTGAAGCCGAGCCTGCGAAAGCTCGGCCGCAGCCTCTACCGATAACCCAGCGCTTCGGCTCTCTCTTCCTCAGCAACTGGCTTACCTCCCGTAGCAGGCGAGGCTCCGGTTCCCGGCTCGTTCTCGAGTTCCTCGAAAGTTGGCAGCACGAAATCCTCCTCGTGGCCCGCACCTACTTCGAATTTCGATTTCTTGACCTTTGACAGTAGACGAAGCTCGCTTTGCATCTTTGGAGTGCTTCCAAAAATATTCTCCATCCGTTTTTGCCAAGTGTGAATATTTCCTCTCGGAAAGTTAATTTCTACCGAGATTCCTTTGAACTGTTATAATTATCCGCGATTGAAATAATACCACTAACGAATTGATTAATTATTCGCGCACCACTGTTCCATCTAGCACAGAGTTAATTTACCGCGCCTTAGAGTCTCGGCCTCAAACAGAAAACAGATTCAATTAATCAGACCCCGCCCGGACGACTCGAAAGCGCTTAAAACGAAAGGAATAATTCAGGAGTCTCAGGCAGGTTCCCTGAAGACACCAGACATCTTAGTTTCCTCGTTAGCCTGGGCACTCGAATAATTGTTGTTTCCACGGATCACAATCTACTCGCATTATGCATCGGCTAATAACGATTTCGAATACTCGCCCTCTGTTCCTCGAGTGGGCCACTCTCGCGCGAAGGGGCTGTTTCGATTTTACGTCGAGGAGCAATGGAACCGGCTGGTAATTAGCTCGCGGCCCCGAGTCCGGCTAAAGCAGCTCCTGCAGGGAACGTCCGCCGCGCTGTCTCCAAGGAAAACAATCTCCGTCGCTTTAATTCCCTCGCCCGTGGTCACTTCCGGGGGTGGATTGCTCGCGAGGGGCAGGGCAGTAACAATGGCGGTTTCGTCGTCTTTATTTCGCCTTTTCCGAACGAGTCCATGGTTCTAGAGGGGACCTCCTCCCGTCGATTCCTCGGGAGGAGTTTCCGTTTTCCGTGGAGTTGCGCGGGATCGCACAAAGAGACCGTCCGGAGAATTCGGCCGCCAGAAACTGTATCACGGCAACACTGGCCTCGTTTCCTGGACAAAGACGGTAGTTTTGCCAGTAGTCTGTCCCCGCCTCCTGGATTCCTTCGCGGAATCCTTCGGGGAATTCCGAGACCGACGGATCCGACGCTTACGGACCTGAATATTATACCCTCCCATGGACGAGCTGTCGTCGACGTGCGCGGCTAATGATCTTTTCGCTCCCCTTAACGCTGAGAACGTGGGGAGCGAAGGGAGCTCGAGATTATTTTGATTGAAGGTAATACGGATTGTGAGCACTCGAGATCTTTTATAAAGTCTGGATGAACGAAGCTTGGGAATGTTTTGTAGTGCGGTCTTGCGAAGTTGGATATAAAAATGAATATTTTATTTAGAGGGCATGCGCTGCGTATGGGAACTTGGAAACGTCATCTGTTCTTGTAAGAAAAGTCGCGGAACTGGGTAAAAGTTTGTTACTGGAGTAATGGAACTTCTTCCGAGTGATGTTACCGTTCGGTCCTATTGAATACCGTTGAGTACCTTAAGCAATTAATACCGTGGAATCCTTCCATGCATCACTGAGTAAGGTATATTTAAAAAGAGGGTAAAAGTCCTCCTTCCTTTTAAAACCTGTTAGAAGCGTAATCGCCTTCGAGCCTTCCCGATACTCCAAAGAATAATTCTCCTCGTTCGGAATCCTCTCAGGGCACAAGCGTCCTCCCTCAAAGCGCTGGGGAAGAACGGTTCCTTGGAAAATATTCTATCGCGGAATAATTCCTCTTCTTCTCCCGAAGAATGTCTCCTCCTCTCGCGAGAGGTTCTTTCAGAGGATGCGCTATTCCCACGAAACGCCCTTGCGAAGTACAATTTCCTCGATATCTCTAAGCAAGTCGATGCGATAGATGATACCAGTCGAAATCAAAGGGAGATCGGCATGAAGAGCGCAACAAGGTAAACTTGATGGTTGGCAAATGGTTTACAAAGAGATTCTTTGCGAGGAATTTGTAAGTTCGGAAAGGAGGCGAGTGTGTACGAGGAACCTGTCATGTGAATCAAATAAAATGCTCCTATGTATAAGATGAAAAGGTAGCACGATGGAATATCAAGAGTTTATAGCTCCGTTTTACATGATTCTTGAGGATCAACATCTGCAATCCCCGAGTACACCAATGTCAACATGCGCTTTCAGTTTACACGATCTTGTAATAAGTGATGAATGCAAGACACATTTGGTTCCTGTCAGTGTGAAGGGTTTCGGTTGGTGCGTTTTCGCAATGTGTCTCCAGCACCTAGGGGACATCCCTGTAACCAATAGTTCCCCGTGGAACCTTGAGCTAACTCGATAACAGTCTCCCGGCTCGATAAGACATCATCGACGAGGCTGCTTGGTAAGCTATCAGCTTAGCAGGGGCTAGCCTCGTCCGTTGCCCGTAAATCTCGGCGCAGGTTCGTCCTCAGGGGCCGTGCTCCCTCGGAAGGCCGCGGCGCGCTCGCGGCATCCTGGGCTTGGGCGGGCACGGAAGCGTTCGCGCCTCGCGGAGGCAGCACGGCCGGAGCGGAGAGGACGCAAAGCAAAAGCTATTCTTAAAATAGGGCTCGACTGAACGGAGAAGCGAATGAACGAGAGAAGCCGATACGCGAGGCGGAGCGAGAGGACCGCTCGGGCGTCTGTCGTTCCCGACGGACGGACGAGGAGAGGAGACAGCCGTCGAAACGGGAGCGAAGGGAAGAGAAGAGGCGAGAAGAACGGAGAAAGAGAGGGAGGACGGCGTTCCTCGCGGGTCGCCGGCTCTTCAGGGTCCGAGCTTCGTCCGAAACGAAGCGCCTCCGTAGCGCTCTCCTCCTTCTTCTCTTATGAGACCGTGCCGCCGGGGACGACGCCTCGTCGAACCGTTCGTTCTTCGATCGGTTCGCCACGTTTGACCTCCGCGATCTTCTTCCCGATCCCCCGTACTTTCTCCTCGTCCTGCTCCTACGCATCACCCCGTCGGCGGTCCTCTCGCTCGCCTCCTTTCGTTTCGTTTCGGTTTCGAGCGGTGCCGCGGCGCGGGCGAAACGAACCGTGGTGCTAGTCCAGGTGGTGGTGTCAGTGTTGGTGCTGGTGGTGGTTCGGTGGTGTCCATGGTTGTGGGTGACGGTGGTTGATGGTGGTTGGTGATCCCGGCTCGAGCACGAGGCCACAGGCGCTCTGCACTTAGGGTCATTTCGCTTTCGCGCCAGGAGGGCTGCTTCGCTGGATCATGGCGTCCTACAGGAGCTACGTAAGTGTCTGAGGGAACGTGTTGATGTCACGACCAACGTAAGCTTGGAAAAAGTGTGGGGAATGAAAGACCCGATCGACGAGGCGACCAGAAGCTGCGGATAATTGGGATGTCCGATGACGCGACGAAGCGTTGTTTACGTGTCTCTCTCGGACTCGTCGCGTGGCGTCTTCATTAAATCGACGCGGAACGGTAAACTTATAATTGGCGTTGGTGTCAGGATGGGAAGCATTCTCGAGAACACGCCGCTTAAAAGGAAGCTGAAGAACGGTCTCCGTATACACCACGGCGAAACGTGTCCTCTTGATTTTGTCGAGTATTCGGAGAGTTCAAAGGAAACAGCCCTCCAGTGGAGCACAGTCCCTTTGCTCCACTTCACTCTACCCTGATACTCGAACACGTCGTTTTATCGCATTCTAGTTACCAGCAGCCAGCCGATTACACCCCGGACACTTATTGCATGGATTTGTAGGAGAACTCTATCAGATATCAATCTATACTGTTTACATTAGTAAACACTCGCGTCACCATAAATGCGGCATTGAGAAG
Organism: Andrena minutula; assembly: GCA_929113495.1. Taxonomy (NCBI): domain Eukaryota; kingdom Metazoa; phylum Arthropoda; class Insecta; order Hymenoptera; family Andrenidae; genus Andrena; species Andrena minutula. The sequence continues at coordinate 4,929,123 of OV815993.1, forward strand.
AAAAACAGATTAACCCATATTAAAAAAGAATCATTTTTCCTACTTTATATGATTACTATAACCTATTGGAATATACTAACTCAATTTCGTAAAAAATGTAGGCTACTCCGTTTTTGCTTTCAATGTTTCAATTTATGATTCCACAACACTTCTTGAGGAGGTCATCTCAAATTCAACATATCACCCTCGATTGAATTCTTCCTGCATTCTCTAGGTAAGCTGTTTCTCCATAGGCATCAGCTAGATTAGCTAGGTACCCAACAAATTTTTCTACCTCACGGTAAAATAAACACAGAGGTGCAGCGGATTGCACAAAGCATCCAGCAAAATGCGTTTTTCATCAGCGGTTCAGACAGCAAGAAAAATCGTCGTCACCGTCAGCTTCCAGATCGGACAAGCGTAACTTTCGATCGTCCGATATGAACGTCGCCCGCGATATTTAACCACGTGCGCCCAGCAAGAGTGCATCGCGAGAGGCACGGTCGAGCCAGCGCGTAATGGACGCCGACGATTTGCATTCGTATGCAACGGCGTGCGAAGTGACACTAGCCGCGCGCTATCTCGCATCTCGGATACGAGAGCTCCGCGCCGTGCACAGGGCTGACGTTGTTTCGCCTTATCGCGAAAAAACCGCCGCCTAACAAGTGGCCGCCGATAAAGGATCTAACGCCGCCTGGCCGATCGGACATAATAGTTTACGCCTGTTATTCAGGTCTGTCGCGACGCTGTTGCTCTACTTCGCTTTTAATTGTACGAGTGCTGAGGAGCGTTCTGCGTTTATTGGACATCACGCTGCTGTTATTGATATTATTAACCCACGCGTTGCAGCACTTGGAGGAGAGGATCTTTTAACTTCTCTTTCGAAGTATGGAGCTAAAGCTATGGATTGATAGAATGAATTGTGTGTAGATAATGGGGATGCATTCTGAACATATCTATTAATATTCTACTGTAAGATTAGCATATTCGGATATAAGCACGTTAAGAGTCCGAAGATGCATCGATACTGAAAATAGAATAGTAGGATATTAGAATCAATCAGTCGAAGCTGCAAGGTTCCAACTAGGAACCTTGTCTCAGGAATCGCAAGCATTGCCAAGCTTACCGTAGGAAATAACAATCGCAGCAATTGAATGCATACCCAATCGTTTAATTCGATTCAGCGGAACAACAATTTACGTTGTTCCAGAGGTTGCAGTGGCAGCTTTGAAGCACCGTTCCCGACATTATCTCGCTGTGTCGAACAAGAGCGTGCGCTACAAATGAGTATCTCTGGTGAATCTGATTCCTTCGTCACAGCGTCGCGGATAATCCGAACGCGGACTGCTCACTCGGTGCAATTATGCAATGTAAATGAAGTCCATTAACGTTATCGACCAAAGACTGCCGGCGCACGCGGGCCTCTGTCTCTTGCGAGCTGCTGTTTACAAAATACTGGGAATTTAAGATATCTCTGCGATGTAACTACAACGGTGACACGCTGCTCCCTTGCCTTCGTGTTACACATAACCGAGCACACTGGCCTTCCGCGCTACATCACTGGAATCCTACTTTGATTACCCACCCATTCCCTCCTAGCTTCACTTCTGAAATTCTTGTGCAGCAGCGAAGCCACGGTTAATCAACTATAAAATAAATGTCAATCAACAATTAATCTAAAACTCGATCCAGAAAATAGCATAATTACATAATAAATGCAATGGGCAAATATCAGTATGTACCTTCATCCTTCGTCAATAATAACCCTCACAAAAAGTGAAGATAAATCTTTTTAACAGACCTAGCCCTTAGACTAACAGTTCCTCAGATACTCGGTTATTCAGTGGAAAACTTTTTACAAAGATTCACAGTGTAATCAAGCCACTAATTTCTATGTCTGCCAGTGTTATTATACGTGGCCCACAGAAGGGAACCGAGCGGCTGCAGTAGATAAGGGCCAGTCCGTGGCCAGACAGTGCCCAAGCCCGAAACGCGAGCGAACATGTCCGATAATAATATAGTTTGGTTGGTAGCTGCGCGGGGAGGTAGTAAACATTTACTCAAAGACCTGGTACTGGCCGGCTACAGAACACGAATCCCGGCTGTGCACCTCTCGGAAACGCGTCCATACGACGGCCTCAGGTCGCCCTGTATCCGCGGCCAGCAAAATTAGCCTGGGCCTTTCCCAGACGACGTCTGCCTGGCGGCGGTGTGCTCGTGTAAACCCTTCCTTCTGCCTATGCCACGAATACGCGCACCCGCGTCGCAGATCGCTGCCGACCAGATACGATTTACAATGTACAGGGTGGATGCATTGGCTTCGCCTTATCACTGCGCGTTATTCGTTTTGTAAGCGACAGGTACGTACTACATATTTACGTCTGAAGAAATAGGAGCATGGAAAACAATTTTTTTAGGGAATAGGCTGACCAAGTTTGTCTAGATAGTAAGCTAGGGCTGTAGCTTTTGACAAAGTAATGTGAGATTTTGATTGTAAGAAATAGGGAAGCTTGTATGTGCTTGCATTTCTGTTACGAACTTGTCGTGCATAAGGAGAACGTTGGGCTTCGAACACCCTGTGTACCGGGTGTAGAGTTTCAAACAGAGGAGACGGACCGACCGATCGGCTGTCGAGCCTTTCCATTGGGGATATTCAAGGCGAAGCCCGATAAAAGATATCTCAGGCAGCTTTAAGAAAGCTCTCGAGGGAACGGAGTTTTGCCTCCGTCGAATAGGGTTCTTTAGAGACGACTTCGCCCGGGGATGGGCTAGGGGGTGTAGGGTATCTTCGTTGCCGTGGCCTTTCGGGCGCGAGAAGAGCTCAGAAAGGATTTCTGCGGACGGGTGAATCTTAATGCCCGACGCGACGGTGGTTCTGGTTTGGTACGTGCCCGCTGCTGAATCGTATCTGCGGACACACGGTGGCGTGCTCGAGTTTATCGAATACTGTTTCGATCAAGAGGATTTGTATACTAATTTGGCTTCCTGGGTGTGCTAGATTCTAATCTGGTAATGCTCTTTTCGCTTCTCGAACTTCACTGGGTTCACCCTTTTCTTGTGGGTGCAAGTGTTGACGCGGAGATATTGGAAGTTGAAGTTCTCATACGACTATTAGATTTTGTTAGGCATGATATTAACTTATTTTTGTATTTGTTACGAATATAATATTCCATTTAGAAATAACAGAAATGACTTTTACCCGATTTGATATGCTTCTAAGGTTCGTAATTCAAACATGATATATATCGTGTATACAACAAGTTTCATTCGAACGAATCTGATACTTAATACTGTGTTGTGCGCTATGAATTGATAAAACGAGATGAGAAATAAAGGAATTGCTGTATTGTTTGCATCAAAAGCTCTAATTTTAGCGGATGAAACGTCATTCGCGACATTTCGCTCGGTTTCAGCTGGGCGTATTCGAAGCGCGCGCGCGATCCACTCAACTTTCTTATTTAAGGCTGACATTTGATCACGCACGCTGGCCTCAGTGGAATTATTTTACGTAATAACGACAATTTCGTCGATCGTAGGATCTCGGTAGGAGGCTAGAGTAAACGATGCGAGGTACGTCGGCGAGGAGCGATGATAAATTTAGCCGGGTGCAACGTGTTTGCGTTCCACTTCCTAGACGCGAAATCGAACAAGTTGGTCTTTAAGGTCGCGGGATGACATCTTCTTGCGGTGAAGTTCGTGCAAACGGAGGCATCTGTCGAGCAAGGTGGCATCTTCGAATTCTGTAAATATACCAATTAATTTCAATCCTCCCCGTCAAGCATTTCTGTCGGCACGTCGACAACATTCGCAGGATCGTTTCAGGGTGCATTAAACCCAATATGATGTTCGCTGGAAGTGTACCTCCAGAAGCATAAACGTAAAATGCTTAAAAGGAATTGTCTATATTATCAATGATTCCTTAACTGTGCAGGATGTTAAAGAATAGAAGCCAGGACATCAACATCCTTTTTTCACAACTTTCCAATTATCTTCTGTATACACTACTAGCTTTATTACTTGGCTTCGCCCGAAATTTAGATTCTAATTTTATAAAAAAAAAATTTTAATTTTTTTTGTTAAAATAGTCACATTTATCTGGATTAGTCAGGCATAATGAGCTGAGACACATTTCGTGATCCCAGAGTTTATCACTCGAAAGTTTTGACAGGCAAACAAACATATAGAAGCTTTCTGCTCTTCGATCAACTGCACTTTGCGCAAAGGTGACTTGTAAGTGACATTTTTGCATGTGTATAAAACACTTTGATCCCAAGCTAGCGCCAAATTGCATGAAAATACAGTCAACGCAGGTTGCTCTGTATTTTAAACAAATTGACTCCGTTATTATCACAGACGAAGCACGAGGATAGAGCGACTTTTCTGCATAAGCGACGACGGGAACGGGGCCCCCTTAAGTTACAAGAAACACCGGAAACAGGGAGGTATTCAAGGCGTGTTCCTCGACGTTGGATCCTCCCCCCCCCCCCCCCCCCCGAGTACCAATAAATCTCGCGAATCTCTGGAGGAAAGGGTGGCGAGAAGAAGCTCGAGCGGGAAAGAACCGACTAATCGTATCGCGTTAAAACGTGACACCCCGCGACGGTAATATATCCCCTTAAAAGCTCACTGGCTCCAGCATAAAAATACACAGCGCCCTCGAACGTACCCGTTTATTCGCGAGCATTCGGGATAAAAGCCGAACGATTAACCACGGCGAGAAGGAACGGTGGGACCATCGAGGGGTGGGAAATCGCGGGTGGCGCGTGTAATATCGCTCGTTAATACGTTTCTTTGAAAAGGCAGCCACGCGCCCGCGCGAAGTTGCCACGGCTTGAGAAGGGATTAAACGTTGGGGGAGGAGGTGACGTCTGTGTGGGACACGTCGAAGCCAACCGAGAGGGACAGAGGGGCGGGATTGAGGGTCAAAGGGGGCGAGGGAAGAGGAGAAGATATAGAAAAAGATTTAACGGCTCTCGTGAATATTTCACGACGAGTTGTTGCCACGGCAAAACGTCGACAGGGGGCGATTTAATTGAGCGTATTCCTCTTACCCTCTCGACGCCGCGAGCAAGACCATCCGAGGACCCGAGGAGCGCCGACTGGAAATGCATATGCATCTCGTGCACCGCCGCTGCACAACCGATGCAGACGTCTCTGAATAGACGAACCCGCGGTTCTCTAATCGTTTCGATGTCTCGCGTATTTCTCTTTTCTGCCACTGGGTATTTATACGTTTGTGCTCGTTTCATTGGGGTTCTGTGGCCTTTGAAGGCCTCTTCGTGGATCGTTGACAATAATGCACTCGTCGTCGCTCTTTCCAGAGTATTCCGTGCCACTGAATTTGGTCGTTTTCGCGCGAGGGGATAAAAGCCCCCGCTTCTTCTCGGCGCGCGGCAATTCAATATTGCGCGACCGCCTCCGGCGAGTGTCAACAAGTTCGCTGTGCAATTATTTATTCAGAAATGCGTTCGCGTGTGGTCTGAAATAGATCTAGACCCGCGCGCGGGGCTGCTTTTGTTTGCACGAATGTTTTGGCCCTCGATAGCACGATAAACAAGTTCGATCGGTGGATCTACTTTAATCAAACATTTTCACAAAACCAACGAGGCCAACGTAATCTTCTTTCCCAACAGGAAGCATTCCCTCGAGTGCTCTCGTTACACACTACCGGCAGAGCAGACACAGGTGCGGCAAACGTTTACGCGTAGATTAGTCTAATAATCGAAGTTAGCGCTAGCCAACAATAGGCGGAGAATTTATGCCCCTTAATAGATCACGCTTTCCTCAAATGAACTACATTACTGCAGCGGGAATGGCGATTCCGTGGATCGGTTGAGCAAATCTCGAAGACGGACGATCGCCCCCTAAAATTGTAGGCACCGGGCTGGCTGGGCCGTTTAAACGTTTAAACAGCCCGCGACAAATTGCGCGTTAATAGCAGTTGGGGCTGGTGATAAAAGCAGCATCGCGATAATGCCCGGGCTTTTCATCGCGCCATGCTGCCCGACAATAAATTATGTTCGCCGAGAGGCTAGCCGGTATTTGGTCAGTGCTTTGTGCTCACGTTGAACGCCGACGATGCATAACCAACTAACGAATCGCGGGTGGCGTCCACATTTGACGCTTCGACGCTGCCATCGGATACAGGTGTTTCCGATAGCTGGGCGGAGGTCCGATCCGATCCCACATTTTACACCCTGTCGTCCCGCGAGCAGTGCAATTCGCTGGGAACAGTATGCTTAGCACGGCCGCAGGGAAAATGTTTCAATTCGCTTGGTACGTTTGTCGGCATTCACAGTGACGTTCAGTAGTCCTCAAAATGCTGTTATTCATCCTCTCTCCGTTTGGGGCTTGTAACACGTTTAGTCAAGGAACGTGAAAAATAGGAGGCCAGGTGCGGCGGGAAGGTGACATCCTTAAGTGGAACGGGGGTGGACATAAATAGTGCCGACGATTGAAAGTTTCTAACAATAAGACAATAATTTCGTAGTTCTAGTAATTGGTCGGGGTAGGTTGCCAATTTTTTTCGGGAAAATATAATACTTTACAGTTAATTGTGATAAAAAATATAATACACTGCGAAAAATATGGTATATTTCAGAGGAAAGTAATACAAAATAAAACTATATTAAAATAACCACGTTTTACTTTTTAAATGTATTTATTTATTGTCTTTAACAAATATGTCGAGGGTTTGATTGTACTGAATGTCAAAATTAAAATATATAAACTCATTTTTGATGACAGATAGACTGACTCTGTTTCTCTCTTTCCGATACTTCATATTCATTATAAAAAGAATTTCCTCTGTTAAAGTTTAAATTCGCAAATTAAATTTTGATATTACCATAGAATAAAAAAATAAGTAAAAATTGTGGAATTTTATTGTTATATCGGAAACATAGTATTATTACGAACTATATCTTTTTCTAACAGTATATAGTACGGTAGACAAAAATATAGTACAATATTATATAATTATAGTGCGGTTGACAATCCTAGGTCAAAGTGTTATATGGAATGAACCGAAGCTTATAATTATTCGATGAGCAGATTAATTATTATTTGGTACCACGAATACAGGAAGTGCGGGTTTGCACAGGAAGCGTCGAGTTTAAATCTGCCTAAGTACCAAAATGTTTGAAAATGCGGGCACCGGCGATATTCTAGAAAATATGTTTTTCTCCTTCGGTTGGCCGGTTGTTTCGTTTGCCGCTCTTTCTCCGCCCTCCCCGTGCACGTATAGTGCAGTAAGAGAGAATATGCGCGTGGATACTCCAGAGGGAGCATGGACGTAGACCTCGCGGCTATATTTAAACGGGCTCGTAGACACCGCCTTGACTTTCTTTTTTCCACCGACGATGGAACAGAGAAGCATCTGGACTTTCGGTTTTGAAAAACTGCAGAGCCGTGGCAGCCCGTGCTTTCCCCGAGGTCGAGGGATTCTGAACATTCCGCGCAGCAAAACGTGTCGCGATTTCTCTAGTGTCACAACACGCTCCGCTAAAATTGTTCCTATAACGAAAGCAGCCCCTTTCCATTGATTATTGCCGAACAGATTCGACTCCGTCTCCCATAATTATGGAGCCATTCGCGTGATAAAATTACCGAGTCAGTTTACTTAATTAATCCTCTACGTAATTCACCAATTAATAATCCACAGTCTCACACAGCACATTTAAAGCAACGCGTCGCAGTGAGAAGACTCGCTTCTCAACGATCGATGGGAAGCAAAAATTCGAACGAAGTAAACCGTGGGGCGTGAGTGTAGTGGAAAATATCGAAAGCACCAGTATTTTTCCCCAACAATGATTACGCGTGCTTCGTCCATAGAGGGTTAATATTCGACAAATTCGGGGTGCACACTTGCACAGCCAGTCGCGTCGGGTTTTTGCAAAATTGAATTCGCACAGAATGCAGTTTACAATGCACGCTGGCTAGCCTATGGAACAAACGCATGAAAATCGTTGCAAAAGAACGCTGGCGCGAGGCAGTCGCAGTCTTGTTAGAGGGACGACCAATATTTGCCGTCAGAAACGACAACAACGCGGTCCGCAAACACAGCTGATCTCGCGGATCAATTGTCTGCATTGAAATCAATTTTGAGGTTCGACCCGGCTATAGGACCGCCCATTGCGCGATGTCAGTGAACCGCTCTAACGAATCATGCTTTTTCTCATGACGGGCCTTTCGTTTGCGATCGCAATGATTAACAGTTTAAATTGTTCTACGGATGCTGACGTGTTCTTTTATCTATGACGATTTTTATATAGCTTGTATAAAACGCTGTTCAAAGTTTAATCAGGAAAAGTGAAAGTTTCTTTGAAATACTTCAGTTTATTTGTATATTCCTAAATGTTATTTTCAATATACAGAGAAATGGAAATCGAAGCGTAAACAAAAGAAAGGAGGCACCCTAGGAAAATATAAATCGGAACGGTTGAATGTATTTCGGTCGCTGTAGCGTATATACGAAGCTTCGCGACCGAGCTAGGCTTGAAATGCTATTGGGTACACGTGCACTCGGCTAACTCAATTTATTTAATGGATCTCGTTATGGATTTCTACTGTGTCTGCGTACAATGTATACAAGATCGCGGGGCTTATGTAAATCGTCGAAACGTGACTTAACCAATCCTTCCTTTTTGCATCTTCAATCTTCTGATGGTACAGTGGCAGTTCATTCTTTTCGCTTGAAACATCATTTTCAATTATTTTCTCCACTATTGTTCAGCAGAGGCTCTGAATCTCAACAGAGCAGATCCAAGCGCATCTCTTTTCAGCTACATGTTGGCCACAGTAGTAAGTTTCATTCAAAGCTTCCACCGCGGTATAACTACTGTTGCTGTTCTGTCGCAAAGTAATGATAGTTCGCGTTGGTAATAGATTTGAAAAGAAATAGCTCGCAGAAACCACGCGTGACACAGCAAGGTAAAGAAGCTTGAGAAATTGGCAGAGCACCACGAATCAGTTCGAGTACGTTGCTCTCGCGTCGTCCTACCGAAATTCGAGCCGGCCACTTTCTATCCGCTAACATCCCGTTTTGATGGAACACGACACCGCATCGAGGCGCTGGGAAATTTGCGATGCACAGAGTAGTCGTGTCTGTTGATTTTTCTCGGAAAGAGCGGACAAATGTTGATCTCTATCACAACATCCCCTCGACGAAAGGGCGATGGGACATTTTTTGCGGGGACTATCGAACGACGAGTTGCAGAGAATTTGTAGCTTTTTCATGGCCAGCGATGCATTCTACTTCGCTGACATTCCTACGAAATCGTGTAAAAGTTGTAGAGTGCTGGTTGTGGACTTGCTATCCCAGTCGATCGCGAATGTCACTGGCAGAGAACTAGTATTTAAATAAAAAATTTCTATCGAATTTGTATTCAGCATCGAGTCTCAGAAAAGATGATGGAGAAAACGTGTCGCTGTAAAAATACAATGACGATAATAACCGTTGATGTATACCACTCTTTATAAATATCGACTCGGTGATGCAGAGTGACGTAAAAGTGTGGAGGTCAGTTGGAGTGGCTTCAACTTGACTCGAGGGATTTATGGTCGGGGATTTGTTCCTGGTTGATAAAATCTAAAGAGCAAGACGCTAGGAAACCCTCCACGGGAACTTGTTCCAGGCGCTTTTTTAAATTAAATCATCCATCTCAATTTTGTAATATGAACAGATCAGTTATTATTACGGTCAGATTGCCGAAACAGTTGAAACAAACAACTCTGAAGCAAAGAGAAAATACTTCCATGAACAATCGCAGAAGTTGTTTTACAAATCAGGAAACTTTTTGCCATTCTTGGGCACTTTCACTTCTCCCCCTTGGTTCTTTTGTTCTGTCTGGTTTTATTTCTGCCCCTTTTTTCCTTTCAACTTCATTTCTTCGCCCCTATCGCGCTTCCCTCCTTTACTAGCCTCCCCCTGTCGCAGGGGCGCCATAATCCGCAGAGCCGGGAAATTTTCGTTCTCGAGAGGTAGATTGCCAACTATCTCTTCATCTTTGGAGTGGCCTTTCAAGTGGACAGGTCCCCCGATGGCTTTCCCTCGAGTGCGACGCGCCATATTTGCAAATTGCCCATTCTCCGCACACGACAGCGCCGGAATTTTCTTCGGCCATCCCCCGTGACGTATGATTTCTCCACGAAGCAACGGCGAAAGTAATCGCTGCGTGACTAACGCGACTTCCGCGGCACAACGAGGGTGGACGCATTAGGGGTAAATAAATGAACGTCTCCCAGGTAAACTCGGGAGGAGCGTCGACTAGAAATATTACAGGACGTTAAACGTTACAGCGTGCAAAGTTGAAAACGTCGCGCTAGGAAGTAGACGAAACTTCCTTCGTCTCGCAACGGCTAAATAATTCAGCGACGGAATGCGAACTGGAAACGTTGGACAGCTTTAAATATTGAGCCGCGCGAAGTAGAAAGCGCCGCGCCGTAAAACGGGGCAGACGGAATTCCTCTTTCCGTGTGATCTATTATTTGCGAGTGGCACCCGATGGGGAAAAATTAGGGGGCATTAACTGTAAAGGCAGACGAAGCACGACCAGACTCCTCTTTCTGTAAATTCCTCTTTCTTCCCCCAAACACCGAGATAACAAAGCTTCAGAATTTGGAATTACGTGGCAGGTCCACGATACCTGAATAGGTATTCTAGCAATCACAAAATGGGGATGCGTAATGAAGATTGACAGGGGTGGTTAATTCGTCTAACTTTCGACTCTCGACAAAGTTGGCTAGATAGGATTTCGATAAATATTCCAATAAACCTGAAATGGAAGAACGTAATGAATATTGACTCAGGAAGGCATAGTAGCGCGATCAGCGTCGTGGCCAGGCGATTTATCGGCTCGCGGCAGCATCGAGAGGCTCTCTGTCTCCGATACCGGACCCGGAGACTTGGCCCGCAACTTCCGACAACTTATACGGCACCGGAAGTTTTCCAATTACGCCGCGAAGCCGTTGCTGTTTCCCGCCGAAGCGTTTAGTTCTTGACATTCTCCTGTCGCCGCCTCCACCGTGGAAGAGCTTATTCATTGAAAGACTTTTACGCCAGGATCTCCAGGAACTTCATTAAATATTCTCGGCTTTCGATTACTTGCCGCGCAACCCACGCCTCAAATTGGACACATCGCAATCGACCTATTCAATTAGGAATAACGAGCCTGCACAGCAATATGCGTGCGCACTGAGAAGATGAAGCGTTACTCTCAATTACTTCGTGACGTGGATGGTTCGATAAATAAATTCATGAGAATTCACGTGTTTTGATAGTAACGGCCCTTGTGTTTTATGCGTCTTTGGTTATTCATAAGGATGACACACGGAACTTGTTGTTCCCATTCTCTTCGGCCATATATTTGAGAAGAAACTTTTGGACGACTTATTATTTAGCAACAGAGATAAACTACGTTTTTGTTCTTCCTTCGTGCCATAACTTGTGGCTAGACAGTGCAACCAGAAGCGATAGTTACGCAATGGTATGGACAGACGAACCAGGAAGCGAAATTGGCGGTATACATAGTTCTTGCCAAAAATTCGGTTAGCGAATGTCATTCGGGATTCACTTTCGACATACACAAATCGAGATACTGAAAAACTTGGCCGTTGCCCAACGCGTGAAACGTGGAATAACAGCCAGTGGAAATGGATCGTCGAACCTGCCTAATAGACATTTTGTAAGATAAACACGAACGAACATTATAGTTCCTCCCGGCGATTATTCGTTTCCCGACTTTCTCCAAGGAGGAAATAGAAAATCGATTTACATTTCCTCTCTTTCAATAGTTTGCAGATTCGACTTCCTTTGTACAAATTCATTAGAAACTAATATCATTCATTCTAAATTCCACAACTGAATTTTCCAGAACAATAAAAAAGCCTGTTGCTCGTCGGAAACCAGCTGAAAAATGCTGCATTCCCTTTATACATCAAAGTCGAGCAACAACGTTTAGCGGTGCATCCTGGAAAAGCCATTAAGAGCTGTAAAACAATTTTGTCCTGGCGGTTAAAAGAAAAATGAAAGGGCGCCCGCGTATTTTCACTGAACGAATAATACCCCGGGGAAAATGAAATTTCCTGCCTTCCGGATCCCATTTCCGCGATGTTCTCGCCGTCGTAAAACGAGGCATTACTTTCGACGTATTAATCCGCGCGGCCGGAATCCACGCTGGAATCTCCGGGCGAAATCATTTCCGCAACGACGTCACGGAAATTCTCAATCCACGGCGGGGCCGCCTCTCCGTTAAATATACGACAAATTACACCCGCGTTCTTTTCGCCCTCGGAAGAAAGAGAGCATAGGGGTAACGGAACGTTGTTTCCAAAGGGTGGAAAGTTACGGTTCGTTACCTTTAATGAAACGTCAGGAGGCCGTGGCTCGAGAGGGTCGAGGGCGAAGGGGAAAGTCGTAAAAGGCATCGTCTTTTATTTCCATATTCTACGAATCTGACTATTTTCGTGAGTCACGCGTCGTCATCGGTCACGGTGTGTCGTCGTCACGTTCTTTCTCACGTGACAGAATTCGCTGGCACTTTATATTCGCCCCGCGGATCAAACGCCACATTTGTCTGGAATTGTCAATATACAGATTCTCGAATTTCTGAACCTTTATTTCAAGAAGAAGGACTATAAAATTTTTCCTGCTTTGGGAATTTTAATCAGTTTTTGATTCCTCGTGTGTTTCCAATTGGGTTGACAGCGAATCGAAGGATACTGTTTTGAGGGCTTCTTCCAGGCAGTGCTGCGTTCTATAAATATTCATGGGATAGAATATCGACCTGTTTCTCTTCTATTTCCATGCAGCTTTAATAAAGCAAATATCAGATCGTCGCAAAAAGGTGTTTTACTCTGCAGGTATCATAAACAACGGCAGATACTGTCCAAGGCTTTGATCGGCAATTTGCACGTAATTTGCAAGCATGAATAACGTTCGGGTAAAGTTTTTCTCGTTACGAAGTTGTACCTTTTCGCATTCCGGTTCTGCGTTCCGAACGATGTTCTATTTGATGCTACCTTTTCCCTCGAAGGAGAGGCGCCGCGGCGCTCCTTGCACTTTTCCCCGTTGTAATATTTCATCGAATTCAAGTTTATGATGGAATATATAATGCAATTCGCGGAGATGAACCGAAGTTGGCGTCGGTTGATAAATTACATTTAAGACGGTTGACTGAGAGAGACGGATACAACGCACCGTGCGTTGCACGGAGAAACCGAGGAATAAATATAAAAGGTAGACTAATGCCAAGTAACTTGACGGTCCGTTGTGGAAGATAGCACGCCCGTCGAGGATGCAAGATAGATTAAATTTATATACACCGCGGATACGGCGCGTACGCTCTAAACCCGAGTATACTAATAACCATTTCAAATATGACGTATCGCACGCCGTAATATTAAATTCACAATTACTTTCGTGCGTCGGTGCATGTTGAACGTCAACTACTTCAACTCTCCCTGTCGTTTCGCGATATTAACTGAATAATTTAGTGAAACGTAACTGTTTATTATACATCGCGCAACGAGCAGCGCGGCGCGATTGAATTTCATCTGGAATATGCGTGTTTGGTCGTCACTAAATCTCACGGCTCCGTGTTTGAAATTATTCGATTAGGATTGCCTCGAATCGAAACCTATATCTGGCGAAATATAGCGATTCCTATAAATCCAGACTTACTTGCACCGAGCGCTGGCTATCTCAGGCTTTAAATTGTTACTTCCTACGTTGCCCATCGATGTTTTAATCTTTATTAATTAACCCAAGGACAGGGATACTATTTCAATGCCGCACCTTGCTGCTTTTTCCTCCTCGATGATTTATCGTCGCTCTTGTCTATTGGCTTTGACTTGGAACGAGCATCCTTCATAAAGCTGAGGATTCACTTTATCATTTCAAGAAAAAGACGGGGCCCTGCGTTCGTTCTGCGTTGCTCGTGACAACTGGTGGCACGTCGTAAATTATAATAATGCGACGAGTCGACGGAGGTTAAATCAGACTGACACTCTTCAATTAGCCGGCCTCCCCTCGAGCATCAGGCGCCCACATCCTCATCAGTAACGTTAAGATTGCACGCGTTTGATACAAACACGATCCTCGCTTGTTAATCTTTAAATGCTTGATTCTTTAAACTCGCACGTACGCGTCTTGCAGGTCTGCTACTTGTACGCATCCATTCCTTTCTTTGTTTCTCTACTATTATGTCTCAGTGGTGGATTGAACGGGCGGTAGATGAGCAGTTGTCTCCTGGTCCTCCGCCTGAAAACGCCCCCCCAGAGCGCAGTGTTAAAAAAAATTAAGATTTTATCCAGACACTACTTTTTTCTGTGCTATTACACTTGGCGCGTTTTTAGTAAACTACCTATTTATTTACTTGACAAAAGTGGGTTCCTCAAAATGTTTGACAAGTGGGCCTCTTTCCTTAAATCCGTCACTGCATAGTCTTATCCCTCCATTGGTCGAATATTACAGGAGGAAACTAAACGCCCAACGTTGCTCTCGAAGTTCATCAACGTCCTAAATAATTGACCAAAGCAATCGTTCAACACTCGAACAATAAAAGATTCAAACTCGGAATCCTGGCCAACCAGTCGATCGTCCAGTCCTTTGTTTCCCAAAAGTCTCCACGCCTCCGAGCATTCAATTACTCGAGAGTCAAAAGCGTTTCAGGCGTCATCGACACAAAAGTCACGATCGACGGAAGGGCTTGTATGAGAAACAACCGCGGGGTGGCGGGCTAACGGGCGATTTATCTGTCGATAAAAGGGGCGGCGGAGCGCGGGCTCTGTGGGTGAGATGGCGAGGCTGTAAACAGCCATTTTTATGGACGATAAAGCAATATCGAAAGATTTCTCGGTCGAGCTGCTTTCAATTCGACGAGCCCAATGGAAAGCTTTTCGGCGCGACGACGAAATATCGAGAAACCGAGGCTAAATCGAGGGTGCAGACCCTCCTCTTCCCACAGCAGAGAGAACCGCTCTGCGCTGACGGATTAGCAGTTGACCGGTGAGCGTCGATGGATCGTTCATCGATCTCGGATAAATTGGACGGGCGCGATCGCTCCGCTCGATCCTCGGGGACGTATAAGATCCGTGCAGGCCATTCGTATCAATTCCACCACTTTACAATTTTTTCCCCACGTCCCCACACTTCTCTTCCCTTTCACCCCTTTTCACTGTATTCGCCGTCTCACTGGCCCGAACAATCGTCCACTTATAAAGGGATCTCGAATTGTCATTCCGCGCCCGCGTTCGTCTTCCAGCTCCTCTCGCCAGTTGATCACTTACCCTCGATCGTCTTCTGCCCTCATTTCATCCCTTCTCTCCTCCGGAGGGTGGAAATCCATAGAACCAAGGTGTTCCTCGGGCGGAATCTCGCAAATGAAAACAGTGCCTCGCTGCGGGCCCGCGGGTCGTTTGTAATTCTCCATCATTCCTGTTTTCTGAAGGTACCGCGGCTTATTGCCCCGAACGACGGACATAGCCATAAATCATTTTCTCGCCGGTACGTGGGGGGGATTTTGAGCGCGCGGTTTCTGGCCCGAGGTGTATTTATTGGAACTTTCGTTGATCCCTGGGGGATTAAATCGATGACAGGGGAATTGATTTCTTTATTCATTTACGGAGGACTCTGTGCTGATTACACAAGAAAGTGGGAGTATAGATAACAGATATAAAATAGTGGTTGTTCCTTGATTGACTGAAAAATGATATATCAATTCAAGTCCAGTGTTTCAGGCGCAAATAGTTTATAAATCTGTGACAATTGTAATCCTACATTAAGAAGATAGCGGTGGAATCCTGAGAAACATCGCGACGTGAAGCTTGAACGAAGGTCTACCTCGTCGAATTTTAATGAGAATCAAATTTCCAGAGCCGGGGAGCGTTTGAAGGGGGAGGAAGTTCTATCGAGGCTGACAAAAGTTTTCTGCTCGCAATTCCTGTGCTTCATCCAGTAAACCACTGTAAAGCCGATAATGGACGTCGTAACAGGTTCTCGTTCGGCTTCTTGGCAAAGCTCTGCCTTCTGAATTTAGCCAAAGACCGTCGAGGCTTGCTGCCAAAATGTTTATGGTGACTTCTTGAACTAATATCGAAGTTGGGCATCGAGGGGGGTCGCAGTCCTGGGCCGCGAGCGCGAGTAGCATTTTAATGTAACTAATGAACTGAAGGCACGATAGAGAACTCGGCGTTTAATTTTAGAGCGCTGAGTCAACGGGACCGGCAAATGGAGCGAGTTATTATACAGTGTACCTTCACGGATCATTTCCTGCAACCAACTACAGAGCACGAAAACTTATTGATCAAACATATAGTTCTTTTAAAATTCGAAACTTCTTTGTTTGATCATACTTCATCGATTTATATCCACCACTGCTTCTGTCGTTAGCAGTATATAGTTAGTTCCAGCAGAAGAGAGAATGCACGGTGACCACGTTTCCCAGTCGCGCAAAAGATGTCGGGGGGCCCAGCGTTGGCATTGAGGAACCACGTTTTGCGGGTGAAAAGACTCGTGGCGTGATAATGGGCCGGATACAAACGAGTCGAGAGAAGTTATCACTTCCGGTCCTCTTTCGGCACTTCCGCTGAAAGGAATCGCTTTAGCGGCCTTAAGGAGCGTCTGTCGTAATTCCATTATCACCCCGAATGGCATTAGCATAATAACGAACGGCACTTTTTAAAAGTTTGAGCACGGAGGTGCCCCTCGCCTGCCCCCGCGCTCTACCGAGCTGGATCTCGTTTTAACATGATAGCGCAAGATGCTGGAGCTTTAGAATGTAATTGAATTTAAATTGAAATTATGGTTGCGTGGCTGGTACCCGTGTAAGCCTGCTCAAGATAAATAAACTTCCGGCGGGTTGGGTGTTTAGGGTAACGCGAAGAAAACGCAAACTCGTAAACTGCTGTGAAAAGCGTACGTTCGGTTACGGTATCGGCGGGCTTCCGTTTATAAACGTTTCAGCGCCACCGTTACTCGGCTGCCGCAAAATAAAAGGGTGAATCGATGAATTCATCCGTTCGAAATACCCACGGGGATCCTGGCTCAAGGTACTTTAAATTCCTGTTAAACTCAATTCGGAGTTTTAACGAGGAGAATGTTGCCGCCACGTTTGAAGGAGACCGTTGTGCTCCTGGGCAATTGAAAAGCTTCAAAAGGCATCCACTTTTATTCGTCTCACCCAGTGTAGATGAGAGAAACAGGAAGGTTATTACACCCGGCCAGGTCAGGCCGTCTATTTCGAGCTTGGGGCAATCCGCCAAACTTATGCTAATTGTACGAATTATCGTTTCTAGTCGTCATCCATCTGTGCATGATGGATCTTTTTCTCGATCGCTAGCCCATCTCTTCCCAATTATCTCCGGTGTACATCTATGCGCTTGAGTAATAAGACGTGGAAGATGAGCTGTGACGGTTTTAATATCCATTCAACTCAGATTTATTAATCGAATTGATAAACTGCTGCGCGAATGCTGACATTAATTAAAAATATATCTGAGAATTAGTTGTCACAATTGCAATGCAATTTGAACAGGGACCTCTTCGGCTTTGAAAGAATATTTTTGTCTCCTCGTTGTCGACAATGTTACCCGCCGTTGAAGCTCCGGCTACGAGCGCGACGTAAGATTCTATCGCGGTTAATAAATATTCGAGTCGCTGGGACAGCGGAGCGTAAATCTTGCATGGAAGAAAAAAACGCTTACGCGCTCCCCGGTGGTCGATCTCGATTGGCAATTTTACTTCGAGAGCGGCACGAAGTTCACCAGGGTCCGATTGTCCTGCTGTTCGCCGGACAACGATCGAGCTGAGGACATTTCCGGCACACGCTCCGACTCGCGGAGATCGACTTCGAGCGATCGACGGCCGAGTAACGGTGCCCCGGATAAATGCTCCCTGATCGCGAGAATAAAATCACGAGTAAAAGTGAAGGGACAAAAAGGAGCGCGGCTGTCCTTTCCTACATACAGGGAATTGCAGATGCGATAGGCAAACATTGCAAGAAAGTAGACATTCAAGACGGTCTTCGTTGCACAAATAGAAATCGGTTAAACGCTTACTTTCCCCAGAGACACGTAGGAGTATCTTTCGTAAAGGATACAGTTTACACCGACAAGTCTGTAACTCTAGCAACTAATCGATTCGATTCCTGGTTTACAGGGTGACACTGGTGCTTACCGATCCAGAACCAACGTCGGCATCGGCGGCGGGACTTATGGGAGAAGCACTTCTACAGGAAGCAGTCTGCCGAGCTGCAGAAACAGCTATTCATCTATTGGTTCGAGTTCCAGTCGGCTACCTGGAAAGGAGAGGGTGTCTGGATACGGAAACGCGTTTTTGAAGAAAGACAAGACAGAGGAGAAACCTATCTTCAAGTATTCCAGTAAGCTATTCTTCGTTTTATTCCAAATTGCAATTACTTACAATCGCGCTATACAAATACAAAAAAAGTTCAATAAATGTACCTACCGGTATGAATCTGCAGAACCAGCCGCAAAACATTTCTCTGAAACCGTATTCCACAGTGATCGAGCTTTCAGAAACATTCACCCACACTTAACCGAGTTATCATGTTCACACCATGCATCTTCGAAAGCGCCAGACCGCGTGAAAACGGTATTGCTTTTCAGGTGCCAAAGAACCCGATAAAAGTAGACTGCACCCTGGAAGGTCATCGTCGGAGGACGTAAGGGCGAAGAGTCCATTATCCAGCACGAGATCCACCTTGTTCGAGAAGTACTCGTTCCCAGCTGCTAAAACTTCCGAGAGGCCTGCCTCCGTCTTGGACCGATATAACCGCGCCACTTCTCGCGAGAAGAGCCGAGAGCCTGACGGAGTATCTCGATACGGATCCAGCACCTATCCCGGATCAGGCTTGGCGCGGAGTTATGGAAACGAAAGTCGAATCGAGAAGAAAGAGAGAAGCGATCATCCGCCGGTATCGTACCGTGGATTACGCCCCAACTCGGGGAGAAGTTCCCGCGAGCCTAGCCCTGAGGTCAGCGTCGGAAAATCCAGCTCCTTCAGGTACTCGAGGGCGTCCTCCTACGGTCGATCTGGTGCCTCCAGTAAGTTAAATTTGCATTCTTAGTCGACTGAAATATTGCCAGAATTTCATTACATATCAGTTCATCTTCGTATCAGGTTTCATTATAGCGAATATTATGTCTCCCTTTTTGGAGGATTTAAATTTCCCATGTTTCCCTTTCGTTATTGTTATATAGGATATAAGTTTGTAAAAAATTCTTAGACCTTTCCTACAACTTTAACATACATTTTTACTCAATAGAATATTGAGAAGTAACTCGAAAGGGTGTCACTCGTTCGAAACAACTGTTTATAGGCGCTTCGGAATCGAGCTCAGCGCCGATCTCATCGAGATTCAGCTCGACAACTAGCTCCCGGTTCCTTTCGTCGAGAAGCAGCAACGACCGAGTTCCCTCGGCCATAAGCTACTCCGGATCGGACAGGTTCCGAACTTCAGGTAGTAAGCCTACGCCAGCGAGCTTGAAGGACGAGGACGCAGCGAAGACCAAGTCGGGAAAGGAGCCGAGCCAAGAGCCATTCGCGGCCCTCGCTAAGCCCGAAGACCTCGAAGTTGACAGCAGACTTCAGGACACCGACGCGGTGACTTTAACCATGGTAACGAGAGGCACGTCGCCCAGTCCGCCAGCTTCATCGTCGTTCGTGAGAAGCAGGAGGGCTGACATGGGCATCGTGCAGCAGAAAGAAGTCACCCGCGGTCGAAGGAAAGCGGACTCGAAGGACCAAGAGGCCCAGTGCGACAGGATGGAGGACACGTCGAGATTCTCGCGATTCGGAGGCGGTGGAAGAATCTCTGGCTCGCCTTGGTCGTCGTACCTGGACAAATTCTCGTCGTCGAATCCGAGTGGGACTCCCGTATACGGTAGAGGGTTCAACGGCAATGGCAACGCGACGAATTCTAGGGTGAACAGTTTCGCGTTCACCAGGACGAACGACAGCTCCATCCCTTCGAGGAACGACGCAGCGTCGAAAGTGTCGCCTAGTTCTAGTCAAGAGATTCACGGCAACAGAAATCAAAGCGAGCAGAATGTCAAAGTATTCGGCGGTTTAGAGTATCAGAGAAGCAGCGCCGATCCTTCAATCGCGAAAACAGACTCCGCGTCGAAGATGCCTGCGAGCACAGGACAGGGGAACTCGAGCAGAGATCAAGCAGACGCGAAAGTGCAGAGCAGTGAGCCTCGATCGTGCCCCACTGGGAAGAGCGAAACGAAAAGCGATCGTTTCGGTAGCCCCAAGACTTTCAACGGCGACGCTTCGTGTTTGAAAAGGGAGAGCTCACCGCAGCATTCCGCCATTGTCGCAAAGTCGCAAAGCTCCCGGGAAAGCAGTTCCAGGAGCGAAGAGGCGCACAGCGGCAAAGAAAGTTCGGCGGCCAAGAGCGAGGGTTGTAATCAAAGGAGACCGTCTATACCGAGATTAGGTCGTGCTTCGACGAAGAATGAAGTGAAGATCGCGAAGTCCTCGTCGGGTTCTTCGTCAAAGTCGGACGGGCTGCGAGAAAGGAGAAGTTCGACGCCCAAGTCCGACGCCAGCTCATTGTCCAGACTCGACGAACCTGCCAGGATAGTCGAGGGATATTGCCACGAGCAGGGTGAAGATATCGCCCCCTCGAAACGGGATAATACTTCGTCTGGAAGGGAGTCTCATCAAAGGTACATATCACGTTCCATTGAATTCAGTATATAGACGTAGTTGATATCACTAAAGCCAAACAGAGACATGAAAGTGAAGCTAGCTTTTTGGGCAATTCTTCCTTAGCCTACGACAATTAACTCTATTTCTTTAAGTCCGCCTATTACTAAGATTCTCTACGATCAAACCCTCACTTTCATATCTCTTTCCGTATTTTCTGCTCGAACAGTGGTTCACCGCAGAGCCGATCCACGACACCCCAGTCTCGGTGCGGCTCCTCGAGGAATCTGCCGCGTCAAATGACGCGCGCAGACTCGTCAGACGGATCCGCTGTAAACGTGCCAATTGGCAGATCGAAATCGTCATCAGCCAGTTCGGTGACGAGTCAGGGTGCAAAAATAAAAGCGACGCCGTCGTCGCCAGGGAAGTCGACTGGCGGCTCGAGCGCGTCGTCAGTGAATCTGAGGCAGGGCGGTTCGCCGGACGCTCGTGGCAAACCACCTGTGCCGAAGACCGATGTGACATCCGCGGTCGCGTCCAAGTGCGCCGTTCCCGTCAAGTACGTCAACAAGGATTTCCGCAAGTCGACGCTTAATATGGAGAACGGCGACCCGTCGCAGTCCAAGTACGCTAGGAAGAAGAAGACCCAGCGGAGCATGTCCGTCAGCTCTCAAGATTCGCAGTCCGAACCGAACTCCGAACCCATTCATCAGACGGGATCCCCCAGTTCCGTAAAGTCGAGCAGATCCAGGCTGAGAATGCCCTCCAGCGGGTCGAAGGCTACGACGAGCAAGAGCGATTCGAGTGGCTCGCCGAGGGCCGTAAAAACGAGGAGCAGCTCGAAATCGCCGTTAGGAAGGAGGTGCAAGCAGGACGGAAGCTCAAGTTCCAGCGGTAACAGCGAGTCGAACACCTCTAATTCGTCGAGCAGCGAGGAGGAGGACGATGACAATAGGCAGACGAGACCTGAATCGAGACGTCGGAGGAGACGTACCTCCGAGTCTCTTTTCTGCGAGAAGAGAGGCAAGATAAGCGCTGGATCCTCCAGGACTAGCGTTCTGGCGTCGTCCGCCGACGAGATGTCTCTTACCATGGACAAACCACCCAGGCCACCATCCAGTCCGAGATCGAGGAGCGATCGTTCCGGCAAGGCCGACGAAGCTAAATCGTTCCTGATGAGGGCCCTCGCGCCAGTGACGAATCTTTTCAAGAATAAACACCAGGAATCCGGCGATTCCGGTAAATCAGGTGGTTGGCTGGACTCCAACGAGGAAAGCGCAGATGTTAAGAGGTCGGAGCACAACACGGGGTCGAAGTGCGTCTCGAAGAGCCTGACGAACTCGGAGAAGAGCGACGATAGGAGGCAAAGCTGCGCGAGGATCAGGCGGAACTATTCCGGCGAACAGCCCTGGTGGATGGATCCGAACGCCGACAACGTTCCCGAAGGTGTCGAAGCTAGAAGCGTGTGTAACGACGATATTAGCCAAGAAACGACCGTCAGCGGTACGCTACCTGACGATGGTGAGTCAGTGTTTGTATTCTTAGAGCTTGAACAGAGTCGAGGCGCGGACTCAAAGGTTTCAAACCTTTCTTTCTACTTACGTGGAGAATATTGATCGATTGCTAATCAAGCTTCAACTTCCTACGGTTATAACATAAGAAAAATTGCTATGTTTTTGTAAGAAATTTGTAAGAATTCTTTCCACCATTCTGTCACGTTAAGTGCGCAATTTCAATGGCAGGGAAGGTATGCAAATCGATTCGTTTACACTTTACAGAAACAACCTCCCCTAATTGTATGTTCCCAGGCAAATTTAAATACAAAGTATGCAGGCAAGATTCGGAGGAACGAACCTGGTGGTTGGATTCGAACGACAGCGTAGCCTCGGAGGACGCGAGGAAACAATCGTCAACGATTTCGCGACAAGAATCGGAGGAAAAAGGCTGGTGGTTAGATTCCAACGATAGCGTTCCCTCGGAGGAGACGAAGAAACAATCTTACTCGACCGTTTCGAGGCACGACTCTGGAGACAGAGCCCGATGGCTGGACGGGAACGACAGCGTCCCCTCGGAGGGGGCGAGAAAGTCATCGAGTTCTACGGTGTGGAGGCAAGAGTCCGGGGAAAGAGCTTGGTGGCTGGATGCAAACGACGGCGTTCCGTCGGAGGAGCCGAGGAGGCAATCCTCCACGGCGTCTTCCATTTCGAAACGAGGGTCCAGCCGGTGCAGCACGCGGTCCAGCGAGAAGAGAAATCGGATCAAGCACCAGCAATCTGGGGAACGAGCTTGGTGGATGAGCGATGATCCTGAAAACGTACCTGAAGGAATCGAGGTGATTCCGGTGGCGGGAATCGCTGGTCAGGGCGCTAAGAATCACAAGGACGAGGTGGACGATAGCCAATCGTATGGGAGAGGCGGGAATAAACTCAGGCATATCGAGTCTGGTGAGAAAGCGTGGTGGCTGGACAGCTCCCCGAACGTTCCTGACGGTGTCGTCAAGATTCCCGTGGAAACTTCTAACAGCACCTCCGACTCGTCCGAGTCGTTCGAGAGAATCGATATTGGCGTTAACCCTGAACCTGAGATATACGCGAAGAGAAGCCTCTCTAGATTCCCTATCGAGTTTCCGCCTCCACCAGTCGACGAGCCGCTCGGGGATCGCGCCAGTCCTGAAGGGGTAAAGTGATCATATATCGTGCATTATTCATTTAACGGTCCCTAACTGACGAGCCGCCGCCGCCCCGATCTGATAATACAGCGACGCGATAAATCTTTTAAGCTCGCGTGCTTACCCCGGCGAGAAAACCAAGTCTGGTCGGATTAAGCCTTTGCCCCTTGATTAAGAAATCAAGTGGTCGCTCGGAGAGGTCGCCGACGATACAGGAACGTCGGCTAACTTTTCTATCAGATTACGTTCTCTTATCGTTTCTTATCATTCAGCAAAGTCTTATGCAAGCATGTTCTCGATTATCTCAGTTTCATATCGAACGTCGATGCTTCTTAAAGATAACGGTACGTGACATTTGCATTAAAATTACACGGATTTATTGGGGGTGTAAATACAGTCAATAGAAAGAAATGTGTTGGAGTATTTTATCAAGTGTGCGTACACTTGATTGCTCTCGCTCTTAACTGATTTCGAAAGCTGCGCAATAAGATAAGCATCTCTTGTTCGAAGAATTTCATTTATTAGATTAAACTTCCCATTCATCTTTTCATATCGAATCATCTTTACCACTTTACCACTAACTAAAACACATTCCCTATAAATAATTAAAGAGTGTACGGCTGTCGATTGCACAGCAGGTGCCTCGCTACAAGGAGATGATTGCACTTTTCAGGTGGAAAATCCTCCGGACCCGCCAGACAATTATGGCGGGCGGGATTCGCCTTACGACAACGTGCAGCCGGCACCCCGAAGATCGTCGCCAAGGAAACGACCCTCCACGTTACCGTTGTTCATCGGCGAGCACACTAACATCGACGACCTGCTGGGCGATTCAGCCACCCTGTGCCCCAGCCCCGTCTTGTCTCGGATCCGTAAACGCGAGCCCATCGAGGAGGGTGAGTCCAGAACGAATTTACCGGCGATCTGTAATCGACCGCGAACGCGTTCGTGGTTACATCGTGCGCCGGTCAAATTACCGGCTATATCGAGTACGGTCAGTATCGGGTTTAGAATAGTTGGAGGCCGGCCCCTGTTAACAAGAGCATTCTATACCGTCCCTTTGAAGATAATCATTGGATTCCTTCCTTTTGGGGATTGTGGTATACCCAATGGATGGGTACCGAATCGTGGGTGCGCACACACTGCTGAAAGGGGCGCTGATAGGATTAGGTCGCAGTTCGTACGAACAGATTTCGGTGATTGCAATTTCCTTGATGAAAGGGAATATAGGTTATGGGCCGAGGAGAAATAACGAACCATAAATTTGGCTAGTTCGTAATTGCTGCTCGCGTTCCGAGGAACCTAGAATCGAATTAGGTGTGACGAATATTGGAGCATCTGGAGCATTCGAAGAGAGCGCTCTAGTTGGTCGCTAGCGAGTGGTGTCTTCAATTATAATCGCGAATACGATCCTTTTTGTTGAGCCTTTACGTGGTCATTGTTGTTCGCCACAGATTCCTCGGAAGACAGTTCAGAGTGCGAGGAAATCGACGCCACCCAGGTGATCATACACGACAGCACCCCGCAGACGCCAGTGATACAGCGACGGCATCGGTATGTTTCGTATCGATAATCGAGTGTGAATGCCTAAAATTCCACGGGGTTTGATCGTAATCCAAACGTTTTCTTCAGGGACAACGAGAGACCTCAGCCCGACGGATACATTCCGGTGAGTTTGTATTCTTTCCCTTGCTTTTAATTCTATTAGGAGATTCTTCCCTTCCTCTTGAATTTAAGATTGCCAACAACGAAGCGTCATATTCTAGCACATCATTATCTTGTGAGAAAGGCTGCGCGAAGGGATGGATGGAGCTCGCGCTACTTTCGTTTCTCCTCAATCTTTCCAGCTGCTGAGTTCCTCGCGTTTATTATCCGCGTGCTATTCATTTCGCGATTAGTAGCTGAAGGAGAGTCGCGTAGGGTAACCGTGGATAGGACGACGCGAACTCGGAAAAAGCCAGACGGACAAATAAGAGGCGAGGGTAGACTACATCAGGAGGAGTGGTAGTGCGCGCGACATTATTGTTTCTCATGAGGGATGTACGAAAGAGACCCTCTCCTTTCCACCAGACTCCCTCTTCTCTTTTCCATTTTACACGCAAAGTGCTGTCAACAAAGGGGTCTTCTGGAGTCACTTCCCCTCGCGTCGCAGTGCCTCAGCCTCTCCATTACGTGACATGAAATATTTCAGCTTATAATTCTCCGAATTTACCGCGAGAACCACGCAGGGCAGAGAAATTATGTTTGTCCTGTATAAATTCTATATTTAAATAATAAAATATCTAATTCAGGATTCTTTCCACTATTGATAGGGTAGACCGGGGCGAATCGGATCACTTTGTGTTTGACGATAAAAAAACAATAGTTAAGCATTAAAAAACTAATTTTTTATTATATATTCGTAACCAGTACACCCTTGGCTTCAACTTGAATATATAAAAATTGAAACTAAACATAAAATTTTTCATTTATAAACAAAAAACGAAAAAGTGAGGAATATCCGATTTGCCCCGAAACTTGGGGCGAATTGGACCACCCAGAAATTTCTGAAAAACCTGAAATTTTC
Organism: Andrena minutula; assembly: GCA_929113495.1. Classification (NCBI taxonomy): domain Eukaryota; kingdom Metazoa; phylum Arthropoda; class Insecta; order Hymenoptera; family Andrenidae; genus Andrena; species Andrena minutula. Next base: position 4,955,010 of record OV815993.1, read on the forward strand.
ATACCAAAATCTTTATAATCAACTAAAATAAATCTAATTTAATGACAATGATGTCAAGTGATACTATTTAGCACACAAATCGGAAGGATATTGCCGTTTTTTGCCGCCTCTATTAGTACAATTATCGTGGCACCACTCTTCTCAGACAATCTTCTGAAAATGGACGAATAAATTTTTGACCGCAGTAAATACAATGCCATCTTCTTAAAACCATTAATTTATTTATTTTTTGCGTCATTTTTTTAGATTTAATTTATATCACAGCTTCCTTTATTTTTTTTGGACACCATGATCCCTGATTGCGCTTTTTATGTACCTACGAACTATCTGTATATAAACAATCATCATATTTATAATTATAGAAGTACGTAAATGAAAAAAAAGGAGTGATCCGATTCGCCCCATATAACGTGATCCGATTAGCCCCATATATAAGTATTTCAAAGATTGTAGATTACATAAACATATTATGATATAATAGTCTAAAATACATCAAATACTAAACTTGGACACCGTGCAAACTAATAACAATAAGCACATTTGAATTTTCAAGCTTGCTTTTTATTTTAAATACGAAGTTGCAGATTACGTAGGTTAGATACGGACAAAAATTGTAACATTCGCACGCAACCATCTCATTGAACACGTATGCCAGCTCTAAGCAATGACTTAAAACAATTGACGAACTATTGTAGTAGGTGCGGGGGAGAGGGACGAGGTACTACGAACGATCGGAATGATCATTTCTATCGCGATGTAAGAAATATGGACTAAATTCTTATTTTGATCCGATTCGCCCTGTGATTCGATTCGCCCCGGTCTACCCTACCTATAGAGTCTGCCAGTCACTTTCGAAATTGTTTATGAAACAGGAATTAGCTGGCGTAAAACGAATCCTTTGTTTTCTCGGTGCTCGATTCTCGAGTCACTCATATTTCCCCGACACGCTATAGAATTTTATCGCAACGGCGGCACCCTCCCACACGCGGCATTACCTCCCATCACGTTTCTATAGGTCCAGCAGCCCCTTTTGTGAGCTTGTCACCCTCGTGGGGTCTCGCAGTACCGAGACAACAATGAGCACAGCCGCACTTACGGTTACGCTCTACGTGCTGCGCCAGCTGATTATTTTTTCACCGCACAATTACCATCCCTGCCGTTCCATTTGGCTTCTCGGGGTCCCCACCCCCACATCCTCGGAGCCCTCATCACCCTTGGAAACGACCGTGCCGGGGAAAAACCGCCCCATGGTCCGCTCTGTTCGCTGGCGAAAGTTTCGGCTATCTTCACGGAAAATCGAAAAAAGGAAACATAGAGATGGATAAAGACGCGCCTCAAACTGGCTAAGGGAAACGAGCCATTCCAAATGGTCGGATAAAGTTTGCTTGACGACAATATTGCTGGACCTCGGTTGGCCACAAAGCAACCAGCCGCCCCGTGTTTGCACGTTTACTCAGCCCATCGTTGCGGAAAATCTACCCACTCTGTTTTCTGATTCGTTTCTAGCTGCAGTGTCTATCTGAAATTTTCTTTTTTTGGTCCGTCCACAAATTGAATTTGTACAGGGGAGTGTAGTTTCCTCAATCTTTGTTTCTTGTTTACCAAGAAGCCTACAATTTCAACTTATCTCTTATGGAGCTTAATACCTGCTAGGCCTAATGATTGTGCTGATACTATTTCGCGTAACAGTATGATAAACATAAAAACAGTATTCCCTACTAATTACATCAGTAGAGCTGGGCAATAACTTGCAAGGTCATTCTTCCTCACTTTCATATTGAAACAGTATCTATGAAAGTATGAACTATCCTAAAACCTCGTGGAAATCTACAGATGTATACTATTTTCTTATATCTGTCTGTCTTAATTTCGCGGGGTGCTCTTTGAACGCGGCACAGAATAGGGAGGGGGTTGGCCGAGTGACGGCGCCACTGTCGCCTCAGTGGCGACAGGTGTCCGCGGCGTTCAGTGTCGCGGCGGCCGCTCGCGAGGTAAGGCACGTTGTTGGTTGTGCGTTCGATCGTTCTTTCCTGTCTTTTCCTCCTCACCGGTTCCGCGATTCCGTGTCGTCCCGTGCTCACACCCTTGCACACACGCGTGTCTCTTAACGAAAGTGTCGTCCGCGGTCGCGATCAAAAGTGACGCGCGTTTCCGTGCGCGGGAAGCGCGCGTGTCGGTCCGTGCTCACTCCAGGTGAGTTTTTGTCGCGCAGACTCCAGCTTCGAACGCTACGTTTACACGTACATGTATACATATATACTTCCCTCGCGTCCCGGCTCACGATCCAGACGCCACGAAAATCGAATGCTACGATCGAGGAACCAGTAGGGCAGACGCTCGAGAACTGACCGACTGGCGTAATAAGCAAAGAGACGCGCAAACCACGATCCGGAGGTACAATTGAAAGTGACATTGACGCAGGCGTTTAAACTTTGTGGACTGTACGAAGACGCTGTGCTCGGTAACATGTTAGAATAATTTCGTGGAACGTGTCCCAACACGTTCGATCTCCCGCTCCCTTCCGAGCCTGTTATGTATTTTGGAGGTTAGGTTAGTCGGTATAGCAACGATAGGTCCGGTTCGCTGCTCCAAGCTGTCTCGTTTTTGTTTCTCCCGTTCACCTTCGCAACCGCCGTGTTTTCTGTAACGTCATCCTCTCTTGCGTAGGAATCCCTTCTGAATCTGTCAGTTCATCTCTGTTCAACTGCTAAGAGACATATTCGTATTTCTCAAGCTTCCTTCGATTACCCCGAATCTGTTTAAGCCACTGAATCGCGTTTGTATTGTTTACCTCGTCGGCCGCTTCGCGAAAACGGCGCGATCTTCGACAGGCATTCCACGGATTTTTGAAGGAGGACTGACAGGTTCTGACTCAAAATCGATTTGACTAGCGGAACGGAGAAAGTCATGGCTACGGTGGAGTTTCATTGAAAAGAAAGAAAAGGTGGCACCGTTAGTCGGGCCTGGCGAGGAAACAGGCCCAACGGTCGATTCGGGCGAGTTTGGAAATCCTCTCAGGCACGATCTTACGTTACGATCGCATCTCGATCGTGAATCTTTCGTCGACCACGGGCACGATCACATTCGTGCCACGGCGCAGACTCGTTTTCCCTTCTATCTCCCTCCCCCTCATTTCCCTTCTTCCTTTGCTCGCGGTTTCCCTCTTTCTCTTTCCCTTTCTGTCGCCTCGCTCGCGTTCTATTTATCTCTCTCGCGCTCCCTCGGCTCCTCCGTTGTTCCCTGCGCTTTTCTCTCTCTCTCTCTCTCTCTCTCTCTCGCTTTTTCTGTTGGTTGAGCCGGTTCGCAGAAGAGCTAGCCCGATGCAACGGGCAAGAACAATGCGAATACGAGAGAGGATGACGAGACGGGTCGGCATGCGTAGATAATTGACACTTCGTAAATTTATTCCACTGAAGCGGCGATTTTCTCGCGATTGCCTCGGCCCTCGAGCGGACTCCGTTGCTCGCGCGAGGACAGGAGACAGGCCGCACGGGAACACGGGAACCGGTATCATTGTTTCCTCCATTTTCGTGACGCGGACCAAGTCATGCGCGCGCTTTAGCGCGGCATTGTTGCTCCGCAGATGTCGTGTACAGACTTCGCGTCACGCGCGGTCCATTGAAATTCCAAGTTCCGTTTCTTTTCGCACGTAGGATAGGTTCAATTAATTTTAGTACTGTTCGTGTAGCTGTGTTTCTATAGTTATCTCCCTGCATTTGATTACGTTCGAGAAACTTTTGCTCGCCATGTCACGATACAGTGCATATGCGCAGAACCAATCGAGAACCCGATCATCTGCGCATTCTTCATTCGACTCGTTAGTTTTGGCGCTCTCGCAGACAATATGGCGGCGTCTCGTGACAAACATCGACAGTTTCCGTTCTTAAAGTGTTTTCTCATTCGAATGAGTAATCACCCACTAATATCGTACAGCGAGGTAGATGGATTCGAGATACTTCGAGGCGCCAGTGACCTTGGTGGCGAGTAATGAAAATTATTCCCACCAGTATTTCCACTTTCGGTCGGGAAGCCGACAAACGAGTGAAAGGAAAATCTAGAGGTCATCGACCGGCTGAAAACGACGCGGTTTCTTATTCAGCGGGACGTCGCCTGGAGTCAAAGGTTGCTACAGTTCCGACATTGTCACTTTCACGCGCGCAGAAATATCGAGCATGTGCCTTCTATTCCGGTGCGCTCGCGTTCTCATGCACCGAAACGTCCGCACCAACGAAACAGCATTTCCAACGCTTTTCGCGTCACGATTCGAGCGAGTTTTCTCCAAAAGATAAAAGAAGCTGTCGCTAGAACTTTCTATCCCCCGTTGCGAGCCTCCGTCGCCCTGACGAAAATAAATCGGTCGATTTCCACGATCGTGCGCTGCCACTCTCATTCACATAAAACGAAGCGGTATAGCGTCGGAGCGAGCGAGAGGAATGGCGCCGGGGGGTGGGGGGACGGAATATCGGTTCACCGCGATCAAGGTATTCACGTGAGCCTCTGTTTCGTCGCCGAGCCGGTAGACGCGAATGGAACGCGAGGAGGAGGAAAGAGACACGAGAGGAAAAGGAACGGCGGCCCCCCGAAGATAAGAGGGAGAGGGATTGAGAGCAAGGTTCGTTTTCTCGTTTGTAGCCGGGCGACTCGAATGAAAATAAATCGGCGGTACGACGAACTGGTTCGTGCGTTCGCGTAAAGCGGTCGTGCGGTCCGCCGAGGCTCGCGGGGACATTGATACAGGGGCCCCCTGTGCGTGTGGGTCCCCCCGGCGGCTGTGTGTGCCCGCGCGTGGTTACCTTTTTTGGATCGAAGGAAAAAGGGCCCTATATCTCGGACAATCGGCCGTTTGCGCGGCCGAGAAACAGAAGGGGCCGCGAGATGTCTCTGACGTGCCGTGTGCAGTATCTGAATGACGTCGATCCGTTCGCCTATGCGAGCTCGTATCCGGAGCCACCTAGGCCGCCTGTGCACACCTTCAGCGCGACCTTGCCACTAATTAACCAGCTCGCGGCGGTGCATCGACTTCTGCGGGCGCCTCACAGGGTGAGTTCGATCTCCGATCCTTTCTCTTAATTCATCGTTTATCCAGGGACCCGTGGCGAGGCGGATTAATCAGCCATCGCTGCCTCCCGGGACGCCTGGGCCCGGCGAAACCACAATTCCAGCGATCCTTCGCGCGGCCAGTTAACTATACACTTCCTAACGACTAGTTCAACAACTGGACTTTCGACAAAGCAGAAGCTTGTTAACAATATATCGTATTGGTAATTGAATATTGCAGCAGGCAAATTGATGCTCCATTGTGGGATATAAAGTTACATGGTTAATTAATGCAGTGTATATTAAGTAGGTTTGTTGTAGTGATACTGCTCTGTATGAACGGCCTTCAGCCTGTATACTAAAATTCACACGCTTCCAGAGACACGTGCGCCAGTTCGAAGCGTTACGTTAATTGGCAACTTGATCACGTATAACCTTGACCAATTAGAGTTGTTATTCTTGCCTCTTGAAAACTACGCTGCCGTAAATAACTGCTGTCTAAAGAAAACTATGACTTCATTGGAGAAAAAGAAACTTTACGTTTACTTTTAAATGTCCACTCGTACATTGCTAATATCCATAGTTCTAATGAAGACACTAAGACATTTTGTATATAGAATTTTCAGGAATATTCGTAAGGTATCATTAACGTCGCTTAAAGGGAATCGTTTGAAATGCCGCGTTCATTCGTCATCGTTTGTGGTTCCCCCGATAAGCCACGCCGCTACGAATGGCAATGAGAAGAATGCGAGAGCAGGAGTAGGTATTTAAACAAACGATTCCCGATAGCGGGGAAATATATATATGGCGCGCGTGCCTGTATGGTAATGCAAGGAAATCCGTCTGTAACGGAACGTCCCCCCGGGGCACGAGGAGGGGGGAATTTTTTTTTCATCGTAGACAGGATTCTCGTTTAATGCAGCCACTTACTGCATTAAGGATCCTCGAGACCGCAGAAATTTTCCGCCAGGGACAGGTTTCCCTTTTACCCAGCCTCTGCCCCCCTCCTGCTCCCCTTTAACGCACGCCCCGCCGTAATATGCACGTAGAAATATATTTATATCCGTGTGCAGAACCGGGTGGAGGATGAATTTTCTTTCGCGATATTAATATTTATGAAATCCGCCTCGATACGAGCCGCATAATTTATGCATAAAAATGTTCAAATACGCGCTCGAACTTCCTACGCCGCGGAACCGCCGCTGCGGAATATTCAAATTAACTTTTTCTTCGCCGAACGCCAGTCGCAAGAAGCCACGACAATTGCGGAAAGCACTTCCTTCCTTATCGCCTCTTCGAGCGTGAAACTGGATGTTAGATTTTTCTATTGTCGCGGATTCCACGCCTGTTATTCGCGCGTGCATTGTCGCCGTTCATATTTCGCGATGACACGGAATATATCACGGTCGATTTTACGATCCCGTGCTTTCGGAGATTGTATTTCTTCTCGTTTTGCTCTTAATCTCTTTATCGATGCTGGTCGAAACGTTACGGTTCAGTGATATTACTTGGAGAATTTCCGATACTTTTATTTGGAATCGATATATTTTTCATTTGGAGTATTGAAGCTATGGGCGATATTATTTTTTAGCCATATTTGGCGGTGGAGCGAGAGAGGAAGATCGAGAACCGCTACGGTGTCCTATTTCAGCGTTTCGTGCATTCTCCAATGGGGAACAGTAGAGGCGTAGGAATTGAATGAGAGGTGACATATATATTTCTTACGATCCCCAGGGAGGCACGGCTCCTTGTTTTCCCACGTTTTGTTCGCAAGCCTCGCTCGGGCGCTCGGACCTGTTTGCACCTGGGTGGGTCTGACCCCGTTCTCTATTTCTCTCCCACCTGCCCTATATGCGTGGTCAACGAAATAGAGATGTAGGTCAGCTGTTCAGCCATGCGTTAAAGTACATAAGTTCGAGCTTACAGGCAAGGACGCCGAAAAAATCGTGTAAAAATAAACATGTGTGTCTCCTTTGGGGTCGTAAGGAGTAGGTACTTATGTATGTGTCTCCCTCTTTGCATCTCTCACTCGGTTTCCATTCATCCCATTGAAGGATGCACGAAAGCCTAAAGTGGAGCGCCGTAGTTGGCTCTGGCGATCGTCTTCCTGCTGAATTCGCAGCTTCAAACCGCTGACAAAAGATATCGCCCGGACTCTCGCCCCCAAAGAAGCAATTAGATTAATTAACGTGTCATTAATCGAACCAATTTACCGCCACGAAATTACGAGCAAAGTAGCGCGATGATACTTAACGGCGTGGAAGAGGTTGCAGTGAAATTGCCGTGGATCGGCAGCGGAAGCCGTTCGATAAATTAATCACAGGGAAAAATCGAAGGCAAGCACCGTATCTTAATGCGAGCCTCGCGATTCTCCGTGCCAAAACTCCCCCACAGGCGGAGTCGTTGCTCAAAATTTATTATTAGCGGGCTCCTCGATATCGAGGCAGCTCGGTTACACACTTTTCAAAGTCGTCGGGCTGGGTAACTATTACAGATCGGCGTTATTAAGAACCTAGCAACGGAGAAATATGCTCGACGCATAATTCCACGTGCACAAGTATATTTATTAATGGCCGATCCGGTGGATCCAGGGATTTCTGCTCTTTCTTCGCGAGCACAAAGCGAGCGCGAGTGGTTGCGTAGTCGTTACGCCTCTGTGGCTCCGCGACCTGGCACGTTTACGTGTTTCATTCATTCATTGGATCTCGCTGCCGTGCTTTGTGTACACTCGAACGTGACGCATGCGATCGCAAATCGCGGACCAAGGCGCATGAGAAACGTTCGCAGGCGTCCCATTGCTGATATCAGCCGTTGGTCGTTGATTAAACTTGAATTTCTGCCTCAAACTTCCCTACATCTTCCTCCAGTAATTTCGAAGCACCTCTTGATCGTTTCCCAATCAAAACATCATACCTCGAAAACTAGCACCTAAAGGACACGACGCCAGCGTGCCACGTCAATGCTCCCGTGTTACACGATCGAGTGGAGCTGGCCAATCAAAGCTGCGATGCGTACTCGTTACATCGCGTCGATATCATTTTGACACACGACGCGGATGCCAGGCGCATGAAAGGTCCGCATTAGTTCCAGCGGCGGCCAGAGCCAAGGGGGTTTTGCGATCCAGTCGAGATAGCTTTGTAGACGGTGACACCTTTGTGGTGGCCCGGTTTGACACGCTAACGCGCTTCATTCAGCCGATCGTGCGAGCTCGCTTTGTGTAAACTGTCCGAGGAGCAGCGCGTGTTCCTCCGCAGCGCGATCAGAAAGAGAAACAGCCACGCAGGCACGCCGGGTAGGACAGGGAGAGAGCGAGGTCACACGACACGGGCCGCAGAAGCGCGCAACGGCCGTGCACGTGGTTCCTTTGTTCGTGGCACCGTTTCTGGGACAGCCCCTTCGGCCACAACTATTCTCCTGGTGGCCCCCGGTGCACGGTTAAATGCACGATTACCGCAGTGTCGCTGAAACCTCGGCCAGCCACCTTCGTGACTGCACACTTTGACCCAATTGAGTCTCGTCGCCGTGTCGCAACCTCCCTTCGTTCACGTTCGAAGCAGCCACGGCTCGGCTATCCAGCTGTTCCTTCCGCGTTCAGCCGAGCTGCCACGACCTGCCTCGAAGTAATCGCAACTTTTCAAAACGCCTGTCCTCCGACGCGACGTACCCCCGATTAACTTGCATGAACTTTCACCGATTATATTTACCGCGTTTCAACATCGGCGGAGTTCGTTAAGCCCGGCGCGATTACATTGTCGGTCGAGAGCCGAGGATCGGGCATCGTCATCGGAGAAATTTCTTGGCTGACGGCTGACCACTGACCAGGGTGTTGATCCTCAATGGCTGACGTTTTGGTTATACCTGTTAGCGTTACTCGTGGCCTTGATTATGATACAATTTTCTGACATAGATATCTTGTAAGAAGTGCTTCATTTCCTCTTGGTGAGTTTGGAGCACGTGTTTGAATTTCTTAATATTTCTTCATAAGTATTCAGTCGAATGGATACCCAGCCATTGTGTTGGTTGGATCATGTTTTGGAGCAGCTTCTTCCGAACCTGTAGATAACTTTCTCGAAATTTTTAAAGAAGCTATTTCCAACCGATACTTTTCTCCTCTTACTTTTCCTTCACCGGTAATAACAATGTTCATGTGAATTCTATCGCGGCGGTAAGAGGATATTACGATACGGTTAATTTTAAAGTCGTTTCGGATGCTGCCTCCCGCTTCTGAAGATTCGAGTGTTCCGCAAGATGCTGCGGTCGGTTCTCTTTGGACCCTCCTTCGGCAGTTCGCCGGCATAACGGGACCGAGAAGCGTTACTCTCACGGAAAGGGAATAAAAAGTACGTTTATGGTCCCGGCATTATATACCTATAGGTACCTACCGTGTGCCCCGGTGTACCGGTTATCTCGCGACCACTACCATGCTTCTTTCACTGTAACTCTTTTGGCACTGTTAAATTTCACCTCGCCCTCTTCAAAGACATCCTTGACGCAGCTGCGAGTCGTTTAACGCGAACTCCTTCGACTCTCGAAACAAAATGGCGAAACCCATTTTGGTTCTCCGATTGGAAACTCCTTTTTAGGAGAATTCCAGTTATTTTTTTATGAGGAAGAACAGGATAAACTACGCTATTTATTGTATAAGTGTTTCTTACTATAATTAATTGTATAAATGGGTTTGCTTATCTGTCCCCAAAATGTAGACGACGTGGGGCTATTCCAAATTATAATGCAGAAGGAATGTTATTAACTTTCATACGTTTAGAGAAAATCGTTATTTTGTTGCGTAGATCGGTGGCTATACATGAATATTTGATAAAGGGACGTTCTATGAACACCACGGTAACATTGTGCCAGTCCACCCCGCGAGAGCTGTCTTTTATATTCTTTGACGTTCTCTTTCATAAAAAGCCCTCTTTACCCTCGCGCATTCTGTCGCGTATGCTAAAGCAGTGCTGTGCTCCGAATTTATGAGCGGCCTGTACCTCAGGAGGTGGAATTTATAGTGCGCATTCTCTCGAATTTATTCCTTGGAAAATGTAACGAGACGCGGCGCTGAATTTACGCCTGCCGCTACGGCGATTTTTCACGTGAAACGATAAATATCTTGATATCCGCGATCGAACGGCCGCGTCGCTGCTCCAAAAGCCGCTCGATCATTTTGCTTTCACCGCGATCGACGCTTTAGCGTATGCTAAATCTTTGCTGCGACTTTACGTCTATCTTCGATAATTATCGCGATTCCTATTAGAATCCTACATACTGGTCGCAACAAGGTTTTACAGTACAATCTCCCACATCAACTTTTCACTTTTCTGTGCTCAGATATTCAGACTCCGTTGCAGTAAGTTCAACAATAACTAACCGCTAATACAAGCAGTCTCCCAGAACGGGTCTGAACGGACCCGGTGTCCGCCAATCGAGCGTTACGCGTCTTCGTCACGGCCGGTGGCCGACAACGCTCTTTAACAGAACGGATCCCGTATCGCGCAAGGATATACTGGTATTCGCGTTACATAACAATTACCTCCGCGTGTGTCAGACGGCTCGCGCATTCCATCTCTTTCCCGCGCTCTTGATTTCCCGGTAAACGGAGCGTTCCCATTTCCCGCCTCGTCCCGCGAAGATCAGTGCCGGGACATCGGCTCCGAGCAATCCATTTTTTTTCTCTCCCCTCCGCATTCCTATTGAATGGTAATGGAGAGTTACGATTGCGATTTATGGCGCGGCGTTATACTTGGGAGGCTGCGAAATTTCGGTTTTATGGTCGGCCGGCTTATCGTGCCGCACGGCAATGGACTGCGAAGTGCACCGCCGGTGCCGTCGTGCCACCGAATAACGACACCAGAAAGAGACGTAAATCACCACCGAGGGCCATCGGGGGACGACCCCGTCCTCGGGGGACCTGAATTTTTTTTACCGTCCGGGGCTACGTGCCGCCGCGTCGTTAGTCGGACTTTTGACGCGTGTCGGAACGAGAACGAAATCAATCGTTGTTGATCATCGTTATCATCTGCTCTCACCAAATTGGTCCTCGAAATCGCCGATTTTTGAAGGCATAGCTGGCGCTGTGTATAGGTACATATTACAGAGTCAGTTCAAATCTGTGCTCGGCTGTTTCTGTATTTACAATATCGCGTTTTCTGTGAAACCTTTATTAACTAGAGAACAGCCCCTCGGTCAATGGATATTGATACTATCTGTGAGGATGTCTGAAGTCAACAGAGAAATTGTGTAGTCAATAGACATATTAGTTAGAGGAACCCTTATGGTGGGAACACTTGAATAGATGAAGCTGATGGATGGTCACGACTACTTGGGATAATAAAAATTGATTCGATGCAGTGATTGCACAGGCTGTGGAATTAATGGTTCTCGCTGATGGATTATTAAAGCGAGTTAAACGATATTTCAAGGGGATTAATTTTGTCTGCTCTGTTTTCTCTCCCATTTAATTGTCTCCTCGTAGCTCGATGAAAACGGAAAATGTTGCTGTGTTGAATTTTTCATGTTGTACAAACTCTCGAGCACCAATCTATAGCGATAGAACTTGTTTCCCTGGGGCTCATAAAATGTTGTAGTAATACATCGCTTAAGCGCGGTAATAGCGGCATAACCCAATATTTTTTACCAGGAAGATTATAGTACATTACGTTAAGCCGATTAAGCATTAGCAATGTGAAAACTTCAAATTGTCTCTTTGACGAAACGGTGACCATCGTCGGCTTCAAACTTTTTACGGGGACGGGAGTCGGTCGGTGTAACGGATGAAAGAAGCCGCTGCAACTCGAGGAATAAATACTTACCGCTTTTACGACGATGTTCGGGGAACAAGCTGAAGAAGAAGGGATTAAAAAAATGAGAAAAACGCGGCATTGACGACGCCGCAATCACGATTCTTCGGGCGACAACGGGCTATGATTTATAAACGGGAGCGAGCGGATAAGCCGCGGAACGGAATGGAGCAGAGTCGCGAATCTTTAAGACTTTTGAAAACTGCGGGGCCCGCGAGTCTCGAGGATGCCGCGCCGGAGGGAAAAAAGGGGAAATCGACACGGGATGGAGAATGCACCGCGCGACAAGAGTAGACCACGAGGATCGCTTTAAGCCGGCTGGAAAGTGAAGCGTGGGCGCTGCGAGTTGTCGAGCGAATAACTTTTCGCGCGATACGTTTTCCTCGGCTTTTCCTTTCTCGCGATACATTCTTCCCAGCTTTTCCTTTCCCGCGGTACATTCTTTTCGGCTCTTACCTTCTCGCAGCCGACCTCCAGTAGAAAGAAAGGGAGGCTCGAGGAACGACGCTCTCAAAGTTCCTTGGGCGTAACGAAGAAAAAAGCAATCTGGGGGAAAGCGCGCGCACGTTTCGGAGTGGGAATTGTAAATAACGATTCCGAGGAAATTGGCCAAACTTCTGGTCTGTCCGCGGCGCTTTTCGCGGGCCAAATTGATTTACCTCGAGGATCTTTACGATACAAGTTGCAACGCGAAGGGGCAAATTGAGGAGTGGTCGTTGGGGGGAAAAGTTTCCGAGCCCGTGATTCTGGGAGAGAGGTTCCTTGGCTCTTTTACGAGGGACGTTTATGTCGCTGGTTTGAAGTTGTACGTGGTGACTCGTTCGGGGGATTTTCGTTATATCTTGACCACCTTGATATCCCCGTTACTTTCGCTACCTCTTTCCCCTTGGAGATATTAAAGTGATCGAAATGAACGAGGCCCCTTGCGGGATGATGGTTCTTAATAATGTGGTACGCTGTTGGAAGGGGTCGAACGAATTGTTAGATAGAAGTTGTTAGGTGATGGTGAAATAGTCTCCAATATTTCCTTCTCCCTGAAACCCGAATTCTCTTTCAACGAACGCAGTTACCTAAGATCGCACGTTGCAGAGTTCCGCGAAAACTTTCAAAGAAAAACAGACTTGACATTGTGTTTGGAAGACCCGTGCAGTTTGTAAGTCTGCTCTGTTCAAAGAAGAATATACGTTCCATTAAAAAAGAGACGTACCAGATATCCTGCGCGTCCGTCGTTTATGATCTTCGGTGATCTTGAAATGTTCTTGACTTCTGCATCCACAGATGGTTTTCAGTGATATTCTAATATGTACTTGTCTGACCTTGCATATCTCCAGATGCAGGTATTTAATACGCTAATGCGCCAGCCAGGTACCTACGTATATAATTTTGCAACAATGTTTTCTCCTTTTAATAGACCATTCGCGGAAAATAATTGGTAAAAAACGTAGCAGTGTATCATTGACGAAGTAAACACAGAGCACAGTACTACGTCATTCATGAAATAAATATAAATCATGTGAATCTTACCCATATGTCATCAGCGAACGTTTGTATGCTTCCAAGAAACAGTCATTACAACTATATTTATAATCGAGAAGTACAAGCTTTTGAGAATTCACACCAAGTCATAGCACGTTCGCGAGAGAAGCAGCATGGTTCGGAATGAAAGGAGGAAATTAAGAAACTTTCATTAATAATTTCATCTGCGTGGCCATTCAAGCATTACCGAATGTCCGTCAAAAATATAAAGATACCGACAGCACCGTCGCCAACCAGAAGCACCCGAAAATCATTCGAGTCAGAAACGTTAATGCACGAACCATTAAGCCACTCGTATTACCTATACGAATCCCAAAATTCTTCACCTGCTATTGGAGCCGTGTTCAAACAGGAATTCGTATAACGGTCGCAGCCGCAGCGGTTCGTTAACACACACTCGCGATAAGGGGCAATTATCACGTTCGGTATGTTCAATAAAACTTTCGGGGGCGGGGAGAGACGCGTTAATACGCCGTTGGGCAGGTAACTGTAGTCCGAAATGAGTAATGCCAACGTGTGATTAATTCAAGAAGATATACGCGACCCGACTGCCTGAATTTATGCGTCCAAGGAGAATTATCTCGCCTACGGGGAATGAGTCAACTCGAGTTTCGTTCCTTCGAAGTCTGCAAGAGCACTGTATTCAAGCACCTTAAAAAGGGACTCGCTAATTATCATCAATCTAATCTGAATACTGAAACTTTAGCTGTATTCAGTGGATCGAATTCGTCTGATTGTGCGAATCTGAGCTATCCTTTCAGAGCAAATTCAGATAGCGAATATTTCCTGCAAGCCTCAGAAACTTCTGGACTTCCTCGAATCTTCTTTTTTTTCTACATCCCGAAGAACAGTTTGTAAAATGTGTCGTTATTAATATCTTTTCTATGCTCAGCTCTAAGAATACACTTCGATTTTCTACGAGACCCGGAATTTTCGCTCGCGCTACACCTGTGACATCGTTCGCGACTATTTTCAGTGCTCCCCGCGACCCGTGCCGCGACACTTTCCCCGAAATTTGGATGGTTGACAATTCGGTGACATCATCATCGCGCGATACCTCTCCCACGAACTCTCGCGCGTCCCCTTTCGCGACGGATCGTTGGAACTCGACCGATAGACGGTCGTTTGCCCACCCGCCTGCCCACCTAGCTATCTCTTTCAACTGCAGTCCCTCGGCTCTTTTACAATTATAGCTAACTGGTACTGGCCACCGTTGCATTCCACCACGAATGTTGCAGCCTGGTGCTCCACGAGCCGAGTGTCCAGTTCCATTCACGAGGGGCACAGCGATTACTCGGCGTAACGCTGGAATCTGTTTCACCGTGAACCGCTGGAGAATTAATTTTCACGACGAATTAGCCATTCGAGTGGTACATCGTGTCTGTTTCCGCGGCAGATTGAGTCAATGCTTCACCCCCGATCATCGTCTCCCTACTGTCGATCCTCCATTGTTCGAGCTGTATTCGACGGAAAAAACAATGCAGAAAGTGCCTCGAGTGTCATAAAAACTGCAGTTTAAATGTCAGCTGCGTGAAAGCTACATAGAACATTTCTGGAGGACGTTTAAACGCGTTTAAACGAGAAGGATCCGTCGCGCAAATCACCGGGAATTTCGACCCGGGGCTCTTCCAGGCTCCGGGTTATATATCCGCGCGGCGTCGTGAATTCTGGTCAGCTGCCCGTGTATTTCGGTGAATTTCTCACCGCGGTCCGAAAAAACGTCCTCCGCGCGACCTTACCACGGGCCGTTCATAAATATTGATAAAGTGCGCTTCCTCTCGAACGACAGAAGGCGAAAGAAAAGGTGGTCGGCCGTAGGTGGGGCGAGAGGCAGGGGGCCAAGGGGCCAGCATGAGAAAAAGAGAGGCCGGGGCACCTCGAGTGCAACGATCCGCCTGGTGCAACCGTCCGAGCGATAAAGGCGTTACCGCATTATATTTTCGGGAGCGTGGAATTAATATTCATGAGGGAGCGGTACTGCGGAAGACCAAGAAAGGAGAAATATGACGGACAGGTTACGGCCTGGTAACGCGGCCGAGGAACCGTTTGCGAAATTATTGCAAATTACAGATTTTCGTGCGGTTACCGGGGGATCGATATTACCTATATGGCACTGCGGCGTGCACAGCAGCAATCTCGTTCGCCACGATACGATATTCCCAGATCGATGTCCACGATTCGGCGATTCACCGCATACGGGATTTATGCTGGGTGCAGCGGTAGTAATTTGAATCAGTTTGTTGTGTAAATGGGAAGCATTATTAATACGCGTGTTTGCACAGGGAAAAAAATAAGTAATGGACTTCAATTTGGGAAGAGATTAAGAGGAAAAGTATGCAGGTTGCTTTAAGAGCAGATTGGAAGAGAGTAATGAGAATTTTAATTTAATATCGCTATTATTATTCTTTGTAACATGGCCCCATTGTCACGTGGCTTCGTTATATGCAAAAGTGAAAATAGTGTTTGGTTCCTATACAATCGTTCGCGTAGAGAGACAGTAGTTGCTAGTGGATGAGAGGAGAGACGACGAAAAAAACACTGATGAGAGATCGATGTTACGAAAAGCTTTAAAAGCTTTCAGCGACGCCGTTGCGCCGTTGGGAACCTTTATGATTCCTCGCGCCCTAAAATCGCTTCATTGCCCCTCGATTGTGCTCCGGAGCGTCCGCTCGCGGGAACGCGCGGCGAGAATCGCCCAACGGGATGAATATTTCCAGCGATCCGTGAAATCTCAGTTTACCACGTATCAGCGACGATTTTAATAGCGGTCATGAATCCCTCATCTTCCGTTCCGTATCCGTAGCCGTAGAAACGCCGGCAGGCGGTCCTCTATCGTGGGAATTCCCATTGATCCGTGAATTTTTCGCAAATCGATGCTCCTCCTTTCTGACGCTTTTCATGCTCGGTTGAACGGCGAAACGTGGCCTCGCGGAACTTTCGGTTGAGAATTCTACGCGGTCCGCCGGTTACACCAACGCGCCTCGTTATTAGTTCGGGAACCTCGATTAGTGCGCGGGGTCAAGAAGCCTCATGCTGCTTTAATTCGAGCCCGTGGTCTATCTACTATGAGTAGATTGTTGTCTTCCTGCGAGCGTCGATTACCAGGTCGCTGCCTGCTAAATTTGTCCGCCAGTATCAAAATTTCCTATCCTGAAGAGTTTGTAGTAACCGATACCTTGCCTTAGACTCCGCTGAAGTTTCTTCTATATTGGTGCTCGCGAGTGGTGTTCGCGAGAGTGTAGGGAAACTACAGCAACGCGATATGTACTTCGAAGCAATAACTTTTTCATTTTGGCAGCTATAGCCGGGGGCCGGGCGATTTTACATCGCAATTACAGAGTTGTGTAATTTAATCCCGCGATCGAGGGGGAGCCTTGATTTAAACCGTTCATCGTCGGGTAATTGCATCGAAAATCGTCAACGCAAGAGATCGTTACTGATCTCCCGACGCAACGATGCTATTCCAGATAATCACGCCAGGTTGATAGATAGCCGATCCAACAAAGAAGTTATTAAAGCAATAATTTAGGTTTCTTGCCTTGGGAGGAAGCCTGTCTTCTATTTTCGAAGCCCGGTCTAGGGGGAACGGCGAGTGAAGCTCGTCGAGCGGGCACCGATCAACGATGCCGCGAAACAAGATGCTCGCCATCGTCTTGGAAAAAGATATCGACATAGTTTCACGTGACGACCGGTACCGGCAACAAGAAGCTGCGCGCACACCCGGCACTTGCATTCTGCAAGCTAGCACGCGCAGAAAAGGCGACGGTCGATTTCTATGTACGGTACTCATCGAACGATTTTTTTTCTTCCCCTTTAGAGCGGGCTTCTTCCGAGATCCCTCTCGTATCCTTGCTCCCAGCGACATTATCGTGTTTCTCCCAAGCCGCGGATGAAATGTATGCCGACGCAAGAAGCTGCCTAGTGTCCTACCTAGCGTCTTGTTCTGTTAAGTACTCCATCCTTGAGAGTCGGTTCGAGTCGGGATTCTTCCGCAGGACATTCCTTTCAAGCGGTATTAAGCTCGTAATTATCCGACCGAACTCGCTACACAATCTGTTCCGATCGCGGCTATCATTGATTAATGTCTTTATCCGCGTTTATCGGCCGCGGATGATGTTTACTCGTTGCATCCACGCACAGGCTGCAGATATTAATGCAATAAATACGAGGTTTACGGCGCGAGGATTGCTCGTTTATCCGGGGGGGGGGGGGGGGGGGGTTACTCTGCTACCGTTTCGCACTAGACGGGAAAGTGTGCACACGAAGTTTCAATTAGCGAGGATGCTTTGTGAGAGCATTTTCAATTAAAATTTTTAACACTCTTTAACCAACGTTTCTTTAACATATTTCCGGTATTGTAGGCGCGTATATAAGTCTGTGAGAGTTCTGACAAGTACTTTCTTGCATCCCGTATAGCGCGTTTATGCATCGATGGTAAGGATGCGCGGGAAAATGAAGGGAACTGGAACGTAAAAGGGGATCGTTACCGTGGAGTTTGTGTACAGGTGGGATCGTAAAGACGGGGAGTCGAATCGTAAAGGGAGGCGCGTGGTTGTTGCGTTTTTCGTGGTGGAAAACGCGGCTCTGTGTCTGTCTTTCGGCGTTTTCAATTAGCGTTTCCAATTTACGCGTTGGCCAACTGGGATACGCGTTTGTTAGCTACGCGGCACCGGATAAATATCCGTCGTGCCAGCCGTAAAATGAATTAATCAACGCGAGTGGGGCGAAACTTTTCGCCGACCGTTCCCGAATCGATTTCTGGTTGGGGAAAAAACGGTATCGATTCCTTGCGGGACGCGGCGCATAATTAATGGCAGAATTAATTGGAGCCGGGCGCGTATCAAAACTACGTCGACCATGGAATTTATCGCGCACCGTCATGGAATATCATTATTTTCGCGTGTCCACGACTGCAGAAGTACATTCGGCGTGAAAAGTAACGATCGAATGTACAGGGCGATTCGTTAAAGCTCTGCACACTTGCTGGTGGGTTCTATATCTCAGATTTAAGAAATTATACCTGAGAAATGTGAATTCAACATTTTTTAGGTCTATTTAAAACGGACTGCTTAACCCACATTTTTTGCGAAATTGAGTTAGCAATAATGGATTCCAATAGGCTCTACTAATCATAAAAAATATGAAAAAATTAATTTTTTAAATGTGGGTTAATGCGTTTCTGCTCTCCATTCTTCATTTCACAGCGAAAGGTTTTTGGATTCATGTTCAGTTTGACTTGCATTTGAAAATTCAGATGTAGTGTGCTGCTGTCAATCCTCAGTCGTCATTATTAAATTATTCTTTCCTCGTGGTTTGCTGTGAGTTTGTCTTTTAAAATAGATTATTTAATGCAGGTGTCGTATTGCATTCATCTGAATGTAATATTTTAACGTTTCGTAAGAACGTAGCAGGCCGATATGGAATTGATGTAATAAAAAAGTTTATGTTGAACGTATCGCGATGTGTGACATTGCTCCCCGGAGGGTTAACAAGGCCTTCTAAAAATAGAGTCCTTAAACGGTCTCGGGAAAGGATAATTGATGCAACATCGATAACAGACCCCATAACACTGACGTCAGGACCAATAAAATCACCATTCCTGTTAAACGGCGCAGCACCAGATGCAGAGCTCCTTCGTATTTATCGCGTTGCGTTGCATCAGAGGTGATTGGGCATGAAGGTCAATCTATTAAACTCTCAACT
The DNA here is from genome assembly GCA_929113495.1 of Andrena minutula. NCBI lineage: Eukaryota > Metazoa > Arthropoda > Insecta > Hymenoptera > Andrenidae > Andrena > Andrena minutula. The sequence goes on from OV815993.1 coordinate 4,974,080, forward strand.
CGATCGTGTCACACGGAGAGATAAAAATCGCTGACAGTACTGTTTATAGATGCATTTATGCGTCGGATTAAACGCCCATAACTCGCGTGATAATGATCCTCAAGACTATATAATTTACACTCAGTTCACGCTACGCACTTTGGAATCCATCTTAATCGAATAAATCATTTTACACTGTGCCAGCAAAATATACAAGCCAATTTCTATATCACGCTAAAAATAAGGTCCTTATTCGATTCATAATTTTCGAAATCCTAGCGTGATTTGAATTCCGGTGCTCGAAATTATTCGACTCGATCCCGACGAAAATATGACAGATTACCCATGCGGAAGCCTTTGTTATTATCATACAATTTCAACGAAAATGCGTAACGTTACCTGTCATAGAATTTTCAGAATCACGATTCAAGCTCATAATCCGCACTCCACATTATTATATTTGATCCATCGTTTTTTTCGGGGTCCCGCGTTATTCCTGATACGAATTTGCCTCGTGTCTAAGCTACTGCGCGAAAACGTATGTCTAGACACGAATTTTCAAGTGAAACTCTGTAGGAATGGGTAGACCACCTGACGTGAAGTATCAGTGTGGCGAAAAGGTAGCCCAGAGGAACACGAATCCGCTTTCGCGTCCTCTTGCGTCTGCTTGCAGCATGAGGCTCGCGGGACGACAAGTAATTAGGTTGGCTCGCGAGTTTCAGTGAGAGTCTTCGTCATATAGTTTCAACATTTAAGTGTCATTAGTGCGCCCCACGGTTGGTCGGGTGGCACCTCAGAAGTTCACGACGTCTGAGTGGCTGGACGTATGCTACACGCGGGCAGAAGTAGTTCTTACAGCATAGAGTATTTGGGCGTTCGAGTACGCGAATAAAAAGGTGGCGGAATGCCTCGTGGCTCTCGCAAAACATATTAATCGCGCCATTAGAAAATTAGTTCGCGTGGGACGAGTAATTCAATCGGTTCAGATAATCCCCAGAGTGGTTCAACACCGTTGGCAAATGAAATCGCTCGTTTCTCCTATTTTTTCAGTGCCTGGATCGACGTTTAAATTACGGAAACTGGAATGGATTTCAAACAAACGGCACATCTGTTTCTGTTAATGCGTGCAATTGTTCGGCGTCAGTGGTTGGCTGAACGCGTTGCGCGCGAACATTGAGTGGATTTTTTCCTTTGTTTTAAAATGACTGGATATATTGTGGAATTTTTTTATTTGTGGTACACAACGCGGTTATACGCCCATTGTATTCGCCAATATCCCCTGATTTTTTTTCAATATCCTGTCCAAAAAGTATATTTCCAATTTCACATGTAAAATTGATACCACACGTATCGACTTGGACATCTAAAATGTATTGCGCTTTGAATATTGCGAAACCGTTAGGAGAATCAATAGGGTTGGTCAGGTTGATCATATATATTGGAACACCTTGTATATCGACGTGCAGCATGACCGAATGTGCGAGCTCAGAGATCGACGAAACGGTCGAGGGACCGAAGAAGTGCCATCTCCTCTCTCTCCGTAGAAGAAAACTGGTTTGGATTTCGTGTGGCGATGGTACCAACACGCCTGAGAGTTGAACAGGTGAGGGCGATCTAATACGTCAAAATTCCTCCTTGGGTCCGAGCTATTCTGAATGTTTCCAGTGAAACAAGTCCACGCTGAACGTGCCTTGACCTTTTCACTGCTTTCAATATCAGCAGAATCCATCGCCTCTATATGAAACAGATCTTGGGGAAAGTGTTATTGGTAAATTGAACATTTTCTAACTCTGAATATGCACGCTCTTGCTTGGATGAAATATTCCTGGAAAATCACGTCTGTGATCCTGAAACATGACTGTCTCTACAGTAATATATACCCGACAGCGTAACACCACCAAATTCTACCATTCTTCTTATGCTTTCCTCGATATTTTTCGGAGCTGCAGAATGCACGACCGTTCCAACGCATACCTTGCCGGAAGGGAACGGGACCATAGAACACAGTCGCAGACCATCAGACATTATGTGGCACTGTCTGAACGTTCCCATTGATTGCAATATATCTCCGCCGGCGAGCCACTTGAATCTGAAGCAGGCTGCTGCATCTGATCGGTGATATTTCCTTCTACTCCCCAAGTCACTGACAACTGTGCGCTCGAGACGTCACGAAATGGCGCGCAAAAAGCAGAATATGGAAAACCACGGTATCCCTTCTGAAAAAAGACCCTTATCCTTCCACTGGAAAGACCTCGTTATCTCATTCGGCCATGAGAGTTTTGACGCGAGAGTCACGCCGGTGTCTCGACCGGGCGAATACATCGAGGCAGCCGTGGCCACGAAAGTGTCTCGTCTGAAAGGGCCTGGGCGCTGTGCGTATGACACTGAATATACCACCGTAGGCTCCCCGATTGTATCGCGTACGTGCATTATACCGCGCGGGAGGCATTGTGCCGGCGATATACAGGGGCCATAATATATTCTGGGGCTCTAAGAAGGACGGTTGCACTCTTGCGCCGTGAATGCGCCGTGGATCCTCTACGGACAGTCTACCGCAGCCGGCCGCGCAACCGACCACATTTACACCGCCCCTGCTGGTTACACGAAACTGGTTATAAACCAGAGAGAAACGGCCTAACTCGCGTCGCTCGATATGTATGCGCGCGGCCAGGTGATTATGAACCTGCTGGATCCGTGTACACGAAGAATGTACCGCGCGCGTTGTCGGGGGCTTACCCCCGCGCGACGCCCGCGTACGGGGTCATGTATACACGGTGCACGCTGCCTCCATGCACCTTCCACGGCCGCCGATATCTGTCGGCCGCGCGAGATTAAAGCCGGGACTGGCATAGTTTTTGCCTGGAACGCGACGCCCTGGGAACTAGGGGGTGCGCAGCTCCCGCCGCGACGCGGTAGGTCGGGATCAACGGGTGCCTTGGAACGAAGTGAAATTCTGCCAGCTCGCGGACAACGAAAAGGAAAAATCAGAAATTCCATGGCTCTGCCATCCCTTTCCATAAGCCTCTTTCACGGTGTGCACTTTGAACTGGTGAATGGGGCTCGGTTGCTCCTCAGCTGGCTGCCCTCGCGCGTCCTTGTCACCTGGACGATCTATTCGCGAAGGAACGAGTGTCTCGAATGAGCTGGCACGTATCGAGCTTTATCTATGCACCTACATTCCTTGAATTTTTCTTGGATGCTTGCGTATACCTATCTGCAGTGTAACCGAAAGGCTCCTTTGCAGCGTTCAGGTGTGGGTACGGTTGGAGTGTCCGGTGTGAAAGAATCCTTCCGCTACACTCGCGCGCTATTTTTCCGCGGACGATGAACGGCGACTCTGGCTCGTGTATTTTAGAAGCGCCGATTCACCTCGCGGTATAACGTAACACCTTCGCGCGTGGCGTGAATCCCGCCTCGAAGCCGGGATCGGAACGACCGGCTATTTCTAGAGGCCACGTTTTGCGGCAAAATGTGTGCAACGTGCGTTTAGTAATGCGCGCGAGGGGTCGTTAAATATTCTGAAATAGAACGAATCGGGGGAATAATGCAGCTGGTATTCGTTACTCGGGGAATGTTCGCGATTGCATAGCGGCTCGGTCACCGATCACCGCGTTTTGAATGTGTAATCGCTTTGAATATATGCAGCCGCGTTTAAACGGTTTGAGCGATGGGTGTCGTGTATTGGTAATTTCTGTTGGCCGTGGAGCCCCACTCGCCAAATTATTGCTGGATCGTACAAACGTGTAGGGAATGCTTGTAGCTGGTGTCATCGATGATCTGTTTTACAATCATCACTGTACAAGTTCAATGTACAAGTAGGAATCTTCTAAAACCAAGTATCCAGCCTGCTAGGTGCCGAAACCTGCAATTCTCTTTTCATTTCCCTTTCCCATTCCTCGCCGTAATCCGAGGAATTTGAATAATCGCAAAGTTAAGCGGCGAAAACCGTTTATCGACCGAATCCATTGCGATTATGGAACCTCCAACCCCCTCGAGGGCTACCAAAGATTTTCGTTCAGCGTGTCCAATTTCAGTGCGCGCTAAATTGCCTTGAAGCTTGAGCGGCGTGTAATTTATAGGCAAACAAGCGGGCTTGTAGCGCAGTCTTCGAGAGCGCGGCCACATGGCCCCGACGAACCGACCCACGAAACGCATTGTTCGCGGAGCGGTGTTGCCCGTGTACGAACATTTATTTAAATATATTGGTTACGTCGCGGACGGGGACCTTACAGGAACGTGCCAGCGCGGAACGTCACAGGAAGCGGGTCGTTAATCTGCGGCTACGATCTCATTTCCACTAATTGGCTGATAGGGACGCCCGATACGGACGATACCGGGGCTACGTACGCGGGCACACGTGCAACCGCCGCAAAGAGACCCCTGCGCCGGGGGAAAGGCCGCGGCGGAGGGAAGGAAAAAAGAAGAAGGAGAAGAGAGAAGTAAAAGAAAACGAAGACGGAAGAAGCAGGAGTGCACTTACGTACGCGCGTGCTGCACGAGAATTTTCAGGGGGCGAAAGTGCCCCTCCGCCCGAGCTCGTCCCGACGACGTGCACACGGGCCCTTGATCGCGGATTTTTTCAACCTCTTACTGCTCTGCCTATCGCTCCGTTTCCCTTTTCACTCCTCTCGTCACCGACCGACGTCGCCTTTCGTCCGTGAATTTCAGCTTTTTTCCCCCCCTTCGCGGCATTGCTCGAGCATGCAGCGATGACATGCGGGAGAATTATGTGCACACGGCGGAGGTGGCGCGTAGGGAGCGATACGTGTCGAGTGGGCGTCGCTGAACGATGGGGGACGTGTAAAATGTAGTTAATTCGAACGATAAACGTAATACAGGCTTACGTATAGGTATGCATGTAAAATTGAACTTTGATTCTTGCTTTCGAGGGAAATTAATTCTTGTAATTACACTTGTAAATGGAGAGAGGGTTTTAAAATTCATATTCTAAGTGTTCTTCTTCGAACTAAGTAGGTCTCACACCATTGTGATTCTTTCTTGCCAGCGAAGAAGGTGTCTCTTCGCTTCTTAATTATTAGAGATTCGCTTCACTGATCCTGTCAGCGAGGTAATGCAACACCGGACTTTCTAAACTATGTCTCTTTCACCTAGAAAACCGCGTATACGTGAAAACTGCATGCATTATTAACGGTGAAAGGTTACATGCGTACGTGTCGGCATTCCAAGGTTCAGTTTCCATTTTACGCACCCGCGACTTTATGCTCTTGCGTCGTCGCTGATAAGAGTCGCTTCAGATTACTTTTGATCTTTTCCCTTGCATATTTCTCGTACCCTTCCAACCCTGAACTACCTCTTCAACATATGAACAAATACAAAGGGCGAAACAGTGTCCAGTTTCCTTTCATTACAATCCTTCTTCTCTCATTTCGTTCTCCCGACATCTTTATCTCTCTATGTATATTATTACCCATTCACCTTTCCCTGCCCGTCTTCGCACTCCCTCCGCACCCTATCACACGCGTCGTCCTGCGGGTTTCCGTCGGCGCTCTTAAATCCTGACGATCCTCGGGAACTCGCGGAATAAAAGCCCACGGGATACGGAAGTCTCGAAGGGAGGCCGGCCGGGTGTGCTAGGTGGAGGAACGGAGAAGGAGCGAGGAAAGTGAAAAGGGGACAACCACGCGAAGGGGGTGGAACGCGGGGGCGCCAGGCTGGGCTCTCCGTAACGAGACCGTCCTTAAAGGATAATAAGCTCGCGCGACGTTAATAGCTGCCGCATAGGGGCTCCGTTGAAGGGAGTCGCGTCTAGAGAGAAGTGGATTTTGAATGTTCCTCTAGTGGATTTTGAGGAACTACGCAAAAGGGGAGTCAGGTCTGAAGGGCTCGCGGCTTAAATATTGGCCGGGGGCTGAGTGTCGTTGGGCCCTGAAAAGGGCCTGCACGAGATTGGTGGCTAGGCGAGCCCAGCTGCTTATTATCGTCATCGTCGTTCAGATTCGCGCGCTAAGGAGAACAGGGACGGTTTCGAATGGACCAGCCTTAAACCTAGCCGCGTTCTCGCCCGATGAAGGTCCACGTACTACCCGACAGAGCGGGAATTTTCCCAAATTCCGTCCAGCAGAGGGTCGGGTGAAATTGCAGACCGGCCGCGGCGGTCTGGTTGCACATTGTGGCTGGAGCCGCCAATTACCGTTAATTGAAGGTAATAACGCGGTGAAATTCTAATCGGCCGCGCTGATTTCCTCGTCGTTGCCGGATCCGTCGGATCACGCGGAAGAGCGCCGCGCGTTTCGCATTTTTCTCTCACAGCCTGGTTTCTCGGCGCTCGCGATCGATCAGCGTTCTCGTTCACATGCCACCCGGTTTCTCCGTCTTCGTGGTCGTTATTGGCGAAAGGGGAATCGCGGTCGCCCACGCGGTGACTTCTGAGGGGTTATGTACAGCTGAACTGTTGGGAAATGGGGTCGATTAGGGGACGTATTTTCCTTAGTCGATCATTGACTATTGGTAATTAACAAAAATTGGCGGATATCTTGACGTAGAAAGGTTTCTGTTCGGCTGTGACTATTTTTGCGAGTCACCTTTTTGCTTGCTTTTCTACTCAATTTTGAGGACCATTTTTTTGGTGCCTTTTCATCTGGTTCGCTTTTTTCGACTACAGTTGCCGAGGAATCCGTGCGAATTCGTTTCCTGCTCGGTTCACGGATCGCTCCTCGGGTGATCCATCATCTTTGAAACGTAATGCGAAAGATCGATGCCCCTGGCCGACATCCGCGATCGCGATCGCCTTGTTCCGCGAACCTTTCTTCTAAATGCGCTTTACAGTTACATTCGTACAGGCATTTGTCATAATTATACGGTTATCTTAAGAGTGAATAATCGCTTCGCCGGGGAAAGAAATGTCTGCTTTGATATCGTCGTCTCGGTATGGTACCGTTCCAACGGTGAACTATCAATTAGCGGACAGTATTTGGAGTTAATGGAGATTCATGTCGACGTTCGTCTAGCGTAGAGATGACCGACTGGAGTGAAACTCCATTTTTCCGGATATTCGTTGCGGTTCTTCTGCTGCACGCTCATTTACGTACGAAGGAAGTAACTAAACAAGGTGATGAGCTGGAAATTAAAGCAATTAAACAGATGTTGCTTCTGCGAAACATGAATATCACCTTTCGCAAGGAAATCTAGTTTAATTAAAAATTCTCTCATGAATTCCTTTAAACATCCATCAGCTTGTGCGTCTAGAACGGTTAGTCTCAGTTCATAAAGGCAGAAGAAAATTGTAAAAGCTGCGTGGCCATATTCGAAACTCTATTATTTCCCTGGAAAGTCGTTGCTCGTTGCATTTGGTTCGAGCTAATTCCGAGCGGAAGTTGGCGTTCAGTTTAATTGAAGTTGCAGATGAAGTTGGAGCGCAGTCCAGTTGAAAGGGTCCAGTTAAAGTCGAAGTTGAAGTTCAGTTGAAGAGGTTAAATTGAATTCCCGCCGGCTTTTGTCGGAGGGAAAATATTCAAATCCCGCGATCCGAGGCGAGGCGCTAACACGTTCACCGCTTTGTGTTTGCAATTTCCTTGGCGTTGCGTTCGCGTAATGCAAATCAGTGCAAAATCCCGTGCCACGGAGAGCCGCGGCAAAGGTTTCTGGAACGTGTTGTTAAGATCACGAGTCAGTGGAGTAACTCGATTACATCACGGCAAAGGACAGCCGTAGACGGGGCGTAATTAGATTTTTCAGTAAACCAATTTACTTCAGCCGGGGATTGGTATTGTATATAAGTGGTCCGGGTCACGGAAATTGTCCTCTGCTCTTTGAAGAATTTTTGCTTTTCACGTTCCTCTGCGTCCGTTAAGGTGTCTGAATTTTCCGAGTAATCTGGAATTATAATTCCAACGATAACCAGGCAAACAGTAAAACTTAATTGGTCGAGCAGTTATTTAATATATTTTCGTAGCATTCAACATTGAAAGTAACGTGTTAAATAGTAATTATACAAATTACATACATCTTCGTTGAACGTATTGAACACTCCGCCGTGTCAGTAGTATGCGATTGGACTTGGTCTCCCTCGTTTACCGGGGTGGCAACAATTTCTGTGAAACACGAGGACGTGCACGTATATACAAACGTGATTACTGTTTTCGAGGGTGGGCGAGTGAAGCTGTTTCGATTTCCGCGAGGATACTCGTAAAGCATATCCTCTTAAGTGTTAAACTTGTTTCGAGGCGAGGGCCGGTGTCGCTGCCGATAGTCTCGTGACTGGGAGGCGTCTCGTGTCGGACGGTCGCGCGTTTCAATTTGCCGATTTCCAAAGCTCCTCGGATCGAGCCGGTTGATCTCTGGAAAATTGGATACGTGATGGGACTTCCTGGGATTCACGGAGAAGTTTACGAGCGATCCTTGAATCTTTACTGCTCGCTGCAAGGAGTCCGCCCTGCACCTCGAACGCCATTCCTCTTCCTTCCTGGGGGTAGAACAGACGAGAATGGGCTGGCCGAGGGGTAATCAGAGGGGCAGTATTCCTTGATCCTTCGTATTATTAAGATTCACGTTTGTGTGAAAATCATTCACATGGATGGTGGAGAGTAATTACAAACAGAAGAATGCGATGGAAAAAGGAAGATTTCACACCACTTGTCTTGACGAGGCGAATTCTTCTTACTCCTATTTATTAAGCCTAATCACTTGGATGTGATTAAATTGAAACTCGGCTATCGCTCCCGTCAATCGTCAAACGATTCACATCATTACATAAAAAATATACAGACTAACGACTGTTCCCATAAAGACAGACGAGGCGTTGGAATAATATGCCTCGGAACGAAACTTCAGCAGGTGCCGCGTGAAGTGTAGCATATTAAAGGAAAATTTAAAAATATCTCTCGCTAATGAAAGGAGAAGAAGAATAACAACTACTTCTGCCCCCTCTTCTGCTTCCGTCCGTGTAATGGAACAAAGAGATCCAACGTCAGAGGAGCACAGAAAACAAATTTCCGTCAACTCCGGGATCCGCATATTATTTACCCCACGGAGTTGTTCGTTAGCCACGACTCTGTGCAATTTCGAAGATATTACTCGCGAAGACAAAGCCTTTGTTGGAAACCAGAGAGCCCAGGGAACGTATTTACACCCAGCGAGCGCATTGTTCGGCCGCGGACGAATTTCACGTGATGTGTCCCCTCGAATCGACGCGCAATCGGTCTTTTCGCCGTGGAAACGCCGGCGCGCAATTTCAGACTAATCCCAGCCGCGTTTTCGAAACGCTCGTTCTGTTTAATCAGATTAGCAGCTCGGCGTGCGTTCCCTCTCAGAAATCTCACTGGCTCCGGACCCGTGAGACGCGTACGTGCCGAATATTCCCGCATGTAATCGAACAAAGATTATTAATCACCCGCCGTCTACCTGTTCCTTCGCGGCTCGCGAATATTCGACGCCTCCGACGCTTCACCTCGAGGCGAGCTAGACGAGACGGAACGTTCTTAATGACTCGGCAACACACATTTACCTTGGTGAGCACCGAGCTGACTCGGGTTGGGCTCGTATTGGGGTCATCCAGTTGGCCATTTTCTCACTTCGACTGCACTGGCTGGAGGGGCTCCGTGAACCCTCATCGCCCATGAAAATTCTGCTTCTATGCTCGGGCTTCGAACAGTGGCGTAGTGTGGGGCACAAATCTGCTGGTATGAGGATGTTGCTGTAAATTTACCGAGGAGTGAAAGGGATTCAGGGTGATCTATGAATTTGAGACAAAATACTTACGGCAAGATTTTTATACACTGGTGTACGTATAAATAAATTTTCATTTGTTTAAAAAGAATTATTTTTGCCTATACGAGCTCTAATCTAGAGACGCGGTAGCGTCTCGACGCCAAGTACATGAAAAACACCCTATATATATATGTCGAACTGTCGCTGCCGTGTACCTTTACTCGTCGCGGAGGCATTCCAACCTAATTCTGACATTTATTACATTATATCTCATCACGCCTGCAATATTTTCTAAATTTAAAGGCATTTTTCTGATGTAAACCGCATATCGGCTTTCGAATAAGACCAATTTCAATAAAATCGGTCCACGCATGACAGAGATATCGTAATATCGTCTCATGGATTAGTCGGAAATGGTAAGATTCTTCTTCTTCTTCGTCAAGGAATTTTTCGTCAAGGAATTTTTCGTCAACATAATACGTATACGCGTTATTATACGCACACCTTCAGCCAAAACGAACTAATACATGTTTCGTTCATCAATTCCTATCTTCACTAGGCAAATTTCGTTCATCAATTCCTATCTTCAATATGTGCAATCTATTCCAAATTTTGACAGCTTACAGTCAGGTTATATACAAAATTTGAGATGCCACGTGTTTTTACAAATATATATTATCGTTGTACCATTGAATTGGAATCAAAATGCAGTCTCACATACAATTCCATGAACCTGGAAACACGTACAATTCCATGAATCTGAAAACACGAAAATTCGTGCTAAATCTAGCGATAACCCCTTTAAGCACAGAAATCTGTAAACATGAAAATGAAAATTGATACTAAAATCAATTAGAGTCTAATAAAACGCATGAATTTAGCAAACATAAACAAATTAATTTAAAAAATACTATTCCATGAAATATACTCAGAAAATGACGTTATGAATGGAAATTTTAATTTTTTAACCACGAAAAACATTTCTCGATTTGATAAAACAATTCATGAAATTGTGCGTGCTTTCAGTTTCATGGAATTGTACGTGCTTTCAGATTCAAGGAATTGTACGTGCTTTCAGATTCATCGAATTGTAAATTTCAACAGCTGATAATTATTATGCTGTAATTGTATAAAAAAAGTAAACAAATTACGTCAAGTACATGATACAAATAAATCACAAAATATAGAAAGTAATAATAATCACAAAAAATAGAAGATAATAATATCTTTGTAAAAAGAAGTGAGATCCCCATAAAGAACTTCAAAAAAGTAAAAAATACGCCAAGTACATGAAAACATGAAAATCACAAAAAATAGAAGATAATAATCATTACAAAATTAAAAAAAAGATGTGAAATCAAAATGAGCTGCTAGTACATAAAGATGCTTTCCAACTGCGCTTTAGATGACACAACTACATATGCACAGCTAAAATTCCATTACTCATAATGGCTATTTATACAAAGAAAAAATGTATTAAATAATAATATGCAGATATATTTTTATACAAATAAATATTTTAATACGAATAAATATTTGATTCAAAATACTTGGCGCTGCGCAACCGAAAAAATGTTATTTGCCTTAGTATTAATAATTTACAACTCCATTACAATATAAAAAACATATACATACACATACTAGAAACACAGTCAGATTTATTCTACATATATTTAATTCTAATGCCATACGTAGCATATGCACACGCATGCACGCACGCATGCACGTACAAGAAAGAAAGAAGAGGATTGATTAATGCAATTTATACATATTTATTGAGGTTAGCAACACCAATTCGGGGCGCAGCGCCAAGTATTTTGAATCAAATATTTATTCGTATTAAAATATTTATTTGTATAAAAATATATCTGCATATTATTATTTAATACATTTTTTCTTTGTATAAATAGCCATTATGAGTAATGGAATTTTAGCTGTGCATATGTAGTTGTGTCATCTAAAGCGCAGTTGGAAAGCATCTTTATGTACTAGCAGCTCATTTTGATTTCACATCTTTTTTTTAATTTTGTAATGATTATTATCTTCTATTTTTTGTGATTTTCATGTTTTCATGTACTTGGCGTATTTTTTACTTTTTTGAAGTTCTTTATTCTCTTATCCTAGTGACGACAGAGGTTTCTTTCATAGGCAGAGGAGTTTGCAGGTTCCCTTAAGTACCCCTAGGTTCTGGGAGGTGTATCGGCGGTATCTTTCGCTTCCTGTGCACTCCTCTTTCTATCCCTTCGCTTCCTATCTCCCCAACTCGCTGCTCCTCTCTCGCTCGCTCCGCAGTCGTCCCTCCGGCTCCCTCTGCCCCTCATCGCGAGATTTATTCGCGACCCTGCCGAGCGGATATCTACGAGCAAAGGAAGTCCTTTATTTCTGCGGCACGACGAGTCGTGCGCACGTGAATGCGGCTTTAACGTCCCTGTGGGACGCGCCTGTGTTCTCTCGCGGACGGGGCACACGAGCCCGTCGTCCCACCAGCGAACGTTTCTTTCATCCTTGGCGTGTTCTTGATTTTCGCGTTTACAGGGGCCGAGAGCGTTTCATTGGCATTCCCCGTGACGAAATACTTGGGGAAAATCAGCCTGTTGCTGCCTGTAATTACAGACCCCTTTGAATTCTGATTTTTAAATTCGCGAACGGGGAATTCGAAGTATGAATTTCCAATACTAAGGAATGAGAAATAACATCTTCTGCGATAATTCTTAATTGTTTTTCGAATGAGACCATCGTTCTGCAGTATGTTCGTGAAAATTCAGACATCTGCTACTCAAACGTTCTATTCTAAATTTTCGATTAAATTCTAGATGAAGAATCGTACTCCTTGCCATTGCATCACGAACTACGTAGCACTATGTAGATTGCAGCAAATAGGTGGTGAATACAAGTGTTTCGTCTGATAACATTCTGAAGGCGGTAGAATTCATTCGCGACTGTGCCAGGCGGATTGTCACGAGCGAGGGAAATGCTTTATTCCTGTTGTACGACGAGAGGACGTCAGGCACGTATGAATGCGAATTTGCGTTCCCTTCGCGCTCGTTTGTATCCCAGTACAATGGCGCCACGGAAGCCTCTCTCGCGCCTTTAATTCCGACTTTAGGGGGGGATCATCCGCGTCTTCCGCTTTTCAAGCGTCGCTTCCCGTCTACTTTAATCTGTTGTAAACTTTCGGACATCCACTAATGTCACGGTTAATACCGACTTTCAAACCTCTTGGTGCGAGAGGGTGAACAGGCTTCCATTTGAACAAGCTGCTTCCATTTGAAGAGCGTCCCATTTGTGCCGAAGCGGAAGAAAAATTCTGTTAACAAGTCGGATTGAAGTGAACTGCTCATACGGGCGGGTGAACATAAAAATAACTTTGCTTTGTGAATATCTCCCAAGCCTTTTCTTGTCTGTATCGGAATGTAAACTGTTCCTTTAAATTCATGCAATATGTTTTTATGTTCAGAATTCTTGCTTCTGACACTACGTTATATTCAGAAATTGAATCGAGAGAGGGTTGCAATGAATTGCAGAAATATATTGTAGATATTAAAAATTACATAAAATAATACCAAAAGACTGTTAAATACAGATTCATCTCTTCCAACCACAATATATTTAGGTCTCCAAGCATAAACAATTTAACAGACGTCTGTTCTATGCATAGTCTACAATATTACATCATTACAGCAACGCGTGACAATTTTCATTTGTTAGAATTGGTCATGAAATTTATTTATTCACTCTGCTTTTTGCTGGAATAATTTAGTCCCAGTGCATTCGCCTCACTACGGGAATCTGAGGGAGGGGGGTTAAGCTCGTTCAAGCATAATGAAGCGAAGGGGAATTAGAATATCTAAAGCAACAAGATGTTTTTGTTTCACGGGCTTCGGTGGTACGTACGTTACATTATTAAATTTATTATTGCGCGGTGGTGCTCGGGTTGCTCGAAATTAATTCTCAGATTGTGTCATCCCGGTAAATTGTTCACCCCTGCGCGGGCAGAACGTTGTTACACACGTGAGAGCATGTAACAAGTTCAAAAGGTGTGTGCAAAGCGTGCAACGTTTAACCAACGAAGCCTTTAATTCACACAAAGAAACACACTCGTTTCATCCCCACCTGGGATGAATTATTCTTTAAAGCAATTAATTTATTGGCCTAAAGGGCGAATTATCCTTCTCGCGTGGAAAAGAGCAATTACCATGAAACGCTTCAGACCACTGCAATTCGCGTTCTTGCGGAAACCAGATTTACCCCGCGTGTTTCCATTTTTCGTTATTCCTTCCTTGTTTCTATGCGAAAGTTCGCGGTCCCGATTCGAGCTTTTCTTTTATCAAAGGATATAAAATAACATCGACGCTGCCTGGGAGGAAAATTTCAGCGCGATGAATCTTTTCAGCTTTCCGCGGTGTCGCGTCGTTCCGCTTTTCTTTTTCCGCGATTCGACGCCACGGTTAGGACGAAGCCGCAGAAATTTACGAAATGGAGTAAAGTTGGTCTAGCTGGGAAAAGGGAGACACGTGTATATTTCAGCCGGTGGCAGTAGCGTGTCCTGTGGAATTAATGAACTAACTAGCGAGCACAATGGACGGCAGAATGCAGAGTATTTGCTCGCTTATGATGCTAATGTCGCCTCTTTACTTTGCATGACAATTACCTTGCCTAACTCTAACCCTCCCCCTGGGGGGTACTATACCGCTCGTTCCATATCTCGGCCCGCCTACGCTCCCCTATCTTGACTGCAATTCCTCGTCCCAACCCTCGGGCTTTCTTACCGCGTTCAGCTTTACGGTATCCGTACACCGGGAATAAACATTTTTCCCCTCTTCTAATTGTTATCTCTGTCGTGATTATACACGACAGTGGCGAGCAATATCGAGATCGTTTGCCAGCGAGACATTTATTTATTTATTCGCGCAGCTTGGCGCAAGCTGTTTAAAGCATAAAAGCATAACATTAAAGCGCAGGTACTTAATTCCTTAACGACGGAGGATGCGATCCTTTGCTTCGTTCACGCGGATGGAAACGCAATGAAGAACTTTGTGAATTTAATATTCAAATTTTGAAGTACATATTTACTCTGAGGGAAGTAGGGACGAGGTGGGAATTAAATAGAAGTGAAATTCGCGTTTTGCTTGGAAGATTCCTAAATTAGCTATCCACGTCGGTGGTAACCCGTTTAAAATGAAATGAAGTGAGATCCTTGAAGGATGCTTCGATGCTAAATGCCAGTGGTATTTGCTAATTAAAAGCGCAGGCAATTAACGTTCACAGTGGAACGAGAGTTCCTTTCAAAATCGTCTTTTGTCTCGGTTCTGTGCGAGAGGCAGCGTACATACCTACATGCGGAGTTTCTCTTTCTACGTATAATTTTAACCTTCAACCTCCCGACTGCTTAATTACAAACAATGAGACCCGCTCCGTCTACTTCGCTCGCGTATCCTCCATGCAGCCTAAGAGATGAAAAATCCCCCAACGAGACCGTCACGGCGAACTTCCACGAAGTCTTTCTTCGTTGAAAATGCAATCTTGGATCTTCGACTTCGAGCGTTCCTCACAATGAAACCAGTCGACTGCGTTCACGGTTAGAAGGTTAACACGCTTCGCTCCCACCTCGGCGAACGAGACAAGTTCGCGCGATTGCCTGTCGTTCGACCACGTGGCAGGGTGTATAATTCCTAAAATCTGAGGAGTGCCTATCGGGTGGCTGGCAAAGAGAGCGGTCGGTAAACGTCGCCGCGACGAATGATTCGCGGAGTAGAAAAGCGGCTTAACACGTCGTGCCGGAACTAATTGCGAGCGAGTCGTCGGTGGGAGGCAGCGGGGAGAGGAGCAGATGGCGTCTGAAAGGAACTGGGTCGTTAGCCTGAGTTTAATGATGCCGAAGGACGAGAGGTACGAGTAGGTATCCTGCGAAGGACGAATGTCGAGCGACGTCCTTTTATTCCTTCGTACGAACGACCTCGGAGCGAATCGATAATCCGGCCCGATATATCCCCCTGGCCGCTGGGGTGGAAAGGAGACGGCGGGATGGAGAAAGGCGGAGAAGAAAGACGAGGGAGGGCAAGGGAGGGGCGAGATCGAGGATCGTGGTTGGGCATAGCGAGCAAAACCGACGACGAGAGGGAATTCGATATCTGGTCGATCGTTAAACTCGAGCAAAGCCATCCAGAGGGGGATGGCTACCCCCGGGGAGATTCGATCGCGCGAGCATAACTCGTGATTCGACGTTTTGCTCCTGGTCGTCCCGCGATACTCGAGATTAAGCGGCCACTCGCGAATAGAGAGCGCAAAACGATTTTTAAGTCGGAGCATCGTTGGCCGCGGTGCCCGCGGTGAAAGGGCCCCCGCCTGTCAGCGCCCCGGGCGTCGGGCGTCGGGCCTCCTCTCCCTAGTTTATTTTC
The DNA here is from genome assembly GCA_929113495.1 of Andrena minutula. Classification (NCBI taxonomy): domain Eukaryota; kingdom Metazoa; phylum Arthropoda; class Insecta; order Hymenoptera; family Andrenidae; genus Andrena; species Andrena minutula. The sequence goes on from OV815993.1 coordinate 4,990,123, forward strand.
CACGGGGAAATTGTAAAAGACGCGCGAAGTCGCGTCGCGAAGATGGCGAATTCGATACGGCGACGGCTGCAACGGCTGCGAAGCGCCTGCGGAGCGCAATCGATGGCTCTCGACTCCGAGCGACGACGCCTCCTGAGACTGCCGCGAGACCAAGTGCAAGGACAGAACACGGCCCGTGTCGCCGCGCCGGCCCCGTCAGCCAGAGACGCTGTATCGATTAATGTGACCTTGTTGATTCGTGTAATGGATCCGCTCGACTTGATTCAAGGATGATCAGCCCCGTGGATCGCGATCTATCTTGTTGATGTTCATTAATGAAGCGAACCGACGCGGCGCATCGACGCTCCGCTGCTCTGCTACACGCCGGGGTTCAATGTTCTTAGCTTGACGTTTCGCGATCTTGGATACGCGGATCCTCCCTTCTCCGCGTGCTACAATTAATTCTTCTTTCTCTGACTGATGTGGTATGATTTTCGTTCATGCGTCGAATTTAGGGTTCTTTAAGTTTCTGGGAGGTGATTCTATCTGTGAAAAGTTTGTCAATGAAAATTATTTAAGCTATCGATGAATACATTCTTCACCAGCTTCATCACGTCTCCACTATATTTAGAAAGTTTGGCAAAGTATCTTATGATCTGTTTCGCTTGTACGACCCTCAGTGGTATTCACATTATGCCAAGCGTTGAAGAAAATGTCTTTGTCGGTTGACACGGAGCTTAGAAATGAACGGCAATCTCTAGCTTTCTTTCATACATATTAAAGGACTTGGAACTCTCGGAATGAAATTCAAGAGAAAGTAATGTGCTAAGTGGCCGAATTGCGCGGCTTCTCATTTACATACAACAACGCTGCTTCATATAATTGTACGTAATTATACCGGTAAAGATGAATTTGCGGTTAATCCAGGGGAACAGATGGCGAACACCACTTTGTCGTATTAATAATTCCAGAATTTTCAAGGCCTCGACGTAGCTTGGATATGAAAATTCCTCGTCTATTATCCTCGATGTTCTTTGACGGAAATATAGCCATAGTTTCCTCAAACACTCGCCCCGATTTATGGTTTCCCTCAAGGTTTTTCGACGAGATTACGCACGCTCTGGTGAAAGGTTTCGTAATCGATAACACGATTGTACCGCGCCTAAATATTGTCGCGCCTCTTACACACGCCAAATCGCTGTTGGAATTTTTGTCGGTAGCTTGACGTTCGCTCTCGGAATTTCTCAATTTGCATTCAGCGATTAGCCCTTTAGAGCGCATTACTACAATATACCACCTATAAACGAGCCACATTATACCATCCTAAGAAACCACGTAAACTCAGCGTACAACTGGTAATTGAGGCTTAATGCCAGCCAGCTAAGTATCCAAGAAATTGTCCCGGCGTCGTCGTTTTTTCCAATTCGCGCAGCAAATTTGTGTACCGTAATGGCCAATTTAATTCACCGTGCACGCTTGCAGCACACGATCAGCATGCCGTGGAACTCTCGCCGCATGCCGTTCCCTTTTCTACTCGGGCTACGAATCGATTTGTCTCGTATCTGTCTGGTGGCACGTTAGATCTGGCTAATTAGGAATAACGAACAGCGGGGCTGGCTAACGGTTCGATTCACACGCGTCCCACGCGCCTCGACGCGCTTTTCAATCGAGTGGCTCTTTCTCTAATTGTTTAACATCGCGCCGTGCCGCTAACGAGCCCCGCATACGTCGAATAAGTCGCGTTACTCGCACGAGCCTCTCTCGTACCTCCTCTTATTTCCCTTGTCCCCGTGGCTGGATTTCCATCCTGGTTTTTTATTTTCGCTCAGTGCTGAATGGTATTCGCTGGATCCTCGAATGCGATCCATCGTGTATCGCGAGCACGGCGTTTTTCGTTCGTGGGAAATGTCGCGTGCTCTTTCACAGTCAGATCTAGCGCGAAAGCACGAGAATCTAAAGCTGCGCTTCAGCGTGTCCTCGAAGTGCTTGAGCTCACTTTTCAAAGGCAGTGTTAATCAAAGAGGCGTGTCACCTGCGTTCCACCCCGCTCGTTGAAGTCTGGCGGGTTTTAAACGCGTTTTACACAGTGTATCGCAGATGTGGGTGAATGCATTTAGGAAGATTTGTCACCGAGCGTGTATACCGTTTAGGTCTCTTCTATTCGGCGGCCGACAGTTGGAGAAACAATTTTTGTATATAGGACACTTTCTGAAGTTGTGGTATACGATCTGTTGGAAGTATTCCGAAGGAAGGCTTCCATACTGGGAACTAAAGAATTTCAGGGCAGCGATGTTAATTTTCCATTGTCTTGCAATTAGTAAAAAATGGGAAGTGGGACAGAATTTCCCGAGCATTGTTTCAGTTTAGATACGAGGAACGATATCGGAAGGTGCTCTTTTTCCAGGCAATCATCCGCATTCGCTTGATTTATTTTATCTCCTCGCCTCTACGCGGCGCAGTTCGAAGAACGATGTTACATTATCCGCGCGATAAGGTCCTGTAATTATTTCACGGAACGCCGTAGTTTTCGGGTCATGCACACGCGTAAGCGAGCATGCCTCCATTGTTCCTCCGCGGGGGGCCCCCGATTTTAATTTGATCTTGTTTCGCAACAATGAATGGAAAACAGCGGCACAAAGCGACCGTAATTTCATTTCGTGATAACGGTTCTATTAAAACGAGCATCTTCTAATTACCGCATTGTGCGCTGTGTAAATACAGCCTGGAGTGGCCGAGACGTAGGTATCATAAATAAAGTAAATTGTCTTTGCGGCCGGCACTCACGGCTTTCAAGGAACCGTGATAAAACCGATTCTGAATTACCAAGAGCAAGAAACTTGCCCCTGCTGTAATTGCGACCGCTGGATGGGGTCAGTGGCGACGAGCTTTTTAATTACGTTTCGATTCCGAGCTCGTCGATTGAAATCGCTGTGCTTTCCACTCGAGGACGGGCACGAACGTCGATTTTGAAACAGTAGACTTTAATTAATGACAAGTCCGTCCATTCCGAGATACACTTTCACGTGAACACGATGTAGAACTAGCAAATGTAATAAAATCAAAGGTGTAGAATAACCGTGTTCATATTAGACGACTCGGAGACTAAGACACTATAGTATTTGGAAGAATCAGGATTCAAGTGATGTACGACAAGTGTCGAGATTGACAGAAGGCATTCAAGGCACGGCGAGGTACTTTAAATGTTCCTTTCCTTCCATTCGCTTCTGAATTAGTCTCTGATTGGAACGCGGAGCCCAGACGACTAATTTATTTTCCCATTCGACCACACCGGAACGAATCTTCCGCAGCGAAATCGCGCGGCAATTAATTTATCGCGCCGTGCTCCAAGAATTCATCGTGTTCCACGTTTCAGTCTCTACGCCCCATTGTCACGAAATGGAGTGGCTGCAACGTTCCACGTGGCATAGCTCTCTGCATACCGCAGCGTATGATTCGTCGCGACTGGCCGAACCCGAGTATTATGTAAGGTTCCCCGTAATGGCTCGGATAGGCACGGTTCACCTTGAACGATGCAGGCTTCCACGGAGTTTAAGGGTCAAACGCTTCTTCCGCGGGAACACGACTCTGATCAGCCTTCTTTACTTGCCATTCAGGGACCCTCCTCGGCGACCACAACCCCCGATCCATTTTCTTTCATTACCGTTCCTTTCATTACGATCCATTTCGCGTCGTCACGGCGTCCTCTTCCTTCAGGATGGAAGATTGCAGGGAGATTTGTTGCTGGTCGTTACTGCTCCAAGGACGGTGCATTCTTCGCGCAAGGAATCGCTTTGGGTGGCATCGTTTCGCAGATACTAAATTGTGCCGGCCCAGAGGCATGACATTTTGGTTCAAGAAATTGCTGCCACTCTTTATCTGGAATTATTAGTGACATATAAATTCCACGCGTTCTGTGGCGAATTTTGAATTGCTGCTTTATTTGCCACGATGGAGCGTGTTGTAGGAATTAACGAACTGCACCGCGAAAGATATTGGAGCGCGGAAAAATATGTGTTTCATAACCTGGGAGGTCGAAGGCCGATTCGGGCGGTATTTTGTTTCGGCAATAACGGCAAGCAATGACAACGCGATACTAAAGCTGACAATGGAACAAAGCGATGTGTACCGTAGATCAAGTCCCGATTCGATCGGCCGGTGACTAAGTAAATCGTACGTGTTAATTTATCGCGCGGATCTACATTCAGGCTTTTACACCGGCGGCCTTCGGGTATCGATGAATCGGCCGCGGAAAGTATCGCTAGACAATAAACAGGTATTCGTCGGTTTATTTGCATTGAATGAGGGAACACTTGTTAAAAGCAGACGTACGATACCATCAGCGGCGATCCAACCGCGAACACTGTGTTCCGGCCGCGTTAATTATTTCGAACTTGAAACGTCGATCTATCTTCAGATACGATTAACGGCCGCGTAACAAGTAGAAAGAATTGTACACGATCGCGTAACGGATTAACAAGTTCTGTTCGAGAGCAAAAGCAACGCGAATAGCAAGAACGTGGTATTTACGTTCGGCAGTAGCAATATTTTCATACAGTGTTTTGCTTCAGCTGGCAACGTCCACTTGGAAGTATCCGTTTTACTAATCGATAATCTTGCTGATACAACAAAAACAGGAATGTTTTGTCACGAGGGAATGGTTTAATACCGCACCAATGATATTCTTCGTGTACCGCGCAGCGTCCGTTCAAACTAATCTACTTTGCAATTCTGATAAGCTTCAATAAGCGGATAATGCTTCATCGCGAGATAGAGCGCAAGTGCAATTGTATTGTTCATCGACAGGAAATTCTAATTTCACTGCAAATATGACAGTGAACGCTTCTTGGAGGGCCCTCCATAGCCATCGTAATTACTAGACTACCGTGATATTGGTTTTAGCAGTAGGCTTACATTTTGTATCGATTCTAATCCAACGTTACGCAAATATCGCTATCGGCCCTTTAAACAGATCCTAACGAGGTAAACTCTGATATTGGCAATAGGTTTGCACGAACTGCACGCGAAACACGAACCCAAGCCGGTGCAGCCAGTTGTTATTGATATTGGACGTGAGGTTCTCATTTAAATCAAAGTTTGCACTAGATAGCAATGTTGTCCATTTAGTAGAATGTATTTCCCAGCGACGCGACATCACCGAACCGCGAGCGTTTGTTCATTGGGGATCGTGGAAATATTTCAAAAATATTCAGTTACGAACGTCCCGAAGGTTCGTTCCGCGTTTAATCTTCAGCACCCGACTGCCGATCGTAAATACACGAGCCTTTCGATCATCGGTGGTCGGAAGCGTCGACACCGCGTATATCACTGAGTTTCGATCATCAACGTCCCGAATCTTCGATCGACGACAATTCAAAGCTTCCCTCTCATCATCGGTGTCCTCGAAAAAAAAAGCGTTCCTCGACATAACACAAACCCTTCGGTCCCGAGCGTATCGAGAGGGCAAAATCGAACTCGTACGCGACGCGCGTGCTCCAAAAATTGCGTTGCCGTCCCCGATCGCGATCTAGGATCGTAAAGCTGTCGAGGACAGTGCCTGGCAGGCGGAGAACAAAAGCCCGCCTCTCCCGCCCGTGCCACGAAAGCTCATGCAAATGAATAAGCCCGCGCGAGCCACGTGACGATCCGCGTGCATACGTGCATTGTCCCTGAGAAAATCGGTACCGTGATCGAGAATGAAGCGATCGAACGAACGTCGGGGGGTTTCACTTCGACGTCTCGTACACGACGATAACTTCCGTCTTCCACGGCTGTGATCACGCGCGATTCAATCAACTCCCAGTGAAAGCGCACGATTCTTGTTTATTAATACACGTACGGCGACGACCGAGCGTGTCTGCGTGTGCAAATCAAGGCAAAGGGGCAATTTCCGCGGCGAGAACGGCTCGCGATAAGAGAGATTGCTACCTGGCGATAAGGCAGATAAAACGCCGGTTTCGGCACATTGGGGCAATTCTGTAAGTATACGGTTCCTTTCGCAGCGTTTCTCAACCTCCACGAAACATTCCTTTTATGGTTTCGAATGTTAGACGCTGGGTATTGTACGTTCGTTACGGATATAGTAAGATGCGGTAACTTTATAACTCTTTGTCATTCGACAGTTCTGTGATTCCAGTTGCCACCAACAAAATATGCTATAAATCGCAAAAATCACGAAAAGTGGACATTATGCTTTTCCCCTTACCGTTTATATATAGCATTTAGTATACTAAAGTATTTACAAAAATCTGCACGGTTGATTCGATATCTCGTTTCCGAAAACTTCATCTGTTCCCCGACATCCACCTTTGCACATCTCGAGGGACGTTCCAAGTGCGCGTTGCTCTTGTTTGCCTACGACCTACACGAAGCACTCTGGCGAGTGACTCTCGTAACGAGAAGAGGAAATGGGCTGAGGCGCGATCGCGTTTCAGGCGGGCTTGGCAGAATTCGAGTCAAGGCTGCTACGAGCCTTTTATCGCGACGTGTGCTCGGCTCGTTCGGTGCTGATTAGCCGCCCGATCTAGCCTGTCTGTTCAACGTGTTTGCCAGTTGCCGACTCCGTGTTTATCGAAAATATTCACCGTGTCGATCCGTCGATAATAGCGCGGTTATTACGATTCCCTTGTAGCCCCAGGTGACAGCGTGATTTATGGGAGTCGCGCGCTTGCGCTTTAGCTCTCGCGCAACGGACCGCGGCGGTAATTAAATCGCACTTTTCCGCCTCGTTCCCGGGAATTTCTCGTACGAGTAACAGCCACTCGGTCACCGTTCGCTCGGCTTGTAGCTGAACGTGCGCTCTGTTCGTCGTTACGTTTCATAATGTTAATTAAAGGTAATTAACCTACGGTCCGCGGCGCCCCTGTCGATCCGTCACGCCGACGTTTCTGGCCTCTCCGGTGGAACTCGAGCCGTACAGAATCGACGAATCGGTCCCGATACCGAGCCATTCATCGAATCGCACGCTGAAACGAATCCCGCCTCGGATAAGCAGATCGCACGGCACGATTTTAATCGCGCAGCGAAGCGTGTCCGTCGCACTCCGTGACCGGCGGCATTTTAAATAAGAAGGGAAATACTGAAGTTACGGCGATTCCACCGGGCAACTTTAATATTTAACCTCTTCTTCCCGGGGCAACTCGCCCGTTTTATAAACTCACGCTAATTACCTCGGCGAGGATAAATCGCGGAAAAACTTCCCCTTCCTGTATTATTCGCTGGAATTAAATTAGCATAAAATCCTACGCGAGAAGGTTTCGTTTGTTTAATTAGCCCGAGACGCGGTGGAAAAATGCTTTTGCGTTGGTTAAGGTATTTCTGAATGGAATGAATGTTGACTGAACGAGCGTTGAGTGTTCTCTTCTTTAGAAACGCTGACCATAGTTTTCATATCCTTGGTATTAGAAATACGAAATTAGTAGTGAGGAAAGATACGTTCTGTTTGAGTAAAGCGCGAAATTAAAGGAAAACCGTTCGACACCGTTCTGCTCGCGGGCCCGTCCTCGATTGTACCATCTCTAAACCTCTAAATCAGCCGGCTCGAAATCGAAAGAGGGGGCGCGGGTATATTAATGGTATATGAACTTTCGTTTATAGGCGATCGTGCAGCTCGTTTTCCGGCCGTCATAATGTTCTCGTCGGCGAGAATTATAAACGCGCCGCGAGCTGGAAGGAGATAGCTATCTGGTCGATAGCAACCTCCCCCGGGGCGAGAAATTAATTAAAACGTCGATTAATTTCATCGTCCGCCTTCGCGAGCCTGTTTTTTTTTGGGGGCTCAAAGGATTTCGCGTCTAAACCGAACGCGGAATCGGTCATTAAAGGCCCGTCCAGGCAGCTCAAGCATCGAAATTAGCGACCTTCTTGATTAATTATCCCTCGGTTTTTAATTAGCCTTCAATCGCATTTAATCCGCCTTTTTATTTTGCCTCGTCTCCCAGAGAAGATGATACACCAATCATTTACGCGACAGTCTTCAAACTTCTGTTCGATTGAATTTTGAAATACCACCACCTGTACTGTAACACTCAATTTTAATATCCAGAAATGAAGCTGGGAGCCCTGTAAGAAGATTAATGGTTCCGCGCGAAATTGCTTTCACAGGAGATTAAATAATTTTTATTCACTTTTTTCCCGAAATTTCTCGCCAGGAAAATTTGAAACCGCCCGGGCGACGGAGCTGGTTGGTCGATAGTGAATTCTCGAAAACATTCGCGACAGTTAGCGTTCCCGGAAACGGAGTGCGCGCAAGGGATGCCGGGAGTTTGTTAAAAGTTTCTTCCCAAGTGAGACGCCTATTTGGCCACCCAAATTGAGCGCCAGGTGCAGAACGCCCGCTTAGTTCGGGGAATTCCCTGCTTCGCCCGCGTGCAATGTGAACCGAGTCTAAAGTGTACGAATTTGCTGATCAACAGCCGTCGGGCGTGAAGTTCCCTGATCGCGGTATCGATTATTGAAGCCCGGCAAGGGCCAGCCTGAATTTCACGCTTTAGTTATTTACAAGAAAACCTTTATGACGCGCACGTGGTATGTACTGAATTTAAATGTGTCGATAGCCTTCGCACACGATCCTAGTTTCCTTTATAATCGATGATTTACTCAAAGTCCCTTCCCTTCACTGTATTTCCCCCTAAAACCATAATCGACTCCAAAATCGAAAAGTAATCTCTTCTCATTGCTTTCGGAAAGGAAGCCCACAGAATTGCAATAGTTAAATTGTTCTGTAATAAGCGACTCGGGGATCGATAAAATTGCAGGATAAAGTCCTCGATGACGGTGTATCGGGCATGAAAGCTCGTGACGATATTAGCTCCGGTTCCACCGAGCATAAAAGCGCACCGTAATCTGCGCGCGTGTTGCTGCGCGTCCGATAGCAGCGGCTCGTGTGTCAGGAAACATAAGACGAGTCGATCAGACTTTATAATCCCGGAGCACCGGTAGCGAGAGGTCGATTTGCAACGCCGAGAGCGGCCGATTTAACTTTCCTCCGAGCGGCACGAAGGGAAAATCCGCGCCGAGCCAGACTTTCTCGGCCAAGAAATCGTATTCACCGATGACAATGAAATGCCACCGTCCGTAAATCGTGCGTAAACGATGAACCTTTCTACTCCGGGACATTATCCACACCGTTCCCCCCGACGCTCGGAGAAATCGCTTAACGATCTCGGGGGGAAAAATAGAGGAAGTCAAATTTCGCGGATGTCGAAGATTGAGGCAACGATCGTTCTTCTTCCCTGAGATCGTTTGCAGCGGGGGGAAGAAAATTTGTTGCGCAACTTGCAACCGAGCAATTCTCTGGCAATCAAAGCTGATGGTAGTGTTCATCGTTAATCGAATTATCGTGTTACGTGCCAGAAGCGGCGGATGGGGTTTTTGAATCGATTCAATGCTCCGATGGAACGCAATGGGTTCAATGGTTTCATTCAGCTCCTCTGTTTCGAAATATTTTCCGAATGAAATAGGGAACTGCGTAGGAAAACTGCGTAGCTGACATTGTTTATGCTCAAGCCGAGTACATCAATCTACTCTCTCCTCGGCCCTAACGACACAGAGTTTCTCTGATTCGAAGAAAGTTCAATCGTCCCCGTGACAATCTTATTCATTATTTGCTGGGTTGGAAAGTTCAAGCCAGTCGATAGACACAGCCGGCATTTTGTAACGATTTTGTAACCGATCGATTGAAATAGACGCGACGCGTTACGTCACCGCCACGCTCCACCGGTCGTCAATGGCTCATTAATTAAATCGGCTGGAATTGCTCGCGACGATCAAATTGTTACTGAACCGCGCGAAATATGTACTGCGTTACCAATTTCACTGTGGCTCCTATATAAAGCATATGGCGTCACTATAATTTCTATCTTATCTGCGATATCGACGAACCAAAGATAAATTGGTGAAAA